>CM039086.1:13832009-15148364 GCA_022113865.1 Chimonanthus praecox | reverse complement strand
AACCCCTATTTTGGCTAAAAACAAGGAAATGACATCTTAATTGGTGAATCAGATAACGAAATGGAAGATGCTGAGATGGATGGAGAAACTTGTTGGGGGGAGAAACTACCTTACCTCTCGACCAGTCTTTCCTTTTGGCAAAGCTAGCACTGTCTCGGATAGTACCCAATTTCAAGCATGTTGGCCTTGTCATCTTTGGAAAAAACATATTTGAAGAATAAGGTCATGATTAGTGAGTCAAGCTTTATACTTCCCCAAAAAAGGCTGCATCCATACCTAGAAGAGATACAAGGCTTGTAGAAGGCTTCCTATTTTATGGGAATGATGGTTGCGCAGAAGGTAGCCAATTTGAGAGATATATCAGTACTAGTAATTGAAGATTGTGGACCTCATAATCAAGTATGGAGGAAGGAAGCGCTTTGTCTAAGCTCTAAGTAAACTACTCGGATCAAGCATGCGAAGGCTTTGGGTGATAAATTAATAAAATTGGTAGATATCAGTATATTTAAGTTGATAAAGAAATATGGCTATGACTTGAATGACACAAGTTAATGTATGCATGCCTTTCTAATTATCCACCATGAATAACTCTTTTGTTTGCTGGACTTTTTGACCTAAAGAATCTGGAAATTGCAGGCATGCACTGAACTCAGCTATTCATTCGCCTTGTGTTAAGTGTGTTGTGGTTGGTGGTCTGGTATTTGCTTAAATACTTGTTCCTATTTTACTCTAAGAAGTTGTCGTTAAAATCCATTGGTTCTTGGCTTGGCTCTCACCTTCCGATGTGTCCTGTATAAATAGGTTTGCCTCATTTATTTAGTGATTCTTCCCATTTATACTATTTCCCCCTTTTATAACAACATTTTATTAGAACCCGTGAGGGGTGGCTTGATGGTCAAGAACCCGCTTGAGATCCAGGAGGTCTTGGGTTCAAGTCACTCTCAACACAAAAGGACCACTCCCCATAGTGTTACCAGGTGTGTGTGGATAGGACGTTTTGCACACTCCCCAAGGATTAGTTAGGTGCTCTAAGATATCAGTCTTCAAAAAAAAAAAAAAAACTACATTTTATTAAGAAGAGAAAGGATTGTACAATAGAGATACTGTTGAGAAAGAACAAGGAGAAAAGATAAGAAAAACTAAAAGAGGAACCCAGTCTAAAACAACACAGCATGAAGAACCACCACATAATTGTAGCTTATAGTCTTATACCTTGCAATTTAAACCAAGGGACTTTAAACATCCCCCTTTGGAGTCCCCAACCTCAGTTGCCTTTTGACTTGAGTGTGGAAGGAAATGTCAAGAAACATATGCTCTGAAATTAAGTTGCCTGTAGTTCCCTACAAGCAATGGCTTCAAGGACGAAATACACTATGAAAAATTTTAGCCATTTGTTGCAGTGTTTAGAAGTGGTTCTTTTAAAGTCTAATTAATATCGGCAGTGCTTGAATGGTTGTGTTTCTGGACTCTGATTTCTTTTCCTCACATCGTGATCGCTGAATTTATTGCCTGTTACAACTGTTTATTGATTGAAAAACTATAAAATCCTGATCATGCCCAATAGTAGAAATTGTAAGAACTTTTCAGTTGTTCTAGAACATAAACTGGTATTGGAAACATTTGCTCTTTTTTTTTTAAAAAAAAAAAATAAACGTTTGTATATAGTGTATGTAATTAAAAGTAGGGAAACTATGGGTGCTACTAAAGATATCAGAACTGCCATTTTCTTTTCTGTCTTGATAGGCCCCACTACTACAGAATCTTGCAATTCACCAAGTCCAGCATAGTGTATTGACAGTGCTATCTGAAATTAAATGTACAAGTTATTTATAATGACTACCAATCCACACATTTAGATCTATAATGTACCTCAAATACTATCTATGCATGCATGAATTGATTCTCCTTCCAAGTAAATCGAATGGTTATAATGACCCTTTCTTTCTTTGTCTGTCATCTATGTTTAGTTTGACCTTACCTCTCTTCTCCATAAGATTTTTGCTACGATTGGCAATGTGAAAGACCACCTGTACTCAGTGTTCCTTTTAATCTTTTTTGTCTTCTCAGGTAGCGGCAATCATAATGCCTGAGCAATATCGACACAAAAAGGTGCATACGAATCCATTATATGATCTTTTCTGTTTCTATTTTTCACTATCACTCATTTATTGGACCTTCAAAATGGAAAAGCAACCCACCATTTCATTGGCCAAAATATGCATTCACAATGAGCACAATATTGCTTTTGATGGTATTTATCCAAAACAGCTTTAGTAATGATGAGATATTCAATAAAAAATATGATGGCAAGTGAATTTTATTCCAAAGAATTGTATGTTAAAGCTATAAATCGGGAGAGCTACACCAATAGATAATATGCTAATCATTCATGTTGAAGAACTTTTTTTTTTAAAGACCAATGCCACACTCCATTGATTATGCTAACCATGACCCTAGAAACAAGTCCTCTATCTTCCCCAAAAACCCAGAGCCGAACTTGCACTTCTCTTAACGTGACAAAAGGAGACTGACATGGAATCCACTTAAACTTGCCAGGACAATGACTGCCAAACTGTTTTATTACACAGAAGGAAAAAAAATTGACGACCATGTTGATGCAACCAAGCATGCAAGCCCAGAGAATGGCCAAATTACTTGAAGTAATAGAAGATTGGGTTTGGCCGGAATCAGGAGCCAGTTCCAATCAGAGTTGCTGTCTTTGATTTATCTATCATTATGTTCCAAAAAAGGAAAATTGTAGTGCTTGGAGTCATTCTTTTTGACTTTTGGATTAGAGAAAAGAGATGCAGAGAGTTTTTGCAACTTTCTACTGTTGTGGAGAGATGCAATGATTACTTTTAATTATTTTTTAATCTTTGAAGTTTTGTTGCCTTTAATTCAGAGTTATTGATCCAAGCAAGGTGATTTTTAGGGACCCCATAGCTTTAAACCTTCCAAATGGACCGTGACCGTCACGATTGGTGGGCCCAAACGAGGGCTCATGAGGGATACACTTGGAAGTGAGTGTCTGTATGTGTGTGCTCTCTTGTGGGACATGAATGGATCATAAAAATGGCTTTTCTGGAAATATCTGTGCTTGGGTTTGGAGCTTAATAAAAATCAACTTGATTGGATCAACAAAACCATGTTTTTACAGTCAGTTCATAGGACATAAAGTTAACCCAACAGTAACTCGATCCAGTCTAGTTGGGTTGAGATCCAACCATGGGAGTAACTGTGGTATCACTAGTAAAAAGGTCTCACTTGTAAACACTAAAAGCTAAAACCCTAAATGACTAAACCACGACTTGAACCAGCAACTAAAACAGACCTTTTGCGGCGAAAGAACTAAAGAAAAACAAAGAAAAGACGAAGAGCTTAAGACAAGGAGAAACGAAGAAGAAGAAAGAAGAGGAAGAAAAACTAGGTACATCTCTCGTTTCCATTGCGGACAATTCTGAGATGCGAGTCACTCTCAGAATCGCACGATTTTAGCCCTTTTGCGATTTTCCTACCGATTCAATTGAGACAAGCACCGATTTGATTTGAATCGCACGATTCAAACCGTGAATTGTGCAATTTTAACAATATTGATTATTATATTAATGAAAAGGAGGCAGCAGAGGTGCAAATACAGAAGTATGAAAACAACAAAAAAAATGCAAAAAGCCCATACCCTGATACACCCATTGGCCACACAAACACTGAAAACAACACTAATAGAGAAGTTATGCTATGTCAACACATTCTTCCCAGGCTCGTAAGATGTCATTCATAGAGATATTTCTGAATATCTAAAGTCAAACAACACTCAGTTCTTATCGTTCCATGTGATTGTTTATTGTCCCGACCTCTTGAGATCTAGTTGAAATGAATCACTTCCTTTGGTCACCATTGGCTGAACCTCAAGACATCACCCTTTGCCTTTGGAATAGCACTGGAAGGTTAAGACATCTTCATGTGTGAAATTTTTCATGGAAATAGAAATTGATTTCCACATTCAAATTGATTTCCGTCATTTGGTGGAAACTTTTTCCATGCAAAATGTTTTTTGTGTCTTGGTCATTATCCAATTTTGATGGGGAGGGGGAGCAGGGAGGGAGAAGAAAAGCAATTTCCACGACTTGTGGATTTCAAAGCCTGTGTTTCAATCCATGGACTAGCAATGGTCAAATCCAACTTATTACTCAATGTCCAACCTAACCATGACCCAATCCACCCAACCCATGACGCATGGTCAACCTAACCCTATTTACGATCCGATGCACGCTTGACTCTTGGCCCATGGTCCAACCTAATCAAACTCATTATCTATGAGCTACAATTTGACCTATGACTCAATTGAACCCATATCTCATGTCACCGAAAAAACCCCTAAGCCTTTGAATCACCCTAATCTGACCCAGGTTCGAGTCCCATAATCACCCCATGCCCATGGCTTGTCTGTGCATTTGAAATTTTTTCCAATGTCCTCGTACTTGGGGAGAGATGGGGGTCTTGAGGTTCTCCGTCATAAAAAAGAAACTATATAATGCATAATAATAATAAGAAGAAAAATATAAATAAATAATAAATTAGAAGGTCCTTGGTGAGTTGTGGATGCTTTTAGGAAGGCACAACTAAGAGATTAAAGAATTTATCCTTGATTCAAAAAATTACATAAATTGATAGTTGTGGAAAATGGGATTTGTAGATTTCATTTTTTTATGAAAAACGATTTGAGAACATAAAATAGTTGTGCACGAACGTGCCCTTAAAGTTGTTAATGTCACTTTCTAAAACTTGGAGCAATCTTGAGACCCTACTCGATGGGAGTGTTAAGTCTATGTTTGCAGGGAAAGCTTTGTAAAATGTCTTTTCCTCAGCTTTGGTTCATTTTAATAAAATTTCTTATTAATTCTTCTTTTTTTTTTGAAAAATGAGTTCCTATATTAATGCATCTCAACATGAAGAGATTTTGCAGGTGTGGATCCTCTGTAATGATTGCAACGTGACCTCTGAGGTTATCTTTCATATAATTGGGCAGAAATGCAGCAGTTGTGGTTCCTACAATACCCGGACCGTTCCCCCACCTGTCACCATTCATTGATCGGCGCGCGCGTCTACATCAATATCTAGAAGAAAAAGTACATAGAAAAGTAAAAAGAGGAGATTTTATTTTGCAAGGTTCAAACAATGCTTGGTTTATATCTCATGTGCTTGGAGATTTTGGCCTCAACATGCCATTTTGTTGTACATGGTGTGCACTGGCTACAATTAAGAGGTTTCATGTTTGTTTGACATTTCTATCAAGCTTCCATCATATTTCTTTTTTGATTCTGCAGCATTGTTTCACCTCACTTTTGTGTTAGTACAGGGCATCATACTCAGTATGCGGTATCTGAAAACAAATCTTGAAGACACCTTAAAGTGCTCATATTATCATTATGAATAGACAAGTCAAAACTGTGAAAGTCTAGAAATATATATGTCCAATTCAGATGTGATATGATTGCATATCAGTGTCTTAAGGACACAATCTAATAGATTGTTGTATTGAGTAATTGGATTATAGTCTGTCACCAGCAGCACGGACCATGAGAAATCCACCGACCCAATTCTCTAATTCAAGATAGTTTTTTTCACTAAAAATTATTTTTTTCACTTTTCTAATTTTTTTTCTATTCTTTTAAAATGGGTTAAAAAAAGGAAAGTCATTTTCTGGGAAACCTAGAGGGTAGTTCGGTTTTCATTCCTTGTGCTATTAAAAACAAAAATTTCTTTCTTTTTCATTTCTTTTCCATTGGATCTTCATGAAGAGGTCCTAGTTTAGATCTATGCCATGGTTTCAGATAGAAAGAAAATAGAACATTTCTCTGAATACCGTCTATTAACGAATCTTTTGAAAATTTTGTTTCCAAATAACATTAAAAATTACTTTGGCAAGTCACGTTTTTAAAGTTACAGAGTTCAAAATCAAAATATATTCTTAAATAATCAAATATTAGTTAGAAGGCATGATTTCATTAATTCAATTAAATTGATTATTCATAGGTCATACTCAGACATAAACCATTTTAGAAACCCCTCTTCTTAATTCAGATTTTTAAGTTTATATAAAAATGATAGACCATTTCAGTGAACTTCTCCTAAAAATAGCACTTTCAGATTAGGGATTTTTGTCACCTGGACCTGGAATTATATGGTATTTCATAATTTCCGCTCAAGGGTGCCGACGAACACCGTAGAAGGCAAGAACCATGGAGGAAGGAGGGAATCCACCTCAAAGAAGAGGAATATTCTTCCCTGTATTACATGCTATGAGGGGTATTTATACTAAAACCCTAATCCTAAAAATTAGTTAATAATTAAAAAAACGAAAATACATAATAAATCAAATGAAAATAAAATAAAGGAGTTGGGCCGGGTCTCTGATGTTTGGCCGCGTCAGGTCAAACTCTGTGCTACATCAGTCAAGTGGTTCTAAATTCTACAAATTTCAATTACACCCGTAAATCTAAACTACCAAACACAATCAACCTAGTCCTGCTTAGTGATTGGACCAAAGACTAGTATGATAAACTCTTGCCCAATTATCTGGTCATTTAATCAGCAATATGGACAGAATGACATGATGAAATCTATCCATAATTTAAACACTAAGCAACTTGGACAAGCCAGTCCAAGTTGATTCGACTCAATAGAATTTTGAGTCAAGTAAATGAGTTTATTGAATTTTTTCAAGTTCAGTCCAAAACTCACCCAAATAATTCAATTCGATAAAATTTCAAATCTAGTTCGAGTTTTCAGGTTTGAACTATGAATCTATACGATCATTTCATCTTCATACCTTCAAAGGAGGGGAAAAAAGAAAGAAAAAGAAATGGAAGGGTGTTATGTCAAGTACTAAAAATATCAAATGAGATGAGATTTTTAAGGTACCAACTGCCAAGGGCACAAATTTATGTGAATACAAATTCCTACTGATTAAATCGTGACCTCGATAAAACTTCAGTGATTTTAATCAGGGACGAAGTGACAGCATCAAATAGGAAGGAGAAACTACTGAGAATTGCGCTGCAAAATGATAATTCCGGGAGAAACACTCAAATCATAACATGCAGGATTCATGACATTTATTAAAATCCCACAAACTTAACCAGAATTCAGTTTTGAGACCAACAAAAATAAATATTAATAATGAAAATATACATCAAGGAAGCTACTTGTGCACCCTATATAATAAGACCAGCCATCAAAAAATAGAACAGCGCAATGAACAGCGCAATGAATATAGAAAAGGAGTAGTTTTACCTTCACTTTCAACATTCAGAGCCAATGAGCAGTAACAGCAAAAAGCAACTCAGTATTCCACATACCTTTTACTTGACCTGGATACTACCCTTTTCTCTCTGGCTTTCCTTCATCGAATGTGAACTCATAGGTAGCTTTGATGAATGACCATAACGGGCATCTCTGGGAGGCCCGTTCTTTCGTCTTGGATTGCCAACTTCAGTAGGATCCATCAACGGGCCAGACCAAGTCGGCACCTGCCCTTTCTGGTAGATAAATGTGGAACTGAATGGAACATCCGGTGGATCAAAGAGTGGTTCATTGTGATGCGAAGAATCCAATGGAAATCCAAGTGCCCCATCCTGGTGTGGTGGAGGGAACTTCTCACTCTTGCTCTTTGCATTAGCTTGTGTAATTAGACGCCTCCTCTGTTAAGAAATATGATACAGATTATGACAAACTGATTTTATGCAACTGTATTTAGGAACCTTTTTTGCAGAACGGAACATTGACATGTTTCAAAATTTTGCAACAATAAAACTACACTGAACAACGTATTCTCAGCTATGCAATAAAATGAATCTATGCAAGGCCATGTTGCATCGATTCGTTTATACAAGTAATGTACCTGTGCCAGACATGTCTCAGTGTGATGACTGATGAATTCTTGCATGGTTTGTTGCTGGTACTATATTAAAAATGTTTTCCAAGCAACAAATATTGTCACTATTTATTTTAAAATCTATCTGAAATACACGTGAACGGTTTAACTTAGTTTGCATACTAAGGTTTTATCTTTCAAAAAAAACTGAAATTTTGAAATCTAACTGTTTTGAGATAAAACTGAATGTTATTACTATTAGCATTACTTTTACTGTTCTTTTAAAACAAATATTTGTTTTGTTTTATTCAGACAATATGCTGAAAGCACAGATGTCTTGGGATTTGCGGATTCGGCATGTAGGAGTTCATACATAACTTTTATATCATGTTGCACACCCGTAACCATGTTGGATAACATCAATACTTATAGGATACTTCATAAAATATGTGTTAATGATTGCATAATACTTCTGTCATAGGATATATAAAAGAAATGCTATTAAAAAATTTAAAAATAAAACGCTTTCGAAAAATAGACACTCGTTTAGCATACTTGAAAGACTAGCCCATTTAATAAAATCAAAGAAATAATAGCATGAGTAAAACATTTAAAGTAAAAACAAATAATAAACTAATATAAAAATATCTTTTAACCAGGAGACTCATCCATCTCCATTTGTCCTAGATTTTAGAAAAACAAAGTATTTTATCCTATTCTCAAGTCCATTTTGTTTTTGTAAGTTTTCACTTCACCAAGACTCGAGCCCGGCCTAACCCAATGAAACTACCCATCATGGCCACACGGACAACGAGTGTCGGTCCTATTCTCAAGTCCATGTTTGTGCATCATGAGCCCTGAATATGAATGAGAAAAAAGAAGAGAGAAGTAGCAGCAGCAGTGCATTTGACATACATCAATGTTTGCTTGTAATTCAGCATTAGCTTCTGGGGCAGCATTAGCCTTTGTAGTTCGGTCTCGTACTCGAGTTTTCTTGCCACTATCACCATGAGCTCTTCCACCAGCTCTCAACCTACACAAGAACAGAACTAAATTCAGTGGTAAGGATAACAGGAAAAATCAAATCAAATCACTTCCTTATTGCAAAATAAAATAAAAAAAATCACAGGGTTGTACACATCTCCAAAGCACAAAATGATAGATGAGATGGTGTAAAATCGAATGAAAAATAAATGGCAAATAGAAATCAAAAGAGAGATCTAGGTATAGTTAAAGGTTTTCACGTATCCGAGCAAGGCCCAGTGGTTACACATCTGTAATTTGCCAATGACACTATTTTTCCACAAACCAAGCAAAGAATAAATCATAGGATATAAGGCGATTCTCAGATGTTTTGAACTAGTTTCAGGGTAGCGAGTCAACCTAGGTAAGAGCACCGTCATTGGAATCGGAGTGGAGAAACAGTTATTAAGACAACTGGCAGATGTGACAGGTTGCTCAATCGGGTCATTACCTTTCAACTATTTAGGATTGTTGGGCAGGAAATCAAGATCAAAATATTTTTGGGCCCCAGTCATGGAAAAGGTGGAAAAAAGATTAGGGGGATGAGGTAGAAGGTACTTATCTTTAGGCGGAAGGTTAACTCTCATAAGATCCATCCTCATGAATCTCCCCACTTACTACATTTCCATTTTTCAAATGTCAAAAGGAATTTCGACGAAATTGGAGCAATGCTTTAAGAGGTTCCTTTGGGGTGATAGGCAGGATAAGAAGAAGGTTCACTTGGTTTCTTGGTCCAATGTGACTAAGCCCAAGTCAGTCAGAGGTTTAGGGATAGCCCCCCTCCAAGTAAGGAATCAAGCTGTTATGCAAATGGAGTTGGCAGTTCAGGAAAGAGAAGGAAGCACTGTAGGCTAAAGTCTTAACAACCAGATATGGTTTAGGAGATAGAGGAGGTTGGGCACTGGGAGAAAACGTGGAGAGGATATTATCACAATTAGTAAAGACATGGAGAATAGGAAGGGGAAGGGGAAAGGGGCCTGAGGGCCGTATTTTCCGAAAGAACCTAAGACTCCCAGTTGAAAATGGAGATAGAACCCTTTTTGTGCGGATTTGTCGCTTGGGGAGAGACCCTAAAGGAAGTATATCCCAGATTGTACAAGATAGCACGCAACAAAGAGGCTTTAGTCAGGTATCTCTTCAGGGTTGAGGGAGACCAAGTTTTGTAGCATTTTGACTTTAGAAGAGACCTTAGGGGATTCGAATAGAACAGCTTTGAGGAGTTTTTAACCTTATTGGGAGACTTCCCATTATCCAAAGAGGAGGAAGATGAAGAAATTTCGATAGGAGATTCATTTGGTTCCATCTTAGTCAATTGGTTGTTGATAAAGCCAGCCATAACGAAATCGAGATCCCCTTACCTTGCTTGGCCTCAAAGAGTTTGGCTCCCCCAAGAGTACAAGCTTTTGTGTGGAGTGTCCTAAAAGGAAAGCCACTTACCAAAGTGGCTTTAAGCAAAACGGGTTTACTCAACCCAGAGGACAATCTCCAATCCACCTTTTGCGGTCTTGGGAGAGGAAGAGTGGAAGATGTAGACCACCTTTTCATGAGCTGCCCTGCCTCGGGTCAGTTATGGACACATTTTGCTAACCTTATGGGAATTCCATGGGTTTTAGACAAGACTTGTGAGGGAGTGATGGGATCTTGGCATCTTCATCGCCTCAATCCCACGACAAAAGTAGCATGGAGTACCATTCCTGCAGTGATCCTATGGACTATATGGAAGGAGAGGAATGCAAAGATATTCCAATTGAAGGCATCAAAGGCAATAGAGATTTTCCATAAGGCTAAGTGGAGGCTATCTGTCTAGCTTTTATCCGGGCAGGACTTCATAACTTATATTGATGAACAAAGAGAAGTACAAGGCTTAGAGACTCTCAAGCTCTCACATACCCCTAGGTAGAACTCTTTGCTAGCTCCTACACACACACACTCTTGAAGCTATCCAAGAAGCTTCTACACTTGGGGAGTTCAACTCTTTCCCAAGCTCTCCTCTAGCTTGACTCCTCTCTCAAGCTCATGAGGTGTTGTGGAGGTTGTTCTTCCACCACAAATTTAAGTGGCCATTTCATCAGTATTGCCAACTATTCTTTATTTTATATTACCAATCCAAGTCCCCAATTTTCTACTACCAATTTGATTTGTTCAAGATTATGGAATGACAATAACATGGTGTAGAATTTTCCTTTAAATTGGCACCTATTTAGTTTGAAATTTCATTGTGTGAGCTTACAAGATTCTTCAGTGAGTTCCATCCCATGAAAGAGGAAGATCTAAGTGGAAACCAAAAGTGATATTTCATTTAGATTCTATGTTCAATAAGTTAACTTAGAACTGACCTAAGCTCCCTTTGTGCAATAGGGGTCATGATTTGCCACCAAGAGTTGAAAGGTTTGCAGGATAATGGTTACAACTAAAATTGAAGCCTAGAAATTGACAGTGGGAATTTTCAGTTCCCTAGCATGTACAAGAAAGAGAACGTGGATCACTCGTTCCTTAATTCAAGTTTACTCATGCCATTCAGGAATAATTTGTTTCAGCAATTTGGGGCTGTATAACTGTCAACGCAATCTTACAGTGCAATTATAAATGGTTTGACAGATGGGCTGCTTCAAGATCGAACGGAAGCTTCTTTTGTCACTTCTTCCTTCTGCCATCAATATGGAAAGAAAGAAAAGTATTTGAAAAGTGCATAATACTCTGGGGTGGCAGCCAATTTGATTTAGAACAATATCACCCTATGGGGCTTTAGCAAGAAAAAGCATATAGGTTATGCAGTTGAAGATATATATCACTGGGAAAATTAGTCACTGGTCATTATCTGCGTGGCATTGTTTGCACTATTTTAGCTTATTTCCATAATCACTTATTGTTTTTGGCACTTATTTCCTGCATGTGCATTCTATTACTTTCAATATAACCATATTTGCTGCATTGTTTTTCCCCCTTCTAAGTCAAAATAAAAAATTAGTAACCTCAAGCTTTCAAACCTCTTAAGAAGAAACTCTACCCAAGAAAGCAGAATCAAGCACCACCATAAGAAATATAGACACGGCAAAATGATCTGAAATGAATTATAGTGTAGGGCACCTTCTAGCTTCTTCATCTCTTAACTTTGCATCCATCTCCTTGCTTGGTGGATACTTAGGTAGGCTTGAAGGCTCACATGCAAAAGGTTTAGTAGTGAAGAACTGCAAAACAGAAGCCAAGTGATGATAGTAATAGCCTTCTACAGAATGATCTGGACAGTAAAAAATATCATTCAGAATATCAACTAATGAAACTTTAGAAGTCTATTAATGCAAAACAATGATGAGCATCAGGTAGGCAATCGATCCATTGAAAACAATTTGCCAAATCCAAAGAGACGGGAATGGCTTAGATGATGATTATGATCAATCATTTCATCGTATTGCACTCTTCAAACAGACTAAAACTTAAAGGAGAACTATGGGTGCAAATCAAGGTTAAGTTGCCCATTTATTATCATTTATTATTATTATGTCCTCCTTTAAGTGTGTAGCTAGAGGGAAAAGAACATTTACTTAATATATTGATAGTGAAATGAAAAAGAAGTTTATTCAATTGGCATAGGAACTAGATTCGAGTCCCATAGTCACGCAATGCCCGTGACTGCGAAGCTCTTCATGCATCTGGAATTTACACAATGCCCTCATACTCAGGGAGAGATGGGGATCTTGGGGTTCTCCGTCATCAAATAAATAAATAAACAAACTCAATGCACTACACAAGGAAATGAATACATTGAACTAAAACATAGATGAAGAATTCCTCTCTTCTTTTCTTTTTCTTTTTTTTAAGAGAGAGACTTTAGGAAGGTAAGAAAGCAAGTAACCCATAAGGGTTGGCTTGGCGGTCAAAAAACTCTCCAGAGATGCGAGAGATCTGGGTTCAAGTCACTCTCAACACAAAAGGGCACTCCCTGTAGTGTTACACGAGGTGTGTGGATAGAGAGGTTTGCACATGCCTCAAGGATTAGTCAGGTGCTCTAAGAGGCCTGGTGATGCGGAGCATTCCATCGCAAAAGGCCTTGTTTCCGTGTTTTCTATATAGTTTTTTTTAGTAATTTATGTTTTATTAAGGTTAGTTTAGGTATTTGTTTATTATTATTTTTTTTAGCAAGATGAAAGTTATAAAAGTCGTGTAGCCTCCTTGAGGCAAACAAACGATTGAATGAAAATAAAATTGAAGTTTTCTTGCCCAAGCATTGTGCGGCGAAAATACCTTGGAGCGAATCCTTGGAAACTTCAGTGAGAAATTGAAGACGGGAGAGAGGCCTGGGCGTGAGGCCACCATCTTCTCCAGGTACTTCTTCTTTCTTCTTCTCTCTTCTTCTTCCTTCTCTTTCCCTTTCCTTTTCTTTACTATTGTCCTGAACCCTCTCGAGAACCCTTACCTTATGCCAGTTCCTCAAACCCACCCAGATCTGTCCCCTCTTGCTTCTGCCACTTTCTCTTGAGCCATTAGTCATCACCCCCCTTCCCACACCTTTCCAAGCCTTCGCCCCACATCTATACCCCTCCCTGAGTTTCACTAGTGACCCTAAACCCATCCCTGGGTTTCGTTCCTTGCCCAAACCACTCCCTCCACTTTCGCCCCTCTAAAACCCATCCTACCATTTTCGTACAGCCCTACACCCCTTCCTATAGCCATCTCCAACTCTCTTGAACCCTTCCATTGGCTGCTGCCATCCCTCTCTAACCCCTTTCTTCTTGCCGTTCCCTTTGAAAGCCTTCCCTTCGCTGCCGCAACACTTTCAACCTTCCTATTTCTATCCGTAATCCCTTTCCCATCTTTATTTGCCATCGTCCCTTCATCCTTTTCTATTTCTTCATTTAAAACACATGCTTATTTAGAACCATAAGCCTTTTCTATTTAAAATCACATGTGCTCCTTTTCGTTCAAAACTATTTCACCCATTTATTTACTTTTCATATAATTATTTACATCATATTCCAGGGAAATTTTCCTATTTGTGATAACTTTATATTAATTATTGTCATTATTAATTGATTGCTTAATTTCAGCTCATTTTAGTTTTAGGGTGTATTATTTCCATCCCTTTCATAACCTCATTAGGTATTTAGGGTTACCCTATCCCTTGTCCTGCTTCACCTGGACACCTTGGTCTTAAAAAAAAGTAGTAAGCAAGAGGCTATCAAATGTAAAAAATAATAATAACAACAATAATAAAAATAATAAAATTTAGGACAAGTCAAATTATCACTTGCAAGAAGTATTTGGGAAATCTATCCAGTGTTTGCTGTTATAAGTTTTCACATATTACAAGAAAAAGACCTGAAGAAAAATAAAGAAATAAATAAACATAGCATTAAACACAATGCCACAACATGTAGAGGTCAAGTGAAATATTAATAAATTATGCAACATGAGCAAAATGGTAATGAGCTAAAACTTTTAAAGCATATTGTATCAAAAGGCTAATATCTTATAGCAGCAATTGCTCTATTTTTCTATTGGCAATTCATGTCATCAGCTGTGACTTAAAAAGATGATATGTAGAAAATAAATGAGAAAAAATGGTTACCAAGGAGGGAAAAACTCACTTCACTATAAAGGGCAGAAGTAGCAGTTTGACGATGGACTGGGTCAATAGCAAGAAGAGTTTCAATTAGTGGCAAGGAAGATCTAGGAAAATCTTTAAATGTCTCTGCTATACATCGTTTATAAGGCTGTTGAGGCTTAAATATTGTGGCATGTGGCAACTTTGATTTCTTCCAATATTCTTCTGAAGGTGAGCCACATAGCTTGAAAATTTTGTGCAATTGCTCCACCTAATAAACAAAGAAATGGGTAAAATTTTTCATCAATAGCAACAAAAATAAAATCAATTGTCATAGGATCTGAGTAGTATCTTCTAGTAACCATCACCCACAATGCAGTAATATAGATAAATATGATGAAGAACATAGATGGGATAAGCTAAATGCAATAATGCGGTAAAGCAGAATAAAAGCTGACAACATATTGTTGAGATATGTTACGATTTATTGATGTATTTCCATCTATTCCAACATTAACTTAACCACCATGCATCTATTCCAACAATAAAGCAACCCATCATTGCTCATTTGGTAGCCCTTGGCTGTCCCCGTTACAGCTACTTCCAGCAAGTCTTGATTCCTCTATACAACTCTCATGGACCAGCCAGTTCATGACTTTCTTGGGCTGCATCAAAAAATTTCCAGTTTCCTTCAGAGCTCCAAAAACAAATACAACCACTCCAGACTAAGGTTTTGATTTTATTATCTACAATTGTAGATTTGGGTTTCCCATAACTGCCCTTATTAAGTCCCGCATGTCTCCAATCTTTATCCATCAGCCCAATTCCATGAATATTCCATGAAGGATCATCATCTCTATTCAGGTTTCAATAACTTTAGCTATCATACTGTTGATCTAGAACTAAAGGCCTTCAAGACAAAAAGAGACAGTGATGGATTGAGTTAACCAAGTTAAATCCCCTGCCATGCTCCACCATGAATCTTATGAAGTTGGATATAAAGTAGCCCAGCTAAGGATCATTATGGGTCTGCGACTGATCGTTATATTCTTAGTCCATATTCTTTGTGTTAAGTATGTATGTACCAGAACAAAAGTAAGAATGGCAATGGATTAGGTTAACTGGGTAATTCACCCTGCCACACAATGCTTCAGTCTAAAGTGATTAGAAGGGTAATCTAAGTTCAGCTAGTGGAGTCTACTCTGGACATGATGCAGTCAACGCCCTATATATAAACATCCTCAGAGATAACTAGATAATGTTTCTTATATCCATTTTGAGGTGAAAAATCATCCAAGCATCACGTTACAATACTTCCAAAGTAGTAAAAGCACAATGGGCACTCAAGGTGCAAAGGGATCCTAGAGGCTAGCTCACAAAGCACAACTTCCATTTATAGAGACAAAGCTCTAGCTGTTCATGATTGAGTAAATGACAACTTTGTAGAGCAAAACTAAGACAATTATGGAGTCAGGGATGGTAATATAAAACCCTAAATGAGAACTGCATGTGTTGGGGTTACCTCTGTACGCCCAGGCATGATAGGCTTCCCAGCCAGCAATTCAGCAAGAATACATCCTGCACTCCAAAGGTCAACCCCTACACCATAATCTGTTGCCCCCAAAAGGAGCTCCGGTGGCCGGTACCATAGTGTCACCACTCGACTGGTCATGGGCTGCTTGTGATTTGGATCAAAGAATGATGCCAAGCCAAAATCAGCAATTTTAAGTAATCCAGTATTGTCAAGGAGGAGATTTGATCCCTTGATATCACGATGCAGAACTCCTTGGTTATGACAATGCTCAAGCCCTGACAAAAGCTGAAGCATGTAACATTTTATCTGCAATTCAAAATGGAAATCAGCAAGGGAACACACATTCATACAACCACTTCTTGATGCATTAGGATCATCATCAGAACCATTTATCTGGGACAACACTCCTTGTTGGATTTGGCAAAATATTCTACAGGCCAACTGCCAATTTGACACCCATAGAAATTGAACAGACAACTTCGCAGTCACCTCAGTAAGCACTTACCAAGTGCAATACACTTTAGTCAAATCTTTTAACCCACTTGGCAATTGTCCAAATACCAAGGCACATACAAACTTTTAATGTACTCCAGTATTCCCTGATTGCAAATAGTGTAGACATTTGTGGATGGCAGTCCTTTCCATAATGCATTTGCAGTTGTACAAGAACTGAAAAGCGAATTAGGGGGGAAATTGTGTTCTTGTGTTCTCTTCTTCAATACTGCCAATGGTAACACCCACAATGGGTGGAGAGATTAGAAAAATGATATCTTACCTGATGTAATATACCAACTTGGCTCATAACACAATGGAATCAGGAGTCATCCATTCCAGAGAAATATGAAACTAGCGGTGCTAATTCTAGAATTATGAGACAATAAAAAAAAGGAAACCAGGTCTTCAAAAAAAAGAAGAAGAAGGAAACCAATGGTATAGACAGCATTAGTTTTATGACTTTGATTCCAAAAGGCTAACTTCTGTTCCTAATCACAAGCTCATGATCTGGTCTAACTAAGTACCCACTCTGCTCATCAGTCCATGTCTACTCAAAAGTTCTCTGAAGAAACAACAATATGGGCACATAAAGATAGCTAACCTGAGGCTCTGTGAACTTGATTCCTGTACTCGCAGCAAGTCCTGCCAGATCATGTTCCATATATTCAAATACAAGATACAAACTACAAGACATCCTTGATGTTACCAAACCCTCCAACTTAACAACATTAGGATGATCCAATCGCCGCAGGATGAGAATCTCTCTGGCCATAAACTTCACACTCTCTGGTTCTAAATTATCAAAGCGAACTTTCTTTAATGCCACAATTTTACCTGTCAAAGTATCTCTAGCCTTGTACACGTTACTGTAAGTTCCTTGTCCAATCTGAAACCAACAAAAAGATGAAAAAGGCGTTTAGAATGATTATTTCCATGAAAGCACTTCCCTTTCATCAAGCCAAATGGATGCCTTAAGTTTAGTCAAATATCAATATTTTGAGGAATTCCAAAAAAAATCCAATTCCACCTATATAGGGATTGGAGTTCCAAAGTACCGCTAACTTGTAAATCCCTCGGAATTTGAATCACGTGGGATTTCAAACAAGGCCTTGAATTGGAAATTCAAGGAAAAAAAGAAGGAAGAATCCAAATCTTCTAACCTTATCAAGCTTCTCAAAAGTGTCAGCCCGTCGCGGAGTCCACCCCTTGATTGCCTCACCTGCGACCGCAGACAGCCAAGAAGGCCAACCTGCTGCAACTTGTTCACCTAGCACACCTTTTGGCGGAATACTCACTCTCGGATTTGGCGTCTGCCTTCTCCTCTCCCCTCTCGGCGGGCCCCGACTCACATCCAACTTTTCTTCCTTCCCGTTCCTATTCGCTGCCTCTGCACCATTCTCAATTTTTACCACTGGGACAGGAACATGCGATTTCCGGCCTGGAGGTGCCGCCGCTGATGATGACGGCTTCCGTTCTTTTGCTCTCTCCTTTGATGCCGCCTCCGTTGATGACGATTTCGCTTCTCTTCCGAACACGCAACCCATATCTCATGAACCCAAACATCATGTCTCTTCAACGCATTGGATTCGAATCTCTTTCATTAATCCGAACCGAAACTGAAGAAACCTCAGTCAATCTCCTGGCTATGATCTTCTTCGGTGAGTATTAAAAATCCAGAGCCCGAATTGGTTTTCCAAGAATCTTTGATAGGAATTGCAAAACTGGGAATAGATGGGATTTAAAAAAATTCCTCCTCCTATCAATGAGTTTGAAAAATGAAAAATGGGAAGAGAGAGACTGAGAGAGTGAGAGAGAGATTGAGAGCAGTTAAAAAGGTTCTGGTATTTTTCCTACTGTCGTCTTCAAAGTATACGTGCGGGTGTGAGCGGGTTGGGTCCGACCCGAGTCCGATCCGGAACCGACCCAGCCAGTCAAATGGGTCATTTAATCAGGCCACATTTTAAGCTCCGATAGTTTTTAATGCGTCCAATATGCCAAATAATTGGATAGCAATTAAATTTTTGAAATTTATCAAGCTCAATATAATTATATGAGAGTCAAATTTTAGAGAGAACAATAAGTAAATAAAATGAAATTTCAGTATATTTTAGAAATTTCCTAAATATCAATAAAAATGATGTCAACCAGATTGGCTACAATTTTGGCCCATTTGGACTGATATTTAGAAGTCATTCAATTTTTTTTGGAAAAAAAAAAATCTAAATCCAAAATGACTGATATTTTAGCAAAAACATTGGCCTATCAAGATCCAAATATCTGCCAAAAATTAAAACTTTATTCCAAAAACGATTCGACAATTCTTCAACATTCATGATGTTACTTTTAATTTGTGTTTTAATTTGGAGATATATATATATATATATTATATATATATATCTTTTGAAAATAAAACTTTAGATTAATTAAATTGCTCGAGATTGCATTCTCCCCAGAAAAAAAAAACTATAAATGATTATGCTTGAAGGAACAACTAAATAATAACCATTGGTTGTTAAGTTATAATTTGTTGAGAACATACTTAATTAGTTAATAACTTCTGTATGAAGCATACTTATTACTATAATTATTATTTCTTGTGAATTTGGACAAAAAATTTGAACATGGTTACAGCTATAATTCTATGTTTTAAAAACAATATCCATCTCGATATGATTCAATATAAATCAAATTAGTCAGGTGTCCTGAGTTCGATTTTGATTCACTCTGAAAGAACACTTCTTATAGAGTTACTTGTGTGTATGGGTAAAAGGACTTGTATATGTCCCGAAGATTAATTGAGTACTCTAAAAGACATCGACACCTTAGTCATAAAAAATAAAAAATAAACCAAATTAGACCATTTATGTGAATTAATCGTATTCTCTACGATTGCACTAATTCTAAATTACCATTCCCTGTCACCTACATTGTTGAAATCAAGATGCTTTCGTTATATGATAATACAGTTTAGAAATTTTGAAAGATTTTTTCTTTTTGCACTTTGCATAGGGAAAATATAGTGCACTGTAATATATCTAAACTAATACTTTTTTGCAACTATTTTTTTATGAAATTTATTTTTTTATTTTTTTATAGAAATGAAAAATATAGATTTTATTTTCCAATGCATTGTTTGGAACAATAAAAGGATTTTTGCAAAAATTCATCAATGAATTTTTTCTCTTGCCAGATAAGTGAGTCGTGGGTGTGAGTACAATTAATTTTAGATGATGATGATGGTGACCATAATAATAATAATGACGAACAATAATAGTATGATGTATATACACTAAATAATTAATTAAACTAATCATTAACTTAAAAATATTGCCATTATGTAATAAAGAGGGTAATTACATGATTTTTTACTTGACACCCCTTAATTTATTATGGAAATTTATAAGCTAGGTGGAGACTATTCTCTAGTAAAAAAACTACAAATTAAGAAATTGGCAAGATATTGTTGTTTTTAATAATCAGGGACACCGAACATGTTCTTTTATTGATTTTTTTTAAAAAAGTAACGATGTCCTCACTTCACATTGGAGGTGAGACTAATCTCAGGGATACACGGAATCACTTGTGAGTCTCGTATATTAAGTAAGCTCAGAATTAATTAAATCTATGATCTCTAGTCTAATTTCATAAGTTTACACCAACTTAAGTATCCGTGCTGATTATAAAAAAATACTTAAATAGTAAAAAAAGAAAATTACATTTTTGTCCTTTATAACAGAAAATACCAGTGTCCCTGTCAATTCTCCAAATAAGAACTTTAAATTCTAAAATTATCTTATGTTATCCACTTGACAAGGACTTCTTGTTTGGTTTTGTGTTGGTATTAGGAATGGCCATGAATATATAATTTTGAAAATGAAGGTGAAACATGAGAAACAAATGGATCAAAAGGGAAAGGGACATGGCATCCATCTTTCCTTCTTAATCAGTCCTCTTCATTACCTAAAAATGTAATGATTTTGATTGTCATGAATGAAAATGATGGCCATCAAGTAAACTTCCACTGACCAGATATCCATTTCATTTTTCTATGCTTTACCAATTATAAAAGATAATAATATCTCTTTTCTTTTTAAATTTATGTGTGAAAAATCACGTAATACCCACTTGTAAAATTACTTCATTAGTTCTTAAAACCAAATTCTCTCTTTTTTTCTTATCAACAATTCAACCTGACAGGAAGAATCTTATGATTCAAGTTGAATTAAATGATATTTAATAATGAGATAAGATCTATTGATCTTTTAAAATCAAATAATTTATTGTTACTATAAAATTTTATACAAAAGTAGTCTCATAAAGTAATGAACAACTACCAAATTTAAATTAATAAAAATAAACAGTTGAAATAGAATAACTATCAATTTTATTTATTTAAATCAATTGAATAAAAATTATTAATAAAGTTTTTATTTTAATAAAATTATTTTCTCAAATATATTACTCCCTCTGTTCTAATTTAGTTGTCTCATTTGAAATATTTATATTTTTTAAGAAATTCTCTATATAAAATTAGTACTCTATATGATCTTATGTATTTTCAACATATTTTATACTATTTCAATATGAATGAGATAACTATTTTGTGATAATTTCAAAATCAATAAATCTAATTTGAGAGGTAATAATTATGAATTACCAAATTCTCACTGATTAGACATGTCAGAACTAAGAAAAACAATTTAAGATTACTTCATAGGCCAAATACAATTTCTGTAACGAAGAATGACCCATTTGATTGTGATTGATTGGATTAGTGACAGAACGTTCAATTTGACCATCTGTATTATCTTATATATGATACAAGCACACAATTAACTAGGTGATTTTTTTTGTAATGGACCTTATAATCTTTATATTTATTGAGGATATTGAATATTGACTGATACGTATCATATCGGCAGATATTTGGACCCCTAATGCAATACCAAAATATTAGTGACTCTACAATCTAACTTGTAAAGGACCATTTTCAATAGAGTTTATGATGCCCCGACCCAATCTAATCCAGAAATGATATTGTCCCTTTTTGAGCCCATAGACTCTCAAAGTTTTGCTTTGGGGTGAAAGGTCTTCCCCTCTCTTTAAACACCTACCAATCCCACCCTAGGTGATGTGGGACAATTCCCACACCCCCAGGTGGTTGGGGTGCTACAATCCACCTCCTTTAAGACTAAAGCCGTCCTTGACTCTGTCACGTCATATAGACAGAGGATTCGCACAGGCAACGTCACACACAAGCAAAGAGTCTACACAGGCCGAGAGTAGAACCGTGCTCTAATACCAATTGTGACGTCCTAACCGACCCAATCCAAGGATGATATTGTTTGCTTTGGGCCCATGGACCCTTAAAGTTTTGCTTTGAGCCAAAGGCCTCATCCATGTGAAAGGTCCTCCCCTCTCTTTAAACACCTACCAATCCCACCTCTTAGGCGATGTGAGACAATTCCCACACCCCTAGGTGGTTGTAGTGTTACAGAGTTATGTGGTGTGTAGATAGACTAATAGAGAGTCTTGCACATGTACTGAGGATTATTCAGGTGCTCTAAGAAGCCTAACCACCTTAGTTATAAAAAAAAAAGTGATCTAAGTATCAAGTTAAGAGAGTAAAAAGAGGAAGGAATTTAATCAAAATATAAATCTAAAATTTTATATAGATTTTAAAGTCTTGTTAAAAAATTATTTATTAAGATTTAAGTCCATAACGATCCAGTCAACCCCAGATCGGAATAGAAAACATTCTAAAGCCAATCTCTCTCATTCAGATTTCAGAAACCTGGGTTGCCTTTGAACATGATGACAGTGGCAATGGCTTTGATCCGCTCGTTTCTGAGAAGTAATTATAAAATGGGTTGAGTTTGGCTGAGGCCTGATTCTCTATTTCTGGCAAATTGAATTCTTTATCCACTTATCTTTTCTTCATTGGTCTCTCTCTCACATACACATAATAGACCTGGATCTTTCAGGAAGGGAATTAGCCATTATATTCTTTACATCCAAAAGAATGGATACATGATAAATAGTGTTTGGTACTCAAATGATATCTTCTACAGAGTGTACACGACGAAAATGATGAATATCTTTACCAGTAGTCACCACAAGAGCAATTCCCATTGATGAACCGATGGAAGCGGTTTGCATCTCTAACAATGATTTCTCTCATAACAATCTTTGAAATATACTTGATCACAGTATGACAGTCACCACAGACTCGAAGATTCTTTGTAATCTGAATCAAGCTTCCAGCCGGTGTACTAATAAGCCCAAATGCAATCGCAAACCTCTCACTGTGGCCCCAAAGCATCTTTACCTTTACCTCCTCTTCAACTTCATGTAGCACACAACTAGTGTCGGGCTTGTGACCAGTTGCTTCAATCTGTGGCCGCAAATTTTCCAACATCTGATAGATTTGTGCCATACAGGGGTGTGAATAATCTCTTGCAAAAAATGCATGAACCCTGTTTCCTACTTCAATCAAGCTGTAACCCGGTGTTTTATTCAACTCTCTCTTCCTCATGAGACACCTCACCTTGTCTACTTCACCCCATCTCTTCCCTTCAGCAAATATATTTGACAGCATGACATAAATCCCAGGGTTCCTAGGATCCAAACCAAGCAATCTATCTGCAGTTCGAATGCCCATATCGATGTTCTTGTGAGTCCTGCACCCACTGAGCAATGCTTCTAGCACATTGCTGCTTGGTTCAAATGGCATACACTCAACCAATGCCTCTGCCTCTTGTAACCTGCCAGCCCGGCTCAGAAGATCCACCAAGCAAGCGTAGTGCTTGTCACTTGGCTGTATACCGTGGTCTTTATTAATTGCATGGAACAAAGATAACCCCTCTTCTACCAGCCCCGAATGGCTACATGCAGATAAAAGAGAAACAAATGTAATCTGATTTGGCTCCAGGCCCTCTTCTTTCATCTGAGAATACACTCTGATGGCTTGGAGCCCATGACCGTGTATGCCATAGCTGGCTATCATGACATTCCATAGAACCACATCCTTGGAAACTGATGCATTGCTAAACATTCTCTCGGCAATCTCTATCCTCCCACACTTGGCGTACATATCAACAAGGGCAGTCACATTAATTACGTCAAACACAAAACCGTTACGTATTAAATGAGCATGAATGCTCCTCCCTTTCTTTAGAGATCCCACGTGAGCGCAAGCATGGATCAGGCTAACGAGAGTGACTGAATTAGCAGTGATTCCCTCGTCACGCATCTGACCAAACAATTCTAAGGCCTCCTCTGCATGTCCATTCTGTGCTAATCCTACCAACATTGCAGTCCATGATATTACATTCCTCTTTTTCATCCTATCAAAAACAAAACTTGCCAAGTCTAAAAGGCCGCATTTAGCATACATATCCACTATAGCAGTGGACATAATGAGATTCATTTCAAATCCCCTTCTTAATGTACAGCAATGAAGGATCTTCCCATAATATGAACTCGCTGACTGAGCACAACCTTGAAGGAGGCTAACGACAGTTGTGGAATCAAACTCACCACCAACAGAGAGTAACCCACGAAAGAGCTCAAATGCTTCAGGCACCAACCCATTCTGCGCATATACGTATATCATGGCATTCCATGAGATCATATTCCTTGCAGGCATTAAATAAAAAATCTTCCTAGCACTTTCTACATCACCAATCCTTCCATACATATCAACCAAGGAGGTAAGAACCAGAACATCAGATACCATTCCAAACCCATTCACCAACCCATGAACACATTTCCCAAGCTCTAATCTCCCCATCCCAGCACATGCCTGAATCATGCTTGCCAATGTTATTGGACTAGGTATAATCCCACACTGATGTAATTCAAAAAATAATTTGAAAGACAAATCAAAACAACCCAGCTGCACATAAGCTCCAATCATCGAATTCCAGCAAACAACGTCTCTCTGGGGCATTTCATCAAACACTCGCTGTGCTTCATGTATCTCACCAATCTTTGCCAGGAAACTAATCAAATAGCTCCCAAAATAGCAGTCCTTATCCAGCCCATTATCAATCCCATCTTTCACTATTTTCTTCCCCATTTCAAAATTTGACATGCTCGCACAAGCCTTAAGTGCGTAAGTACAAATGCAGCTATCGGCCACCAAACCATGGGATCTCATCATCAAATACAATTCAACGGTTTCTGAATACTGTTCATTACGTAGATACCCGCCAATCATGACCTTCCACAGAGAGAACTTTTTCAGGGGAATTTCATCAAACAAGCGGCGAGCGTCTCTCAAATCCCCCAAATTGGCATATGCTTTAGCCAGTCGGGTGGCGAGAAATTCATCTCCAGAAAGGGAATACGCAATGATTTTGGCGTGGATTGATTTGATAGATATGGGGTCTTTCGAGAATTCCTGCAACAGAGAGAGGAATCTGAGGGTGATGGCTGGGAGTTGCTTGAATTGGGCATCCTTGGTAGAAGGTTTGACGGCCAAAGAGGAAAAGGGTACTTTAAAAATGAAAGGGTAAAAATGTAAAGAAGGAACAGATGGCATGAAAATGAGAAAGGGATAGGAGAAAATTCAAAAGGAAGAGTTGTCATTGGTGTCTGCAAAAGATGTCCGAAAATACATCTATCCATTAACATTCAAAGAGATGGTTCAGAAGGGAGTGCTCAATAGGGATTATTCCAGCAACTGGGGACTGGAGTTTGCTTCATCCTCTAAAACTCGAAGAGAAAAAAAGAAGTTCATGGAATCAAGTAGGCCATGGTTTGTCATACAACATATCTCAACTCTCAGTGACTGGATAAAAGAACGTGCAATGATTCATCAGGAGGACCAGCGCACTGGTTAGGCACGTCATTGTAGACTCGACAAGAAGAAGTAGATGACGTAGAAAGATTTAATACATCGTTAAAAAATACCCCAAATTGTCTTATATAATTTTTGAAATTGTCTCAAAATAATTATCTTATTTATAATAAATAATATAAAACATATAAAAAATAAATAAAATTATATAGAGTACTAGCCTTATATAGAGAGTTCCTTAAAAAATATAAATATTTCAAATAAGATAACTAAAATGAGAAGAAGAGAATAACAATTTATATTAAAAACAAAATTTAAATTTAAAAAATACAAAAAATATTTATACACTATTTAGTATCTTTAAAAATCTCCATTCTATGTTCTGTATTGGTAAGAAAATACGAATTTAATTTTTTTAATTTATTAAATGGGTAAAATGAATCTAAACTTATTTATAAATGAATAAATTTAACCGATCTAAATCTATTTAAAAAATAGCTAAATGACTAAATAGCTTAGGAGATTTAAACAAGTTCGAATTAATTTGAATTGAGTAATTGAATAAATGGTGGTGTTGCATATGTCAAATGAGGATGAGTTAGACCCACCCATGCCCTTGCCTTCTAAGTAGGATTATACATAATATCAAAAAAAAAAAATGTTAAGATTAATCCAATACAAAATCAATCCATGTGAAATTAATTTAGAGGGTTTAGAATCAAATTAAATCCAACACATTTTTTTTAAAAGATAACTTCATTAATCAAGAAATAAATAAAAAAACCCAGCACATTTATTAAAAAATTAAAATTATTTTATTTTACCATCGATTGTAACCCATATATCTCACCTTTACTTCAAATATTTTAATCATTCCCTTCATTGTTGCTACACAAAGTCCTCTTTAATTCATTTTTATAAAAATTTAAGATGGATCAAGTGAGATCAAGTCAACCAGTAAAAGCAAAATATGAATTGAATTGAGTCATGTTAGCCTTGGGAGCAACACCTAGTGCTGCCCAAGCTAAACCCTGCTGGAAAAGATTAAAACCATTGCAGGTCCTCTCCAATGACCAACACCGTTTTGGAACACCAGTCTAGCTCCTCACTTGGACCTGGAATTGAATCACCGTTTATTTTACATTCATCCACAGTTGATTTTATTGTTGAATTATAATCCATCTAAAATTAATCTCATTTTAACTGTTAAAATTTTAAATTCCATTCTTAAAATTACAAATTTTAAAATTCAATAGACGATTTTTTAATATATCACCACAATAAAACCTTTCAAGTTTCTAATGAACCCATTCTTGGGTTATTGAGACCTTTCGGCTTGTCCATTTACTAAAATGTCAAGTGAAACTCAAGTCAAACGGAAGTCCATTGACAACCATCCAATTTTGGTCAAACTAAATGGTCCAAATAACTTTTTAAGGTGTCCTCAACCTCCTCCTGCAATGGTGGGCCTTTATAGAAATAGGAAACAGATTTCTTCGAAGGGAGAAGGGAGTCACATTGAGATAGAGAACAAATTCAAGCCTGCTGGATTATGATCATAGTTTAGAAGCTCAAATAAGTCTTTCCAACTTGACTCAACTTGATAAGATTTTGAATCAAACGAGTCAAGTTACTAAAATCAATAGAATTTCAAATCAAGTCCAAGTTTCAAACACTGGAAATGATACATCCATTGTATTAATGATCAATGCAACCAAGCCCTTAAAAAAGAATTGGAAGATGTGGCAAAAACCTGGTACCATCAGCCCTTTCATCTATTGAGTAATATTGAAGATTTTAAAGCAGGTTCAGGTTTGGACAAATGACCTCAAACTGGATTAGAATAATACCGATTCGGATCAGATGTCCTTCAAGATCCATCATGTTGCATGAGGGGAGGTCAGAAACTGTTAGTTTTCTTTTCTAACAGTGGTAATGTCCCTGCCTAAATATGAACCAACTCCTGTAAGAAGCCAAACCATTCCCCCCCCCCAACCCCACCCACCCAAAAAACAAAAGTGAAACAACATTCTTAAAGAGTCGAGGCAAACCATCATTTAGAAAAAAAAAAAAAATTGAAGTAATTTAATGTCCTTGTGCTTCACTTCTCTATTTGAATTAGAAGGATATAAAAGATTATCTAATTTCTCTGCCCATTCATTTACAGAGATGAAATTTGAAACCAGACATTGCAAGCAAATCAAAATTTACCACAATGGGAAGCAGTCACAAAATGTGTCATGATGCACCAAAGGTTTTCACAAGAATTTCTAAATGTCAAGATGTACACATCCATCCAAGTGTTAGATCCACATGTATTACCACCATCTACTGTTTATGTATGGTGCATTTGAGATGGGAGTTTGATGGCCTGTAGACGCATGCATGTGGTATCCAAAAATAGGCATGTCAAACGTCTAAAGAGGTGAAGCTCTTTTCCAGAGCCAATAATACAGAGGCAGAGGGCATTTCTTCAGCTTCTGGAGCAATTTATACTCTATTCCAGCTCTAAACATCATTCAAAATATCAAGTGCAGGAACAAACGGGTTAACATATTCTGGATTAAGCAGCTCCAATACAACAAAATAATGATGCAGGTGTGACTCAAGCAAATGTTCGGTATGACATACGACACAGGTATGTGCTACTTTCGTACAGTAGATGAGGTAGGTAAGCCTGCTTTAGAAAATGACGGGAAGTTACCTAATAACATAAATTGAGGTTAACTGGATATGGATCGCATCTGACATCATTTTCTCCTCCGTCCCTGCAATATGCACAACTGCTTAGGTAAGTTTGTAAGGTCTTGACTTGTATATAAAACCTATAAAAATTCATCAAGCCATGTTTTTAAAGACCCTCCAATTTTAAACTTTATCTGACAACGAAAATTCATCAAGATAGATTTATGAGCTTTTTTTTAAAAAAAAATTCGATTAATGAGCTTCAAAAATCAAATTGATGCCAAATTAGATCTAGGTACAATTCATAAGAGGTAGGTGGGTGAGTGAGGGAGTGGACTAAACCCTATAAACCAAAATTTGCACCAAACTTCATGCAAACTTGTTTGCAGGCAATCTTATATATATATACCCATTTGGAGAGAAGAGACGAGCACTCAAGTGTATTGTGCCCGTCTGTGGATTCTCTTTGCAATTCCTTCTTATTTTTTGTATGTATTCTTGTAAAATTACCTTTCTTCAAAACTCTTGCCAATTTTCTTCTGCAACTTCCATTCATTTTTCTTCTTCTTTTTCTTTTTTCTTTTGTTATGTAATTTTTTATTTCTTAATTTCCCCCTTCTTTTACTTTCATTTTCTCATTTTGTTCATTTTCACCTCTTTTGACTTTCCCATTCTTTTCAATATATTTCTTTTCCACATTCAAAGCTTTGAAGTTTGGTGTAGAAAAAATAAATGGAGAGGAATCATATGGTAGTGTGATTTTCAGGTTTATGTTTTGTAACTTTCTGGCATCTTTTTCTTTTAATATAATTTATTTTCATTAAACATCATCATAAAGTATTCATGGGTGCAAAAGAAGGTTTCAATGTCAGGGCAGATTTATCTAGAGAAATGGAGTGTGTGTGCAGGGGCATCATAGATACCTGGGTGACGGATTCTAATGGACATGGGGTGAGAATCAACAGTTAGTGGAGGAGAAATGGCAAGATGTCTTTGGCAGGAACCAGAGGAAGCAGCAGGTAAGAAGCAATGTTTACAATCTTCATGGAAAACCTCCCGGAAACAACCTCAAGTAGTTGGCTGATGGAAGTTTACAATTCATGGGAACGGGTAGTGGATGTGTTTATCCCTGAAAAGAAGAACAAAAAAGGACGGAGCTTTGTCGTCGTGCAGATGGTTGGAGAAAGAGCTGCATTAAGAACCATCCATGACTCCAACGGTAGATGGACAGGTGGCAGGAAGATCACAGCACAGTTTGCCAGGTTTGCTTGGGAGGATGCCAAGGGGCAGTTCCAGCAGGTGAAGAATCAGAACATGAAGAGCACAGGAAAAGAACCAAATCTTGAGGAAAGACTTCGGTAATCGACCTGAGGAATTGGTACCGAGATATTCTCATCTACATCGCACTTGGGTAGACTTTGTCAATCCAAGAGTAGTTGCTGAGACACTAACCCAAAAAGCAGTGCAGACGATTGAAATCAAAATGAGTAATCGAATCTTGGAAGAACATGAATGGCTGTGCCAATCTGTGATGGCCACAGCAGATCTTTTTATCAGCCCTCAGGAGGTCCGATTGTTTTGCACAAGGGTATCCTTATCACTATATGGACTAAGGAGGAAGCTGGGGGTTGGTTGGATGATTCCATCTGTCCAAATTTTTCACCACAGTTGAACAGTGGTGATCGGAATCAACTCCATCAGTTTGTTGGAGATGGATACATTGTTTTGGGTTTCTTTTGGTGGCCTAAGACCGATCCTCTGTCTAAAAGTTCAGCAACCACCATGGCAAAGTCCTAGAGATCAACAGCGAAAATCTGGAGAAGAAAGATTGCTCATCTCTTAAACTTCTTGAGATAGAAAATTCTAAAGCTACCCTGGAAGAAATGATCCTGAAAGTGTCAGATGGAAATCACAGGGTCCAGATCAGAGAGATGGGGTATGCGGAAGATAGGGGAGTGGAGTCTGTCCAGTTGGCTGACAGAGACAGGGAAGATGAGGTTGATCAGAATCAATACTGCGAGAATGAGAAACAAGCTTCAGGCATGGTTCTTCACCGATCCGGTCACTCGCACGTGTCTCGAGCTCAAAGGTGGATGCACAAGAATCGATGTGACTCTGACTCAAAGGACTAGAATGAAGTAATCCCTGACAAACAGCATCCCGCAGCAGAAAGGGCCCGTAAGGGAAGAAGTAGGGGCTCTGCTAAATCAAATCGAGGCACGATTGGTAGGAGGAGATCAGTTGGTGGCATGGAGATAGGTCTGATGAAAGAAGAAATAAGAAAAAGGACACTGGGCAGAGATGGAAAGAGGGAAGAAATTAATATTGCTTTCACAAGATGTGGGCCAGGCCATTTCTGGGCCAGGTCGGGATAAAGAAGGGTTTGCGGGCCGTGAAGGAAAAGGGCCATTGGTCTATTCTGAATGCCAAGCTCAGTAAAGTAACGGGCCAGAATGTGGCCCAAAGCATACCAAAGCCCACTGAAAAAGAAGAAAATATTTTTTTCTGTGATCCAACCACGAGAGGAGATTCAAACCCAGGCCTTTCCTTCACTGAGAAAAAGATGGGTTTCTTTCCCTTGCACGTCGACAGTCCTACAAGAGAGTATGGAAGAAAGCCTCCTTCAGATAGAGAAAAAATTGAATTGAAGTGGGGAGACACCTGCTCAGTAGACCAAGACAAATAGGAAGATGATGGTTCAGTTGGTTACAGGTCAGGTGGATGGGTCTCCACGACTCAGAGAGATACCATTTGCTATATGCATATCGGTGTCAATGTCAGAACTGGGATTGGGCCTGGCTGACGATGATAAAGGCTCAAATGATGGTGAGGATTTGTTCTTACAATATGAGATCGATTTGAGTGTGGAACAGAAAGGAATAGTATCAGTCTGTGCCCAACCTCTGATTGGCGACGACGCTGGGAATCCTTTCCAGGTTAAGGAGGAAAGCAACAGTAATAAAAAGGTCTTCAGGGTCAGGAAAACTATATCGGCTACAAAATTGTGATGCAATAAACAAGATGCTCGGAAAATTTTATTAGCAGGGAGCTGAATGGGAGTGAGGTTGGATTTGAACTCTACAAAGGAAACCTTGAAATGGATCAATGAACATGATCATCTATCCTTGGAATCACAACTCTCCAATCGCTCAACCAGAGCTCAAGGAGTGATGGGTACATCTTCCTTCTTGAAGGTATACACATCCAGAAAAAAGAATTTGCAGAGGGGAAAAACCAGGTTCCCCAATGAAGATAATCTCTTGAAATGTGAGAGGGCTCAGACTCGGCCTGAAAAGAAGTCTCATTCGAAGAATCTTACAGAAGAACAGTGCTGATATTGTGTTTATTAAGGAAACTAAGAGGGAGGAAATCTCCAACAGAGACATTAGAGTGATTTGGGGAGCTCGGTCAATAGGTTGGCAGTTTAAGCCGTCAACTGGGAACTCGGTTGGACTACTGATTTTGTGGAAAACAGAAGCGTTTGAATTTGTGGACATGTTCGTGGGTGACAGATCTATATCAGTTGTGGGCAGACTGTTGGGGGAAGATGTTGAGGTCATGTTAACTAATGTATATTGCCCGAATCTAGCGTCGGAGAGTGACCATTTCTGGTAAGAAATTTATGGCCTGAAGACTGGGTGGAAAGGGTCGTGGTGTATAAGAGGAGATTTTAATGCCATTTGTTTCCCCTCCGAAAGAAGAGGTAGATCAGATAGAGCCAATATCTCAAAAGGGTTCTCTGATTGTATCAATTCTTGCGATCTGAATTACCTCCCAATGAGTGGTGGAGGATTTATTTGGTCAAATGGGCAGATTCGACCGTCCATGAGCAGACTAGATAGACTTTTATTCTCTCTTAGTTGGGAGGAATTATTCAGAAATATCTCACAAGTAAATTGAATGTCCCGTATTGGATCATTGGCCAATACTCATTAGCACAAATGTGGTAGACTGGGGTCCCCACCCCTTCCGCTTTAATAATGCTTGCTTGGGGAACAATGACTTCTTGGATAGAGTCAAGGAATGGTGGGTTGACTTTGAGATTGACGGTTAGGCTGGCTTTCGTTTACATACAAAATTGAAACTTATCAAAGAAAAGATTGATGTAGGGTCCAGGAATGAATTGGGCAGCGGGAAGAGGTGAAGGATCACATTGCTACTTAGTTGAAGGATGGGAGAGCATAGAGGAGAAAGAGATCTGTCCCCAGAAGAGATCATCGAGAAGTGATCTCATATGTCTAATCTTTGGAAGCATATGCGAAGAGAGGAAGTGGAATGGAGGCAGAAGTCTAGAATGACTTGGCTAAAAGAATGGAACAGGAATGCTAGATTTTTCCACAAGTTAGCTAAAGCGAGATCCATGGTCAATTCTATGAGGGTGGTGATGGTTAATGGTAGAAGGGTGGAAGGGAAGCGAGAACTTCAGGTAGCAGTCAGGGCTCAATTCTCTTCTATCTTTGCACCTGATATGGTTGACAGGCGTCACGACGGGCCCATCTGGTTCCAAACTTCACTCAGAAGATCTCTAGGGGGCTTTGAAGAGGAATCCCATAGATCATTAGTCTCACTCCTCGAAGAGAGTCGGTTGTGCTTAGAAGATGAGGATAGGGGGGTTTGGTCGATGGACCAATCTGGCTCCTACTCAGTAAAATCCATTCTTAAATTTTCTCGATCCGTGGTCTTTGATTCACCATCTCCATGTTTTGGGGCTTGGGATAATAAAGTTCTTCCTAGGATCGAAATCTTCATCTGGTCATCTCTAAAGGGGAAAATTTTAGTCAGACACAATCCTAGGAGGTAGGGTATCCTTCCGAAAGGTGTGTCAGAAGAGTGCCCGATGTGTGGAGAGGAAATCGAGACAATAGATCATTTGTTGTGTACTTGTTGGTTTGCGGGGGAGGTATGGAGGAGGTTCCTTAACTTATTCCAATGTCCTTGGGTACTTGGGAAATCGGTTAAGAATATCGTCACCGAATGGATGGGCAACCCATTTAGAGGTAGGCTTAGGGTGGCTTGGAGGTTGGTTCCAGCTGTTGTTATGTGGGCAATTCGGAAAGAGAGGGAATTCGAGAGTCTTTGAGGAAAAGTTGAACCATGTGAGGGAAGTTTTCAAAAGGGCTAAATGGCACTTGGTAGGTTGGTTATCCACGTGCAAGGAATTTGTTGGTTTGTCAATGCAAGATTTCTATATATAATGGCAAGGATGCACGAAAGGAGTTAGTAAGGGGAGGAAGCCCAAGGTTGGTTGGGTAAAACCTCCCCTAGGTTCGTTTAAATTCAATGTGGATGGGGATACGTATGGCAAACCTAGTCCAAAAGGGATTTGGGGAGTGCTTCACAATGATAGGGGTAGAATGGTGTTAACTTTCTTAGAGCCTGTAGGTATTGTGGAGTCTAATGAAGCAGAACTAAGAGCTATTAGGAGAGCCCTTGAGATCTGGTCTACTTATGGAAATGGCAATCTTTGCAATGAAAGTGATTCTCCAAATGTCATCTCCTAGGCTAGCAATGAAGGTACCCTATGGAAGTTGATTAACATTACAAGGGACATTAGGAGGTTAAGTAGGCTAGGTGGAGTTACCTTTTCACATACGGCTCATTCGGCAAACAGTGTTGCGAACTTCCTGGCCAAGATTGACGTACAGCTAGAGAGACGCACTCTAAATTTTTTCGAATGATGTTACTCGGGGTGTACGATGTTTGGGGCTTTTTATCTCATGGGAGCATCTTTGTTCTTCCATTTGGAACACCAATCCTAGACGCTTTATCCACATGTTATTTTACTTTTGTTTTTTTATCTTCTCTTGTTTGCCTTGAATAAACCTCATATTTTAGGCAGCAAAACATTTGTACATTCTTTCTCTTATTAATGGAATTCATTTGTCATTGAGTCAAAAAAAACATCATCATAATTTTTTTTAACATTGCTATTACTATCTATTGACAAGGTAAGCTGGTTCAGTTGACTTGGCAAGTCACTCAATAATTTACCCCACTCAAAAAACTATGCTTGACATGTGAATTGATAATAGAAACATAAATTGATATACAATGGTCAATATTACAGTAAGGCTTCTCACCGAGCTCACAAAGTCATCCATGACCAGTTGTTTTCGTTTCTTCAAAGAAGTCAATGTAGGGGTCTCCACAGAAGGTGGCCTTGTCATGGCCCTCTTTGATGGTGTCAAATTCTGAAAAGAAAAAAGAAACCATGAGAGACCTATAGGACAAAATAGGATGCCCAGTCTAACACCTTTGACCCAATCCTATATGCTAGAATAAATCATGTAACATAAAAGAAAGAACGTTTACAACCTTGGCAAGCTTCTTGTCCTTCCTTGCCTGTCTCTCTCTCTCATCAAATTCCTGATTCTCCCTCTCAACCAGACGAATTAGTGTGTCACATCGCCTAGCAAGCTCTTGTGTGGTACGGGACTTTACAAACCAATCAAAACGGAACAATGGAGATGTGCGGAAGGCAGCCTTGAGCTCATCCCAATTTCCATATCCAAGTTTGTGGACCATGCATAACTGTGGAAGGGCATGAATACATGGTAGTTGAGACTTAACAGGGTAAAATTTTATTCACTTAAAAAGAATAAAGCCCAAAACTGCTAGGTAGCAAGCCCAAGAGAACAGAAACAGTACCAAAAGACATAAAGCCCAGAACCACTATCTGGTGTAAGCCAGAAGTGCTGGACCAAGAGGAAAACATCCCACTAAACCAGATAGAAACAAAGTCCAGATTCTACAGGAGTTTCTCTTGAAATTCTACCATCCCCATAGGGTTTAGACATACAACATGAATTTATGAAAGATAGCTACTTGAAGATACGAATTGTGAAACATGTATTTAGAAATCGCACCATGAAACGATCACATTCTTCATTGTATAACTTCCCCTTGTTCTGACCGTATTGAATCTTGAGCTCTAGCCATGGATTCTTATAGCGATCCAATTTCTTCCCAATAGCTTTCATTATCTCATCTTTCCGAGAAATCCTTGCTTCTCCTCTCTCAATATTCTTAATTATTCTATCATAATCTATAAAAACACCAAGTAGACAGATCATCATCAAATCCACACATAAAAAGTGCACTTTCAAAATGCAAATACAAAACTTGATTCATATCATTACCACAGAGTAAATACAAGTAAAGAAAAGTAATACAAACCATTTAACTCCTTGTATCGCTCTTTAAAGACTTTAGCATATCTTTCAACTTCCTCTTCGGTTTTGCCTTCCATTTCAGAAGCAATACCCTTTATGTCATTCCGGCCGTACTTCTCACATGCACGTATAAAAGTATTGAAGTCTCTCCTAGTCCATGACGAAAAGCCCTGAAGTGCGCAAGAAGTTAGGACTTGCTTTAAAATTCTACTTGAATAACCGAATGAAATTTCTGCATTGTTTTCCACTACAAAGGTTGCAAGGTTCAAGTCATTATCTTTAAAATTTATAACAATAATCATAATCGAATGAATCATGCATTACCTCCTCCAATAACTGTTCCCTTTCTTCTTGTTCCTCAGCAGTGAGGGGATCCCCTAGGTCTAAACAATCAATCAATGTTATATGGCATACAACAGTTCAAAAAATGGAAAAAGGAAACGAAAACTTGAGAATACCTTCAGGTTCATCCCCTTCTGCAATGGTGTCCTTTAGTTGGTTCTTTTGATGCAGTTGCTGAACCAATGCAATTGAAATCAAAGTTCACAATTAAATTAAATGGGATGAAAACAATGCCAGGCTGGAAATTGATAATGGAAAGCATGTGTTTTTTAAGTGGACCTCACCATGAGATAGCGCACTTCTTTTTCATACAACTCACTTAACCGTTGTGTGTTAAAAAACTGGAAATCATGCCTGAAACAGAAGCAAAATAACTGTTAAATGAAAATTGAACATGAAATAACTGACAAAAAAAGAAATTAAAAATTCTTACAACTGAGGCATGCGTGGAATTCGCGGCTCTCTTTGTTTTGCTGGACCTCCTTGCCGCATTGCTTGCTTGAAATACTCAGATTCGAATAGCTAAATACAATAAAGAAAAAGGAAGTTTGTGAATAAGAAACTAAAGTGAAGCATAATTCACTTGAAAGTGATCACTTGACAAGTATTCTCTGCAGTTCCCAAAAAAGGTCTTACTTGCGTTTACGTTCCCTTCTTGATGGTTCAACCCAATTCTCACTTACAAGTTTCTTGAAGTCAAATTTGTTTTCATCCTTCATTATTAAAACAAATAATAAGGAATTTGCAGGCAAAAAATCACAAAATAGAGAATGCATCTTCTGAGCAATAAATGTTGGAGTCAGAAGTAAAGTGCAGACGATGAATTAGCAGATACCTTCTCATCATTGAAGTCATATAATTCAGCAGCTGCAGATGGCCAGGGAAACATTGTAGCAAAAGGCGCAATTAGTAATGTCAAAAACAAGGTAAATTATAGCAGTTCCAAGCATGCAGAGGACAAAACACAAAAGTGAATGCAAACAAAAGTCGTAACCCAAAAAAATGTCACCAAATGACTCACAGTCATCCATTTTGAATTTGATAGCATCTTCAGTAAATTTCTTCATTTTAGCATCAAGCTCAGCCGTAGCCTCCTCTCCTTTAGCTATTATTCTGTCAATATCCTCATCTGTAATAGTGCTATCTTTGGAACTGAAAACCATCTCAGCACCAAATCTCACCATTTGCAATAATTCATCCTTATTAACAGCTGCACCATAGACACCAATAAGAGTAAATGAAGGCATTCACTTGAGATTTTTAAGAAACAACTTAATTCAACGAGGCAAATGCCAAATTGATGCTTACCCTTCTGCTCTGCCAATCGACCTTGTTGAATAACCAATGCATCAAGAGCAAGCTTCTTATAAGCCCTCTCAATCACTTTCTCCTCTATTGTGTACTGCATAAAGGGGCAAATGAAAGTACAAAAAATATGCTGTATGAGACCAAGGGCTGCTTTCTTTTATGCTAATGTTCTAATAATTGAATTGTAAAGTAAAATCATTTTGTCTTGACTTGCAACTTGTGAATCATAAATGGCAGAAGCATAAGATTTAGAAGTACTCCCTGAAAAACTATGAAGATATATGAAATAACATAAAAGATACCCAAAGTAATAATATGAGCAATGCACCAATTTTCTATCAATATTCAATGAAGATTCATACATACTACAAAATGAATAAAAGCAATGTTCACCTACACCATTGGAGTACATCAACTTCCAAAAAAGTAGTATACTAGTGTACTCCAATAGTCCAACTAAGGTTGTAAAAAGGCCAAATAAATTAAAAACACCAAAAGAACCAGGCAGGCCCCAACAACTGAAGCCCAAAAAACCAATGAAAAACAAGAATTTCATTCTTTTAGTTCCAAACTGCCACAAGAAATTGTAAGATACAAATCACATATAGTAAGATTTTAACATTGATTTGTCTGTGTGCACACTGTAAGAAGCTTGAGAGGCAAGCCACACACCAATGTAAGAGTACCAAATCATTACACTTGGCACCTAATAGAATCTCTGTCCATCATCAACGGATATGTTAGCAGGAAATTGCATTTGCACCCACAATCTGTTCCACATTAGATTGAACACCGAAAATGATGCACGTATTAACCATTCAACTTAGAGAAACTTATTTTAAATGTCAGAATAATTGGATGTAGCGAATTTTTTGGGCACAAATCCATCCACATGGATACCAAACCATCTTTCGCCCTCTTCATGATTGACAGACATTAAGTGGAACAACAAAAAAGACATTTAAAAAAATAAATTGCACTCACCTCTCTTGTTTTAGCACCAAAGATTCATAGTAACTGTAGCTTTTGGATTGACAAACAACCATATGTGAAAATGAGAAAAACTTAAGGAGAACAAATACAGAGCATGGCCCTAAAATTAAACTGGTGACCACATCAATAGGGTATGTTAAGTTTCGTGTGCACCTAATAACCCTAACCTTGCAATCTTGGTCCCAAAAGATTTCAATTCCATACACCAGTGAATTTTCATGGTCCATTTGATGAGATAGGATGATTAAATGATAATGGAACTTTACTAATATCATCCATGTGGTCTCCTACACCTTCTACCCAATCATGTTTGTCCAATGATCATGTTTTGGGACCATGCTCTTTAGGGGCATTCTCCTTAGAGCTGCTCAATGTAAAAGGGAGATGGTTATTTGTGATGTCTCAGATCAGGTGGTTGTGGGCAGTTTAATCGTACGAGGGCCCACATAGAAGGCCTCCATTTTAGGTCTTCATGGATAATTTTCATGCACTAGGCTCTGCATTTGTATTCTCTAGCATGCCTTAGAGAGTGGAGCCCATTTTCTGGTTTGTGGACAAACCAAACCCTTCACACACCCCATCCAAATGTATTGTTGAGCCTACATCTCTGCACACCTACTAGTGCAATCCTGACCAAGTGAACATTGAATTTAGCACAAAAAACTCATAGTTCATTATTTATTCAATATTCGGGCCCTAAGATTTGAGAGTTAGGTTGATATGATGGGCAATGAGCTTGAGAGGCAACACATCTATATGGACTGCATAAAACTAGCATCACCACTGACAAAATGTTGACTGCTCTATCTTTGCCTGCCATAGGTATGGGAAGTATGCTCATCGCCAATCCTGGTGCATGTGTAATGGTGTTCATCTGTGAACTCTGAGTGATCTCCATGTGGGAGCCACATTCATTATGGAGATGGAAGCTTAGAAAGATGTATGCTTGGATGAAGGCTCCACCAAAAATTAAATTGATCTGATCACTCTGTATGTTGTTCACGTCCACAAAGATCAACATAGAGCAAACAAAGAGGAGTTTCATCCCATATTGGAGTAGCTCTTCTATGAGAAAGGAAAAACAAAGCGACTGAGCATAAATTTAAGAAATAACAGTCTCCTTCATGCAGTGCATGTGACCAAAAAATCATACCTCTGTACAAAAACGGAAAACTTGTACTTCTTTCTTTTGGCCAATCCTGTGGGCACGGTCCTGTGCTTGCAAATCCATCTGTGGGTTCCTGGGATACATAGAAGAGAAATTCATAAATCTTCTTTAGAATTACCAGTTTGAAAACTCAAGTAAAATGGGCCAAAATTACTCTCATGTGGACAAAGAATCAGACAACTTACCAATCACTATCATAAATTATTACAACATCAGCAGTGGCAAGGTTGATACCCAAACCACCTGCTCTTGTTGAAAGCAAGAAAATGAACTTTTCACTTCCTGGTTGATTAAAGGCTTCAATAGAAGCATCACGGTCTTCACCACCAGTATTCCCATCAATCCGACAATATAGGTATCCACGAAACATTAAGTAGTCCTCTAGAATGTCCAGCAACCGAGTCATCTAAATTCCAAATAAAAGTACATGAACTATGAATAGAAGAAAATAATTCAACATCATTCAAAAAATAACAATAAATATAAGCACTATATATAAGAGGTGCCAAAAATTATTGTATAGCAGATACAGAAACCAAATAGCACACTATAACTGTTTCCAAAAACCATTCTGAAATGTACACTCCATTCCTATATCACCACTCTGAAATGTAGATGAAGCCAAAATCAATGTATAATCACCAACCAATTAATTGTTCCCTGTAATACCCTAGTGTTTGGGCGAGAGAGAATCCTAGAAAATAGCAAGTGAGGCGTGTAAAGGTCCCATTTCGCCAATTGAGGTCGAATTGCTATGAGATATAAGTGGGAACCTCTTCCCCAGCACAAGGCCTCTTGTGAGCAACCTTGAGATTGTCTTGCCAATCCAAAGTCGTGTGGGCCTGCGTGCCCAAAGCAGACAATATTGTGTTACAGGGGCGGGGCATTACAAATCGTATCAGAGAACAGTTCAACTCTCTGCATGTGTGTTGTAGCAGAGAGCTAGGGACGGCTCTGGTTTTAAGGGGGTGGATTGTGATACCCTGCCCCCCAAATAGGGGTTGTGTGTGTAGAGGCGTGTAAGGGAGTGTAAGTTGGCCTTGAGGGCATGGAAAAAGATCTCATACTACCCAAGAGTGAATTGGTTTTGGAATATACGAGGGTTTTGCAAACCCAAAGTGGACAATATTGTGCTAGAGGGACGGGTCGTTACAAATGGTATCAGAGCACAGTTCAACTCTTGGACGTGGGTGTGATGTGTGTGAAGAGAGAATAGCACCAGGGAGGGTGTTGGAAGTCCCACATCACCCAAAAAGTTTGAGGTGTTCTGGTATTTAAGTTGAGATACCTCCTCCCTCTAGCACAAGGCCTTTTAGGCCCAAGGGTGCCACTTGGGTCTAATGCAAAGCCATGAGGGTTTTTCAAGACCAAAGCAAGCAATATTGTGCTAGAGGGACGGGTCGTTACAAATGGTATCAAAGCACGGTTCAACTTTCGAACCATGGTGTGGACAGAGCCGAGGACAACTCTGGTCTTAACGAGAGTGGATTGTAATACCCCAATGTTTGGGCGAGAGGGGATCCTAGAAAATCGCAGGCATGTAAAAGTCCCATATCGCCAGCTGAGGTTGAGTTGCTGTGAGATATAAGTAAAAACATCTCTTATAGCACAAGGCCTTTTGGAAGCAACCTTGAGGTTGGCTTGCCAATGCAAAGTCGTGCAGGCCCGTGTGGGTCCAAAACGGATAATATTGTGCTGGAGGGACGGGATACATTCCCAAGGTATGGTTAAACACATTTCCTTCCCCTTTTCTCAAAAGGTTAGCGGCAAGCTGAAACAAGCAATTCAAGCTTTTGTGTGGTGCACACTAATGGGTAAGATATTACTAGATTGGAACTCAAGAGAAGGGGTTTGTTAAGGGATGGGGATGATATTAGTTGCCCACTATGTCACCACCTGAAGGAAAACACTGATCACATATTCATCAAGTGTCCTATCGCTAGGAGCTTGTGGATAAAATTCGCGAATCTCTTTGAGGTCTCTTGGGTTTTCGGGTCAAACTGCATAGGGGTGGAGTCTTGGGTATTATTGAAACTTAGGACTAGGAAGAAGGCAGTCTGGCTCACCGTTTCGGCTGCAATATTGTGACCCTATGGAAAGAGAGAAATGCGAGAATTTTTGAAGGAAAGTCATGTGATATCAATGACCTCTTCCAAAGGGCTAAGAGGCGACTTTATGTGTGGCTCCTATTTGGAATAGACTTCAAGGATCTTAAGCCAATGGATTCCATCTCGTCTTGGGAGGGATGCTTGAGTGGAAATTCTAGACATCTAAAGTGAACCATTAAGTGGGATCCTCCTCCTCATGGTGCAAAGAAATTTAATGTGGATGGAGCTGCTAGGGGTAAATCGGGGCCAGCAGGAATAGGTGGAGTTCTTAGGGATTATAAAGGCAAAACTGAACTTGTTTTCACAGAATATGTGGGGATTAAAGACTCAAACAAGGCAGAACTGTTTAGTATAAAGAGGGATTTGACTATCTGGAGAGATTATGGGCATGGACACTTGTTATTGAAGAGGACTCGGCAAATGCAATTAAATGGGCTAAGGGACTCAAGCGCCTTCCATGGAAGTTGATTACATTAGCCAGGGAAATTAAGGGTTTAGCCGAGGGAATGGAGATCTCTTTTGTTCAAGTGAGTCGCACAACAAATAGGGTTGCAGATTTCTTCTCTAAATTTAGAGTCAACAACTCAAACTCCGAGGTCTTCCTACTTTGAGTTTGGGGAGTTTTGTATTAAGCTCTTATTTTGTTGTTGTTTGGGGCTTCGCTCTTTGTTTTGTTGTCCCTTTGGGGCTGGTCTAAGTCTCTTAGAACTCTCTCTTGATGTATCTTTCTTCTTTGTATTTGCCTTTATTATTTAATGAAATCTTTTTTACTGCTCAAAAAAAAAAAAAGCTGAAACAAGCAATTCATGTTCAATGCTGAGCAAAACATTTAAAATTTCTGAAACTATATTTGGGTATATAGATGGATTTTGTTTTCCTTATAGACGGTGCAAAGTAATGGATGTTCTTCATTTACTTCGTTCAGGGAACCAATTAATCAAGTAGCTTCTCTCTTGACTACACTGTGAAAGTCAAATTCATAAGAAAACAAGATTCCCAGTCTACAAGAGCTACTTATTACCATAATCAATCAATCAAAAGTCACTAATCCCATATACGGAGTCCCATTGATCCCATCCAAGGAGTCCCAAAAGTTACTGACCTGAGAAAATATTAGAACTCTTGAGTCACGCTCCTTTAGCTTAGGAAGCAACTTGTCCAAAAGAACCATCTTTCCTGAAAGAAATGCACAAATAGTATTATGAATAATTCAAGAGAATACAAGTCCTATTAAGGTACGTGGGCAGAGCTTACCTGCATTCGTGATAAGATGATCCCCAGTGGTATATGGAGGACCAGGTTCAGCACCTTGAAACAAGTATGGATGATTACAACATTTACGCAGCTGCATGGCTATATTTAGAAGGCGCTTACGCTCTCCACCAGCATTGACAACCTCCAAATCTTTCTGAAGTAAAGCCCGATAATAATGCTTCTGCATCTGGGACATTCCCACCTTAAGAATTGTTTCCTTCTTTGGGGGCAAACCTTTCTCAACATCTGACTTCAACCTTCGGAGGAGAAATGGACGGAGAACCTTCAAGGTGTAGATATGAATCACATCATACAAACAACTAGCATTGATCAAACAACTGCAAAGAGATGAATAACATCATACAAACAACTAGCATTGATCAAACAACTGCAAAGAGAGCCCAAGAAGAAGATACCTTATGTAATTGCTGGACCACCTCCTGTTGATCATTATCACCAGATATTTGGAACCATTCATCAAATGTTTCAGCAGAACTAAATATCTCCGGGAGTAGAAAATTAAGAAGAGACCATAGTTCATGAAGATTGTTCTGCACATAAACATGGCTGTCATAAATTTGCCTGAGGTGAAGAGAGAATTTGCCAAAGATACTGAACAATTTCAAATTCAGATATGAGCACAAATTGTAGTATTGAACAAACCAAATGAATAGGAAAAAAAAAAAGATATGGACATTTCTAGTCCATCAATACACATCATTCAGTAGCACATTTGATCTCTCTCAAAGAAGCAGTTCAGTTGAGACTTCTGATGCCTATATGAGCAATGACTGAACGATTTAAATCCAGATAAGAGAAAAAAATGCACTAAATGAAAGAAAAGACAGAAAGACAGATGGTATAACTTGGTCTAACTCATCAAAATCCAACACTAAGCAGTGAAATAGAAAGTTCCCCATGACAATATGAGCAATGATGAACTATTTAGAATTCAGATAGACAAAATGCACCAAATCATGAACTAAATAAAATTCAAACTGCCCCCATTTTAACCATTGATTTTGGACTTCTGAAATCTTGGCTTTTGAAATCCAATGAATCTGATTTTTGTGGACCCCATCATACTGAAAAAACTTCTGAAAAGAGGTGTCGTGAAGCACACCCATGTGGACGAGCACCACACAGGTATATATATTAGATTATTTATAATATTCTATAAGAGAGATGTGAACGTTTGGTCTAATTCATGAAAACCAAACATTAAGCATATCACCATCTGAGTAATGACTAATTCAAAAATGCCATTCATTCAACAAAATGATCAAGTTTGTCAAATGTCACCCTGTTAATTATCATTTTTCAAAGAAACAAACCAACTGGTGACCATCCTTACAAAATATGAGAATTCCCAGCCTCAGTAACTGCCAAGGAAAAGTGTGTTTACCTGAAGAGGTGTCCCTGTGATAAGAAGACGGTAGTTGGTTTTGTACAATCTCATTGTTTTAGAAAGCAGTGAATTTTCATTCTTTATTCGATGAGCCTCATCGATAATAACATAGCGCCAGCTAAAGCGGCGCAAGGAAGTTTTTTCTTTGATAGCCATCTCATAACTAGTCACACAAACATCAAACTTTCCAGCCACTAATAGATTATCACGTATATTTTGCTGCATAAGTGGAAAATGTCATCAGTGTAATACTTAATTAGAAAAATTGATTTGAGGATTAACAGCTGACTTTACAATGGTTAGTCCATATAACTTACCCTCTCATCTGGATTCCCTAAGAATTTTACAGCACGCAAAAGGGGACAAAAACGACGAATCTCCCTTATCCAGTTGCCAAGAGTAGATTTTGGTGCCACCACCATATGGGGACCAGTGATTCCTCTAAACTCGTTCAAATAACCAAGTAAGGAGATGGTTTGCAATGTTTTCCCAAGACCCTACAATAGTGATGCAAAGTTAGCACAATGGTAATAACCAAATATCTCATATAAAAATAGGTGCAAAAAATGTCATGTGGCACTCCAGAGCCAAAAATGAAAGACCCAGCAAACTGGAATGAGAAGCACAGATTGTAGCTTCTAGAACAGTGATACAGTGTGGGCCACCTGCTCTGTTCATTTTACAAGCTATTGAAACAATGGATTATACGATCAGAAGGATTTCTGTACCACCAAAACACCATGGTGTGGCCATCCCATGCACCGGTCCACATACACTGAAGTAGGCAGAGCTTTTGGGTGTGTTTAATGCACAAAGGATCACTACTCCATTACTTGATAGAGTATACCCAGCAGACTAGTTACATGCACAGAACAGCTCCACTGCTAAAACCAATTGTAAGCATGAACACAAAAAAAGAGGACACAAGATAGTTTGAAGTGTACCATCTCATCAGCCAGAATTCCATTAATGCCATTTTCATATAACCGTATAAGCCAGTTCAATCCAGCCAGCTGGTAATCCCTCATTTTCCCTTGTATACCTGGAAATAATAGCAAAATAAGAATGAGTGCAATACAGCCAACACTCATAAGAATCAAGTAGCCCGCTAGGGGAAGGATTTAATACAAATTGCAGCATAAATATTTCTTAACAGCATAACACTTAACCCCACAGTATACAACAACAAAAAGAACCATTTGTAGATTGTGTGCAAGTACATGGTACACAAAAAGGACTTCAAGATGCAAACTTTTCAAATAGTTCAAATGAACATATGAAGGCTCAAAATGCCCTTTACAAACCACTAATATTCCTGATCAAATCACATCATCCACAAGCACTTGGTGCCAAACAAAATTATCATAGAAGTCTTTAACTGTCTGGTTTAAGTATTTAGCGACATAAATTTAACAAGTGAACATACATGATAGCCAAGAACAACCAAATTTATCTGTGATTTGCTGCACCTCAAATAAATAAATCTGCCATTTGCCACACCTGCAAATAAATTAAACATGCATTCCTATAAGGGCAAGAAGCTATGTTGCCTGTGTATGGATGTCCACCAAAGTCTGACACTAGTGCAAGTGTCAGACTCAGCCAATCCCAACATATAGGACTTACTGACTCAGCATAATAATCAAATAAAATTAAATTTATATTTACATTTTAAATAAAAAAAAGTGTGGAAATAACAATATTAGAAAATAATACACCAATTCAACTCCAAACAATAAAGTGATAGACATATCAATCTTTAAGTTGGGGTTGAACAGGAGAATGGTGTGATACTATTTTTATTATTTTGGAGAATAATTTTAAAAAGCACTATAAGAATCCATAAAGAGTCTGATACAGAAAAGCGTCAGAGACAGATGCATAACATTTTGATGAGTTCGTGCAACATAGCCTTATAGTCGAAGGCTAAGGCGTTTTCAAAATTGGAATGTGTCATAAAGACAAAATAGTTAAGTAGTTCTAGGGTAAGATTAAAATAAATGGAATGGCAAAAATTTGCCACATGGTCAAGGTAAGCCATCCCAATTATCTTGGGGATTGGGTCAAGTATTCAGGTCCAAGGAGTCATGGTGCTCAAATACAAGTGTTCCACAAAGGCATCATTTCAAGTACTCCAGAGGATAGCACTTGTGTCAAGGATTGTCATAGAGGAGATCTATTTATGTTGGGTCATGGTTACTTGTTTGTGAACCAGGCCCACGATTTAAGGTGGAAGAAATTATTGTTAGGCCATGGTTAAGTTGTTTGTGGACCAGGAGTTTTGACTTGGGCCCCATGTTAGGGGTTTGTGTCATCAAAACCATCCTTATTTGAAGGGGCCATGGGGTTTCTAGCATATAGATGCCTTTATACTGTATCTCTGTTCTACTGTATAACTTCTCTTTTTGGTTCTATCGTTACATCCCTCTTTATTTTTGAAAAGCTATCTTTACATCCCTCTTATTCAATTTAAATATAAAAAACCTTACCTTCTCTGAAACTATTTAAAAAAAAAGTTTGCCATGGAAAAATTGTGGTCGATGGAGCATGCATCAACAAAAAGTACAGATAATGTAGGTTATTTTGAAAAAAATGTGTCAATTTCTGCCAGAACAGGAATACAAACTTTATGTGTTTGGTTTATTGCATGCAACAGTGGAAAGCTGGCCACTATGGATAGCAAAAATCAGTAAAACCTTAATTCTGTCAAGTCAAAAGCATAACTGCAGGATTGGGTTTCTGAAATGTAATTTCCCATATTTCAATTACTCACTAAACCTACTATCTGAACTAAATAAACTGACAAATATTAGAAATCAATAAAGTGTATTCCAAATCTATGCTATTACATCTATATTTATAGCCTCTAGCCGACCCTATGGCTATTTTGGTCACACTCAAATTCAAATCCTAAATCTAAACATATCTCTTAATAAGCGATTAACTCAAACTTAGAAACCTAATTACATACTAATTCTAATGTATTCAACATTCCCCCTTAAACTCAAGTGGTTCACTTGAGTTTACAATTATTGAACTAAAACAAAACTGCTAACTAAATAATCAAATGGATGACGTTATCTGATGGAGCAGTGCCGGTGAAGTCATATACTGAATCAACGTGCCATGTGTGTTGCAGGCTGCCAGAGAAGAGGGGTGAGATTGCCAGGATCCATCAAATCATGCTAATGCCAATACCAATGCCAATGCTAATTCCAATTCCAAAGAACAAAATGGCAAAGTGCGAGATGCAAACTCAAAAGAAAACAAGAAACCAAATCCTCCAAATTGTGGCTACAGACGGAGGAGACAAGGTGCAAATAGCTGCAATCAAACTGGATGCTGGCGGCAATTACTTCAACTTTCAGTGACAACTCTAGATTAGAAAACTCAACCTACCCCATCTCTCACGAACAAACGGACGGCAGCAAACCTGAAATTCAAACTCTTGCCTGCAGATTTTTTTGTTTAAAGACAGTTTCGAGGTCCACCGTCATATCCACGTGACCTGAAAAATATCTGCCAAAACCACTGAAGAGTCCAAACCAAGAACCATCATTGCTGCCAAAAACTAAAATCTAAATCACCAATACAACTTCCACCTCCATATGAGCCAACAGACCATCACCCATGCAACCAAAATCAACATGAATCCACTATCAAAAACGAACATATCAGGCCTTGATGTACATAGTTTGAAAAAATCTGTGACATTAACCAACATTCCCAAAGGTCATGTAAACGAACGATGGCCCCAATCTGGGTAAGGATGAACGTGCAGCAACAGGGAGGGAAGAGTCAAAGTGCTTAAATAGATTTTTTTTTTTTTTTTTGAACTCTCAATCTCAATCTCAATCTCAACAATGCAAATCTCAGAGGTGGGCACTGCAAACCTCAGCTGAGAACGAATAGCAAATCAACTTCTTCAAGCAGATCTGGGCCACTTTCAAGATGATCTCAGGGACAGTTCGAAGGTGAATACTGCAGCAGAGGGCTTTGTTGTTGCGAGAAGAACAAGTGACTCGGGCAGCGAGGGCTGTGCGAAACCAGATCTGCAGGGATGTTGCAGAAGCAAAGAGGCTGAACCGGGCAGATCTGGGTGCTGCAGGTCCGACAAGAGATGCCTGAATAGATCTGGGGTAACTCCAAAAGCGCTGAAGAGAAGATGTTGCAGATCAAATGAAGAGACAGAGAGGCAGCACACAGGGTTTTATGCCCAGATCTGGGAAGTGGGTTGATCGTTCAACCAAAGAGAGCGGACAGGGTGCGACTAGGGTGGCTGTAGTGACTCCACATATCTGGAAGGATAAGGTTATTCAAGAGCTGGTCAAAACGGAAGCAGATGAACAAAATCGGTCTTCTTGCATGCCCCCTCCCTCTGCCAGACGTCTATCTCTGGCAGAGGGAGAGTGGAGGAACGCTGGTTTATTTGTTTTTTTTTCTCTCTGAATGACCTCTGTAGAACGAAGGAGGACCGTAGGTGCGGGAGAAACACTTGGGTTTCTTTCTCTCTCAGAAAACGCAGGATCGAATTAGGCTTTGATACCATATTAGAAATCAATAAAAGTGTATTCCAAATCTATGCTATTACATATGTATTTATAGCCTCTAGCCGAGCCTATGGCTATTTTGGTCACACACAAATTCTAATCTTAAATCTAAACATGTATCTTAATAAGAGATTAACTCAAACTCAGAAAACGAATTAAATACTAATTCTAATATATTCAACAACAAATACCTTCAATGCTTTCCTCAAGAACATATTTGTTCACATTCTTATCAAAAAACAACCTGTTACTGATTTCAGAGCCTTGCCATTTTAAGGCCTCCAATAAGACATACTAATTGCCATAATTTAAGTGCTTCAAAAACAGGTCTTTGATCAGTCTAAAGTATCATTGCCCTAAATAAGGCAGGTTAACCTCGTGCAGTTAACACAACAATATGAAATCACTAATTTCACTTAATTGATGTAATCATCGTAACAGGATGCACCCTTGTTTGCATTGCATGGCCATCAATATAAAAAATAGTAGTGAGCAAGCCAAACTTCTTTGTTTTAAAAGGTAAATCAGAATCATTACTAACAAGGCACAGAGATACCGGAAAATAACATCAGTGGTCATGTTAAAACATAGCGAGCAAGAAACAGAAGCGCCACAGAAAGAAGGGTAAAATACATTGACAAATGCTCGTAGCTCAGAGCAGAAAGGAGAAGAAAGCACAACAGCGTAACCCAGCCTGGGCAAGTAACAGATAGACTGGAAAGCCACAGTTATCCATATCACAACTCAACCAACAAAGCTCAATACAAGTGAACCAATGACTGAGAAAAAACTTAAAAGCCCAAGGCATGATTTTGTTACTGAGAATTTAAAGCTGTCATGGCAACAATGAGGGAGAGTGAATTGCAGATGGGCTAAAACTTGTAAGTGTTATAGCCTTGAACTCAGACACAGATCCAACAAGGTTTAGACAAGACCAATGGCTGACACATCAATTGTCGATACATTAGCAAAACAAAAGATATCAATAGTATTTTCTCACACTCTTTATTTTTTTATAAATAGACAGTAAGATCGACTTGTTAGTAAAACCAATCGTAATTATCAAACATGTCAAATACATAGCAAACCAAGCATAGGAATGCTTCATGCAATAGATACCAACCATAATAAAAACTTGATATGAATCAAAATGTATCATCTATTGAGTAACAATTCAATACATCAGACAACATGCTCTTAGCTGTTAGCTTGGCAAACAAAAATGACTTGATTCTGTAAAAAACCAGATAAGCACAGCAGAAAAAGAAACATATATATATATATATAGTTTTATCCTCCAAAAAACATAGCAAGTAGAATATGCTTGAGTCACTCCCATCCATTTGTGATAGATGTATTTTGGAAACAACTTCTTTGCTCGTGGAAAGCCTCCAGTTTACATAAACATTTAGTCCATATATTAAGAATTACAAGGCTAAGACTTACAAGATGGCTGTGTCAGCAATCGTGTATTTCCTCCAGCAGAAAAACCATCTTCTTCCTCCTTAAGGCACTCTTCATCTTCCTCCTGCTCTGTTAATTTGGATGCATGACGACCCCTACAAGGGTTGGATAAAAAAATGCAAATAAACAGATGATTCAAATTTTAAGCATTATATCCAGTTTCCAGGTAAGCCACAGACAAGACAAAAAGGATAAACCATGGAACCAACATTCACCGTTCTGTATGATTATGATAAAGAGGGACATAAGATAATGTGTCTCAGCTGCATAAGCGGACACAGAAGGAATAAAAACATGTCCTACACCAGCAATAAAAAACAGCAAACGGAGCAACAAATAGCCACAATATAGCAAAAGGCAACCATCGGGTGACCAATCAAAGCAATACGGGGTAAGAATATTGGAAAGAAGACACAAGGCTTCAAGAACTTTGATCGAACATGAGTTTTAAACAGCCAATCATCAGGATACCTACAAAGACATGAATAACTCGGAAATTTCTCTCTATTCCTATCCCAACCCATATTTCACAAGATTGAACGCTAGACAATGCAGAGATTTCCCACTTGGAACTCAAAAAATATAGGCAGTGTTACCTTCCCCTTGGTTTCTTCTCTTTTGTGGACTGGTCACCCTTTGCAAAATGAGCAAATATTTCAGTCTGCTGCAGGAGATACTTCAAACGCCCCTTCCCTTTGTTGTTCTACGAATACAACAGCCATAAAACAACATGATCAATAAAAAGTAACAAATATAGACACCTCTGCATGCAAACATCTATCTATCTACTGTTATGTTGAAGACTCACCATGTCAGCATCAATCGCAGCATTTTGTGAATCCAAGACTTCCTGTAACTTTTGATTCTTCATCCTTTGCATTTCTCGCAGCCTAGCCTTTTCACGCTTTGCAATTGCAGGCTGCAAAAATAGTGTTATTACAACAGTGATTTGATTCAAAGTGGCAATCATTATAATTACCAATTGCAGTGCACAGATACTTCTTGTGAAAACCATTCCAGAATACGAATGTAAATGATTTTAAGAGATCAGAAAAGAGCAGCATGTTCCTGTTATTAGAGATCATAGTAGAGAGGGTGTTTGATCAAAAGTCAAAACAGTCCTATTCTAATAAAAATACCAAAGGCCTTAAAAAATCCTAAAAATACTAGATATGCACACATAAAACATATACAATTATAGGAATGTAATACATCAAGCCTCTAATTCATGGCAAGAAAGGCTCTTATTTAATGGCAACCTGAACACTGGAAATAAAATGGATAACTAGAAACATAACTGTGCATGTGTAATGGCATGAGTAGTAGAATAAATAACCCAAAAACATCTAAGGCAGAGCCCAAGAGTTTAATGCAGGATTGGACGTCTCAAACATGCTAAAGGAGTCACTAGGAAATGAACAACAGAATTGTTCCATGGCAAAAGAAAGCCAAACACATCTTCTGTTCTCCATGTTTCTCAAACACACTGTGAAATGGACATAAATCCTACCAACATTAGTCACCAAATTAGCTACAGATGTTTACATTAATCAGGTCCTTAATCCTGACAATCACAAAGAAAAACAGTTGGTAAGTGGTCATCATTACAAGAACACTTGTGGGTTCAAATCATATGGGCATCAAATAAACAGTTGGCCCGTGGAAAACAGTTTGCTGAATCCAATTAAGAGAGTGATCTCAAAATGCATAGGATAAATGATTTTGATAATGATGAAGATTAAAAAGTTGTCATTCAGTTACAAGCCTTTATTTATTAAAACAGCCTAATTCCGCTCAAAAAATTAAAACAGCCTAATTTATCCAAGGAACACACAGAAACATGCACTGCCACAGGAATTCCAACCAGCCCTGAGTTTGAGGTTGATTATGCACCTTTTCTAATACACACACATAGTACGATCATTAAAAACACAAGCACACACACATAGTACACCAAATCCAATGTGAAAATGGAATTAAGATGGAAAGATAACATTCCAACGCCACATGAATCCCAACCAGCCTGAGTTTGAGATTGATCTATGCACCTTTTCTAATAAACACACATAGTACAATCATTAAAAACACACACACATAGTACACCAAATCCAATGTGAAACTGGGATAAAGATGGAAATATAGCATCCCAGAGCCAAGAAAATCATTCACATCCATTCCCTAAAATTGTAAATCCACTAAAATGAAAACTATGTGCCATCCATGAACCAACCTGAATAACTTGTGACAGGCCCCATTTGGACCACATTTTTCTGCACAACCAGTAATCTCTACAACTCACCCCGCCTAGTGTTACTTGTTGGATCACATACGTGAGTTACACCCACTGTGAAAATCAAAACTTGAAAAAATTGGTTCACATACACGAGTTACACCCAATGTGAAAATCAAAACTCAACAAAATTGAGATTGATCTTTGATAGCCTTAAAAATATACCTAGAAATCCAACCATCCCAATTTTAGTCATGCCCTAATCCAAGCTCAAACTTTTCAAACATACCAATCCCCTGTAAAGCATGCAGGCTAGCCCTAGAGGTCATTGCCTAATCTACGTTTAGAATCAATGGGGCCCAAAAACCAAACTAGAGTTGTCTAGTCGCACTAATTTTGTCCATCCAGGCATACAATCCTTCTCACCAAACCCTCAACATGACCGCAACTGGATCCTAGAAAGTTCAAAGCATAAGACAGATGACTCTTGTCACATGTAGTTCCCCACCTCTGAAACATCAAAATACTTAAACCCAGTTGAGTACAAATGCATATTAAAATCCCAAAGAATTTCTATTGATGTTTTTCAACTAGAATTTGTCCCATGCTTTAGAGGTGAAGCAGAAAAAAGGTGAGAATCACAACACAATGAGGTTCCAGCATAACTAGTCATTTAGCACAGGGCAAAAATACATGTGTTCATCCCTGCCATTATCTGGCATTGTTGGCAGGAAAGGTATTGGAGAATCTTCCAGAGCTCCTACTCTTCCCCCTCTAAGATCTATCTGATATTATCTTTAACATTAGAGACAAACTCTTTTTCCTCCTTTCTAATGTTGATCTTTTGAAGATTCAAGGGCCCTTCCCTGCCCTCTGGAACATCCCCCCTCCTACGCAATCTCTCCAAAGATTCCTTCTTTGAGGGACAAGTCCTCTCACAGGTGTATGCTCCTGAATGGCATCTTTGTCCAAACCAACGCCCTCGGTGCTTACTGTAAAAACGGCAATCTGGTTGGTTTTTATGGTGAGCACCATGGGCCCCATCTTGAACATGCCTCTGTTCATATCTTCATTCACAAGGTAATTATCCATTGCGCATCCCATAACCCTCCCATCACTATTGTTCTTCTGCCTGATAATGTCTTCCTCAAACAAGTCACTGTGCCATCATCCTGCATTTGGAAGTCCAGGATTTTTGCCTCAGCTTCTTATCAGCTGCTGCACAGTTTTTGCATCAACACCTCCACTAACCCAAAAAATGTTCACTGGGACTCTATTTCTCACTGGATCAGAAGATGCCTAGTGCCCAAGCTACCTGCGGGGATGGCGTATTTTGTAACCTGCAATTATTAGGTTTCTCGGATCTTTTTTTGTATCTTCCGGGAATGTTTTTCCCTCGCTTTTGAATTAATTCTTACCCTTTCCTTCAATAAAAAAAATACATGTCTTCCACCTTTATTAAAAAAATGTCTTTCATGTATTGTTTGGTTCATACATTGAAATATACAGTTAAAATTTGGCTTATACAAAAACAAATCCATTCAAATATCAAATACTGTTTTCGCATATAATGCATACTTTTCAACAGAGCATGCCATAATGTCACAAATACGGTACCTCGGTAGATCACATGTACCATACGTGTTTGTATTTCCAATAAAAATATACAATCAGAACCTGAACTTTGGAAGATACATTGAATGTTAGATTTTTTTTTACAACCCAAACAGCAGTACAGATAGCGTAAACACACAACGCACCAAATTACAAACTAGGGTTCCATTTCTATATGTCAGCCCAAACCCTAGGTGGAATATCTTACAACCCAAACAGACTTTGATTTTGCATCCGTTCAATGCATCATAGATGTAGTTTCAAAGTCCAAACAGCATCCCCCGGATACCATCTTTGAACCGTCAAAAAGAGGCTTATTCAGGCTGTGGATTCCCTCCAATCGTGGAAAAAGTGGCACCCATAGAAACTGTACTCAAGAACCTAAATCTACGAATCTGAAGAAATGCTTAAACTGAATAAATCAAGAGAGACCAAACAAACCCTAATTGGTAAATCTTCGAAGCGGAAATGCAATAGAGGAAAAAAGATTTAGGGGCATAATCATGTTTACCGTATTGCCATCTTCGTCATCGCTCTTCGTAATGTCATCAGCGTCGTCTTCATCAGAGGAGTCGTCGTCTCCGGCTTCATCGTCGTCTGGGCCAGCCGACCTGGCGACGGCTTCAAGCTCTTCCTCGTCGACCTCTTCCTGATCCATGTCCACGTTGTTCTTCTGCTCTTCATCCGACGACATCGAGCCGTTGGATTGTGCTTCGTCGGATGAACGATCGCGATCCTCCGCCTTCACCATCGGTGATAAAAATGAGAGCTGGGAAGAGAGAAACAGTAGGCAGGTAATGAAAAGAAAATAACAGCGAGCGAACGTCGAATGGAAGTCTTTAAAAAGACAATGGGTTGGAAAAGTGTTTTAATATATGGATGACTGTCATGTTGTTTGGAAGGTAGGAATTTCTCCCGCCAAGTATTTGGGGCAGACTTCTTTTTCCCGCCCGTGGCGGTTGAGGGTGTCGTGGGCCCACCATCCTTGAAGATCCGCCGTAGAATTTATGGGCCCCACTTATAGTGAATTCATGCCGTTGGATGGGTTGGAATTTGATATTAGATCTGATATTGCAATTGTTAATCAATTGTTTTCATTTATTTATGTCATAATTTTAAATTTTATATTTGTATATTTATGTCATGATTTTAAATTAAAAATTAGAGTGACTTGTAAAAAAAAATCAAAAAGATGATCGAAATAAATGAATTTTATCAAACAATTATAATAGGGTATTGATTTTTGCACCATTATTTTTTCTTAATGAAAATTTCAATTATGTTTGTACCTCTCTGCTTCCTTCTATTTTTTTATTTTTCTAAAAGTAAAGGTAAAATTGAATTTTTCATTAAATGCGGTACATTATGAAAAAGTGGTGGTGCAAAAATCACTACCTTTACAATAATGAAGTTTTATATTTTACCCCTACTGAATTTTATAATTTTTGTTATTTCGTGAACTATCATCATCTTTTTATCTATATGTGAATTTGAATTCAATTCAAAATTTTAAAATATCTTATAAATGAGTCATATCCAAAATCCCTTGAGATGGCAATCTTTAAAGTATATTTAGAATTAATTTAAGTATTTTCTTAATTTTAATCTATTATTCATAATTTTTTGAAATTATCCATATATTGTTGTGTTTTATTTAGTGACATCCTATGAAGTATCTTGATCTATTTATTTATTTGATATGAAGTTAGATCAAAGTCTAAATTCAGATACTAATTAAGTTAAAAATTTAAATGTTGTGTTTTTCTTCTAAATTGAGATTTTTATTGTTGAAGAAATAAATTGCTTGTGATGGCATTAGATCAAGATGTTCATCAATGAGTCTATTAAAAAAAGTAGTTAGTTCAAAATCAAAATTAATTTTTATTTGAGGTGCCTCTTTTTACTTACTTAACCTTTATTTCACATTTTATATCATAGTATTTTCTTTTATTTTGAATGAAAAATTTAATTCTTCCACTTTCATGTTTTAGTAACTTTTTTAGTTTTATGTGATTTTAATTTTTTTTGACAAATAAAATTCACTAAATGTAGAATCAATTTTACTTTTGAGTTTCTTGTTTTATTTATGTTTTACTTTTCAATTTTATTTTCTTTATTTGTATAATTCTATCTTCAATTCTAAAATGATCTCTATTTTATTAGTATAGTTGATTATTGTTTTTTTTTTTTTTATTTATACTTCTTTTATACTTCATGTCTTTCTTTATATTTCTTATTTTATACATCAACTTTTTCTAGTTTAACATAGAACTATGTTGTTGATCTTATTTAAAAATATGAAATTAACCAATGAGAGTTGGCTTTACGATCAAGAACTCGCCTAAGGGCAAGTGGTGTGGGATGGCCATATATGGCTGGCTATGTCGCTAAATGTAGCCAGCCATATAATTAAATAGTAATTTTTTTTTATGACATGGATGGCTATAATTTTTAGCCAACCTCGTCACACGGTATAGTGTTAACTAGAATGGCTACTTTTTAATATTTTATTATTATTTTTTTATGTACATTTTTTTAACAAATTTAAAAGAAAATAAATATAAAGACATTACATATTTTTTCACAAGTAATTAAATAAATTAACAAAACATATAAATAAATATTATTTTTAATATTTTTGTTTCTCAATAGCTATAATTTTAATTTTTTGTACAGAATAATTTTAATTTTTTGTACGGAATAATTTAAATTTTTTGTTTCTCATATATTTTGTTTACAAATGTAAAGGAAAAAAAAAATCAAAAGGTAAAGAGTTATTTTTTATTTTTTGTATAAAAAATAAAATAACAAACTAAAGAAAAAAATAATTATTTGCCCTAATATACAAATTATTCCCAAAAACAAAACAAAAAATCCAAAATAATCAAATAAATAAATAAAAAGAGAAAATCAAAAACTATATACAAGTAATATATATATATAATATAAAAAAGAGGAGAGAGAGAATGGCTGGCTACAAATGGTGTGGGCCCCACCAATAGCCACTCTCATACAGCCTATGCTCGGTGGCCACCACATCGCTTGCTCTAAGATACCAGAGGTTATGGGTTCAAATCACTCTCAATACCTAAGAGTCACTCCTGTAGTTTTATCGGGTGTGTGTCTAACTATGAATAAAGAGGTTTTCACGTGCCCCAAGATTAGTCACATACTCTAAGATACTTGAATACCTTAGTCTTAAAAAAAAATACATATAATTAAATCTCATCGTATCGGAATGCAAAATGTTAAAAGATGTATAGATTTACAAAAGAAACAAAAAATATAAACGTATTTGTGGCATTTGTGTATAAACTTATGTTTTATTGACTTATGACAAATGAGCATCATCTTAACCATTATTAAAAATAATTAATTTATAGACAAGTCTAAGTTAGTTATCAAACGTTCGCAACTCTGATATTTTCAAATGTTAAGGGGCCAAATAAAATCAGCTATTTTTTTTTCTTCATTTTGACCATTTAATCATATTTTTTGTTTTTTAAGAAAACAATGCTGACAGAATTTAAATGTTGTCGAGAAACTAATTTGAGATTTAAATATTGGTCAAGATTGATACCAGACAAAGTATATTTTAGAAGTTTAAGCTAATACTTTCATTTATAAAATATTCATACCATGATATATACTCAAGTCTTTCATTAGCCATAACCGCAGTCGAACCGCCGATTCGGGGCAAAATCGCATAAAATCAGCCAAAATTGCGGTTTTATGAGATTTTGACCCAGAAACCGTGAGCCACGAACCATGGGTCATAAAATTTTAATTTTCTTTTTTAAAATTCCCCTTCAAAATATAAAAAAATAATATTAAAAATGTGTATAATTGAAATATATTTATTACTATTTCTATCCCATTTTTTCACCATTTCAGTATATTACTCAGAGTTTCAATGTTATTTTTAGGGTAATGATTTTCACACCAGCCATTTTGATAGTTGCACACCACAACAAAAGGAAATTTCATTATTACCCTTTTCTTCCCCTCCTTTGAAAGCAAGTTATACCTTAAATAACAAAGGGTAATAATGAGATTTCCTTTTGTTGTAGTGTGCAATTATCAAAATTGCTGGTGTGAAAATCATTACCCTATTTTTAATATTTATATTAATGTTATTGGTAAAGGTGTCTTACTAATTGTTATATATAATATTTATATTATATAACTACTTGACCGGCTTTTACCGCGATTGAAGCCTGTTGATCCCAAAATATACCTTTTTTAATTTCTTTAAAGACCAATTGGTTAAACAATAATTTGAATTTTATCGTCATCATTAATTTTTTATTCTAACTACATGAGGTTTCTCTTCGACCTTTAATTATTTAACTTTGTTAATAACTATACTTTTTGTTACTCTACATTTTTATCATATCAATATCTTTAATGAATTCCATATTCTCTTAGCACTTTTTATTTGTAATCCTACTCTAGCAATATGATTTTAATTATTAAAGATTTGATTTCGTAAGGCACTTACTTTTGTCATTATCATTTTCTATTTATCTAATTAGGTTCTATTTTTTTAGAACTATGTTTCGATTCTATTCTACCAAGGGTTCTTTCCTCTTGAATCTTTAAAATAATTATCCCTTGTGTCCTCCTTCATAACCAATCACTCGTGGGCTACCAATTTTTCGCATGAGAGCTGCTATTTCTAATTGTTTATAGATATTTAGGCCAATTCAAACTGGCCTAAATATCAAATTTCAATCATTCCCTTACTTTACTAAACTTGGACCCCTGATTCTTGAGTCTTGCATGAACTAAACATGTAAAAAGAAAATGTCGCCCAAAGATGTTAGAGTAACCGTTAGAAATCTGAATCAGTAAACGAAAGTTTTGATTTCGATTTTCACTTCACTCTAAATAGTCACTCTCTGTAAATTTACTCGGTGTGTCTGGATAGTGAGATTTGCATATGTCGCGGTAATTAATCGAGTGTTCTAAGAGACCTGAACACCTTGGTCATAAAAAAATGCAAAACAAAGCAAGCAAGGTTTTAAAATTGGCAGGCCTACTGCATTTTATCACCCAAAATTGGCCGTTTAGATCACACCTAACATATCCATCACAAGTATCACGGCCCATACAGAGATCCAAATTGTCATCAGACCAATTGATCAGTGCCACATAGATGGAACTTAGGCCCAGCTTCAAAACTTAAGCCCCTCTCACTTGAGCCTCCATGTCATCCATACAATCATCAAACACATCAGCACCACACAGACAGCACACTTAAATCATCACTTGCTTATAGAAAGGGACCACTTCTCTCAAACAAAAGGTGGGAAAAAAGCCCATTTTGGAGGCCCATTCCAGTCAAAACTCTTGTTGCTCCACCCATTTAGTATTTTAGTCACAACCATAGTTCAAAAAAAGTTTAAAAGCGGATTCGATTCGAAATCTTACAGTCAACTGTCCAAATATCGGCCAATACGATTTGTATCGGACGATATCAGTCGTTTTTGTAAAAAAAAAAAGATGAGAGAGAAAAATATCTGCCGATACTGAATTTTAAACCCCTGCATACAGTAGTATATTATGGATGAGTTTTCAACTCAACTCAGTAAAACTAAGTATAAACTCATTAACACACTTGATACAAAATCCTATCAAATCGAGTCAACTCAAACTATGGTCTCAATTTCCAACCCTATTCAAATAAAACCCATCTCCTCACCTTTTCCATAAGGGGAGGAGGGGGAAACAACAACATTAAGGCCTCCACTGTTTTTATCAAGCGATCGACCATGGTTTTTTAAGGAGAACAGTTGCACTGGTACTTCTGGAATCATGTTGCAAATGATGTCATAATATGAATATGAAAGGAATATTAAATATAGGTGTGGAAATTTTTTATCGTATACATTAAATATCTCTCTAAATCGATCCGAATTTCATATGGTTTTTTTTTCCAACTCAACTCGATCTTAAATTTACAAATACATAACCCAACCCACTGATTTTTCGACTTGAATCATACAAGTCGAGTTAAAACGTGACCCAAGTTTCACTCTACTTGAATGTTCACATCTCGACCACTTTTAAAATAATCTGGGCCGGATTGTGTAATATAGGGCTTTGTTTGGCAGACCATTCATTTTTATGTTTGAATGAGAAGGGAAATAGAAAGCAGGACTTAAAATTTTTCTCACTTTTCTTCTTCTGGTGAAAGGTTGATGTCTCCATCTTGAGTGGGGAGAAATCCACTTTCTTCTCGATTCTTTTACTTTAGAAGACAATGCAGGACATCTCTTCTTTAAATTCTCTCCATCTAAATACAATTTAAAGGTCAAATAGACTCAATAATAGGCTCGACACAATGCTGATTTATTTAAACCATGCATCATATGATATTGTACAGGAGTTAGATAAAATTGAAACAATTATTAAAAAGTTCAATATAAATTCTCATCTCGTGAATGGTAATGCCATGGCTCTCCCACTCGAGTTACCTTAGCTCAAGCCATGGTATTCCATGATATTGGAAAAATGGCAGCACAACATAACAACTATTATTGAAAGCTGATCGCTTTTTGAGAGAAGAAACATGTTTCAATACGAGCTCTACTTCACATGTATCAAGGACTTAGTCAGTACTCTAACAGGCCTGGATACCTTTAACTTAAAAAAATATGCTCTTCTTCAATTACAATTCAACTCCTTAACAATCAGGTGAAGTACACCTTTGATATTTCAGTAGTGCGAGCTGTTTAATAGTGATTTTTTGCTTATATTAGGGTAGCGAACAAGTCCTACATTACTTATGAAGAGAAAGATTTAGATAAAGAATTTCAATCACTCCACCTAATGGGCTAGTATTTTGAATGGGATACTCAATCCTAACAACTTAAGTACTTCAATGACGGAAAGAACTAGAAACTTGATAGACTTTGGATCGAAAAAAAGTATTTATTCTCAATTTGGGGGCCTTTTAGAAACAGTGACACTGGCCCATCTTTAGAGAAATCTCTACGTCACTTCTCGAATCTTTACCATGCATGTATTTTTCTCTTCTTTTCCACTTTGTCTGCTGATAACGTCAAAAATTCTGTATGTGAGAATTTGTGATGATAAATGTGTGAAAGAAATGGCTGATGAAAGTATGAAAATTATGGCCAACCAACATATGTGGGGTCAATTAAGAGAGGGGAACCTCTCTAAAGTAAAAGGGCCAACTTTCCCAACTAGCCATGTACATGCATGGCCTTTTTCATGGACATGCATGCACGCATGTGCAATTTGCACCATTATTAATAAAAGAAATATGATAAAAATGTCATTCATTTATTGATTGATGAACATAATTAATGAGTGTTCATTGTTTTAATTGTCTTACTTTGTTTGAGTTAAATAAGTGTTTTATGGGCAAATGACCATAAATTGACAACGATATTTTATTAATTTCAAGAGTTTTCGGTCTGGATTCTGAGTTTGTAGATTCTCTTTGTCCTTAAAAGTTGGTATGTATTCTTACGTTGGAAGAAAGTATTAAATATTGAGATGCATAAATGTTTGAAACTTAATTTCAAGTTCAACGATTGAAACCAGAAGGGTTCATTTTTTTTCTTTCTAATAATTTGATCTAAACTTGTTTAATTGAGAGGTTTAGATAAACTAAATCAAATGAATTGAAAAAGGGATATAGTATTTTTGAAAAGCAAGGGACATAAGGTCTGTCCTTTTGTCTATTTATCATCACAAAATGATATAAAGGTACATCCGTGTTTTCTTATTAACAAAAACATCGGTGTCCCTTGATTAATTCTTCAATTTGAAATTATGTGTACTAGAAGGAAAATGATAATTTTTTACACTAAGAGATACATGCGTACATTTTTAACATTTAGATGATTATTATGAGAAAATGATAAACTAGATATATGTTGCTATCAAGGGTATAAAAAATGGTTGATACATATCGATCTGAAGACTGGCAATACATTTCGCATTGGTCGTACAACATGGGTATCAGCTGAATCGGCAGATTTGTATAGGGTAGTATTGGTGGATACATAATTTTTTAATTTTTTTAAAAATAAGCTATTTAGACTATTTTTTGAGTTGAGTCTTACATTGGATGTGATTTTAAGAATGTTTAGAAATAAGTTCTTTAAGTGTGAAAGGTATTTGACTTTTACTAATTTTTTCATATTTATATTTTTTTCAAAAAAATAAAAAAATTGAAGAGAGAGAAATCATATCCTTGATAATAATCAATCTACCAATTGAAACCCTAGTTGCTAAGAGAATTTCAGTTTTAGAGTAGAACAATTTTCTCTTTGATACAGGCTGGTTCATTCTTCTTCTTTTTCCACTAGTTTCGAATCATATTCATGCATGAAGATGATCACATGGAAATGGTGATGGGATGGAGGAATGTTAGAATGATGGAGAGTGGAGAGGGCTAGAAGAAGAAGAGAATGTCGTATAGATGTGTGAGTGAGTGGGAAAAGAATGTCAACTTTTTTCCTTTCTTTCTTCAGATTTAGATAAATAGGAATGCGAGCTCGGATCGTAGCATAACAAATCTTAGTTGGATGCTTTTGTAAGGTACACATCTGTACAAATGGGTCTGATTCCCCCACCTAAAAAAGAAGCTTATCATCATGCCCCTTGGAATAGACTTATGGGTCCATCATCTTCAGCGAAGTCGTATTCGTCTTTCCATAGCTGATGCTACTACCACTGATTTGGTTCTTATTTTATACAGGGATTAGACTTCCAATATTGCTGTAAAAAAAACAAGAAAATTCATTGACTTATGTATTAAGTATGAAAAAGAATTTGTTAAAAATAAAAGACTTCAACAAAGAAACAATTGAAATTGTGGATTGACATAGAATAATCTTCAGATACACAGAATCATTTTCATGGCTGACGGTATTCTTTCACTGCTGCTGTTCTGGTTAATTTGGATGTGGAGATGCTTTGACATCCTCCTAAATACAAGTGACCTGTGTTTCTTTGAAATGAAAGTATTAAGGCTCCACGATGAGTTTCACATCCGTGAAAGAGAGAAAACTATAAGAATTTATATGGGCCTAGATATCTCCACTTATTAGGCTAATCTTTTGACTTGGAAGCACAATCCTAACAGTTGTATCAGAGCCGGGTTCCCCAAACCACCACATGTGGAATCGGGATACTCTAGTTGAACGGGGTGGTTGGAGATGTTCTATTTACCAGAAAAATATAAGGACTTATATGGGGCTTGATATCTCCACCTATCACTCTAACCTTTTGGATCGGAAGCCTATTCCCAACACCATTCCTAAATCCATTGTTCTCCTTCTCGCCTGTCTTTCTCCCTTGATTATTTCACTGTATGTTGTGACGACAACCTGTGGAAGAGATGGGTTCGAATTTTTCTGTTGGATTCTTGATCTTAGAAGATCTAAAAGGCCATGGAGGATATAGATATGGATTGTGTATTGGATTCTATATGTCGGTATTGATTCATGTGTGATGTGATTTTGCCATACGAACATCTCTGCTTTTTAAATGATTTGTGCATGTGATCATAAGATGGGAAGCAAACCCTAATTCTTGAGTGAAAAAAAATATGTGATAAGAAATGAAGAAATAGAGTGGAAAAAAAAACCTCTTAACGTTAATAATGTTAGATTGCTATTTGAGAAGAGTAACTCACAAAAAGTTAGGTTTAAAGTAGATTGAATAAGTCTTCTTTTATCCAATGATAATATGAAAATAATGATAATGACAGTGAACACGAATATGTTCCCGGTCTTATCTGGTGTTTCACTTGTAATCGTTAACGATTGTCAATTGTCAACATGTGAGTGAAGTATGTATTAGTACATAATTAGGCATCCTTGGAACCACATTTTTCATAAAACGGGGCCATTTATAATATTGATTCTTGGGTATTAGATAATTTAACAATATAAAAAAGAAAACAGAAAGAACAAAATCAAAGACAGAGAATTAAACTACAGTATATAGATTTACGTAGTTCTCTTTTGGTACGTCCACATGTTCAAATCAGATCCACTATACTTAAAGTCAAGAAATCGAAAAAGAGACGACTCTAACCCTCATTATATATTTCGCTCCATCATCTCTGGCGAAAAGCGAAAACATTATATAATGCCGTGATTAGGGTTTATAAAAGATGCAATGCGAAAAATTACAAAATTACCTTCTAATAATCAGCCTCCATAGATTGGATCGACAATCATATTTGATAACCAGTCTACACAGAACCTAATAATATATATTAGTAAATGAAAAATATTGATTTCAGCGACCACGACCATGATTCAGGAGAGGAGATTGTCATGCCATGCCATGCATACGAGAGCAACGTCTGCTGAGCTCATTCTTGGTTCAAAAGCAAAAGCCGTGATGGTCCATGATGCCCAAAAGCCAGCCCCACTCAAAGCAGATGAGCCTAGCCAAATTATTCACTGCCCCACGTGAACAATGATGCTAACCCAACTTATCTATGGCCCATCAGTAGCTACATTTCGAATTGGAATATTGATGTAGTACACAATATTCAGTCTTTGTAGCAATTCAAGCTTTGGTCACTATAGACAAGAATAGGCGTACGGGTCACCTCTTTTTATCCTGAGATTCTCTATCCCTTCGTTTTAATTAGAAAAATGCAAGGAATCATCTCCACAATCATGTATAAATAACTAGTCCAAGCACCTCAACTTCATCACATTCACAGCCAACCATTCCTGCCTTCAGAGTTTCAAGCAGCCTGCTATTTCTCCTTGTGGGTGACTTCTATCAGATTGAAGCCTGCATTCTTCTCTTTACTACCCAACTTAAATTCAGCTATTTGAGATCAAACCCAACAACAATTCAGATTTCTACCATTTCCACTCTGTTTACTTGATTTGTCTCTTACATTGCCAACATTTTAAAAAAAACCCATCACTAATCCACACTTTGAGGGAGAAAACATTAGTTCCGTGAACAAGAAAGGCCCTTCAATCAATCAATTGGCAGAATGGATAGAGTGATGAAATTGGCTTCCCAGAATGCTGTGGTGATCTTCAGCTTGAGCTCATGCTGCATGTGCCACACCATCAAGAGGCTCTTCTATGACCTCGGAGTCAGCCCCGCCATTTACGAGCTCGACGAGACAGCCAGAGGAAGGGAAATGGAGAAGGCACTTTACAGGCTACTGGGTGGTCGCAATCCACCGGTGCCGGCGGTGTTCATAGGAGGTCAGCTGAAGGGTTCCACCGACGAGGTCATGTCTCTTCACCTCAGTGGCAAACTGGTGCCACTTCTCAAAGATGTACGAGCCATCTGGGTGTAGTAATACTAACACCTCTCTCCCTGCCTTTGATGCCATATTTATGAGAATAATGTAAAGCTGAATAGAGGCTTCAGCTTGTTTTACTCACTATAGAGTTTATCAAGGATTTTAGTAGTATCAACTATCAATCATACTAGGCTTTTTTTGTGCAATGGTGTCTTAATTAAAGTGGTGATTTATATCATATTTCCTGGTGCCAACTTGAGTAAATTTAACAAAGTCTTGTCAATTGAATTAAACGATGAACATTTCAAATGGACCATCCAAACATATGTGTCTGTCTAGTAAATGTGGTGTTGGAATATATTTAGAGTTTTTATGTTAATAGAATTATTGTGTGATTAAGAGTCTTAGTTTAGATTTACTTCTTATTAAGATGTGTATTTGATTTATAATTACTTAAGTATTTGAGTCTAAGTGTGATAGCCCTAGAGTCGACTAAAGGCCATAAATATATGTAATAGGTTATGTATTCAATAATATACACAATTTTACTTTTCGAGTTTTGAATTTTGATAAGGAAACATCTTTTAAATGTAAGGTGAAAATGTGACCCACTAGGCCAGTGGCATTGATTGATGTAATCCAAAAAGTATTTTATAATTCCTTGTGTTGGAAGAAATTTGGATTTTTTGAAAGTGGATAGAAACTTGTAAGCATGCTCTCTGATTGGTATTCAATCTATCTCACACAGTAAAACATAAAAGATGACAAAGAAGAGAGAGGGTGCTCTACTAGTTTTGAAGAAAATTCATTTCTAGAGAATTGAAACTTGGCTGGAAGATGAGAATGTTGTTATTTTGGTGTGCAATTCCTCCTTTTTCTGATTCTTTTTGATGGCCACGAATAATAAACAGCAATGATATGGATATATGAATGTCCAAATCCACAAAAATTATGGCATATTGTAACTTGTTTCACTATCTCTTCTCCATCACAATATTCTGTGATGGCATAATCTTAGCCTGCTTTTCAATCTCTAATGTCTGCTAGAGATTGAACGTTTCTTTTATCCAACAATTCATCAGCCAAACTCAACTTACTTTACTTGGGGGAGGAAAATAATTTTTTTCCCCTTGGCGGTGGCATCTAAATCTGCTGATTTTGGAAATTATGAGGGCCTTTGTAACTGTTGAATATGAGGAGAATTAATACTTTCTGGTGCGAACTTTCAATCCAAGTCTGTAGATAAGTAAGAAGCTGTGAAGTTTCATTTTCTAAATTCGACCGATTACATTTCACTTCAATTCTACGAGCCGTCTTGCATTTTCTCTGATTTTTCTTGCATGTATCCATGATTTTTCATAGATGAAAAAGTGGATCTTTCTTCTTGTAAATCTCACTTTTCATTTTGCATTTTCTCTGATTTTTCTTGCATGTATCCATGATTTTTCATAGATGAAAAAGTGGATCTTTCTTCTTGTAAATCTCACTTTTCATTTACTTAATATTAGACCTGGCTGCAAACGAATTTCACGTTTGACTTGTAGAGAGACGTCTAAAAATTTATAAAAGATTTGAACACTTTGTTTTATAGATTAGTCATTTGAAGTGGATACATATATCCTAATAAGTGGTATCACGCTACCTCATGTGAACTCAGAAAATTTTATAGGTGGACAGGATGACTGACCTCGTTTGAACTTGAATCACTTCACGACATTAGTCTTTTAGACCTTTAAAATATTCACCTAAGTTATTGTCACAATTGAATCAAACTATGTTTAGATCTTTAAAATCAAGAGTCGAGATAGTAATCAAATAGACTCTAAATTTAACAGAAAAAATTTGGAGTAATTGATATTTATCTATCACCATAAAATTAATTTCTAAATGGTTTGCTAGAATTGTCTTGCCATGTGGTCTATAAGAAAAATTCACACCCCAAGAGCACATCAGAAAGGCACAATCGTTTATTATCTGAGTAAGATCCTTTGTAGCATTTTATAATTTTTATGTCAGTAGTCATACCAAGCGAAGTTGTCCCACTTAATTTTCGTAGCATTCTATTAATGTTTACAGCTTATCCCCCCTTAAGTTTATAGTTATTTAATGTAAGGTATTTTTTTTTTTGAATTTACTTATAGGAAACCACATTATACCCAGTGAAAAATTCTCACGGGTAAATCTACTGTCCCTATGGTATACTAAGGTTAGACCATGGGGACTTGTACATGCAACCTCCAACTTCCTGAGGCGGGATAAAAATGAAGAGTGATAAATGTTTATAACTTGGAGGGATTTCATAATAATTTATGAATTTATGTAGAGTTTTATTAGGTTATTATAAAAGGTTACACTTTAGGATATCAAAATTTTATTCCATTTATAATAGTGGTAAAGTTTCACCCTAATTCTATTAAAAAGTTAATATTCTATGAAATTCACTTTTAAAATATCAAATAAAGAGGTTTATCGTTATTATCAAAGTCAATATTCCATTTATATAGAATTTTACTTTTCGAGTGCTCTACTCTTAGTACTAAAAGAAATTAAATAATTAGATTTAATAAACTTGATGCATTTATGCTGCTTAAGTAACAAGCCATCGTATGAAACTTTTCTAAACTAAATTAGTTGAGTGGTGGTCATCTTTTTTTATTTTTTATGACCAAAGTGTTTGGACCTCTCAGACCACTCGATTAATCATTAAGACATGTAAGCTTCACTATCCATACACAATAGGTAACTCTACATCGAGTGGTCCTTTGAAATAGAGTAGTAATTGAACTTAACACTCTCGGTACATGAGGCAGATTTCTGATAATCACTTCAATCCCTTTAGATTAATAAAATGATGGTGATGAACTAATCATTCGATAACCGTAGCTATTAGAATTACAAAAATCACTAATATAAAGCCTAAAAGTTTATATCATTATCTTAATTGATACCTAAATTATGCTAAAAGTGATTATTTAAAATTTTATAACGATTCTATTGAAATGTGTAATTTTATGTGCATTTCAAGATCTTTTGCTGCTGTGACACTAGATATTTATAGTATTGTCAATGATTAGTTACCATGTGAAGTTGTGAACAATTGAAAGGTTAATCTATAAATTTAGAGAAATTGAACATGTGACAAAAGAATTTGGATAGACAATGAGGTATTTTTGTCGAATTTGGACTGTTCGATCGCCATCCACATGCTTGATGGGGAATTTACCTTTATTCCCTTCAATTATTCTACTATATCCAAAATGAACAAAGGAAGACAACTTTTCTAAGGGATGACTTCAGTCATTTGTTTATTTAACCCTAATTAATAGTTTTTTTTTAATTTAAATAAAACAAATACTAATTTTATCTTAAAATTATACTTTTTTATAAATTATAAACATGATAAATCATTTGTTTCGTATTTTAGTCAACTCTTTAAAAATAACTAATTGTTACTCATCACATGAAATAATTTTTTTTTTTTAATTTATATGTGGGAAATCGTAGGATACCGAGTGTAAAAATTTCCTACGGGTGAGCCTACTACTCTTAGAGTATACTAAGGTTAGACTATAGAAGTTCGAACCCACAACCTCCCATTTTTTGAAACAGGAGGCAACCCGAGTGAAAGAAGTTTTTCAAAAAATTCAGGATGTCCTCTAAAAGTGATATCTAGTGCAGTGGACAACTCATATAATACTTACTCTTCTAAGAATATAATTAGCAATTTGGTGTATAATAAAGTATGAGGCGTAAATAGTCTAAGTATGATTTGAATTTTTAGTAAAAAATATAATTAAAAATTCATCCATAAAAAATAGATACATCAAAAGTAAGAAACAAATACATACATGTATAATGGATGAGCAAAGAAATTGGCTAATATCTTACACAAATCTTTCAAATTGAAATAAAAAGTTAAACATATATTTTAAACTTAATTTTATTGTTTTCAAGAATTTTAGAATAAAATTACTTTTTAAAAGCTTTATTTTTTAAAAATAACTTTATTTATACTATATGATAGGAAAATATGAGATTTTTATGAATTACTTCATCACTTCATCTTTCTAAATATTTACTATTTAGAACTCCATTGATTATTAAAAAAAAGAAAAACTTTAAATTATATATTAACATAAAAGAAGAGAACTGATAAGAGTTAAGGTAATTCAATAATTAGTAAATTACATATTAAAAGTTGAATATACATATAATAAATTTATATTAAATATATGTATATAAATGAAATATTTTAATAAAATATTAAAGACAAAATGGCAACTACAAATCTACAACGGGCAGAATCTTACGTGCCTGACTTGAGGGTCAAGCTGACTCATACCCTAATTGGAGGTTCAGAAAATATAAGATATGAGTGGTGGTCATTTCGAGTATAAATTCGGCGCTATTAGACTATTTTCTTTAATAATCTGACATGCAATATATTTTAATATTTATCAATTATATTCAATAAAATATATTTTATATCAATTTAAATATTACTTTTTAGAAAATAATTTTTAAATTTGGGATATGAATCTATGAACATGAATGGACAAGTTTGACAAATTCTTATTTTAATTTAAAAATAGATCTATCCTTCATTTTTCATGATATAATATTATATAAAAATTATTTTTAAAATGATCTTTTATATTTAGATAGATTTAAAAAATATATTTTACTTATGGTTGATAGATTCAAAATATGCCACGTGTCAAATTATTAAAGATAAAACCTTTGAGAGTATCAAGGCCTGCATCGGGCAACATCAGTCCAAACACGAGCATTTTCTGATTTCTGCGAATAAATTTATTTAAAGTTGACTTGGTAAATTATAATTTAAATGAATATTTTTATCAATATAATAAAAGGATTGGTTGGATTCAAACTCATTTATTAAATGAGTTATATTTATCATGATGTTTTACAGTATTACACTTACCAATCGAACTTGATAACTTTTGAATAAACGAAGAAACTTTATCCAAACTTGATTTGAAAAAACATTATTTAAGTTGAGTATTTTAATTTATTTAATAAATAAATCAAATTAAGTTTGTGTAATTAATAAATACGATAGGTATGAGTTGAGATGGGGCTGCAACTCGGGTCGGGTTTTAGCCCGACCCGCATGACCCGACCCGAGAAATCATGCGGGCTGGGTCGATAATTTTGGGTCAACCGGTAAGATTGGGTTGAGGATTTTATAAGTTAACCCGACCCGACACAACCCGATCCGACCCGGCTAAAATTATTTAAAACGGGTTCAAAATCAGGGTAGGGTTGTGAGATTCGGGTCGGGTCAGGTCGGATTCCATATATATCAACTCGGGTCGGGTTGGGTTTTAAGGAACCCAACCCGTCCGACCCAAGTTGCAGCCCTAAGTTGAGATTTAGGGCTGAAATTCAGACGTGTTGGGCTGAGTTTTAATAAATTCAACCTAACCTATATAAAAAATTATTGAAGTTGACTCAACCTGACTTGACTCTAGTTGTTGATTTGAATTGCTTAACCCATTCCAACCCGAGTTGCTGGCCCGACCCAATCAAATTCGACTCAACTAACCTGCGGCCTGACCAATTTTTAGTCTGGACATGATCCTAGATTGACTTGTCAAAAGAATTGACTTGAAGTTGAGTTCGACTTGGCTTAGTACAAGTAATTGTGGTTTGTGTATGAAAATTCATATATTTTATAATGTAGATTAAATAGTCATCGTCACCACTATAAGCATCAAAGTTTTAATCTTGATCATGTATTATCTTATAGATACTATATATGAAATTATTCTTGCTCGACTTCAGCTTATTTCTAGCCTAAATTGAGTAATGTCTTATAAATCAAAGCTCTAGCTTCTCTAAGAAAACTCAAAACTTGAACCCAGTTATTGCTCTGAAGTGGGCTTAAATTTATCTCATCATGCCCACAAGCTTAGATATTTAACATAGAAGTTGAATTGAAATGAGCCAAGCAACCTATCATACAATTCACTCTCCCAGAAATTTTATGGGTTATAGAGTGGACACACAACCAAAGAATGATGTGCAGGAATTCGGCCCATTTGATCAAGCCCATAGAACTTGTCCCAAAAGTGGCTTGTTGCGAGCTAGGCCTGTCCCATTTGTTAGGACCTGTGCCTCCAACCCAAAAGACTAGTCTTTTAGGGGAGTGACCCAGGTCCTAGATCTCCCTCTACACTTCCAATGTGGGACTCGTTTGCAGCAGTCCCAACAATCCTCCCCTCTAACGAGGCCCTCCAGCAAAGAGAGTGACGCCAGCCATCCCGTTCGCCTGGGAAATCACTTGAGCTCACAAGAGGTAGCTTGAGACCTGACTCTAATACCAGTTGTTAGGACCTGGGCTTCCAGCTCAGAAGACTAACATTTTAGGTAGAGTGACCCAAGTCTTTTATAAACCCCTAGATCTCTCTCTACACTTCCAATGTGGGACTCGTTCGCAACAGCCCCAACACCATTCCCATAATAGGATGGGAACTAAATTCATTTGATAGAAATCCCAAAGAGCCAGGTGGGAAGAGAGAAAGAGATACCAGGCCTGGCCCAAGCTTGCTTATTTACATTTCTAATGGCAAGTTATCATCCATCTGGTTGGGCCTTTTTCCTTTCTTATCCCCTAACTACTTTTATAAAACCCGATGGAGAGACCCCCTTCTTCACCGAGGCTTGTCAAGATTTCTGTAAACCGAGACCAAAGTGAAGGATGGACACAGGGGTCAAAAAAAAGCCCCAGCCGATATTTCGGCCGATATCTGTACATTGGTCGATAAGTTTCTCTCCTCTGATATTTACATTTCTCTCTCCTCCGGTATTCAAAACCGTGGAAAAACCGCAAAAAACCTTGAAAAACCAATTTTTCTATTTAACCCTAATTAATAGTTTTTTTTTTAATTTAAATAAAACAAATACTAATTTTAACTTAAAATTATACTTTTTTATAAATTATAAACATAATAAATCAAATTAAGTTTGTGTAATTAATAAATACGATAGGTATGAGTTGAGATAGGGCTGCAACTAGGGTCGGGTTGCATGACCCGACCCTAGAAATCATGCGGGTTGGGTCGAGAATTTCGGGTCAACGGGTCTGGTCTGGTCGGACTGAGAAGATAGAAACCCGCATGAAATTTGAGTCAGGGTGGGTCGAGGATTTTATAAGTTAACTCGACCCGACCCGGCACAACCTGACCCGACTCAGCTAAAATTAGTCTAAAACGGGTTCAAAATTGGGGTTGTGTTGTGAGATTAGGGTCGGGTCAGTCGGATTCCATATATATTAACTCAGGTCGGGTTGGGTTTTAAGGAACCCGACCCTCCCGACCCAAGTTGCAGCCTAAGTTGAGATTTAGGGCTGAAACTCAGACGTGTTGGGCTGAGTTTTAATAAATTTAACTCAACTTATATAAAAAATTATTAAACTTGACTCAACCTGACTTGACTCTAGTTGTTGATTTGAATTGCTTAACCCATTCCAACCCAAGTTGCTAGCCTGACCCGATCAAATCCGACTCAACTAACCTGCAGCCTGACCTATTTTTAGTCTGGACATGATCCTGTATTGACTTGTCAAAAGAATTGACTTGAAGTTGAGTTCGACTTGACTTAGTACAAGTAATTGTGGTTTGTGTATGAAAAATCATATATTTTATAATGTAGATAAGTTAAATAGTCATCGTCACCAATATAAGCATCAAAGTTTTAATCTTGATCATGTATTAACTTATAGATACTATATATGAAATTATTATTGCTCGACTTCAGCTTATTTCTAGCCTAAATTGAGTAATGTCTTATAAATCAAAGCTCTAGCTTCTCTAAGAAAACTCAAACTTTAACCCAGTTAAATGCTCTAAAGTGGGCTTAAATTTATCTCATCATGCCTACAAGCTTGGATATTTAACATAGAAGTTGAGTTGAAATGAGCCAAGCTACCTATCATACAATCCACTCTCCCAGAAATTTCATGGGTTATAGAGTGGACACACAACCAAAGAATGATATGCAGGAATTCGGCCCATTTGATCATGCCCATAGAACTTGTCCCAAAAGTGGCTTGCTGCGAGCTAGGCCTGTCCCATTTGTTAGGATTTGGCCCTCCAGCCCAAAAGACTAGTCTTTTAGGGGAGTGACCCAGGTTTTACATCTCCCTCTACACTTTCAATGTGGGACTCGTTTGCAGCAGTCCCAACAATTCTCCCCTCGAACGAGGCCCTCCGGCAAAGAGAGTGACACCAGCCATCCCGTTCGCCTGGGAGATCACCTGAGCTCACAAGAGGTAGCCTGAGACCTGTCTCTGATATCATTTGTTAGGACCTAGGCTTCTAGCCCAGAAGACTAGCCTTTTAGGTAGAGTGACCCAAGTCCTTTATAAACCCCTAAATCTCCTCTACACTTCTAATGTGGGACTCGTTCGCAACAGCCCAACACCATTCCCATAATAGGATGGGAACTAAATTCATTTGATAGAAATCCCAAAGAGCCAGGTGGGAAGAGAGAGAGAGAGATACCAGGCCTCGCCCAAGCTTGCTTATTTACATTTCTAATGGCAATTTATCTTGCTTATTTACATTTCTAATGGCAATTTATCATCCATCTGGTTGGGCCTTTTTCCTTTCTTATCCCTAACTACTTTTATAAAACCCGATGGGGAGACACCCTTCTTCACCGAGGCTTGTCAAGATTTCTGTAAATCGAGACGAAAGTGAAGGATGGACACAGGGGTCAAAAAAATTTCCCCGACCGATATTTCGGTCGATGTGCAATTATCGGCAGATAAGTTTCTCTCTCTTCCGATATTTACATTTATCTCTCCTCCGGTATTTAAAACCATGAAAAAACTGCAAAAAACTGTGAAAAACCGCAAACAACCGTATCGGTTTTTTTTTTAAATAAAATAAAATAAATTTTAAATACCGATATTTATGCATATCGGCCGATATGATCACCGATATTGTGGACCGAATATCGGTCGATAATAGTTTTGTACAGCTGATATATATCGTATCGGCTGATATCGTTCGGTCTTAAAAAATCGATACATATCGGCCGATACGATATGTATCGGCCGATATTTCACCCCTAGATGGACACAGTTGCATACAAGTCTGTATCAGCTGGGCGTTTTCATTTTGGGCCTTTTTGGGCCCGTTACTTACTAAAAAGGCATTTATAAGAGCGACGCTAGCTTCCTTCTATGCCTATGGATGCGTGTCTGCCAAGTTAGGCCTGACTCAAGCAATAATATATGGGCTTGGGTCAACCTTCATCCGCCGATGCAGCCTAAATTTTACTGTTTTGGATTGTTGAAAACGGAATTGAAAGGAGTAAAGAGAGATATGAGGGACTACCATATGATAATGGAGAGATTAATTTTTGACAAGATAAATTGGAATAAAAGATTTAGAAAGTTAATCTCACGGATTAGATTAGTGATTTATGTGCTTTTAAAAGTTTGAAAAACCCCATTTAGAGTATTTTTAAGTCCGACATTGAAAAAGTTAGAACAGGACGAGAATCTATGCCCCATCTGGCCATCTCTACCTGTGGCCCGTCTCACAAAATCAAAATGAGCAGATGAGGAGAATGCAGTATTTATCACGAGTTAAATCGTATATGGTTGGATGAAATAGGTAAAGAATCATATAGCTCGAGAAATACTATTTTATTTGAAAATCATAACTCTCTGAGATAGGCGACAAAAATCATATTTTCAAAATTCAAAATCACAACATGATTAGATAAAGTTCAAAATTTACCCAATGAATGTTTTTGTTACTTTCTATACATCTCATTCAAAAATGTACTGTCAACTTCAAATTTGAATGAGCAATTTCTCTCTAAAGTTTCAAAATAAAAACCTGATTAACAACAGATAAGCCCAAATTGGAACTATCCTTATCGACAGTCCCAGCCCATCTCAGATTTTCAAATTCCTCACCCACTGTCTGTTTATTTCCTAGGACACTTCTCTTCTACAAAATAAGAGTTCTTTGTCAATGACACAAGAATTGAGACTTTTTCTTCTTTCTTTTAAAAAATCTATTTTCCACGTAGGGAGATAGATTGAAAAATTCATTGAGGAAAAAAGAGAGGTTCTCTCAACTTGTCAAAATAAAACTTTTTTTTTTCAACAAGACTTGGACAACAAAAATGTTGGATTTTCACAATCCAATACAAAGTCGGATATCATGACACATATTGGATGACATGCATTTAGATGCCTTGATTTAAAAGCCTTTGGCCTCCGGTTCTTCATGTCTCGGTCTTTACGAGTCTCTTATGGTTGGAAAAAGAGTCAAGGCATATATTCAGTTTTTATGCATATTACAACTCTAACAATATCAATTATGGACTTTGGAACCCTTAAAATGAATCTTAGATGATGTTTCTCATAAAAAAAATGTTGAGACAAATTTTAAATGATGTTTCTCATAAAAAAATGATTAGCATGGACTTGATTCATTTATCCAATGGGCTTAGCTTAATTGCTAAGCCCGTACCGAATCCATGACCCATCAAGTGCAACCAGAGCTCAACGAAGATCTATGCACATTTTACACATGTAGGAGATCTGGACCATCCAGATCGAGTGATTTATGATTCGATCAGGACCGTCCAGATTGAGTGATTTATGATTCGATCCGGACCTTCCAGATCGGGTGATTTATGATTCGATCTGGACCGTCCAGATTGAGTGATTTATGATTCGATCTGGACCTTCTAGATCGGGTGATTTATGATTCGATCTGGACTGTCCAGATTGAGTGATTTATGATTCAATCCGGACCACCCAGATCGAGTGATTTATGATTCGATCTGGACCGCCAAATTGAGAAGTCACCTCTTGGGACTCTAGGAGTCACAGCCCAACAGATACTGTAGATTTATGGTCCCTTTAAGCGGAACCTGTTAGCTGTCATTGGAAAAAGAAGTTAGTAGTCATTCTCAAAGCTTTTTGAGGGAAAATGGGTCTCCCAGTTAGTGGAGAAATGAATCAAAAAAATCCCAAGTCCAAAGGTGCGGACTAAAATTTCAGATGGAAGAAGATTCAAAAGGTGAAATCAAGATCAACAAGTGGGAAAGGAACATGTCCTATTCATTTTTGCAAAAAAAATTATGCAGTCGACTTCTCAATTTCAATTATGATCAAGCTAGTTAACGAGTCTTATTTTTTGTATGATTTTATGTACGATACATTGTAAAAAAAAATGTATAATTTTATTTTTTATGAGTGTATAAAAGGTCCATCTTCAGATTTCACCTAGAGCTCATGAAATCTCAAGACCGACACTACCAATATTTCAAATATCGCCACAATTTCTAACTCAGGCCAACCCTGCAAAAATGGGGCTTTCTTGTATTTAGTTTATCCTGAATTTGTTAAAAGAATGTATGTTCGAATGAGAGAATATGAGAAGTTGCAAGAGGAGAGAATTGAGTGAAGTGGGCACACCAAAGATGCTCAAAGTTTCAACCAAAATCGCACGTTCAATCACCTTACCATTCCAAATGGGAAAAGAAATTACTTACAAAGTAGTGGAGAGAAATGCATAATGAAATTGAGAGGGACATATAATTTTTTTTTTCTAAGAACCTTTTTAATGAAGTTGACAGAAATCACGGTGCTAATAAATCTTGACATCTTTTATTACAGAAAGATAGTTTAATCGGTAATCTTCTGCGTCAGAAAGTGGGAGCTGTCAGATTCGAGCCCCCTGGCCTCTCTGGTGTGCCCTAAGGGCAGTAGATATCACACGTGGGGATTTTACACTGGGTTTTCCGCAGTTTCTCACATGTAAATTAAAAAAAAAAAAAGAGGCTTCATTATCACAATCACAAATTGAGATTTGAATGAGCTTATCTTTCAAAAGACATTTAAATTTTCAAGTAAGTGCATGCAATTAATCCAAAGGGATTAGAATAATGGTTAGGAACCTGCCTTAAAAAATGAGAGTTGTGAGTTAAATTCCACTCCACTCTAAAGGGCTACTTCCCATAGAGTTACCCAGTGTATATAAGTAGAGAGGCTTGCACTCTACTTTGAAGATTAACTGAGTACTCTAAGAGACCTGAACACTTTAATCATCCAAAAAAAGTAAATACATGCATTTCAGCTTCTTTATAAATGAAGCTCACGCAAGCATGTGTGGTATTGGAGCTGTATTTGTCTCAAGAGGCCAAAAAATTCAACCAATATTTTAAGAAAAAAACATATTTTGACTAAAATTTTGCTGATATTTATAATTGAGCATCTATATATATATTTAGGGTAATGATTTTTGCACCTCCATATTTCCATATGGTACACCTCTTTAAAAAGAATTTCTAAATTTGCCCTTACTTCCCTCCTCCCTTCTCTTTTCATCTTTCTTGATAGTAAGGGCAAATTTGAAAATTCATTTTAAAAAGATGTATTATGGGAGAAAATGAAAGAGATGTATTATGGGAGAAAATGGAGTGGGACATATTTCACAACATTTATTAAAGAAAAGGTAGTGTTAAATGAGAGGATTTAAGATGCATTAGCTAAGCTCTTTTGTGAAGCTCACCTCCTGCTCTAAATCAATGAAATGAAATAATGGCACTAAAATTTTTTTAGCAAAATGGTTACTGTCAAACGTCACTGGTTTGAAAGTTGCTAGTCCAATAAAATCAATGTCAGACATTGATTTAAGTTTGAATAAATTATTTTGGAAAACAATAGTGATGTAGATGTTCTCTTAGATATGAACTGAATCCAACTCATTTACATCTCTAGATACTCAGATATTACAAGATTGTGCAGTCTCACACACAAGAAATTATTATTTTTTCATAACGAATGCGTGAAAGATGGCCCCATCAAGAAACAAGATCAAATCGTAGAAAAAGAAAAAGGAAGATTTATATATGTTGAACATTGCTTTGGTTGAAACTTGGAATTTAGAATATCACAAGAGGGTTACAACTTACAAGTACAAAGGATGAGGCAAATTAGGAAATTGCTAATTGAGAGTTAATTCGTTGCCAATTTGGTGAGCACTTTTTTGGTGGGGGCACATTCACAAAAGTACTCTTCAACCTGATTGGACCCTTTCTTGATATGAACCCCAACAAATTATTAAATTGTTAAAAAAATTTAAAGCCACATAAAGAATGGTGTGTTAGAGCTGATTTTTAATGTACTCCCTATGAATAAACTTTTTTAAATAACTCAAGTCAACTATTCAAACTTTTTTTTTTATTGACGAACTATCCAAAGTTGGCCTTAGAAAAGTGTTCACTAAGTAAAAAAAATTAATTTATCATCATCGAAGTCATTTATTCAATCAATTTAGAGTTGACATTTACAATTGAATTTCACACATTTCTTTTTCATACTGACTGCCTATCTAAATCCACAACCTTGATGTTTGCAATAATTAGCGTTTATCAAGTTGGCTAAAGGTTAAAAAAGATCAAGTTCTCAGTAGATAAGTCCTCAATCAAGATAATAATATATATATATATATATTCTTTTAAGATCAAGGTATCCAAACGTCTTACCTGATTAATTTTTGAGGCATATGTAAACCTTCCAATCCGCACATGCCAAGTATAAAACTAAGGAGAGTGACCTTAAAAATTCCCATAAATAAGAGTAAGAATTGACCTTCTATTTAAACAAATATAAAATGTAGATACAGTTTTGATAGAGTTAAATGGCTGATGGACTGACTGAATCATGCCTCAAAATCTCTCCATGAGATAAATTATTTCTGCACGACTCTAAAACCATTCTATCTAAAACAGGGAATCTTGTACAAACCGACCAACCGACCATTTGCATGCCAGCAATGGGATACTTTTCAGTCTTGGGCAAAGTGGAGGCATGATTCACTCCCAAATGGGGGGTGCTAATTAATGCTCCGTCTCTGACCTGTCCATTTCTGCTCATTTCGAAACAGCCAAACAGGCCCTAGATGAATTTCCTTGGATCAAGTTCCACCACCTAAGGAGCCCAACAGACCATAGAGATTTGGATCATACCCAAATACCACTTGATCTAGTCAAGCATCGTCATATCATCAGAGATGTCGAAATGGTTAGTACAAGCAATAGCATCTGCTACTATAGTTCAAAATTGAAACTGGGTCATATGTGTTTGTCTTGCCTTAGGTTGGTTTGAGTCCTCGACTTCAGGTCAAGCCGAGTTTTGGTCCTTTAAAAACAAATTCGGTCAATACGGTGCGTATCGACTGAATCATAACAGTAAAATCACCCCGCAACATATCGCCGGCTACGATAGGTGCATAGCTGTCCATATTCAATCTTAGAGTCGGCACAAAATGAAGGCCATGTGGGCTAAGCTCAGTCTGAACAGTCTTGTCTACACAATATCAGATGCCTTGTGGACGACATGATTGGAGCATCTAAGTAGGGCCTACAGTGACGCACATCTTTCCTTTTTATTCCGATTCCTTAATGGTCGGTAACAAAGAATAAAAGTTGGGAGGGAATTTTGGGCATTGAAGAAAAATATCTTAGGAACATGCATGCTCTATCTTCTGTTAGAACATGCAGTCCAAGATACCCTTGAGCCTGTATAAATAGGTCCTTGAAGGAGTTATCTTCATCACATCCAAGCTAGCTTGAATAACAGTGTTTCAAGCTAGCTTGCCACTAGACCCACTTCACCTTCTCATGTTTCCCTCCAATTTGAATTAAAAAAGGCACCTTCTTCTTGAAGAGTTTGACTATTTGCCCCTTCTTTTTCAAAAGGATCAGAAAGAAATCCCACAAAACATCATAGCTTGTACTTTGCTTGCCAATCAACTTATAAGTTTCAATTAGAATCAAGCTTTTCAATGTTCTTCCTAACCCACTAGACTTCCTTTTTTCTTGTTCCTCTCCACTACAAACTTTGACATCTTGCTTCTGGTTTCATTTCAGACTCCTCTTTTCAAGACTGACGAATTTGGAAATAACTTTCTCATTTGTGAGGGTTACAGAACATCAATAGTTAAGATGGAGAGGGTTTTGACTGTGACCTCCCAACACCCAGTTGTGATTTTCAGCTTGACCACATGTTGCATGTGCCATACCATCAAGAGGCTCTTCATCGAGCTGGGGGCTAATCCAACGATCCACGAACTTGACGAGGATCCAAACGGAAGGGAAATGGAGAAGGTACTCGCCAGGCTATTAGGCCGCAGCCCACCGGTTCCAATCGTATTCATAGGCGGCCAACTGGTGGGCTCCACTGACAGGATAATGACTCTTCACCTCAGTGGCTCTCTAATCCCACTTCTCAATGAAGCTGGTGCACTCTAAATGCAGTAGAATCCACCTCTGCTCTGATATCACGTAGAAGAATAAACTCATGTGTACTAGTTCTTAGGTGAAAGGGGACATGCTCTCGTCTTACATTTCAAGGGAAAATATGGATGAGGGAATTGTCTTATGTATTAGGCAGTAAATTGTGCATTGTCACCTGTACTGTCTTTGTTAAGGATATCTAGTTTCTATATATGGGGTGGTTTTGTATTTCCCTTCTTGAATCCTGGATTTTGCTTTTCATGGATGGCTAAACGATGCTTGTAGGTCAGAACTTTAACAAGGTTATTCTGTTTCAAAGTATACAATGTTAAATTCTTCTAAAAAATTAGAAAATGTATGTATTTTAAAGCTAGGCGAGAAAAATCAATCATTATCATCAAAGTCATTTAATCCATCTATTTGAGGCTGACACTCATAATTGAATTTGGTAACTTCTTTACTAAGCTGACTGCCTACTTGATAGTTGATACTCATTGACCTCAAGCCAACGACCTTATAATTGCGACAATGAGCAGTTTACCAACTGTGCCACAGGCTCATCTCGACACAAGGAAAATTCAACATAGATAATAGTTAAATCTTTTGTGATAGAGATTGAAATAAAGGCATTGAGGATCTGGGGGGCTTTATTCAGCAGATCATTTACTGTTGTTTTAATGCACCAACCCACACAAGCAGGCATTTCCCTTGATCCAGACCATTGACATGAAGGTGCTCATTATGGGCGAGGCATGCCCAAGAAAAATAAGTGATCGAAGAGAATTTGTAAAGACGGCCAGATGGTCAGATGGATACCATTTTTCAGTAAGTAAAGTAATGTGGCATCTTCCATAATCATCAAACCATGGGTCCAACTGTGGAGAGTCAGTGTGTCAGGACCGAGTACACAAGTTTTTTTTGAAAGGTAACTTCATTAATCTCAAAGAGAGAATACAAGCAAAAACCAAAAAAGACGGGCTGAAAGAACCCACAACACGGAAAAGCCTTACATAATAAAACACCCCCCAAAGATTACAAAAAAATTATTTACAATTTTTGTTGACAAAGACAATCCCTGATGAGTCATATTGTCTGCAGTTGAAGCAGAACGAGATACCCAAGAAACCTCAAAGCCAAAAGAAGTGATAAGAGTGCTGAATCCACTCAGTTTTATCTAAATAGATCCAAGGACAGAGAGAATCCAAAGGCCAACCAACAACCACCACCTTAGAATCTCCTTCAATAGTACTCCGTTCAACATTTAACTCTTCCAACTCCAAGATAACTCTCCATAATGCAAACAGCTCCACCTCAATCACTGATCCATTAGGAACAGGACCATCAAAAGAGATCAAAGTATGTCCAAGTGGATGCATCGTATTATGTATTTCTTTTCAACTTAAACAAAGAAAAGAGCAATGCAATAGCAATCACCTAAGTATAGGAAACAGACCTCGATGATATGTGAACTTCAGCTGCCTTTCCTGCACAACTTAAGTCCTGCACAACTTGAGCAAGCAATCATCCTACAAAATATTGAACTCATGATTAGAGAAAAAAGAGATATTAATATAAGAGAAAAAGCAAATGAAGTGCCAACTTTCTAGCAAATTATAAATATATAACCCTCTAATAGCTATGACACTCGGACACTTTAAAACAGGCAATGTTTCTGAATTGTATTTGCATCCCTCTAGTTCATTTTGAGTAACATCTATTTCTTGCTGTAACTATACTGCATCTGCACATTTTAGTCCCATAGGAAATTAATAGCCAAGACAAAATGGCTTGCAGGAATAGTAATACAGAGACCATCTTTAGATCCATACATTGTTGTTGTAATCCATAGGAATCCAGACATTTATCACTTTCCACCAAGCATAGACACCCCCCACTCTATAAGCAAAAACTTCAGCAGATTATTTTAGCAGCAGCACTTGAAATACAACAAATATTTTGTGCAACATCGGATGAGTTTATAGATCCATATACAGGAAGCAAACAGAAAGCCCACAGTAGAGTGCCTTGAAAATGAGTGCATAATGAAGAAAATCTAAGGGTGTGTTACATGTCATTCTCCATGAATTGGTCCCAAGAGTTAAACACACGGTATGCTGCATCCTAATATACAAAACAAATTAAAAACGGGCCTTGTTCAGGCTCCAGCAACTCGTCAATTTGTCACTTTACATCTTTTTTTAATGAAAAAAGAAGAAACTTTACATTCTTTAGGAAAGATTAAAACAAAATTATAAATCTATAATTACAAATGGATTGTCATGTTTAAGAGTGGGCATACAAATAGCGCAAATGGGAATTCATTTTAATAAATTAGGTACAGTATGTAATCATTCAAAAAATTTGCTGGTACAGTATTTAAGCTAACAGACTGAACTTTTTCATATGTGGTGGTCCAGTTTTCAACCCTTCAAATGAACTTTACAATGATCAAAATGAAGAAGAAGAATGACAAGAAAGAGAGCGAAATAAAGAAACTGGCCCATGGAGAAAAGACCTGAATCTGTCATCTTCATTGTTGAACATCAAGGATGCCTTGTGGATCTTGCTCAAGCTTTCAAAAGGGAACTTCGATGAGCCTTGTCGCCGCTGTAGAAAGGTTATTCTGGGAAAGAACCTTTAACTCTTGAAGAAGAGTGCTCATTCCTTGAGATGTTTAAGGCTTTCCCCAGGAAGGCTCTCCAAAACTCGAAAGAGGCATGCTCAAGTGAAAAGATTTCTCACACATAAGGCTAGGGACTTGAAAGTGCACTAAAGGGATTATTGGGGCCTTTTGAATAACCTAAGTAGGAAGGTTTTCCTCATGAACAGGGAAAAACCCTTGCCAAAAGGAGATAGGAATGGAATCTAGAATGGTAGGAACAATATTTAGGGCACAAAATCCCTGGAAAATCAGGTGATCAACTAAGCTGGTCAGTCACCATGCCTGACTGGTTGTGTAGGTCAGGAATGGTGACTGACTGCAAAGTGCTCTACACAGCCTTCATATTTTGACAACATCTTTCTTGTTTTTAACCTAAAACTAAGTGCCAGTTTCTGCATTGAAAGTAGAATCAAAGGCCTCTCCACTGGTATATAATTTGGTCCAATTTGATCCGAGTAACTTAGGGAGGTTAAAGCAGCCACTTTCTTTGAGGTATTTAAACATGGGCTAGACTCCACAAGGTTGTGTACAATGTGTAAAACTATAGATATGAGGATATTGGGGGAAACTCCGTCTATCCAATCATCATGGCTTTCTGAGATGGACCATGAAAAATCAATAGCTTAACAGCCCACTGTTAGAACCTCAAAGTCTAAAATCACAAGGCCAGGATAATTGGATGGGGTTCAAATTTTACCAACCTACCATACATGTCAATTTCTATACATACAACTCAAACAAGTCTAGCCACTTTGTCGTCAGAAATTGTAAATAAATTTTATGTAAATTTTGGAGGAGGTTTCTTATATGTATTTTTTCTTGTGTGGTAGGCTTATGTGCTTGCTTGTTTTGGTCTCTTTTCTGCCTGTTCTCTTTTTGTGATTAATGAAGTTAACTTCTAAAAAAAAACAAGTCTAGCCCACTTGAAAAATCAATGGGTAATCTCCCAAGTATGTGATCTGATTATGTGAAGTAGGTCTCATGCTGCCTTGAAGTGACTTCCTTTTGGATAGTTTGCTCTTTACAGTCATTGGTGAAAATCCTTGCTAAAAAAAAAAAAGATAAGGAGCAAATTTGTAAGGAGCTGTTTACCGTCCACAAAAAAATATGTTTTGAGTGTGATCTATGTCATCTGATAGGTACCATGGAATCTGGCACTGTGTTGGGTGGTGGAACCTGACGTTTTTGTTGTTTGCACCAAAAATCTTATTTTTGAATAAAAATGAATGAAATGTTGTCTCACCAAGTGAGGAAAGTGTCCATCTTTTTCTCATTAAATTTTCCAATCTCCCCCAATAGGAAATGAATTCCTTGAAAGAAGGAAATGTCTCATGTTCTATACTCTTGGCAAAGAGCCATATTCCATGCAAGAAGAGAAAAGGGTCTCATTTTCTTTGATATTCACTTTCCATGAGCTGAAAAATGACAAACAGCTCCTAAAGGATTGGGTTGTATCCTTAACATTCAAGGTAGAAATCTCTAGAAACTCTTATACATCACATGTCTGACCAACCAGCTAGGACAGTCACCACACCCTACTGTTTCCGTACGGTTCAGATAATTTGCTCATATTTCTTTAGAAAGTACACTCGATGATCTATGTAATGGCTTGTAATTTGGATCAATTTGAGCCTGTGAAATAAATGGCTGGGTCCTCTCATCTAAGCGTCATTGGATAGTTTGCACAATCTAACATGGAGAATGGAATGTATGGAATATGGATAAGGAATTGTGAGGTAGACTGTTATAATTGATTTTTGAGCTTCGAAGATCAATTTTTATTTTATTTTATTTACTTTTTAATATTTGATCCAAAAATGTTGATGAGTGCAATGCGTGGTGGGGCCCTGTATTTGAATTGAGAGGAGAGGGGATGGGACCAGAAGCAATGCACATAAATATATGGTCCCAGTTCCACCTTGTTCATGGGCATGCAGATCGGCAAGCATCACCCTAAGAGATTCAGAAACCATATACCAGATCTCATCCCTGATACTTCTATATACGTCACATAGCTCCCATTCCAAATCCATCTCCAGTGCACCTCTGTTGCATAGTGAGAGAGTGGAAAGAAGATGAATAAGATTTCTTGAAAAAAACATTAAAAGAAAAATATAACCTAACTATGTAAGAACATAACTCTACCAGAAAATATCATAACATGCTTATACAGTTTCCATGGAAAAAAATGCAAGATTTTTTTTTTTTTTTTAAAAAACTCCCAGAACATCAATGCTGGCTATGATTTTTCTCTTTGATCATGCATTGTTGAATGGTGCACAACTGCAATGGTATTTCATGGCGTTGCAGTTTCAGACTGGTACGGGAACTGAAGATCAGTTGTCCTACAATGATGGTGAAGAGGCTTATTAAGGGGTAAAAGAAGGATTTTATTCTCAGCTTCGCTTACATTCAGTTAGCTTATGGCATGTTCTCTTGACTGTCCACTATGTTTTCAGACTTTCAGTATTCTGTACAGTTCTTATATTCTCAATAAATTTTGACCCTGTATATAAAAAATAAATAAATATCGAAACCAAAATGTCGTGTAATTTGAGACTTGTATAACTTGCTTGCAGTGCTACAAGCAGGAAATTACAGCTTCTCTATAGGAAGATTGTATCGGGTTAACATCTCAGCTTTAGTGTGCTCCCCTTCTTTTCTTCCACATTTATCACAAGACTAAAAGAATAAATAAATAAAATGAAGAAGTTATACTGCAGTAAGAAAACATATTCCAAAATAAACTCAACCTTTATTAAAGAATACAAGTCGTAAAGCCAACCTGAAAGTGGATACTCTCTAATCTTACTTTTTTGTAAGAGATAACAAACCTTGATTCTCCACAAGTTCTAAGGATGCATTTTTTCACAATCACCCACTTCCATACACAATTTCTACTTAATGTACATCTCTTTTTTCCCTGAGAGAATGAAAGTAAACCTTTTCAGCAAGCAAATACTTGAACAAACAATAAATCACAATATTAAACAGGTAATCTATGCATACATTACTTGCAACCTAAGTTACATGGCTATGAGTGCAAGTATTGTAGTCCAACATGGGAGGGAGCAAGGTATCAAACTTGGCAAACCAAAAAAAGAAAAAAAGACATGGGTCATAGCACCATATTTACATAAATTTAAATATAAATTTATTTAAATAAAAATAAGGTGCGAAAATATCACTATTAGAAAATAATTTACTAAGTTTACACTAAATAATTAGAAGACAAATATATCAATATTTTAATTAGGCTTTAAGAGGAGAATGGTGTTGTAATATTTTAGTCATCTTGGAAACAATGTTAAAAAGTCTTAGAAGAGAGCATCAAGAACAGGGGTAGTGTTCGACATGGGTGCAAGTGTTTGACACAAGTGTGTCTGTATCTTTATAAGTCCATGTACATGTGTGAATGTCAAAGTCCAACATGAAGGTGTGAGGTGTCGGACTTGGCAACAAAAAAAAAAAAAGAATAAAAAACACGGTGACACAACACCATATTTAAATAAATATTAAATATAAATTTTATATAAATGAAAATAAGGTGTGGAAATAACACTAATAGAAGATAATATATTAGCTTTACTCTAAACAATTAAATGACAAAAATATTGGTATTTTAATTAGGTTTTAAGAGGAAAAAGGTGTTGTAATATTTTAGTCATCTTAAAAAACAATGTTAAAAAATACTAGAATAGCCCATGAAGATCGGGTGAGAGTGTATGCAAGTGTACAATAGGGTGTGTCAACAAGTATCAATGCAACATAAGCTTCCAGCAACAAATAAAATTCTTTTCCTGTCAAATCTCTAATTTTAATAGTTGCTACATCAACTGATTGAGGATTCATCACACTTTAGATTCATTAGTTAGAACTTCAAAAAGCTTATAAACTAACCACAAGTGGAGCTACTTTCAGTGTTAGAAATGTCCTAATAATCTTCGTCTATATCTACATATAAAGAGATAGTTCATGTGTCTATCAGATAAATCTTGACCATTCGCTTATTAAATGGTTGCAATTTGTCTACATTTTGGCAAATAAAAAACAAAAAGAAAAGGCAAATTTTGTCCAAAAATAACTAAAACTAAGAAAATAGGTTTTAAGATGGGATTTGGTGAGTTGGAAGGATTTGATTCAAATTTATCATATTATTATCTAAAAATAGAGAAAACTTGTGCAAAAATTGACTAAAAATAGAAAAAAAGATATTTTATGATTTGGTGATTTTGAAGGATATAACTGAATTTTTTCTATATTTGTATCTAAAATAAAAAATTCTATACAACAAATTGTGAGTTAAAGAAAAAATATTTCCTATAAAATTTTGACCATTGGCACTAGAGTTAAGTGTGTTTTTCTTACTAGTACAAGATTATGCCTAGGAATTTAACCGGGAAGCTTGAAATGATATGAAAAGATAGAACTAGAAATGATTATGTCATAGGAACCTTAAGGTATCACCAATAGATGAGAAGATGCAAGAATGATATCTACAATGGTTTCAGCACGTAAGTAGAAGAACATAAACAACCCTAGTACAAAAGATTGAACAGCTATAAAGTGGAAGGTACTAGGATGCAAGGGAAGACTTTTGAGTTAAATTCATGGAGTTGGGAAAAACATACCAAATTATGAAGACAAGATAGAAACTGTGAAATAACGTATAGTATGGCTTTTGAGTGAACATGTAGAACCAAAAATTGCCAGTTTTGATAGATGAAAATGGATATGATGATGATAACATTAGAAAAGCACCAAATGCCAAAATTCAGGTGTATTTGTCAAAGCACAATATGCTTCTTGTTCCAAAGAATCCATAAAACACGAAATCTTAGTCAGTGATCCGGTAATATTTAGCTCAAAAAAAAAAAGAAACTTAACTCAAGAGATTGTGAATAAGCTTATCGCAAGGTATATTGTTCTGTGAAAATCAGAATATGGAAGATTTATATCCTTCAGGTATCTCTTGATTATACAGGGCCCAAACAAAGCCAAGAAAGTAATTTAAGTCCATCTCCCAGCATTAGCTCCTCAAATTTCACTTGGCCAAAGATGCTCATCAAATGCTGAAAAACAATGGAAACCTTTGATTAGATAAAAAAATATAATCATAATTATCAAGAGCTTGACAATTGCATTGAAATAACATGGCTATGAAAGAGGAAAAACATTTGAGAGAGAGAGAGAGAGAGAGAGAGATACCAAGAATCGTACAAGCCTTGAATAAAATTATAATTCTAGATCAACTTCCTAATTCCTCTGAATTAAAATTTGGATCAGTGTCCCATAGGCATATTTTGGAAGCTCCCACTTTCTCTACGTCCCGTTCATATCTTTATCAATGGAAGAACAATATATTTAGATAGATTGATTAATCAAAATAAGGCAGACACATGAAACATTAACTTCCAAGTGGAACACAAAATGTTTTCCATGTAAAAGATTTTAAATAAAGAACGGTTCTTAACATCTCCACATTTTCCATCGTTGCATTCCTGATGAGCAGTCAAAAAAATTGGAAACAAAAACTGAGAATTTTCCTTGTTGGACACCTTTCATAATCACCACTATTATCATCAAAGCCATTTGACCCATCTATTTGGGGTTGGAATAAATAAAATGCTCATTTTGTAAGGTTTGAATATCCATCTCACACCCAATGACTCAATCCATAGCCTTTATGGTTGCAAGAATGACCATATCATGTGCATGGAAATTAAAAACCACATTAGGTACATTTGACCATCCATCTCTGCCTCAATGATGAAGAGTTGTTGATATGGGATGCACTTGAAAAAGAAAAAATGGGTTGGGGAAAGCTACCTAGTTCAATTTCTGATATCTGACATGTCCAAAATGGACCCAGAATAGAAAACTGTCAATTTTGCCAACATGTCCAAACTGATTGCAAATTGGAAACGTCCAGTCTCATGTAATAGGTGTTATGAACATTTATGAATTAAGCAAAGATCTTTTCCGGTCACGTGTAAATCATCCACCAAAGAATCTTTGGTTTGGCATATAACCAGCTTCTTTCATCTGCAAGAACAGCTCTTCTAGTGTTGTGTATATCTCATCCGTTTCTGGGTGTGATAGATCCTCTACCAAAAACACATGGACCCGATCCCTAACCTTGATCCAGCTCTGGCCAGGGACCTTCCTCACACCCCTTGCTTTCATCAATTTCCTCACCCTTGCGACATCATCCCAAGAGCCAGTTGAAGCATAAATGTTACATAGCAGGACATGCGCTGCAGAATTTGAGGGATCCAGGTTCAAAATACATTCCACTGCCCTCTTCCCAAGCTCAACATCACCATGTATCCTGCACGCAGCAAGCAAAGTCTTCCATACTACAATGTCAGGATCAAACGGCATTTGGTCAATAAAGCTTTCAGCTTCTTTTAACCGACCTCCACGAGCGAACATATCAACCATGCATGAACAATGCTCTCTTGTTGGTACAACCCCATGATTAGTTTCCATGGTTTCATAGTAGTAGCGACCTTCATCAAACAAGCCAACATGGCTACAAGCAGAAAGAACACCAACAAAAGTTACATGATTTGGCTTAACACCCAAAGCACACATTTCACTGAAGAGCTCTAGAGCTTTTTTACCATATCCAAACTGCGAATACCCTACAATTAAACTACTCCATGAGACAACATCTGGATTAGACAACAGTTTAAACAATTTACAAGCATCATCAAGATTCCCACACTTTGCATACATGTCAATTAAACCATTAGCAACAGCACGATCAATCTCAAGCCCAATTCTTACAGCATAGCAATGAATTTGACTTCCTGCTTCTAGAGAAGCAAACTGGGCACAAGCACCAAATGCATTTATTAAGGTGATCTGATCAAGCTTGCTTTCAGCACTATGCATCAGTTTTATCAATCGGAAAACTTCATCAACCTGGTCATGCTGCATACATGCTGTGAGAATTGCATTCCAAGAAACTGAATCTCGAGTGTCATTCATCTCCTTAAAGACTTTGAATGCATCAGAGATGTCCGAACACTTAGAATACATGGTAAGCAACGTGTTGCAAACAAGAACATTTGCATCAAAACCCATCTTGCAAATGTAGGAATGAACCTGTCGACCTTGATGCAGAGAAGAAGAACCTGCACAAGCGCAAAGCAAGCAACGAACAGTAACCTGATCTGGATTCAGACCTGATTTCCTCATTTTAGAAAAGAATAAGATTGCCTCATTAGCATCATCACTGTAAGCAAACCCAGCTATAACTGCATTCCATGAAACCAAATCTGGGTTGTCTATCTGATAGAAGGCCTTTCTAGTGGAATCCAAGCATCCACATTTAGCATACATGTCACTAAGCGAACAACCTGCAAAAGCATCTTTTCCTAACCCAAATTTTATACTCAAAACATGTGTCTGTCTTCCGTATTCCAATTGGAAAAGACCACTACAAGCACTAAAGACACTCCCAAAAATAAACTCGTTTGGGTAGTAGATACCCATGGATAGCATTTCTCTGAAAAGGTGCAAAGCTTCTAATTCATAACCTTGTTGAGAGCAAACCCAGCAATCATTGAACCCCATGAAATTAGATCCTTTGCTGCAATCTGCACAAACATGTCTGATGCATCACCAATTCTATCAAACTTTGCATACATCGAAACAAGTGCATTTTGAACAATGAGATGAGAACTGAATTCAGATTTAACTACATGACAATGAAACTGCCTCCCTAATCCCAGATCAATCAGACCTGAGCAAGCTCTTATCGCACTTCCAAACGCAAATTGATCAGGCTCAATCCCCAAACGCCTCATTCCTAAATATAATTTCACTGCTTCGTACTCTTGAGAATTCTGTGAATAACCAGCAATCATTGAAGTCCAAGAGACCACATTTCTCTCCGGCATTGAATCGAACACCTTCTGCGCATCAATCCACGACCTACACTTCCCATACATGTTGAGAATATGATTATTCAGAACAACATCAGGCTGCAAACTCGACCTGGCCAAGTGGGCATGGACTCTCCTACCTTGTTCTAGAGATTTGAGAGAAGAACAAGCCAAAATCAAATGGGCATAGGTACTGAGGTTAATCCGGAAATGGGTAATGTTCTGAATGACATTGAAGGCATGGAGAGATTCTTTGAAGAGCTTTTGTTTGCATAAGGAGCTAATGTAGTCATTGCAAGACTGTTGGGTTTCAAATGGGAAGCCGATATGGTTGCTGGATAGCAGTGAGGGCATAGCTGCTGCTGCTGCTTAAAGCCTTTGGTATTTGAATTTTCTAATCATCGATATTTGGATATAATAAGAGCAAAACCTAGAAACTCTCCTACTTATGGCTTCAGCTGCACACAACAACGGAAAAATTTGGTAAAAAAGCAAAAAATTGCTGACATTATCTTTGGCAGCTCCATAAACGTAAATGTGCTTAGTACCCTCGTTTTTAATGGTATCGCATTTGAACTGAAAATTGGCAAAAGACACATTTTATGTTTTCCCTTATCGATTAATTTCTAGCTGTCATTTATAGCTACTTCAAGTTAATCTACATAATAATAATGTAGAACAATGTTTTCAGATTTCTAGATAGAGAAGGTTCCATTCCTTCAGAATGGTTATCGACAAGCGTAACATTCCAAAAATAATAATATTTGATATTTCAATCATGCTATGGCTGTCGTGGAAATATGAGAATATCGTGAATTAAAATCTGAAAACCACAGGAATCAGGTTTCAATCACTAAGAGAAGTATCTAATTGTCTGGCAATACAATTCAAACATTAAACAATCAAACAAAAGATGTAACTGAGACTAAATTTCAATAGAATCATAAACACAGAGGCGACGACGGCGACGGCACCACCATTTCTAGCAAATCGGGGTTGTCTGGAAACGCGTGAAAGATCAAAGTTGGGTCCTGAACTGGAAATCTAACGAGAAATTACAGCAAAAATGGGGTAAGGAAGTACGTTTCAGATCCGGATCCAATCCGATGAAGCGGCAGAAGATTTGAACCGGACCCTGGAGCCTGGAGAAAGCCGCTGAATTTGTTCTCCTGCTACTGTGTGGCACTAAAAAGACGGGTTGGACAGAAAACCTAATGACCCGACCTGGCAAACGGCAAAAACATTTTTTTTTGGTCTTTTAAAGCGTTCAAAAAATTTGCCTAATTCAAAGTCTTCTTAAAAATTAAAACATAGTTTAAATTTAATTTGAGAATTCAGAATAAATGAATTGAATGATAAGTTAAGTGAAATTGAACCTTTGAAATCTTTAACTTTTCCTCGACACTTGGTTCTCACTAAAATTCAACTTAATCTTCTTCTATGAAGGTAGTGATTCATTAGTTTTCTTTAAACTTGATTGATTAGTCCTACATTCTTAATAAGATTTATGTCTATTAACCTATCAAATTTATTACTTCATTTCAAGTTAAAGCGAGTCACATCCAAAACTTCAAATTCCTAGATAATCTTGAATTACTCTTTTTCTTAATAACAAGACATGGACATCTTCAGTTCACATTGGAGTGAGAATTGTGGCACTCTAAACCGATGTGGGAGAGTCCCACATCGGTAATGAAGAGAGAGAGGATGGGGTATATATGAAGCTATCCACTTATACTCAAGTGGAATGCGTTTTGGGCCGGGCCATGTGGGAATGGGCCTGGGCTCAAAAGCAAAATTATATGGGCTTGCTTGTGTGCGAGACCCAAGTGAACAATTTCTTGTCGAGTCAAACCCTAAATCCTGCATTCGAGTCGGGTGGTTACAAGAATAATCTCATAAATATATGAAATCGTTGCAAACCTGTATATCATGTTAAATCTGGCACAGATTTACTCTTTTCGAATGAGAGTTTTTTAAAATTAAGTTAATTTTTTAATAACTTAATTATATGAAATACAGTGAATGTTCTATATGGTGCAACACTGTACAAGAGTACACAAACAATGTCCTACCCAAATAACAAAGGATCAACATTGACCAATCTTGCAGGCAAACAAGACTTATCCATCACATGCTTGTTGATGGATAGTGAAGAGCTAAAATCAAGCATTCCAAACAAATCAAGTGATAGCATATTAAACAATTATTTCCATCTCAGAGGGTTAGATCATTCTCATTTAAAAAGTGAGTCATAAGAAATAATAGACAAAATTGGAATCTCTGAATATTCATATTAAATCTAATCTAAATATAAGAAACTAAACTAAAACAAATAAAAAAAGAAGCCCCAAATGGGAGAGAAATATGAACTTCTCTATGTCTCTCTCCTCAAAGTCTTTTTTAACTTGAACTCTAAATGGACCTTTGTCCACTTTTGTTTTGAATTCTCTCTCACCCCTCTTAAGGAGTTGTTTTTATAAAGTGAATGACAAAGTTATCTTATTAATCTCGTATTTGTTTTCCCACCTCACTCACTGATAAAATTAATGAGCATTAAAGTGTGTTATTTTAGTAATGACAATGACAATCATATCAATCACATATGTCACATTATCATTTTTGCTTATTTTTTTCCTTTTTGAATTTATGTGTAAGAAACTGCGGGATACCCAGCGTAAAACTCTCACGGGTGAGCCCACTACTTCTAAGCACACCAAGATTAGGCCAGGGGGTTCGAATCCGCAACCTTCTGCTTCATGAGGCGAGAGACAACCATTTAAACTACACCCATGTGAGTATTTTAGTGTTTCTCTTAGTCATTTTAGTGTTTTTCTTGGTCATTTAAGTGTTTTCTTGGACAAAATAACAAAGTAATTTTTTTCAAGTGTTAGTATAGATCTTGAGGTTGTAGGTGAGTGTCCAATACATTGTAGAGCCGACATATATCCTGAAGATAGGATGTTCCAAGAAGGTGATGGAGATACATTGTGGAGCCAAAAATACTACGAGAAGATTGAAAGAAGTATTATTGAGTCTCCATAGCAAAAAGTTAATAAAAAAGACTTAAATTGATAAAATGTTACTAACTTACAAGATCTACCCTTGAGACCTTTAATGATTTTTTCAATTTGTCCTCCAGCAGCCATTGGAGAGAGAGAGACTGGCACCCTTAAGTAATTTTTTCTATTTGTCCTCCAACTACCGTTGGAGAGAGAGAGAGGTGTCCCCTTCCTCTCTCTTCTTTCTTGTGTTTTTTTTTTTTTTTGGCTTTATTTCCAAGTAATTTTCTTTTCTATATTATCAATGGTCATTGTGATATCTCAGGTTTTATTAAAAAAAAATGTAATATCCCAGTTTGGTTTCTATATTCTCCATCTTTATCATCACCATACCCCATATCCCATGACTGGCATCGGATGGGTGAACCTTAATAGGTATGTATCAGCTATTAAATAATTCGATGCAGCAGCCGTGATACATATGTTGACCGATGTGTACATCTTAAGTTTGGAGTGCCAAAAGTTTATTTCATACATTTGACTAGGGCCGCAACTTAGGTCGAGTGGGTTGGGTTCCTTAAAATCCAATCGGACTCGAGTTAATATAAATGGAATCCGACCCAAACTGTCAACCCAAATCTCACAACCCGACTCAACCCGAATTCTAATCTGAATCAATCTGAATTCTGACCCGACCTACATTTTGAACTCATTTTAGACTAATTTTAGCAGGGACGGATCAGGTTGTGTCGGGTCAGGTCGGGTTAACTTATAAAATCCTCAACTCCACCCAACCTGAATTTCATGCGGATTTTTATCTTCTCAGTCTGACCCGACCTGCTGAACCGAAAATCTTGACCCAACCCGCATGATTTATCTAGTCAAGTCGCAGGTTGAGCCAAAACTCGACCTGAGTTGCAGCCCTACATTTGACATAACTAGGGGTGAAACTTGGGTCGGGTTTTAATCCTACCCGCATGACTCGATGAGATAAATCAATGGGCTTGGGTTATGTTTTTATATATTTTAGATCGAGTCGGATTGAAAAAACTCACATGAAATTTGGGTGGGTCGAATTGAGAAATTTAAAAGAAATCTGATTCGATTTGTCCCGACTCGAATGCACTAAGTTATAAAATAGTACTTGGGTTGAGTCGGGTCGAGTTGAGTAACTAAGAACAACAATTCGGAGTCAATTTATTTAGATTCAACAATTTTTGACATAAATTGAATTGAATTTATTAAAATCCAACCTCACCAAACCCAAATTTCAGCCTTAGACATAATCCAACCAAAACCATACAAGTTTAAAGGTCAAGTAGTGTGTGCAAATGATCAAGTTGACATATATATGACTAGGATGGTTTGATCAATCAAAAGTGTGTAATTTTTATTTGAGGAAGTCTGAATCCTTTATCTTGTGAAAGGATTATAGGAAATGACAGGTTGTTAGGATGCACCAATCAAGAGATGCAGACAAAAGATCATGTGCATATCATATCAAACTTTATGAGATGCCTTTTTGTCATCCATTTTCACTTTTCACTCCTTGTAAGTCATACACTTGGCATACTTTCAATTTGACAGGGTGTCAAATTGCAAGCCAGGATTTCATGATTGGGACAAATATTAATTTGAATTGAAATCCTGTCTTCAATTTGACATACATTATAGCCCAACGGGCCAGGCTTAGGCTCACATTGAGCCCATTTATCTAAATGGAAGGGCTTGGGCTCATGGAACAATCCCACAAAGCCCATTTAACCATATATGTTTGTGTATATCAGGGGTCCAAATCTCGACTGATACATCTCGAGTTTTAGACGTCCGAGATATCTTCGATATGATCGAGATCTCGTCGATATCAGCCAATACGGCCGAGATTTAGAACAAAAAAAGAGAGAGAAAGAAATACTGCTCGATCTCAGGTCCACCATTTTTTTTACCCCTGGTTATATACAATTTATGTATTTATTTTTAAATAATACACGCATTCTTGTATTATTATTAATAATTAAAAATTAAAACTTTACTCTTTTTAAGGGATTTTATAATAATAAAAGGTAAAACAACATTTCATAATTTCACTTTTTAAGTTTCTAATTGAGTTTAAAAATTAAAAGGAAAAATTCAAAGAGGATTCAAATGGGCAGAGTTTGACTTGGTACTTTTTTTAAAAATTGATTAGAGGTATATCCTAAAAAAATGCATGACATTAAGATAGACTCCTATTTAGATGAATTTTGTTCAATCATCATCCAATGGTTCATAGATGTAAAATTCAATTTGTAACGATCCGTCCCGCTAGCAAAATATTGTCCACTTTGGGTTTACACACGGACCCGTACGACTTTGCTTTGGCGAGCCAACCCACTGTTACTCCCAAAAAGCCTTGTGATAGAAGGAGGAATGCTACTAATTATATACGAGGGAATTTCCAATGCCGCTGTAACGACCTGACCCGAATATAGGGCTTAGGGCTTGACTCAGTGTGATATTGTCCGCTCTGGGCCTCGCACACAAGCGAGCTTGCACGGTTTTGCATTTGGGCCCAGGCCCACCTGGCCCGGCCCAAAACTTGTCACATGAGTAAGGGAGGCCACCCACACTTAAATCCCCCATCTTTTTCCCCTCCACCACCGATGTGGGACTCTTCCCACATTGGTAGGTAGGGGTTTCACAATCATCCCCCCTAAAGCGTCGAGCTGTTCCCGGCTCGACTCTGGTCCAGCTCAACAACTCTAGGGAAGGATGATAGGCCCACACAGTCTGAGTGTAGAACCTCAGCTCTGATACCATTTGTAATGACCCGACCCGAATACAGGGCTTAGGGCTTGACTCAATGTGATATTGTCCGCTTTGGGCCTCACACACAAGCGAGCTCGCACTGTTTCGCATTTGGGCCCGGGCCCACCTGGCCCGGCCCAAAACGCGGCACATGAGTAAGGGAGGCCACCCACACTTAAATCCCCCATCTTTTTCCCCTCCACCACCGATGTGGGACTCTTCCCACATTGGTAGGTAGGGGTTTCACAACCGCTAGCAATGTGGGACTTTTTTTTTTTTCTCTATAGGCACGGAGTATTACAATCTACCCCCTTTAAAGTCTGAGCCTTCTCCGGCTCTGCTCACACAACAACCAAGCCCACACTCTCAGGCAAAGAGTTAAATCATGCTCTGATACCATTTGCACCATACCTGCTAGCACAATATTGTCCGCTTTGGGCCTATACAAGAACTCGCACGGCTTTACTTTGACGAGTCAATCTACTGTTTCTCCCAAAAGACCTTATGCTAGAAGGAGAAAAACTACTTATATACCAGAGAATTTCCAATACACAATTTGCACCATTACTTAAAAGATTTCAATTCCATTCGATCCAAGATATAAGTGGACTTATCAGAAAACATTCAAGATGGGACTCAATTGTTGTTCTTGACTTTATTAGTGCATCACATGGAATGAGTAATCATAGTTAGCATTACCTCAATCCAGCTGCTGAGTATCATTTCGATTCAAGTAGTCTCCTCTATATTTAAAAACTTGTTGAAATTTAATTGATTTGACTCTGATTTGATTCAATAAAATATATTTAGACAAATATTAAAATAAATTTTACATTGTGTAATTTTGCTCATCTCTATCACTACTCACACGCATAATATAGGTGAGCTCCATAGTGAAGATGTTGACCGCAAGTGAGGAGATTTTCTCTCAATTCTCTTGAATTCTCCTGTATAGATGAGAAGGGAAGGAGAAAGTGAGTTGCAAAGTTCTTCGCAATCTTTATTTAATTCTCACACAAATTCAATTTTTAAAGCTCTTTGATCTAATATAATAAATTTTTGCGATTACATAAAATTAAAGTTTTAAAATTATAACTTTACTTATTCAATTAAATTGAATTTTTATAAATATCTCACATAAGTGAAAACCCTTTCAAGTGACATTGGCTGTTTGCATAGTACTCTATGAGAACTTTGTCTTGTGCTATCCATGGTAGACATGTCTGTCTTGTATGCATTATTTATGGAATTTAAGGAAAGTGAATGGACTCCTCAAGTAAACTTATTGACATGTGATGTGATATGGGGTTGCTTTACTTTCACAAGAATTGACAAAAGAAAAATATTGGTGAATTAAAAAAAGGTAGCGATCTTCCCATAGGTATTTTATATAATCCGACACGAATTTTACTGTATTGCCTATTTTACCCTTCTAATCGGCTCGCTGAATCACTGACCGACTCACTAAATTTATCTAAGTGAGACTATTTTTTAATACAGAATAACAAATCGGATCACTGACCAGCTCACTAACCAGATCACTGAAGTTTTTTTAAATACTTTCGTACTGGAAGGGTAAAATGGAAAATACCTTAAATCTTATGTCTCGTTACAAAAAATACCCGTAAAAGGATCGCTACCCTTAAAAAAAATACAATATTAAACCAAATATGTCTTCAATATTTTTCTCTTTTTGTAAATCTCTGTTAATTATTTTTTTTAAGTAAATCTTTGTTCCTTATTTAAGATCTTTATGTTGAGAAGGATAGTGATTGCTGCAATCAAATCATAATGATGTAAATATATCTAACATCTAAAGTTAAGAAGGCTAATATATGTCGTGTGTCTATCGCATTGAAAAGAAAAGGTTGCCTGTCAAGTATTCAATATGTTTGATAACTAAATTCACTCAGTTTGAGAATGCTTAAAAATGAATTTTGTTGAGATTAGAGTGGTAAAAAATTCTCTCTCATTCAACTTGAAAGTAGAGAAATGATGAAGCACTTAGATGTGGTTATGAAAGGCAGATCTTATATATCTCCAACCAATGCATGCCCTTAACTGGACGGGATGGTCGGTGACATTCTATCCATTGAAAAGCCTTTTTTGAGAGGAGGATTGTTGGGACAACGAACAAGTCTCACATTGGTTGTGTAGGAGCTTAAGAGGAGATTTATGGACTTATAAATGACTTGTTACTCTACCTAATGAGATAGCCTTTTGGACTCGATACCCAATCCTAACAAGTTTAAGTAAAATTTAAAATATTAACTTTTTAATGGACGATGAATAAGAGTTTATTGTGTTAGGACTCGTGCACCTAATCACTTCTCTTTAATAACAATTTTAACTATCAATTTGAGAATTAAAATTACTATTGAACTTAAAAAAATATATATTAATATCTTAACCTCTACGATAAATGAAGAATCATTATTGTCAAAGTAGCTAAACTATATTTTTTTTTTGAGTTCTTTTCTTTCATTCTATTTTCTAAAAAATCATTACTCTCCGACAACTTTCATTCTATGTTCCATTTTCACTCTTCCAACTAAGGTTTTAGAAGTCTGTCTTTTCTTCTTGTCCCTTTATTCTTTCATAAATTAAGAATGAAATTCAAAAATAATTAAGTTAAGGTTTTACAAAATCCAAGAAAACTATCCCAAGTACCAAAGTAAAATCAGTCCATTCGCCCATGCATGGCGTCTTGTAGATACGATTGGAAAATAACAGATTGAAAAAGAGATTTCATCGACAGCTCATCGGACCAGGCTACGCTTACAAACAAGCTACTGTTTGGTACAACCCACAGTTTGCAGTGAGGATACCAACAAGCTACTATTCTGTTTGGTGAAACCCACACTTTCCAAGAAAACTTACCTCTCTCTCTCTCTCTACATGGCCTTTTCCATCCAGCTTCCAAACAGCACAACATGACAAACTCCATCACTCAATCCCTGTGACTTCCCAACCCAACTTAACACCCAACAGAATCAGCAAAACAAAAAAAAATGACTAGATATTTCAAAGCAAGATAACAACTGAAGCAAAACCTAAGAACCTTTCTCCTCATTTCCTCTTCGTGTCTCAAGCAAAACATGTCTGTATAAGAGGCGACCATGCAAACAGAGGAGGAATTCCCACAAACCCATTTAGCAGAAGCACCAAAACTAGACTCCATAATGCTAAGGAAAAACATACTCATTTCACTTTATTAAAACATGGGTTGCTGATGAACTTGCACCGATGGGTCTTTTCATGTCTATCTGTCATGGCCCATATGAAAAAGGAATCTCATATCTTTCACTGAAATGAAATGGGGGAATGCCTTCTTTGAAGATCATGTCTCAGAAAAGGCACAAGGAAAATCACGTGGACATGGGAGCAGTAGGAGTATAATTGAAAGATTGAAAACTAACTTTTAAAAAAAAAAAAAAAATTCCATTCAATAATGTCTGTGTACCAATGCATTTAAAGCCACTTTCTTCTCTGTCCACACCCTGATGGTAAAATCCCAATATTTTACAGTTGGTAACAACTAACCCTACTCATGTCTTTTGTTCTTTCGGTTTAATCAAAGAGATTCTTTTAGAGTGAGCGGTTGAAGTAGTATATTTATATATCATTTACCTCTGATTTCTTTATATGTTTTAAGGATTAAAAGTAAAATTCTCTTTAAATAAGACGTCTCGACACTTTGATCATAAAAAGATTTATATATGTTCTTTGAAGTGAAAGAGATTTACTATATATTAGTTATGATTTAGCGTATAAAATTATGGTAGCGATCTTCCCACGTGTATTTTGTATAACGAGACACGGGATTCAGGGTATTACTCATTTTACTCTTCCGCTGTCATACGAAAGTATTATAAAAAAAATTAGTGATCCGATTTGTGTATGATGAAGGAGGAGATTTAAAATTATGTGCCATATGAATGCATCATGTATCTAGTATGACAGTATTTGTATGTATATATATATTTAGTCTTCAATTTGGAGGTGAAGATTACATAGACAAAAATTCTAATGAGATCTGATACAGAAGTATCATCATCTTAAATCAATTTTTTCATCAATTTAAGATTGACACTTAATATTTGGATTTGACAAAGAAACCACAGACAGTGAACCTTAACCGGTTGTGCTATAAATCATTGTCTAGATTTGACACTGAATCTGCCATTAAATGGATCTCCATCCCACATGGTTGGACTCATATAAAGAGAATTATATTAATGATGGGTGTGTAAAGTTTCATTTTCATCCGTTATCATTTGATTTTTAACTTTTAAAGACCAACAATATATATTCAATGAAAGCCACTTCTGTTGGGTGTGTGTGTGGCCCACTATCTGAGACAGCTTTCTTCATACACCATCTGTAGATTGTTGATGATGTATGCATCCTCCTGAAGTAACATTTGAGACATCATTGTTATAAATATTTTTTCTTGTGGGTTTTCCTCATGCTACATTTTCACTTTACCCTTTTTAAGATTATCTTCACTTTCTACAAACTGTTCTTCTTAAAGGGTTTTTTTTATTTTAAAAGAAAAAAATTCTAGTTACTTAGTAACTATTCATTCTCTGTATTCGAGTTATTTCTAGTCTTCCATGTATATATTGAAACTATATTAAACATTATTTTCCCATCTTTTCATGTAATGAGCAAGTTTTATGTTTCAATATAGATGTTCCTAATTTTATTTTTAAGATTATTTTATACATCCATCTTAGCCCATTCCTCTAATTACCATTACTTTATCTTCTTGCATTTTTTTTTTCATTGCACAATATTCAATCTCACACGTATTTATGTCTAATTGCTATTTTATAAAATCACCCTTCCAAAACTAAAGTTCAAATCGTCTGTCTATACATCTAGCTTCAATCCTCCATTTGGTTCCATATTTGCACCAAAGCATCTAGCTTCATTGAATGATTTACCAAGCCATTCTAATTTTAATTGGTTTCTCTTCACCATTATCCATTCTATTAAATCTACAAACCCTAATGGAAAAGAAAAAGACTAATCTACCCCTAATACAAACTAATATATACAAAAATACATAATACTAATAAACTACTATCTCTAACATGATACCAGACGAAGGTACCACAAGAATGGGTCGGGTTCTTATCTCCAGCCCTGCGTGGAGGGAGAGAGCCGAGTGTCTCTAACCCTGACACTGAAGGAGAGTGTTAGCATGTGGATTATGGTAATAAATGCATAGACACTCTCTCCTTAATAACCGATTTTTAAAGATGAGTTCTAATAATGTGTTTTAACACTATGTATGTTTCATTTTTATTATGCTAATCGTCAAACGGTTTGACTCAAAAACTTTCCTTCACATTTTCAAAATTTTAATTAAAATTCTTGTATAACTAATTTGTACTAAATGTCTATATCACCTCACTAAAGTAATATTTGTTATTATATGTAAACAACAAAAAGCAGTTTTTTGACAATTGACATGTAGCTGGTAGTAGACCCTACCATATTCAAGACTAAGTTAATGGATAAACTAGTAACCAAAATCATGGTCATAAGCATTGCTAACCATATTATTGACGCTTGAAGGTATTAACATGAAAAACATATGAATCCGCATCTATGGGAGTTGGATCCAGATGGTAACTTTTTAGTGAAATCTTATTGTAAGGAGCTATTGACGATAGATGCAACTCCGTTAGTTCATCCGAAAGTTTGGTCGGGAGTTTCTCCGTTTAAGGTGAAGGTGTTTAATTGGATAGCAGGTCTACAGAAAATTCTACTATTGACAATTTACGGTTACGGAGGATGCTAATTATTAATGTTTGTTCTCTTTGCGTCTCCGATGCAGAATTGGTCAATTATCTTCTCCTTCATTGCCCGATGTCCTATCAGATCTAGATACACTTCTTCCAGCTCTTAGGTGTCCAATTTTGCTTCCCTCGACAATGGTCCGACTTCTTTAATGAAGAGGTGGTGATGACTGGAACTTCCTTTCAGCGCAATCTTTGGGCTACAACAGTGTAGAGTATAGTGTGGTCTATCTGGCTTGAGCACAATAGGCGAGTTTTCCAAGACAAAGGTAGCTCCGTTTCTCACCTTCTAGACCTCATCAAAGTTTGAGTGGCTTGGTGGAAGGTTGGATCATCAAAGTACAGGGGAATTTCTGTGCCAGATCTGTGTCGAGATTGGGCTACCATTGACTATGTTTCTTAGCAATCTCATTCCCATCCTATAGTTCCTTGGTCCCCTCCACCGGCTGGATTACTTAAGTTAAATTTTGATGGAAGTTGTTTGTGCGAGGATGGGTTCGCAGGTTATGGGGCTTAATTAGAAACGATTCGAGACATATTATGCTCTCTTTCGCTGGTCCTCTCCCACATGGTTCGGTTATTGAAGCGGAATTGTTTGCACTTTGGAGAGGTATTTTGGAGCTGGCAAGCTTCGGAGCTCCAAGGAGTATTGTCGACGGGGATTCAAATGTTGTAGTGGGATGGGCTACAGGCTCTCTCTGTCCATGGTGATACCTAGATAAAATTGAGCAGATTCGGCACAACACATCTATCCACGGCTATCGGCTCATTTGGGCCAATCAGACTTCAAATTTTGTGGTGGACGAATTGGCTCGCCAGGGGATATTTCTATCTACGGAACGTGTAACCAATCATATGTAATTTGGGAGGGTTTATTTATGCTTTGCCTTAGGGTAACCTCTCAGTCATCCATTAATTCTGTACAGTTTTTTCTTTTAATATAAGCATCTTATCTTTCAAAAAAAAAAAATCTTAATTTAATAACTAGCAATGACCCTTCTCTAATTTTTTTTTTAACAGAGATCATCCGTGTCATGACACCACACCACTAATCAAGAAAGCAGCTACCTATCATTTTAAAATTAAGCATTCCCAAATGATTCTTTTGTGCTTGGGTTATATGTCAAGATACACATGTACGTGAACAACAAACCAGATGAAATCTCCTTTGACATGTTCATCGTCCACACGTTATAGTTTATTTTTCTTGTTCATTAGTATACGCTTGAGTTATACGTACTTGTTTATATCTATTATAAACATTACAGAAATGAATACTTGTTAGTAATCATTCTTCCATCTCAGATGGTTTATTGGTCTTTTTCTTTTTTTGACTCGCTGTTCTGTTTGTAGTATGTTTTGATATGTATATTTAAAGTACAATTTACACATGAATGTATAGTCTCTTTCTCTCTCTCTATCTCTCTCTCTCTCTTGGGTTTTTGAAAAAAGAATCTGATCTTTTTGAGCATCCAACTCCAGCCCAAGTGAATGATTGATTGTTCTTTTGTGACCCAAACTTTCAACAGTACTGCTGTCGGGTTTGGATGGATGGTTGAAGGATTTCAGGATCAAAGATGCATTTCCTACGATCGAGGCAAGTATGCATATGGGCAGTGAAGGACGGTATCTGTCCTATAAGCATTTGTAAGGTTTAAGATTCCTTTGTGTATGAATTGAGCTGTCACTTCCTCTTCTTCTTCTTTTTTTTTCTATGAGAAGGATTTGTTTGTCTTAAGCAATTGGGCTTCTCTGTTTATTAATGGACAAGCTGCTGACAATTGAGAATGAGAGTGGGGCATCTGAAAGGCTGAAACTGGCTGCTGTGTTGTCTTCTGATATCTTGTTTAGATTTTAGTGGCAACTGGGGTAGCAGATCTGCTATTAGGAAGATGCTTGAGATCTTGCCAGTTGGGTTTTCAGAATGCTTCTGACATAATACAGGAGGCCCTGTTTGGGTGGTCTCTGTGTTTCTCATGCCATTTTATATTGGTGATCTCAGGAGAAGTTCAATGCCCATCCTTTGACATTGTTGCAGGTATGAATGCTTTCAAGTATGCTATTATTTATAGTTCATATTTATTTCTTTCTCTAAATGGACTTGTCCAACTGCAGAGCATGTAGCCTTGGTCATTTGGTGAGCTTAGAGGGCACTATTAGTTTAGTAATAATGGCCCAATCCATTCCACATAACTTGGTTTCAATATTTTGGTAGGAAGGCCGAGTATCTGTTGTAGACTGCATTTTAACTGGTGTGGTAGTTGGGAATTGGGAATCACAGTACGTGAGAGATGAGAGACTGTGATCTCTTCATTGCTGAAATGCCTAGTGAAGGGCATTATCTTACTAAATATTAAGACCAACTCACCCAAAACACTTTTAAGATTCTTCTATTGACTTCATTTTTGTGATTCTTCTGTGTTGGGTATATTGTGGTAAGAGCAATATTTTGGTTTTTCAGATTCAATGTCCAGGTTAGTCGAAGAAGTAGAATCCCCATCAAATGTCGAACTCGTTAGCAGCAGTAGTTGGAGGTGCTGCTGGGGCTATTGCATTGGTGGTGATACTTATTGGGTTTATATGGTTTTGCATGCAGCAGTGTAAGAAGTTTGCCAATAGAAACTCCGACACAGGTTCTTCAGATCCATCGGCATTAGGTATTGTTTTTTGAAAAAGCCAACTAGTATTTCTGCAAAGCTTCATGTGTAGTTAAGCTCTGCCAATTTTAAATCTACTCTTTTTTGTTCTGAAATTCATAGTGGAATGGAATAAGGGTGGTGCATCCTCTTCTGCAGCGGGTCCTTCTCTATCTGGTCCTCAGGGAGCAAGGCAATTCACACTGGAAGAGTTGCAGCAAGCTACCAGCCATTTCAGTGAAAGCAATCTTATTGGTCATGGTAGTTTTGGTTTAGTGTACATGGGTCTGCTTCGCGATGGAACTGTTGTGGCAGTTAAACGGCGGTCAGGGACTCCCCGGCAACAATTTGTTGAAGAGGTAACAGCAGAATGTTTAGAAGAAAGAATTAGTTATGTACCTTCAGTTAATATGTGTAGCCTTTCTTGGTTCTATAGTTGAAATATCATCTCCCACAGCTCCAAATTTCTTCATTATAAAACACTTCAGTAAATAATGTTAATTCATAAACAATCAGTAGTGATTTACCTCTGCAGTAAACACTAGCATCAGGTAGGTTTTTATCCAAAATATTTACCATTTTCGATCTTCTTGTTGGGCTGAAAACAAAGAAAGTAGCATGACACATATATGAGCTCTCAGGGCTGCCACAGATTCTTACTAGGAAAATGAATCCACTCTCCAAAAGTTTCAAAATGCTTTCGATTTACATCACATCAGAATACTCTTTTAATATGTTGTGATGTAAATTTGTAAAGCATGTATCGATGGAGGTTTGGAATTGTTGCCTCTTGGAATAAGATTCATTAACATGAATATAAATGAATAAGCTTATATATGTTCTCATGTAATCTGTCAAAGTCAGGATTAGATTGAAAAATACAAATTAAGACTGGCTGTCTTTACCTTATTGATCAAACTGGAGTCTCAAGATCATTACCCAATACCAAGCAAGAAAGATTGCAAAACTTTGCTAGAGTTTTGTACCAATGTGACGTGTTGAATCTTGTAAACGTTTCTTGGTCTCTTCAATCAACAAATTGGTTTGAATGATCAACCAAAACATGTATCATTAGATGAGAGATCGTTTCTATTCACATTAGCATATATTTATTTGTTTCACTCTGTTTAGGGCAGTCGTTGAACATGAGATCACATAAGACCCGGTTCTGTTTTGCTGCCATTTTGACCACAAACAGTAACTGATCATTGTCGATGTCAACCATGGATATTGATCAGGGACAAGTAGGAACATAATTTCCCTCCATTGTCTGATTTTTGTATGGCCAAAAACAAACTGGAACTAATGATTTTTCATTTCTGAATTGTTCGATAGATAATTCAAAGTGCCTCCCAGCACATCTTTTATGGAGTTTCATCTTCTTCTTCTTCTTCTTGTATAATGGAGTTTCTTCTTTGATTGCAACAGATAAAACATAAATGCCATCATAGATGTAATCTTAGAGGTTTCTGATAATTATCTGGTTCTTCCCAAAAACATACTGGAGTACTGGACTGGATGATTACCTGTTCTGCAAAAACATAAAAACCATTTTTGATTTGGCACTATCAATTGCACCATTAGCCAATACTAATTGATAGGAATTCTGTCTCATAACATTTACATTAGCATATATTTTGATATATTCTGTATTAAAAAGTGATGCTTCTGACTGGTCAAGCAGGTGTGTCGCCTTTCTGAGATATGGCATCGTAATCTGGTTACTCTTCTTGGTTATTGCCAGGAAGAAGGTTTGCAAATGCTAGTTTTTGAATATCTGCCTAATGGCAGCATATGTAGTCATTTATATGGTAAGGTTCTATATGCTATAGAAAATTCATATTGTGCATGGCATACTTATCGCAATGAACTGTTGCATTGCATGCTCTGATGTTTTCTTATTTGATAGTTACTAGGCAAGATTCAACATCACAGCTAGAATTCAAACAAAGGCTTTCCATAGCTCTAGGAGCAGCAAAAGGTAATGCCCGATATTGCTGATTAAGTTGGAAACGAAGAATTGTGAAGATAATGCTTTTATGTAGTTTTTTAGTAGCAATGTGAAACTTTGACAACCTCTGGTTCTGCAGGTTTATGCCATTTACATGGCCTTTCACCTCCTTTGGCACACAAAGATTTCAAAACTTCTAATGTCCTTGTTGATGAGAACTTCATTGCCAAAGTTGCAGATGCAGGGATTTCTAGGCTGCTTCAAAGAATCGAAGAAGCCGGTCCTTCATCTCAAATGATGATCGACGTTGTTTTCCGGGATCCTGAGTATTTATTTTCCTTCCCTTTTCATCATATGTTACTACACACATTTGTCCCTTTGAGGCTGTACATATTTCTCTACTGTACATGAAGGTCTTCAAAATCTCCTGCATTGGATACTCGAGACCGTCCCTAGTTTCTTCTTGTGAAATGTAGACAAATCTAATCAGGAAGCTGGACCATCCATATGAATTCTAATGAAGTGTGAAAAAAATCTTGAACTATCCAATGAAGGAGACATCAAGCATACTACTTCTGTAACAACTATCGGATAAATGAGTAAGATTAACAAATAAGTTTATATTTAGTATGTACATTGTTTTGTATTCTGTATTGAGGCAGTTCTATTAATTATATTTTCTCATCATATGATTTGTTTATTTAGGATTGGAGAATATGGAACACCCATGGAAATGAGTGATGTTTACAGCTTCGGCGTATTTCTTTTAGAACTCATAACTGGTCAGGAAAGCCGGCATTTGGACTTACTGCAATCTGGTGGAAGCTTGACCCAGTGGGTAATTCAATATACTTCATCCAATTGCAACACATGCTATGTCATCCATCATACACTTCTCTAGAGAAGAAACAGATTCATAATTTGGCAACTAAGTAATTACTGCATTGTTTGTCAATAATATGCTAGTCAGTGAGCTAATCCAGAACCAGGCAAAAACTCTCTACTCTCAAAATTAAACAAGCTTAGTTTCATAGTTCCATGGCCTATTACGTGTGAAAGTTGAATTTTTTGATTTTACAGTTGTTGTCTCAATCCTAGCCATAATTCCTTCACCTACATTCTGGTTAAATTGACAGAGGATAGGAGTTCATGTATCACGGGCTAATAGTTCTCATCCCCGAGTTCCGAAAAAGGCTAAATATTACCAAGTATGTAAACTGCACTTAGTTATTAATGTAATATGGATGGATGATATGAATCATTCTGTGCTTTGGTTACTTGAATCATCTGTTTGGTAGATTAAGATGGATGAGAGTAGGAGATTACCCTTCCAAGATTCAAATTTCAGAGCCATCCTGTTGAATTATCAACCCTGTAGTTATTCTTTAAATTTTATACACTGCAGTCTCATGGTTACAAACTAATTAGTATCAGAAACTAACTACAACTATTGTGTCGCTTCATTACTAAATTTTCAATACTTGTGAAGGTTGAATTACACGCCGGTTCAAATGATCTTGTTGACCGTCGGTTGGGTAACACTTTCACTGCTGATGGAATGCAAGAGTTGATTAAACTGACACTGTGGTGCCTAAATTTGTCTGGAAAAAGCCGACCAAAGATGGAGATTGTTGTGTCGGAGCTCAATCGGATTCTTGAGAAGGAGATAGCCTTGACTACAGGCATAGGTGAGGGTACTGCTACATTTACTCTTGGTAGCTGGTTGTTCACTTCTGCCTGAAGAACATATATTATTTGTCGGTGTCGATTTCAATTTGGTTGGCTAATTATCATCCCCAACCATGGGTGATATGACATGCTTTTATTGGGTGTGGATCAAGGCCACTCTCAAATCATCTTTTCTGCAAGTGTGTATAAAACAGCTCAGTCCTTTTATTAATTGGTCAAGATGTAAATTACACATGATTTTTTGAATTGTGTAATAAACTTATGATAATGGAGAATGTTTAGAATGTGCAATTATGTATTTGAAGATGGAACTTGTTGATGGATATTAGTCCCTGTAACATGTCCTGAAAACAGTAATCTGCTCTTCCTAATTATCTAAGCTTTCAGAGACTTTTTTCTTTTTTTTGAAAATTCAGGTTATTTGTAGTTGATAATTTTTGTTTACTCATTAGTGGCTTGTGGGTTTGATGAATTTTTAATTAAAAAAGGACCTGATTCAAGTCCATGAGAATAATCTCGCCAAACTTTACTGCAAACTCAATAGAACAGAGTGGTGAACCTCATATGGTCATGTTGCCATTTTAGATTTTAATGCTTCTTCTGAGGTTCTCTATTATGCAATGCATTCAGCTTTTGTAAAGAAACAGAAAATCTTCGTTGATGGGATACTGTATTCTTTACCAACCCAAATGTTATTTCCAAAATTTGGAAAAAAAAAAGAAGAAAAAAGGAAGTGTTTCATAACTATTATGATTTCCCACATCAGTGCCTCCCCAAACACAGTGACAGTGGAATGAATGACTAGTTTTCCTGCCAAAATTTGGAACAGCTTCTAATTCAGACGACATTCCAATGGACCCTTAATAGATGGTACCGATTAGAAAGGATTTGATAAATAAAATATGTAAACTCTTGTCATTGCAGATCAACCCATAAATGTAGAAGTAAAATCATATCCACTGATTAAGAACAATCAAACTTGTTAGATTTTAGAGTGATTGATGATATGGTTTATGATAGAGTCAACTAGAGAAAGACTCGTCCCCGGATAGATAGGATGTTCACCTATGATAATAATGATGATTAAGAACAATGTCCACTGAAACATTAAAACCAACTCATGACTGAGAACAACCTACAGAACAGAGACACGACTTGGACAAAGCCTTTGAACTCAACAATGTGCAGTCGTTTTGTACTACTGCCCCTTTGGTTGAAAGGGTTGATTTTGCAATACAAATTGTTATAGGTGTTTTTTGAAGTATGCTAGGTGGATGTTTCTTATCATGTGCCATTTCAACAGTGCGTAAAACAGAGGCTGCGTTTTAGTAAAGAAAAGATTAGCTCTCTGTCCTGTACATTTATTGAGAAAAGCTCGATATTTTAAAATTTTAAATTTTATCAATAGATGATGATTATGTAAGACCTAACGCATGTCTCATTAACCTAATATTTTTCTTCAGTGAAAGAGACGGTTATTTCTTCTGACATTGGGTCACTTCAGAAATTGAAAGCCAGATTAGTTTACCATCAAGGAGATGTTATTAGATACTGATCTCAGCAACTTTGTTGCTAAGAACTAAGCACCACCTAAAACATTGGGGTTTCGTATACTTTTGGAAATGATACCCTTTGTGTTGAAAGTGATTCTACAAATGTCATCTCTTCACTAGCAATAGAAAGATGCCCCATGGAAAGTAATTAACATTACAAGGGACATTACCTTTTCATATACCGCTCATTTGAAGAACTTGCCGACTTCCTAACTAAGATTGGAGTACTCATATTTTTGGCATCTTGATATTTGTACATTCTTATTCTTATTAATAAAATTCATTTGCGACAACTTAAAAAAAAAAAAAATGCACTCAAAACATTGTGATTCGCCAAATCTAGTGATCTAGATTGTTTTTTCGCATTTACCAACACAAAAAATATAGGCATTTATAAAACTAACAAGTCGCATATTTCTACGCAGATGGGGCTACTGTCTACCTTATGGTTCTTACAGTGTCTATATCATATTTTATACCATAGTCAATACATATCTAAAGTGGCAGGACGTAAATTATATGCAGAGACCATATCGTATCAACTGATATATATTATATATGATCAATTTAATCAGATATGATTAATATTGTACTGACATATCGTAAAGACAGAGCATACTGCCAATATAATATATTTTTATTTTTTTTACTAATTTCTTTTTAGGCCATACGATTACAAATCACTGATACGGCACATAATACCGATGCACCAATATTTGACATTATCAATTTTAGACCGATATTTAGACCCCAGATAAATAGTCTTAAAAAATAGAAATAGACTTTAAAAATTAGGAGCTTATGGAAAAAAGAAGAAGATTGTAACAAGGTTGTTTGGAGAGTAAGTTTGAAATCAATTTTTGTCCTGTTTAAACGTTGAAAGAAATTACGTTCATCAAATTACTGAAGCCACATTTTTTATGCTCGTCACAAATCAATCACTTTAAATCATTTTTCTAATTCCAAAACTTTTGTGGCCATTACAAACATTTGGGCCCACAAGTTTCACCTTAATTAGAAAGTTTCTTTTTTTAAAAAAAAAAATTATATAACCCACAAATAATCACCTTGATCAAATGAACCTAATCACATTTTGTAAGATCCCATATTTTAATCACTTTGAATAGTTATTTAATCCGTAAAGTTTTGTGATCTTTAAAGCATATAGGCTTAGAGAGCTTCAAAATTGAATAAGAGTCCTCACTCCTCAAGAATTACCTTGATCAAATAAACCGAAGTATATTCTTAATTTTAAAATTTTGATCACTTTAAATTATTTCTCAGAACTTTCAAGATATTTGAAAATATATGGGCCAACAAAATATAAACTTGGTCAGAAGTTTTTATAGTTGAATAAGCTTCTACAAAAAACCACTGTAAACGGAACATGGAAATTATTTTGTTAATTCTATCAAATATTTATCACTTTAATTTTTTCTAATCACCAAAAATCTTCTGAATTTATATATTACCCTGCACAGAGAAAAAAATCACATTCATTAAAAGGTTCTAAGCTTTAAAACAGGGCCAAAACAATTCACCTTAATCATATTAAAAAAAAATCATATTTTAATCCTTTACATTTGAACATTTTAAATGAGTTTTTAGTACTTAAAACTTATAATGCCTTTCAAAATATACTAACTGGTTAACCTCCCACCTCAAAAAGCAGGACGTGCCAAGTTCGTACTCCCATGACCTAACTTGGTGTATCCCAAGGACAGTGAGTATCACCTGTAGAGATTTTACGTTGGATTTCCCACAGTTTCCCACACGTAAATTCAAAATATATATATATATATATATATATATAATCTAAAAAAAAACACTTTGAATTTAAAGGTTTATCCCTAAAACTGGGACCCTCCCATAATTAGTTTTCATAATAAAACTTTTAAAATTTAATTCATTTCAAAATGCTCAATTTTTTTTTAATTCATTTCAAATTACTTTTTATTTATTAACTATTGCAAACAAAGACCTAAATGAAATATTTATTAGTGGTAATGAATTCTAGCATGAAAGTATCACATGAAATAATGGCAACAAGTATGGTAGCTTGACAAAAGTTATAGCCTCCTAACGACAAAATATTTTTTATAAAGACAGGGTAAGTGTAGAGAAACCAGTAGGGTGTTATGTGGTAGTGCTATATGAATTAAAAGGGCATTTTTATAAAACAATTTGTCCCACAAAAGCATATATAGAGTCAAATATCGACCTATGAAGACGAGTAATGATGGCAAAGATGCATGAGTTAAAGATGAATGTATAGTGTAAAAAGATAAAATTAGAAATGGGTGTAATAGAAAAAGCCTAAAAGTTGCTATGATAGAAGAGAAGATTGAAGAATGTTGATCAAAATGATTTGAATATATCCATAAAATCACCAAGAGTTTGAGTACGAAGAGAAGAGGGAAACACGGGTTGAGAGTCTAGGGTTTAAGGCAGCGTTTGAACGAGGGGTAAATTTTATAAGGGTTACTCTTGATTAGAAGTTATCCTAGATACTATAAATACCCTTGCTTGGAAATGGTTTTCAAAATTGGGAGGAGAGGGGGTAAAACTGCATTTGGATGAGAGATAAATTTTATAGGGGTTACCTTAAATATTATGAATATCCCTCACTTGAAAATGATTTTCAAAATTGAGAGGAGAAAGGGTAAAAAGTTGATTTTTTACCTCTACCCCTTAATTATCAAACAAGGGTAATGGGGGGTTACTCCTTATTACTCCCCATCCAAACGTTAGTGTTTACCTTTTTTTCAGCAATAGCTGGTGTAACGCCCAAGCTCAGTGAGAAAGATAAATCTATCAGCAAGAAATTCTTCTATATAGAATTGTGGTATAAAGAGCAAGTTGTTGGTTGCTCAAACAATAGCAAATATTGAATCTCCTAAACCTAGTGAACTTTTCAAGATACCAAAGCTCTTAGAATAGTAACGTCAGACAAATTGTTAGATGTTTGAGCTCGAAGCCATAGAAGCTCATTGCCTTAGCAGAACTCATGCCCAACCATGATATAGTCAAGAGAGATGGATTATACACACCTTTAGATCTTCTCCTCGAGGTAGCATCCAGTTTCCTTAGAACGCAATTCTGATTCAACCAAGTCCTTTAGAAATCAAGAATGCATGTGGAGGTGTTTAAATTGTGATTGGTCATTACAGCAGTATGGATGATTAACTGCTTTCCCATGCATTTCATACTAAGTGAGATACTCATCTTACCAACATTCATGGGCAAAAAGATGGTGTCTGCTAATATATTCCAATGATTCACAATTTGGAAAAGAAGCTACTCACTAAAGTTTGATTAGAGAGAGTACAACTTTTCTTTCCTTACAGCATCCCCAGCATCTTGAAATCCTCATCGAAGTCTACTTCAACTTGCATGTCCACACCACCATCATGGACTCTGAACATAGCCATCTCTGCAAAACCATTATTAGTTATCTCAAGAAGCCTGCAGTCATACACAGCTCAAGATGAATGCCTGTCGATGCTCTTTCTCCCTCGCGCCCTCCCCCCCCCCCCCCTTACTTTTCTTTGAGAGGTGACCTTTTTTAGCAAGTAGTAGGATTTGAGCAGATAAGGCTTCAAAATGCCTGAATGGAGCATTCAGTTCTTCAGGTTGGCCAATAGTTACCATCAACAGATGGCTGAAACTTGAAGTAGCAAGAATGAGGATGAGACTGCCCATAGAGAACATCCACTTTGAGAAACAGCAGCTGGTTCAATAAAATTTTACAAACAGCTAGACTAGGTAATTTACTAGAAAATTAACTTCAATGCACTATCAGATAAAAGACATCAAATCCATCAATGGTAGGTCAAATTCAGAATTCAGTTTGCACTGCAGATGCAGAGGCACCGCTTCACTTCACACCATATAGGTCATGAGAGTGAATTAGCCTGTTCATGCACCCAATGGTACTCTCAATGGAATTCTTGTGCTGGACACTTTCAAGATCTGTTGCTTCAATTCTTCCAGTGGAAAAAGTGCCCATGCCATATGCTATGTTACGGTAACAGCAGTATATAGGATCATGCTATGGACTTTTTAAACACCAGATCTCAATGTTTGTAATATGGCAACATCATCATCATGCTTATCCAAGTCAGCTATCCCATCCATATTTTGGTTGATACAAATATTTGATTTGGCAAATGCATGAACCAACTGTCCATGTACACCCATATGACTTGAATCCACAACTTTAGACTTTTACAATTTTGAATCGATTATAAGAAACTGATACAATTTTTCAATATCTTCTCAACACACAATGCCCACATATGTTCAAGCCTTTTCCAGCATGAAAACCATGCCCATACCAATTTGTCAATTTCGAAGACCCTGATATTGTTATTGGACACTTCAGGATTGAAAACCTTAGATATTGTTATGAATAGATCCTTCTCTTAGTTTCATGCAAATATTAGTTAACAAGAGTATACAGTTGATCCTCCACATTGCACTCATACAGGAAAAAGAGAAATCAGAGACCTCCAATGCAGATAAAATCTAGACATCCAAGACTAACAGCAGCTTGGTGGCTCAATATTCTTGTTGATTAAAATGAGATTTTTCCTTGCTATCATTTTATTGTCAGAATCTCAAAGCAACTAAATTTCCACAGAAAATTCTAGACACTTCCAGTAAAAAGAAGAAATTTAGTTTTAATTCTCTCACAGACCATAATCATGTACAGATTTTAGCGAACAATGAAAGCGGCAAACACTACTACAATATTGATAGGGTCTTGCTTCTCAAAGTGGAAAGAAAAAAGTTAGGTTTGTAAACTTGCCCAAACCAACTAATAATCATCAATTCCATGCTTGTACATCTTTCCAAAAAGAAGGCAACAACTAGCACCAGAGGACAGGATACGGTGATGATGCAGAAAACATTACATGCAGCACATGCAACAGAATAAGAAATCTGACAGACAAAATGAACTTCAAGTAATTTCTTCAAATTCGATCTGAGCCATTTACAAATTCCCAAACAACCACTACAACTAGAACCAAGTTTCATTGTGTCACTTGTTGCTTGAGGGCCTTTAAGTTCCATCAAAAACCTAATTTTAGGTTGCATGCCCATTTTTAAGCAAGTAAAAATGTTCAACTGAAATGTTATATAAATACAGTAACATGCACGTACTGAAAAAAAATCCATGTTTTGCCACCCTCATTGTTCAATTATGCACTTGCCTGGTTTAACATCACAAAAACTACTTGCTCTCTCTGACCTTCCACTGAATTCATTAAGTTTTCCATATGTCATACACACAGAACCTTCCCCTTGGAACAGGCCTATCATAATCCCATAAATAACCTTCTCTACCATTCAATCCCACCCAGCACAGGCCTCTCCCTGGATTCTCTCCCATTTCTATGAGAATTATCAAAAGATCTATCATTATTGACAAAAGACTTGTTTCGAACGCCTGAACCTCTTTCAGAGCTAGACCAATCACGTCCCCTGAAAGTGTTTCCTCTTCTTTTTGAGCCGGCTTTGTTTCCTCTCATATTTCTCCAAGATCGTGTTACATCACTGTCATCTGATTCTGAACCAAACAAGAGCACATCATCAGAATCAGAATTGCCCTTTCTAGGATCCATCCTATCTGATGTATACTTTATCTCTTTATTCCATTTTGATCTCAAACGCATGTCATTTTGATCACCATCAGCAGAATCTGAATTCAGCCCAAGCTCATAATCAAAATCTGAACCAAAAGAGAGCGTTTATGTGGCCCACTTCCACCTCTACCTCTACCTCTATGTTTAGAATCTGCATGATAACTAGATTTCCAGTGGAGATGAGCTGAGAGTTCATTGTCAGAATCAATCTCCTGCCCATCATAATCAGAACCTGAAAAGGCAGTCCTTCCTTGTACTGGATGAGACAGATTATCATAAGCAAGCAAACTAGTTCCTTGCTGTGTGTCAGAGTAATTATCAGAATTATCAAAATCTTCAGACTCAGAGAACCCTCCAACTTCAGAGAAGTTTGTTTTAGAGGTCTCTTTTAAATCTTTATTAAGTAAGTCTAACTCATAATTGTCAACATCATCAAAATCATCAAATTTTGCGCCCTTGGCAAGTGAAGGAGGCTTCATTAGATAAGATGCTGAATATCTACCTTGTTCAGGTACATCAAGCTCATAATTGTCAACATCATCATCTTCATCATCAAAATCATCAAATCCAGTGCCATTCGCAGATAAAGATGGCACCATTCGATAGGATGCTGAATATCTCTCTCTTTCATGGAATTGATGCTTTCTGATGTTCTCAGATAAATCCTCCTCAGAACCCCTAGCATTTGCTCTATAAGTCTGGCCATGGGAAAAAGAATCCTCGCCCATTCTAGGAGGATCTGCAAACTCAAAAGCAGCAACATCCGCACTATCAGATTCATTATCATCATAATCAAAACTCCAAGCATTAGAAATACCAGAACTGTTTGAAACCCTGTCCAGCCTTGTTCTTGGACCGTGTGGTTTTGCCAGAATTTGATTCTCTATGAATTCATCAGGTGGGCGATTTTTCTCACAATGAAAGCATACCATATTTCGCCTGTAGTTCAAAAAGTTGCACCTTCAAAACAATAAAAGGAACACTAATTAGATGCTTCAGATGTCTCTGTTATAAATCAAAAGAGAGAAACAACGGCTACAAAATGACCAGTGTGGACCGTGTTAACAGTGCATTGATAACCAGTAACACTTAAGTGAGTTCAACCTTTATTTATCAAATCGATCATCCACCTAGTCTCATTATAGGGTCCATACCCTACAATTCCTCCAATCAGATAATTCTAGCTATTCTACTGGTAGCTTGAAAATAGACAATTACAACCACATGGTCACGTACTCATATTTAATGAGGGGAAATCTCAAGCTTGGGGTCACCCAGCATGTTGGATTTCCATGGTAGGGCCAATAAAAACAGTTTGGATCACAAAAAGGTGAGTCCCAAAGAATCTTTCTTCAGTATGCTAAGAGAAACTTACTCAGGACATTCCCATTCCCCTGGGAGTAACTGCCTCTTTGGGCGCTTGGTATCACATTGAAAGCAGACAGTGTTCTTTGCAAAGTTCATAAAGTCACACCTGATCACAAAATAAGTGTATGCTCAGCCAACCACATAGAAAATTTTCAATTCCATAACCATAAAAACTATGTGAAAGTAGAATTAGTTGAAAAGAAAAAAAATCAAAATGAGTATCCATAACAAGAAAGCCAGAAAAGGGAATGATCAAATGACAGTGCACAGATTACTTAGGACAGAGCCAGTCTCCTTTCTTCATTTCAATGGCATCCCATCCTACTCGTTTCTTAGGTGGGGGAGGTGGTTGCTTGACTTTGGGAGGGGTCTTCTTGATAACTGGTGGTGGAAGATTTGGATCTATTGGAAGTGCACTCAGTTTAACAACCTCATGCAGCAACTTGCGTACTACTGTTTTCACAGACTTCAACTTCAAAAGAGGCTTATTTTCAACAGACCCAATCAGTGGTTCAAAGCTAAATGTCAACAGCACACGCATAATGTCAACTGTTCTTGCCTCATCTTCCTTACATGTGAGTAGGTAGGCCCTGTTGCAGGAGCTCCTAAGATTGCATGAACTACAAACCTGAAAAGCGTTATGTCATCAGAATATACACAATTACTTAATTTTTGGTAAAATAGGAAATGAATTCAATAGATAATGAGGGCAAGCAAGAAAAAAAAAACAAGGGAAAGCCCAAAACCAAACAACAACAAATAGAGATCAGACTAAAGAAAAATGTCTACAACTTCCCTGATCAGGCCAACATTAGCATAACTATCTTTTGGAGAGAATCATTAGCATGACTACCATGTCACCTATAGCTGAGAAGGAATATGCCTGATGAGAAACCATCCCTTAATAATTAGCTTCCAGATTTCTTCTACGGAATCAGCCAAGTGTCATGGAAATGCAGACCACCTGAGCCATATGTAATTACTACAACCATTACCATGACTAAGTGCCACATAGTGAGAAATTTTGATACTTGCACACAATAATAGGACAAACGGAGGGTCTGATAAGGACATAGCTATCAGGCAAGTTAGTGGAGTTTATACTATTGTATTATAGAAGAGTGCCACATCTATTCAAGAGGTGTTTCTATAAGACAATTAGTTACACCTGCAATGTTATATGGAGCTAAATGTTGGCAACAAAGAAAAGACATGTAGATAAAGCAATAGTGAAGATGCTTACAAGGAAAGAATTAGAAATTAGTGCTTGGAGAAAGCTTGACGGTTAAAAGTAGCAGCCTGTAGGTTACTCTGTTATTAGAAAAAATAAGGGAATGTCAAGATGTTGATTTAGATGGTTTGGGAACAGTCTTAGAATATATAAAACAGCCCTCATTCAAAAAGCCAAAGGATTACAAGAAGACGGTACTAGGGTTAAGTCCGCTTAGACCATCCATCAGTTCTTATCACATATGGATCCATCCGTGGATCACCACTCATGGATGGCTCCATCCATTAGATGATTTTTGTCTATGAGGATAGGAGGCCCCACTTGGATCTCGTTAATCAGGATTAAACCATTTTTTTTGGAGTGCCTAAGTAAGAAAAGAAGGTGTTTTTGAGTGGACCCCAATGTCATCATCTAAAACAACAAACATCCATAATAACTTATAGAAATCAAAATTCATTTTAAAAAAAACCGAATCAAAACAAAAATAAAGCCTAACTATTATGTGGGCCTTTGTCCGGAGAAATTATCTGTTGTGAACTGGTTCACAACGAATTGGTGTAAATTTTCAATTACAACCCTTTGATTGAATTTTTAGAAGAATCTAAAAAGTAAAACCTGCCAGCTTTATGCTCATCCAAGGGTGGTGATTGAAAGTTTACACCAATTTCTGTGAACCAGTAAACTAACGGATAATTTCTCCTTTCTCTAGGGCCTTAAAGCCTAGGTGCAAAAGATTTGCAGCCTACACATACTTTCAACCACTATGCATTCTATAGTTGAAACTTAATTGAAATCACTTGTTGAATCACCCACCCTTTGTAAATCAACTGAGCCTCCCAATACAATCAAATCCTATGGCCAACTGGGTCTTGGTTATCATCTTACTTCTCAAACGTTGACTTAACTATGGTTAAAAAAGATGAAGAAGAAACACTTCCCCTCAGAAGCATATCAAACCATTAATAAAGTAAATCTTTGACTTTTAGATGCAATACATACGTCTCCTTCATCGAGATGGACATGTTTCCTCAACACCTTTGCCGAAAAAATCACCTTGGTGTCTGTACTTGGACAACCATGACCAACTAGAGTCTGAATATCATTCCTGGACAATGACCTGAAATCTATTACAAAAATAAGATCTCACACCAAATAAAATGAGTTAATCTAAGGTATTAAAAACAACCAACAAAAGAACTCACAAGGAATAACTGGAGAAACCAAACGGTCAATACAACTGATGAACTACAAAATCTAATGTGTAACCCAAGAAGAAACATGCATCAACTAGAAAATAGAGAAAAGAAAAAGAAAACACTAGTATCATCAACCATATAGAGATGAATTCTTACAACTTTTCATCTTGAATAATATACCAAATAGTTACGCATTTCAAAACTGAATTAACTCGCAAAACATAATAGTCCATCTGGGTGTACCTCATATGGTACCAAAGTCAAAGGACTGTTTAACTATGTCAATTTTAGGCATTTGAAAGAATCAGAATGCAACATTTGGGACAGAAGTGCAACCTGTCCGAAATCAGTATCCAATGAGCTTCTATTCTAATACCTGAAATATGATGGCAGGATATTCCTTTTTTTTTCTAATATGGCTGTGGTAGGATATTACATTATTTTGATGCATGCAAAACTGCAAAAGGTTTGAGATTCAAATATTTTAATAGATAGGATGGTTATCCATGCACAAAATGACTGTCCAATCCTAAGTTGCATAAGGGTTTGAGTATTGATATCTGATATGGGTGCTAGGTTTTCAAACTCAACAAACACAAAAAAAGACTCAGGCACTCGACACCATATTAAAATAAATGTAAATTCAGATTTATTTAAAGTATAAAATAAGTACAAAAGAAAATAATGCACTAGTTTTACTGTAAACAATCAAGTAACAAACAAATCAATAATTTAATTAGGTTTCAAGAGGAGAAGGTGTGGCAATATTTTAATCTTGAGAAACAATGTCTAAATATACTAGAAGAGTCCATGAAGAATATGTAGAAAGTCTAAGATGGGTCCGTCACACATTTTGAAAAGTTCCAGCTACATGAGGTTGGTTGTTCGAGTTCTCTTTTTATTTTTCTTTACCATGCAACATAAGTCACAGCTATATGGGGTCAAGCTTTTTGATCTAAGCTCTACATTTGTAATCCAGCATATCAAAAATTATATTCTCCATGACACCACAATCTCCATTATTTTGTATACTACCTAATCCATGTCTTTGACAACAACTCCACCCACCCTTCCCCTTCCTCCTTTTCCAGTCTCCTAGTACATTCTAGTAATTCTTTGATTTGTCATACTAGGCAGATTTTGTCTTATATACATGTGCCTAAACCATCTTAAATGACACGTTCATCTTTTTCCTTCTATTAGAGCAATCTTTAGATTTCCTTAACCCATTCTTTTTATTCAATATCTTCATTGTTACATTACATGAAAACCTCAATATAGACATCTCCATCGCCATTATTTTATCTATTTGTCTTTTCATCATCAACCAACATTTATCTCCATATAGCACTGCAAGTCTCACTGCTGTCATGTATAAATGCCCCTTCCATCAACATGGCACCATCTTTCGTGTATAGTCTTGCATAATCTCGAGTGTTATCAGCTCCAATACGTAGACCAAAATGAGACAATGCAAGCAAAAGTTCCTAGATTCATGGAAATATAGAACATTAATAAGTCATCATGCTTGCATATCCATCATTTGAGTCCCCAACAATTATTCCAATAAGTTGATGAATGTGCAAGTATACATTGTGTGCTTGTTTGAGTAATAGCAATGAGATTCCCTGAAATCATGCTAAGAATAGTTAGGATTTTCAGAAAAGATGCCATTCATTTGATGAGGAATAAAAAGGAATGTCAAAAATAAGTGGCTGAAGCTGAAGCAGCTACTTTTTAACAATTTCAACAAAATCTTTCCATTTGTATTTTACAATGTTCAACTTTATGTATTTCTGATGAAGGCAAAGGTAGTGTAAAGACCTTCCTTAGCCTTCAATGAAGAAATGGTCCAAATGAACTTTCGTTCATAGTGTTCCGACCAAAGACGTCGCTGAAAGCAATCTTTGGTGTCACTAGTTTCACCCGAATCTTGCTTCCAATAAAATGAATCTAATCAATATGCAATGCACCTTCAATTGAATAATGAAATGCTTCTCAAATAAACATTGATATTGCAACAAAGATTCAATTCAATTTAAGAAAACTAAAGATTCAAAAGTTAAAACCAAATACAAGTAAACACAAGAACTTATCTTGTCCTTGCCTCCACACTAGGTACAAAATCAATTCCAACTCTAGATCAAGATGCCTCTCCCAGGCCCACGCTCCTACCCCTTTTATAGACCAAGGAGTAGGTGGAATACATGGAAATTTACCTATCCTTCTTAATTGTGTTGTGTGGCCGTAAACCCTAAACCCTAAACCCTCTCAAAATGATTCTCAACTCAACAATGATCCCCACCAAGCCCATGCCCAACCCCTTTTATAGCCAAAGGGTGGGTGAAAAACAATGAAATGCATTGATTACATTGTGAGAGTTTCCATGACACGCACACTAAAATCAAAGTTCCCTTCAAACTAGGAATCTCACTGATGCCTGCATCAATTTCTCTATCCATAGAGCACATTGAATGTAAAAAAAAGGCTATAATAGAGTTTTTGCTATTCATATTAACAACTAATATAGGAGTGTTTTTATGTGGTGCTAACAATTTAATAACTATCTTTGAAGTTCCAAAAAATTCAATCTATCCTCTTACTATTTTTTATTTTTTTTTGAAAGGTAATTTATCCTCCTACTATTATCTAGATATACCAAGAGAGATGTACAATCTAATGAAACTACTATGAAATATTTACTCATGGGTGGGGCAAGCCCTTCTATTCTATAACATGGTCTCTCTTGGGTATATGGTTCATATGGGAGAGATATTGAGTTTCAATAAATAGTGAATGGCCTTGTCAATACATATCTTCTATTACAAAACACTCCATTAACTTGCCCAAAGTTAGCCTACCCTAGCCCATCCTTCTAGCTATATCCAAATCGAACTCTCAGTTTGGATTCTAAAATTTCTAATTAAGTGATATTAAGTCATTTTAGTTTTTAATCATTTCATCCAACCTACTCTAAAATACACTAAATTTACACCCCATATATTTTGGCTTTGTCCTACTAATGTTCAAACCTTTTACTGCAAAGCTTCCTACACATGTCCAACTTACTATTTAGTAAATTTCTTGTCTACATAAAACAAGCAGACAAACATACACCAAGGAATTTCATCTTAGATCGATAATGTTAAGTTATCTACATAAGCAAATAAATATAGGTTCAAAGCATACGCAATGAAGCTCAGCTCGAACCAGAACTCCATCATCCCTTTGCACACCATTCTTACACTTGTTTCTGCCCCATAAATATCCAGAAAAATCACAACATATCCATTTAGGATACATTTCTTCTTCCACATTCTCCAAATTATTTGCCTTCACACCCTTTCATAGGCTTTTCTCTAAGAAGAACAGATAACCACCACGCTCCCAAAAAATTGAACTGATTTCAACATGGGTGCACCCAAAAGAACCCCAATTTTGACCAAACAACTGAAACCAATACCCATACCATCCAAAACAAATTTAAGGCAAGAAAAGGACAACCTCAAGATATTGCCTATGAATAGAGAGACAGATAACATCTATTCAACTGTTAAAGCATTCTGAATCAATTGCGAGTTGTGCACATCCAAAAACATTCCAGTTTTCATCCAAAACAGAAACCGATACCAATATGTACCAAAAGAAATTGAAGTCAAGAAAGACAACCTCAGTATATCAAATCGGTCACGACCAAAGTTAAGACACACATTCCTGACTGTTGTCCAATCCCTTGTAAAATCAAACCCTTCTTCCACAAACCCCAAACCGGCAACATCATCATCAGGGGGGGTATCTGGAACCATCCGATATTCATCCTTTCTCCGATGATCAAAGTAGTTCTGACGCACTAATATTTCCATCAATTCAATCCATTCGGGCCAAGGATGGACCAATTCTACCTCCATAGTTGCAAAGCCACTACCTTCCTTCTTCTCTGGCAATCCTGATGCTGATTCAATAGAACCCGGAAAACCGAAACCCAAAACGGATGCTTCAGGTTTGTTCTTCCTTTTCTGCTCTCGGCAGGAGCGGATACTCTGTAAGGCCTCATCTTTGCCCCATTGTTTGCAATCAATTGCGTCAATTTGGTCGAAGACGAAGCTAATTCGAGAAGAGACAGTGGTTTTGGGATCTGGCTGGTCTGGTTGAAGAGGATGAGGAGAAGAAGAGAAGAGTCTTTTGCTGCTGCAGAAATGAAAGGGACGGATTTTGAGTAGGAGAAGAGACGAGAAACAAAATTGGATTAGGGGGTTTTCGATAGAAAAGCAAGAACGACGGAAAAGTGCTGAAATAGGAGTTAGAAGAGCCATGAAAGAGAGAGAGAGAGAGAGAGAGAGAGAGAGAGAGAGAGAGCCCGTTCCAGGACAAGCTTAAACCCTGCAACTCTGCAAGGATGCGACTAAGGTTTGACAACTCGGAGCAACTCGACTCACTTAGTCACTTGAGCCCAATCATCTTAACGACTTAACCACACTGCAACACGACCAAAGTTTAGCTGACTCAGTGAGTAAAGTTACCTTTACTTAACTACTAACTATATATTTTAATAATTCATTCATAAATTTTGGATAAAGATTCTTAGAATTGTTCTTCATAAGGTAAAATCACAGAGCCACGGAATGTAGATGAAGGTCTGCTCTACAAATTTAGATGATCGAATAAAAATGTTCAGTTAGCAATTAGAACAAATTTTATCGGGGGCTACAATTAGCCTGAAAATGTGGTAAGCTTTCTTTTTTTTTCTTTCTTTTTTTTTCTACTAAAAATTTAAAATAGGAGTTTAATACCTTTTGGGTATCAAAATCTATTAAAAACGAAGAAGAAAGAAGGAAAAGAAAAGGAAAATTAAAATTTCAGTTAAAATAGATCGAAATGGGTTGATATTTTGTCTAATTTCAATCAAATAAAATGTTTTTGAATTTTTTTTTAAATGAGACTTGCTAGTGTAATGTGTGCAGCTGTGAGATTGAGATCCTTGGTTCCATGGCTCAAAGAATTTTGTCGGACTACCTGCCTATCTTGTTGTTCATTGCAAATTGTCTTTCTACTGTCATCAACTCAAACCTTCATTTGGACAAAATTTTCGTTAATGATCATAAACTCACGGTCATGCTGAGGAACCGAAAATCTGGGTGGCATTTGCTGATTCACAGTGTTTCCATCCGTTCTCTCCTCGGCTTTTTACACCCGACACTGACTCCATTCAGGAAACCCCTATGAGCTTACTTCACATTGCTGAGAACACCTGCTCTCAGTTAATTAATCAGCCTCCTTCTCATGCTTTGGCTACTGGATTTTTTTGTATTTAGTCTGAGGATCTATCAGGCCTTGTTTTGACATTTTGTAGGCCACTTTGTGGGCCAATTTGTTTCTTTGGCTCTCTTGGGCCATTTCTTGGTTCTATACTTTTTCGCTGGACCCGACTGTGGGCTATACTATACATTTTGGACTTTTCTCGCTTGAATGAAAATTACTAATCATCATTCAAAAAAGAAAAAAGTGGGAAATCTTATTTTGGAGGAGATTTATTGTATAGTTTGGTTATGAAAGATTTTTTACGAGACCAGTTTAACGACAGACATCATATTTTAACATATTGGGTGACGTAAGTTTGATAGTGTAGAATCTTTGAATTTAAATGCTTGTCCAGCATTAGAGTCCTTGATTTCTCCAACTCTTGTTTTGGAAATTTATAGTTTCTAAAGCATATGATAAATATTTAGATAAAATAATTAAATGGACTCAAAACTTGATAATCACTTTAGATTTTAAGATTCCACATTCATCCAAACTCATATATCTAACTTCTTATACAACACATCGAACAAGTAGTCTATGGAAGAAGATATCGCCCTCTCATCAATGTGATATGTAGGCTGAGTTTAGATGGAGGATAAAGTTTTAGGGGGTGTATCAAGAGTGCATATAGAGGTAAGGGTTGTATGAAAAGAGTATTAAAAAAGTGAGAAAAAGGGGTAAAGAGGGGTGTTCATTACCTCCAATTATCAAACAAGAATAATGGGGGTAATCCCCATCATCCCCTTCACGCTCAATCCAAACACAGCCAACCTAATTGACATCATTCTTGATAATAAAATAAAAAGTGGGATCTTGTTAGCTTTGAGCTATTAGGTTTATATAGCTATTAGTTTGATGATCTAGATTGGAATGAGCTTGAATTTCAAAATTGATGCATAGATTGTCAAGTATTAGGCTTTTTCTATTTATAGGACCTAATATAGGTTTATATCATTAATCCCCAGCAGGGAGAATTGTTTCTGTCATCAATTGGAACAAAGGGTTGTCATCCAACTGGAACAAAAAGGCTTTGAAGGGATTGCCGCAAGCAAGTGTTTTATAAAGGAGAAGGAGATTAAATTTTCTCTGTAGATGAAGGAGCAATAGAAGAAGACTTACGGGGAAAGGGCGCTGAAAGTGTGGTACGATTTGGATCGTATTTGGTATCCAAGAAGTCTGTTAAGATATTTAGAGATACCAATTTATATATTTTTTACGTCGTATATTTTCTTTTCTCCTTCTTTGATTGTATTTTTTATGTCTCTTAAGAGTTACGACTTTGCTCGATTCAACTTGCAATACGGGTTAGATTGGCTCTATTGTTTTAGCATCTCTTATGAGTGTGCATGGGAAGTCATTGACAACTAGCTTGTGTTTAGATGAGAAGGGTGCAAGGGTAATAAGGGGTTACCTCATTATCTTTATTTGGGGTTAAAAATAAAATATCATTTTTTTATTATTACTCTCTCACTTTTGAATAGGGGTATTCATTATGGATGCACCCCTAGATTTTTTATCCCTCAGCCAAATGCATTCTTAAAAAAAATTCAAAGAAGAAAGAGAGAAAAAATGAACTTGATGATTGCCATTAAGGCCTTGTTGAGAGGCGATGTAAGAATCCAAAAGGGAATCGTCATGACTAAAAGATTTGAGTGGAGGTGATGATTATTGTCTGTCCGAGGAGACTGTTTATAGGAAGGAGAATTAGATAATATTGTTGAGTTTTATGGCTCAAAGTCGTTTTGGACCTGCACTGTCTGTAGGGCCTGGGCTCGGATGTAGTGGGCCTAATCTGTGTAAGTAAGTCCTAACATGTAACGTCTAGGATTTTCTTTGGCTGTGCAGTTTTCTCTGAGAGAGATTAGAGATGAAAGAAATAGAGAGGAGAAAGAGTGACTGTAAAGAAGAGGGAAAGGGTTGGATAATCCTTCTATTCCGATATCCTTTTCATAATGGAATTTTGTTGTACGCTTCGTAGAAAAACAGTGTTCTTGCTTGTTTTCTTGTGTGTGATTTGTGTCGGTTAAATCCACAACAAATGATATCGGAGCTGAAGGTTCGGATTCAGAGAAGGAAATCACAAATCAGAAAGGGCTCCCTTCAATCCACACACAACCGTCTAAGAGGCAGCTATTGTTCCAAGCACAGTAAGGTTTCTCGGTTTCTCACACAGAGCCAAATAGTTCAGATTCCGGGAAATCACAGATAAGAGGAACATTCAGATCTGTGAACAGAAGATTTGTTTGGGTTCTGTGGAATCGAGAGGAAGAGAAGGCACAAAGCAGAACAAGGGACTGTGTTGGATTCATCGAGACAACAGATCTGCATCGAAAGGGGTCTGCGATTTTTCCGTGGGAATCTTCTTCCTATTGTCAAAGGGAATACAGAGAGAGGAACGGCAGAGCAGATCCAAAGGGCATTGCAGAATGAGGTCGGCAGAGGATTTTCGCCCAGATAATATCTCTCGTTGGCAAGAGGAAGTCAGGCAACAGATCAAGTACCTATGGGAGCATCGTCCACCTGTCGGCCTTTGAGAGAGAAACAATGAGATTGAAGGATCTTAGGATCGAGCAGAAGTCAGAGGCGAAAGGAAACCGGACCTGTTTTACTGCAGATGGATACATCACTAAGAAAGATGGGCAGAGTGGGTCTCCGTTTGGATGGGAGGTAATTTTTATTGGGATTACTCCTAAGTAGGGATATTTTTTAAAGGGTGTTACCTTATTTTGTTTGATAATTATAGTGGTAAAATAAGAATTTACTCTAAAAATAATTTTTTATTTGATACCTATTAACATAGGTAACCTGATGTATTAACAATTTTATGAGAAATTTTATAAAATATAATTATTAAATAATATTCATTAAGTAAACGTAATATTATCTAATTTTTATAGATTTTTTTTTATAACTATAATTTAAAATGAACACTTGCATTCTAACAGTAAAAAATAAATAAAGAAAAATTTTACCCTTACTTACAATTACCTCTACTCAAAGGTAACTCCTGTAAAAATTTACCCCTCGCCTAAATGCATCACGTTGAAAATGTTGAAGAATTTTTTTTATATTATATAGATTTAATAAAATTATTAATTTTCATAAAATTATTAATATGTCAATTTACCCCTACTCAAAGATAACCCTTGTAAAAATTTACCCCTCACCTAAATGCATCACGTTGAAAATGTTGGAGAATTTTTTTATATTATATAGATTTAATAAAATTATTAATTCTCATAAAATTGTTAATATATCAATTTACCCTTATTTAAGGGTAACCCCTGTAAAAATTTACTCCTCACCTCAATGCATCAAGTTGAAAATGTTGCAGAATTTTTTTTAATATTATATAGATTTAATAAAATTATTAATTCTCGTAAAATTGTTAATATGTCAGTTTACCCATACTTACAATTAACCCTACTCAAAAGTAACCCCTTTAAAAATTTACTTCTCACCCAAATGCATCACGTTGAAAATGTTACAGATTTTTTTTTTTATATTATAAAGATTTAATAAAATTATTAATTCTCATAAAATTGTTAATATGTCAGTTTACCCCTACTCAAGGGTAACCTCTGTAAAAATTTACCCCTCACCCAAATGCATCACGTTGAAAATGTTGCAGATTTTTTTTTTTTATATTATAAAGATTTAATAAAATTATTAATTCTCATAAAATTGTTAATATGTCAGTTTACCCCTATTCAAGGGTAACTCCTGTAAAAATTTACCTTACCCAAATGTATCACGTTGAAAATGTTACAGATTTTTTTTTTTTATATTATATAGATTTAAGAAAATTATTAATTCTCATAAAATTGTTAATATGTCAGTTTACCCCTACTCAAGAGTAACCCCTGTAAAAATTTACCCCTCACCCAAATGCATCACGTTGAAAATGTTGATACATTTTTAAAATAATCTTCTAACAGAATAAATTGTTAATTACCTGAAAGAGATTATCATGAACCTCAAACTTTTTCAAAGTTTTGAATTCTTTCGAAATTTCGACAGAATCACCCCTTAAAAATAGAATATTTTGATAAATACGTTTCAGAAAATTTTATTTTTATTGTTATATTATATGGATTAAATAAAATTATTAATTATTCTAAAATTATTAATAAAAGTCAAGTACTCACCAAAATAAATAAATAAATAAAATGTAAAACAAAAAAAATCTCATAAAAGAGCAAAAGGGAGGGTAAGGAGGGGTATTTAACAATGAATACCCTAAGCCCCATGGGAGTAATCAAAATGGTGACCAGAGGGGTAAAAATTTGAATTTTTATCCCTCTCGTCCCATTTTTTAATACCCCTTTGAAGGTTGAGGTATTCACGTTACCCTACCCCTCAATACCCCTTGCCTTTCTCTTTTTATCAATCATATATTATAAAATTAAAATCTTTCAAAAAATAATATATATATTATAATTAAAAAATAATATATATTATAATTAAAAAATAATATATTTCAATTAATTAGCAACTTAATTTTGTTTTTCAAATTTATTTTAAAAATGTGTCAACATTTTCAACTTGATGCACTTAGATGAGGAGTAAATTTTACGGGGGTTACCCTTAAGTAGGGGTAAACTGACATATTAACAATTTTATGAGAATTAATATTTTTTATTAAATCTATCTAATATAAATAATAAAAATAAAATTTTATAAAACATAATTTTCAAAATATCCTATTTTTAAGGGGTGATTCTGTCGAAATTTCGATAAGGTCTCGAAACTTCGAAAGAGTTTGAGGTTCATCATAATCTCTTTCGGAGTAATTAACAATTTATTATTTTGGAAGTTTATTTTAAGAATGTATCAATATTTTCAACATGATGCATTTAGACATAGGATAAATTTTACAGGAATTACCTGGGGCTACCCTTGAGTAAAGGTAACTGTAAGCATGGGTAATCTGACATAACAATTTTATAAGAATTAATAATTTTTATTAAATTCATATAATATAAAAAATAAAAATAAAATTTTATGAAACATAATTGTCAAAATGCCTATTTTTAAGAAGTGATTCTGTCCAAATTTCGAAAAGGTCTTGAAGCTCCAAAAGAGTTTGTTCATGGTAATCTTTTTGGGGTAATTAGCAATTTATTTTGTTGAATGTTTATTTTAAAAATTTGTCAATATTTTCAACGTGATGCATTTGGATGAGGGGTAAATTTTGTAAGGGTTACCCAGGGTTACCCTTGAGTAGGGGTAACTGTAAACATGGGTAACTGAAAGCAGGGGTAACCTGACTTATAAACAATTTTATGAGAATTAATATTTTTATTAAATTCATATAATATAAAAAATAAAAATTATTATTTTTATGAAGAGATATGTTGATCTTTTTTATTCATTTATTGGTATTTAAAATGATAATATAAAAAAATCTTTATTTTTTTTTTAAAGTAGAATGCATACGTTCATTTTACATTATAATTATGAAAAATAATTTATAAAAAATAGATAATATTATTATAAGTAATATTATTAGAATTTACTTCATAAATATTATTTAATAATTATATTTCATAAAAATATTAATATATCAGGTTACTCTTCTTTATAGTTACCAAACAAGATTTTTTACCCTTAGAGTAAGTTTTACTTTACCACTGTAATTACTAAACAAGATAAGGGTAATCACAACTTAAGGGTCACCCCTATTCAAGGATGACCCCTACTCAGGGAAACCCCTTTAAAATTTATCCTTCATCCAAACGCAGCCTAGATCGATTTTGCACAGGGGTTTACAGAGTGTCAAGGGGTTTCTCGGTAAAGAGATACACGAATGACAATAGCAACAAGGTTAGGTCAACGTCAAGATTTGTCAAATCAACCGTTCAGATTGATTTGTAGTTTTAGGAGTCACCTGGAGTTAGAATTTAGATCCGTCTTTGCTCATGTGTTCACAACAAGGAGATCTAAGAATGACCGGAGTTGATATGCTCCTTGGTAGAGAAGTATAAAGAAAGAGAGAGGAAAGAACTCAGAGAGCATGAAGAAGCTGGAAAACATATGGTTTATTGTGTTTGGCTTTGTTTTTGGGACAAAAAGGAGGTATTCTAAAGACAAGGAACTAGACTGTCTGACAAGGAAAATAAGGTGGAGCAACCAAACTTGTGATCCGCAATTTGTCTATGGCTCTCTGAACAGAATGAGCTTGAAGTTTAAACTCTAAGTTATCTTAGTTATAGGTTAGATTGAACAATTTAGAATTATTTAAATTGAATCAATCTATTTAATAAGTAAAATCTTTAATAAATAAATTATTACAAATTGAATCAACATTTTGAAATATGGTTTGAGTCCAATTTGAATTAGGTTAACCATATAATGAATTGGTTGAATATTAAGTCAACTCTTTTTAAACTTTGTTAAAATTAAATCAATTATTTAGGTTACAGATCCAACAACGGACGAATCTAGTCAAGACCACGTGAAAAAACTTAGAAAATTCAGCTCTAAGTTGAATTGAGCTAAAGTCGAGCCTAATGCATGAAGGACTAAGTTTTAGCTTGAAATCTTAAATTTGAGCCGAACTTTGTAAAACCCTAATTTCATTTTTTTATGCAAATATAAAATTTATGCAAGATATAATTTATATTTATATTTTAATAAATAACACAAACAAATTTTATTTGGATCCAAACAAGCCTGAACTCCAATAAACTTGCTATGCATTTTGGGTTGGAAATCTGGTTGGAGTCTTCAAACACAAACATATTCTTGGGTTTTAACAAATTGCATGAAGTTGGACCAGATTTGGGTCCATTGATTACAGTTTAGTTCCAAGATTGGGTTGGGCCAAAACCTCACTTGACCCACTTGTAGCCCTAATTTAGGTTATTTATGAGTTGGACCAATGGACCAATCCATTTAAGTTCTTTGTCTTAGGTCAAACTATTTAATAAATAGAAAAAATTATGTAAAAGAACTACAAATAAAAATGTTATAACTAATTTTAATAAGTTTGATTAATTTAAATTACATTTATGCTTATTGCTAGTTTATATTAAATATACAAAATATTTCAATATTTTTTTAAAAATATACTTTATTGGATTATTTGATAAATTTAAAAATACGTCCTAAATAAATTTATTAAATAAAAAATTGCATTTGCACCATCTAATTCGAGCTAAGTGTAACACCTGCAATAGGCAAGGCAGAACCTTGTTATTGCGCCCGATAAATTGAAGAAGACCAAACAGGCGCGTCACTGTCAGACATTCTACTGTGACTCGTATCCGTATCTTTGACAGTCTTTTTTCTCGTAGATTTGTTTATACTGTTAGCAATAGTACCTCCTATATTCAGTACGTATTTCGTATTTTTACATCGTATACTGATATGATCCTCACACGTTCTTCTACTCGACGCGTGACACTGTACACGACAAAATCGCGAGATCTCGTTCTCGGCGTCTGTTTCGATACAAGTGAGATTCTGCCAATGGGATATCGACACGTTCTTGTCTGTACGTTTGCTGCGCAGGCTGCGTATCTGATCTCTTTTTAGTACCCGACCCGTAGATGGTGCAACTGAAACCATGGGATATGGATCCTCTCGAGTGGTGAGTCTTGATTGATATTTTCTTTGAACTAATTCTTAAAAAAATATTTTATATTTACTATTTGAAAATTATTAAAAAGGGTTTTCAAAACATCTTCTTTAATAATTCTCATCACTAAAATTAAATAACTTAAATTTTTAAAAATGAAAAATCAAGATCTTTATATAGGTTTTGAACTAAAAATGCAAAATATTAATATAATTTAATAAATATTTTCCATGTGGCCACCGATAAATAGAAGGCTCTGCCTTCTAAAATAGCAAAAACTCTAATACAACGTAACTAAGTTGAGAGAATTTTATAACAGAGTTAATTTTTAATAATATATTTAATTTATTAAAAATAATTTTATCAAAATAAATTATTAATTAAAAATATTATCATTCTAAATAAAAATTTCATTTTTAATTTTTTATCCATTTTATTAAATGCTCTATTTCAACTGTTTAATTCCTTTAATTTAAATCTATTGGCTTTATATGCTTTATAAGTCCAACTTCCTATAAATTTCATACTAATAACAATTTGTTTGATTTTAATATTCAATTCATTATCTCATTATCAAATACCATAAAATTTAACTTGAATTAAAAAGTCTTATAACTTATCATATTGATATAGTGCATTTGCTTTGAAAATACTTCCTCCATCTCATTTTAGTTATCTCATTTAATTTAATTTTTTTAAAGACTTTATATAAGGCTAACACTCCATGTGATTTCATCCATTTTCAATACACTTTATACTACTCTAATATAAATGACACCAACTGTTTTGGAACAGTTTCAAAATCCATATAAGACAACTAATTTAGAACATATAGAGTAATATACAAGAAAAAACACTACATTTAAAATAGCAAAGGCCTCCTCTTACCTTAAATTATAGAAGATTTATATATCATTATTTATGTTTGTTAAAATATAATGTCTTAATAAAATAGAAAATTATTTTTAGTATAGGTGCTCTTACTATGAGTGCAAAAGTCACTCTCTACACATTTGTTTGGTGTATATAAATAGACAGACTTCCACGTATCTATATAATAAGATAGCTATATAATAAATAGGATGTTGTGAGAGATCTTAACACTTTGATCGAACTCTCTGACCAACTTTCGCATAAAAATTCTCAAATCAATTAGCAGATTTTAAGTTGACTAAATATGCCACGTGGCAGTTCTTAAGATAATGATATTATGTCACGTAGCATTTTCGAAAAAAATTGGTGGAAGAGTGGTTTACGAAATCTGAATAGGAAGGACGGCTCTGAGCTGGACATGGATGGGACCGTGGCCCCCACAAGATATGGCAGACATTCGTTGCTGAAGTTGAGTTGGATAGATACTTACGCGGCAACAGTCCCACGTGTCACATCGTACGTGTGAAATGACGGAGGCGGTTCCTTCCTTGCGTACGTGTCAGTAGAAGAGTGGGTGATCGAAAGAAAGACCGTCGAACCCGCATCTTGTGTGGGTGGACACGACAAGATCCAACCCATCAATCTTTGGAAGATTTCTCTTATGAATCCCATGCGTCAAAAAATCAAGAACCAAGCTAAATTAGATGGCCCCACCTTCAATCTAATAATCTAAAAACCTAATGATGATATCATTAGATACTAAATTATCAATATTTATTTTAAAATAATTCTAATTTTTAAATATCAAACATATGATTGATCAAATTTCTTATGCGTGAAAAATTCCTTATTTATAATATAAAAACTTAATTAATTACTGTGCACATTAATCAATACATGTATATTATTCTTATATTTAAGATTTTACCTCTGCATTCATTATTTAATTTAAATATTCAAAATTAACTTTAATATTCATTCAACATCAACTTCAATATTAACACTCAGCCACGTTTAATACTCAGACTATTTTTAACTTAAAACCATTAAATACATGTTAAACATTAAAACTTGCAATAAAAATAATGACTAGATAAAAGAAATGTGACATGAATGAAGGCCAATGATCTTCATCATCCATTTGATAAGTTTTGAGATTTTAAAATGAGTAGTGAAGAAGTGGGGCCATATCAATGACAATATACTATCAAATTTTTGGATCTTTATCGTCTCTTTGAATTTAAAAGTGTGAAAAAGTGAATTCCCCCCAATTTGTAGTTAAAATTAGAGACATTCACTTGAGCAGGGTCAAAATATTAATTTGAAATTAATATGGTCAAGTATTGGCTTATTGCTGATATTTATCATTTCAACTATATATCATTGATACACGCTCGTATTATCTTAAATAAAAAATATATATCATATTGATTTATAGGCACCGTCTTGAAGATATCTTAGTCCAGTATTATTGATACATAATCGAATTAACTATATATGATACATATTGTTCAAAATGTATTGAAGAGAAAAAATGATACATATTGACCGATACAAATATTTGAAATCCTTAAAAGTTTGCTTCCAAGAGATAATAAAGTGTGATTTATAAAAATAAGTATGAATTTTCAATTTAAGCTTTTGAATAAAAGTGAAGACGTCAAATTTAATTTTTAAAATTATTTAGTGATTAAGGATTGTCCTTGAAAGTTCACAACGTATTGTTGGGATTTGATTTACGATGGTACATTTCTCGGATAAAGTGCCTGATGTGTCAAACCATGCTCAATGAGTTTTTTATAGCTCTCAAAATTTAAATTTTTATATTTTAACAAAATTTATCAAAATAAATCATCAAATTTTGAAAGTTTGATTGGTATATATTGGATATATATTCAGTTCACATGAATAAGTAGGTGTGATGGCACGACTTATGGGGTCTTCAGTTTATCTGAAGATTAACTATTTTATTAGAGCAGAATTTTTTGTATTTATTTGTGTATTTTTTTTTTGTCTAATTCTTTTAAATCTTTTTTTGTCTTTTTCTTGATAGCTCAACTGTCACCCATTTACCGCACCACAACATGTAAATAAGGCCACCAGTTTTTATTTTATTTTATTTTTTGTTTAACTCTTACTACACCATGTCTTTGTGCATAGAATAAATGATAAACGCCTTAGATGAAAAATATAAGCTGATTTAAAATATTAAATCAGAACTATAAGAAAAACCTCCACATTCCAAGATACAAAGAATTTTCTAAAATATTGATTTTTCTTTAATTTTAAAACCTATAAAGAAGGAAAAATGATCAATATTTTGACTAAAAGAAAAACCTATAAAATGTCTACTAGCTGGTGATTCAGTAAAACTTATAAATTTTTTTTAGTTGATGTAAGCTTCTAGAATTAGACTAAAGGTCTTAGGTTCAACCTTCGAAATATCTGATACACGAGGTTTGGAGATGGTTTCGTATATCCGTGAAATTAGTCTCACCTCCAAATCTAATATGAGGTTGAATACCCATGTTATTTAAAAAAAATCAACATTTTCATAAATAAGTTTTTTTTTTTTGAAATTTCGGAACTTGATTCAGGTAGATCATGGAATCCTAGGATTAAATTTAAAACCAGTAATTCCAATATTCATATTGCTGTGTGACAAAGATGGAATTGAAATTTGAGTTTTTTTTTTTTAAATTCTGATCTAATTGGTCAAACTGATAATAAGTGGTCATGGTCCGATCTCCTTTTCAACCAAGCCATGTGACTCTACATGTACCGAGCTGTCACCTAACCAGCATATCCCTTAAAACTCTTTGATAAGAAATGTAATATTAATCAAAGCACTAATTTAATACTAATAATAATAACAATACTAATGATGATGACAGATGATAATAAAAAAGTGAAGGCTTGAATAGAAATAGTCAATTTCACATAATTGCCCCTTTAAGACTTCTTTGCAGCCACTCAATTTTCCAACAGCTTCATCATCATCTGTTTATCTCACAAAATCTGCATGAGGGTCTATCACCTGAACGGTCTAGATCATCTAATCCCGAGTCCCACATGTACAGGTTAGGAAGGAATATTAAACTATGCATTTTTTGCACAGCAGGAATCTGCAATTCTCAAAATGATTTCAATTTTGAACTAATTAATAGTTGTGTATAACTCATAGGAAGTAGGAGTTTTGAATTCGATCTTTACTCCACTTCAAAGGGATAGTTATTTGGTGTGTGGATAGGGAGACTTGCACATACTCCGAGAATCAATTAGTTTTCTAAGAGGCTTGAACACTGCATTTAGATGAGGGGTAAATTTTATAGGGGTTATCCAAGATTACCATTGACCAGGAGTTATTCTTATATTATGAACACCCCTTGCTTGAAAAAGTAGGAGAAAAGAGGTAAAAAGTTGATTTTTTATTCCTATCTCTTAGTTATCAAATAAGGATAATAGAGATACAATGCAAATCATAAAAAAAAGTACTTGTGTATGTCGTAGTGGGAGCCTTCTCCCTCTTCTTTTCCTGTCTTGCTGTTGCCAGCACAAACTCTTAAGATTCTAAAATGTTTAATAAAATATCATAATTATAGCTTTTTAAGACACAATTGAACTTTGTTATAAGCTTTTCTATTATGATAATGTACTAGGAAGAAAGAAGGTGGGGCATTCACTAACCTTTGTTCAAAGTTTTTAAAATACTCTTTTAAGCCAACTTTCCACTCTACAAAACTTTATGGTGAGTCATCCAATCTTTGCTATTCAAATTGTGGACCCTAACACAGATGAAGCACATCATGAAAAATCACCTGTGAAACTATCATCACTATTGAAATAGTCACCTTAAGATGGATGAGTAAAAGCTGAAGATGAACATGACAAATCTAATATGAACATTCAGATGGTTTTGACCTTAGTAGTTTTTGGATAATATAGATTTTATACACTTATATTATTATTATCATCATTATCATAATTACATCCTATTTGAAGTTGATTTTCAAGTTATTCTTTCTAATTTTATTGATAAAAAACTATATCTTCTATTACTCTACTATCTCTCAAGTACAAGAAGAACACAATAGATTTAGAGTAGCGATTCTCCCACGGCTTTTTTTGTGTAACCAGAAATGGGAATCAGTGGATTTCTGATTTTACCCTTCGCATGAAAAGTAAAATTGGCTCACTAACCCTTCGCATGAACAGTAAATCGGCTAGTTGAAATTCGCATGAATAGTAACATTGGCTTACTAAAATTCTCATGAACAATAAACCGGCTAGTAAAAAATTTGCATGAACAGTAAATCGACTATTTGAAATTTGCATCGACTAGTCGAAATTTTACAGTTCATGGGAAATGTCCGATTTTACTGTTCATGAGAAAGGTAAAATTGGAAATCCACTAATTCCCGTGTCTGCTTACACAAACCTCCCGTAAGAGGATCGCTACCCTAGATTTATCACAGTAGATTTTCTTATTGAAAAACAAAGTTCACATTGATTCTCTTATTGAACATTTGAACTTAGAACACTGGTTTCCTCATTGAAAGAATAATCTCTCTCTCTCTCTTTAGTCAAATGACATGATCACTTCCCCAAATTCCGGGCGACCTTTGCCTTGGACCAAAGCATGTGTTTTGGATACTGTGCCAATTCTCTTGTGACCAAAACAAATCCAAGTTAGGAAACTTGAAAAGGGACAGAGAAGACAAGCACAAGCATCCCTACCATTGTATTACACCTTCTCTTCGACATATTATATATGCTAAGAGTCCCCACTTAGACCACCTTTCTTACATCTTTTGAGGACTTGACTCACCTCAGGTCAATCCTTGATGGTCCAGGAGAAGCATGAACATAAATTTCCCTGAGGAATATCTGCACTTTAGGAACCCAATAACTTCTAACCTTTCAATTGAACAAGATGTTCCGAACAACATGGATGAGGATTCTACAAAATTGTCCATGACGGAAGGATTTGTACCGATTGATTGGTGGCATAAAATTGGATGGTTAGAACTCAATGTCAGGCTCTGTGGAGCATGATCATCAGAGATGTACTGTCGATTCTGTCGCGGGTCGAGCTCTGCGCTGAGTTTGTGGGGGTTAAAGGGGGTAGCGCCCCTTTGTCCGGGGGTACGGGGACCGAGCCCCCAAGCCGAATTTTTTATTGGAGGGTAATTTTATATTGCACTTATGTAAACCTTAATTAAGGCAATATATAATGTTCTTTTGCGAGAGAGAGAGAGGGTGAGCAAAACTTGTCCCCGAGAGGAAGAGCCGACTCTCTTTCGATTTTTTTTCTTCATGTTGAGCATAGTGATTGGTGTTGAAACCGTGGACGTATCAAAAGTCTGTGTTCATTTTCTTCTTTCTGTTTTCTCTTTTCATATTGTTGTTTCTGTAAGGTAGGAAAGGTGTTTCCTCCCAACACTCAACATAGCAACAACACAAAAAGAGGGAGAAAAAGATCTCTTTTCTCTCCCAGTCAAAGACAATTTTTTTTTTTTTTGGGTATTTTACATATATCAGTGGACCACCATTTCAATATTTCTGATCACTTAAAGTAGGTCCAAGGGCCTACATATAAGGCTTTTCAGCTTTGGAAGCTGGACAATACCAGAGGGGTCTATAATTCCTTCGATTGCTAGGATCATTCAATCTTGTTACTTTAGATTTCATAGTGAATCAATGTTATGGTGCATGATTTCAACAGTCTAGAATCTAGATAATTGAAAATATGTTCGAATGTACATAACTTGGGATTGAGGATCATGGATGATGAATCCTTCATTGAAGGATAACAGGAGCAAAGTAAATAAACAAACAAAGCAAAGGAGATAATTTTGGTTAAGTAAATTATGAAATTGTAATCTTTCAAATGCTTCTTTTCAAGGAAATTGAAATATCTACCATTGCTGTAGTGACCCAACATAATCTATCCCTCCCTGAAATATTCAATGGGGAAGTCAATAGTCATAGATTCCATGTCCAAGCAATCACAAAAAAAGTTCACAAACATCCAACCAAATTAAAAATTTAGGTTTTAAAAGATACATGTTTTAGAAGGTTATTATATATCCTTTTTGTGATCCACTTGTTCTTCTTCTTAATGGTCTATTATATTAATTTATTTTAACAATTGTAAATGAAATGAGGATGTGGAATTGACCATGTGAAGCAACCATAGTGGGATTTGAGAAATGCCAAAAATGGGAAAAAGAGGTCTACTCGATTTGATTTAGCTACTTTATGTTGTTCCCAATGCCATAAACCTTGTGAAGGTAGAAAAGAGAGGACACAAATGACAGCTTCTAACCTTTTTTTCTTCTTTTAATTTCATTGTTGGTTCTAACTATTAAATAGATTTGTGGCACACTTGGTCTTGTGTGGTATTGATACACTTGTATTATAATCTGTCCTTTTTCCTTCTCTTTTGACCTTATCATCATCACTTCCTTTCCAAGCTTCCATTGAAGCCACAGACCCATGCTTTTGTTGTTAAGTCACTGCACTTGAGAAGAGGTTTTCATTGAATAAACTTGGTTGAAATAGTTTCAGAACTGCTGTCTATGGCATGAAATCATAAATTCAAGGATCTGTTAGGCATGTCCACAAGCTACTCTGTTACATTCATTTACATTTTCCTAATATTAATTTGAGCCCATCCTAACTACTTCCTTTGAAAAATCAGAAAGCAGACAAGAACTTCCACAGAAATTAATGGATTACCTTTGCTTAGAATGCGGATGGACATGTGAATGAATTCTAATGTACTTCATATGACGCGCTTACGCGTTTTAAGTTCAAATTTTAGGGATGTCCCATTTTTCACTTGGAAATCGATTTGGGCACCAGTAATTTTTCTTAGATGGAGCACTATATCCGTTTTGCCCTCCATTTTATCACAATAAATTGAAGAAATGAACAAGTAAACTAAAAATATTATGAATTTATCATGACAAAATGAAGGACAAAATTAGCACAACACCTTGTTTAAGAAGAAGTACCGATGTCCAGATCAGATCCCATCTTACCCACATAAAGGTTCACTAATTCTAGTAAACCCAAATTAGCATTTTACAAGATCGTAGTTGGGTTCACTAAAATGCAACATGAAGTCAATATAATAACAGAAATGAAGTGAAAGCAACAGGAAATACTTTTTTGTGAGTTGTATGTAAGATGTTTTATTTGAATTGGGACTAGTTCATAAAGAAAGGAGAATGGTAAAAGATATGAGAAAAAGAGAAGCTGATCATGGGCCCTCTATCCCATCCCAAGTGTCCTTTTCCATTTCACCAAGACTAGACCATTCTCCTTTAAAATCCCTGCCCCCCTCTCATCAATCCCACTCAAACCCAACACTGTCTGTCTCTCTTCTTCCTAGCATTCTCTTCTCACTCCATTTCACCTCAATAAACATTCTTGGCTAAAACATCTTCCCTCTTCCAATCAAATCTTTCTTGAACCACAATGTCCACCACCTCTGGAACTTCAGATAAGACCTCCACAGGTGAGAAAACTCACTTTTCTCAAGCTGGTTTTTCTCCAATCCAACTAAACGCATCTCCATCCAATTCAAATGAGAGAAGAGGGAGGAAAAAGCAAGCGGAGCCAGGGAGATTTCTTGGTGTAAGGAGGAGGCCATGGGGTAGGTATGCTGCTGAGATAAGAGACCCTTCCACCAAAGAGAGACACTGGCTTGGGACCTTTGACACTGCTTATGAAGCTGCATTGGCTTATGATAGAGCTGCCCTTTCAATGAAGGGCACCCAAGCTAGAACCAACTTCATCTACTCCTCTGACACCACCTCCATGGACTCTGTTCTGGCACCTTTTGACACCCAAAACCTCAGAGTCCCACAGCCTTCAACCCTTAACTTCAGTACCCAAACAAAACAAACAGTCAATCAGAACAACCCATTTCAACCCAACACTAACTTAAACTTCTCTGCTGATTCTGGGTCTGGTTATTTGGACAGCGTTGTTGCTAATTACTACTACAAATCTACTGCAAATCCCACAGTTTCAAGAGAGGAAAATGGAAGTAATTTTGGCATTCAGAGCGTCAACAATGCCAACCAAACTTACACTTCTACTGTCACTGATACTACTACTACTACCACCATGAAAGTTCAAAGCAATGGCGCCAGTTCTGCAAATAATGTTTCTCCCAGTGCGCCAAATGGCATGCCAAATGCTTCAAATGCGGGAATTTTGCCAGGTTTTGATGAACTGAATCATGGGCTTTGGTCTGACGATCCTTCATGGGATGCAACTGCCTTTGATTTTCCTGCTTCCATCGGCAACAATCCTTTCGCGGTGGATGATTGCTTCGTCGAAGCTTTGAATCCGCTAAACCAAAATCCGTTTTATGGGATTACACCTCAGGCTTCTGATACTAACTCTCCAACATCTTCTTCTCTCACTGATGTCATTGATCTGGGTTATTCCTTGTTCTGAGAACTGGTTTGAGGAGGTTCTCTTTATATCTGTAAGTTTGTTTTTTCATATTTCTCGTATGTTTTTGGGAGTCATCCATGACGTCAATTCAGTGCAAAGAAGCATCTCACCACATTGTAGAAGGTCCAACTGCTGATTTCTCAAACTCAGCAAGGAGAGAGAGAGAGAGAGAGAGAGAGAGAGAGAGAGAGAGAGAAACCAATAACTTGAAGGCATTAAATTATCAGGTCCAGTAGTCCACCAGATGGGCCTCACATCTCCCAACTCCAAAACCAGGCTACACTCAGTCATAGTTTAGAAATTAAAACTCATCATCCTTGGTTTCATCAGATCAGATTGCCATAATGTGAGATATAAATGTTCATAAGAAGAGAAGTAGCTTTGTTTTACACGATTAGAAGATGGGACAAAGATATTGATGATAATATTTAACATGAATGATTCCATAAACAGAAGTAAATTAGTGTTTTCGATATTAATATCGTCTCTGAAAAACCAAGCTTTGGAGTTTGGAGTAGTAATAGGTGAATTTCATCCATTTAAACCCAATAATAGACTTGAGACTCCAAAGTGTTTTCCTGTATTGGGTCCCTGTTTGTTTGAAGAGGAAATTTCTCCTCTAGGAAGTGAATAGCCAATCTGGCAGTAAACAGTTGAATGAATGTTCTACATTCCTTGGAGCAGAGAGTTCAGGGCCGGATGTACCATTTTCTGACCCACCACCGGCTCCAAATGGGTGAAGTAACAGTCCCCTACCCGAGAAATAGTGGAGAACATGTCCTCCAAATTCCAATATACAACCAAACTCCTTCAGATACGGATATGACAGACATCCATATTTTTATAACACAAAATACTCTATGATTTCTTTTGCCTGCTTATAATTATATAAGCGGTGGAAAGATATACCAGTATTCTTTATTACTATCTCTCTCTCTCCCTCTAGAGAAAGAGAAGTCTATAAATTTATAGTTGGAGCCAGACTAAATTTAAAGTAAAGTTGGACTAGTGAGACACACCAAGTGAGATTCGCACAAGACATACCATCAAATGGTTGATAGGTCTTACATAATTGGATTCATTTAATTTGTGATTTTATGGACATGAAGTATTTAACGTTTTAATATCAATTGATAATCCAAACTATAAAATCTTGGCCTTCAAATTTTGATGAGTACATAATATTGATTTTTAAAAGTTTAAAATCAATAGACAGTATAATATGGAGGTGAAACTTCATGCACTATCTATTTATACGATTCTTTTTACATCACATGTAACTATATGGGTCTCAAGATCCATTTGATAACATGACTCGTTAGGGATTCTCGATAGACAAGGTCTCACTAGAGTTTTTTTTTTTTTTTAATATTGGTGGAAATATTTTTATACATATGGAGAAGGGAAAAATTTCTGTCAGCCAAAGATATGTGACTGAACTCATGCCATGTTGCTTAATCTGCAGCCAAGCTTGTAACCTTAGCAGGGCCATGAATAAAAGTAGGCCAAACCACTTAAGCAGGCATCACAATCTTTGACCCAATTTTTCAACCTAACTTAAACACGATACCAAGACATGGTTTGAGTTAATTTCCGATGACACATTAAAATAGAAGTTAGTTTAATCTAAATCTATTTAAAAAATGATTAAAAAAGAGTTGAATATGTAAAATAAACAGCTGGTCAATTTAATCCGGACCTCACATTATCATTGTCATTGTCATCATCAATTGTAGCTACTAAATCTCATCTTATATGAACCCATCTTGACCATAATCAATTTGGATTAACATGATCAATTTGGATTAACATGATTCAAATTATTGAATAAATAAATAATTTAAATTGAGCATTAAAATAAATAAATTGATGACTCAAATTCGAATGTGGCCCATTGCCACTCTTACCCTTTTATACACTAGTGCTTTCCACATAAGTGGTTGGTAATTTAAATAATTGAATAATACATTTACTAAGTAGATTAAAGACAAAATATTTTTAATCACTTATACAGTAACCATTTTATTAATGGTAATATAAAATGGCTCCCACAAGCATTTCACATCTTTGAAAATCCTCCCTCGTCTCCTCACTTATGCCTCACGTACCAGATGCTTGTCACTAAAAGTAGTCTTGCATCATTTAGAGGTAAAAATGGCCTTCAAATGTGGGTTCTATTTTTTTTTTTTGAATTTACGTACAGGAAACTGTGAGAAATTCAATGTAAAATCCTCACGGGTGATACCATTGCTCTTAGGGTACATCAGTTGAGCTACACCAATGTGGGTTCTATCTTTGATGGTGTATATAAATTTGTTAAAAAAATGTTTAGATATTGATCGTTTCACTTGATATAATTTTAATTTTTTTTTTCAAATTTTACTCCTCTACTATATAAATAAAATCAAAACTAAAATAGAAAAAGAATTAGAATAATATCATTCTATTTTTTATATTAAAAAAATATCGTGCACAAATCAATTTCTTTTTCATTAACCAGTGTTCTTCAGTGATAAGATCACTTATCACTGTGATGGCAAGTTGACAACTAGTAAGATAACACTGCTAAAACACATTGACAACACTGAGTTTCAGACACAATCAGTCTTATAGTGCTGCTTCCCCGTTGTCGGGTGATAGATTTTTTTTGTTTGACTTTGACCCGACTGATTCAACTCAGACTTTTGGTTCACATGACTTAAATTTATATAAATTTTTTAAAAATTCTAAAAATAAGAGAAAAAAATATTTTTAATAGAAGATGAAAGATAGAAAAGAGAGATAAAAATGCTTTTTATTCATGTGAGCATAATGAGATATGAAAAATCGAAGCAACATAGACTAATTTTTTTTTAACTTGGTGGGATATATGGACTAAGATTAATAGGTAAAAGTTAAATAAATTACTTATATATTAATTACTACTTTATAATGTTCTCATTATCTTGTGGTTTCATATGCATTACTACTTATTCACATTTATATTGCATTATTAATACCATTTTACTTGTCAACTTTGTTTAGAGTTTGAAGTATTTCCCTTGTAGCTTCAACGAAACTATTCCCTTGTGAAATCTCCAATTAGATAGAATAAATAATTTCAATAATGATAATGTATGAATTCTCATTGAGCAGACTTTTTATCAAGCTTTCTTGTTCATTCAATTTTCAACCATTTCTATTGTTGGTTTGGAATTTTTTTTGAAATTTGAAAACAAAATTTTACAAAGGCTAGTCAATTATGGAATTGCAGAAGTAATGTATCCCAATTTGGGTTTCAAATGCTAGCCAAAATTGATGCTTTCAATTAATTTTTATCAACATTTTCATTTGCCAAAATTCTATTTATCTAAGTTTGAAGTCAAATTACTACACTGTTCATTATATCTTTGTTTATCTCTTCCATCCATGTTTTCAATAAACTCTCTCTCACCTCTGTGCCTGTGGGATTGTCTATATTCTTTTACTTACATGATTAAATCACTTTAGACAAGTCTCTCTCATTTTATCATCTATTGAATTTTTTCTTTAATTTATCCCTAATATGACTATTTCTAATCCCAGTTTTGAAGTTAATCCACTCATCAAATTATCATCAGACATAAATGTAAATCTTGAACTATTAGAGATCTAGGAAGGAATGTCCTTTTTCTTCATCTAAATAAGATGTGAAAAAAATGGCTACCTTAAAAAATATAGCTACTGTGTGATTTTTCATCAAGACAGGCCATAACCCAAAGAGAAGAAGATACACCAATTGAACTCAGAGATGGAAAAAATGAATGAAAGCTGGCTGCTATATTTGTGCTGCATCTCGATTAGATAATACATTAAATTAGCATTTCCTCTATTGGGATATCTAAAACCCAAAAAAAAACTCATCCATATCTCTAACACTACCCAAGGAAAAGTACAATCTTCCAATTGTTTTTTTTTTTCAGGGTGCCGGACAGATCTCTGAAAAACTGATAAATCTTGAGATCAAATCCTCATTGCAACGTTTTGCAGTGAATTTCATCGTGCTCTGACTTCTCTTAAGAGATGCTCACTTCTCTGGTTAGGTTTCCTTCGTATTCTTTCTGTGTGGGGTATTAGAAATTGAATCCATAACCACCAGGGAATCCTCCACCTTCGAAGTGAAAGGTGAATTGCTGCCCCCCAGCACCAAAAGGATTGAAACCACCGCCACCGCCACCACCACCCATGCCCATGTCATCCATATCTTCTCCTCTATCATATCTTACACGTTTCTCTTCATCCCCAAGTACCTATAATGAAACATTAAAAGATCAGCCGACTGTTTGATTAAATCGGGTATAAACTGTGGTTCAAATTGCCAAACAAAAGTTTGATTCCTACAGTAGGGGGAGTAAGAAATGAAGCAAACGAATTGAAAACAGCACGTCTTTAGATGCATCAATTGTTGTCATAATTTTGCAACATCTATGAGGGTACTTAAGAAGGATGAAAAGATGAATGGCATTTTTAAGAAACAGAGAAAAGATTAAAAAAATACAGTTAGTGAATCCAACCTCATATGCAGCAGCTATTTCTCGGAACATTGCCTCTGCTTCCTCTCTCTTGTCGACGTTCTTGTCAGGATGCCACTGTAAAGCGAGTTTCTTGTAAGCCCGTTTAATCTCTGCAACAGAAGCACTTTTTGAGATCCCTAGAATCTTGTACCAGTCCTTGCGCTTACTCAACTTCAACGATTTCTCAGCCCTTATCAATGCTTCTCGAATATTCATATCCTACAATTTTCAAAATATTACACAATTGTCATTCTAAGAATCAATATTTCAGTTTGTTTCAGTGTAAAGGAAAAAGAAAAAATCTACCGTCTTTCGCCAGAAAATATACTTATTTTTCTTCTTCTAGTTTAATCACTTTTTTCTTCTTAGTTCATTAATAATTTATTTTTCTAATTTGATGATTCTAATATATTTTACTATTTTAATTTATCATTACATCTTTCCATAAAAAAATTGAAACAATTGTAACCCAGAAGCATTTCATTTCATTTTAGAGGCAAACTGAAATGGCCTCCGAAACGAAATTGGCGTACACATTAAAGAACTGAAACACAGGTGTCATGCCTCTTTTCAGTTTTCATAATCAACTTTCAATTTTCAGAGCTTAAAAAAAAATTTAGTAAAACATTTAACATGGAACTCAAAAACCAAAAGAATGAATTTCGACTTTATGGACACTCTAAAATTTGTCTCATTATTGTACTAATTATTGATCATTATAAGTTGAATCCTATTTCCAGAAAATGATTCCATTCAATTTCTACAAGAAGAAATAATTACATCACCAACTTAAAAGGAAATTTTGTCTATGACAAATCCTTTCAGAGGATAAATATAAAAACAAAAAAAAAAAAATTCAGAGCACCCAACAACAAGCACAAGCACTTGTAAGTTTTCACTTATGCTGTATTCTTATTCTTAACTCTAAAAATCAACTCAAAATATTCATTAAAAAAATTTAAGCAGGCACCTGAAGAAGACAATCATTTCTTATCAATCCATACTATAGTTTCCTACATACCAGTTCGCTGCACCTGTATTTTACAAAAGACTAAAGTAAACTCGTACATGGCTCTTGAAAATGGCACCAAGAGAGATTACACCAATTTCATAAATTAAATGGTATATCAAAATTAACTATATACTCTATAATATATATGCATAAAAAATATAAACTATAAAAACATAATACCAAAAATAGGATTTGTTTAAAATAATATATATATTTAAATTATATTTATATGCTTGTGAATATTACAAATTAACATTGGATCGAAATTGGTCTCCATCAAAGTTCAAGCATTGGCTACCTCATAACTACTAAAAGAAAAAGAAAATGTGTCTAAGAATATTAGATATCTAAAATATAGTTTCAAGTCAACAAAATTGTGAGAGCTGAAAAACATCGCTTTTATAATTGGATCAAGTGATTCTTATGGAGGTTCTATAATTATGTTAAGATATTTTAAAGTAATTAACATTTAGGGAGCCTAAAAAACACGACTTCTATGATCAAAGTGAGTTTTTTAAGTATTATGTTCATGGAGGAAAAGAACTATTCAAGGGACACATCATGTGGGAAAAGTTGAGCCCCACAAGAAATGAAAAACTTCAGTGTATTAGAAGTAATTTGAAGCCGTGATATATGGAGAGCTTAATGCCTTCTATAATTGGATCAAGATGATTTTGTTTAGGCACCATACCCATCAGAAAAAAATTGCAATGGACACATTACACAATGGATCAGAGTGGGTCAATCATTTAACAAATTAATGGTCAATATTCATATGATAGACAAAGTATCATATGGGAAGAGTACTGGAGAAGTTTTTCCTCCTAACTATTCTCCCTTTCATAATTACATAAGGAGTATACTCTCTAATTTATGGAATGAAAATGGTGTAAAATTGCAATGGATCTCTCATCAATGACTAGAAATTATACTGATCATAAAAAAGAACAGAGAAAGCAAATATACAAACCAAGGAAATACTAATTAAATATTTGATCTAGGGAAAAAAAATCCCAGATATGGAGGATTTCCATGGTTTAATCAGATACTATACTCAAGGAAAGCAAGCAAAGATTTAAAAGGAAGGACCATCCCCAAAATCACCCTTTTTCACAGTATAGCCAGTCCATGGCTTTTTTTTTGAAAGGTCATTCCATGGCTTTTTCTTCAAACTTTTCAGGGAAGTGCAATTAAATGGCAGACAGGAATTTTCTGTCTAGTTAAACTACTGGAATGATAACCATGCAGATAGTAACAATGACAAATTATTGACATTGCCAAAGAGCAATCCCTACTTGGACAGTACAAGTGCTCAGAGGGAAGACAACAGATTATATGACAAACCTGTGGTGATTTCTCAGCTGCTGCTTTCAGATCATTCACAGCTCCCTCCCAATCTTCTATGAGAAGTTTGGCTTCACCTCTCTGTGAGGAAATAAAATTGGCATGTCAGATATGTAAAACTAGAAGATATACTATATATATATATATATATATATTCATCTACATATGCAGTTATATCAATCATACAATAGTAGAGAGTTACAGAATAGCCAATACAATCAACAAAGAATAAAAAAACAAAATAAAAGGAATTATAATAAATATTCAATATTTATAATACCTTACCAGTTATGATATAATCATATTTTTAACATTCTACAAATATTAGTATTTTATTATTTTTTTGAATTTTCTTATTCATAAAAAAATCTTTTGAATTTTTTTTGAAAGGGTTAGCATTTACAATATTGCACTTGGCATTTGGAATCTGACTTAAACATGCCCAGACCTAACGTCAGTTATTAATCAGGCTATACTTGCTGGTTTGAATCCAAGCCCAATTAGCAAAATTGGGTTCAAAATAGAGGCCAAGCCGGATTTTTTCGAGACAGGCTTTGAGTAGTTGGGTGCTAATTCCCATCCCTCATGGCATGAAATATGAGACAGTAACTACTGATGGCTGAATCATAATAGTCCAGTTCCTAACGGATAATCTTTACACATTGAAATGAGAATCAGATATTTGTTGCATTAGAACAGTAAATCAGTGCATCAGATGAGAAACTGAAAATAGATTTGAAGAAATAAATAGGAAACCTGAGCTAAGGCTTCAACAAGTTCTTCATCGATGTTGAGAGCTTCTGTGCAACTGTCTAAAGCATCCTTTCCCCTACCAAGCTTGACCAAGACCTTACATAAACCAAGGTAAAGATGTACATTATGTGCAGTATGCCTGGGATCCAGGGAAAGAGCTCCTTTGAAGTCTTCTACAGCCAAACGCAGCTTGCCTTTACTGGCATTATCTTCTGCCTGCAGATGTCATATCAACATGAATATATAGTGAGAGAGAGAGAGAGAACCAATAACTTGAACACTTATGAAAAAAGGACAATAAACAAGTATTTACTTGTTGCAAAAGAAAACAGACTGAAAGGAACTTACACTTTTTGTCTTCTTCAGCAGATTTTTCAATCCAAAGTATGTCTTTTTCAGTTCACTGTGCTCTGGATCTAGACGAAGACCTTTTTGGAAGTGCCTGAAGAAAATGTGCGAAAATTTAACATTAAGGAGTTATAAATTTTCTTCATTTGGAATGGATAAAGTTCAATGAATATAGAAATAGTATTAATCCTGTAAATTTTGTCCAATGATCATTTTGCATATAAATAAAATGTGTTAACAGCATGAGAAAAACCAGAAAAAGTTACTAGTTTAATAACAAGAGGATAGAGAGCAAAAAATATAAATTATTGATTTAGGGAGAACCAATAGACATGAACAATTTCTGTTGCCATAGCCAGCAACGAAATGAAGAATATCTGTTCACAGACAAGTTAACAAGGGAAAACATCAACTCATGTTTAATAAAGCAGCACCAAACAAACCTTAAAGCAACATCGTGATCAGCCAGATAATAATAAGCTCTCCCACGCAGCAGTAATGCCTCCAAATTATTCTCATCTTCTCTAAGTAGATATCCTGTCTCTGAGATAGCAGTCGAATAGTCCCTCAGTGCTAATAATAGCCTTGCTTTCAGGTGTTTTGCCTGCAACAAAGTGCTTAACGTTAGATTGCAGCCTTTAGTTCAAGTATAAATGAACCTGCACGCACGAAGGCATGGGGTAATAACATGTGTAGGACTCTACATGGTGCTCATTTTGACCTCACTTGCACATTGGCACTTACCCACCCACCGTAAATTGGAACCTCACCCAATTTGACACCATTCTAAGTTGATCCCGCTATTGAACCACCCCACTCTCTCTCTCTCTCTCTCTCTCTCTCTTATCGTAAATTGGAACCCAACCCAATTTGACACCATTGAGTTGATCCCACTACTGAATGTCCGCTCCCCCCTCCCTTTTCTTCTTTCTTCTCACTGTAAGTTGATTCTTTTTTTTTAAAAAAAAGGTTCTTAGGGAATGGAATTTAAAACAATCGAAACTTTGGGACCTTCAAAGCATAATTTGGGAAGAAATGGAATAACAGGACATTCATGGATAATGCAACTGATGTTGACAAATTACTAAAGAAATAAAATTCAGAACTTTATCTATGGAACCATTCTAGAATAAATCAATTTCTTGTATGTGGGTTTTAGGATTTAGGGTTTAGAGTTGCTTCTTGGTCTTTAAAAAAAGTTCCTGCTTCTTGGTCTTGTTCTATTGCAGGTTTCAAGAATAAGTCAATTTCTTATGAGTGTAAGTGTAGAGCATGGAAAGCGCATTGTGATCTTAACTAGTTCTGCTTGTTTTCTAAGTGCAATGGCTTAGTATTTCCCTTTTAATTGATGACTTTCTTTAAACTTTTCAAAGATAAAGTAACCAGTTCTCAAAAAAAAGGTCCAAACTTTGGTACCTTCAAAACTAAACTATGGCTTAATTGATCCAATCTAGGTGATTTTTGATCATCATCATCATGATCTTAGCCTTTGTCCCACTCATCAGGCATCAGCCAATCAGGTTTTTTTTATAGGCCATATTCCTAGCTGGCATGGGTATGGGTGTGAGTGCTCGAGTACAACAAGGGTGCAAGATGTTAGACTCGATAAAACCAAAAAAAAAAAAAGGATCTAGGGACTTAGCATCATATTTAAATAAATTTAAATTTAAATTTATTTTAAATGAAAATGAGGTGCTAAAGTAAAACTAGTTGAAAATAATCTCCCAAGTCCCATCTTTACTCTAAACAATCAAGTAGCAAATATAGTGATATTTTAATTAGGTTTCAAGAGGATAAAGGTGGTAATATTTTAGTGATCATGAAAAACAATGTTAAAAAGTATAAGAAGAGTCTATGAAGAACGGGTGCAAGTGTCTAACATGGGTGAAAATGTCCAACATGGGTGCAAGTGTCCTACATAGGTGCCCTACATCTTGAAGAGTCTAGCCATATTCAAGCAGACCTTTCCAAACAGCCTATCTCCATAGCCCAAAGTGCGCCTTACATGGGAGTGCACAAGGTATTACTGGAGCTCAAGTGCAGATGTGATTGTCATATTTGTTTAAACATACAGCTAGCTGACTGGAAGATCACCCAATTCAAATGGGTCGATACCTACCAGGTGATTTTGGCATAAAACCAGGCCTTGTCCTGATTTCTAATAAAATAAGGCCTGGTTTTTCCACTTTGTTGCCTAGACCCTGATCCATTTGATTATACAGTATACAATGTGAGAACATGACAAACACCATTTTAAACCCAACAACAATAGGGGTAACATCACTTTCACTCATACGCCTCGTTCAGCAAACTGTATTGCAGACTTTTTGGAGAAAGCTGGTGTTCAACTTCTAACACCGGCGTTGGATTTTTTTCACTCCGGCCAACCTTGAGAGCTAGAGGGATCGGATATTCAGTGATATCAGTTTGGGGTGGATTTTTGTTGTATCATTTTTTTTGTTATTTGCTTTTTGTTTTTTATGGCTTTCATCATATCTTGTTCTTATTCTTCACTCCGAGTATATATCTCCTATACTCAAATCCTTCTCATGTACTCCTTCCTTATTTTAATGAAATTTAATCGTTGATGCTTCAGAAAGAAAAAAAAAAAACTAGGCCCTTAAGTAGTTTTGCTTTTCAAGATGCCCCTAAAGTACATTCTGGCATAAGATACTGAACCAGGAAAAAAAAATACCTTCGAGCATGATGGTGAAAAAACCAGGACAACTTTGTCAATATAATCCAAAGCTTTTCCAAAATCGCCTGAGTCGAAAAGACTAAATGCTGTTTCCAGTGCATTTTTAGCCTGCAACAATTGAGAAAGTTCTTTCTCTGCTGTGGAAGTTCCAGGTTTTAGCTCCAGAAACTTTTTGTAGTCATTCTCAGACTCCTCAAATCTACATGATCCAAAAATTTGCCAAAATCATATTCCACAAATTAGATACATAAAGATGGAAATATACGCAAAGAACTGCAACAGCATACCACTATTTTCAATAGGCTGAATTAACTTGCCAATCCATTTCAGGTTGCCAATAAATAGGTAGAGTCCAGATTTCACCATTGGGTGGGGATGGGGGGGATTTGGGTTGGGCTGATGCACATCACCGTTGGCAATTATGCTGACTGGACTCAACGACACCCTACTAACACTTCTGACCCAAGCCAAATCAACCCAGTGACTTCAGGTGCAGGTTGACAATTCCAATCCATTTAATGAATAGATGCCAACTGCATACTCAATCTAGCCTAACCTGTGTATTGGAACCCTAATTGTGATGATTCTGTTTTGAATATTATCAAAGATGAGTTCAGCTCCTCACCAAGACGAAATTTATCCTGACTTTACAAATATCACCCACAGAAAAAATCTAGAAAACTGAAAGAGATTTTTTTTTTTTTTTTTGAAAAATAAAAAACAAGAATTTCCTTTTCACTGAAATTAACAAAGAACCAATTCATCCAACACAGGATACAACCTAGGCCACTGACCAGCTTTTCTCCCCCAAATTAACAACATTATCATCAGATTACCAAATATAATGAGATAAAAACCTTGGAAATTTAGGTTAACTTTGGCAAGACAGAGATTATGCAGAGAGAGGGGAAGTGGCATGCAAGATGATGTTGCATCATTGCATGAAGAGGATAGCCAGAAAAGTGAACAACCATGAGCAATGTATTTTGAGAGAGAGAGAGAGAGAGAGAGAGAGTCAGATCCATGTGTGTGTGTGTCAGATCCCTACAAACACATCACGTGGTTAAAAACTTTCCATGTTAATAACTTGTTAAGAGGAAAGTTATACCCTGCCTGTCACATGAGCATGGTGTGGCCTCCAACAACTCCCATAAAAGGAAAAAAGATGCACTAGGATGCATCTGGAAAAAAAAACACCACTTGCAAGTTATCTTTCATAAATCACAATATCAAGCAGAATTTTAACTTCTACTAGGGAAAAAGAATCCAAAAACTTCAAAACCAAATAAAAAAATGACTAACTAGTTATTTTGTTGTATCATTTGACAATTAGTAAGTAGCAGAAAAAAATCGGTAGATTGGACTTCAAATCATCCTGCTATATGGATAATAAAACATGGTAGTTGGATAGTTGACTGTAAACGTGGTTTCAATATTTCTAAATCTGTTCCATTTCAAAAATATTTCTAAATCTGTAATCCCATTTTCTTCCTCCTAACGGATTGGGAGCCCCTGGGCCTGCTAGGATTGGGGGACTGATTTACAATGCTAATAGTGCCCCCATCATCACCTTCACTCGCCCTTGTATCCTGCGCTTTGCCTTTGAAGCGGAAGTTCGAGCTCTGCCTTTTGGTGTGAAGCTCGCCATTCAAAAGAGCCTATTACCTCTAATTGCAGAAGGAGACTCGTCTTGTACCATTAGACGGGCTTCCCAGCCTGATTCTTTCCCTTGGATTATTGTTGATCTTGATTTCTGATCTCTGTCATAGCAGTTCCTTCTCTTTCATCCACTCCCTTAGAGAGGGCAATGAGGAAGTGGATGCCTTGGCAAAGAGAGGAGTTTCCAGGTATCTGGTGGTTTTGGGTGATCTACAGTACTATAAGTCCTAGTGTTCTGGGCTTTAGCCCTTTCTTTCGTGGTTGGCTGGTAGGTGTATTTCAATTTAGCCTCTTTGGTTTTTTTTTTTTTTTGTTTCTTTCGGCCTGCTGCTTGGCTTTTCCTGTTTGTTGTCGGGCTGTTGGCCTATCTGTATTTTTAGTTTGTTTAATAAATTATTATCATCACTCCCAACAAAAAAAAAACATTATCGAACTTCTGCAGAAAGTTTTTTTTACAAAATCTTGCTGCTATTATCAAAATGTAGTTTCAAAACTACTACCTACACGGCAATGAAAACAAGTTATTTTTCAACTCAAGTTCTAATTTTCCATAATCTTTTAAGAAAACATTAAGAGAAAATGAATAAATATGAAATTCACATTAAACAAGGGGAAAAAACCTGCACAGCTGACGAGAGACAGATGCACGATGCCTATATGCTTCTGAAAGTGTTGGATCTGCCTCTACAGCAGTGGTAAGATCTTCAAGTGCCTGACCATAATGTTTCAACTTTATATTTTCAGAAACTCTCTGAAAGAAGGCAGCACTGCCAGGTTTGACATCTGCATAATTATAAAACATTGTAAGATATTCTTGGAGTTTGACTTCATCACCTAATATAGTCAATATCAACAAATTTCAATAAATATTGTTAAATCCTATTTCCCGTGTTTCACCAAACACAAATTTACAGGTTAATGTAAAGAAATTCATGTCACAAACTTGTCCAGACAGGAAGCCAAACTCCCCATATGACCACCAAAGAAAATGGAAAAAAAATAAAGAATGCTTATTTAACATCACATGAAATACTGGCTCTCTGTGAAAATTAAAACACAAGCAAAAAACATACAGATCACCTGAAAATTATGCAGGCAGCTAATATTCTAATTTAAAATATGTAACAGTAACAAGAAATGCTTGCAATCCAGCAGTAAGATGGTTCAATAAAATGAAAGGAGAGATAGTTAATACTCAACATTTTAAGGGAGAGGGAGAAGATGGAAAATACCATACAGAACAATCTTTAAGATAAAAAAGTAAAACCAAGAAATGTAATGTCTTTTCTCATAAATAAAATACCAAATCATGGAGTAAAACTTGGAGCACCTCTAGATGCCTAATGAAATTATTTCCCATTAAATAAAATAGAAGATAATAATTTGGAACAATTCCATCCAACTAGAAACTGATGCTAATAGTCATTACTAGAATTACATTTATTTTAATGAGAGATCTTGATTACAAGAATTACAGTTAAAAATTATTCTTAATAATTAATTATGTATAAGGATATTGATCAATAATATGATTACAGATAATACCAACAGAATTAGGTCTTAGAATTTTTTTTGACCTGAATGAGGCCACAAAGGTGCACTAATATATGTTGCTTTCTAGATTAAAAGGGTGATCCTATAAGATGACAATCAAAACTATGATGCTATGTCGAGCTAAAAGTCAAGCAGTGAAGAGAAGACAAGTATATGAAGTAGTGGGAAGAGAGGTTTATGCTAAAATGAGGAGATGCAATTAAATTCTTGGGCAAATAAAAGGTCAGAAAGTCCCAATGCGAAAAATTGGAAGATTAATGTTATCATTCAGAGAGGGAGAGAGATTGCAGGTAGTAGGTACAGGAGAATAAGAATCCTTAAAGTCTTGGACTGAAGCAATATGAAAGGATGTAGATAATATAGTCATACAGGTAAGGTGCAACTTGTTCTCAGCCCAATCCATGTTGACCCACCCTGACATGAAAAATCAAGCTTGGGTCAGCTTGGGCCAGGGCCTGAGATCAATTTCAGGTTAAAAAAGAGAGCTAAAATTAAAATCGGGCCAATCCAAGGCCTTACATTTTTAAGGGCCGAACCAGACCTGAAAACCCTAGACCAAGTCTGATTTAAACCTAAGGGCCTGTCTATCCAATATATATGTTTTACCAATTAGATTACACAATATATGATAAATTGATTAAACATCTTATCCTTTATTATAAATCATTTAAAATCCTAACCATCTAACCCCATGCTCAACCTCGATCCTAACACAAATTCTTCCAAATCCACCACTCCCCAACCACATATTAAAACATAAGTTCAAAGGACATGTTTGTTCTATGAAAGAAAGTATTTTGCATATCTAAAAATGGCCCCTTAGCAATATAGAGAAAATACTGGAAAATGACGCGTGAAGATTTAGGGCTTCTAGTCTTCTACAATATCCCCAGCCCATCTTAGACTATGTTCCCTCATATTTCTTCTATGGAGCAACCTTTAGGTTTTTTCTAAATTCATCTTTTATTAATACACTACACATTCATCTTAAGATGCACATCTCCATCACCATTACTTTATCTACTTTTTTCTCGATCACCAACATTCAACTACATAAAGCACTGTAAGTCCAACTGCTATCTTATATAGAAGTTGACACTTGGTACCCATCCCACCATCCAATTTGCATCATCATGGCCTAGCAAGATGAGTTGGAGCACACTATAGCGCAAACAATTGGACTACAACTATAGGACTTGGTCATTTCTCTTATATATAAGGTATTTCAAGGTATGAACCAGCCAGGCTTGAGAGCTAACAATTGAGGACTGAGAGAATACATAACACAAGAAATAAATGCATAGATAGACAGAAGTATGTTAAAAACTCTCACACATAGGAGAAACTTTTCAGCTGTGAGATGGCTTAACATAAAACTTTTAGAATTGTACATAGGTTTTGAGAACCCTAAATGGTTGTTTTGAGAAACCCTAAGTTGAATAATTGTAACTACTAGGCCTAAACAAAAACTAACCACAAAATATTGATTATGTCCTATTCCATAGCAGCTACTCTCACATGCTTTTTAGGTTTGGTTTTGAGGCCCTAGATGATCATATCTCAAAAACATGTAAATAATATTCCATCTAGGTTTAAAATTGCCATGTTGAAGAGTCAAGGGCTCATAGCACAATTCCAAAGAAAAGGAATCATGCTAACGTAATCCAATGAGTATCACTATGAAGCCATAAGACATTTATCACATGAAGGATAAATGGATTGAACAGGACACATATCCAATTTATGGGAGCATTTGGTGTGTGACAATGGAAAAGTGTCACACATCTTATAGTAAGTCTTCATTCGGCTTCAGTAGGAAGAGTCAAGTTTGCCCAGAGAGTTTTCTACTTTCGACGTTGAAAAGATGAAGGAATAGATTGCCCAAACATAAACTTAAGCACCTTACATATTTTGTTCATACCATCCTATAGCCTTCTAAAACTGCTAGAGTCGTCCCTTGAAATTGATGTTCAACATCATCACTTAACAAAGTCGCAACTTACTTCAATGTTACAAATTTGTTTATTGCGACCATTATTGATTTCCCAATGCAAATACTAATTCAGTTGTCACAAAAGCATATTATAGGCATTTGCACAGCACCCTTACATAGGTAAGCATCTACATTGTCCCAAAATAATAAGCCATCAACTAGAAGAAAACAGCCTCAATCATAACATCCACACCAAATATGCCAACTTAATACATCTACATAGGCCGCTCTTATGTTTATTTATTTATTTTGTTGGGTGTGTTTCAGATTAATTAACATTCAGTTGTTGGGGTGATTGAGTCAATAAAATAGGGACTTTTTAAAAGGAAAAAGAATACAACATGACAAAAATAAAGAAAGTGCTGGGTTTCAATCTGTGCAACTTGGGAACCCTTCTGGTGCTGTGTTTTGGGAGCAAGCACAAGGGTTCTTATAAAATTCTCCAGAATTGAGAAAAAAAAAAATTATGCTTTTGATTTGGGCACCACCAATTTTGATGTTTCATTGACAACACTAAATTTTCTTATGGACGAAAATACTTCTAATTATACATTCTACTATTCAAGTAGAAGATAACAGCTAAGGGCATTTTCATCAATTAAAAAATATGGTGCCTCGGCCGTCAAAAATCAAAATAGCTAATCAACCAAATTACAAGAATTTTTTATTATTGTATTCATGTTTTCTAGAGAGAGAGCAATAAGCGCATACCTTGGGATGAAACGAGGAAGGGAAAGAAAACGAGATTAAAGGAGAAAAGGGCCTCAATAACGAATATAGAGAAGACGCATTCCCTCCAAACGCTGCCACCCGTCTGCATCTTTGATTCTCGCTCTACTTCGACGATTGCGTAGACGAGAACAATCCTCTCTCTTTCTCGTCTTTGACTCTTTTTTTAGTGCTTTTGGGTGATCTAGAGAGAGAAAATAAATAGAACGCTATTAAACACGTGGACTTCTTAGGTAAGCAATTCACGTTGCTACCTCCACTTATATTCTTCCACGTGGCAGGAAGAGTTGCTCGCATTAGTCTCATGATTCTAGGTGGCAAGCTAGATCTTCTATAAAAAGAAATAAAAAAAGAAAATAGCTAAAAATGTAGCATTCAAAATTAAGATAAAATTCACTGAATGAAATCTTACTAAAGTTATTTATAATATGTAATAAGAAGCCATTCTAATTTTTAGAGAATAGGAAAACTTAAAATTTAATGGTAAAATAATAATTAATATAGTTATTTTATATCTTGTTAATATTTTTTATAATATGAGTGTTTCTTTTTTTTTTTTTTAATTTATGTCGTGGATTTCTTAGGTAATCAATTCCACGTTGTTACCTCCACTTATATTCTTCCACGTGACAGAAAGAGTTGCTCGCATTAGAATCTTGTGATCATATGTGGTAAACAAGATCTTCTATAAAAAGAAATAAAAAAAGAAAATAACAAAAAATGTAGCATTCAAAATTAAGATAAAGTTCACTGAATGAAATCTTACTAAAGTTATTTATAATATATAATAAGAAGCCATTCTAATTTTTAGAGAATAGAAAAACTTAAAATTTAACGGGAAAATAATAATTAATATAGTTATTTTATATCTTGTTAATATTTTTTATAATATGAGTATTTCTATTTTTTTTTTTTTAATTTACGTGTGGAAAACCACGGGATATCGACATGTTTGTAGCTCAACTGATTGCCTCTAACTTATGTAGTGTGCCTTAGGAACTAGATCCTATAAATATATGAGATCACTCGAATAAAAAAATTAATCATAAAAATTAAATTTAAGACTTTTAATTATTACAAACATGCTATCAAACATCAATATATTGATGAAGTGAATTTTTTAAATACATGACATTTTGATGTTAGTATTTTTGTTTTAATGTTAAAAAATATCACCAATTCAAGTGTTATCTTCTAAATATTTTATTAAATTGTATGAAATAATAAAAAAGTAAATATTTAAATTGAGATTATACAATTTTTATTTAATAAGATATATTTTAAAAAAAATGTGACCTAAATTAAGAACTTAGGAAATTGCTAAGTTCTTCAAAATTCTATATGATAGTATTATCATGTGAATGAATAAAAACTAAATGACCATTTTTTTAAGTCTAAGATATTCAAATTTGACCACGTGATTAAGTCTTTGGGACATATGCAAATCTCTCGAGCAATGTTATTAGAACCGAACCATCTAACGAACCGTCTTCGAGGCATTTTGGGTTCAACTGGATTCGAACGCGGTCAAAGCCGGTTAAGTAGTAATATAATATAAATATTACATATAAAATTAAGTAAGTTATCTTTTACCAATAACATTAATATAAATATTAAAAATAACATTTAAACTTTGAACAATAATCAAAACGGTGAAAGATATGTGATAGAATTGGTAATAAATATTTATATTTCAAATATATACATTTTCTAATTTAATTTTGAAAGGAAAAAAATAAATAAAAAAATAAAAAAATAAAAAAATTCAAAATTTTTGAGCCGCGGAACGGTTTGTGCATAAAAACCGGTCAGAGCCGAGGTTTTCTATGGTTTTTACCCACAGTCGGTTTTCAACCAGAACTGAACTGCAGCCGCTGCAGTTCCGGTCGAACCCGCGGGTTGGACCGTGGTTTAGTCCGGTTCTGATAACATTGATATTGAGTAAAATTATAGTGTCCCTTATATGTTGAGATTTGAGAGTAAAGATCTTATATTCGATTCACGTTCAACCCTAAAGGGATACTATCCATTAAACTTATCAAGTGTATGTTGATTGGAAGATTTACATCTGCTCCAAAGATTAGTTGAGTAAGACATTGAAATACTTTGGTTAAAAAGCTAAAATAAAAAAACTAAAAGAATCCAGGAAAAGTTAGCTGAAATTTAAATGACTCACCCAAAAGGTTGAGCCATCATACCGGCCCAGTTTGATAGAATCAGCTGAAAATCAGTAAAATTAAGTAAAAACATTGAGCCCTGAAACTAATTACAGGTTATATTGATATCGACTGAGTTTGAGTTGCATCAATTGAGTCGGCAAAGACTTAGCTTATTTCTTTTAAAAAAGAGAGAGCGTGAGAGTCAAATGGGTTGAATTGGACAAAAGTTGGTTGCAAATCATTAAGAATAAGGTGAAAATAAGAGTCTCATCCATCAAGAGTAAGGTTGAGTCGTATTTGTACCAACTGAATTGAATTGTATCAGTTGAGTTGACTCAGATTTTATCGATTTAAAAAAAGACACAGAGCTAGAAGTGAGATTGTTTTTGCTTTCTATTCAGCCAGCATATGTGCCTGTAAAAAACCCTTCTTGGATTAAATTTTACCATGACTAAATCCAAAATAAATTCAAAATTGACTAACTAATCATCCAGTTAAATCCAAATGCATTACTAAATATTTTTTACCAAATAACCCACTAAATGATTCACTCGAATTCAGATACCTTCTAAATGAACCCACTAAATAATCCACTTAACTTTATATATCCCGTCCAAATCCTCAATTGCAAATGGACCAACTCAATGAATCCGAATTCAAAAACACCCACCAAATGGTCCACCACTTGTGTCGAGAGGTCCATCTAAATCTAAATAGATTGCTAACATAGTGAAAAAAGAAAACTATTAGGTACTATTCAATGGACTCACCAAATAATCATGGATAGTTCAGTTGGTCTAAACTTCTAAGATTAGAATAAAGGTATTAGGTTAAACTCTTCTCGAACTTACCTGATACACAAGGCTTGCTGGTAGTTTTGTATATCCATAAAATTAGTCCCACCTCCAATATAAGATGGAGATTTGTATGTTATAAAAAAATCAATCTAAATTTAAATTGATCACAAGTTTAGTTCAATTTAATAGAACAATAAGCACATGAATCTAAATTAGCCACTAAAATACTAGAAATATTTTAATAAATTTTGGTTGACAATCATATGTTTGTATGATATAATGTACCAAATGGTGTGGTGATTGAGCAATTGGAATAGTCTTTCCTTCGATGTGTTATCCACCATAAATCACCTTATTTTGATTGGTCAAATTGTAGCACCCCACCCACTTGGGGTGTGGGAAAAAGTCCCACATTGCCAATGAAGGTGGATGGTAGATGCTTTATATGAGGGGGCAAACCCTCTGTAAGTGCCTCGGTTCGTCCGAGTCACTCTTATTGTTAATTACGTGACTCAGTTGAACTTGCCTTGGATGAATAAAAAGATCTACTATGGAGTTGAAGCATCTACACCGAATATGATATTGGCACACAGGTAAGTGAACCATAGGAGACCTTAGGCTAAGTCATATACCTAGAAGTTAATTGGAAAATAAATTAAATACGTGACTTTCAGCCTCGAGGCCTCATACAATCTGCCGAGGCCTCGTAGCCAGTTATGCTGAGCTGAGTCTAGCTGACCCTGTGTCGAGCTGACTTAGTTTCTTACAGTTTTAGAAAGTTAAAATCTGTGACTTACTGCACTCCTTAAAACTGCTTATAAAATAACAGTAAGGGAGCTGTTTTAAGTACCGAATACACACAGCAAACACTCAGGAACATATTACCAGTGAGTGATCATTCGGCCTTCCCTTTAGACACCTTTCTTCATCATCCTTCTTAGTGAATGTTTGGGTAATTAATACCCCAATCCTAATGAAGAGCAAGGTGTTCATATAGGACTATAAAACCAGTCATACCCTTGTCCTATACTGCTGTGCCGATAGTCATTTTGATGGATCTAAACTAATGGAAAGGAGCACACAGATTCAGTAAAGAAGAAAGAGCTTAACGAAAAACGGTCAAGGCCCAAGGCAAGTATTTCTTCTTTGTTTTATTTCAAACATTGTAAAGTGGATTAGAACAGTGTGTTCGAACCACTCTAAAAAATAGGTGTAGAGGATTAGACCGATTGTGTTGAACCTCTATAAAAAACTAGGTTGTACTATTTGGGTGTGGGACCCTTACATAGTATATTTGGGATAGCCCTAGAGAGGGTGAGTCCAACAGTGGATGTAGGTTCAGGTGAACCGAACCACTATATATCTTTGTGCATGTGTGGTTTGTATTAATGGTTTGATTTATTTGTTTATCACTTGCACATACGTTTATTCCGCTGCACATTTGTTAAATCTGATTTATTTTTAAAAGGGAACTAAAATTGAAACCGACCTATTCACATCCTTCTAAGTCGTGCATACTTCTAGTAATGGGAATTTCACCCTCTACCATCACAAGGCCTTTTAAGCTTGGCTTGGTGGGCTAGGGCCCAAAACAAAGCCGTGCAGGTCCAAGTGGGGTCCAAAGCGGATAATATTGTGATGGGTAGGATCAGGTCGTCATAAGTGGTATCAGAGCATAGTTCAACACTCGGACTGTGTGGGCTCTACTTGCATGCCGTTGCCTACTTGTGTGTGTGAACCCTTGTCAATGTGACATGACAGAGCCATCCTAGGGGGGTGGATTGTCCCATATTGCCAATGAAGGTGGATGGTAGGAGCTTTATATGAGGAGGCAAACCCTCAATCTATCACAAGACCTTTTGAGACTAGCCTGGTGGACTAGGGCCCAAAGCAAAACCGTGCAGACCCAAGTGGGGTCCAAAACGGACAAGATTGTGATGGGTAGAATCGAGTTGTCAGACAAACTATAATTTTAAAGGTTATAAAGTTTAGAGATTAAAAAATAATTTAAAATCAATTTTTTAGAATTTAAAAAAAATAGTTTATCAATCTGATCAGATCAATTTTATGAACAATATATTGAAGGAAATACCATTTCAATGAAACAATCATGATCTGTCATAATGCCCTTCTAAAAGTAATGTACAAAAAATGTGAGTGCAAATTTTTAAAAGTTTGTAGACACAACTTCCAGTGCCCCATTTATGGTCAAGAACTCAAAGTTCAAGTTTGATTCAAATGAGTTTTTTTACTTCGACGTAGAAAAAAACTTAATAAAACTCATTGATGATTCAAACCGACTTAATTTTTTTAAATTCTTTAAACTATAGCCCCTTGTTTTAGTTAGACCAAGTGAAAATCCGCCAGCTCCTTGAAGCAAAGATTTTGTCCAAGAGTTACCACTAGCTTACACATTGGCAAGGCCTATTTCACCACTAAAGCCAACTAGCCAAGAAGATATTTTATGTATTGTTGATTTTATAGGTTCCATAATCAAAAGAACTTTGGGCAAGAGTTCACTAACATCGGAAGAAGATGAAGGCTAGTCCAAAATATACTTACAGTGAGTGATTCTGAATCGACTTGATTCAATAGAATTTCAAATCAAATAAATTTAAAAAGTTTTTCTTTTTAATTTTATCAATACCAACTTAGTTCAACTCTGATTTACTTTAACAACAATAAAATTTGAGACTATCAATATCCTCTGAGCTAAATTTTTCAACTAAAATTTGGTCATATAGCATTGTTTTTCTAATTATAATTTTGCAGAATTGACTTTTCAGACATTAATAATCTCTCCCATCTTATAAAATTTTACTTACCATTCGACTCAATCTGCTTTCATTTATTGTGCTGTACATATCTAAATCAGATTCTTCATTTGTCTCTACTATTGTATCTAAATGCTTGAGTTTATTTTGTTTTTAGTATTTGTCTGCTTCGTGGAAGAGATAAAAAAGGGCGAACCACTTGGATGCATGTAATAATTAATTCACAATCGACAAGCTTGCAGTGTCAACACGGTAAAAAAAAGCAGAGGATTCCAGGTACTACTTAGACAAGAGCCCATCTTTACGAGGAAAAATAAAGAAAAAATATAATTTACTCATGGCCTAACTTAGATATGAATATGATGTGATTTTTCACGTGTAAATTTAAAAAAAAAATCCTATTTATAATATTTGTTAGTCACAGGTAATATGAAATATTAGAGTTTTCCCACTCTCAACCTTAAATACTGACGATTCTCTCTCTCTCAATCCACGCACAACAACCACTCATATCGAAGATCAAGATTTTTTTCCTTATATCTACTTATCGATCGAGAAGGATTTCAATTATTTTATTTGATATTTCAAAATGAGTAAAGGGACAAGCAATATGAGTATGAGTTTTTTTTTTTGATTGAAGGTGTTCAATTGTCACACCCAACTATTCTTTAAGAGCACATGCACACTTCCTTTTACACTCATGAAAAATATTCCCATAGGGAGTACCCTCCAGGGGGGCTCGAGCATGAGTTCTACTTTAAGCTCCAAGTTGCAGGGCATTTCTCAGAAGTAACGTGAAATAAAGTCCACTTGTGGTGAGATGGTGAGATGTGGATAAGAATTGATAAATGGATAATTCGTTGGCTATGCTTGCGTATTGTATACCGTGTAAGCATTCTTATGTAAAATTTATTTTAATTTTATGCAATGAGTTTATTAAAAAGATTTATATTTAAATATGTAATTTTTCAAATATCATTTTTTATTGAATCAATAAATTCGGTAGTTTCTAGCTTTTTTTTAATTTTTGTTTTTTGAATTTATGTGTGGAAAATTACGGGATAGCGTAAAATTCCTATGGGTGAGTCCACTACCCCTACGGCACACCAAAGTTAGGTCATGAGAGTAGAACCTGCAACCTCTTGTTTCTTGAGGCGGGAGGCAACTAATTCTTTAATTATTTTAAATTATATTTTAATTGATAAAATTTTATGTCATTTAAGAACGTAATTCAATTGATTGAATCAAAATCATTTTTGAGAGACTTTGTATTCAAATATAATTTTTTAGCCAACCAACCACATAGATAGGATCGTATTGTTTATACTGAGTACATTGTACCAAAAGTGTTTCTTGTATTAGAATTTAATTGTACTGAAAGAAATTTCACATTTACAAATGATATTTCTTAGAAAAATGCTATTAGAAAGATATTTTGAAAATGTCCAATAGGTGATCAATCACTGATCTGATTGGCCATCGTCATGGATGAGAGAAACCCAAAGAGCGTTTCAAGATTAGAAGACTGTAGCCATCCAACATTTGACCTTTCATCTAGACAGTAGCTGGACTTTCTTCTCAACCATCAACTCTATCAATCCAGAGGCAAGGATCTTCCTTATCTCTACAGGAATTACAAAGAAAACTTGGCGTATACACAAGACAGCAGGGGCCATCATCATGAAGAGTCTAGTAAAGTGGGTTTTCTTTAGAGGCTTTGAGCCTCAGTGAGTCTGGATGAGATGAGTGGCAGGAATCTTACATCTTGTGAAAAACCCAAATAGAATCCAACAATCCACTGGGTTTGATTAAAAGGAACTCAGTTTTAATAGTATTTAAACCCTATCACTTGATTTGGTAGGGAAATAAAGGGGCAGCAATTTGCAATTTGGTATGCCCCCACAACACTTTCAATCCACACATGAGAAAATAGATCCCCTGCTTTAACCTTGAATGTGGACAAACCTTCCCACTTGCAGGCTCTTGATCTCAAGTATCCAATTCAGGTTGTGTTCATATATATAATATATATGTACCTTTCATGACTGCAGATGCATGCATTCTTATCTTGACGTACATAAAGATAGACGCCCATCTGCAAAAATTCGTAGTCCTGTCTTCTGTATAAAGTCTCTATCTCAAACAAAAGCTGTGAGAATTTGAGATTAACTTGCTTGGTTGTTTGAGTTGCTCTGTATATAGTCTCATCTCAAACAAAAGCTGTGAGAATTTGAGATTAACTTGCTTGGTTGTTTGAGTAGCTTTCTGTCCATGGCACCCATCCCTTGTTCTGTTCCTCCCCACATCAAGGTTGGCCACATTGATGATGTTCAAGAACTGAGAAGAACTCAACCGATGACTGTCCCTGAGAGGTATGTCCGTGATGTCGCCGAGAGGCCTACACCAGATACAATTCTCACTACTATGAGCATACCCATCGTTGATATGTCGAAGCTGGTCCAAGACGGCAACGATCAGTCACAGCAAGAAATGGCCAAACTGGTTGTTGCTTGTGAGGAGTGGGGTTTCTTTCAGGTAATGCTAAACCCTTTGTAGCATTCGCTACTGTAAGAACTCTTAATGATTCAAATTCTTGCTTAGAAGCTAACTTTCTTTTGAATAGGTTGTGAACCATGGGATTGACATGCAGCTGCTAGAGAGTATACAGAAGGTGGCTATGGAGTTCTTCATGTTGCCTTTAGAAGAGAAAGAAAAGTACCCAATGGTTCCGGGGACTGTTCAAGGATACGGGCACGCATTCATCTTCTCTGAGGATCAGAAAGTAGATTGGTGCAACATGTTTGCACTGGGAGTAGAGCCCCCTTGCATAAGAAACCCCAAGCTTTGGCCAATTGAGCCTGCTAAGTTCAGGTGTGTTGGTAGCAACCATGGTCCATCACTGCTTGCTACGGGCCATCATGAAATTCTCAAGATTAGTGATAAACACATGGGCCAAAAGCTAAATTTCCGTTGTTGTTTTATGTTACAGTGAGACTTTGGAGCTCTATTCAGTGAACATCAGGAAGCTTGCCAGCAGCTGTTGAGATACATTGCCAAGAGCCTAGGGTTGAAATCAGAGACATTCAATAACATGTTTGGGTGTGCCGTGCAGGCAGTGAGGATGAATTACTACCCGCCTTGCCCTAGACCCGAACTAGTCTTGGGTCTGAGCCCGCACTCCGACGGAAGTGCTCTAACTGTGCTGCAGCAAGATACTGGCTCGGTTGGTCTACAGGTCCTCAAGGGCAACACTTGGGTGCCTGTCGACCCCATTGCGGGTGCTCTCGTCGTCAATGTTGGAGATACAATAGAAGTGAGACACCTCTCTATCAAATTGATTCACTTTCATCATCATTGTCACTATAACCATCATCATCACTGAGAAACTGTCATTATTATGTTCACAATCCACTTTTAGTGGATTAATGTGTCTAAGAGTAAGATCTATTGGGCAACACTGAGTCACTAAATTCTCAAATCTTGAATAACAGGTTCTTACAAATGGAAAATACAAGAGTGTGGAACACAGGGCAGTGACAAACAAGGAGAGGGATCGGCTCTCTGTTGTCACATTCTATGCACCTAGCTATGAAATTGAGCTGGGGCCTTTGCCAGAATTCATCAACAAAAACCGGCCATTAAGGTATAGAAGGTACAATCATGGAGAATACAGTCGGCACTACGTCACCAACAAGCTTGATGGAAAGAGGTCACTTGATTTTGCCAAGATTAACACTAAACATTCATTTTAGGCCCAATAGTACCTGAACAGGATACAATCTTCTTTGAATGTAACTGTGCAGTTGGGCCAAATCAAATTGCAAGTAAGATAGTATCCTGTTCAGGTGTTGTCTGGTCTAAAATGAGTGTTTGGGTTAATCCAATTGCTAATGCCGACTCTAGAATTGGTGGTATAAAAGGCTTTGATGAAGACAATGATGATCAATATTACTGTACAGTGACAGTAACGTAGTATGTGTCCCTCCTATTACTCGCTTATATTGTTTCTATCCTCATGTCTGTAGATAGAATAAATCAGCTCAAGTGTTGTGCTTCTGAAAGTGTACTTTGTTATGGTTACTATTCACAGGGTATCTCGTTCTCATGTTTATCTGGAAGATACTAAAGAACACCCAATCAGTATAGATGCTTGTGGGGCTTATTTGTTTGTAGACAAGAAGTCATGCTCCTCAACTGATGGATAGTGTAGGGCACTTCTCATCTAGACCTTTGGATGGTTGGATGGGTACATATTATGATTCAATGGGTATTGATCATCCAATCATGTGCCCCACCAATGTGAAATTGTGTATCTCACAGGCAGTGTAACTCCTTTGGATGAAAATTCGCTTGCCCATGTTATTCCCTAAGGGTGTTAAAGCAGGAACAAGTAATTGATTCTAAATCAGATGGTTAACAACACATGAATCAAATAAAAATTGTTTTTTCCATTCTCTTTGTTATTGGGATTCCTAAAATAGCAAAGTGCATTCAATTATGAGGTAAAACCCATTAGCACAATCACCTACATCCCATCTGCTCACCAGCAGAAGTTGGAAACAGTCATCGGCCAAGAAACTTCATGCTCATTGCTCAACATGGAGCTTTTCCTCAGTGGAAGGAGGGGGCAGGGCACATGAATCTTGCATATGCTAATTAGATGTAGTGAGAGCAGCACTAACAAGAAGTTGGGCCTCTGATGATGCCACTGAAATGACAATCAACTAATGGCCGTGCCTGTACTACTGGTTATCATCATTTGTACAACATAAAGTTGAAGCTCTTGGGACCTCACTTGATATTTTCGAATAAAGTAATGGTACTTCGTGTCTCCCTTGCAAAGTGGATTTGACTGGACTCAACACAAGTCTACATGATTCACATGCCAAGCCAGAGCTGAGGCTTAGAGAGCAGAAACAACAAAATTTCCCATACTAGTTTAAAAGGCCTTCGGGGTTGTGCATATATAAACAATATTTTTTTGGTGTATGATGTATCCATGTTCAAGCTCTCATGAATCGCATTACTTAATATTTGAAGAAAAAGGGAAAAAAGGATAGACCACCAAACAATTCAGAAGCCAACACGTCATAGGCCCCCACTAGTTCAGAAGCTTTTCAGTGTTTGTTCTCTAGCATTGGAAAGGAAGGGTGGGTGGGTGGGGTGGGGTGGGTGTTGGGAAGAGGAGAGGGAGAGAACCCAAAGAAAGAAGAAAGTAAAGTAGTAGAATAAGAAGTCCCCCTTAGTGGGGCAACATGGTTGATCTTTCCATGTGCAAACAAAATGGCTAGTATCTCTGGGGGCCCTACCTTTGGTCTCATTTTTATCAGAGCTTTCTGCCAATATTAGTCCAAATATGCATACCTTTTTACCTTTGGACTAGAAGGAGTTGAACTCAAAACCTCTAATCTATCACGGCCCTTTCTTCTTCTAATCTATGCATCTTATCCTTCTTCTTAATCTTTCAAGATCAATAGTGAAAAGGTCCATCAGTGGAGAATTCCAGAATGCAAAATCAAGGCAACATCATTTCCCACTGTCATCTATTTGTTTCAAATCATGTGAGATAGACATCTAGGTGATAGATAAGTGTTAACCCATCCAGTAAAAGAAATACAAAATGTTGATTGTAAAATTATGTAACTTTTCTGATACTCAGTTTCATTGGTGGCTATTTAAAGTAGTAAAGAGAGGGAAATAAGTTCTTTGACTCTTGATTCTTGAGCTTTAGCAGATGTACTACTTTGCCAGGCAATCTGTTTCTGCAAGATTCATTCTTCTGTGAGGAATGACAGAGGTGCCCCCAATATTTTCCCATGTGGACGACCCTAATCCTCTTCCCAATCCCATTATGTGACCAAAATAATTATTTATTTATTTACTTTTTTTAAAAAATCTGGATCATGGTATTCTCTTCTTAATTGTCTAATGGAAAGTAATCACTTAGGGTTAAATCATCTACTTTAAGTTCTCTCTCTTTTTTTTTTCCTCGTCTTTTCATTTTGTTATTCTTTTTCAATATGTGGGGCAAAAATTCGGATCACCCATTCTGCTTTTGGCATGGTTTCATTGAAAGGCTCCAAACCATTCACATATTCTTTTTATAATTTAAAGAAAATGTAAAATCCAAAATTAAAAATACCACCTCTAAGGTGATTTTGAATATTTTTATTCGATACTATGACCAGAGCAGGCTATCCAGATTTGTGGGGTTGGTCGTCTGAAAAATTGAAAACAGACACATAAGCAATATTTTTTCAACAAAGTGCTGATTAAGCTCTCTATCAAATCTCTGGTGAACGACCGACATGAATAATCCAAACTGAAGTGAACATAAAATCATCTATCTCACAATCACCATGGTTTGGATCCCAGCTAGGACTGGAACTGTAGTAAAAACAATTAAAAAACTTTTTGACTTGGACATCCACTTATGGTAGGACGGAAGTTTGGCTAAGTTGGGATGCTATTAACATCACAATTGTGAACGGTGGCGATCTCAATAAATGTGTGGCCCACCAAGATGAGCAAATACCCAGAGGAAAAACAGTGCAAGAAAGACAAAATAACAAATATTAATTTAATATGCAAGAAAAAGAATCATAAGCCATGAAAGTCCGTGGCTTGAGAGATGAAAGGTGGACAGCAGGGAGCTTACCGTGGCAGGGGACGTCCGGCGAGCATGGAGAAGGAACTGTCATCGCTCTGAAAGTCTGAGGCGTTGGAGCTGCTGCCAACGAGTCCCACATTGAAAGTGTAGGGAGATCTAGGGGTTTATAAAGAACTTGGGTTACTCCATCTAACATACTAGTCTTTTGGGATGGAAGCCCAGGTCCTAACAAATGGTGTGAGAGCCAAGTCTTAGGCTACCTCATGTGGGCTCAAGAGATCTCCCACGCAAACGGGATGGATGGTGTCCCTCTCTCTGCCGAAGGGCCTCGTGGGTATAAAGGACTTGGGTCACTCTACCAAACATTCTAGTCTTTTGGGATGGAAGCTATTAGAGAGAACGGTTGACCTACCATGTATATCTTATTTTATCTTTGTCATGTTCCCTAATTAAGGGCTTCCATACTTAGACCTGTATATCTATATATACACTGTATAATGAGAAGCCATTGAGCCAAATCTTCCAAACTTCTTCATGGTACAGAGCCACACATCGATCCCTAAATCTCTGTTTTTATTTTTACAATCCCCTCCCCAACCCTCTCCCACACACGATGGCCCTCTCCCTAGAGCACATGATGGTCCTTCCTCTTTCTCCACTGATCGCCGCCCTTGGCTCCCACAACTCCTCTGTGTCCTGATCCCGGTGCCGGCTCCCCTTCTTCTCTGCTTCTCCTGCTTACCGGATTTGCGCAATCGCCGACCCCTCTGTTGCTCACTTGATTTCACGGATCTGACTTCGTCTTCTGCTGCTTCTTTGTTGCCGATCTGCCAGAGACCCTCCTCGGTCCAGATCCTGTTCTGAACCTCCTTCTTCGGAGCCAATAGACATCCCAATTCAGATCTGGGCTGTTCACGACGCCTACTGGCCATCCTTATTGCGGCAAGCCGCGTCTCTTTTCTTTTTCATCGGCACCGATCCTTCAACGGATCCCCTTCTTATCTGCTTCAACGGATCGCACCCAGATTTCGGTTCTTCTGCTAGTCTCGCCCTTCTTCAACAAGCAATCAACCTAGGTTGCCTCGCCTCTCTTAGACCGGATCTGCACACCCACCTCCGATTCGCCGTTGGCCAGATCTACTGATTCCGCCGCACTGCCTCTTGTTTTTGATACCGTCGATCTGATCTGATCTTAGATCTGAATCGGCGACAAAGCATCTTCATGTCGATCTGCTGCTGCACTTCTAGGATTCAGTTTGTCTGCTCTGAGGATCAACTCGCGGATATCTTCACCAAGGGGTTATCGTCGCCGCGCTTCTCCAAACTTAGTTACAACCTCATCGCTTTACCACCGTCGAGTTTGCGGGGGAGTATTAGAGAGAAGGGTCAACATACTATGTATATCTTATTCTATCTTTGTCATGTTCCCTGATTAAGGGCTTCCATACTTAGACCTGTACATCTATATATACATTGTATAATGAGAAGTGCCATTGAGCCAAATCTTCCAAACTTCTTCAGAAGCCTAGGTCTTCGTCGAGAATCTCCTGGAATTTGCAAAGAGGAGATGGCTGATAGAGATTTTCAGTGGTTGGGGTATGGTTGCTGATGCTTTCATTCCAAGCAAAAGAAACCAGAGAGGGCAAGTTTTCGGCTTCGTCAGAAGGGCTGGAGAAGAAGCTGCACAAATGCAGCAGGGAGGACATCTGGGAATACCAGGGATGATGAGACACGGGGAATGCAGCAGGGAGGAAAAAAGGAAAGCTAGAAGAACTACAAATGTACTTCTTATGGGAAGGCACAAGAGAGAAGAGGAGGATACACTTAGTCAACTGAGAGGAAATTTTGAACCTTAAAGAGAGAGGGGGTTTAGGTATTTCCAGCATTCGTAATAGAAACCATACCCGGCTATGCAAGTGGTCGTGGAGATTTGAATTGGAAAAAGAAGCCTTATGGAGATGGGTGTCGATTGCTAGAGAAGGGTCACCAGTTGTCAAAGAAATATTCAAGTTAGGGAGTGGAGGGGAGAATTGGTCATTTTCAGGGACAACATTAGGTTCCTAGTGGACATGGGTGATGGGGTCTTATTCTTGAACGATAAATGGTTAGGGGAACAAACATTAAGGGAAGTTTTCCCAAGGTTAGATAAGACTCTTAGGAATAATGATGCTTGTGTCGGAGTATTATGGTGAATTAGAGGGCTAATCGTTGTGGCCAATTACTTTTCTAAGAGATTAGAGAGAATTTGAAAAGGAGCAATATACCACACTAAAAAGGATATCAGGAGAGGCACAAATTTTCATGGAAGAGGAAGACAGATCTGACCCACAAACCCACCAGGGACCTTTTCATTTAAGGCAATCTTTAAGGCAGTTTACATAGATCAAAATCCTATCCCTCCCTATAATTTGGCTTGGAATAACAAGTTACCTCCTTGGGTGCAAGTCTTTGCGTTTGCACCAATTAAAGGAAAGATTTTGGTGAGACGCAATCTTAGAAGTAGAGGCATAGCGTCAGATGACAATTCACAGGAGCGTTTAGGATAAGTTCTTAACTTTGATGGGGTCTACTTGGGTATTTAGCAATAGCGTGGGGAGTGTGATCTCTCAGTGGTGGGGAGCTCCTTTCTTTGGAAGGAGAGGGTCTGTGTGGCAGTTGATCTTGGCCGTGATTTTTTGGGCAATGTGGAAGGATATGAAGAATAGGATCTTTGAAAAGAAGGTAGGTTCTATTGAGAAGGTCTTTGAAAGAGCAAAGTTGAATCTAATAAGTTGGTTATCTCTTTCTAAAGAATTCATCGGTTGTTCTTTGGACGATTTTTAGCTGTCTCGAGAAGGGTGTTTCAAGGGCAATAGAAAGGAGTTTATGGCAAAAGAATGTTGGGCGAAACCTGAACAAGGCTTTTATAAGTTTAATCTAGATGGAACTGTTAGAGGTAAGCTTCGTCCGACTGGAATTGAGGGTGTTGTTCATGATGATAGCGGGAAAATTTTGTTAGCTTTCTCGGAGTCCATTGGTATGGTGAAGTCTAATGAAGGTGAGCTTCTTGTGATTCGAAGAGCGATCCATATTTGAATAAGGTCTGGGGATGACAATCTGATCATTGAAAGTGATTCTTCTAATACCATAGCCTGGATTAGTGGTAGAAAGTGCCCTCCTTCGAGGATGATTAATATTGTTAGGAACATCAACAGAATGAGCAGGAATAGAGGAATCCTTTTCAGACAGATGGAGCGTTCATCGAACAATATTGACGATTTTACAGATCAGTTTCTATTCTAATTTCATGGTTTGTTCAACACAGCTTGCAAGCATTTTTATTCTGTATCCTCTGATATGGGCTTTTGATGCAAACTCCACAATGGATTTGATTCTTTATCGTGAATTTGAGTGATCTTTTGTTATTAATTAGCGTGCGATATGATACCCAAGTTATTTGAAATTGGATCACCATTGAATAAGCTTATTATGTTCTAGCAATAGGAGTTAATGTGATTGAAAAATGCATTGAAGAAGCTGTAACTTTCTTTTGTTTTTAATGTAGTAAGATTCCTAGTTAGAGGTATTATAACTATGTATTTTTTCTTTTTAACTTTCTGTTTTGTCCATAATGGATAGATCTCAGTTATTTGAAGTAAATACAAATAATATGCAGTATGCCTTTGAGCTTAACTAATGGAAATCAATTGAAAACTTGTGGGTTTTGTGGTGTTTTATGTAAGGCATAAAAGAAGATGAATTGGTCACCAAACCGGTCAAGAGGGCATTCCCCCAGGCTTCTATCTCTTTGCTTGGACCTGCAAATTCCATGAGGACTTGAGCATTGGATATAGGCTTCTATTTCTTTGTTTGGCCTTTTTTAAGAACATATTTGATGGGATCAGGGGTCGAAAAACGGTATCGGCCGATACGAGATATCGACCGACATCTCGTTATCGGCCGATAAAATTCTCTTTTCTTTTTTTTTTTTTATTTTTTTTAACAAAAACCACCGATATCGGCCGATATGATGCGATTTTAATATCGACATATCGGCCGTATTCGGACCCCTGGATGAGATATTCCCACAAAGGTCTCCTGTTCTTGGTTGTAGTCTTTGGAGGACTTTAGCTTGAATCAATATGAGAAGAAAATGTCACTCTAAAAATCATTTCTTCATGGGTTTGTCTTTTACTGTTTTAGAGAGCGAGAGAGAGAGTGAGACTCTTAACTTGCATCAGTGTCACCATTTAAGTTTAAAAATTCAAAACTTGGACTCAGATTATGATTTTAGGTCATTGAGAATTTGTCTTAATACTATGCTAGCATGACTGAATGACAGGTTAAACTTTATCCATCTCTTTATATATACTGCCTTCAAATATTCTACTAATATAAATTTCTATAGGATAAATTAGAAATGTGGAACAAACTGATTAAATAGTTGAATTATACGATAATGATGATAAATCTCATCAAGATAAAATGGGTTAATACAATAAAAATGTGTCTTGAATGATATCAATTTAGATGCCATCTTCAAACGGACAAAATTTATTAGGAGACACGGAATGGAGTGAAATTCATATTTTACCCTACCGGTGTACTGCTCATCAAGTACGGGTGTGTTGATAACAACTCTGTAGGTATATGGCGTGTTATCGGTATACCGATGCTTGATGAACGGTACACCGTTATGGTAAAATGGGAATTTCACTCCATCCATGTCTCTTAACAGATTTTGCCCGCCCGTGTTAGGATGGCTAGCCATCAATTTATTGGAGAGTAATATCATTAAAATTTATAAGGCTACTAGCTTCTGATCCCAACCGTTGGGCTATCATGCCATGATACCATGAAAGCAACTAATGTCCCAGATGATGAAAATCAACCCATCCTGTATCCTCTAATATAGTTAAATATAAATTTTATAGATATTGAATGAAATCTTAAAAATATGAAAAGATAAAATAAAATATCACTAGGCATAGTAGCCAAGTCCTAAACTCAAATAGGACTCTCTGTGATTATTTCCAATAACCCCAACTCAAATATTAAGAGGGTTCCATCAATAAGAAAGTCCCCCCACTCTCCAAATATCAACAAGAGAAGATGTGACTTCCTGACCTTCGGCATTATCTCTACAAATAGTGGCTTTAACTTTCTCTCTTTAACTTGATTTTCTAGTAGTCCCTACTTGGAGTTGAGACCCCATATTATCTTAAAATACAAATAGGATTTTGAATTAAAAACTCTAATTTTTCTCTAACTTCCTTTTATCCTCATAATTGAAATAGTTAATTATTAATTTGGAGTTGACATTATTTATTAATCCTTAGGCAGAATCCAGCAGAAAAACTCGAACGCGTTTGGCTGGGATTCACTTGGGCATGGAACCGCATATCCCTGCATATATCTGTTCCAGACTTGCTCTAACACTTGGATGTCTTAAACTCGAAGCGATATGGTCATCTTTTATGCCAAAATGTGTTTGAATTAGGGATAGACAAAAGCCTTCCCAAGCACATATTAGGTTCTTGAAGCCTGATCATTAAAGATATACTGAAGATCTGGTTTGAACATAGTGGATCCGGTTTGAGCCTGTTTACATATTGAAAGAAAACTACATAAATATCTATTGTGGTTTGATTATGTGTGTTTGATCTTCTTCTTACTATTTTCTTTGTGATATTATTGTTTCTCCATAGTAGAACAAGCGTTTCCTAAGTATAGAGATGTACTAAGGCCATTTTACTAAAACACGGCCTACATTACTTCGCATTTTGCAATACATGGTACAGTATTTACCTCACACGTTGCCTTATTCTGAGGGTAGGATACGAAGTGACAAGACATAGTTCTTGACTTCTTTCCCTTCATTTTCCTTTTTCTATACTTTTTGTTTATACTACTGATTCTATGTCGTCCTTGCATGTGGGAAGGAAACCAAAATGTCCTCTTTCAATAAAACAATGTCAACATGCTCGAAATTTAATGGTTGCTTCACGAAAAACCATGCACAACAGTTTGGTTTCTCTTCAACTTTGGTTCCCCAACTCTAGGGTTTGTGAGCACTGCAACCCTAGAAGGTCATATCGATGTTTTAACTATGACTTTGACTCTAGGCATAACACTTAGATGCTTTGTTTCTTCTAGGGTTTGTGTAATTGTAGGATTATGATGCACCAGTAGTTTGTTGCCCTTGTTCTTCAGTAAAAGAGAAGCAAGAAAGGGAGTGGGTGTTCTTCAAGGAAAATTGAAAATGAGTTCTGAAAGATGGCAAGTGCCCCAAAGAGTGGGAGTCTCTTTGGGCAAGTCTGGTCTCACTCCCACTCGCCAGGAAGACAGAGCTGTTCACACCTTTCATGGTGGTTTGCATACGGTCCCAAGGAAATTTTAAAGTCTTTTACTCTAGGAAATCTACCCCTTCCTCGCAACTTTCCTAGACCCAATCAACCTTTGGACCTCCTTTAACCCTTTCAGCACCTCTCAACTGGGGGTTTATCAGAGTCCGACCCTCTTGAGTCTAGGTCACATTGGAAACACTACATTGGTTACCCCATCCAAGCCACTGACTCAACACTCGCCGCCTAAACCCTGCGGCACGAGGAGGTCTTGACCTCGACTCGGTCCTCCACTTTTGTTAGAGTTTCAACTCTCATATTCAGAACTCAAGAGAGAACGAGCCTAAGTTCTGATACCAAACTGTCACATCCCATCCTGCAGACACTGAGGATTTTTTTTTTTGAAACTCTAAGCATACACATCTCCTCTGAAACTTATGTTTAGTTTTTACTGATAATATTTCATGAGAATGCTTTCCTTCATAAGAAGCCATTCGAACTTCCTCTAATGATGTTCAGCTGCCTTCATGGGCAAAGAGTTGACAGCTCTTGCCTTGATGTTAGAAGAGAAACAGATCCTTTTCATGTAAACCATGTCCCAAAATTGTACATTCGAAAGAAGAAGAAGAAGAAGCAGCAAACAAAGAAATATAGCTCTGATGTCCATTTCACTTACAATTCTTTAGCAAAAGAGGATCAAGAAAGAGAGAGATGGTATCACTTTTGGTCCAATCAAATTGGTATACAAAATCCTTGTAAGACCTTAGTTCCCATTTATGTAAAACAATAGTTTTCTTAAAGAGATAAAAAGTCAGTTTTTCCTCGGAATTCCTTTTGTAGGATTATGGTTATTTTATCCCTTGAGCCTTGTGTAACTATGGCCCTTTGACTCGAGGCGAACTAAATTTGCATGCTCTATTTCTGCTCGGTAGATTGATGGAAATCCCATGAGTGAGCTTGGAAGTATAAGTTGGGCAACGCCTGTCGACATCAGCATTGATCCATTTCTGAAGAAAACTGGGAGGCAAAGAGAATTTATATACAAACTTTTTATCTTGAGTAACTTAGACGGTCAGATATTAGGTAAATTAGAATTCAGATGTAACAACTATTGAAACTATTGGATAATAGAAAGAAAAAAAAACTGGTTCCTAAAAACTCGGTTGGGTCTCATTTTTTTGTTTTTGTTTTGAAGTTTTATGGCCAATCTTGCCCTCATGTATACAATATGAAGGTCAGTTTTCATGAGAGGCATAATAGATTTGTGGAAGTGACAAAAGTCCACATCGATTAATTTGAAAAAGCCAATGACTCCATATAATGCTTAAGGCACTCTCCTCTCAATTGTTATCTTTTGGAAGTGAGTTCTACCTCAAGAATGTTATAAGTCATGGTTTTCTATTATGGTATCAGAGCAGGTTCTGTATATAATTATAGGGTCCAGCTGCACGTGAGAGAGTTTCCACATGCAGCCGCAGGATGCAACTGTATGTGAGGGCGAGTATGGAAGTGATAAAAAGTCCCACATCAATTAATTTGATAAACCAATTACTCCATATAACACTTGAGGCACCTCCTCTCATTGGCTAACCTTTGAAAGTGAGTTCCAACTTAAAAATGTTATCAAGTCATGATTTTCTAACAATTTTCATGCTATTTCCCTTCAGAATGGACAAATCAAAAAGACGAAACTATAGGTAACCTCGAACTAGGATCAAACATACCATTATACTCCACCCATATATATTAGCATCGTTCTTGAATAAAAGCAGGAACAAAGAAGATTCACAATACAAGTTTTGGATTTTATGTGAATTAAAGTGGATCTTTGGTGTGTTAAACTGTCGATAAATTTCGAATTTAAGGACTACTGGAACAAGTAATTCAATTAGATGATTCAATGAATGGATTATCTTAAACATCATCATCATTGAAGGTCTATCCTATACAACTGTTTTGTGACTTCCACTTCTCCACTCAATGTTATAATTGAACAACTATTGGCTCAGGCCAAGCTGATATGTAAAAACTAGAAAGGCTACAATCTTCTTCTTCTTTTAAGACTACAACCTAAATACTTGATACGCTAAAAAGTGAAAAATAATTTATTTTTCCATCTGGAACAAGTATTTTTTGTCAAGAGTTAAACAGCTCAGCTGATGCTCAAATTTCTATTCTAAGGTTAACAGAATGCTAACCTAGACTTACTCACATCTTTGATAAACTTTGAATTAAGGAACATATATTTGAATTATTCTTTTTAATTTCAGCTAAATGGATAGAAGGAGAGCAATAGAGGAAACTAAAGCCAAACTTGGTTTTGTTAAATAAAAGATTGGACCCAAGGATAGATGTTTGGCTTGTTCTTGAGCAAAAGAGGAGGAAGAAGAGTTTGTAAAAAGAAGTTTTGGATTCTAAAGGGATAAAATTGTTGAGTACTAGTGAACCCTAACTCATCAAATATAAGAATTACTAATACTAGGACATAGGTAAAGAATGAATCCGTTTAATGGATCACTGTCTTTGTCAACTGTGAACCCTAACTCATCTAAATTTTGCCAGTTCTACATTTTTTTTTTTTTTAATGGTTAATTTATTAGAAAAAAGAGACACCAGAGGTGTAAGAACAAGAAATAAAACAAAAAAATAAAGATATACTACAACCTGCATTCCGAAAAAGCCAAAAAGAAACATCAAAGCAGGGAGCAATTTAAGAAAAATCTATGCTAAGTCAACACCTTCTCTTCAGGCACGCAATATATCATTAATATGTTGTTACTTGGTGACTTTCTCAAATGACTTTATGGCTAACCCAAATTAGTAGACAGAATTGAAGATCTAACCAAAAAGCTTTGGATCTCCATTGCAAAATAAGAAAATAAGTCCTTTTACTCCTGAAACCACTAGTTGTGTCAAGGACTAAAACAGCCCATGTGCTTGCAATTTCATTTTGTTGGATGAGATGAGAAACTTTGTACCTCAAAGTAGATTCTCTTGGAAAAATAAAGGGTTTCAGGAATGAATAAACTTTTACTCTTATGTGAAATATAAGTTTAAATGAGATCAAATATGGATCACGCTTAAAGAAATAAATAAGAGTATCATGTGTCCCAGATTCATTAAGACATACAATTCTATTTTAGCTAATTTGTACAATCTTCAATCTTTCATCGGTTTTTCAAATGGGTGACCTGATGCTTAAAGAATTAATGCTATCTTGTCTCCACAAGTTAGATACAGACCAAAATCAACGAAAGAGGGGAGCAGATTCTACCATAAGGAGAGAGAGGACATCAATCAAAACCCAAATATGGCATTGACATGGAAAACAAAATCCAACGAACCTTGCAGTAAAAATTGTGCATGAAATACCCATTCTTTTGGATCAAGATAATCTTGAAAATATTGGGGAGAAATCGCCTTTTTGACCACACACAGTAATATAAAAAAAAAAAGAAGATAAACCAAGAATGAGAAGCAAACCACTATAGAGAGATTTACATGATTCCCTTTCTGGTAGATCCATGGGTTCACGCCGATCCACTATACTCAAAGGCAAAAAACAAAGAAGATGTGCTAGTACAGATCAGATCAACAATACATCTCTGATGATCAAACTCCAAATAGACTAACAGGAAAGAGGAAAAAGCCAAGTCAACAGTGATCTATCAATACTGAGCTAATCATCGGTAAATCAATAAACCCTTAAGTTTAAAAGGATTCAATAAGAACTCAGATGAACTCTCTCACTCTCACGTACAAACAAACAAACAAACAAATACATCACTCACAAACAATCAAACAACCGCATTCCATCACATTCATCAAAGTTATGGATAGTCTACATGTATGCTTTCTCAAGCAGCTAAAATGTCTTAGTGTATCATTCACACTGAACTTCCCCAAGAGTTTTTGTGTCTATCTATGGCTTCCAAAGATGGTATGATTCAATAACTTGAGTTTGTGTTACTACCCTTGTTGCGACTACTAGAATTAGCTTTCTCCCCCTCTACTTGTCTATATTTGTGCAAATACCTCTTTAGGGGGCCGGCGTATTCGTCGAAACCTAGTGTACTAATTGCCCAACAAATGTCGTCTCCATTGATGGTCTTGCGCTTCTCTCCATTGCACTTCAAGGAGGCTTCCCCGGCGACGAAGCCAATAAACTCCGACACACATTCTTGCATGGTCTCTTTGGCTTCTTTTGAGATCTTGGCATTGGGTGGTAGAATCTGCTTCATGATCCTCCCGACATTAGCAATAGGCAGTAGGAGATCTTGCTCCTTGATGCACCCATCTCCTGAGCTAGTACCAGCGGCGACAGTAGTGGCGCCATCCCCAAAAGTAAGATTTTGAGAATTATAGCTGCCTCCCATGTTTTCAGACATTTGCAGAAAGTAACAAAACCTAGCCCTTCTTGTTCCTGTTCCTCAGAGACACATCCTTCTTGGCTTCTACTTCTATATATCTACATGTATAGGCAGGTATATGGATAAGCATTTCTTTTCTTTACAAAGGGGTGGGAAGTAAAGCTTATGAAGGGAGCAAAGAGGAAGGAAGCTGTAGCTTTTACAATGATGTCCAATTGCCTATCATCCCTCCCTTTCTTTGATAATTTGGTATTTCATGTGCATAAGGAATTGCTTTTTTACCCTATTTCTTACTTACACTTTTTAGAATTTCTAAATTCGAATTTGACTCAAACTCTTATCAAATCGAGAAACTTGATAAGTATTTGAGAAAAGCTCATTGACTCACTCGATTTGAAATGAAATCTGGTTGAGTTTGCTCAAACTAACTTGCTTGATTCATTTTGAGTTTTTAAACACCGACTATTTGCGTTATGGATTTTTCCATTGATATGGATTGGACTAAGTACACCATTACATTTGCATGCACATTAGATTTTTTTTTTTTTTTTAAAAAAAAGAAGTTTATATAAGTTGAAAACGTTCATTCAAACTCATGTTTTCTAATCTACTAATTCAACATAAGTCCATTTACATATCTAAGTTGTAAAAAGAAAAAATATTTGAAGTTTGAAGATTGCATTTGAACCCATTTACATTGGTTATGAATTTAAAATTGAGGATCATTTACATCTTTTATGTATATAATATTGAAGTATGAATTACTAAGTCAACTTTGTTTTTAGAAAATCATTATATGCAATCACCATTTTTGTCATGAAATCCTTAGATCTAAACATCTCTATGATAGGGGACATGCTAGGAGAATTGAATTACATTACAATTGTGTTTATACCTATCATGTTTCATAGTGTTTTTTCTATTCAACAGTGAATATGCTGCGTACACAAGTAAAATTAATTCTAATAAAAAAACCTAAATCTTGTAAACAAAAATTAAGAAAAAAATACTGTAAAGTTGACTTATGACTCTAATTATCTATGTTTTGATGAAGGTCATGATTAGAAAGTTGTTTGCATTGCATAATGACCTGAAAATTTGTAGAAAAATCTATTTATTCTTAGTCATCTGCTTCAAACTAAAAAATAATTAGAATTCCAAATTTTACATTTTTATACACCTTTTACATAAAAGAAAATCTAAGTTTCCCAACTAAGGCTTGCACTGTAGGCATGAGAAATCGACCTACCTGCCTCAGTATTAAAAGGAAGCAAAACAAAAGGTGGTCCAAAAGGTTTCCCTAAGCATCTCCTGCTTAAATGCTAATGACTTACTGTTTAAGCACGTTGATGCAGAGTCCAAGGTAGAGACCATTCTTAAATTAAATCTAAACCCTAACTCCTAAACCTTTTAACTGTTGATTACAAAAAGCCAAATGGTCCCCTCTCCCTATTGCTCCCAATAATTCTACCAGGGGTACAAATATCGGCCGATACATATCGTATCGGCTGATATGTACCAGTTTTCAAGGAGTGAATATCGGCCGATATATATCGTTATCGGCCGATATTCACAATATCGGCTGAAATATTGGCCATATTTTATCGGCCAATATCGGGTGGAGAGAGGAAAATATCGGCCGATAATGATATATCGGTCAACATATCGTATCGGCCGATACCGATTTTTAAACCCCTGAATTTTACAATAGAATCACATTATATAATTATAAACACAAATAATCTCTATAGATTAGTTTGGGGTATATTGCATAAAAGACTCTTATATATAATTTGAATATTTAATAAAGATATTTTTACTATTTTTATATTTAAAATTAGATTTTTTTTAATTTACATGTGGAAAATCGTGGGAAACCCAGCGTAAAATCTCCACAGGTGATATCCACTGCTCTTAGAGTATACCAGATTAAGCCATGGAGGCTTGAACTTGGCACCTCTCAGTTCTTGAGGTGGGAGGTCAACCAATTGAACTATAAAATAAATAACGGGATACATTGTTCCATTGATATGTGAGAATCATTAGATATCTCTAGATCTAGTAATCACTTTGTTGGATTACCTAATCTTTCAATTAATTAAAATAAACGTCTCCCAATCAAATCAATCAACAGGAATCACCTTTTAAATTACAATGGTTGTGTGGTTATGTCCTTTAACTCGGACTTTGGAATATAAAACTTTGGGAAATTGAGATGCCAACACAGTTAGGTCCTAGCTTTGAGGTCTAAATGGTCGACAAAATGGGTATCATTGGTGCTTGTTCTCTTATAAACGAGCAATTTTCTTTGGTGGGTGGACTAATGGCTGGGACAGACCTAAGGGCATCACTGCATTTGCTTCTCCAACACTGGATCTTTGTCTCCCATCTCATTCTTATTGCACTGCTGATGCTTAGGAATTCAGAGCTAAGCCCGTTGAATGGTACCTTAGGCTAAAATCCTGGATTACACAATGGAAATGAGAAATTAAATAATCAAATCAAACAGTCACACGAAAAGACACAGATTTACGTGGTTCGGCCAAAGGCCTACGTTCACGTGCAGCAATCGACAAAGAATCACTAATATCAAAAGGAGAGATATAAATTACAAATGTTCCGAAATCCAATTTCTCACCGTTACTCTCTCTCTTTCACAAACAACTAAACTCTCAATTGTGACCGAGCAAAAAATGAGCCAAATCAGATTGGGCCAAATCGAGTCAATATTCGAGCATGGTAATTATAGTGCAAACCTATTTAATTCTTGTAGATGAAACTACATGTCATCTGATGTTTTATTTTGTCTTGTTTTATTTATATTATGCTTTAGATATAGATGATAAAAAAAATTATGAACATTCAAATATATCTCATTAATATGTATTTTAATTGAAAAAGAACTTGCAAATTCTAAAAAAAGGATTTAAAAAAGAAAATCTGAAAAAAACCTCAAATGTAATATGCCATGATGTATGTTAGAAGACCTCATTAATGGCATTCGTTATCTGTATAAGAGAAGAAGCATTATTATCACTGATATAATGTGCCAAACCTACGCAAATTGTAAAAATAAAGCAATTCCCTATGATAGAATTTTTTAACAGTAATCATACAAAATGTTCTTAAATTTTCTTTGTATAATATTTTTGCTCTCTTCTTACTATAATTCTCTCTCTCTCTCTCTCTCTCTCTCTCTCTCTCTCTCTATTTTCTAAAATTAATATTCTCCTCTTCCCATAAGTTTCTTTTTTTTTTCCCCTTTTTACTGTTTGACTTATACATAGCTTAGTCATGAGGCTCACTATATCAAAGTTTGTCTCTCTCCTTCCCCCAATCCTCTCCTTCGAAGGGATTTCGTCTTATTTTATTTTTTAAAATTATACATTTTTTATGGACAACATGAGTATTCCCGCTCTACTTTGACATGAGATTGACCCTACAGATATACGAAACCACCCATAAATTTCAAATATCAAGTAAATCAGAGAAGAGTCAAACTAAGATCTCTAGTCTAATTCTATAAACTTGCACTATCTTTGCTATCTTTCCAACCATACAGGTCCGGCCTAACTATAAGACAAGTTAGGCTGCGCCTTAGGCCACATTTGGAAAAAGCCCACTCCTATTTTGATTGAATGGTGGATTGGATGGGACTGAGAGACAGAGTATGTGGATAAATGAACCGAAAAAGAGAGAAGTCTCAAACTTGATGTTCATTTTCATAAACATAAGTCAAATGTTTAGGAAGTAGATATCTTCTCCAAGACTGAAGTTTATTACTTTGAAAGTTTATATAAATATGATCTCCACTATATATTTGCTTGGTAGGTACTTAATAAATATTTTATTTGAATTGCCTGCGAATTAAATTCATGAAAATAGATTGAAAGTCAAAAATCTTAAGGGCCCAACACATTTTTATTCCATTTAAACTTTACAAAACATTTAGTAAAGATTCTTTGCGGCAGCATCTAGTTTAGTGATGTGTTGATTCTGAGCTTCCACACTAAGAGTTTGGAGTTTGGGCCAATATTATCAACAAATATTTTAGTGGGTTGCTTCAATTTAAGTACTTTATACATATTTAAATTAAATATAGTATAGTATAGCATCTAATTCTGTCTAAGGGAAGGTATCAAGTGAGGCCATACCACCCATAAAGATTCTTTCCATTTTTCTATGGAAGACTTTCTATTTTCTTCATGAAAATTATAGACTACATTCTCAATCATATGGAATGCATGTACAATATGATCATACCTCAAAAGTCATACTAGTTGAACAATCCTAACAACATAATATTATATTCACATGAAAATAAAATATGCTAAGGGCATTTTTAATGTATGAAGAAAATATAATTTTATGATTTTCGATAGGTGTATTGGCAATATAAAAAATAAGAGAGAATTAGTGTTTCTAAACACTGCAGATTGTTATTTTATTGGTCATTTCTATTCTTCAATCTAAGACAATAAGCAGATGATCAAATAAAATTTGTGAATGAGTTATGACCATTAACTTAAATCGAACAAACTAATAAGGAAAGCTAGACTTTTTTCAATAAAGTGCACGATTTAACTCTTGGTATGATCTTTTAAGTACAATCTAGGGGTGAAACTTGGGTTGGGTTGGGTTGAAAAAAAAACCCGAATTAAACTTGAGTTGGGTTGGGTCAACCTTTTTAAAAATTGGCCTGACTCAGTCAGAATTGACCCGACCTAACCCACAAAAAAAAAATAATATAGCACTCGAGTTGAGTTGGGTTGAGTTGGACTATTGAATTGGGTCGAGTCGGGTTTGTTGCCAGATAATAACCTAAGAGGGGAGGTGAATTGAGCTTTTTCAAACTTTAACAATTTAGCAAATGCACAAATTGGAAGAGCAAGCAATAAGGAAAGTAAATTAAAAGCACAAACAATAAGAAGAGATGGAGAAATTAAACTCAACGATTTTTATGAGGTTCTACTTCTCGCCTCAAGTACATCACTTGAGGATTCTAATACACTGTAATCTCCTTCATTAGTGGAGATAAATATTCTTACAATAAGAGAACACCTCTCTTAAAATACAAGGGAGAAACACCCTTCTTACCTTACAAGGTTACGCCAACCCTTTACAATACTTATAAAAAAATCTTTTGTAACTCTTTTGAATATGCAATTTAAAGCTCACAGCATGAGTTACTTACTTCAATCTCATCGATCCAATTTTCCTTGTTGATTCTTTAAATTCACCATTTTGTGCTCAATCAACCAAGGTAGTAGAGGAGGTAGGTTTTAGGTTTTAGGACACACTTAGGTAAATACTCAAATCTACCTAGGTATCTCCCAATTCCAAACACACAATGAGCCTTGAATGCTCAAAATATTAAACTTTGAAAAGTCCTTTGTGTTGGAATTTAATCTCATAAAAATTCACCAATTAAAGCTCTATTAGTCTCTCAAGTGCTTAGGTGGTTTTTTATTTTTCTAAAGTTCATCCACAAGCATTACAGCCAAAAATCACTAAAGGACCTCTTTAAAATTTAAATAACACTTGTTCCAACGGCTCTCTATCGGAATGACTGAAATGTTATTTTTCCTTTCGGGAGAATGGAGACTCTAATCATAAAAGTCCTTCTTAGATATAAAATTAAATAATACCCTTCTTAATTTTGAGGTTACATATTAACTCTCCCAAGTGAGAATTCTACAATGACCTAATCCATTGTGGGCCCTAAGATGAAATAAACAGAGTCCATGCAAGTATGCAACTATGCTCCAGTATTATAATTTTTGGTGAAATTCAACTTACATATCATATCAAATAATTCAATTCAATTATTCAAATGGCCAGCCATTTTAACACGGGTAAAATTTGTTAGAAGACACATGATTGAATAAAATTCTAATTTTACCTCTTTCAGTCTACCACTCTTCAAATAACGATGTACCGATAACACGCCGCTCTATATGTATATTTTCTATATATCGATATACCGGTACTTAATGAGTAATAAATCACTAAAAGTAAAATGAAAACTTTACTTTATTCTATATTTTCTAACAAATTTTATCCGTATTAAGATTTACGTCCTATTCAAAAAAATGTGAGGACACAAAAGTATGAATGGGAAGAAAAAGCACTTTATTAAATTAAAATAGAAGTGTTGAAGATAATCAATAAGCAGTCACGACATTAGATCCCACTAGCTGATTGATAGGTCCACAATATAATTATACTCATTTCTAAGTTTCATAAAGTGTGGCCTTTAGTTTCCACCATTTATGTGCAAACACCTCACCACTTTATTTTTTTTTTAATAATAAAAAAAGACTTTTGCAATCTCGCGTTTGAATTTTTTAATAAAGAAGAACCTCAATATCTTTATCCGAAACTCTAAATGTAACCAGCTCTTCACAAGTCAGAAGCATCAAATGACTTACAAAACATATTTTAAAATTTTTACACGTGTACAGCAGAAATATAGTGTTCCAATCACGAGTATGAATGTATCTCATAGTCATCTCGAGCCCCATATGGTGTGGTGTTGTAGTCGTTTTTGTTAATAACTTAGTATATGATATTTTATGAGATTCATAAATTATATTATTTAAAAAGTAGTTATTAAATCTATTTAATTATTAAAGTTAAAGATAGGTTCTACTATAAAAGTACAAAATTAGTTATCTTCTAATATTTTTTTAAGACTAACGTGTTCAGATCTCTTAAAATATCTGACTAATATTTGGAGCATATGTAAACACCAAGTAATAATTAAATATCAATTTATAAATCAAATGTAAATCCAATTCAATCTGTAATTGTAACAATTAACACTTACCAATAATTCACTTTTTTTCAACTAACAATTCATAATTATATATATGCTTTTAAATTTTAATAAACCTTTAAAAAAAATAAAAAACCACAACAATTGCTGCAATGATAATGAAAGAGGAATTCAGGTTAAAGTTAAGCTGTCCTGACCATCATCACACTCAAATTTAGAGCTCAGGCCTTTGCAAACTGAGCCAGGTATGAAGCCCCTTCAACCATCATGTAAACTAATAAAGTCATAAATAACATCAGATATACGTTTTCCCATTTGATGAAGAGGTCGTCTGAAGAAATTATTACAGATAATTTGGGTGGAAGATAGAAAATAAACAGATCAATTAACCTGGTCCACCCTGATAAGTTTTGATGAAAGAAACATGTCCATCCAACCAAACGTGCATTGAATTGTTTAATAAACAGGTTGATTTGAGTAAAGTTATTTAATAAAAGATTAAATTAAAACTTCAAATTAAATGGGATGAAGATGAAAAACTAACCCATTAAAAGAATATATGAAAAGATTGGCATGGGATTATTCAGGATCTAGCGGAATTTATACCAGTTGGACAAGACTGGACTAATTTCGAGGCCATGAATATGGACTAGGCCCATTTTTAGGTTCCGATTGTCTTTCTCTTAAGATCTGGCCAAGTATGAGGCATACTTTTGTGGCTGCAATGGGTTGGACATGCACCCTTAATTTTCAAGCTTCTGTTTTGGACAATGTCCAATTTATGGCCCCAAAGTTAAACAGGCTAGGATCTTGGCAACCTAATTGGAACCCATGAAGCCCATTTACACACTAAATGGGTCTGGGCCCATAAACTGGTTTTCCCTATTCAGGCCAAGGCTATACATATACATACATGATATCTTTGGAATTTAAAATTTAAAGTGTTCGACATAATTTAATAATTTATGATAAGGTTTTTGAGTTGACTTGACTAAAAAAAAAATTTAATTAAATAAATAATAAATTTTATTAAATTTAAAAACTCAACAAAATTATGAGTCCCAATTGAGAGTTGGTATAAGCATTAAGCACATTGAGACGTTTCTTAAGGTCAACTCAAGCGAGAATTAAATATATTTAGAGAGTGAGGGGATTGGGTTCTGCTGTACACGTGACTTGAAAGTTGGCCACGTGGCATGCTGACTCAATCTACCGTTTCGAGGAATTTCATTTCCCAGAATCCTTTTTCCTCATTCTTGTTCGGTTGGGACCTCGGAGAGTTCGGGGAGAAGAAGAAACGAGAAAAGGCGATGGCGAGGGCAAGTTCCTACCTCGCGCATCCTGAGAGATTCTACGCTGCTGCTACCTATGCTGGATTTCGAGGCTCATCTCTCAATTCCAATTCCCGTCTCCCCCAATTCCAGAATGACGTCGCTGTCTTGCTTTACGCTCTCTACCAGCAAGTAAACTTGCTTCTCCACTGATCCCCTATCTTCTTCTTCTTCTTTTTTTTTCTTTTTTCTTTTAATATTGAATTCTGAGATTAGTAAATCCTAATAATTGTGGAATTTTAGATTCCTGCAGTATCCATTTTTGTTTTGTGGGCTATGGAATATTAGCTCAGATATGAGAATTCTATAATTGAAGTAGTTAAAACTTTGGAATTCGAACTTATAAATCCAAGGGAATTGGAGTTTTGTGGAATTCATAATTCCCATGCTAGAGTTCCTGTTTCACCACTAATGAAATATGAATGAAACATGAGGGATTTTTGCTAATGACAGGATCTCGATAGTGTTAATTATTGGTTTAAAAGCCTTCAGCTGCATTGCTTTCATGTGATTGCAGGCGACAGTCGGACCTTGCAATAATCCAAAGCCTCGTGCTGGGATTCCTGTTGAGCACAGCAAATGGACAAGGTATGCGTGGTTTAAAATGCTTGCTTGGACAGTTAAGCCCTAGCTGGTTCAGTCTACAGGCTAATCAAGTTCAACCATGATTATATAATAATAACTAAACAAAAACTGTTAGATATATTGAAAGTAGTCAAAACCTATTAAAACGCCTGGTTCGTACTGGTCCAACCATCAGTTTTGTTTTCACTGTTCTGTTCAGGTGTTTATTGGGTGGGTGTTTTGATTTGGACTAAATGTCTAAACGAGCCAGACATCAGGTCCCATCAAAACTAGACACCCAATTAATCGTTCAAATGCCAATATGGTAATATTTACTAAAATAAGAAACTACTTACCTTTTCTTTTGAGAGATGCAAGAAAACACATTATGATAAGTTCTTTTTCTCTGTTATTTTGCTACCACAGTGTATTTGGGTTTCGAAGTATGCTATTTTGGTTTAGCTTTTCTCCTTATGTTGAATGTAGTGGATAAACAGGCACACAACTCAGAATTTGAGGTTGAAAATTTATCCATTTCCTCATACATACAAATATAGAAAAAGATGCACTCTCACATTCCAATAAAAAAATGAAAAAGAAATGCACTTCTTTGACCATAACTGGAGCAGATGCTTATATATATTTGAGGTTGGATGTCTTATCAATTATCCAAACTGATAAAACAAGCATCCATGTTCACTTTCGCCATTATTGACTGTCTATAGTTTCCAACCTGCTGGAATATTAGGTCAAGGTAGTAGAAATGCACTCCAATTGTTGGGTCTCATGATATCAGCTAAATTATTCAACTCTTAATTTTTATGAGCTCTTCTTTTAAGGATTTTATTTTTTATATCAAATACATCTATTACTTCTACAGTTGGCATGGACTTGGAGACATGACTTCAACAGAAGCAATGCGGCTGTTTGTGAAAATCTTGGAGGTGTTGTACAAAATTGAGTAGTTCAGCTTATATAGTTACTGTTCATTTAAAAGAAAGAGTTATGCTGTTAATAATTATAACTCTATTTCAGTTATTATTTGTGTGTTATTTTTCCCAATAGGAAGAAGACCCAGCTTGGTATTCAAGGGTACCTGAATTTGTAGTTGAGCCCGTCATAGATGTTGAAATGAATGTGAGTTCAATAAAAGTTCATCAATACTGGACTCACCTTAGACATGAATAAAATTATTTTTTATTTAAAGGAAAAGATTTGATGCTCTTCTCCACTTTTATAAGGTAACTCTAGTGATGTGATAGCTTGTGAAAAATATTTTATTTCGTGTTTGTGTGTAACCATAAAGTCAAGGTATGTGTTGTGTGTGTTTTGGACTTTAATTTTTTTCCCTCGTCTTTTTCCTTGTTTTTGAAGAGAAAAAATGTTTTCCCATCATATACATAGAATGGATAAACGTATATCACCTGTTATCATGTGCATCATCTTCTATAATTTAATTAATTGAATGTTCAGAAAAGGCAACCCTAGATAGATGGGATTAGTAGCTTTGATGATGATGAGTAAATGTTCAAAAAACTTAATAGTATTCTAAACCTTCGGGTGATGGGAACTAACCTATAGTAATATTCTGATGCAGAAGGGGTTATGGACAACTACTTGGGTTGTTTTCTTGAGAAAAGTGGGCCCATTAAAGTCTTAATTTGACAAATTCAATTCAATTTATTACTTGTGTCATATTTGGCAAGTTATTTACTAATTGTTTTGAGGTCCTTAAATAAGGTGTATGTAGAGTGATGAATTTATGAAAAAAATTATTAGATTTGTTTTTAGTTATATCCATCTTCTTCTTTTTCATCTCTTGCCCAAAGGTTTTCGGGAGAGATAATGCTATTTCTCTAATTTCCTTCTAGTTCTGCTGCGTTAGGAGGATCATCTATACTTGGACTCCAACAAGAGTAATAAGATCTTTGGACCCTACTTGGAGGACATCTCGACATCTATGTACAAGTTGCACTGACATCAACTTGAAGCTTGAATGTTTTATTCCCTACAAGTGGAACCAGCGTTGGGGACTCCAATAGAGGATTTAGTCAAGTTCATAAATTAGTCAAAGTGGAATTTCTACTTGTGGATCAAGTCTTTGTGACCTGACCGAAGGATCCACTTACATCTGTGTGCAACTTCAAATTGTAATTAGTGCAAAAGTTAACCAGTAGAAGAAGACTGCTGGTCTGAGCCAATCAAGATAAAGAAAAGTCTAGAAACAAGTCTAATTTGGAGACCCCTGCTTTGCCAATAAAAGCGGATCCAACAGCTTAGTGCTAAGAACGACCATACCCATTTCCATACTCAAGTTTAAATTCATGTACTTTTTGTAGAACTTGTGGACTTAAAATTTTGTAAAATTTGTGTCTACATGCATCATCGTCATAATTGTTGTTGTTGGGTTATTGTTCTTGTTGCCCTACTTTTTGTTTTTTGTTTTTAAATGGGATGCGTAATAAAAGCATTTGTATATAACAAATTTATCTCAATAAATGGGAGATCTTGGTTCCAAAAATCACCTAACCTAATGCAAGAGCTACTGATCTCATTTGCATTGAAATTAATGTTTAAATTAGACATTTCTATTTGTAAGGATTTTATCATTTAACATTTTTTCTGTGCATCAAAGTATTTTTAATCACAACTTTTTATGGTTTGTTTCAGAATCCAAAACTAAAATCGGTTACTCCAAATGGGAACTCTATTATAGAGCCGAAGGTCGTATCCACTGGAAATGAGAATGTGTCAGAGCCTCAAGATAAAGGTGTTGTCTTGGAAGGTCTGGGTTCAGTTGCCATTTATGATCAGTGGGTATCACCTTCTACATCTGGCCAACGCCCTAGAGCCCGATATCAGGTATTGCTCATATTTGACATATTCTTGTCTGGTAACCATAAAACCCCCTTTTTAAAAAAAAAAATTTCATTCACGGTTAGATAATGTATATTCTCTATATTTACAGCATGGAGCAGTAGTAGTTCAAGATAAGGTGTACATATTTGGTGGAAATCATAATGGTCGCTACCTTAATGACCTTCAGGTATGTTGTTGCTTCAGGAGTTATTTTTGAACCAATTACACACAATAAGTTAATTTTTTTAAATGTTTATGCAAGTTAAAATAATCCCTTCCAAAGTTTTCATACAACAAATTTCATGATTGCTTTTATTTATATTTTCACTATTATTGGAATATAAAGTTCAACTAGAAATAAACTTCATGATATCCAATATCTTTGCTTGGTAGCCCATATAAAATCTTAGCAAATGTTTTAGCTAATCGGTTGAAAGTGGTGCTTTCTTCTTTGATATCCCCTAATCAGAGTGCATTTATCAAAGGCAAACAAATTGTGGACTCAGTGGTGGTGACTCATGAGTGTCTTCATTCAAGATTTCAATCTGGGGAACCAGGTGTAGTTTGCAAGTTGGATTTTCAAAAAGCCTACAATAAGGTGGACTGACAGTTTCTTGATTTTGTATTGAGGAGGATGGGGTGTGGTGATAGGTGGAGAAGGTGGATGCGTTCATGTCTTGACTCGGCTCATTTATCGGTGCTGGTTAATGGTGCTTTCAAAGGTTTTTTTCAGAATAGAGAAGGGTATCATGCAAAGAGATCCATTGTCTCCCTACCTTTATGTTATTGTTGCATAGTCGCTTCACCTTATGTTACAGGTTGTATCTATGCAGGGCTAAATTCATGGTTTTTAGGTTGCTCACACGAAGATAGATGTCACGCATTTTGCAGTATATTGATGATACCATCTTATTTCTTAATGCTAACATAGAGGAGTTGAGGCTGTTTCGGGCGATTTTGTTATTGGTTCCAGTTGTGCTCGGGATTGAAGATCAATTTTGTTATGGTTTTGTGTGTTCAGTTGGCTGCGGTGTTGGGGTGTAGAGTCTCCTCTTTGTCATTGTCTTATCTTGGGCTTCTTCTCTGCAAATGGAAACCAAATAAGAGATGTTGGAATTGGGTGGTAGAGGAAATGGAGAAAAATTTATCTACTTGGAAGGGACAGTATCTCTCCATTGGTGGTAGAAGTGTTTTAATTAAATATGCTCTATCTAGCCTCCCTGTCTACTTTTTGAGTCTATTCAAGTGCCCAGTTGCTGTGATTAAAAAGTTGGAGAGTACTCAAAAAAATTTCTTGTGGAATGATGATAGAGACAAAAGAAAGTTCCACTTGGTTGCTTGGCCTCAAGTTTGTAAGTCTGTGAAGGAAAGGGGGTTGGGTATTGGGCCTCTTCGGTTGTTCAATATTGCTCTTTTGGGAAAGTGGCTATGGAGATTGGGGGAAATCCTCAAACGGTCTTTGGAAGCATATTGTTCAACAAAAGTACAAGTTGAATAGCTTGGGATGGCGAGTCATGTTTGATAATAGAAGGGTGTCTGGATTTTGGAAGGGGTCGGTTCTATCTGTTTCATTTTCAATTCCTATATCAGGTACCGTGCTTATTCTAGGGAGAATATTCTTTTCTGGAAAGATAGATGGGTGGGAGATGCTCTTTTGGCTTCCACCTTTCTTATTCTCTTTTCCTGCTTTAGACAAAGATGCTAAGGTAAGGGTGTGTTTGGAGATTCGTAATGGTAAGGTTGTTTGGTGTCCTCAGTTTAGAAGGCAGCTGGAGGATCGGATGTTGGATGATTGGATGTTGTTAATGTCCTAATTGACTGGTGTTTATATTTTGGGGCGTGGTGAAGATAGGCGTCGTTGGGAACCGGATTCTCATCGGATTTTTATAGTTAAATCCATTTGCAATAAGCTGTTAATTACTAGGGAAGTGCTTAGAGTGAACTTGAAAATTTGGAAGGGTGTTGCCCCTTTCAAGGTGAAGATATTTTGATGGTTGGTTGGTCTATAGAAAATTTTGACTATAGATAATTTGCGGGTGCTTTGAATGTTCATAGTTAATGCTTGCCCCCTGTGTTTGGTTGATGAAGAGTTTGTCAATCATCTTCTTGTGCATTGTAGATTTGTGCTCAGATTTGGTACTATTTCTTTCAGCTGGTAGGATTGGATTTTTGTTTGTCGAAGTCTTGGTTAGATTTATTTAATGAAGAAGTTTTTTTTTTTTTTTTAAATGGTTTATATATTAATAGATAAAAAGCACTGGAGGTTCAAATACATAGAGAATAAGCAAAGCAAAGCAGAAACCAACAACTGCAGGAAAAGAGCCACTGCACAACACAAGACGCCAATCAGGCCAGAAAGCCAAAAGACGAAGAGCCTATGCTAGGTAAACACATTCTTTCGAGGCACGCAGTAACTCAGACATTGAGATATTCCTAAAGAGAAACAACCCACAATGCAAACTTGGTTACAACACGCCTGGTTACAACACGCCTGGCAACGGACTTTTTTAACGGAATAAAGATCATATTATGGCAAATAAAATAAAGAAATACAAAAGAAAATTTCTGAGAGACGGAAACAATGTTCCAAGCAAAAGACAACTCAACCACCAATGGTGTCATAATCTATAGCACCCCCACCCAAAAAGTCCCACATCGGTTGGGAGCTTGGGTGGTGGGGGCTTTATATGAGAAGGGGTAACCCTCCCCATTGTGAGGCCTTTTGGGCCTGACCATGTGGGCCAGGGCCCAAAGCAAAACCGTGCGGGTCGGGTAGGGCCCAAAGCGGACAATATCACGATGGGGTAGGGTCGGGTTGTCACATAACCCAAGCCACCGATGGAGAAGTTCTTTTAGAAAGTCTCTTTGGGCAACCACTGTTCTGAGTATTGTGTGGTCTGTTTGGCTGGAAAGAAATTTTACGATTTTTAAAGGGAGAGAGTCTTTTATTACACACCTTGTTGAAGTTATAAAGAGCAGAGTGGCCTGGTGGATAGTGGGTTCTGGCAAATTCCAAGGAGTTACGATCTCAGATATATGTCGAGCTTGGAACTCAGTGGATCATGTATTGCCTTAGTCATTTCTGGTCACTTTAGTGGCTTGGTCTCCTCTTGCAACGGGTCTACTTAAACTAAATTTTGATGGAAGTTGTGTACAAGAGGCTGGTTTAGCAAGCTATGGAGGTATTATTCGTAATGGTTTTGGTGGTACTGTGCTATCCTTTGTGGGTCCTCTTCTCAATGGGTCTGTGTTAGATGCAGAGTTATATGCTTTGTGGAGGGGTGTGTTGGCGTTGGAAGAGTTAAGAGCAATTGGGAGTATCTTGGAAGGTGATTCTAAGATTATGGTTAGTTGTGCTGCGGGGTCTCTTTGTCCTTGGTGCTATCTAGATAAAATTGACAAAATTCAGAAACAATGAGTCGTCAGGGTGTTATTCTATCTTCGGAGATTGTAAATAATTTGATGTAATTTTGAGGTAGTTTCTCTTGTTTTTTTTTTTGGGTTGCTTGCGTTATGTGCTTGCTCCCTTTTGTTGATCTTTCTCTTTTTTTCTCCTTGATTAATGAAGTTACCTTTCAAAAAAAAAAATTCCTGATCTATGTGTAGTCATTGTTTTTATGTATGCAAAGGTCTATTACAGGTAACCTCACTTCTTTTTTCTTTTTTCTTTTTTTTTTCCCTTCTTTTTTTGCAGGTTCTAGATTTGAATAGTTTGATGTGGTCTAAGGTAGATGCGAAGGTGGCTGCAGAGACCCAAGAAGCATCATTCTCCATTACATTGGCTCCTTGTGCTGGTCATTCCTTGGTAAATACAGTTTAACTTCTGCTTTTAATTTTTAGTATTTGAATTAATTTGGTGAGTTATTGTTTTTTTTAATGCATTGTAGTATTGTCACTTCTAGATGACCATATTCAATTGATTCATTTTCATATAGATATCATGGGGGAATAAGCTTCTATCTATTGCTGGACATACAAGAGATCCATCTGAGTCTGTTACAGGTCAAAGTCGTTTCATTATTTTGTTTTTTACTTTCTGATCTATTTGCATAGTTAATATTATCCCAATTAACATGTATGCTCCTCTCTCTCTCTCTCTCTCTCTCTCTCTCTCTCTCTCTCTCTCTCTCATATGACAGTGAAGGAATTTGACCTTCAAACTTGCACTTGGTCAAACTTAAAGACTCATGGGAAAGCACCGGTATGTAGCCCTTTTTTTCCCTTTAGGAAAGCACCAAGATAGTTGTCCAGTTTTCTGCTTTAGAAGGATGGGAAACATTTTCTTGATTTTCTATTTGCCCATAACGTGTAGCATGGGTGACAAGTGCTCACTGGTCCTACGATGAAAGCATGTGGATTCAAGTCACATTACCAGTTTCATAAATAAATAAGCTCCATATGTTACAGAAAATTCATTAACTCTGACACTAAGCTTAAGATTGGGATAAGCTTGAATTTGTTGGGTACCTTGGGGTTTAGGCCAAATCATGGTTGGGCCTCTCTCTCTCTCTGGAAGGGGGAGAGAGAGATTGGACCTTTTAGATGGGAGGTGGAAGGATGAAACTTCATAATCAAAGCATCTTAATATTTGATATGGGGCCCTTTGTAAAAGTTGCCAGTTTGTGGAGTGAAATTTCACCAGACACTGATGTCCCATTTTGGTACAAGCAAGGTTAGGTTTGACAACAGCCTCATGTGGTTTGGACCCTTCTGACCTATCTAAATAGAATTGCAATTCAGCAGTAGAGTCAAATCTCTAGACCTTAATCTGGCGTGCACCTTGGTCTGTCTACGCTATCAGAGTTTCACTCACCATTGAATTGAAACCTCATAAAAAAATTGCACTTTTTTAACCACTAAACTTGTGGCTCTAAAACCCAAGTCACCACTGTCCACTGATACTGATTTTTTGTCCAACTCCAATCCATGACAAGGACTTTAATCCACTGATCCCCATCATTCGGGTTCTATGGTCCATGTGGACACACTAGTGGATCCATGTGCCAGTATGCATGGAAGACTCCAGATGTTTTGAAGACACCAGAGGAATCTTGTTATCTTCTAAGCTCTTTGTATTTGTACTTTAAATTGCTTCATCGTTTTGCTGCAATGTTTTCACTTGCATTTGAAACTGTCTTACATTTCATATTGACTTTTCAGGTCTCACGTGGAGGTCAGACAGTGACTCGTGTTGGAACAAGTTTAATCATGTTTGGTGGTGAAGATGCAAAGAAATCTCTCCTTAATGATTTATACATTCTTGACCTAGAAACAATGACCTGGGATGAAATTGATGCTGTGTAAGTGACTATAATAAAAGATAAGCACCCTTTATAGTTATACAACTTATATATCTCGTCTTTTCAATTATTTTGGTTAGAAGAATGCAGTGAAGAAATTTTGGAACCTTTATGCCACTTGAGGAACTGACTGAAACCCAATACAATGGCATTATTCCAGATGTAAATACCTCATCTTTGCTTGCTTCTGTTGATTAATAGAAACCCCCTCTCATTGTTATTAGTAGTTAATTCTGACCATACTTTGAGGACATGTTTGGTAGTCCATTCATGATTGAATGAGAAAGGTTCTCATTCTTAATAGAAACTAATATTTCCATTTCAAGGAGACTAAAAGTGACTTAAAAGGCTAGAATTTAAGTCATTCTCATGTAACTTTTTCATATCGATTCTTTCTACCAAACACACTAACTTTCTCAGAATCATTCCTATTCTCAATGATTTTAGATACCAAACAAGACCTATGTTTACCATGACTCTACCTAGAACTACTTTCTAACTTTTGATGAGACTTGGAGGTAAAAGGCATTGGTCCAAAAACTTGTTGTACAAATTTTAAATTTATAACTCGTAAGCGCACGAACCATTAGATAGTATAGCGATTGAGTGCGAGGTCGAACCCTTCGGAACTTAGGAAAATATATCCATGAAAAACATACCACTGAATTACGTATTTTAAGAAGTTTAGGAAATATGGAGATAAATCATAAATATGAAATTATTTATCTAATCTATGAACTTTAGTTTTAATTTAGAAATATTCTAGATTTAAACATAGAATCTAACAATGTAACTAATTTTAATTAAGATGGTGGAATTAATATAAAAATATAAACAATCTCAATCTAATTTAAAATACAAAATTAAGATGCAATTAAATTACTTCCAACATAGTTCATCAATTTCACGAGTTTTTTGAATTTATAAACTAATAAAATAAAAAGAAAACTAAGATTACTTATTTACATATTTACAATGGAATTGAATCAAGTACTAAGATGGCATCATGTCCCATATCTCAAATCTAATGAAAACAAGACCTAGACCATGGAGCTCTCGTAAATTACCGAAATTTGATTCAAGTTTTTCATTCATAAACAATCTAATTAAAGACCACATGAATTTCTTTAAACATAGATTAATCAAACCAAACCTTAGGCTTAGACAGATTTTATACTTAAATTTTAATTCTAAAATAAATCTCACACTCTGATAGAGTGCCTTAGAATGAAAAATTAAGTTCCAACTATCCCAACAAATCTCATTCAATTTGAAAAACCTTAGATAAATCCCGACATGAAAAATCAAACTTTCATCATCAAATTTTGAGAATTGGAAAACCATAAGTCTACAACTCATCTTGATTTCATTAATTGAAAATATGAATTAAAATTACAATACAATGGGATTTGGAATAAAGAAATTACAAGAAAACAAAGAGAAAATTGAAAAACACCAACCTCTAGAAACGCAATGTGAAATTCGACTGACCTCTTGCTCCTTGAATCCTATTCCTCTCCTTAGCCTCTTAGCCCTCCTGATACAGTTCGAATTTTGCTTTGGTGGAGGGGTCTTATTTATAGGCTAAAAGAGGTACATATCGATGGATGAGATAGATTGAGATGGAAGAGGAAAGTCAATGAGTGGTGTGGATAGGATGTGACTTTGGAAAGTTAAGATCGAATAATACAATTTAGGACAGTCGAAGTGTATGGTGGAGATGGAGTTATCTTAATGAAGTAAGGAACAAAAGAGGAAGGAGATTAAAAAGATGGTAGGCGCATGAAGTGGGGTCAGCGATCGCATAGTGATGTGGCGTGTAGGACACATGGCTTCTAATCTCCTCTGCTGTGCGATTATAATGGGCTGCAAACTAGCAGAGAAACTAGGCATGAAGGGCTCTCGATTCTCATAGTGCTTAGTGGTGTACAATATTCCTTTTATATACAAGATTGGCAGCACAGCAAAACCATCCCAATTCATGCTAATCTCTTCATTGGTTGCTCTAAAAAGCTGCTTTCAATTATCTTTTATCCAGGTGGCATGTCTATTTTATAACCACAAATGGAGCATCTACTAGTTTCAACTCCAATAGCCACATTGGTAGTTCTCCTCCCTGAACTCTATCCATGTGTCTCTCAGTTCCACTCTTTGCTGGCTGATATGTGCTTGCAACATCTGGCTGTAAATCTTTCAACCTGTTTGACTCAGCCACACATCTGTTTGCTGTGAATGCTAAGGTCAAAATATCCCAAGATGCTGCTGGTTTTGATCGGCCAATGATTCCTCTGCTACCGCCTCTGTATTTTGGTAGGCAGCTCCCTTCAAACTGCTGCTGTATTCTTTACCCTTTTTTTACTTTCTTGCTGAGACCGATCCTGGAACAGATTTGTTGTACCTTCCCCTCTCAGTGCAGCCGTGTACAGTCAAAACTTGAATCATGTGGTTCATTCTTTGTACACAAGTTGGTTGTCAATGCTGCTGTATCTTGCTCTGCTTCTTGTCACTGTAACTCTTGAATTCAAGAGTGAACAATACAATTAAAAACTGCTTTGTCTTGGCTGCCTCTGCTTCATTGGTTGGGTTTCTTGCTGATATTTGCAAAGCTTATCTTCTCTCCATCAACCCGAATACCAGTTCAAGCTGAGAAAACTCGCCAGTTCCACCAAATTAAGCCAGCTTTGGGTCTAGAAAGTGCCCCCAACCTAAAATACATAAAACACATTAATTAGATAAAATTAATTAATATGAGATACTAATAAATATAAATTTAGGAGTAACATATATAATAATTTTGCACTTATCAGTGACTTTTGTTGGAACTACTTTCTCACTTTTGATGAGACTTGGAGGTAAAAGGCATTGGTGACTTTTGTTAGTTCACTTTCCATGTTGAAAACTTGTGATAATTCATCAGAGGATGTCTTTACAATCTAAATGCATCTTTCGTTCCTTGATATCTTTAAAGTATCGGGAAAAAAAATCTTCCATGCTTTGATAAATGGACTTTTTGGTTGCCTTTAAATTTTTACTGTAATTTCTATTTGGACCTTACTCTGCTTTATTATATTGTAGGGGAGTGCCTCCTCCTCCAAGGTCTGACCATGCTGCTGCAGTGCATGCAGAGCGGTATCTTTTGATCTTTGGTGGAAATTCACATGCCGCATGCTTCAATGATTTGCATGTGCTTGACTTGCGCAGTGTAAGATATTACTTTCTCAAGATACACTTGTTTCAGTAGTTTCACCTGTTTTTAATGTGGATAGTTTTGTTGCAGATGGAGTGGTCAAGACCAACACAGCAGGGTGACATTCCAACAGAACGAGCTGGGCATGCTGGTGTAACTATAGGTGAAAACTGGTTCATTGTTGGAGGTGGTGATAACAAGAGTGGTATGTCCTGTTCTCTACAAAATTTTCAAAACTTGAGTTCCTAAGTACACGATTTATCATTCAAAAGAAATAATGAAATGAACATGCTTTTATATTTTACATTGTACTGGGACTTTGGTACTTGCTTAAAAGTATCAACCTTTTTTTTTTTTGAGCGGAAACAAGAGTAATTTCATTAAGAAAAAATAATAAAAATACATAGAAGTTTAAAAGGTAGAGGAAAACACGGGTTCGGGAGGTGTGAACCCATGGGAAGAAAAGGAAAAAGTAGTACAAAAATACCCTCCCCATAGCAACATATTTCTCATAAACCCAAAGACGTAATTACAAAAGATAAGATAACCCATCCTTAACATCCTATCCCTATGAAGTTAATTTTCAAAAAAAAAAAATCATATCCCTGTGAGTCAAGGGTAGTAGACGCCCTAGATGGGTGAATCTACTCCATGTTTGCAAAAAAAGTCTGCAACTTGGGTGAACGAGATATCTCAACTTGTAAATAGAGCCTTTATCTCCCTCACCACTGTTTTTTTTTTTGAAAAGTAACTTTATTAAATATTAAAAACTTTCAAAGAATACAAAAAGACTGGCTAGAAATGGCCCACCAAACGTAGGAAACTAAAGCCTACCCATTAAGCTAAAATTTGTTTACAATTTCCATTGATAACCTTAACCCCTGACGGGCCTTCACATCGGCAGTTGAGTTAGCTGATCTAGGAGCCCAAGCAATTTTTAAATCAAAGACAGAAATTACATGTCGGGTTTTCTCAATTTTATCGAGGAACATCCACATGCATTGAGATCCCAATGCCCACTCCACAACTACCTTAGAATCACCTTCAACAATACTCCCATGAACTCCTAGCTCCTCCAACTCTGTAATTCCTCTCTATATTGCAAACAATTCCACCTTGTTCACAGAACCATTAGGGATCAAACCATCAAATGAAAGAACTGTAGACCCAACATCATTACAAATAACACCTCCATAGTCGGCCATACCAATCTCACGCATACAACTGCCATCGAAATTTAATTTAAGAAGTCTAGTATCTGGAGGAGACTAAGGCACTTGAGGCCGATTAACTTGACAATGTAGAATGAAATCCATTGATGCCCAGTCCCTACACAAATTTGATATCGACACCCCCTGGAACTTCCCCAACCCAACCATCCACCATGCAGTTCGAAATTCAATAACATCCAAAAGATCCAAGACTGAGCTTTTCTTTCCTTGTAAAATCCTTTTATTTCATTCCAACCAAATGGACCAAATAATACTCAAAGCTGTTGTACACCACAGTCTTCGATGGAAAGAACTGCCTGAGACCATCATCTATTCCTTAAAAAAATGATATCACGCTCGAGGAATGCAGTAAGGAATGCCCAATAATTGAAAAAAAGTGCACCCATATCTGATACGAGAACTGACAATGAATCGGTGCTGGTACATTACAGAAATCCACCCATTTGTGCCTGGACATTGAAAGGAAAATAGAAAAAAAGAAAGATTGAGAAGAAGAAGAAAAATGAAGAGGGGGCCCATCTAGCAGTGTGTGGACCAGACCCACACGAGCTGACCTTATTTGGTAGTTTTTTATTTCAGTTTTATTTCCTTTTTCATTTATTAAAATAAAGGTCTATAAATTAATGTGTTGGCCTAGGTTGTAGACAGACTTTTTATTATTGAAATTTATCAAAGCTTTATGCTTTCTCTCCAGATTTGGTGCAATTATTACTTGCTTAATTAAGTTTCAATTCCACATTCAAGTTAAAACTTCACCAGAAGGTTCTCCGAGTTAGACCGTATTTAACCCGGGAACAGTTCACCGTATTCAGACCGTACTTGAGCCCGGCAACGACATTTTGGGTTTCTTCACTGAAATCAGTGATTCGGCATAAAACCCCGAATCTAAAAATCAAAATTGCAGTTTGCACTGCATCAGGTGAAGTTGACCATGCCATGCGCTAGCTTTTTCTTTGAAGGGAACTACTCTTTGTGAGATGAATAGCAGGATGGGACAAGAGAAGCTTGTAAAGCCCTTGTGACTCAATTCTCACCACCAATCTGCTTCCCAGTCATTTTGTTAATCTTCCTAGGAATAATAGGATTTCATCTCTCCAATGCAACAAAGAGATGATTGAAGACGGAGCAAATATGTCAGAGAAAATTGTGGAGTATTTCAGTAGTCTTTATAAATCAGATGATAGTGAGGCCTGTGAAGTGACAAAAGTCCCACATCGGTTAATTTGAGAAACCAATGACTCCATATAATACTTGAGGCACCCTTCTCTCAATAGCTAGCTTTTGAGAGTAAGTTCTACCTCAAGAATGTTATCAAGTCATGGTTTTTTAACGTGGTATCAGAGCAGGTTTCACATGCAGCCATAGGGTCTAACTGCACATAAGGGTGGGCCTGAAGTTTCCATGGCTATCAGTAGGGTCCACCTGCACGTAAAGGGGGGTGTGAAGTGACAAAAGCTCCACATCGAGTAATTTGAAAAACCAATGGTTATATATAACACTTGAGGCACCCTTTTCTAAATAGCTAGCTTTTGAGAGTAAGTTCTACCTAAAGAATGTTATCAAGTCATGGTTTTCTAACACAGGCATGTCTTGTTAACCTTCCTTTTTATCAAGGTTAGATGATTGTATTAGCTCTACTTTGGAGGAACCCTTCTCTAGGGAGGAAATTACAGAGGTGGTTTGGCAACTTGGAGATGATCGATCGCTAGGCTCAATGATTTTCCTATTAAGTTTTTGAAAGATTTCTGGGATTTTGGTGGTGGGCTTATCAGGAGTGCCACAATACCGAGTAGATTCTAAAAGAATTTGGCACTTTCTTTATTGTGCTGATTCCGAAGAAACTGGGTGCAGAGGATCTCAATGATTTCCGTCTGATTAGTCTCTTCTACAGTCTTTATAAGATCTTGGCCAAAGTTCTTGCTAATAGACTTTAAAAGGTTCTCCACCTGCTTGTAGATGAATCTCAAGGGGCTTTTTGTGGAGTCTTGGCAAATTTTGGAATTAGTGGTGCTAGCGCATGAAAGTTTGGACTCCAAATACCATTTCAGGCAATTTGGGTTGGTTTGCAATTAGATTTTCGAAAAGCCTGTCATATAGTGGATTGGAATTTTCTAATTTATGTTGTACATATACTTGTATAGGGTGCACAACATTACTTGTACGGGGTGCAGCACATTCTGTATGTCTTAATAAGTAATTTATTGCTTTCCTATTATTCTCACTCTTAAAAGAAGTTATATGGTGTTCTTTATTATCAAATTACATATTAGCGATTGCTAGATCAAAAGCCATTGTGAAACCAAGGTTGGGCTCCCTTATTACATTTTTTTTCCCCAAAACATGCCCTTCATGTGTGCTGTAAAACCATCATTTTTATTCCCTACATGTCCATTAAAGTCTACTCCTCTTATTACATTTTTTTCTATGGGTATATCTGGCACTTTTTCCATCCATCATGCTCCAAAATTCCTTTTTATTAGGGCCAACAAGAATTGGCAGAGAGACAAAACAAAATTCTCATGTTTTTAGAGAACCTTTTCACCCAATGAAATTGAATGAAGCAGAGCCTATGGACCATCAGAGAAGTGGTGAATCTTCTTTGATTTCTTTCGCTGGTACACTCCCTAATGGATCAGTCTTTGAGGTGGAGTTTGCTTTATAGAGAAGTATTTTGGAGCTGGAAGAATTAGGGGTGGAAGGGAGTATGATTGAAGATGATTCAAAGGTTGTTGTAGGTTGGGCGTTGGGTTCTTTATGTCCTTGGATTTATTTAGATAAGATTGAGAGGATTCGCCATTCAATTGCTTCATTTGACTTTAAGGTATCTTGGATACCTCATTTTGCTAACTTAGCTGTAGATGATATGGCACGTCAGGAGTTGATTTCATTAATGGAAATTGTAAATAAATTTTTGTAAGTTTTGGAGGGGTTTGCTTTTTGTAAGGGTGTTTCTTTGGGGTGCGGGTTATTGTTGCGCGATTTTTTTGCTTCTTCTTTGCCTGTAGTTTTTATTGAATCAATGAGTTACCTTTCAAAAAAAAAATCGGCAAGGGAAAGACATTCTTGAGGGAGATTTAGCCCATGTGATATCTTTGATGAACGAGAAGTCTAGAGTACTATGGCGATTCAAGATGATACTGAGATGAATTAGGAGTATAGGCTCAAGTTTTGGATTGTTCTTTAAATCATGTTAGGAGACTGGCTAATTGCATTGCAGACTTCTTGGTGAAATGTGGGGTAGATAGACAAGATGCTTTTGCAGGAAATATGAGGGTTGTTTTTGTGTTGTATAATCCATTGTACTTTTTCTCCTTATTAATGAAATCATAGTATAGCTCTCTCATACTGACTTCTCTCACACATATCATTACAATTTTGTTACTGTTCCAAAATTATCCTTTTTATCAAATTAGTGCCAATAGAGTTGTATAGACATCTACAAGATTTGAAGTTTATCTATCATTCTATCACCTCCTTCTCTTGACTTTGACTTTTTTCTCTCTTTAAAATTGCTATCATCCATAATTCCTACCATCTAAAACTCCTACCTCATTTCCAAAGTTACTCATTCCCATGGGGAAAAATGTAAAATCATCTCTAAATCCCTAGTCTACTCACTGATCCACTTAATCTCCTGTAAACATGCTATACTTTTCGTATTTAATTCTGGAACTAATCTATTGAATCCTATGGGTTTTCTGATCATATTTGGATTTCAGCTATAGTTGTGTACAACTCATAGTAATAATAGGATTGGATGTCAGAATATTTAAATTCCTTAACAAATAGTAAGAATGTGCCTGTCTGTTTTTTTTTAAATGTTCATGCTTTAAATTTTGCTCCTGTTGAGGTTGTATTTATTATTTTGGTTTAGTACTGACTCCATTAGTTCTTTGCAGGGGTCTCTGAAACTGTTGTTCTCAATATGTTCACATTGGTATGGTCTGTCGTAACTACAGTCCAAGGGCGTGTACCTATTGCTAGCGAGGTAGGTTCTATTTATTAGAAGAGCTTGCTAGGGAGAGTACCTCAGGGAGATCCTGAAGAGGCTGGGTTAATTTATGGACAAAGGCCTATATGGTCGATTGTGATGTGTAGAGACCACATGGTTGGGTTATTGAACTTTCACCGTCATCTAATCATCACAATCTTATAAAATGGGCCATGACAAAACAATTGCTTATAGAAATCAACATTTCAAAGAAGAAAAATTAAAAGGCTAGGATGTCAAATGGGATTGCTGCTTCACTCACCCCTATCCATGTGTTGCTTTATACTGTCAAATGGTGGGGCCAGCCATGTAATGATACGATTCCCCTTTGAGCGTGGAATTTGCTTTTATCTTTAACATTGCCCTCAACAAAGAATGTCTGTAGTTGATTATTCCACCTACACAAGATACTCATTGTTTTGGACACCCATCCACAAAAGGCATCTGACTGAAGGAAAAAGATCAATTGGTTGGGCTTTTGTCATTACTTGAAGGAGTTTTATCTCCCTTCAGATGTTAGTGACTCTAGATTAATCGTTGGATAATTTCGGTCTTTTCTCGGTCAAATCCTTCTCTTTTAAAAGAGTTTCAAAAGATCTAGCTCCCAGTTTCAAGCATAGTTTCTAGAACATCCTGATGCCCTCTAAAGGTTGGGGTAGTGGATCAGAATAAGATTCTTCCCATTGACTATTTGCATAGTAGAATCCATATCTTAGTTAATGCATGCTATTTGTGTCTTAATGAGGCTGAGATAGTGGATCATCTTTTTATCCACTGCATCTTACTAAAAGTATTTGGATCTACTTCTTTTAAGTTTTTTGGGGTTGAGTGGGTCATGCTTAGAAGTATTGATGATCTTATCAACATGTGGTGCTTTAGTTTCAGAAACTCCAAATACTCTTTGGGTGCAAATTATCTCTTCTAGCTGTCCTTTGAGCTACTTTGAAATAACGCAAAGATAAAGCATTCAATAGCTAGTCTTCTTCCTCGTCATTATGGCTTTGAAAGCAAAGGATTTAGTAATCTCTTAGGCTACCTCAAATGTGATCTCTTAAGGGGTTTCATTGGTGGGTTTTGATTGTGATTATGCTTATTATTTGCTTCTTTCTTGCACCCAAACTGTTGTTTTCCGTTAGATCCCTCCCCCTTCAGGCAGTGTTAAATTGAACTTTCATGTGAGTTCCACTTGTGAGTTTCTTCAAGGTTGCATAGGCGGTATTATTGGAGATGCATCTGCTTATACTTTCAGCAACCTTCTTGGAGTCTTCCTTTAGAGTTAATGCAAATGAGCTCAAAGTTAAGGCCTTGCTTATAGGGTGTAATGACTTGCCTCCATGGGTTTCTCAAGATAGTTATTTAGGGTGATTCAAGAAATGTAATCAACTGGTGTTTTATAGTATCCTTGTTGGGCATTTATCTGATTCTGTTTTTAAAATCAAGGATATTATCAAAGCTAAAGGTTTTACCACCCATAAAATCCATCATTCAGCTAATGTGGATGCAGGCCCCTTAGCCTGTTCAGAAGCTTATACTCCCTTTTTCTGTGTTTGTGTATTTTTGTCGCCTCAATCTTGTCTAAGATAGAGGTCTTTCGTGTATCTCCCTCTCTTTTCTCTTTAAAAAAAATTACTAGGGCTTATTTGAAGATACTTGTTCAAGTGAGGTGGATGGATAAACTCACCAATGATCGGAGGAATATTACACTCTTTGTAGAGAAGCTACCAGAAAACACCTCCACTGGGTGGTTTAGAGCAATGTTAGTGAGGTATGCTGAGATAAATATTTTCATCCTGAGAAAGGAAAACATCAATGGGAGTGTCTTCACTTTTGTTCATTTGGTACCGAAGGAACAAGCATCATGGGCAATCAAGACAATGAATGGTTATTTTTTGAAGAGACATGTTGGTGAGGAAGGCAAGTTTTAGTAAAGCAAAAAGCTATAAGGAAAACCGGGACCGGCAGGATAGGTGTTGTTCTTTGAGATCATAACTGTAAAACATTCATAGTTTTTCCTAGCCGGTAGGGCGAAGAGACTCAAATGAGGCAAAACTTCTTAGTATTAGGAGAGCCTTGAATATATGGAACTCATTTAGGCAGGGGGAACTAGTCATCAAAGGGGACTTGACAAATGTGATTAGGTGAGCTAAGGGGTTGAGACAGCCTCCTTGGAAACTGATCCCGGTTGTGAGGGAAGGGCTCTATGTTTAGGCCACGAGATTTCTTTCGCACTAGTCAAGAGAGCTACCAAGGGGGTAGCTGACTTCTTTGCAAAGAACAGGATTGACTCCTTGACTACAGATGTGTTCTACCTTTGAGGCACCAACAAGATGTGGGAAGTGGTTGTCTTCCATTTTATGCTTTGTTTTTTGGATGCTTTCTGGATGTATTTTTCTTTTGTTTACTCATTTATCATGGGTTTAAGCCTCTTAGACCCATATCTTTGTAGTTGTATCAGCCCTTGTTCTATTAATATATTTAGTCTTTGTTACCGCTAAAAAAAAGGCTATAAGGATATGAAAAAGAAAGTGAAATGATGGAGAATGATGTGATACAGGAGATGGAACCTGTGCTTTGAGATCCTTTGTGGATACCTTGATGAGTAGCTCTAGATTAGGAGGTAAGATGGTGCAAAAGGAGAAGGTGGGCCTCAAGGTGGTAGAAATCAAGGGTGCCTTTGCAACAGAGAATCAAATTTGGTTGGAAAGAAATTTGGTAGCATGGCTCTGATCGGATATTGGGTTTCCTACAATGGAAAATCATGGGAAGGGGAAGTTTCAGGTGAGATATTTGGGTCAATGATGGCTTCTTACGCACTTAAGTTTATTGAAATGGAAAATTTGTTGGGGAAAAGAGAGAGAGAGAGAGGGCAATGGCAGAAATTCTTTGATTTATTGGAATCCTGAGTCCATTTTGATTTTGTAACAGGAGGATCTCACTTTCATGTCAAGGGATCCCTCTACATCCATGGTCCTTGAGGCTTTTTGTGCAATTTGAATGCTTTAAAGGAAATGGCAATGGTAGATCTGACAAATGTGAACTTAGAAGACTTTACCTCCTTGAAGCTACTTATTGACGTGGATGAGATGGAATGGTGGATAAAGAATTAATTGTTGTGGAAGAACCCTTCCTAGTCAACATGTCTGAACATGCTTCAAGTGGTAGAGAATTAGCAAATTTGACAAACGGATTGAAGGCAAGGTTGACAAGATAGTGATGGGATGGGATCGGAGAAGGTAGGAGACAACAGTCGGTTCAAATCTACAGTAGCTGGTGGATTGCATGTGCCTTCAAGTGGATTTAGGTCTAAGTCATCCATTACTTTTGAGCAGGGAAGGGAAATGAACCCGACAGCTGACGAAGTAAACGATGGTTAGTGATGAGAGATTTGAATTAAAAAGGTGTAAAAGTGATGGTAGTTGGGGGCTGTGCTGTGTGGCATCCTAAGGGAGACAATACGAGGTAGCAACAAGATGATGGTGAGATTTTTTGTGAGATAATAGAAATGACAATGAAGATTGTGAGAAGGTAGGTACATTTTGAGGTAAATTCTCCTCATTTGATAAGTTATGGGAATATAGAATGAAAGAAGAATAAAATGAGAGGACGTAAACAGGCGATGAAGGTGCCAAGCTTTATACAGCAGTGGTTACATTTAGTTTAGATAGAAAACCAAACTCTGGATATTTGTGGCAAAACCCGAAATATCATCTTCATTTTTTGGCCTTATCTTACCTCGATTTTGCGATGACAATGTGCTTCGGCTTTCCAGAATTGTCTAGCTGTAAACCATTGACTAGCAATATGGTTATTTTAATTGATAGCTAATGTTCATTTCTTGTTGCAGGGTCTGAGTTTGGTTGTGAGCTCCTGCAATGGTGAAGATATTCTTATATCTTTTGGCGGATACAATGGGTGGTACAACAATGAGGTTAATAACTATATTGCGAATCATTTTCAGATCGTGTCTTTTGACTGCCTTATTTTTTCTTCTAATGCTGCTTCTGTTTTCCAGGTTTATGTTCTTAAACCAAGCCATAAATCGACCCTAAAGATGGTGGAGAGACCTGTGCCCGACAGTGTCTCTGCCCTGCTTCCTACAACAAATTCTACCAGAGATGTGGAACCTGAGTTTGGAACGGTTCAAGATGGAAAGATACGGGAAATTGTCATGGATAATGCTAATTCTGATCCAGTGGTAATGTTAAACACTATTTTTTTTTTTTTTCCATTACTAGAGTAAATAATAACTGTGTTCATTTGAAACTCAGCCTCCTTATTTAAAGACTGATAAGTTGGGATTTTTTTGAATGATCTGATAAATTGAGAAGGTTTTTTTTTTTTTTGGAATGATAAGCATTCATTCATTCAAAGAATGGAGAAACCTCCCAATGATACAGTACAAACCCCAAGAAATGGGGAAGAAACAAGCTATTTCTGATACAAAATATCAGACAACACCTTACAGACTCAAAAAGATCCTAAGGAAAAGCTGATACAGCAAATTACAGACCCCAAGGAGAAAACTGATACAAAATTATATTACATCTTACAGACTTCTATAGAACAGAAAAAAGTAAGATTTTTCTACATTAAAGGATCCGGGACTGCGTCAATTCAGGAAATGCTTAAGGTTCTGCATAGCTTTTTTATTGCTAACATTTGAAAGGTCGATACTTTCCAAGCTTCAAACTTTGCAAGACAGGCTTTTATTGCTAGGATGTGGATTTTCCATCTCCAGTTTGACAGTTCTTCAATGATCAGTTTAATGGATTTTAGCTGAGTATTTTCATTGATCCAGAGTAATACATTTTGGATGTAATGTAGAAAACCACAGAAAAAACTGTCTGCTGAAGGTAGATGCAACTGTTGCTTTGAGACTGCTATAGTTGGGTGGTGGTTGTTGGGGTATGCAACACCAACATAACTTATGCTATTATTGTAGCAGAAAATGATGGAGTGATCATTGTGATTTGTGTCTCTTTGCAAGTAGGAGGGCATCATAGGCCTTTCTTTTGTTGGTTACCTCTATTGGCAGACTCCAGTTGGGTGCAATAGAATTTGGAAAGCTGCCAACTCTTCTGCTTAAATGAGAAAAACATTTCTGTTTTGAATGGCTGTCACAAGCTCTTGTAGAAAAAATTCCTTTGGTTGGGATACTCCGTTAAAGATTCTTCTATTTCTTTCCATCCAAATATGCCATGCTAGAGTAGGGAAGCATAATTGAGAGATCATAATCAAGGCATTATCTGTATGGACACACTCTGAATCTACGATTTTCCATCTCTAATGGTAGAATGTTGACATTTTTTATTCACATTTTCTGAAGAATTTCCTTCCAGATCCAGCTAGTGTAACGGCAGTTGATGAAAAGGTGATCACAATCTTCTGTTTGGTGGCTGCATAGCAAGCAGGAGATTTGACAGTTAACTCCATGAGCTGTTAAGTAGCTTCTAGTGTTAAGTCTTTTGAGGAAGACTTTCCAGGCTACAATTGAGAATTTTGGAATATAGCCTCTGAACCAGACCAAATCAGGCCAGGATACCGTTTCTCCAGATTGGCTACATGCTTTTTTTTGCTGAACTAATGGAGAAATTTCCATTTTTTTCTGCTACCCACACAATCATTAATGGGCATGGATTCCACAGAACACTATGCAAATGGAACCAAGTTCCAAACAACATTTAGAGAAAGTTTGCTAGAAATTGTGTTCAAAAGTGGATGGAATAAAGTTCCATATGACACTAAAGATCTCCAAGTACCAAAAGTCCAAGATCTCTTTAGTTGCAAATTCTCCGCAGCTAATGTCTGAGTGCTTGGAGGAGGGGAGGCTCCACTTGGGAAAAATGGCGTTAATATCCCCCGTGGTGTGAGTGAGGGAGAGGAACTCAATCACATGTGTGATCATACCTCCCATTTCGTTTTTTTTTTAAGAAAAAAAATATTCTATGTTTTGTCTGTGACTTCTTTGTGGGGCCCTTCTTTTTGGGAAAGCTAACTTGAAAGCGTAATTAATGGTGTGTTTGAATGGGGTACATTCAAATTAGAGGGTGGGGCCCTGCATGATCATGAAGTTGATGCATATCTATTTGGATAATTCATCATTTTTTAGTTCTCTCTTTCATTTGAACTCAAATTCTTAGATGGCTGAAGATATTCAGAACGGTATATGAGGTGTGAATGTTTGATGTAAGAAAACAGAGCATGTGTAGCAGGCTTTTTTGCCTTGTATCCAGACCTGTACATCATTCTATGATTCATCACTTTGATGGAATTTCTTGGATTGGGATGCATTCTGGATCAGGTTTTGAGGCTATTTTGAAATGTCTACATCCCTTCTTTGATTGAACGAACCGTATAAAGTCCAAATCAACCTGATGTTTCCTATATCTCACTTTATCTGATTGGACTTTGATGAACACGAGCTGGTCGGCCCTTGGAAACCCAGTCATGTTACATGTTTTGAGTCACTTTGCAAAAAAATTGTGTGCCAACTACTGGATCAGGCAAGTATAGCATACTTTGAGTAGTTATGTTTCTCTTCCCCCTACAAAAATTATTAATGGTACTACCTGCAGAAGATGTTTTTCTCTTTTTTCTTTTCTTCTTACTTACGAATTGCTAGAGTTAATTATGTTTGATTGATACTGTGGTCTGTTTAGCTGGGAGTCATCATTTTTAATTTCATAGATATTCTGCTTTTACTCAAAACTGAGCAAACTCGTCTGCAGAACATAAAAAATGAAGAAACCCGTGAACGACTTATTGCAACCATCATAGCAGAAAAAGAAGAATTGGATGCAGCACTCACCAAAGAGCAGTTGCAGTGTGTCCACCTGAAGCAAGAGTTGGCTGAAGCTGAGACACGAAGTACAAATATTACCAAGGCAAGTCATCATCATCATCACAACCACGATCCCATCTATTTGGAGTCGGTTTTTCAAGTTCTACTTCTTCATTTGACTAGTAGTAGTAATTATTTACCCAGCCCGTGAACCCACCCATAAAAAATTGGGTTTGGGTCATGCATTTCTTAAAAAACTTTAAATTGACCAGACCTAACCTGCTCGAAATAAATCTGGGTTGGGTTGGGTTGGGTAGAGGGGTCCCGAACCTGAACCTAACTCAAATTGAGTTAAAACTAATATTTAAATAATTTATTTTTTACCTATTACTTTAGCCCATGTACCCCATCAAATAAAAAAAAAAAAAAAATATATATATATATATATATATATATATATATATATATCCTATTGCATCAATTTTCCATGTTCCGATGTGCTCACATAAAGGAGAAGCCCTTTTATCTTTCCTTTTATATTAAAAATGATTTTTTTTCTTTAATTTTTCTATTTTTTTATAATTTTTCATATAAATTCAGGTCGGATTGGATTGGGTTAGATAAAAAATCTGTTATTACAATATTACCTATAGCCAACCCAACCCAAACTCGATCCAACCTGATCCAACCCATTGCTACCTCTACATACCCTATTATAATAAACGATATGGTCTGCACTCCATTATCTCTTTCTCTATCCCTTCTTTTCATGTTCTCACTGATCTACCCCTTGTACCTGCAACTTATAACTTCTCAATACTACAAACCAGGGTTGTCTTCTAGTCACATGTTTGTACAATGTTCACATTAAAAGCATTGTTTCTATGAAGCACTGCAAGGAATAGATACAAGGAAGCTCTTTCAAATATAAAGAATGAGGGAGTAGCTCATGATTGAATACTTTTTGCTTCAAACTGCCATGTATAACAAATTTGGAGGTGAGTCCTGGTCAGTCACCTGATCTTTCTTCTGCCCCGCCTATGATGAATTTGGACCTTTGTGTGAATTGGTGAAGATCACTTTGATCAGTGACATTTGTTGTTGGATTGATTCACCAATAATTAAAATTGTTGCCATTAATTCAATGCTATGATTATGCAACTGGGATGAGGTATTCTTATCTTAAACATTTTTGTGAATTAAGATGGTTTCTCCCAACAAGGTCAGCCTTTGGCTGAGTCTCGATTCAATAGAAATTTGCTAACATCATCAAGAACAGGACCTTATCTTAAATAAGATCCTTCTCTTGGTTCTATGGTCGCCCATCCTAATTCCACCCAAGCACCACAATTTTTGTGTACGTGTGCGGGTGGGGAGAGGGAGAGCGATCCAAAATGACAACTGTTGCTCAGTGAATATTGGATTGTGTTGACGACCTGGCAGGAGCTTCAATCTGTTCGTGGTCATCTTGCTGCTGAGCAGTCACGCTGCTTTAAACTTGAGGTATGTTTTCCCCAATCTCTTTTTCTCATGTCAATATCTGCTGATTAATGCCAGTTTTGGAAGTGTGGAGTATTTTTATTTATTCATCTGTTTTGATAGTAGCCCCAACATTTTTACCTAATCTGAAAAAGGTCCCATCAGTGGGGTTATCAACTGTCAAGGTTTGGCTTGAGTTTGACTTGATAATTTGGCAAATGAGTGGGTCAAATGAGTCATAGGACTTGGATTGCTCGACATTTTAAGACCCTATAGTCTTAACAAGTTTAACCTTATCCAAGGGGGTTTGACCTGTCTAACCCAGCTCCCATATTCCAAAATCTGATTCATGAATGATGTGACAAGAAATTAAGAAAGTACTAAGGTAGGTGAGTCTCTCTCTTTTTTATCTTTTATTTTTTTATTTTTTCTAACCAACTTCTTTAAATGATGTATTCTCTTTATTTCATTCTGGTATGGAAGCAATCCACTATTAATTTCAAGAAAAAAAAGTTAGATGAGCAAAATTCCAAAGACATGTCTATGGCGCCATTTGCCCCATCCCAAGACTCGCCTACCTATGAATCACGTCCGTTTTGTATTCACATGTTTGCAGACATTTCACACCATATTTCATTAGAAGTTCTCTAACCCTACAATTAATGACTCCATTCCACCCAATTAACATTATTGAGACAACCAAGTCATTTTTATGCCCACTCTGTTATAGGGTCAACCTGGCCCAATCTGTTTACTAGGTGGGCCCTGACTATAACCAAGGGGGGTCTACTCCAAATGTGGCCTTATTGATTACTTTTTATATTCTGAAAAGAAAAAACCCAATGTTTTCACAAGTTCTTTGGGTAAAAAGAAAAACCTCTCAATATCTGACATCAACATATGCTATAGAGATTTTAATCTAACATTTTCAAAATTGAACTCGAGAATGGTCGCCAGCCTCATCCAAATATAAGAAATATAAGGGGCTCTTTATATTAACCAAAGTATCAATTCTTAGCCGTATATGAAATTTTTAACCATTTGATCAAATGCCATGAAATTGATGGTTGAAGTTGGAATGGCTAGAGATATCATATGCTGCTGAATTTTTGTATTCTGGGAAATCTAGATGCCTTTTTATTTTGTGATTGAATTGGGTCTATAACCATGACACACTCCTATTTTGGGTATAGTACATCACAATCCGTGAAGTGTGTATTGAACTGGGTAAGAGAAGGTGGAAGTTTGGGGCTTCTTTGTGAATATAGAAAAATAATGGCTTTTTCAAATTTGAGCAAAAACATTAGTGCCTCCTTCAATCCTATTTATTCGTTTATCCATATGAATGATAATGTACTCCTAGCATACTTGATTCCATGATTTACCATTTCAAAATTGAGTTTGTTCAGGCAAGTACAAGACTTACAGTAAGTGGACTGGGTGCACACTGCAAAAGATCATAGATTTTTGTTCAACTGGCAACTTTGGTTAATTTATCAGACATCATGCTCATGTGCACAACAAACAAACAATGAAATCATGAACTCCTTTCTAAATGGCAAATTGCCTTATTAACAACTTGATCAGAGGACCAGAGCCATAAACGACAATGAAGTGTTAGTAGCTCGGTGGTTGGTCTATTGTACAAATCAGTTGATTAGGATCTCATCTAATCTGCGTGATCCTCGGTAATCGATACATTGCCACATTTGACATTATGGATAGCATGACCCCATGTCTACGGTGACAAACAGACACTAATTGCAATATGTGAAATAGTAATTTTTATGGTTATTTTGTTTCTGTGGCTTGTGAGATGAATTCCATTTGATGTTTGGTATATGGAACTTCCACTCAGAATTTATCTGGATAATTTGTTTCAATACCTTGCTAGCCAAGCTACGTGCTGAACAACTTGTGCTACGTGGCTATCTTATTTATTTATAGGGTAGATGCATAAGCAGTTTTCTTTCTGGTTATGCATTTAGAACAATCCAGATTTTAGGTCGAATTGTTCAATCATGCTCATGCCTCATGATCCAAAGCATGGAATCCAAACCATCCAATTTGAAATAGGACCCTGCTTCCATTTACTGTACACTAAAGGAAACTCCGAAAAATACTCTTCCAAACAGGTGGACATTGCAGAGCTACGACAGAAGCTGCAAACCGTGGAAACATTGCAAAAAGAAGTTGCGCTGCTTCGACGGCAAAAGGCTGCTTCTGAACAGGCAGCCTTGAGACAGAAGAAAAGGTCGGGCGGTGTATGGGGCTGGCTGGCAGGAACTCCCGCTGACCACTGGGATGACGAGTGAAGTTTTCGGAGCTTTACATTACCAAATATTCTTACCATTAGTTAAATCACTTGTATTTCTGATTTGATTTTTTTTTTTATATCACATATAGAAATATCCTGTATTCTTTGTAGTTATAGAAATAAAAGTCATTAGCTATCATAGTGGAAAGCTATCAAAGCTTCCAGTCCTATTATATTTTGTAATTTGGGATTCTTATAGAGGTGCCATAGCATTATATTTTGGGTTTTCCTTACTTCATTAAGCAGAAATTGTTGTATATACGGTAGTAGTTGTGAGAAATCCTCAATGTTGCTAGTGAATTGCTATGAAAACTATTTTAACTGGATTATGAAATAGTGAGACAGTGTGATTGATCTGTGTTTCGTAAGGGTATCTGGTTATTCGCAATAAAGCGAGTGGAATGAAAATGACAAATTCATGTTACTGGAAGAAGGGAAATTCATCTGGTGCATTCTAACTTAAATTTCAGATCTGCATTAGGGTTCTGATAGAATAAATTTGAATCTATTATGGGACTGAATTTCATGTGGATTTGGATATGGTTACATTCAAATCTCCTTCACTCATTAACGCAATCTTTATGTGTGTAAATTATATACAAAAGTGGGTATATATGTTACATGAGTAACATGGTGTAACAAAAAAAGAAGAAGAGCAGAATCAATCTGAAGAAGGATCGTATCATTATGAATCTGATGCAATGTGTAGGCCTGTTTATGTGCTTAAACCAGGGTATAAATTTGTGCGTATCGGCCGTACTAGCGAGATTTCGCCGATATCGGCTGATATACATTTATATGATTGATATTTGTCCAAAAAAAAAAATTAGGAGAGAGATATCGGCCGAGATTGACCGATATCTCGGCTGAGATCCGAGACGCCGATATCTCGGCAAAGGCGATTTTTTTACCCCTGGCTTAAACTTGGCTCGAGCCCACCTGAAATCCATCACAAACGGATTGCTTTGAACATAGATATGAGCCTAATGGGTTTGGCTCTGGCTCATTTTTTCAGACAGTTTAGATAAACCGGCAGGCTGGTGCTTATATGATAAACCTGTGATTCATGTCGGAAGCCCAATTAGCCACATGGTAATAATGCTTGTGCAACCCGAGTTATCATGTGTTAGATAAGTGAACATAAGGTGTGCCTTTCTCGTTTTTAATTTTTGGGGTCCCTATAAGATTGAAACTTCACTTGATGATCTTGTATTGGAACAAAGTTTAGGTCGCATCAAATTCTAGCCAATTAATGTTAATAGTGGAAATTACTAGGTGTTCTTTGAGAAACACGAGTATATAGTAATTCTGATTGTAAAGATTAAGTGGTTCGAATTTGATTTCTGATTTGAAATTGAAAATTCATAAAGTGATTTTTTTATTGTAATAGGTTTTTTTTCATAGGATTCAAAAAAAAATTATAAAAGAAAAAATATCAAATACGACCTATATGACCAGTTGCACTTAATTATATTATTATAATACTTAAGTTACTGCACTAAAGATAAACTGTAAAACCCTTCTTTAACTCTTTGCTTACCTTTATTTTCATTTTCCCATTTTCCTCTCTTCCGTTCCAAGTTCCAACAGTGGTTGGAGGTTCCCAGTCAACGATGCAACCATAAACGTATGCTCTCTGGCAATGGGTTAGGTCAGGTTGGATTTGATTCAGGTTTATTTGGCATTGGATCTATTTTTGGTCTTGTTAAACAGATTCATTCGATTAGGGTCTATTTCAACTTCAGGTCAGGTTTGGACTGGGGTTTACCTATTTATTTGAGTAAGACATTCATGGTGATATATATACCAAAACTACTCCTAAAATAGGTGCAAACCTAATACGGTTGCTTGCAAGTGGCAATAATCAGACCAAGCAAATCTACCTATTTATTTTGGGTTGAGGTCAGGACCACATATTTGTAAATGGGTTCAGGTCAAGTCGGGTCATCTATTAAACAGGTCAAGTCGGGTCAAATTTTACAAGTCTTCCCTCCTCCTAAAGTGCTTCTATCTCCATCTTTTCTTTTCTATTTTTTTTCCCTCTCTATTATGTCTTAGATTCGTCTTCTTCTTTTCTTTCCTTTTTTTTTTTTTCATTTTTTTCTTCTCCATCATTCTTTGCTTTTCTTAGTTTGCCAATGAGGTTTCACATAAATTAAGAAAAAAATTGAAATTGGGCCTTGGGTAGACTCACTTCGTCTAAATAATTGTTTGAAAATTTGCTTAAAAATTTTGGTCTCCAATGTGTTTAGTTTTTGAAATGTTTAGGATATTGGTGTTTTATGTGAGAGAATCTCCATTTGTGCTTGCGAAGCCTAATATATTTAGGATGTCTTCTTACTCTTTAAAATGCTTTTTTAGTAATTTTAGATTTGATGCAAGCATCACATTTTTCTATATGATTCTCATTACATTCAGACATTAAACCTAACTTTTTCATATTCTTAATAAATTTTCCATGAGCATGCCGTATCTATTTGAATAGATCATTTATTTTATTACCTAAATAAGTATGTTATTATCAAAGATTACACTTTTACAAGTCATTCTCTACAACATTCAACTCGGATAAAACTATAGTAATCAGGGGTTTAAAATTTGGTATCAGCCGATATTTTTCTCTCTCCTTTTTTTTTAACAAAAACTATTGATATCGGCCAATATCATAATATCAGCCAATATGATACGAGCAACATATCGGTATATCGGCCGATATTCAGACCCCTAACAGTAATCCTTTCTTTCAACTATATTTGCTTATCTTTTGGCTTTCTTATTTCTCTTATCTTTTTTTCACTTTTCCTTTTTAAATAGATTTTTTTTTTTTGAATTTATATGTGGAAAACCACGAGATACCCAGTATAGAACCATTAAATATCTTTTTTCCTTTATTATTACATGTGCACTGTAATACCCTGCCCCAGATTAGGCGCGTTTTAACTCGTTAAGTTTGTTTAACCGGTTAATCTCGAGGATTTTGGTTAGGGCTTCTAGGAAAGCCCAAGTTTGGCCCGATCTGAGCCCGAAAACTCAGTGATTCAGCTCGTCGAGCTGGAGGGGTATTTTGGTAATTTACCACTTGTTGTTTATATTTTTATAAATATTGTTAATATGTGAATATTATTGGTGAATAATGTTCTCCTTAATGAAGGATTTACATTTCTGATTTTAAAATAAAATTATTTTCAGAAAATAATATTTAAATATCGCCCGTCTAAACCCCGAAAAGGAGTTTTAATTATTTTAAATAATTTCGGGAACAAGATAAATTCAGAAAAAGGTCACTGGTGGTAGAACATTTTAAGAATGATGTAGTTATTTCATTTCATCTCAAAATGATGTCTCTAAATTATTTATTTTAACAATTCTTTATTTAAGTAAATAGTGTAAATTTATGGTTTTTATTTAAATAAATGGTTTTTAATAAGAGTTAAATTCCAAAAATTTTATGGTGATTAAGATTTTTAAAACCCAACTTATCTGTAAGGTTGGATTAAATTTTTGAGCTTTTGAAATTATTGTTTTAGTTAAAAATCAGGTTTTTATTAAAACTGGGGCCCTTTCTGCAATTCAGAAAACTTGAAGGGCAGATTTGCAAAAAACCAAAAACTTGTGGTTACTGTAGCACCATCAGCCGCGTGCGGCATGACCTGCTGCCCGATTTTCCGGCGATTCGCCGTCGTCCCATCCCATCGCGCGTGCGCCGGATTTTCCGGCCAAAAAACCTATAAAAATCGACCTTCTCCATTGGTTTTAACTCCCACAAACCTTCTTCTCTTCTCCCTTCTCTCCCTTGCAGAAACCAGAAACCCAGCCGACCGTTTTTTTTTTTCTTCTGTAACCGTAACTTGAAGGAAAAATTTTCAAGAATCCAGATTTTCAGTCCAGAAACTCAATCCAAGGTAACCACTGCATTCCCCTTTCAATTTCGATCGGTTTTGAATAAAAAAATTTTGAATTTGGCTTTGTTTTCAGTGAGACAAATGATTTCAAAATTTAGGAAAAATTTTAGGGTTCCTCATATCAGTGAGCTTCCGGTGTTAAGATCGGATGGCTCACTGAGTTTCAAAGCTCCAAACCTCTCCCTATGGAAAGAGGACTCCAGGAGGAATCCATCGGACCGGTCAGATGTATAAACTGAGTCCAGAAAATAGCCATTTTCCCATTTTCGATTTTACTGTTCACGGTCGCCGTTCACTGTCTGTTGCAGACAGTGAACGAGGAAGAAGAAGAAGAAAAAAAAATATTATTATTTTATTCAAAAAAAAATTATTTTTATTTGATATTATGGTTGCTCATGTTTTGAAATGTTAGTTCCCATTGAGAAAAAGAAAAGAATAAATAATTAAATAATTAAATATTATTATTTTATTCAAAAAAAAATTATTATTTTGTTAGATTATGTGATGTGATGATTTATACCCCCTTGTTAAATAAAACTGTACTAACCCCTTTCTCTTATTATTTATATTGTAAATACTATTGTATTCGCTTTCAGTCCGACATTATAGTCGGGAACTGAGTGATTCACTTTCAGGACGACACTATAGTCGGGCACTAGGTGACCTCGAGGCCTACTCAAAATGTCAGCTCTGGTCCTATCCAGAAGACAACCGAGAAGTGACCCGAGGATCTAGACCTCACTCAATAAGTCAATCTGGTCAATGCCCAGAAAACAATATGAGTTTGGACTGAGCCCCTTTTATTATTATATTATTATCTTGTAGATGATTTAAAAATGATAGAAACCAAGTAGGAGACTAAATTCCATATACCTCGAATATTTTGTGGGAAAACGTGAGATTTCAAAATACTACTCGTGTGTATGTATTTGATCTGTATATTGATTGTGCACTTGTGTGTTGTTTGAACAGAGACCGCGTAAACCACACATAACGGTGAGGGAACTTAACTCTGAAGATTTTGTAAACAGGTGTTATGATGAATATTGAGCAATGAGTGGTTTCGGCTTTTGATGAACACACTCATGTGCCTATACATGATGCACTATGGTAAGAGTGCTGCGATGATTATGATGTTACGATGTTGATCGTATGTGTATGTAAGACTGCTTCCACGTACCTGGGCTATTGAACCAATATCGACCATATGAGAGATGGTTTATGTCTACTGGACCATGGGCGGACCATGCTGTCGTCAGTTGCTGACTTGAGGGTGTCAGTATCGGCTAAGTCAGAGCCGGAGATGTACTTGCAAGGATGTATTTTGACCGTGTCGGGACTTAATACTTGTCTCAGTGTAGTCGGCAGGCGTTACGGTGGATAATGGCAGTGGTTTATTGATGTTGATATATTACTTGAGATTATTCTTATTTTTCTATCAAGCATGTGATATTGAACTGTTGCTAACCTGTTTTATATTTACTTAATTTGCATTGTTAATTATCCTTCACTGGGCTAGTTAGCTCACACCACTCACCTTTCAGGCGATGAACCCGAGGAGGAGGACCCTCTCTTTCAGGCTTAGGGCGATTGAGCTAAGGCAATGTCTTGGGATTCCCCCGGAGGGGAATGGCCTGATCTTTCTCTTGGTTCTTGGAACCGTTGATTTTCATTAAGTACCGGATGTGGTACTTAATTTATGTTGAATTGATGTAATCGGCTATGTTGCCTTTTGAGACAATGCTTTTGAATGATGAATCAATGATTAATTTTCTTATGCTTTGTATTAATCAATGTTGGATTTGATTTGAGCATGTTATGTTATGTTGTTATTATGTCTTGGTTTTTGAGAAGCATATGGTACATGTTTGAGTCCACTTAACGGGCTAATATGTAACTACTGGGCCTAACTGTTGATCCGGCCCAGTAAGAATACTTGTGGTTCAGTTTATCTTTCAAAAAAAAAAATCAGTCGCGTTTCGGACCCACCGGTCGGGTCGAGGCGTGACATGCACTATTCATTTTCACATAGGCTTTGAATAAGGGTATTGTAATCGTCAAATTTTGATTTCTTGACCCATTTTCATTCTCCACTAGCCTAATGCGGTGAGATGGAGATGCATTTTGTAGCTACCATCTTTTATAGTTGAACCCATCAAATTGCTCAATTTGTCCATCACCATGATTCAACTTGTTGATTCATCTCGGACACTGCCAAGATTGTTGATAATATTTATGTTTAATTTAAGGAATAATTGCTTGAGTCATAGATTATCCTATACTTAAAAGATAGTTTTTGTCTCACACAGTACTAAATTGATGTCTATAATGGGTTCACAGCTGACCTGCTTCTAACATTGGATTCTTTAAGCCCATCAACTTTGTTTGTTGCCCTATGATTTATATTATTAAGAGAATCCCTTATATAGACACTTAGAAATTGCAAAAATAATGAGAGCTGCAAAGAGAAGTAAGATGAGAGAGGGAAACAAATGATGTGGTTTCAATTTTAACATTCAATGAACATGTGACGCCCCACCCCGATTGGCCTCCGGACACAGACACGTCAGATGAACAAGACACTACAGTAAATAAAACAGGATTTTATCTCAAGAGTTTAAACATATATTAATCAATCTCAAATATTATAACTTAAAAGATAAATGAGTTCAAATTAAAATAAACCCTCCATATGGTTGAAGTCATCCACGACTTAGCGGTCAACTTGCCAACTTTGTGAGCGAGTCCGGCCTTTCTTCAGATAATTCCTGCAAATCAGGGGTACAAAAAACGGTATTGGCCGATATTTTTCTCTTTCCTCCTCTTTTTTTTAAAATATTGGCCGATATCAGCTGATATTTTGATATCGGCCGATATTGTGAATATCGGCCGATACGATATGATATAATGCCTTCTAAAACCGATATATATCGACCAATATGATATATATCGACCGATATTTCGACCCCTGCTCCAAACTGTTGGAGAGTGAGATTCACTATCCCACATCAGTAGTCCAATAGTCTAACCCACTCTCTAGGCCGGTCACAACTGTCACAAAACAAGTGAGATAATGGTCTACCAGACACTCAAACTCACGTAAGCACTATCTATGCCTAGTCATGGTACTAGAAATTTTGTATGATTTTTCTTACGTTGGAGTTTCTCTTGAATATGGATTTCCCTTGTCTTATAAAAATTTTAAAATAATAAAATTATATAGGTAGTAAATGAAAAACCATTCTTCAAAAATAATTATGAAACCAATAACTAGATTATAATTGACTAATATTATCTATTACTTTATATTCGTCGTTCAAAATTATTTATGTCCATTCAAGTAATTAATGAAAAACAAAATTTTCTTTTATTTACTTGAAAGGCCTCATCTAGTCAATAAAATAATTTTACCAAAATCTAATTTGATCAACTTAACCCAATAACCTATTAATAATTGACTCATTTAAATTAAAAATTTAACTCCATCTAATTTATTCTAATGATGTAGATTGAGTTGACTCAGACAATGACTCAACTTAGGCAGTTGGAAATTTTTGGCACGCCCGATTTTACTATCCAATGACTACCTACTAAACTTGGCTGCTATTTTTTATTTAGTTAAGTCATACACTAAGAAGATATGTCATTAGATAAATTTAATAGGGCTTTTTTTTTTAATATGAAGTATATTAAATATCACTGCTTTTCGTTTTTAATTGTGAAATTACCATTTTGCCCTTCTATTTTAGATTGTCCAAACAAACATCTAGTTCATTTATCCAAAGAATTAAGAAAAAATGATCTTCCCTCTTACTTCTTTAGGTACGATTTTTTAAGTTCAAAACTATACCCTTTTCGTTTAAAATTAGTACCGGAATTTATAAAATTCAGAATAGATGAATTTTGATATCTTGTTTATAAAAATTGGTTGAGAATCCGCTTCGTTTGAAAATCCAAGCCAAACGCGCAAAGATTATAGTCTGCAGAGAGGCAGTTTCTAGATCAATGTCTACAAACAAGTTATCAAAATTCACCTGCTTTGAATTTTATAAATTCTGGGATGGATTTTAAGTGAAAATGGTATAGTTTTGGACTTAAAAAATCGCACAAAAAAATTAAGGAAAAATGGTTTTCCCTCTTAATTTTTTTGATACGATTTTTAAAGTTCAAAATTATACCGTTTTCACTTAAAATTAGTCCTAGAGTTTTTAAAATTTAGAGTAGCTGAATTTTGATACTTGTTTGTAGAAATCAATTGAGAAACCCCCTCACTGCCAACTATAATATTTGCGCGTTTGGCTCGAGTTTTCAAACAAGACAGTTTCTCAACCAATTTTTACAAACAAAATATCAAAATTTATCTACTCTGAATTTTATAAACTCCGGGATTGATTTTAAGTGAAAATGGGATAATTTTGAAATTCAAAAATCGTAATCAAAGAGTTAATAGGGAATGCCATTTTTCCTTAATTCTTTGATTACGATTTTTGAAGTCCAAAACTATACCATTTCATTTAAAATCAATACCGGAGTTTATAATATTCAAAATTTGGAAATGTTGGTTTAGATGGCTTCGACCATCTAAAATGGATGAGCAAAACAATAATTTCACACCTAAATCCTACGTTAAAATCCATTTTAGAGTGAATTTTATTATTTATACAACTCACAGATGTGGCCCACTTGACTAACGGCAGCTGTACGCCGGACGTGTACACAAAGCACACGTGTGATTGGACTAGGCTATGCCGCCGTGACAGATTTTATCATCACTTGTCATCCCGAATCAAACCCTCTCAAACCCTCTCTCTTCTCTCTCTCCCTCTCTCTCTCTCTCTCGCAAAAGCCATCGATTCGAGTTCTCTTCTTCCTCATTTCGGCTGTTGTTATCTAATCTACGGCGGGAGTGAAATGCGCGCCTCTTTTCTGCAGCTCCTACAAAGAAATTAAGGTATGGAATCCTTCCATTTCTTGAATCTAGGGTTCCTCTTTCCATCCTCCGCCTTCTTGATTTCTAGGGTTTTGATTTCGATTTCTTCGCTCTCGTCATGATTTCAATTGTCATGAGCGATATCGAAATCGATGTGAAATCCGCCCTTGTATCCAGCGCATCAGATGGATCTCCTTTCAAGATCGCGTCCCCCAAAAAATCTAGCGTTTTTGAATCTGAAGCTGCAAGGACGGGTTCAGCTGTAGAAAAATCAGATGAAGACTGTTTGAGAGCGGCGGAATCCGAGGGAGCTAGGGTTTCTTCAACGGTGGAAGAGATGGAAGCTAGGATTTCTGAGAGGGGAGCTGGAAGTGTTGACTTAAATGCGGGAGATGGAAATTTTGAGGTCGGGAAGTCGGGGGTGGAGTGTGTGGAAGTGAGAGCAGAGGTTTTGAAAATTAAGGATGAGGGATCACGGTTAGACTCTGGGAACGATAATTCAGGTGGTGGGAATGGTGCGACAGTGTGTTCTGTGGATAGGCCTGAAGAAGCTTGGGTTTCATCAGAACTTGGGGGTGGCAAGATTGTTAAAAATACTGGAACTAGGGTTTCGGAAAGTATGGCTGGTGACTTGCATCTTGACGGTGGAAATGGTGTCACGGAGTGTTTGGTGGGGAGAAGTGAAGCTAGGATGTATGACATTAAAGCTGAGAGCTTGCTTTCTGGTGGCAGGAATGGTAGTTTTGATGGTGGGAATGATGGGGAGGAGACTAGGGTTTTGTATGGTGGGAGAGGGAGGAGTTGTGATGTGGAAGTGGTGGATGGGCAGTCAGATCACAGTTTGAGTTCTTCATGCTCAGTCTTTGATGAGGTTAGCACAGATGAGAATTCAGAAACATTTGGATTGGATACAGTGAAAGGCTTGAGCTGCGGGTTTGAGAATGGTGACATGGTATGGGGAAAGGTAAAATCCCATCCATGGTGGCCGGGTCATATCTATAATGAAGCTTTCGCTTCAACTTCTGTGCGACGAGCTCGGCGAGAAGGTCATGTGTTGGTTGCTTTCTTTGGGGATAGCAGTTATGGTTGGTTTGACCTAGATGAGCTTATACCATTTGAGCCCAATTATGCAGAAAAGTCACGGCAGACAAATTCACGGAATTTTATGAAGTCTGTGGAAGAGGCTGTTGATGAGGTAAGCAGGAGAAGTGCTCTTGGGTTGACTTGCTGTTGTAGAAATCCATTCAATTTCCGTCCGGCTAGTGTGCAAGGGTACTTTGGAGTTGATGTGGTTGATTATGAACCAGGAGGGGTATATTCAGAAAAGCAGATTAAGAAGGCAAGGGAAAGCTTTCAGCCATCTGAAACACTTTCTTTTGTACAGCGGTTGGCATTGATGCCACGGGATGGTGAGCATAGTAGTATTGATTGGATCAAGAATGTGGCTATGGTTCTTGCTTACCGAAGAGCAGTTTTTGAGGAGTTTGATGAGACATATGCCCAGGCTTTTGGGATGGAACCAATACGTCCGTCCCGTGATGCATCTGGGATGCTGGAACAGCCGGACAAAGTACCTGCTCGAGGTATTCATCACTGTTTGCTTTATTTTCAAATTCACTGCTATGGTGATGTTTTTGCTCTCTCATTTTTTTCTCTCCACCGAAGGATGACAAACTGGTGTTGGTTGTTGTTGTTATCATTATTGTTGCTAACATCTTTTGTTTGGTGGAAGACTCAGTATTTTAAAGTTGAAATTAAGCTAAATAGCACTTGGACTTGTGTGATGTGTCGTAGTTTACATGCATGCTTTGTAGTTCATTTAAAAGTGTTAACTTTGCTGCAGAAATTTAGCTTCAAGTCATTTATTTACTTGCAATTGCTGGTGTGATGGATTCTTTTGAAGACAAGACAGTTTGGGTGGGGTGGGGTACTTATGATTAGAACCATGTGTGCAAGTTGGTTGTCGTAGTGCTAGATCACCAACAAAAATGCCTAGTTCTAGAATTAATTGTTATTTTTTATTTTATGGATTTGATTTTCTTATCCAGTGACTTACCCCTCATATTTGGCAGTTAACGTTTCTATTTTTGCTTGAGAATCTAAATGGAATCTACTTACGTATTTATCCACATTGGACAAGTGTCAAGTATTGTTTTCCGTCATTTATAAATTATATCTAACCTTATCATTTATGTTGTGATTTTTTTTATGCGCCAGTTTGCATTTTATTGATGAAAAATCCAGCAAATGGCTTCTAGATTTGATCAATGAAGGAAGTAACAATATTTTTCATGCTTCGATTTTTTAAATCAGTGAATCATATGTGGTCGTATTTAGTAGGATTTCAGTGTTTGAGCTCTAAGGTTGGTTGATTATGCAAATTCCTTTTGTTCTGTTGATTTTTTCTTCCTAATTTTGGGTGTTCCTTTCATAATTCACATGTTTCAGTAGCTTTCAATTTATTAAGATATTCTTTTCCATTATATAACCTCAATAGAAACTTTTTTTCATCCTTCATTCAAGATTTTTTTTTAAAATTATTTATTCAAAAAATTATTTTTTATTTGTGTCACTGTCTATTTCTATCCTAAATTATTTCTGGACAAGATCATGCTTGTAGTATGCATTTGATGATTATAGTGAAGTCACGTGTCTGCATGTTGCTCATGCTATAAAAGAGATGCCTATGATGCCAAAGCATGATCCATAGACACATTCTTTGCCTCTTAACCACGGTTTCAAAAAACAACTGATACATATCACATCGACTGATATGTATCGGGATATGCTAATACATTTCATATTGTCCATATGATTATAAATTCAGCCGATACGGGTTGTTTAACAACCATATTGTATTGGACATTATCAACCTTTCTCAATTTTATTTCATTTTTTGGTGAAAAAATCGCTGTTTCGACCTTGTTTGGTTAGAATCTTGCATTGGATATGATTTTAACAAGGTTTAGAAGTAAGTTCTTCAAGTGTCAGAGATATTTGTCCATTCCAATTTTTTTTTTTAATTTGTCTATTTTGAGTTATTTTTATCATTTTTTAAAAATTTTACTCTAAAGATAATCCTGATTTTGGGGTTTTTTGTGAAAATAATTTAATGAAATGATATTGAGTGTTCATGGAATTTTATGGAAATCCAATAATGCGATTGATATAATTTGTAGGTGTTCGTGTGATTTTTCAATTTTTTTTTTCAAAGAGTTCATGAAATCTAGGGTTTTTAAGATAATTTCCATTTTGGAGTTTCTTGTGGGATTTTTTTTAACGAAATGATATACAAATATTCATGAAATTAAAAAAAAAGAGCACTTTTATAGGCTGATATGGGCCTTTGGTTTAGACAACTGATACATGGGTGATGTATGAGGGGGCCAGTCAATCATGACATTATATACCAGCTTCAGAAAATCCAATATTTATCAGCTGGATATGGTATTTGGTTGATTTGGAAAGGTGGAAAACCATGGCTTCTAGTGGGTAGAGAATTATGCTCGATGCTGAGATATGCAGATAAGCAAGTCTGGAATGCTTGTAGGGCTTTCGTAAAGGAACTGGTGTGAAGGCAACAACTCAGGTTGATTTTCTGTGGTTGAACTAGTAAATACAAAGTTAAGAAAGCAGAAGAAAAATGTTTACAATCTTTTGAGTGATTTTACTGTTGGATCAACATTTTTTTTGAAACCTTAAATTTTTGCATTAAGATGAAGGGTAAAGATGAACGTGGTGCAAATCTTAGCTGACAACCATCAAAATGATTTCATGTACGTCTTGACTTTACTTTTGGCTGATAAAGATATTTCAGTCTCATGTCAACTATTTCATTTAATTTGATTTTAAAAAAATCAACCATCTTATTTGATATATAATTTTTAATTTGAAGTTTTATGAAGTAAGTTTTGCTAAATTTTTGAAATGGTAATTTTTTTTGCCTAAATCCTCAAAATAGACAAAACATTGTTTTGCTAAGTTATTTGATTTTCACATTTCCTGAATTTTTTGGAAAAATGTATATCGGTTTGGCCTATTACTGAAAGATTTCGACTGAACATTTTCTAAATATCATCTAAGTTCTGAACGTAGTTACTAATTTTTTTTCATTTTGGTTGAAATGTGCCAATACAGTTGCTTTGGCACGAATCTGGAATCAAATACCCGCTTGCAATTTTTTAATCTCTGTTTGGTCGATTTTGATCTTTTCGGCCTGGCTGTTGAAGTGAACGAAACAGGTGTGTTTAAGTCCAAAGAATATGACTGCATTCCTGCCAAATTTTTTTTTTTTATACTTTTTCTTCGTATTTTAATAATTTCTTCTTAATTCATTGGTAAATGGTTTTATTTTTCTATTTTTTAATTTTAATATAATTTTATTTTTGTTTCCATTATTCTAGTTTTCTACTATTTTCTTCTATTTATATTTATATTTTTTTTTTTAAATTTGATGTTAACGTTTTTTCTGAAATTGGAATGCCTAGTGTCCGTTTCAGCCCAAAAAATGTGGTGCATTTTGGCAAAAAATATAAATTTCTCTTCTTAATTTAACCTTATCTTAGTTCATTAGTAAATTGTAATTTATTATTTTTTATTCATGGTTTTAATGTAGGTTTACTATTTTTTTATTTTTATTCCGCATTATTTTAGTTTTTCTTGCCTTCTTAAATTTTCTTATATTTATAATTTTTAAAATTTAATGTCTTTATTGAAAAGGAATACTGAAACGATTGAAAGGTTGAAAGCTTCCCCTTGAGTGACTAACCAAAAGATCCTCCAGAATGGAACTGGCAACCATGATTTTGATATAGACTGTCACTAAAATGAAACAAAGAAGAATCATACTCTGAGCATTAATTAAATATTTGAAATTTTGTATTAGAAATAGAGTAATTTATGTTTTTTTTCCCATCCTCTCTATTTCAAGTACACTTCTTTCTTCACGTCTTCTTTAGGTTCCAACTTCCTGGAGAGAAAATTCATCTTTATGATGCGTCTGAAATCTGTGTTACTGTTGTATTAGTGGAGTAGTGTGGCATGGTGTGCCCATGTCTGGGCGTAAGAGGCACATTTACTCTGTGGCACACCATTTACTGTAATGCTCCCACACCCTGAGTTCTAAGGAGTCCCATCCTACAATCTGATATCCCAACACAATGCTGCTGTTAATCTCTTCAGTTTATAATCAGTTGCATATGTGGCTCCATTTTTGTTGGAATTCTATAATACAAATAATATCCTCTCTTCAATCGATCACCTGCTACAAATAATAACCACACTTTAACTCTTACATGGACATTTCTTTATTAAATTGGAAAAAATGGTTATTTGTATCCTCATCTTTCAAAAAAAAAAAGGGTTATTTGTATCCTTTTATCCTTATTTTGGTTGGAATTGAATTTTGAGGTATGAGGGATGGATTTGGTGGTTGTCCTTTTCTTTTTGGAAGAATCAAGTTGTGGTTATTTATCTTGGTTATTTCAAGTGTGCTCGCCCTTACATTTCTTAAGCTGATTTTCGTTAATGTATTACCATCAGAAAAGTGAGGTTATTATAAATTTCTGAGTGCATCAGTTCCTAGTATCTAATTGTTCGATTATTATTCTATGTACTAGCAATTTGTATAATAGATCTGATTTTTTATTTATTTAAGTGCATCGCATGCTTCAGTTTCTCTCATGAATTATATTTTGTGCATTTCTTGTTCAGCTCCTTTAAGTGGTCCTATGGTCATTGCTGAAGCTTTGGGGGAGAGGAAAAGCTCTGTGAAGTCTGTAAGAGCCAAGGATTCATCCAAGAAAGATAGGTATCTGTTCAAAAGGAGAGATGAGCTGAATGAGAGGAGAGTTGTAAAACAAGAAGTCCATCGTATGAGCCAATATCAAGCAAATGCTGTATCTTCAGTAGCTTTCAAAGAGGCATCCAACAATCTTACGTCCCAGGCTTGTGATTATATCTTGCAGAAGCGAGCCCCTGCTGTTCCAGAAAAGCGCTCCATACCAGCGAAACAGGAACAGAGAGAAACTGTCAATCAGGAATCTGGAGTACCAGTTCCCAAGTTAGAACAAGTTAAATCACCAGGACATGTCAACTTGGCTGATTTGCAGACTGTAATTGCTGCTGATGCTTATGGCCTTGTTTTTGCCACTGAAGGAGGCTCTGAAGAAGAGAAAGTGCCATCGGAATCTGCAACTGTGGAGGATGATGCATCACAGGAGATGCCTGGAAGCACAAAGTTGAATGAAGCAGTTCGAACATCAAGCACAATTACTGGCATTGGGAGATCAGAATCGCATGGAACTGTAGTTGGTGTCAGCAGAGCTGTCCGGCAAGAGGTTGAAGTTATAATTGATGAAGATAGTCGTCAAAAGGATCAGGTGATGGGTGATAGCAGAATGGGAACCCCAATTGTGTATCCTGATGGTCTGTTCCCTGTTAAGGTTCTTGGAGCTCCAAGTGGGGATGTGGCGGCTGTGAAGACCAAGATCCTTAAACGCCCAATTGGAGATGATTTGAGCTCAGATAAATATGCTGTGAGGGAGAAAAAGAAGAAAAAGAAGAATAAAGATTCTGGCCTGGAAACAAGGCCAGATCCTCAACAGAAATCTCCAAAGATAACAAAAGATAGAGAAACATTAAGAAAATTAGCGGGAAAATCAATTGGAATTGGTTCAATTAACCGGCAACATCCAGTGGCGGATTCAGAGAGAAAAGATGCTACTGTCACTGATTCGGCGACACCAGTTGTGGATGTTGTAAATGTAGACATTGAACTTCCCCAGTTAGTGAGTGACCTGTTAGCCCTTGCTCTTGATCCCTTTCATGCTATTGGACGTCATAGCTCTGCCATTGTTCGGCATGTTTTCCTTAAATTTCGATCTCTGGTTTATCAAAAGAGCTTAGTTTTACCACCAGCATGTGAATCTGAAATGCCTGAATCTGGTGTGGCTAAACTTCGTGTGGGTAGATCATTGCGTGAATCGAGTACTGGAAATGCTGAGTTAGCTTCTACTGAGGGGGAGAGGGTGGCTCCTGCTACTTCAAAATCACTGAAGCACTCATCTAGGATGGATGATTCCATGAAAATGGGTCGGAAGCGAAGCCCTTCTGATCGACAAGAAGAAATGTCTGCAAAGAGGCTGAAGAAACTGAATGATCTGAAGCTATTAGCAAAGGAAAAGAAGGGAAGCAGCCAGAAACTGGAAGGGCAAAGAGGAGAACAAAAAGAAACAGGTACAATGTATCCAGCAAAGCCAACTGCAACAGATCCTGTTAAGAAACCAGAATTGCCCATTGAGTCACCTACACCCACTGCATTGATTATGAAATTCCTACCTGGAACATCACTGCCTTCAGCCCCACAGTTGAAGGCAAGATTTGCTCGGTTTGGCCCACTTGATTTATCCGGTACTCGTATATATTGGAAAACTTACACATGCCGAGTGGTATACAAACTGAAGTCCGACGCTTTAGCAGCTTACAGCTATGCAGAAAGAAACAACATCTTTGGCCAACTGAAGGTGAAGTACAGTGTACGGGAGATGGATTCGTCAGCTCCAGAATCAACTGAAATGAGCAAGGGCCGAGTTGAGGACAATCCTGACAATGCCCCATCACGGCCCAGCAGTGGTGATGCAACGGCTGAGCCGAGACCGGTGCTGCAACAACGGCTGCCAGCAGTGCATTCACAACTTAAATCTTGCCTGAAGAAACCGACTGGTGATGAGTTGGGGTCTGCGGTGGGCATTGGCATCACGAAGGAGAGTCCACGTGTAAAATTCTTATTGGGTGGTGAGGGTACTAAAGGGGAACAGGTGGTGGTGGGTAGTAGTACTAGTAATAATAATGGTACTAGTGCAGATGGAGCAACTTCATCTTCTATAGCATTTGATGTTAATATTAAGAACACAAAAACAACGGGCATTCTTCCCTCTCCACTGCCTCTTCCAACTTTTCGCAATTCTGATTTGTTGCCACCATCACCATCATCAGCACACCCTTTTGTCCATCAATTGTCACGCACTCCAGATTCGGTGTCTTCAATGCCATCCACAATACCCGTTACTCCAGTGGCACAAGAAAACCGTGGCCAATTTAGCAAAGGCCCCCACCATGCACAATTCAACGAGGTATTAGAGCCAAGGAAAGAAAACATTGTAGACATCTCCCACCAGATGCTGAGCCTCCTTGTGAGGTGCAGCGATATAGTGACCGACGTCAAGTCCGCACTAGGCTATGGACCTTATCATCCACTTTAGACGACGACACTGATGAGTTGGGAAGTTGGAAAACCCATTTTGGCTGTGGGTGGCCGGCAGCCGACAGGTGGCAGCATGGAGAGGGGAGAGTGGCCCTGTAACAATTAGTGTCCATTAAAGGGCGTGGATTGATGAAAAGAACATTGTACCTTTAAAAACTAAAAGAAAAAAAGTGGAGTTAAGCCAAAGTATTAAGGTTATTGATGATCTTTGCTGTTGTGTATTTTGTTGGAATTTTTGGGGGCATCGCCATTCAAATCGTTCATGTATGTATGGGAAATGCGTTGTTGAAAGCACTTTACGGAAAAAAAAAACTTGCCATTGCTTCTCAAATGGTGTTTTTTGCAGTTTTATTTGATCATTGGCCAGTTATTGGAGGGTACTCAAGTGAGCTTCTTTTATGACAATCTGTGCAACTTTGCTCAATTATTAAGGGGCCGCTACCATCTACTCTACTTGGGTTGGTTTACTCATTCAAACCCTTTTATTTTTCTAAATTGCTGATGTTTAATATATATATATATATATATATATATATGTATGTATGTATATTTTTTTTTTGAAAGTTGTGATGAGCATATGACCCGTTTGATCATAGACCCAAATAGTCTCTTTCTGCATAAAAATAGGCGTTGCTGAGCGGACCCATTTTTGAAGTCAAGACCTATTTTAACTGAAAATAAGAGTAGCATGGCCTCAAAAATGAGCTTGTATCGATGAATGGGCTTGTATTTGACAGAAGGCCTGGGTTGGACTTATTATTTTAGCCCGTTTGAGGTAGACTTTAGCTTAAAAAAAAAAAATCCTCTTAAGCCTGTTGATTTTTGGACCCATTTAGCTATATATTTATGTATGTTTTTATATAATATGATGTTTAATATAATTACATTATATAAAGTCTAATGATTCAACAATTGGGCTTTCACTAACTCATTGGGTGGACTTGGGCTTTTGCCTAAAATTGCTTGATCGGCTTCAGGTAGGCATGGATTTAGGAAGCTATGGCCCGTGAACAGCTTATTCCTGTAAGGGGTTTTAAAATTGCTGCCCCAGGGACCGAAATCTCCGCTGATACAGTGTGTATCGACTATTTGAACGAAATCTTGGCCGATATCATCGAGATCTCTTTCCTGATATCGGCCAAGATTTACTGATATCGGTCGGTCTATTTTATTCTAAAAAAATGAAAAAAATGAAATTACTAAAAATAATCCATTTTTTTACTATTTATTTTTTTATTTCTATAATTCATAATTTAAATAAATTATGAAATTATTTCTACAATTTTTCTTCATTTATTTACTTTTTATGTAATTTTCCACTATTTTATTACTAATTATTTAATTTCATGATATCGTAACTTCTAAATTATATTAGAAAATATAAGTGTCCGATATTTAATAAAAAAATTACATATTCAATGAGCACATAATTATCTGCATTTTCTATATTTTTTTATTAAAAAAAAAACACTGTGGAGAGAAAACATTCTGCCGAGATCTCCGTCGAAATTGTCGAACTTTGCACCCTCGCGTGATACAATTTGGTAGGTTGACTAAACAGATCTATGTTGAGTCTCTCACTTTTTTTTTTCAAAGTTCTTTTGTGACTAATAAATTTAAAAGGCGAGGACACCTTGGTCTATTGATCTAATTGATCCAAAATCACCTATGCAAGTTCAAATTGGAGGAAATTGAGTAGACCTTTGAATTGTCTTCGTTTTCCGAAAAATCAGTATGTATCAACTGTCTCACAATAAGTTGATACACGTATATGCTGATTGTAAGTGACATTTTGAATTTTTCATTTTTTTTGTCATTGGGTTACAAAAATTTATTTTGGACATGAATGTGATACGAAAGCTCTAAAGAGATTGACACCAAGAGTTTCTTTTATTAGAGTGAAACTTGGTTCGGATTTTAATCTGACTCGCAAGATTCAAATTGAGAAATCAGTGCGTTGAGTTATGTATTTGTAAATTTAGGGTTGAGTCTTCTTGAAGAAAAAAACTCGTATCGAATTTGGGTTGGACTCAGTTCAAAAATTTAAAATTAATTCGGCTGGATTTGAATTCACCCGATTCAACTTGAGTTTCAGGAAATATACAAAACATATTGCTGATTTTTTCTCTCAAATTTGGGCTAAAAATAGGTTGGGTTGTCGGGTCAACAACTCAAGTCAGGTTGAATTGGGTTCAATAATTTTGATATGTATTTGATTGGATTTATTAAAACTCATTCAACCTGTTCAAGTTTCAGCTCATTTTTAAATGAATCTTGGATTCTATATGACAAACATGACTATACAAGTAGGGCTAGGTTTTAGCAGGGAAAGAAATCTCAGCCGATATATTTTGGATTTTGGACATCCAAGATATCTCGGCTGATATGAGATGTATCGGCCGTACAGTCAAGATCTTGGCCGATATAATCGAGATCTCGTTGATATCATCCATGGGCTCGAGATCTCGGCGTTTACCCCTGGGTTTCAGACATGCTCCAGTTTGGGCCTGAGCCAAGCTGAATTACTCAAGTTTGAGCCTGCACCAAATTTTAGGGCCGAACTTCGATTTTCAAGTCTGAAATGTATATGCAGATTTATCTGCGCTCCAACTTTTTTGGACCTGAAATAGAAACCATTTGTATTATTTTATTCAAATTATACATTACGCAATTTTTTATATCTATACGGAATATTAATTAAAAGAAATTAGACTTTATAAATCATTGCTCAAATTTGTGCTTTCCATTCATGTACTAGGCTCAACCGAACTCGAATTCTAATTCATGTACTAGGATGCAAACATTCTGAGTTATGGAATGCTTTATGTTGTGGATCTCGCCTAGTTCCCCACACTTTCGACCCTGGTTGAAGGTTGGATCGTTGATCCGATCACTCTTGCTTTGATGCCCAGAAATTTTAGAGAAGATCGTGACCTTCCAGCCAGAAGATTAGAAGCAAATGGTTGAGAAAAGAATGCAGGGACCGTTGATCAACATACCCCACCTATAGATGCACATCATGGTTGAATATTTGAGAGCGAACAGTTTTAAACAATAAATCCAAAACAAGATGAATCAAATCCTATTGAATTTTGCCCATTGGGGCTTCCATTCTGTAACAATTCCAAGAGATGGTAAAGAAAAAGGAAGAAAAAAGTAGAGAGAGAGAGAGAGAGAGGAAAATGGAGAAAATAGTTAAAGAATGAAAACTCTATAAAGCTAAATTTGAAATGCTTAATGTAGTTTCGAGCCAGCTCTTTTTAGACTGACAGCTATTGAACCAAATGCCCATTGGACCCATCCAGTGAAAAAGCATCCAAATGCTCATCTGGGTATGATTTTATGATTTTCATCTGCATTTGTCGCAGGCCAATGGAGAATTCCAGAGCTTCGTTCATGGCTCTTCGTGCATTTGCCAATCCTTCTTCCAATTCTTTATGATAGAAGTAGTATGAACCTAACTGGATGAGAATCCTATCGTGCCTTTCTTGGTACCTTTGCACCCTTTCCTCGGCTTGTTCGAGAGCCTCCGTTACTATTTTCAGTTTTTCCATGATAGACTGTCGCCTTCTCCATTTTCTCAAGGTTGGCAAACAGAAGAGAAATGATGTGGAGAAGCCCACCAGAAAGAAGAGAGCACGGCTGAAATCCATGGGAACATGTGAGAATAAGTGAAGAAGATGAAGATGTTCAGATTCCTTCCTTTGAGTAGGTTAAATGCCTTGGTCTGTTTCAAAAGCCAACCCAACTAATGATTCTCATTCCTTTTCCTTGTATGATAACTACTAATTTTGATTCTAAAATGACGAAAGGGTGGGAGAGTTCTCCCTTTGGTTATTTTTAAGGTTATAGTTACTAGCCCATTTATCTATCGTCATCGACAAATTATGGCAAAAAGGCGTCGTCCTCTAGTATCCCAATAATGATCGGGAAAATTAACAACTTATGAAGGTATCAATGCTCATCCATAATAAGCATTTTGGCAACACAGAGAAATAGGAAGTTAGAATCAGGTTTTGCCTGGAGTATTCCCTAGCACCATCTAACAAATTAGCTAATTGTGAAGGTGTCATACTACATTCTTCAGGTTGGACTTCAGAACCATCTCATCTGCACAAATGGATCTTCGACTTGACTTCTAACTGGGGTTTTGAGATCATTACAAAGTAATTTGGATACTGTGGTGGATGCCCATCTATAATCATAGTATGTTAGCACCAAAATAGTAAACTAGAATCAGGTTTGATGCAATGTACTTTGCTGGCAACCCTAATGTCTAAATCCTGTAGTTGGACAAAAGATTCAAGGGATATAAATTCAGGGGTGAAGTATCCTTCATGTCCTGCCATAAGAGGAACATCGAAATTCCACACCCCCTCACAGAGAAGTGACTTGCATTTGCCTTTAGCTAGACTTGAGTTATGAAAATTGGTTTATTTATAACAACAAATGGCCAGCAGCAAAGGGTTTCTTTGGGTGTAAAGATGTCCAGTGATGTAGAAAAGGTTGTGGCAAAGAATATCTTGCTTCCAATTTCTCAAATATATTTTTAAGTTTTTGATTGATATACTACAGTATGACCTCTCTAATGTAATACTCTCTAAAGTAATAACCTGTCTAAAGTAATATTGGCAGTTGGTCCCGATCTCGGGCCCATACAAAATGTAATAAACCTCTCTAACTCAATACTCAATACATTCAGAATACAAAATGTATTCTAACCCCGATACCAACCATTTTATAAAGTAATATTCTATACATTCAGAATACAAAATTATTGCAAAACTGACAAGGACCTTACAAACTGTATGATCTAAACTCGGGAAAAGTAATGTAAGATAGGCTTCTAGATGAGCTTCTTCATTCTAATAATGTCGATCTTGTCTTTCATTTGCTGAAGAGTGGAAAGGAAAAATCAGCATTTGCGTCATGCTGCTGGAGCTAGAAGTTTTCCAGTGACTGTGCCAATTGTAGTGCTTCAGCTGGGGCCATTCGAGGAACTTCCTGGGTATCATCTCCTCCATGTCTTGGTTGTCCACAGACTCATAACGTTGGGGGCACTCGGTGATGATCTGTTCTTCATCTGGGACGGAAGTGTCTGCAATGTTGTATGGCTGACACTCATGGTAGAAATTCCATTGATTTGCCAGACCCCTCTAATGTAATATCCACACCTTGGTCCCAGCCGTATTACTTTAGAGAGGTTCTACTGTATTTACAAAATCAAACATGTATTTCCAAAACTTCTCAAAATTACGAGTTTGTTCTCTTGCAATCTAGTATCTAAAAAGTGTTTTAAGAGGGGAGGATTCATAAGCATTTTGTTTGGGTTCTCTTCTTTACCTCCCACCTTCTTCACTATTCTTTCATCAGCCTCTTCACCTCTTCAACATGATTATGTTTTCCCATCTCTGCATATAAACTAGACAAAAAGGCATGGTAAACACCATTCCAAGGCTCCATCTCCACAAGCCTACTTGCTGCATACTCACTCACCTTCAAGTCCCCATGAGCTCTTGATGCAGTTAACAATGACTCCAATATAACAGTATTAGGCTCAAAAGGCATCCTCTCTATGATTTCTTGAGCTTCATTGAGGAAGCCAGAGCGCCCTAAAAGTTCAACCATACACCCATAATGCTTAATGTCCAGAAAGATTCCATACTTCCCATCCATCATGGAATAGAAAATATCTCGACCCATTTGCACCAAACCAGAGTGGCTACAAGCACGCAAGACTAGAATCAAACTCACTCTATCAGCTTTAATCCCTTCCTTCTCCATCCTAAAGAACCATGATATCGCCTCCTCACCCTTTTTTGCCAAAGTTAGCCCTTTGATTATTGAATTCCATGTAAAGACATTCTTCTCCACCATGCTATTGAAAACACTCAATCCAACTTCGATCCTCCCACATTGTCCGTACATATCAATCAAAGAAGTACCCAACACTACATCCAATTCCCAGTCGGCTCTTTTAATATAATCATGTATCCAAACACCCATTTCGAGTGCCCGAGCCATGGAGCACGCAGACAGCGCATTCACCATTGTAACGCGGTTCGGCAGCAACCCAGAAAACTGCATCCTCTCAAAAGCCAGCATTGCCTCATTAAGATTCCCAGCATTCCGGTGGCCCGATATCAAGATTGTCCATGAGACAGCATCTCTCTGGGGCATTTCATCGAACATTTGTTCGCAAGTGTTCATTTCACCACATGATGAGTAGAGATCCAACAGGGAGTTACCGATGTAAAGATCACTGTAATGACCAATTTTTAGGATGTGGGCATGTAGAGTTTGGCCATTTTTGAGAAGCCTGAGGTCAGAGAGTGACTTGAGAATGAAAGGGAAGGTGTAATTATTGGGACGAATGGAGGTTTTATGCATGTGGGTGTATATGAGAATGGAGAGTTGGTGCATTTGGGAGTGGGACAGGGCCTTCATTAGATTGTTGCAAATGAAGACATGGGGTCTGGCGATTTGGTAGAAGAGAGCGAAGGCTGAGTGTAGGAGGCCCAAAGACTTGGAAGCATTGATGAAGTTGTATGTGATGGTGGTGTCTTGATGGAGATTGTGGAGGATGATCTGAGCCTGGATTTGGTGGAGTTGGGAGGGAGAAGTACATGTGTTCAATAGACGGATGATTTTGGCAACAATGCCGTTGGGTTGTGGGAAGAAAGGCATAGGATTTAGGAGTTTGAATTCAGTTTGAATTCATGTTTATTATCTCATGAGGGTATAGGGACCATTTTATCGTAAATTTAGATAATTTAAAATGTTGGTTTTTCATTATCAATCTAGACTCTAGAGCTATGTCCATTTGATATGTCTATCATTGGACTGAACATCATGGGTAAATGCTTATCTAAGGTTTTTTTTGATCTTAAAATCCAATGTTTAGAGTGATTCAAAAGGGCTCATTTTGGGCAATTTGGTGGGCCTCATGTTGATCTATTCATCCTATGTATTATTTTTTTAAATTTTAAGCTTTTATACATTGACAAGTAAAATGTTTTCAGAACTAGACTTTGGACTTAGTGGTTTGATGAATACTCTGCAAAAACAAACCTTCTTGATCATGTTGAAACGAGGCAAATTTTTTTTAATAGTTGAATAGATCAAACAACCATTGATAATATTGCAAGTATCAACATTAGTTTAAAAAAAAAATCATGATATGATCAGCAAATTGCAACATCCCATAAATGGCTTTTCTATTTTAAGAATTTTCCTTTCCCTTACAGTAGTAAAAGCTTATGTAATTCCTAATCTAATCCCAGAATTTGACCCGACCCAATTCTAATATGAAAATTTGGATTGATTTAATTTTTTACCCTTTTTATAAGCATCTAGATTAGTTCACCTTTTAAAGAAATATTATTCCATACATTTAATATTTAGAAAATAACAAATAAACTTAAAATAAATAAACTCTTTATTTAAAAAAATTAATACTTCTACGCATTTAATGTTCAGAGAGAAAAAATTATATAAAGAAATAAAGTTTTATTGGTAAACAATATCAATTATATTTATACATATAGATATTAAGTTAGGTCTGATTAGACCAGTTTTTTTTAAGTCAAATTCAGACCAACCTTAATTTTATTTAATTTAGATTTTTAATCTTTTAATTTTAAGCTAAAAAATATTAACTCAGCCCACGTATTATTTGAGTTGGATCATGCAGGAGAAACATTGTAGAATGAATATAAGCATTTTAGATGAAATTATAGGTGCACCGTTCATTATTATATATACACTGCTCATAATTATAGGTGCACCACTCATAATTATAGGTGTACCTCTCGGTTCACCACATAGGAACATTGTTGTACATGAGCTCTATACACCAAAATTATAGTTAATTTTGAAATAGTCCATACAATTTATAATTATAAGTGCACCTCAATTAAAGGTACACGTCTCAATTCACCATAAATGCACTGCTGTATTCTACTTAAAATTTAAGTACAAAGACAAAGATAAAATGGAAATTTAACTTGCATATGGCATTAATATACGCGTCAAAGTGTTGTTATGCATCGATTGTAACACTCTGCAGTGCATCTTTATACGAGAATGGGACACGTGTACAACTGACACTGTTTATAGTTTTACACCAATCTACAATGTCCTATCACATCATTTTATATTGCTCATCAAACCTCTTTATTAAGTTTTGAGAGAAATGAAATTTATTATTATTGAAAGTGAGATGAGAGAAACAACACTTTTATAACTTTATTCTTGAATACAGTGACTTTTTATTTATGTAGATAACATGGGTATTTCTTTTTTATTTATGTGGATAATATGATTTTTTTTAATTTATATCAAATGTTAGACTAATTCTATAGATCAACATGCCTTATGTATTAAGTAATCTTAAAAGGGAAAAAAATACAAGACTTTTAATCTAATTCTTGAAACTTAAATCAACTGACTATTCGATCTCATTGTGCATGTAAATATATTATTGAACCAAGTAAAATTGATATATTTTTATATAGTTTTTTGTGCTTTTGGTACATCTTAGTTATTTTTTTCCAACACTTTCCTCACATATTTAGGAGCTATTTGTCATTTTCAAACAAGTGGAAAACAAGAGCATGCAAAATGAGACTCTTCTTTCTTCTTCTGGAAGGCCTCTTTATCACTAATACAAAAAATGAGACATTTTCCACTTTTTTCAAGGATTCTATTTTTGAGTTGAAGGGTGTAGGGGGATAGGAAAATTTATTGAGAAAAATGGAGATTTTCTTGAGTCGCTGAGACATCATTTCATTCATTTTCAATGAAAACAACAAAACATCAAACGAAATGTGATGGATAGTGAAAGCTTTTATAATTCAAGGTAGATATTTCTTTTTTTCCACTCTTTCTTAGTGGAAATCAAAGGCCTTGCATTGACCTTTATATTTGGATTTGACAAATTGTTTTTATGGGCCGACTACCTATCTCATATTTACGGGTCTTGAACTCAGAACCTTTAGACTATAACACCATACATTTATCAATTGTACATAGCTTCTTGTCGATCTCTATTCAGATATGTGAATGTTCAAAGCATACCATATTTCATATATTAAAATTTTGTTTGATATATATCGAAATTTTTATCACCTGGTAGGTATAGAATTTCAAAATTTTGTTCCATCATTTTTCTAGAATTTGAAGAAAAAAACAAACCAGTGTTGACTGAAACTCTGAATGACACATAAAATACCATTCGGTGATTCACCAATTTTTCTAAGTCTCTGCCAGCACATATTGACCAACCAGTATTTAAATTTAAATCATTGTCTTACACAGACTTCATATAAATCTGTTTTAATAATTGAATGAGTCGTTTTCAATGCAACTCAATAATTGATTATATTAAAAATCTAAAATTACCCAGTTCATAATAGCCACCAGCCCACCACTGGTCCAAGCAAAGGTGGACTATGGCAAGTTGACAAGATGGGTGGGCGACAAGATTCAATCCTTAGAGAGATGTTTAGCACCTATAATTTTGCTTATAAACTATTAATATTTTTGAATTGGAATCGGTTCATTGTTTATGCTATTCAAATTCCCCTTTAATCACTCATTAACAAATATTAATCCCCTTAACAAATCGAACCTGCCCGACAGCTAATGCCATATTTTTGATTTGTTTCACTATCAGTGACAGAATTAATAAAAAACACTACAGAACAATTGTGTTGCTTGTGACATTTACGTGAAGAATGATGCTTAAAATCCTTCATTAATTTAATTAAGCGAATTGATCCCACCTTCAAGTGTTTTTGGTTTACAGTGTGCAAATTCTCCTTACTAGTTTTATGTTAGAGGGAATTGATCCTACATTCCAAATGTTAGGGACTTTATTCTCAAATTACGGGGGATTCAACCTCATTAATATCGTTATCAATGTATATGGCCCCAAGCCACTTATTTTTTAATTAAAGTTAGGCATAAACTGCAAATTGGTCACAAGATAATCATGTTGTCCTTGCTTTAACTTTAATCAAATTCCTTCTGTTTTGCAATTTCCTTGATTCATTTAGTAGGTTATTTTAACATTGAAAATGACCACACATCTAATGGCAATTCATTCCCTATGACTTTTCAAATTTAGAATGATCAGAATAAATCTACACCTATCTATAGTTCTGTACTAGTATGGGAGCCATTGGGAGTTGAACCTACCATTTTTTTTTTTTTTAATAATCACAAACTACTCATTTATTCAAGGACAGTGATCCTCCCATGGGCATTTTGTATAACGAGAAAGGATTTAGGGTATTGCACATTTTACCTTCCATTGTCATATGAAAGTATTTAAAAAAAATTCAATGATCCAATCAGTAGTCCGGTCAATGATCCTATTTATTGTTCTCTATGAAAAAACACTTATTTAGATAAATTTCAGTGATCCGGTGAGCTGATCAGTGAGCCGATTTATACCACAGTGGAAGGGTCAGTGATCCGGCGAGTCGATTTATATCAGTGAAAGGGTAAAATGGACAATACCCTAAATCCCGTGTCTGATTACACAAAACACCTGTAGGAGAATCGCTACGCTTATTCAAAAGGAATTAAAGTAGATTGTGCAAATTATACACAACAATTCTGTAAAAAGTAAGTACATGTATTGATGATCCATGCCATTGATCTAGTGGGCCTCACTGTCGATGCGGGGTAGGCGGAGAAAGGCTACAAGTGTGAGAGATCCTAGCCATCCAATTGTAGTTCTTTTAGTGAAATAATCAATGATCCACTCTGTATAAAAGATCAAATGGATAGAATCTTCCTTATGGTTTTCTCATGATATAAGAGCAGGTTTCGCAAGTATGTTCACATGCAGCGGCTGCATATGAGAGAGGAGTGAAGTTAACAAATAGTCTCACATTATTTGGATTGAAAAATTAATAACTCTATATAATATTTGAGGCACTCTCTTCTCAATATAAACATTGAGAATTTTCTATTCATTTTATTTCCTATTAGATCAGGTGGTTTGAATTGGTGAACGATGGCACCACTTACTTGTAATGGTGAATTAGGGACAGACTCAGAGTGCCACTTATAATTCCACTTAATTCATTGAAATTCCTCTAAGCCTTATGAAAAGAAGATGAAGAGGGGATCGCATAAACTTTGAAAGGGGAAACAAGTATCTTTCTGTATTAAAATGTGGGACTAGATTTTGGCTTTTCTAGGGCAACGCAGACATGGGTTATATGCTACAATTACAATAAGTTAGACTTCATTACTGAAATTTAATAATAGTAAGACTGTCTAATAAATTTATCCTTAACTTAGGATAATATAGTAAAATGTGATGGAAGCTATACAGATAATAAGTACATGTAGTTTCAGTCGTATTCAATCAACATACCCTTGTCATTTTGGCCTTGAGTTTTGATAATGATCACAAATTAAGTGATCTGAAACTCTCGTCCCTTCACACCTTCTCTCTCATGCGCTACTCACCCTCCCTTATGTGTAACCTGCTCTAATATCATATTAAAAAACCATGACTTGATAACATTCTTGAAATAAAAATCACTGTAAAAAACTAATCATTGATAGAAGGGTGTTTCAAGTGGTATATAAAATCATAGATTTCTCAAATCAGATGATGCGAGACTTAACTTTCTCTCTATTCGGTCTTTAATACATTAAACGTAATATGATAAAATTTAGCACATATTTAAAGATTAATATCAGAAAAGAAAGACTTGATAGTGAGTAGAGTTTTTTACAAGGAGAATTTATCTTTTGTGGGATCGAATGAGAAATAAGAACCAAACCCTATTTAAGGGTGCACCTTCATTGTGAGAGATATTCTTACTTTTTAAGTACAAAAGCAAGCTATTAAGTTGCCTAAGGTGATGGTCGGATTGGAGTAAAGGCAATGTTCCTTAGCATTGCATTTGCTTTCTTTCTTTCTTTAGCTTTGCATGAAAGACCACATACATTGGAACTAATGGCTAGCTTATCTGGCATGCCCCATCAAAGTAGGATTCAATACCAAATTGGCAAATCATGGAATATAAGGTACGAAGAACACGTGGGTGGGATGTTTGAGTGGTCCATGTTAGATTTTGATGAACTTCTGTGAAGATGGCAGTAGGGGCCATGCAAATTGTGTACTTGCTGTTGAATTCATTGCTTGCAATGCTGCATCCAACTATAGATGTCACAAGATCTTGTGGTAAGGAAAAGAATAGCAGACTAACAAGAGAACATCATCATTTTGGCGACAATGTAAATGCTATAAAGTAGTACTAGGAATGTATTCTATTTTAGCTTCCTAACTTTACACACTTCAACGATGGTGACTTGATATGGGTAAGGAAAATTTTGAATGCAATTTGTTCTAAATTGTGGGGTGGAGATGATAAAACTTATAATTCGACAGAATGGAAGATAATAGGACTTTTCTTTCATATGACGCCATGAGGCCATTAGCCATGTTTGGGTCCATGATTCCTCTATCCAACCCGACCTAAATTTATTTTGAATCGCGTCTAATTAGGTCAATTTAAGAAATTTATGACCTAAACCTAAGTTTTTCGAAGATAGTAAGAGGGTTATACAAATCAGGGAAAAATTACTTCTCGATCAAAAGTATTTCTTTCATTTTGATTTGAGATCAAAACTTACTTGAACACCAAAATGTAATAAATGATGGTGGAGTCACTTAGAAGATTGAAATCACCTGCCTTATATTAGTAAATGCATTCAACAAAAATGGCTAAATTACATAGATCCAAGTGAGGAAGACATTAGATAAATGCCAAATTGCAAAAGCAAAGGTGAAAATAGTCAATAGTTAGGCAAGTCCACGTTGGGGAAGAAAGAAAAGCTTCATTATTACTGTTAAAAAAAAAAAGATGGAATGGTAGCTAAGAAAACCTTTGTTTACTAGGGAGGTCCTACCACGACACTCACTTTTCTTTTGAAAAAATCTTTTATCTTCATTTAGAGGCAACACAAGCCAACATTCAAGTTATGAATTCACTGTCTGTGAATTCTAGAGAAAGAAAGAAATATAACAAAAATGAAAGGAACAAAGACATATAGGCCGTGGACCAATTCATCAATAGGCCACAGGTCTGTGGAAAATGGGGACAGTAAAAAGTTAAAACACAAGTCCACATTCAAAGAACTTGTGCACATTAGTTTGATAAGACCCATAATCTCTACAATCATTGATCTTAACAAATATTTTCATGTAATTCACCTCACTAAAATGAAGTAGTTAACAATATTAAAAGTATCATTTAGAAGCTCAAAAAATTCAGACGATTCTGTTTGAGTTAACTTGATAGGTAGATTTTTATCGAGTCAAATGAATCACTGAGTTTTATTGAGTTTTTCTGAGTTAAGTTGAAAAAATCACAATGAGTTACTCAACAAGATAGGTTTTCAAATGAGTTGTTTATTTTGAGATTTCAAATAATAGTTAAAAGTGGTACTAAAAAAAGTGCTCTCTTCCAAAAATGAAGGGTTTTACTTAGATACATGTATAGGGGTCAATTTTTTTTTTAAAAAAAAAATTATATGGTGATAGAGAAGCTCACTGAATGTATGAGTTAGTGATAGTACACAAATCAGTTTGATTGGATTCTTGTAAGAAGAGTTTTAAGTGTACAAAAATCAAAAGTAAAAGGAGTAAAAAGATTTAATTTTAATGAAAAGAGTGTAAGATAAATGGAATGACATTATGCAAGAATTCAATTCAAGAAAGAGGTATGAGGGCCAAAATATGAATCTAAGCCTAGATGATGCACATAGAAATAATTAGCACAATGCAAGGGTTTAAATCTCGGTCTCGACCAATATATCGGTGGAGAAATCTCTCTCTTATTTTTTTTTATCAAAACTATTGATATCGGCAATATATATCGGACGATATCGTCCAATATTAATAAATATCGAAGAGAAATACATGGTACTTTTGAATCATCGAGTGCATAGCACCAGACGATTTATGACACCCATGTGAATGGAAAGAAAGGAATTTTGGCCTTTTTTTTTTTTTTTTCAGACATGTGGAAGTTGCTAAAAAATTTAAATTATGAAATTGCTTTTCTTTTTATCCACTCTTTAATACGAAAATGTTAAGACCATAATTTTTTTAGTACAGTTGCATTGAATGATCAGTTTCATGTATTTCTTTGTGTGAAAAAATCATGAATTGATAATATTTTTGAAGTAGAATTTACTTTCAAAAGCTAGTTATTAAGAGAAGGATGTTTCAAGTATTATATAGAGTAATTGATTTTACGAATTAATCGATGTGTGACTTTTTTTTACTTTACACTTACCCTCACATGAAGCTGGAGCCTATAACTGCACGCGGAACTGCTCTGGAAACTAGTATTTTGAGAGAAAAGCGTCTCAAGTGTTATATGGAGTCATTGATTTATCAAATTAAAAATATAAGACTTTTTCACTTACATTGTATAAAAATTAAATCGCACAAGCAAAATATAGTCAAAACATGGTCATTTATAAAGTGAAAACTCAAAGAAAACTCTTAAAACTCTGAAGAACTCTAGTCACAGCCAATAGGTTTCAACATGGGAGGCAGGAGTCCTCATCACTACCTACGCAAAGGAGAATCATTTGTTCCACAAGGAGCTTTATGGATATATAAAAATGACTCAAAATGCCATGGAAGAGCCTCAAGTCAAACACCTTTCGGCTAGTTCAGGTGCTTGGGTGCTTCACAAAAGCAACTCATAAAATAAGTAGAAATTCTTTGTTAGGTCTTATTCCAAGAATTGGAGCTTCTTTTTTAATATGTCATTGGTCCTCTTCCCTCTCTCTTACTCTTCCTAACTTCTGGTAAGCACCTAATTCAATCATGTTCTTTTTCTTCAAAAAATAAAGAAACTTGCTAAATTCACTAGATAGATACTGGACTATAATATAAATACTTATATAGACAAAAACTCGAGTAATTCAAATTCGAGTGCAGTCAATATCTCATTCTACATCACATAAGAGAACAAGATACTTGAAAAGTTATAGCACTCGTGATGTAAATGATATAGACACTTACCATTAATTCAAAATTTTGAGTGTATTCTTTTTACTATAACCAAATTTATAGGTTGGGTTTATTAAATTTTGCCCCATTTTTAAAACTGATTTTTATAGTAAAAGAGGTGAATTGTGAAAGGTTAAAATGTAAAAAATGGATGTCACATTTGCAAGAAAATGACAAACTTTTTATTGAAGAGGTGAACTGTGAAAGCCCGAAGGTAAATAAATACGTACGAGTTGAGATCAGATTTGGGAGAGGACTACAAACTTTCTAATTAAATAGAATTTTACTCACCCATGATACATCAGAGTCCAAGAATATTGAAGAAACTTGAATGGGATTTGGTGATATTCAGTCTCTTTGATCGATAGAAATCATTTTTCTTTAAAACATTTCAGTGTATCTGTAGAGATTTTATGCTGGTATCTTACGATTTTTCAAATGTAAATTAAAAAATAAAATTTCAAAACATATCAGTGTAGCCAAACACGTTTTAAAGTGGATTCGAGGCAACTTAGTACCTTAATATAAAAACTTGCAATTCCCACCATGTTAGCTCCACCATTTACTTATACAGCTTCCATGAATCCACTTAATTCTTCATCCTAAATTTTCACTCTAAATTGTAGTTCAAGATTTTGGTTTAGATTCAAAATCAGTTGAGTGAGACAATTATCTTGACAAGTCCAACATAATTTGATCTAAAAAACTTAGTCAATTAAAATAATAAATTGAATTGAATCTTGAATTTTTAAACTTACAGTCTACATTAGTTTGGTATGGAACACAAAATTATAGCAGTTTTGGCCCCTACCAACTCCACGACCAATTCTGACATGTGGTGCCTACCAGAAGTACAGAACTACTTCTGTGGCTTCATTTTGTAAGACTTAAGGAGATGACAATGGCACCCAATAGCCTTCAGGGTAGCACCAATGTTACACAAATGCTTGATATATGCAGGTATTGATAAGAATGTCTGTGTTTTCTAAAATAATAGATATCAAACTTTTTTTTATCTATTTTTTTAATTTACGTGTGTGAAACTGCAGAAAATCTAGAGTAAAATCTTTACGGATGAGCTCACTACTCCTATGGCACACCAAGGTTAAGTCATGGATTTCGAACCCGTAACTTCTGGCTTCCTGAGATGGGAGGCAATCAACTGAGCTACCCATATGTTTTTTTTTTTATCATAATTTAAGTGGTGAAAAGTTATACTAAAACATTAGTGTTCCTATCATTTTTTTATATAGATTACACATTAGAAGATAAATAGATGTTGATGTGTCTCGAGAATATTTTGAAGTTTCTTAAGCTCAATATTTTACTTAGACTCAACTCAAACAACTTGATTCAATTGAATTTCAACTTGAGTATTAAATATTATGGTGAAGAACTCATTAAATTGTTTGAGTTAGATTGCCAATCTGCAAAATGTTAAAAGCCATATTCTAAGCTGCTCTGGCTTTTAAAGTGTGGAGTCCTCTTGAAACCATCATGCAAGGCCTCTTGTCAGCCATGTCAAAGCAAGATTCTAAGTGAACGGCAAGTTTCACTTAATCTTCTCAAAATAATAAACTAGAGAGAGAGAGAGACTCATTGAGTTACTTGACTCAGTTGGAGTTTAAGTGCAGGCTGAATCTCTGCAGTTTTAAACCTTAATCTCGAGCTGGCTACTCAATAGTGGAGTTCCCTTCGTACCTAACATTCTTAGATGAAACCTACCCTATAAGGTCCCACATTAACCACACCAAGGTCAAAAACTAGCCAAACATTAACCACATTGTCTGCGCATTTCCTAGAGATTGTTCATATTTTCAATGGTTCCCTTGTATGTATATATACCCTCTTCTCCCTCCCTTCCTTCCCACTCCATTACCCACACTCTCTCTCTTCCTATTAGAGCTTCACTTATTACCTTCTTCAGCCTTTCCACTTTCTTCTTTCTCTCTCCATTTCATAGCAACATATAGCACACAAAAATGTCTGGAGTATGGGTATTCAAAAATGGAGTTGTTCGCCTCGTCGAGAACCTCGCAACGGACTCAGGCGACGGGCGGCAAGCTAGCAGTACTCGCCGTAAGGTCTTGGTCCACATTCCGACTAATGAAGTGATCACCTCCTACGCGACCTTGGAGCACAAGCTCTCGGAACTCGGATGGGAGAGGTACTATGACGAGCCAGACCTCCTCCAGTTCCACAAGCACTCCTCCATTCACCTCATCTCCCTTCCTAAGGATTTCGGTCGATTTAAGTCCATACATATGTATGACATTGTCGTTAAAAATCGCAATGTCTTTGAAGTAAGAGACATGTAGGTATTGGAGTGCGAACGAGAGCCCACATCTGTTGTGAGGGGAAAAATTAAAAACTTATAAGCGTCACTCTACCTATCAGGCTAATATTTTGGCCCGGAAGCCCAGTCCTAGCAGTAGTTCCATCCAAAATTTCGTATTGCACCCTTTTTTTCGTAATAACTTTTATTTTAGCTTATAGAGATAGATTGAGGGTGTGTTAGGGATTGTTATGTGGCTAGAGGACTTGGCATCACTATTTCTATGTATTGTTTCTAGTTGTCACTGTTTGTTACATGTAAATGTACTCTTTTAAGTTCCTCTCTTCTATTAGAATGATGGATCACTTCTTCCTTGTCATTAAACATAATGGTCCTGCAGCTATACATATTATCTAAGAAATATGCTCAATGATTCCATTGTTCTCAACTTTTTTCTTTGAATGACGGGTAAGAATTCATTCAAAGCGAAAGCCCATAACTATGTACTCACTTTTTTATGGTTAATTACTAGCATGGGTACTAACTTTTTCTACTTCTATGGTTAACCTTGGCTCACGTTTATTCTCATGCATAGTAAAGTTTCAGTAAGCATTTCAACTTGAGTTGGGTGCATGTATTGAAAATCTTGAATATTGGAATTTAATGGTTGGATGGGAAAGAAGTATACGACTGAAAGATGAATAATATTTTTGAAACTGAATCTTTACTATTATGTGACCTTTGTATTTTCTAGAAAAGCATTTAATCTTCATGAAAGGTGGAATCTTACTTTCTCAAAATGCCAATATGCGTCCTTATTGTGGAGTTTACTGTCTAAAAGATTCTGGACTAGAGCTGATTCTATAAATTAGTTGGGTTGTGTCAAGTGGGTCAATCAAGCTTGGACTTGGCTCTCGGACAGAAAAAAAAAAAAAAAATTCCTTAAAACAATGTTATTTGACTAGGGAAAAAGAAGAAAAAAATCGCCTTCAACCTCTTCAAATAAAGTAACATAATTTGAGTAATGGATAGGAATACGCCTCAAGAATCAAGAGTCTCAAATTCGATTTCCACTCTGCTCTAAAGAGTAAATAACTACTCTCTATAGAATTATTTAGTATACGAGTAGAGAGGTTTGCACATGTCCCAATAATTAGTGTGGAGCTCTAAAAAGTCTAGACACTTTAATCATAAAAAAACATAAATTGTCTAGAAAATTTAAAACTCATTACTATGTAATCTAGATTTTGTGGGCTTTTCTCTTTTTTAAATTTTTACTTAAAATATTTGTACTTTGAAAAGATTTAATTTGGATGCTTATATATGTATATATAAAATGTGTATTATTATTCTAAGAAAGACTTTCAGGTGGGAGATGTTGTCTACGACTCCACGAGTGATATTTATCTTTGGGCCCTATTCAGCCCATGAGTGAGATCAAATAATGTATTGAAATGTGCGAGTTTGAAAAGTATTTTTAGGGTGATGTTTTTTGCAAAAACAGATTCGATAAATTTAAAAACTAGGATTTTTAAATGTTCAAAACTCAATAATCAAAATGAGGTCAACTTTGCAAAAAATTTAACTCTATAGTAAAATCAACTTAAAATAAATTTAAATCAGATAAAGATACAACTTAAAGTAGATAGATGAGTGTGAGAAAGAGTGTGTGATTTCAACTGAAAAAATGAAGGTCTCAAACCGGGTCAAAAACGCCTCGAGATATCTTGGGTTTTTTACGCTCAAGATATCTCGGCCGATGTGAGATGTATCAGTCGTACGGGCGAGATCTCGGTGATACTGACCGATACAGCCGAGATTTATATAAAAAAAAAGAGAAAAAATATCGCCCGATATCAACGAGATATCGGCCGAAAAACAGTGGACCCGAGATCTCGGGTCCACCATTTTTTGGGCCCCTGCTCAAAGCCTTTTAGGGGTTGAAAAATGTTCAGAATCACATAAGAGTTCCCGTGAATACAAAAATTGCATACCGACCCAAACACCTATATACACAAATATTTTGATAAATATATTGTGATATATTACAATTCTTAGTTTTAATGGGCCAATATTATTGATTTTATGAATTAGAGGGGGAAAACCTAAGCCAATGAGATGGGTAGTCTGGAATATTTTGTGGGCGTCTTTTGGTTTGCTTTCCTGGTCTGGGATGTGGGTTTCTTTTGTTCTTTCTACTCCTGGCCCAGGATGTGGGTAGCCAGACTGTGGGCCTTTCTTAGTTTTCTTCTTGTTTATTGCCTGCCCCGGGCTCTTGTATTTTATTCTGTATCTCTTTAGTGCTTCTACTTATTTGGTATGATTTGAATGAATTCTAACATTTCACTCAAATATATATATATATATCGGGCCCAGAATGTATGGGCTAGGATTGGACCAGCTCCACGGTATAATTGCCCAATTTACAACATCATTGCAAGCGCTAGGGCTGCAACCCAGGGGTAAAAAAAATGCTGGGACCGAGATTTCGGCGTCTCGGCCAAGATCACGGGCCCACGAATATCGGTCGATATCGACCAATATCTCTCTCTCTTTGTCCAAATCTCGGCCGAGATCTCATTTGGATGACCGATACATTTCGTATCGGCCGAGATATGTCGAGCGTCCAAAACCCGAGATATCTCGGCCGATACGAGATGTATCGGCCAGATTTGGACCCCAGCTGTTGGTTAAGGAGTGTCGCAGCTTAGCTGCCAGGCTGCCACACTCCTTGACCAACATTACTCAACCAATGGGCCGCTGCTCTAAATCCACCAAGATGAGATTTTAATTTTGGTGGAAATTATATATCAATTGTTAAAGATTGAAAAAATACTTAATATATTAGAGATATCACCATATCAAGCTGATATAACTGATATATTAGGTGATTAATGCTACATCAGCCCAACTCATATTTGAAAAATATGTACCAACGATGAATTGGGTGATAAATGTCTGTTGATATTTATTAATAAGGCTTCATAAGCTCTTAACAATTTTTGTAACTTTAATTTTTTTTTTAACCCTGAGTGTAACATTTTTTTTTCAAGAAACTTTGCCTTTCAATTTGAAATTTTTGCCTCTCAACTCTATCCATTAGGACATCTCCATTCTTCTGCTTATATCTATTAGAATATAATTAGGAGTTATATTTAGGAGTTTATCATTGGATTAGGATTAGAGTTTTAGTGTGACTGAAATAGCTCTAGGGCCGGCTAGAGACTATATATACATATATAATACTCCTTAATAAAATATAGATTATTCTTTTCTAACAATATCATTTTAATTTATATCATTTATATATTTCTCGTTATGTAACCATTTAGTCAAAATTTTAAAATTGAATTTATTTATTTCTCACCCTAGAAATTTTGTAAGGACCAAAGCATAGTTTTCAAAAAAATTAAAAATTAAAAAAAAACTCACAAGAGATCTTGATAACAAGTGTTAAGAAACGTTGAAATTGTCTGAAGTGGCCTAACATTTCAAATTTCAACCCTTTAGATCACATAGCAGGATTAGAAAATTTCTCTTTAAAACCGATAAAAAGGTTTCACTTTTAAAAGATGGAATGTGTAGTTTTATATTTAATATAGAATGGTAGGATCAGGGGTGTAAATATCGGCCGATACGTATCGTATCGATCGATATATAAAGATTTTAAAAATTGATATATATTGCTGATATCTGCCGATATTGGTGGGTTTTGTAAAAAAAAAAAATAGGAGAGAGAAATATATCGGCCAATATCTCATATTGACCAATATTTCAACCGATACCGAATTTTAAACTCCTGAGTAAGACTGTAACTCAAATGGGTCAATCGTGTTTTAGGCCTCTTTGAGTCAGCTCTAATTATGAATAAAGGGCTCAAGCTTAAGCCTAGGTCTAAATTGACTCAGTCCAGTCTAAATTGTATTGGTATTTGGTAAGATTCAAATCCAATCGACAACGTTAAATGCACATGCGAATTTATTTAGTCTCTTGATATTTTGAGTCTAAAATGGGTTGGTCTGTATAATTCTATAAAATACAAAAATATAAAACATTAATTAAAAAAAATTATAAATTTAAAATTTTGAGCTAAACTCAAACTTTCTTGTAATAAGTCTGTCCTTACTCAAAGTCAATTTTAGATTCATTTTTTTTCTAAAAATGGACCTAAACCAGTCATTTAAGTAAGTAAACTCTGCATCTCATTCCCTTTGAAATCAATACTTTTAATTGAGGTTTTTTTTTTTGTTAATACTAAGGTGTCTACGTCTCTTAGAGAAATCAATGCTTTTAGCTAAATTTTTTCTTTACGACCAAGTTGTCTTGATCTCTTATAGCATCCGACTAATTTTTGGAGTATATACAAGTCTTCCTATCCACATACACTGGATAACTCTACACCGAGTGACTTTTTGAGTAGAGTAGAAATTGAACTTAGTACTCTCACTTCGTGAGATAGATTCCTGACTACTACTCTAACTCATTTGGATTATATTTTTAGATAAAGGTAACAGAAATTCTAGTTTGTACCTCTTGAATCTATGATTATAGATTATTGTATGAAAAATTAGAACTAAAATTTATCTATAATCATTAAATTTAGATACATCAAAATGATTAATTTTCATGCAACTTAATTAGACGAATGACCATTAATTTTGTCAATATTTTATTTTAAATTACTCTACAACAACTCGATCCACTAACACACTTCATTCTCATCTAAAAACTTATTTTCTATTATCTTAAACTAGCATGTTATTCCCATTTTTATCATCTCATTTACAGCTGATATGTATTGTATCACACGATATATATCGATTTTGAAAACCTTTATATATTGGCCGATATGATATCTATCGGTAGATTTATAAAAAAAAATGAAAGAGAAATATAAAGCGATCTCGACAGATACCATATTTATATCCCTGCATCAAAGGTTCCAGAGATAATAAAATCTTCAAAAGACGGCTGTGATGATTTCATTTTTTTTTTTTTTTTTACCCACGAAAACCTCAAGCGTACATCGGCGACCTGTAGTCATATTATTAAAATGTGCTTACGCCTCACCCTCCTAAAATTCTGAAGGACACTCCACACCCATATAGAATATCTCTATTTAACACCACCAGAGATTGAACCCGCTATCTCTTACCTCTCAGTGACGATGATTTCATATTCAGTTGATCCATTCATTTTTATTACTTTAGACCATTGATTTTACAAATAATTTCTGAAATCACTGCTCAAATAAAAAAATTCAGAAATGATTTTGCGTAGATGGATGATTTGATGTACCCTTTTCAATTATGGTGGGCCACTTTGTCTCATCTCATGACACGTGTCTCTGATGATATTTGATTGACAAAACCAGTGCCTCGTTTATTATGGAAAGAAAAGCCACTCGTGTCAGTTGCTTCTAGAGCCACTCTCCTTCCTCTCTTCTCCTCTTCTCCTCTCCCCAGATAAGTTTTCCCCCTTATCTCTCTTTTTTCTCTCTCTAAAACCTTTCTTATTCCTCTCTCTATTACTCTCTCATGGCAGAAGCAGGTGAAGAGATACCCTTAGAACAATTAAAATACCAGGTATGTTTCTTTTCCTTCTTCCTCTTCCTCTTCTTCAATCTTTATGCTATATGCTTAATAATACATGATTCTTTCAAATTATTAGACATGGGTATTAAGAGTTTCAATCCATTGTGAAGGCTGCAAACGGAAAGTCAAGAAAATTTTACGGAGTATTGAAGGTATACTCACTACCAACTTCTCTTCATTTCCCCCTTCCACCAGCTTCTTCTCCTTGCATGAAAAGAAGTATTTTTGTCAAAAAATAATCATTTTAACTGAAAAGAAAACTTGATTTTTAACTATTTTGGTAGAAATTTCTTCTTTCACTGATATTGTCACTTTACTTTCTCCAGGCTCTGTTCCTTGTCATTTCTCCTCCCCACATTGCTTCACCCCATTTTCATGAATTTCCTTGTTGGGCTTTCTTAATTCTCTTTTGGTTCTAGGTGTTTACACAACGGCGTTCGATTCTCCCAAGAACAAAGTCACAGTAACCGGAAACGTGAATGCAGACGTGCTAATCAAGAAGCTTCTAAAGTCGGGCAAGAACGCAGAGCTTTGGCCCGAAAAGGAGAAGGGATCTGCAAAATCGAGTAAGAAGGATGACAAAGAACCCAAAACAAGCGAAAATGAAGAAGACGACGAGGAATCCCCAGACCCTGAAATCACCAATGCAAGCCAAGGAAAATCTCCCTCTCCCATTAATAGCGGCGGCCAAGAAGCCACATCCGCCATTAAAGTCAGTATCATTCAAAGCAAAGAGCCGAAGAAAATGGAGAATCCAGCAGCTGCAAATTTGCCAAACTCACACTCACCATCCTCCGGCAAAAATACTGGTGGTGGTGGTGGTGGCGGTGGTGGTGGTGGTGGTGGTGGCGGTGGCGGCGGTGGCGGTAAAAAGAAAAAGAAAAAAAGCAAAAAAGGAAAGGGAAATAATAATAATAATAACCACCACCACCAGCCTCACAATAGCAGCATTGCTGGACATACTCCTGTTGGAAGCGGCAGCAATGAGAATCCGGCACCGATGTCTAGTGGCCAGAAAGCAGTCCATTTCGTCGAACATGTGACAGCAGCGGTGCCGGATACTTCACCTGCCGTGAACCCACCAAGGCAGCCCCCGTATCCGAACCCGACGTATGCAGCCCAACCGGTGGATGTAGTAAGCTACCACACGGCGTATCCCAAACTGAGCTATGGAGCCTTATACTACGTTGTGCCGTCGGCATACTATACGCAGCAGGAGGAGGGATACACATCTTCCCCGACAGAATCTTACCACATTTTCAGTGACGAGAACCCAAATGGGTGTTCAGTAATCTGATGAGTCGCCGGAATCTGAGTCGCTAATGGCAGTTGGATGGGCCTTATTCAAGTATACACCGTTTGTGTGTGTATGTGAGTTGGGGAATGCTTTTTTGTAATGGTTGTATAGATCAACTTTACAAGTAAGTAGAATTAGTTGTAATGCTTATTCAGCCTTCTTTACTCTCCATTGCTCTCAATTTTCTCTTCTTTTCTTTTCTTTTCTTTTCTTTTCTTTTATTATTTTTTTACTTTTAAATTAAACTCAAATTGTATAACCATTAAAATTTTATCATCATTCAAATCTTATATTTTTAATTTAAGAACAAATCTAAGCGACTCAATTCATTTTCATTATTTAACAACAAAAAAATCTTAAAAAAAAAAAAAAAAAGAAGGTGTATTTTTTTATTAAAATATTTTGAAGGCTTACATATGAAGTTGAGTTGTACAATATGAGTTAAATGAATGTGAAATCCTTAAATATATTTTTTGTCGAATATGATGTCTATTTGATGAACTATTCATGATTTTACTTTACTTTTTTTTTTTTTTAATATTTTAGGAACATATAAACAATGTTAGCCTCTGTGATAAAATAGACTTCTAAGGGGTTAAGCTTTAAATTAACAAAATCCAAAATTGAGTTGATAAATATTGGCTGATATTTTAAGAAAAAGAAAAGCTAACGACCAATATTTTTAAATGCTGATTATGGAACTGTTTTTACAAGTAAAATTCATTATGAACCCTTTTTTGAAAAAAAAAAGTTTGATACTGCATGATATTTGTACGTTGTCCCACCTTTAAATTCAATATTTTTTAACTAAATTTCACATTTTGGCCAATTTTTGAAACTAGCCTCATGTATCAAATGCTGCAGTCCGTCTTGAATTATTAAAAATTTCTTATTTAATGTCTAAAAATGGTCAGAGTCCAATTATAACAATAAATTGTGCATAATGCTACTTAAAAGTTTGAATCTATGTTTTTACCGGTAATCTCTCATCTCAGGAAGTGGAAGGGGTCAAGTTTGAGCTCTCATAACCTCACATGATGTACTCTAAAGACAGTAACTATCACCCGTGGGAGTTTTGTATTGAATTTTGCATTGTTTAAACAGGTAAATTCAAAAAAGACAAAAAAAAGAACTTTTGAAGGTCCTCTTAATGGACTTACACGATACTTCTTTTGGGCTAAAGTGTTGCTTTTAATATACACTCATGTTTTGTGGAGTACCTTGGCCTGTGGGGCTGGGCCCTTTTAGCTTTTACAAATTTATATTTTAGTAAAAAAATTAAAAGCCTCCTCTCCAAATTCCAAATGTGATTCTTCATTATTTAATTTGTAGGAAAAGAATGCATTGTGTACTGTGAAGATGGGCACTGACATTTAGAAATTTAGATAGCTTTGACCAAAATAATGTTTGGTTGAGGTGGGGCATTTGATGACATAATCAGATGGTTGATCAAAATTGAGCCCCACAATTAACATCCAATTTACAGAGGCCTGGCCTTGTTAGAGACTTAGTTGGTGTACACGACAACCAAGTGTTGCGTAAGTTATTGGTGATTGAGGCTCACTAGTGATCTGATTGCAAAAATAACAATAAAAATAATTTAACCTAAAGTATGATAATAAAATATTTATGCAAGGCATATTTTCATTTTTTAAGTGGCATCAGGTGGTCCTTCTTTTCCATTGGCACTGGCCCATACAATTCTTAATAGGGTTGGTTCAGCACAACTTTAGATGATAATAGAAAATGCTACTTAGAAAATCATTCCAAAGGGAAAAAAATCTTTGATAGTAATTAATGGGTGGGCCGCCCTCCATGATGGGCTTGATATCCGACTAATGATCCTCCAAATCGCTCAATGGATTGAATTCCGTTGATCACCGATGACAAATGAGATCTCATCGATCAGATGGCCCCAACTGCACAATGGTTCATCCAAGAGGTTCCCATCAAATCGATGGTCAGGATAAATGGGCATTTACATCCGTTGGATGATAATGGTTTATCTTTATAGTATGCAAAAAGTAGTTCAGTTCATTCATCGTTGTAGATATTAAAGTGCCGCATATCATATCTTTCTACATTTGACCGAATCACTTTCATATATTCCCGGCCCATCTGAGCTCACTAATTCCTTCACCATATCTACCGGAAAACATAAAATTAATCAACTAATGTATATCTAGAATGTTCTTGCATTTTATGCCATGGGAATATAATAGAATCGTGAGATCTTTTTGAGGGTTAAATTGTCCATACAGTTACAGGAAGACTGACATCTCTACCTTAAGGTCAAGTGAATCGATTTTTAATTTATTTTTGAATTTACGTGTGGAAAATTATAGGATACTCAATGTAAAACCTCCACAGATGAACCCATTATCCCTAAGACACATCAAGATTAAGTCATAAGAGTTCGAACTCATAACCTTTCGCTTCCTGAGAAAGGGGATAACCAGTTGAACTACACCCATACGAGTAAATGAACTAATTTTCATTTATCTAAAATTCCAATTACTACTTTTGGTGAGGGCATGTGGTGCCCCTTCACTAATATGTGATGTGTGTTATCAATTGTAAAATAATGTATCTATATTAAAAATTATTTTGGTTAAGATTAATCATATCATTTTTTTTATCTCTTCAAATTTATATCAATAATGCAACCGTATTGGTTCAAAAAATATTTTTTTGCTAAAAAATAAAAATATATTGTATCACTAATATATCAACGATATGCGATCATCTTGACAATATCTCGATCCATATCTATGATATGTCAAGTAATATAAGATATATAACTGTCAAAATGAATCAAATAGCCCAAAGATAAGTATTGACAATCAACCGATATCTTTTTTTAAGACCAAGGTATCCAGGCATCTATCAATCCTTATAAGTTAGGTAAAAAAAATAAAAAGTCACCCTTTTGTGTTTAGAAAGGGCCTCGCACAAAATACGAGATACTCTTTTGCAACTACATGCTTATTTTATCAGCATCCCCATTCTTCCCCAAATTTTGCTTGGAATCTCTAGCAAAATTTGATTTATTGTAAGATGCCTGTATCGAGATCCGTGCATGAAATCACAACCATAAATCACTGAACAAAACATAGAGAAGCAGCCAATGGCATAATACCATCCATCACTGCCTAAGTTAAAGAAGAGCGAAATTATATACTATACAATAAAATATAGCGATTTAAACTCATACAAAAGTTGGGAAAGAATAGTCGGCAATGAAGGGAGACTAGTGTCATTGAATAACAAGTTGATTCGGTGAAAGACGATTGGACTGAAATGTGAGAAAGAAAGTGATAAGGACCTTATCTGAAAAGAGAATGAAATAGCATATGATATATTTTCGACAATGATGCATTCTCCATTTGTTGTGTTGTGCCCATTGATCATCTTGGGAGCATTTTCCTTTGAACCAGATTCCTTCTACTGTGTCCATCTTCCTTGGATGCTTCCAGATATTTTCGTACGAACCAGCCATGAGGTTGAGCCCCAAATGATCATTTGTAGCACAATTGATAAGTAATTACTAAATAAATTAAAGATAGCAGGTTAGAGATGCATTGCCATACACAAAGAGAGGGGGGCGTACATGAGTAGAACTCATCCTGAAAATCCGGCTCATAAGGAGAGGGAACTCATGTGCTTATGAACTCCATAACCTCAAGGCCCACAGGCGATATGGGACATTTTTAACTCTCCCTCTCAGCGCCAGGACTGGAGACATGAACCCGACCCAACCTCATGGAACCCCCTACTCTGATACCATGTTAAAAAACACATGAGTAGAACTCATCTTTAAAATTGAATCTCAAGGAGAAAGAACCCATGTGCTTATAAACCCTATAACCTCAAGGCTCACGAGTGATACCTTGCTTAGTTATTGTGACTGGAAATGAACTACAATATAGGGATCAAATGCCTCTGGTATACAAATCTAAAATGATACAAATATAGACGAGATGAGAATAAAGACAGAATGTCGTTGCAGTAGAAACAAAATTTAAGTTGCATGGGTATAGATAGGTGCATGTGTTGGAATAGAAACGGCTATGAGATGTTTGTTTCCGCATATCACAAACCATAGGATTCGTGAATTGGGCAAAAATTTTAAATAAATTTTAAAAGAATAGTTTAAAATATAAATAACAAAACTAAAATTACTGTATAAACTATAAACCTCACTCATAAAAGTCAAATAATAAACATTTGATTTTCAACGTTTATAACATTATTTCACTGTGCAAAACAATGTCAAACTAGTATTAAAATGGCCTTGACAAATCCAACACAGAACCAATCAATTTCATGAAGGACCAGTGAAGAATACTACATGGTGACAAATTAACACAGAGGCAATGCCCTTTCAAAGAATACGTGTAACAATATAACAAAATCGATTAGGACCCAAAAGCTACAAACTTATGGTAGAAGCAGGGGTAAAAAAAACAGGTTTTTTATGGTCGAGATATCTCTGCCATATGAGATATATCGACTGTACGGTCGAGATCTTGGCCGATATGACCGAGATCTCGCCAATATCGGACTATACAGCCGAGATATGTAAAAAAAAAAAAGAGAAAAAAAATATCGGCCGATATCAGCGAGATATTGGCCGAAAAACGGTGGACCCGAGATCTAGGGTCCACCGTTTTTTGGACCCTGGGTAGAAGACTTACACACTATAATCCAAGTCAAGGTTTCAAATAGTGGACTTGGTCTCAGACTTGATGGGTTATCGGCTCAGCCAGACTTGGGATCAGCCAAGTCGTACTTGGAATTGGGTGAAGATAATAGAAATTAGCCTGAGTCATAGGAATCAACCATATCAGGGGAAAGAGTCCAAGCCAATTCTGCTGATTTTAAAACCATGACCCAAGTACCACACAGTGTCTAGTTCCACTAAAATATTGACAAAATAGAATGTTGATATCCTTACCAAAATGAGTATCTGGGTATGCCAAGTAATCCTGTAATTATTCCTTACAGAGAATGATCAGAAAAGATATTTGAAATTACAGTAAAACATCAGAGGGAGGTTTTTCCATTCAAATACAGAATGAGGTTCTATCCAACATCTTGTCTCTATGTAACAGTAACAGTAATGATGGAAAAGATTTCAACAACTGCAACAAGAGTCTAATTTAAGATAATGACATTGCCATTTGCAATGACAAGAAGTATACCTAATCCATAGAAGCTGTCAGGTGACATTAGATGAACAGACTCAAGAAAAATAAAGTGACCAGTGGCTAAGCATCCAAGTGATTCTTCTTGCATAGTAGAGGTAGAAGACATATCCTACTAATTTGACTGTGGGACATTCAATTTTGTATATTGTTGCATCAAATCCCCATATGAGTTACACTCATCAAGGGTGAGTCAAAGTTATCAACACCAAAGTTGAACTTTCTTTTGGATTAAATGCATAAAGGGATGAAGGGTGGCAAGAAATGCATCTTTTTATTTTCCTATCCATCTCCATCACATTTTCTATTTCAAAAGAAAGAACCTCTTTGGAAAATTTCGAGGTTACATTATCAGGATTTTTATTACAATAACTTAAAGTTTCATCAACAGTCTCACTGGCTAAGGGATAGGTGAAACAGGGCCAATTTCATGTTTCAAATAGAGAAAAGCCACATTTTATCATGGAGATTCCAGGAATGCAGGAAGTCCATTGAAATTGGGACTTGATTTGTGATTTTGCTTAGACAAACAGTACACAATTTACTCTGAGAAGGATGCTACAATTTGAAGAGTTGTCTTGCATAAGGTAAAGAAGGGACTTGCATTATTGTTTGTTCTTGATTATCCATTTATTACTATGAGCATACTTCTCTTGCATTTTTATTTTGTAAGTATACTTCTGTACCTTGCAAAATAATGAACCAAAATGTGTAAAATGCTTAAAAATTAAAATATAACAGTGTATCTGCAAAGACATCTGAGACTTTGCGTCCAAGTCAAATGCCAGCATGTGTCCATGTCCAATGATGTTACATCAATGCCAAAATACGAAAACATGAGGTGATATACATTAATTTTTCATGGATAAATCACTACCCAATAGTTTGATTGCACTTGGTCCTTCAATGCTTGCCAGAAAATAACCTTCTCACTAATTACTTTACATTATTGTTTAACAGTTAAAAACAGTATACAAAGACGGAGTATTATGATCTTAGAGAAAATAGAAAATATTTATGTACAAGTTTTGATAAATTCAAAACAGGAATATACAAAGGCAAATATCTTAAAAAAATATGAATATGCTTCATAGAGATCTTCTCAAAAACCATTATAGGATTCTTAATATGCTTAAAGACATATTGATGCTTTCAATGTGCGTTGGTTACTCCCAAGGATAATTATAATAACAGTCACATCATCATGGTATTTCCTTCTACATCCAGCAGGAACACTCATCAGTTCTTCCATGCTAAAACCTGCAAGAGAAAGCACTACTGGTCATTGGAAGTTCATATGGATCAAATACAAATTATACTCGTGCAACATATCACAAGAGCTTGTAATAGTTGGTAAATACTCAAAGTAGCAACTGAAAAGGCTGTGGATTCAAATCATAGCAATTTGTCAATCCAATAATGAGTGTCAACCACAAATGTATGACATAAATGACCTTGGCAATGGTAATAAAACTTATGCAATGTATGAAGGTTGATAACTATCTGACACAAAACATTCACCAGATTGGCTGAGGATGCTTTTGGAAAAAACAAAGGTAAAAAAGAAAAAAAAGCATAGATTGGGGCACATATCTAACAGCCACAAAATGAGGGAACGAACTACAATCATACCATATGTAACCATATCCCCAAAATAAAAACTTACTGATGCTACTATAGGCTCTTGTCCTTAATGTGCGTGTGTGAATGCACTAGCAATTTAATTATGAGTTGAAATTGTACGATATTTACAAGGCCCACAAGAGGGTGGACTTGCTTAATCCTATCGCTATCACTGCATTATACAGTGGTTTCCACAAGGCATAATGAATTCACCCTGGAAGATCGAAGGCTTCAAATTTCATCCTAAACTTGCTAGCTTTATGTCAATCAATGTCCTATCTATCAACAAATTGACTCCATCCATCACTTTTATGAAGATTGAGTACCATGTATCACCTTTTCCATCCATCTTCACTTTGATAAAGATTGTGCACCATGTATTCTCTCTCTGTCTCTATGCGGCCCCAGAGCCCAATAAATGCCATGTGAAAACTAAAGGAAGATGGGGAAACCCAATTCATAGAAATCAAGAATATGAATGATGCCAAAAAAACAATAACAAAAGTGCAATGAAGAAATAGGTTATCAATGAACTCATTCCACCCATCTTCACTTTGATAAAGATTGTGCACCATGCACTCTCTCTCTCTCTACGCGGCCCCATAGCCCAATAAATGCCATGTGAAAACTAAAGGAAGATGGGGAAACCCAATTCATAGAAATCAAGAATTTGAATGACGCCAAAAAAAGCAATAACAAAAGTGCAGTGAAGAAATAGGTTATCGATGAACTCTTTCTTCCTCCAACAAAGGAAGAAAACAATGGGGAAGAGACTTCTGAATTTGAGGTGGTCTTTGGTTAAAAGTTTGTTAGAGGTTGCTGTCCCACCAATCAAATTAGGAGGAGCCAGGTTTTACCAAATGGACATGCTAGGGATTCATGGATCTGCTCAAAACGTTGTCGTTGGGATGGTATAGATTATAGAAATGGAAATTTCTTTGGTGGGATCTATTGTTTTATCTACTTTTCCACATCAAATTGATGGTATTCATCAGCGCTGAAAATGCCTCGTGGAAAAGAAAGGATGACGATAAAACTGCCAAATGCAGTTTCCAATCACCAACTTCTATATAGCAGAATGGACAAAGTGACAAACATCCATCATCATCATCATCAACAACAAGAACTGGTATCCCACCTATCAAAACATCCATTCTTCCAAAATACTCAAAAAAAAAAAATGCAATTTCATGTAAAAGAATTGTGAAGCACAATAAATCTTACGAGCCATGACCATACCTGCATTTTCAGCTGCTCTTGTTAAAAGCTGCTCCAACAGAAATTTGGCTGGATCTCCAGATGGGTTGCTCAAGATATACAAATAGACAAGTTTCACAGCCTCATCATTGCTGAAGAAATCAAACAGCCCATCGCTACCAAGAATTAGAAAGTGATCACCTTTTGAAATTCTACGAACATTTAATGAGGGCTGGCTGGAGATATATGGCGGGCTCAAAAGGTTTTGCACCCGAAGAATGCCCATCAAAGCATCATTCATTTTGCTCTACACAAATCATGGTCAGTACTTGATTAGAAAAGCTTTCCAAATGGGTGAACGTAAACTTTGAACTGCAGAATTTGCATCCACATAAGAAGATGGAAAAAAAAAGGTAATATGCTCAAATAACTTAACAAATCAACAAGTAGGCTGTACATTGCATCAATATTTGGACCAGAACCATGCTAACTAGCTTGATGCAACCTAATTTCAATACCTTTTTCAGATAACCAACTCCAAATGCACGTGTAAGGCACAATTTCCCTTTCACTCTTCCAGCTACAATCGGCGACAGTTCATTGGGATGATCACCCAGAAGCTGCATACACTCCATTTCATTATCAACATTATGAATTTCAGTAAGCTGAACAGCTTTCAAAGGCTCATTTCTATCCATGTCGATGCCTTCACTTGTAGCCAATACAGCTCTGCTGTCACCTAAATTAAGTGTATACAGATCCTTCCCATGGAGAAGCACAACTAAAACACAAGACCCCACAGACACTAAATCGGGTCGTTCATCCATTTCCTGCTCAACCATATAAAGGAAATCACTCTCTGCCTGAGAAAGAGCGTGTTGAAGACTACCAAGCACCCTAGATTGTGAAAATGCAGTTACTTTCTCAGCCCCAACAGTCGAGTCCTTGAAGCTGTTTGTACTCAAAGACAATTTCTCCTCAAAACTACCATCTTCAAGAAAATATAATAGTGAACCGTCTGAACCTAAATCATCTGAATTGATACCATTTTGTTGATTCTTTTGCCAATCTAAAAGATTCAGGTGGAATCCAATATTCTCATAAAGAGTTCCAGCCAAAAAATCAGCTGCATCTCTTCCATTGAATCCATCATAAATAGAGCAGAAAACCCATCCTTTTTCTTCAGAACAAACTGCTTGGACTCGATCTTCACCTGCGGCTCCACCAGCCATCTGTACTTCCATAGCATCGAGAAAACCTTCACTCCTTGATGGGGAACTCATTGATTTTAATATATTTGAGTCCAACTCAAAGGATTCACTATGGCAAGTGGATAGGCTGCCACTCAATGTTGAAATATTACTCTGATAGGATGAAGACAATATATCCAACCTCGAAAAGGATGGAGACGAAGGTACCCTCCGAAAGGATTTCGGAGAGTCCAAACCTGGCAGTATTCCTGAACCTAGCAATCCATTGCATAGGTTTGTATTCGCCAAAGTGGCATTGGCACTGAATGCAGCACCTGATAAGCAAGAAAATGAGCTACTTTTCCTACGAATTTTTCTATCTTGTTCATCTCTGTCTGACAGACCTTCAAATTCATCAGATGTATTGCAGAAGCCATCTTTCTTACTAGTGCATTGGTATCCAAAACTCACATTGAGTTCTCCATCACGATCAATGAGGATCTTGTCGATCATCTTTGTCAGGGTGAAAGGGGACTATTGCCTGCCTTCAAAAAACTGTATTCTCTAGATGGAAAATCAGTGAAAGGGAAACATACGTCGTGTTAGACACAGGCATGTAGGTGTGGCAAAACAACAGTCTATATAGAAGTAAACTTGTTCCATTTGCCCAACATAACCTCGAAAGGAACCTTTTAAAATTCTCAACTAGCAAACAAAGTAATCTGCAACTGTGAAAAGAAGAATATAGGAAACTTAGTCCTATATTGGTTGGATTGAAAATTTTGAACAAATGAAAAACAATATTTGAAGCTCACTTCTCTTGGTATTGTAAGAAAATGTGGCATGTAATTCCTGACCTGATGGGCAGATAGCACTGAAGGCTAGAATCAATGCAAAGACCATTTGTTGGACATTTTGTGCAAATCAGAGAAGTAAGTTCCAAGTTTGCTTCAGTTTCTTTAACAAGAACCTAATAGTTGCAACTAATTTCTACCATCATGCATTAATCCAAAGGATCATAAAAAGCACAGGTCTTGCAGGTTGCATGCAGAAGATAGGAATTAGCTCTAACAGCACACTCTATCTTCCTAAAGTCACTCTGAAATGAGGTGATTAACAGTTATTGCAGAAAATGTGTTCATATTATCTTTATAATTGCCAATTATTTCAAATATGTTGAAGGAACAAACCTTCATCCCACAAATGAAACAAAACTAACAGTGGTCTTCAATACCAATTAATTTGAGAAAGGAAAAGGGGAAAGAGAACGTAATGAAACAACAAGAACAGTGACCTCATAGGGGATAGCTCAACTGGCAAGCACTTTGGCTCATGAACCAAAGGTCACAGGTTCGAGTCCCGTAGTCACCCGATGCACGTGGTTTGGAGGAGGCTACGTGCATCCAGAGTTTTACCCAAAACCCTCATACTCGGGGAGAGATGGGGGTCTTGGGTTTCTTCGTCATAAAAGAACAACAAGAAGAGTGCTTGGACTATGGAATTAATTAACACAAATAAACATTCCTTGAAAACTTGAATAATGAATGGTCTGGCCATCTACCAACCCATGATAAGGCCATAAAAGTTGGAATGCCTCTAAGCCACAGTCTCATTGATGTGACTGACGATGATGATGATAGTTTATCTTTGAAACGTTCTTGACAGCTTGCATCAAGCGTTAGCTAGCCCTCTTACAGACACCTACAGTAGTTGGAATTTCTCCTACCTACTGTCTCATGTGAGTTGATGATAATGACGATAGTTTATCTCCGATGGTTCTAATACTATTATCATGAGCACCACTGCCACCACCAAAATGTAGAACTAGTCGCAAATAACAATCTGGATGGTTTAAAGAAAAACAGCGGTAGGCCCAAACGTCTCAGCACATACTTTATTTTGTAATGACCATAACTTTTGATTCAACTGTCAAAAGTTCCATTTGAGATCACCAAAATTTGGATGAGGGGCCCAAAGACATGGAAATCACTTCACCATTTGAAGTCATTTGATCACCAGATCCTATTGTTTCAGGTCAGACAGTCCAAATTTTTTATTTTTGGTAAATTCCATTTTGGGTGTTTTAGTTGTTTTAGGTGTGAGGGGAGTGACTTGTCACTTGTTACCCACGTTTACATTATTTTAAATGTTACTATTCACTGAAAGTTCACTATAATTTGAATTTGATTTAGGAGCCTTTGCTCATATATTGTAATACTAGGATGAATTAGTGGAATTATTCAAACTGTTATTTACAGAAACTGAAAGTTTTCCATGTTCTTAACTTGTGGATTCAAACATTTTCTCATGGATTAAAGGGCTTTGGAGAGAAACAATGCTCTCTGTCGCTATCTCCTTACATCGCTGTTTCACACCACTACCATTATTAATACTATACTGATACCATGGATAATCATGATCCGCAAAGCCATTTATCCCACTTATTTGGGGTTTGCACACATAGTTGAACTCGGCAAATTATATTCCATGTATAGACTGTCTATCTCACACCTGCACTCTCGAACTGACAATCTTTATGATTGCAGTGATTAGCACTAAACAACCATGCTATAGACTCTTGTCACTTATACTACTAGCAATTGTGCTATAGGCTCTGTCACTTGTATTACTCTTTTTTTTTCTAAATGCTACTGAGATAATACAAGGGCACCAGAGGCGCAAGAAATTGCAAATCACTTGTATTATTATTACTAGTAATACTGCTGATGATGATAATGATGATGGTGATGATGATGGGAAAGAAAGACAAGGGTGATCAAATGACATCAAATAATCCCATTGTTAGAAATTTCGTTTCTGAGCGCCCCATTATTCTGTTTGATAATGAAAGAGCATTCAGGGGACTAAAAATAAGAAAAGAAACAAAGGAGATCAGAGAATCTCAACAAACTTATAATCCATGGAGAACAAGCTTCGTAAAGGGTTCCAAGGAAAGAAATAATCCAACCCATTAGCATACAGGAAAGATATCAAAAGCTTAGAGTACATTTTTCACGGATGACTCAAAGAAAACCCCAACTTACCTTTTTCCCTTTTCTTCTCTGAAAACAATGTCATTCAAACAAAACATGAAAGCGGGACGTACAGTGAAAATCTCCAGTTGCTTGTGGATATAGAAGATGAATCTGCGATATGGATGTTAGCCGTTAGTTATCTGCAAAATGGATGCTGGGCGTTACTTCTCCATGAACTTGGAAACTTTCTTCCTCCAGTTTCAGAATTACATTTGTAGAATTGTAGGATAAATAGAAGAAAATCTTGGGCCGATACATGGGCCCAAGTGCTGATATGTTGGAACTTGGAACTTGTGGCTGAATTTCATTGAAATTAGGAGTCTATTTTGTAGGACTCCTAATTACATTAGGAAACTTTCAAGTGATAAGTCCTATCAGATTAGGACTATGGATACGGCAGGTTTTCCACTTTATATAACGTGGGTATTCTCCGTCGAGAACCCTGCCGTTCGGCCGAGTGACTTCCGAGGCCTCTTGCACCAAAGATGTAGTGAGGGAGATAGAAAGAGGAAAGATACCAAAAGATATCTTAAGATCCAATTATTATATCTATGTACCGTGGACTTAGGCCAAAGTTGGACCGAACCATGTATATCTCGTGTGTTGTTTCTCTTTGTATGATTGAATCTGAGTTTCGTATACGTGGGTGTTGGATCTAATCCCTAACATGATAACTATGTGAATGTTAATATTTAAGATTTTTCATGGTTGTCGTAATTTTATTTATTAATCATGAAATTTAAGCCATCATTGATGTTGGGAATACTATGAGATGATTTTAGTTATTGAATCTAAAATTCTTATTAAATGTTAATTATAGAGGACAAATATCAGTAAGAATTGATATTTTCTTGGCATATAGATTAATATATATCATATCAACTATATAGGTGATTAAAAACTATTTCAACGATATCTTACCTAAACGTTAGTGATACTAACTGAATCCATCACACATGATTCAGAATAGTTGAAATGTATTAAAAAAAATAGCAAAAAATAATATGTATGCATGTCAGCCAATATTTAAACCTCTTGTTGATGTTGATAACAACAATTTAGATCAGCATATTTTAATATTTTATGATCATTTAATTTATCAAATTATCATCATTTATCTCTGAAATTAGCCGATAAATTATTTATATAGACCACAGTTGTCTATCATCATGTGCCTTTATTAATTGTGTTAAAGTTTCTTGTCGATTAAGTCCATCAAATATATAAAATAATTATCTCTGACTTAGATTAACTACACTCTAAAACTATAAATATTCATAATTAACATAACTGACCTCGTAATGACAGCGTAACCCAATTGTGGGTGCATTTTTCTTAAAATTGGGTCGTGACAATTATTTTTCATTTTCAATGAAAATTTTAAATACTCACGTTATTTGTGTTAAATTGAATATTTTAAATATATAGTAAGACTATTTACAATATATGACACATTTATTTTGTACTCACTTTCATCTTTATTTTAAAGAAAGTTCTCTGTTCCATTTAAAAATAATAATTAAAGAGACAAAGGTAATTAGAGTAGTCAAGTTACCTCAAAGTAGTCAACTTAGAGTTTTTGTTTTAAAAGTAATTAGACCAAGGTAAAATATCAAATAATGGGACATAATAATCAACAGGATCAATTGACACTCAATTATTTGGTGCATATAGCCAGTATCAGATTTTCCCTAGCCTAAAAAATGGTAAAAAACAATAAAAATCTCATCATCAAATGAATGGTCCAGATCGAAGTGGATGTGATCAATGCTAATCATATAGTACTTATGAAAGGATATCTCAATTTGCAAAACATGATCAAAAGGTAAATGAGAACTGTTTGGTTTGTAGGCACTATTTAGCCACCTATTATTGAGAATAATTTCAACTTAATTTGATCATAATAACAATAAATCAAGAACAAATAACAGGAAAGGTTGGATGGAAGGTTAACCAGTTATCTTTAAAAAAATTCAAGAAATATTTTTAATTATCAAATTAAGATTTTTCATCACTGTGCAGTTCTTGCAAAGCCATTATTCTCACACCTGTTCAACAATTTCTTGGGTGGATCAGAACAATTCCTAAAGATAAATTAGACTATAATATAGTGGAATTGCAATTCTTCTGGATATAGTTGATATATTGGATAAGAATCAAGGTCATTGTCTCAATTGAATCCAAAAAAAATTTGGTTGAGACAACTTACAGTTTGGATGATAAGAACCCTACAAAATGCTCTTCTCTTCTATTTGCAAGTAATTCTTCAGCCACAAATGCAAGCCCTTTTTTGTGGAACAAATGGATACACATCTTTTTCTCAATTCAGAATTATTTTATACCATTATCTTTTGATTATAGTCATGCAAAATCCATCTAAGAACTGAACAAAACTGAAAATCAATGCAAACCTTACAAAAATGGATAGGATAACACTGTTAAACCTTAACAGGTGGTGATGAAATGAATGGTTGAAAAAAAAAAAATGATTAGTGATTTTTAAATTTATGTGTTGTCATTTTCATCAAAGTCACTTATCTCAAACGAAAGATTAGATACAAAGTAATCACACCCAGAAGCTTGAAAATTTTAGATCCTGCTGTTGTTGTCGCTAATTATCCCCCAGAACAACGGTTAAGAGGATAAGATTCTACAGGACCCCATAATGATGATGCAGATTGGGCCTATGAAAACTCACAAGGAGATATTATATGAATTTCAAACTTCCTAAGATAATGCCTAGAGATCTTTATTTCATGTAGTATCTCATATTCATTTATCACTAAATTCAGAGAATTAATCCACAAAATGTAAAAGCATATTAAACTCAGTCATATTAAAACAAGAACTGTAAAGAAAACCTCATAGCAGGCCTCGATCGTTAGCCATGAAAGTCCCAAGTCCAATAGTCCAACTGTCCGAGGTCGAAATACGTTTTCAACCAAACGTTTTTGGTTCCCAGTCATCAAGAATTTATCCAGAGATCAGATTTTAATTTTGAAGTGGTTTAGTGTGTTAAAAGAGGTGATATGATTATTCCTACTAAGATCTATTAGTTTCTGTCATAACCTGTGACCAGAAGAAGCTAGTTGGATGAGATTAGAGAACATTAGGATCTTTTGATGTTAAAGCCTAGGTGAATCTGTAATCTACGGTGGTATCCCACAAGCCACAAGGCCACAAGAACAGCAACAAAGAGTACGTAAAACAAACGCAAGTAAGCTTCAAAACTGCATACAGCAAATAAGAAATGAATAAGATAGAATTTTGACGAGAATGAAAGAGAAACAAAGAAATTTTATTTCCCAAGTTTCCTACCTAGAATTATGAAGTTGAGTGGGTTTGAAAGATCTATGCCTCTATATAGTGCTAACTAAAGAAATCAGCTGATTTCTTTATGACAAACGTATGCTAAAAGTGTTAAATCATTATGTATTCAACATACCAAACACAACATGATCTAGTTAAAAGATATTCTACTTAGTATTCCCGAAATATCTAGCAAGAATCGGGTTATCTGCTGCTGGCATGAGTGTCCAACATGATATATGAACACCATAGTGGCATATCCTGGATGTCCGAAGCTCGATCTTACCACCCCTAATTTAGGAAACAATGTGTCGGTAGGAAATCACTTCACGCTGGAGAAGCCGGATATTCTGGCATTCAGGGACCAATCGCATAGGAGACTTTTGTGACACCCTTCTTTGTCCGAATCTGAGAAACCTGAGCAACAAGGATCCATGTAAAATAGAAGTTTGGTATCTACAGGGTTGAAATCACAAATGATGAGCAAAATGACACTATCAATGTGGGATCTACTACTCCATATTAATTTGTATTTTCTTAGCATTCCCTAAATTTGTCCCATCTAAATTTAGGCTTGGGTTAGTTTTGTAAATTTGGGCTAAGGCGACCGATCCAATTTCTACAGGAAAACATCAAAATCCAATTTCATCATATCATTATCATCATATTCTAAACCATTTATCCCACTAACTCCCGTTCTTATTCCGAGCCCCCCATGCAGTGACTTCAACTAATAGTATTATGAATTAGTGGAAAGATCTTTATAGAAGTCCATGTCCAATCCAACAAAAGACTTTGCATCGTATATTTTAGTATAATAATAATAATAATCAATGGTGTTGACTGTTGACATTAATATTAGGATTTAGTAAACTATTTCCAAGGTTCCTCATCTGATGCCCATGGGACTTAAACCTACAACCTTTAGGCTGCAACAATGAGCCCTTTAACACTTTTAACAGTTGTGCTATGGGTTGTCTTATCAAAATCCGATTTGTAGTACAAATATAAAAGTTTATGATCCCTAATTGGAGGATTCTTACATCAATGTTGTAAAACTCATACATGTCATAGGACAAGTTACCTTCAGGCTCCTGATTTCTGCGATATCAGCAACATGTGTCCCTCCACAAGGGCATCCAGGATTCTTGCCTAATTTCACAATTCTTGGAGTGCTGCTCTGCATGGTTCCCATGAAAGAACTAGTGATCATTAACAAAGTGCTATACTATCCAGAAAAATATAACTTGAAAGTGAAAAATAATAAGGTTATTTGAATCTTCAGTTTGCAACACCTCTGAACAGACCAGGGATGGGGAAACAGTAACAACCTTGCAAAACGCGTGCACAGAGTTGCAGAAAAATGAAGTTTTGTCAAGCATGTATGCATTGTTATCTAATGGCTTGCTTTCCATTGTTATTTGCAAGAACAGGATGATATAGTATGCATATTGGGAAGCAAACCCAGCACAATGGTTTTTTATTAATCAGCAAGAAAAAAAAAATTATTCAAAAGAAAACTGTGATGCTCAGTTGTCCATATAGGCAATGGACACCTCATAAAAGGAGAATAAATGCAATAACCAACACATTCAGATGGATGTTACCACCTGCTTCACCCCTTTCTTCATTCATAAACATAATCTGCCCGGTTCAGATGGAAAAAACTCTACAAGTTGTAATTCATAAATAAAATCTCCAGTTTGTGCACGCGCACTCACACACACACATAAAACATGGCCTATAAAATCCTAACCCAGATGGGGTGGGCCTGACGGCCAAGAAGCTCCCCCCATGAAAGGAGGTCTTGAGTTTGATTCACACTCAAACCCCTCTGGGCTATTCCCCGTGGAGTTACACCTCATTGCTTGAACCCGTATGTGTGTGCATGGAGGTGTGCACATGCCCGAAGGATTAGTCGGGTAAAGTACCCTACAGGTGAGACGCCTGGACACCTTCGGTCATAAAAAAAAAAAATCCTATAAAATCCTGAACAACTATAAAATTTTCGAACTCCTCTCGTCCTGATCTTAGGGCAAGAAATTTTCAAGAATGAGATTTGTTACAATTCTTGGTGTCAGGTTTGAAGCCCAATACCAACAACTCTGAAATAATATAGTGATTTTTTTTTAAAAAAATGTGTATTGGACATACAGTAAAAACAGAAAATAACAAATGTAAATCTAAAATCAGTACTGTAATTTTTACACTAAACAATTTCATTATAGAGTCAAGCCTCACTATAATCCTGAAAATAAGTTTTGTACAAGTAACTGCATTGCAGAGCCTAAAAGCATAAAGTTCTCACTTGGTTTGCACCAAAAGATACTGCTAACTTAGGATGCTGAGTAACTGGTCTCACTTGGTTATGAAATTTAATGTTGATGGGGCCGCTCGGGGAAAGCTGGGACCAACAAGGATAGGAGGAGTGCTTAGGGATAGCAGGAAGAAAACGTCACTAGTCTTTTCAGAAGAGGTGGGGATTAGGGACTCAAATGAGTCAGAACAACTTAGTATTAGGAGGGCTTTGACAATCTGGAAAGTCTATAGGCAAGATCCACTAGTTATAGAAGGGGATTCGGCAAATACAATTAAATGGGCCAAGAGACTCGAAGGTCCCCCGTGGAAGGTGATTACCATTACTAGGAAATTAGGGGCTTGTCTTTAGAAATGGATGTCTCTTTTGCTCAAGTGAGCCGTACTACAAATGGTGTAGCGGATTTTTTTGCTAAATTTGAAGTTAACAACTCAGATTCCGGGGTCTTCTTCCTTTGAACTTGGTGGGACTTGATCAGGGTGTTGTTTTGTTGGGATTATCTCTTATGTTACTTGCTTCTTTTTCTTTCGGAGGTTGGTCTACTCTTTTAGACTCATCTCTTATGATGTCTTTTCTCTTTCTTGATTGTGTTTTCTCATATATCATGTTTTTCTATTATAAGTGAAATCTTATTTGTTACCGCTCAAAAACTTAGGAAGCTGAGTTGATAGTTTATCTAGACAAACCAAGAAAATAAGAAATCATCTCACTGTCCTTGAGACTATGAGAATCATAGTTACACGCCTCGGGAGATTATGGGTACAACTGATTCTTCAGCAGCAACAGACTTGGAAACAAATTTTTTCAACCTTTTCTTTGGAAAGGATTTTTCCAAAAGGAATTTTTAACATAAATTCAGAAAAAGAACTGTATTATGGATATATTGTCACCTTTGGAATATAACACGGAAGGGATCCTCCACACAATTCAGAAGCTTCATCATATGGCAAAACAGCAGCAGACACCTGAAGATTGTCACTTTAATTTGAGGTGAAATTTTGTCATTCAAAACAATGATGAGAACATGAAAATGTCCCATGGACTTGCAAAATGGAAAATGGGAGTACCTTAATTAGATGCAAACTGATTGACAGTGCACTTGAGGTGAGCTGGGAACAAACTCACCATTACTTTTAAATGTAGAAAGAAAGAATTTTCCAAATGGTTGGTCCTTTAACTCCATTTTGCCATCCCAAATTTGACATTGCATATACATGGGGAGTTGCAGTCTAGCTAAACTCCAATGTAATTTGGGTTGTACACAGATAGTGATGGGAATTGGCCTAACCTGGCATGTATAAAATGGACCTGGGCCTCATTTTCAGCCCAACTAATAATCAGGTTGGCTCAAGTCAACAGGCCCCAGTTGAAAATTGGACACGGCCCACACAGACGTAGGCATGTTCAAACCCAAAAGCCCCTTCTCAATGGGCAAAGATGTTATATGAGCAACTCATGGAAGAAGAAATTAACTCTAGGGTCAATAAATGGGCTAAACATACGCATTGGGCCAGCATCTAGCCTGCATAGACCATGCTCTTGGGCATGTAAGGGCTCAAGCTTGAGTATGTATATTTGGCCTGTATCAAGCTCGAGCTCAGAATAATAAAGGTTTGGCCTGTTCCAATCCCCAACACATGCACCACAAGATCATTAATATATGAAATTATTTGATTCTTACCTTTCCACCCTTAGATATTAATGCATTAGCATCTATTTCCAATTCTTTTTGCTTGCTTTGCAATTCGTTTTGTGGGATTGTGCCTTTATATTCAACAAATGGCCTGAAAAATGAAGCCATGTAGATGTCATAACCAACAGACATGTAAAGATTGAAAAGGTAAAGCAGTATAAGCAAATCATACCAGATCATTGAAGATTTCATGAAAATAAGAAAGAGGAATTCTAGTGAATAGAGAAAGAAAACAGAGATCCAAGAAAAAATAAAAGAAAATTAAGAAAAATCCGTTTGTATCAGACAAACATAAACTTTCGTGGTTAAAGACCTAAAAGATAGCAACTATTTCAGATGTACAATGATGCAAATTGAAGCACAAGGGACACTAACTGATATCAACACCAAAATTCTCCAAGGTCTTTGTTGGAATGAAGCTGCACCGAATATCAGATGTCCTGACCACAAAAATGAAAAGAAATGGTAATTTTGTTTGGGGCCTGCTGAGAGTTGTCCTAACTTTTTTTAACTGTATCACGGAGAAGAGAAAGAAACTCACAATCATGCATGCATGGCATGCCCTTGTTTTTAGTTCTTCGAATTCACTGGTTGAACACAATACCAAAGAGGCTCTATTTTCTCCATAAGAGCGTATGAAAGATCAATAGTAGAAGACCTGAGTTTCAGAAAATTCAACAATCTTCAAAAGGTCTATATTCTTTATCTTGAGCTTTTGAAAGCTCAAATGCAGAATACCTGGAATAGTAGGTCCAATCCTTCAGTTGAACTGTTGTATGGTCCAAAGAAATTGTATTAGAGTGTGATGTAGACTAGGGAGGGGTAGGGTACCCAACCTTAGACCACAATAAATTCTCAGACACGATTCGGCAACCGAGATCGTGGTAAAAAGCCAAACAGGTGCCCAAAGCAACCTTTTGGTGAAGTAGATTCAACCTCAACTAGATGGGCTGAATGAATCCATTATCAATAAGGCTCAAAGATGAACGGCTGTGATGAAATTGAATGGTTTCTGCACTTGAACACAAATCAGTCCGCAAAAACCCAAATTTTAGATGCAAAACTCAGTCCCAAACTGGTTCACTCGGCCAATTCCTCAGCCCAATCGAGTGGGTTGTCTATTTTCCACAGACCAGTGGACCAATATGCAGGCCCAATTCAGCTGGTTGTTTTCTGCAGTGCAGGCCCAGATACAGCTGGCCTTGAAACTGCTTGCAGGTACTCAAAACACACCAATAGTCTGTGGTGTGAAACCCAGCCTTGTGCAGGCCGAAACTCAGCCTAGTTCGGACTGAGTTGGGTTGAACAGTAGCAGTAAAAATCAGCCAAAACAAACTCAAAAAATTGGTGATTAATCGCAGCAATTTCTTGATTTATGGTCCAACTTAATCAACACTTTAAATTGATTCAATCAAACACAAACTAGAAGAGGAATAGAACTTACTTGATACACAATGGAGAAGTACCCTTGCTCCAATTGCAACATAAACAAGCTACTCTTAGCTTGGACTGAGTCTTCCACTAGAAGAACCCTAAGGATAAATTTTATTCTCTCTCTAAATTGGCCTCCTAAATTCGGCCATGTAGATAGGTATTTATAGAATCTCAAACTCAAAAACCCTAACTAAACTCATGCTAAGTCTAACTCTAGTTTTACATAGATTAACCAATCAAAAACAAAACAAACCCTAACTTAACCACAACTAACTCACGTCCTAAGCACACTCAAATACAATGTTTAAGACATCCAAGTCTTCATGCCCATGTTGGAGAAGGGTAGAGCCAAGTTGGAAGAGAGAGAGTTGTAGTTGCTTGAGGGAAGTAACCTCCATTCAATCCGCACCGTCCATTCAAACTAGATCAAAACTGATCCATCTATGCATGAGAGCCAAAGTCGGACAAACTCGGTTTGAAAGAGAGAAGGTAGGAGTGGGAGAGTGAAAGTAGGAGAGAGGCACGGTTCGGACTCCTTTTGACATCTGTTGACAAAAATTGGCGTAACTCGGAATTGGCCAAACTTGGGCTCATTGGAAAAGTCTTTGAATAAGACTTCCAATGATCCAAATTTCATCAAAATCCAACATTGGTTCATGCCTCAAACTAATCTGCAAAGTTACTGCTAGCTAACTTAGCTAGATTTTGACAAGTGTCGCCTCCACAAGTTTCACAAGAATTCTCTTTCCCCCTTAGGGTTTTGAACATGTAACCCTCTCCAATCAGGGTCCGTTGAGCTCTCAAGTGGGTCCCATGCCTATCGGTGGAGTCCACATACACTAAAGCTATCGGCAGGTGGCTTACATTGGCCGGTTTCTTCCAATGCTTGCCACGGTCAAAGATAAAATTCTCTTCACCCCCATTTCCTCCTTGGATGTCTGCATCAGAGTGTTTTCCATTTTCTCACTCCTAGGGAATCTCTCTAAAAATATAAGAAATAGATAGTGATTTTGAATTATTGTATTAGAGTGGGATAATAACTTACCAATATTCAGCCACAGGCTCATTTTTATAATGCATGCAACTGTAATATATCATATGTACCCCAAAAATTAGCTTTCAAAAAAAAAAAAAACAGTAAAATATATCATATGATATTTTCAAAATCCCTTGTGTAACTACATGCAGCTACAAACTATTACAAATTCTGAAAAAGAAAACAAGTAAGATAAGCTTCTCAGTCTCAATATTCACCGAAAATATCATTAGGCCTAAAAAGAAAAGATATGATTTAACCAAGGCTCTAAAAGAACATACCCATCAGGAAAATGGTGACCTTTGACTGGTTCTAAATGATCAAAACCAACATTCCGCATGCAAACATCCAACAGATGTCCTGCTGAATGCAGCCTACATGAAATGGGAACAAAAGATCAAGGTTAATATAAAAAATAAATTTAAATTTATACATGCCTTTTAAATGAAAATAAGGTGTGAAAAGAACACTGATAAAAAATAATGTACTAGTTTTACTAAACAATTAAGTGCAAAAATATCAATATTTAGTTAGGTTCCAAAAAGAGCAAAATGCAATAGTATTTTTATCATCTTGGAAAACAACTTTAAGAAGTATTAAGTCTCCATGAAGAGTCCAGCACATGAAGTGTCCAACATGGATGTATCATGCATTTTGAAGAATCTGTGCAAATGGGTGGAGGAGGTGTTAGATTGGCAATAAAATAAGTACAAGGAAAAGCCTATCCTTGACACGAGAGAGAGAGAGAGAGTTTAAAGATCTTCCACTTCTAAGATTTTTTAAGAGGTAGGAGAGTTGTGTTCAATAATAGTTGGACATGGTGCTAGAATTGACACAATCAATAGGTATGACAAAAAGGCTATTCTCCATAAATAGTTTAAACTTTAAAGATGTTACCTCTAGATTTTCTTTAAGCTAGGAAAGTTGTATCAATGGAGGGAGGACTACCACTAAAACTCAGAAAGGCATGTTCTATGGGAGCCATAAAGAGAGGCAATTGAATAAGATTTGTGATTATGCATCTAGAAGGAACCCAAGTCCAGTAGGGATTAGAGGAGATTTATAACATAATAAATGGTGATCTACTAAGTAACATTTCAAGTTTGGTGGAGAAAAAAGTAAGCCAACAACACGGTTTCAATCACATTGAGTCAATGCGGATATTCAAGAACAAATTTCTAACCTTTTCGTGATATTGTGGTAGAATGGGAAATGTGATCAAGTGAAAGGGAAAAAGTTCGTCAATGCTAGAGTAAGTCTTAAAACCAAATAGTACCAGCTATATTCTTTCTTAATTTATAATGTAAATAAGCAGCACAAACGGGTTGTGTGAATTGATAAACATCAATTAGATGAGAATTTAGATATAATCTAAAACCCAAAAAAAAAAAAAAAAGAGAGAAAAATGAAAACCAAACTCATTATATTAGGATCCTTCAAATGATTAGATAACTAGAGGCTAGTCCACATCTTAGGTGACAACTTTTCAATCATAGCTACATTTAAGTGGATCTTTACCTGGAATTAAGCTCACGCCTTTGCACATCAACATACAAACAAACGTCTTGCCCATTCTTGATATCAGAGGAGCACCCCACTTGAGTAGTTTCAAAATATCCATAATGGAACACCTGCAGAAGTTCTCAAATCAATCAATGTCGGCATATGGTTTGGTAATTGGTGAGAGATGAAGTTTACTTCTCATAGGGAATCAGAGTGGTAGAGAGGCATTGAGGACCAAAATCAACTGTCAGGAAAGAAACATTAAATACGTGTGATTTAGTTTTGCAATTTTTTTTATTATTATTAAGAGAGGAAAAAGAATACAACCCAAACACCTCAGCCTCAAACAAAAGAAACAAAAGACCAGGCAGGCCCATTCTCCTCGACGAAACAAAAACCAGCAACCAGCCCCATATTGGCCCCATGAACAACTCATCTGAAGATCATGTTTTGCAACTGCAACCCCTCCTTAGCACAGGCATTGGCTCTTGAGTTTGTTGATCTAAGAACATGGCAAACTTCCAGATTCTTGGATTTAACAATTCTCCTGATTCCCTCCACTTTGGCAAGGAGCCTCCAAGGGCACAATGCTCCTTTCACCCATTGTGTCACTGCAAAGGAGTTCCCCTCCACAAGATCTCTGCCAGCCCCCAACCGATCCAGCTCTTTAACTCTGACCCAAGGGCCTGCAGCTCTGCCTCATTAGCATAACAGAACGGCAAAGGGTTAGCATACAGAAGGCATTCCCTCACTTCATCATTCGTAATAACCCCACCATAGCCAGCCTTGTTCAGATTCGAATCTGAACTACCGTAAAAATTCAGCTTCAGCCTTTTACAGTTTTACATGGAGATCTGATAATATTGAGAGATGTTGAGATATTAAAAGGGTTTTGTTTTCAAATATATATTAGCCCTTCCCACTTGTGTGATGTTTTAGAAAATTCTAAAAATCCTATTGCCTGTGATTATAACAATCAACTCAATAGGGGTGCTAGTATAATTGGCCCAAAAGATAAAAGTCATAGATAAGGGTATGTAAATGGAATTACACATCAGGGTCTGATCCAATTCTTACTATGGACCTAAGATTTGAATCTAGGTCCAAAATGGGTCCTTTTAGGAGCTAGGGCTCAAATCCAAACGAGGCTTGTGGATCCAAATCCGTATCCAAATTTGGCTTGACGGTCAAGAGCCCGCTTGAAATGTGGAAAGTCTTAGATTCATGTCACTCTCAATACAAAAGGGCCACTCTCCATAGTGTTACCCGGTGTGTGGATAAGGAGGTTTGTACATGCCACAAGGATTAGTCAAGTGATCTATGAGGCCTAGCCACCTTGGTCTTAAAAAAAATGTATCCAAATCCAAAAGCCATTATTGAGTTTAAAAAAAATCCAGATAACCATTATTATTGACTACATGAAGTTCCATGAAATCATCATACAAGGCAGAAAAAGGTGCAACAAAGGAATCACAAGCAAGGTTTCTTTTTTATGTTACCAGACTCCTTTTTTCATGTTGTTAGTCTCGTGATGGTGAATATCATGATAAATATTATGCAGTTACTCAAAAAATGACAACAGGTAGGAGATTGGTGTGGAATTAGAAGATATGAACCTATAATTAAAATTATTCAACATAATGTAGATCTTTTCTTCTTCTTTTAAGTGAACAAAGCCAAAATCTGGAGGAACCCTCCTAAAATAGCAAATTTCTATCACCATTAAACTTGAGAAAAAAAAAAAGGTAGTCATTTGACCAATGATAAGTGGTGGGCTAGAGGAATCTATTGTGTTCGAAGAAGGGTTGTGGAGTACCCAACCACCAATACTTTGTACCTCGCGACAGTCTCCCTACTATGGCAACGTTGTAGTTCTTTTGCCCAATTTCAACTTGAGGGCGAGTTCTTTTTCAAGACCGGAGGATTAATGTAGGCCACGTAGATTATTTGTATTTTATGTTATTTATTAATTTTCTCTTTCCCTACTTAGATTAGGTTACCTATTTTTGTTAGTTTCTTGTTTAATTAGCTTTCCTAATATAATTAGGACTCCTTTCTAATTAGTTTAGGGTTTAGTTTCCTTATTTATTTTCTCTTTTATTATATAAGCCTTCCCTAAGATGGAGAATGTAAGATACAAGTGTTCTCCTTTCCCGTTTCTCTTTCTTCTTCTTTCTCTTCTCAGCCAGAGATAGTGATCCCAGCTTCATTTTCTTCCTCCATCTCGGCGAAGACAAAAGGGAACCCTATTTTGCTGGATTGCTCTGCTGATGAGCATTGATCCCGCTCAGTTCTTGTCTAACATATTGTACAACCTTTTTAAGTTCACTTGAATTTCAAATATTTAATTCTCCAATGGAATGTAAAATAAAATTAATTCTAAAATTGTCAAGTCATTTGATGTATTGGAGGATATGCCCATAGCTTTATTGTTCCTCTAAGCTCCTTTAGAAGGAGACCCACTCTTTCATATACTCAACTTCTTTGAAAGAGCCACATCAGCATATATATTTGTCCCAATTCAATAGGCACAACAACAGCCAAGGACCACTTCATCCACTTCTTGAGTGAAGCTTTCTATCCATTTAGGTAAGGGAAAAAGAAAGGCAAACTCTTCTCTTTCTCCCTTTTCTGGTTGATACTTGGGAGAGAATGAAGTGATTATAGATGAAATGTTGTGCGATAGCGTATCAAGAGCAATGTGAAGCAATGAACAATGTATCTCTTAGAATCATTGAACCATTGGATATGAGTCTTGGAGCATGAAGGTGGCATTCAGAGATTTCTTTGAAGTGATTGATTCAATAAGTCATCAAACTAGTAAAAACCTTGAAGAGAACGCAAAGCAAATTCAAATAAAGCATTTTCATTCTACCCAATCTACGGAGGTTTAAATCTTACTCCTCTATCTTAATATAAAAGAGAGTTGTGGATAACCGTCAATTGAATTTTGACCGTTCATTTATTAAACAGTTTAACAATAAAAAAAAAAGGAAAAAATTGACCCAAAAGAGGCTAAAACAGAAAAAAAAAAAAAAAAAGAATTTTAAGAATTGATTCGGAGAGTTTGAAATATATAACTTATTCTAAGGGTTTTACTTTGTGCACCCGAATTTTTACTTAAATAGGACACATACTTTTATTTTTTCCCATTTTACCCTTTGTTTCTTTTGATTTAATTACCAACCTGCCATCATCTCCTGGGTAAAATGGAAAAAAGAAAAAGAAAAATAGGTGTCCTATTTAAGAAAGAATTGAGATGTACAAACTAAAACCCCTATTCTTATCGTAATAGTGTTAAAATATAGTGAAAAGTTGTCCAAAAATTACCTAAAACATGAAAAGAGATTTTAGGATTGAATTTGGTGAGGTGTGTTGATTTATCCTACCTTTTGCATCAATAACTAAAAATATATATAAATTCCTTATAAAAATAACTAAAAAATAATGAAATTAAGATTAGATTTAGTGACATGGAAGGATTTATCCTGTCTTAACGTAAAAATAAAGAAAATTCATGAAACAAAGGAATGTGATAAGGAGAAGGGATTTTGAAATCTTACGTATCAACAACAAAAATGAGGAAATTTGCATAAAAATAGCTAAAAATAGAAAAGATGAAGGACTTTAAGATTGAATTTAATGAATTACAAGGACAAGTTGTTTTATTTTTATATAACTCGTTAGGGATGGTCAAGAACCCCCTAAGTTGCAGTAGGAGGTTGGATTCAAGTCACTCTCAACACGTAAGGGTCATTCGATGTAATTTTTTCCGGTGTGTAGATAGGGAGGTTTGCAAATGTGTCAAGGATTAGTCAGATATCCTTGAGATGCACCAAGAGGTTTGAACATCTTGGTCTTCAAAATAAATAAATAAAAAGTTCAGTTTTGGATACGGAGGTCACTCTTCTTCAATCTTCTGAATTGGTTATTTTTTCTTAACTTTGCTTTTACAGATAAATTATAAATTCAATACATTGTGTGTTCCACATTAATATTAAAAGTTTTGATATACAATATATGATTAATTTTTAAATAGATATTTTTTATTGACAAACCAGTTTAATCATAAAATAAACTTTACACTACATGCGGAGCACCTATCACAACTAGTGTACAATTAAAACACGCGACATCCGAACTTAAAAAATGAAAATCAAACTAAAATTCCAAAACTGGGGGCAACAAAATCAAAAGGGGATGAGATTCTTACTATTCCATCTTTGGAACGAACGTCTTGGACGACGAACTTGAAATCAGCATCTGGATTCGTGACGAAGCCTGTGTCGGACGGCTGTCCTCCGCCTTGAGGGTGGAAGATTGTCGAATCCAGTATCAGAGCATCCCGCCCGTCGATCTTTTACGATGGAAATCAATATTTTTTAAGTGATTTGTCGAACGAAAGGAATTTGATAAGAAACAGAAGAAATGGGAGTTGACGAGCAGACTGCAGACCTGAATGTGAGAAAGAATGGTGGCCGTTGATTGGAACTTTTGCGTGTCGTCGAAGTAAGAGAGCTTCGTCGCCGGCAAATCCATGGCAATCGAAATGAAAGCCCAGTGCTCGCCGCAGCGGAGAGCCGTTCCGGTCAAAAATATGCTAAGCCGACTGATATACGCTTTGGCTCGACAAATAAATGGGCCTCACATTGGAAATGGACCATAATTTTGATTTACGTTGTAGAAGCCTAGAAGGCTCTGGATCCCTCTCAGGGTCTGTTTGGGTTGGATTCATGTGAATAATTTACTTATTTTAAATTTTAAATATAACTATTATTTATTTATCAAGTTAGTCATAGAAACACAATTTGATGTAAAACTCACATGCCTCACATTTTATAGTTTAATGAAAAGTTCTCCTTTTAATTTTAAAACAAACTAAAATTATCTTAGTTATATTTATGAATTTATAATTTATAATTTATTAAATTTAGTCATTTAATTATGTACGAGGAGCTAAGTGTGCAACTCAAGGAATCGTAAGCAATGAAATAGAGGATGTTTCGGACCAAAATAAATTATGAGTTACAAATCAATCCACTCTATTTAAAAGTTTAAACGTCTCCCTCAAAAATTGCATGGTGTTTGTTTTACCTTGATCTTTGAGGGATCCTCAATTCCAAATTATTACTTACCTTGATCCTAAATCCTCAAAGGTTTGAGACTTTGAGTTGTCAGTCTCTCATTATCATAATTTGTTTTGGGGTTAAAGTTATATTTTTTTTTACTCTTTCTTTTATATGAAAAAGAATTTCAAGACTCAATCTCTAATGACTCTACCTTAATTTTTCAGTGTGATATTGTCCACTTTTAACTCACTCTACCCTCACAGCTTTGTTTTGAGTCTTGGCCCACTGGCCAGACCCAAAAGAACTCACACTAGGGAGTGGGGGCTTCTCTCGAGAGGTATAAATCTCAGTCAATACGATAAGTATCAGTCAGAGAAAAAAATTGGCCGATATGGCCGAGATCTAGGCGCCGATTTCTTTTAAAAAAAAAACGAATATCCGTTGTAGACTCAGGCCGATATTTGCCCATATCGGACGAATATAGATCTAGATATCGGCCTATATTTATATATATATTTTTTTAAAAACAACCTTTTTTTTTTTACATGAATTTTTTCAAAAAAAAAAGCCATTGAGTTTCCAAAAAAAAAAATTTTGAAGAGAGAGAAAGATCTCAGCTTATACGAAAATTTAACCAAATTTTTGATCCCTGCTTCTTTCATATCAAGACCCATCCCACCCACCTCCGATGTGAGACTTTCTTGAGTTAGGTGGGGGTATTATAATTCACCCCCCTTAAGACCAGAGTCGTCCTCGACTCTGTCACATCACAGAGGTAGAGGACCCACACAGTCCGATAGTTGAACCGTACTCTGATACCACTTGTAACGACTCTTCCCGAACTTTTCGAGTATGATGTTGTCCACTTTAGACCCATTCTACCCTCACAATTTTGCTTTGGATTCTGACCCACATGGCCATTCTCAAAAGACCTCACGCTAGAAAACAAGGGCTTCTCTCATATCAACAATGCCATCCCAGCCACCTCCGATGTAGGACTTTCTTGAGGTGGGTGGAGGTATCACACAACCTATTTTCAAATATGAAGACATTAGATAAATAAAATTAACTTTTAATGAATATTAGACCCTTCATCCACTCTATAAATTATTTTTTAATATTTGAATTTTTATGACTTTTAACTAAAATTATATTTTTCTTTTAAACGGTCGTATATAAAAGAAGAATTTTCTAACTGAACATATATTTGAGCTCATGTGAGCTTCGTGTCAGGGCACATGAATGAATAAAAGAAAATGTACGAGTTGAAAATTTTAATATAGATTATGAAATAGCTGACAAAGTCTTTTAAATGATTTTACAAATAAAGAGTTTTCCCATTTTGAATTTAACAGGCACTAATTACGACAAAGATAAATATAAGTAAATAAATAATTAAACTTTTAACCGAGATAAAGTGAGATGAATATAAAATTGTTCATGAACTGAGTCAACTCATCCAAATTTAATTAAAGGCGTGGACAAAGTTCAACCAGAGGACGCACTATCGAAAGGAAATAAACTAAGTCCAAAGTTTTTAGTTTTTTACCACTCTTATACAGTGTCGGAAAGCAAGCCAACCAATTTTGACGGACTTGATATTATCTTTGACCGAATCTAATTAATTTAACTTGGCTTAATTAATCAACTCCACAGAAGAGTAAGCCCACCAATTTTGACAGGCTTTCTTGCTTAGTCAAGTCAAGTTTTTATTTTTGGATCTGGCAATGAATGAAGTCAGTCAGGTCAGATTGGGATTTATTTTGTTCAGAATATTTAAGTTGCAACCCTATTTTTAAATCTTGTTAAATAAATTAAACCGTTTTAAGTCTATTTCAAATTTAGATCTGATTTAGTCATTTATATGATTATTAAAGCTTTTCTAACGAGATGCATACTAAGATTATTCTTTGAATAGTGCAGATCTTGTATGACTGCATGTGTCACATATAAATACGACAACAAATAAATCAATTAGATTTTATAGTTATTTTCGAATTTAAGTCATATATCACGCTCTTCTATCATAAAAGCATGGTCCTTGAACCAAACTATGGGTTTTGAGTCCTCAACTCTCGACCTTAGCCAGTTTTCATAATTTCTACTCATTTGTTTAATTTGCTTAGTTAATATATATATATATATATATGAAAAATTAATACTTTGCCAAATAACTGGTGGTGTGAACCGGCTTTGCCAAAAGAAACCCTTTTTTCTAAAAGTAATATGTCACATCTTAGCAAATATAGTAGATCAACCTAATTCACCACTCAATAAAAGCAAAGGTGGGTGAATTGATACTTACTCTATTCATTTCTTGTCTATTTTTTTATGTCAACAAGTTGCATAGTTGGCCTATCTATGTTACTAATTTTATTAGATTATATGTATTTTTTTTCTTCGGACCTTCTATAATATTGAATATTTAAAGAAAAAGGTATACTTTTTCTCATGAAACATCGTTGTAATCTGTAAACTAAGATATATCTCACTTGTCCCTAGTGCAACTTGAATTTCGAGAATAATGCTTCTCATAAAGGACCAAGTTCATCACTTTTCTTTTCACATTATTGTTTTTGAGTACAGTCACTCATGACCTACTAAGACCTTAAAGGTATTTATTTTCTCATAAATAAGGAATGTGACATTTGACTTTGGTACAATCAAGCGATCTAACGAGAGCTAGGGTTATTCATAAGTTGGGTAAGGCTTGGATTGAACTTGTAAACATAAACATTAGAAGTACGGCAGCTATTTTCGTACGGGTAAAATATGTTAGGAGACATATGATGAAGTGAAATTTCCATTTTACTCTTACCTGTAAAATGAAAATTCACTATATCCTATGTCTCCTAACAAATTTTGCCCGTGTTAGGATGGGCGTCCTAGAAGTATTTATGACTAAGTCTCTAATTTAGTGTGGCTTCAAGTTTTCTTTTCAAGTCTCACTATGAGCTCTCACATGAGTGTGCACATGTCGTTAACAAAATTACTTTTTTACAATTAAATTGTAAATTTGAGTCATATGGATATTAGATAAACAATTGACTCGCAGAAAATAAATTTGTCTAAGTTCATTTGTAAATACCAACTCTAATAATTGGTGATAATATTTAATATGTGAATGCAGAGAGGAAAGAGGAAAAAGATGGATCACAAGCCAACTTTAAATGAAATTTCCTTCCATAGTTGATACCCTCCATGATGAGATATAAGTGTTATTATTTTATTAAGGGTGGAAAGATACTTCATGAGAAGGTTCACTTAAAGAGAGGAAATGCAGCTCCAATTATATGCCATTTGTTGCATATTTCAATAATTTATCAAGTCTTTTGGAAGAGAGAAGATGTTCTCATTTGGCCCACACACAAATGGAATCATAGCCCAAAAGGAGATTCGAAATCAAGTTTCACAAATTCCATTCAATAGGGCAAGGGAGGTATAGTCTCTTTACAATGTTGTTTTCAAGTAGCAATCAGGTGCATAAATTGTCCCTGATTTGGCACATTTCTGTAAATCTGGACCACAAAATTGATGGCCCACTTGTCAAATGAAATGTAGTGAGCACATTCAGTATATGATCCTTATCTATGATGACATATGTGTAAAATGACACACGCAAGTGCAACTCTTCAAATCTTTTGATTCTTTAAGAATTAGTATTGGATACTCAAAGTTGGGTAGTTCAACGGGTTACTTCTCGTCTCAAGAAGTAAAAGGTCACCGGTTTGAATCCTAGTGGCGTAAATCGGATGTGCCTTGTGTGAGTGTGGAGTGTTCTTCCGGGGTTTAGGAGAGGCTTGTGTCGTAGTTCCCTTCGATTATAAAAAAAGAATTAGTATTGGATGCTAAAATTTACTTAATTTCTGCTTACTTGACCAATTTTCTTGAGACCCAATATAGATGAGTATTAAGAGATAACTAAACCATTTATTTTGGGCCATAAAACTACTGTGTCTTGGGACCATTTTTCTTGAGACCCAATAATGATGACCCAATAGTCCCACTGACTGTAGCTTACCTCCCTGATCCAAAAATCTTATCTTTAATAACCAATAATTGATGATAATGAGTATAATATAATACTAAATAATACACTAAAGTCCTTCCTTTGTTTTATACAATTGAATGATAACTGCGATCCAGCTTGCAAGGCAAATATAAAACAGAGGACCAACATATGCTATCAATACAAAGGACAAATGAGCAAGAATCTATTATTGATAATATGATGACATGGCATCCACAGCCATGACTGATCCACTCTATCCAAACAGGACATGGGGCCTTGCCACCCACGTGACTGTTTGCCACATCATCAGACCGATCACTCCCCCTATCCTCCTCCTCTTCCTCCTCTCTCTTTTAAGCTTCTTCTATAAATTCCTACACAAGGCTCTTGAGATACAATCCCTTGCCAAAAACTCCAACCAAGCAGCAATGGAGTCACAACATTTCCCTAATGAAGGCTCTCTGAGTTACTGGGCGAAGAGAGCGATCGGAGATAAACTGAAGAAGGATGCGACGCTGAGACGATCACATTGGCGTGTTATGTGGCTCAGTCGGGAAGTGTCCCGCCGAGCTCGAAAGAATCTAACAGACGGCGAAGATCGTCGGTCGAAGACCCAATAAGAACTGTTATGTTTTTGGGGTCTTGGAGTCATACTTAAATTGATTACTGAGGCTCATAAGGATATGGTGTAAGTTAATGGGAGATATGGTTGCCCAAATTGATGTTTTGGCCAAGCATGTTGATCTGCTGTTAGCTTTATATCGGCCAAACTCATGTATCGGACGATATCACAAACTGCAAAGGAGATGACACAATATGTTTGTTTGTATTGAAGGGTACATATCTATGAATTCTGCACAAAAATTGAAATGATCTGGTTGAACATTGAGGAAGATTGCAATGCATTGTCACAATTTATTAAAATTTTCTGATTTTGGCTCATTTCATTACAATTTTTTTTGCTAGCAAATGATAATTGAACTACTGGATTCCCTAAAGAAGAAGTGTTTCTTCACCTTCCAACAACAACACAATTCTCTTCTTTTTTTAGTACTAAAGAGAAAAATCTCTTTGAATCAGAGGTAAAAAGAAGAGTCCGCAAATATTTTTCTCTCTGCTCCCATTTTAAATTATAGAAAATCAAGAGAAAATTCTGAACTTCATAGCATTTGATGCTTAATGTTCACCTGCTCTTCATTATCAATTATAAAAACACACCCAATTAGTTTGCTTAACCTCTAATTAGGCTAGCTCTTCAGCACTAATGTTATCTTAATCATTTTGAATGGTGACTTGGGACCACAGGCATGTTGCTTTACAGCCTCTTATTTTATATCCTTAAGCCCTATCCCCAAGCTCCTTTGATTTGGACCTATCCTAATTTTGACAATAAAAACATTTTTATTGACAAAGTCATCTCAATACCCTTGATGGAGTTGTTGAGCAACATTAAATAGATAAAGTGAAATTAAAATATTAAACTTATTCTTAAGTTATACATTTTTATACCAAAATTCGGACCTATCTTGGTCGTACACACTTAAGTACAGTCATGAGCCCCATTCAATTAGCTTAAATCTTTATATTATAATTTTCTATACATAATCTAAAATGTCATCTAAATATTTTAAATCTCTTATATATTTTAGATTTTAAAATGGTTAGTGATTTTCTGTAATTTGGAACTTCTGTGCCTGCAATAGTTGTTTTTGGGAATAACTTGCAAGACCAGTATTGGCAACTAAATATTAGCCATTGTGTCAAGAAAAATAAATAAAAGACAAAGCTTACAAAAGGGAAACTAAGCCATTGTTGATTAAACATGCTTTCCATGTAATTTTATACATTGGGTTTGAAGAGCCCATTTCAATTAAATGACTTGATTAAGGTGGCCCCACAATTTCAATTTAGGTGGGCCATGAGATATGGGTGGGGTAATTTTGTTGTTGATCTGATAGGCGTCAGCTTGGTTTTTACTTTTTACTTAGCAGCCCAAATTATGAAAAGTTAAGGATCAAGTTTAACTGAATAATAAAAATAAGTGGTGGCACATATCAATAATATGTCTATTTTAAGCTTATGCATTTAATATGTTTGATCTAGTTTTAAATCTATCACTGGCTATTGCTAAGGAACATGCATATGTGTTTTGTGGAATATGAAACTCAAATTTTGAGTTAGCTTTAGTTTTGAGTTTAGACATAGATTTACTTTATAGTTCATTTGATAGATTTTTTTATGATCAAAAGTGTCTAAGAATATCATCTGTATTAGGACCGGAAATATTTTAATCTGACTAATTTTTAAGGATACGTAAACTTTTCAGTCCTACACACTAGATAAGCAACTAGGGAGAGTGGTTCAGAGGAGTGTTAAGCGTGAATTGAATTTAAGATCTCCCTTTATGAGAGGAGTTTCTTGACCGTCAAACCAACCTGAGACAATATAATCTAAAATTATGAGCAGAATGTAGAGTAGAAAGGTGAGATAATTAGACAAAGAAAATAATCTAAGAAATTGTGATTTTATTGTTAAAGAAAGATAAAATGATTTAAAATAATATAATTGCTTTGTTACCGTTCAAAGAAAAAAAGATAAAATGATTTAAAAATAAGTATAATCAAATTTTTTAACTTTTAACACTTTTTAACATTTTCAATTTTTTTTTTGACAGAAATTGACTGTAAATATATTTTATTATTATACAAAAAAATAATATGTGGGCTGAATTTACTTATCCAAACTGACACCTTAGAAATTATTCTTAAATGCCTAACAAATTCCTATTCTCCTCTCTATCTTTAATACCTTTCTCGTAGCAATCACTTTAGCTAAAAAATTAAAGGTTTCAAGTTTGAGTCTCATATTCACCTGTTGCCCATGAGTTACAAGGGACTGTGTAAGAGTTTAATCAAATATCACAAATTTGAGTCACGTAGTCACCCACTGTCTATGACTTACCGGAGATTGTATGCAAGAGTTTTATCCAATAATCTTATACTGAAATAGAAGTTAGAGTCTTAGATTTCTTCTTTATGAAAACAATCTTTAATATATTTCTTTTAATCCCAACTGAGTCTGGCCTCTCTCCTTCGCCTCTTTCCTAGTTTGCTAGTTACTTAATGGGCTTTTATAGTGATCCACTTCTGCTACTTTTGGGCTTTTAGAGTGATCCACTTCTGCTATTTTGGGCTTTTCGTGACTCCCATTTCAGTTATGTCCCGATAGAGTGATTCTCCATAGATATAGATCAGTAAATATTAATTTCTATTTATAGTATGATTGCTCCACAAATATATGTTGATAATAATGGTATCATTTCCTTCTTTGTGATTGTAACAAAAAAAACTATTTAAAATTTCAATTAAGAATGACTCTTATTCTTTTATTATTTTATTTAAAAAGAAAATAATTTTCATTCTAATTGAAATTCTGAATGACTTATCACATGAGAATTTATTATTTAAAAAATGAACGAAAAACATGATAACAAATTAAAAAAAACTTTTTGAAAGCTAATCTTAAAAAATTATTATATATACAGATGCATAATTATATGTAATTTAGACCGGATCCAACAAAGTTCTTGGCTCTAACTAGCCCAATTTCAATTTAAGTTGAAATTCAACCTTTTTCTAATCTTAACTCAAATTATCTTAATATGTCTAGACCTAAATTCAAATTGAATTATCCGAGTTTGATTAAACTGATATTTTTTTAGTATTGAGAAAGAAAAAAAATGAGAATAAGAATGATATGAGAAATTGTGGTGAAAAGAATAATTTAAAAAATATTTTTTAAATGAAAATCATTCTTATTCTATTAAAAACTATTCTAAATGATTTTTTTTATATTTTACTAAAATATAAGAAAGTCAACATATCATATCATGTTAAAGTCAATATTGTGTAGTGCTTTATCATTAAAAATAGTGTAAATGATCATGATTAACCATCAAATACAAATATAAATATATAAAAATAATTAGCCATTTTAATTTTATGCAGTTGAATCTAAAATTATAATTGTGCCTTTATTATTATCCGACCCTGTATGCTACTGAAGGCCTGAATATAATGGGAAATATTGCTTTATATCAATTTTTTATTAAAGTACATACGTCATTAATTCTGTCACCTAGATATAGTCCGAGAAGCCTTCAGATATTGTCACTGCATATCTTATACACCAAAATACGGTGTACTCTCTCTGTGCTACAATCAATGGCGTCGGAGGCAACTATAATTGATGGCAAGGCCATTGCCCAGACTATTCGGAGCGAAATCGCTTCAGAAGTTCGTCGTCTATCCGAAACATATGACAAAGTAATCTCTCTCTCTTGATTTCTTTAGTTTTGTAGCAATTCTTTTTCTTTCATGCTGGCATTTGACTCCAATCTTCTAAAAAACGGATTTTGGGATCCGTTCTTTACACATATTTTTAAAGCCCATTGGATTGAGAGGTCTTTCCACGAACTTGGCTCGTCGGAACGGCTTTGTTTTGGTAAAGACATCGATGCTATTTGATTCTACATGTTTCTTTTCGTGGAAGAATGGATATTGGGAATCAGGTCCGGTTCCATTTGAGTGCCCATTTGGACTTAGAGCTCCTTGAATAAGTCGGGTTCATTTGGATGAGACCAATTTGATGATTTTGTGACGTGGTTCGAACCCCATAACTTCTCATTGTAAGAAAATAGATTTTGGGATCTGGGTCTGGTTCTATTTTAGTCTGGACCTGTAGAAGAGTGATTACATGCAAGTGGGTGGAATTGGAATCGTAAAGTGACATCAAAAGATATCCATCACAAAATGAGGAGGCATTTGTGATGCATGCCCATTTCCATCATATCAATGTGCAAGAGTTTTGCTGTCAATTTGCCATCATCAATCAGTGGTATGGTAATATGTTTATCTTGATGTCTTTTGGTCAGTGTTTCCAAAAGTCTATGGAAATGGGTATCAGAGCTGAATGTCACGAAGACAAACACACACGAAGGCCTGCATCAGTGCCAAAATTGTGACGGACGAAGTCGAAGAACAAAGGTTTTGGACGCATAGAGATTTATGGAATGCTCAAAAGAAGCCCGGAATGCGTGAGAAGAGTTTGGAACAATGCAGAAGGTTCCAGATGGTTCAAGAAGATTCTACAAGGTGCTACAGAATTATGGAGTTCTCTAGAGGATTCTAGAATAATGTAGAGTTCTCTAGTGTAATGTAGAAATGTGTAAGTTTTGTAGAACTCTATGGAGTCTTTTAGTAGTGTCTAGAATGTTCTAGGGTAGTGTGGAGTCTTTTAAGAAAAATATCTATGATATTTTGTATGGATGGTTCTAGAACAAGGTCTAGAACTTGTGGTATAGGGTGATGCCACTAGCCACTCATGCTCCATGTCCTCACCTATAAAAGGAGGTGAGTGCCTCATTTTCAAACAAACCCTCATGAGCTTCAGAGAGGAGTCAAGCTCGAGAGGAGTGGTGCTTGTGAAAGAGTTGAACTCCCCAAGTGTTGAAGCTTGTTGGATAACTTCAAGATTGTGTGCTAGCCAAGAGTTCTAGCCTATTAGGTGAGTGCTTGAAAAGTGTCAAAGGCTTGTATTCTCTGTGTTCAATACAAAGAAGTGCATTCTTGGCATTCCCATCTCTCTCTCATTCTTGTGTTCAAGTTTGTGTGGTTTGTGTTGATCACATTGGTCCAAAGAGTGACCAAATTAGTGGTAAGGCTGACTCGGTTGACAACAGACTGTTCGAGTGAGTGTTGTTTGGGCTGAATCAAAGAAGGATTCGCTGCCTAGCCATGTGACATGAAGCAACGAGGCATAGATTGAGCTGGATAATTGAAGAAATGCACAATTTTAGTTTTTAGAGCAATTTATTCTTTTTAAAATGATACCTTTTATGCATTTTACTTAGTAAGATAAACCACTACATAATTAGATAAAATTGTCGTAATTTTTTTTTTGAGGTAAATGGCTTGAAAATTAGTAAAATAAAGGCAATTCGAGGAATGCAAGTTTAATAAGATATTCGACCCTATATTGGTTTTGGAGTTTTTATTTATTTATTTATTTTTGTGTGTATAAGATGATGGTTACACCCTATATTGGTATTGGAGTTTTTGTATGTGTTCTTTAAGTGTTACTTCAATTAAGAGAGCATTTTTATAAGATGATAGTTATACTGTATATCGGTATTGGTTTGTTTGGGTGAGTGAGTGGGGGTGGGGTGTGCACTGCATCTCTTACCACCACAAACATAGTTACAAAGGAAAATTAGATTTTTATGGATTGTTTATTCAATTAATTTCAAATAATTAGTATCGTGTTTATACCTATCAAATGTAGTTAGGGTCGTAGTTGAAGCAACCAACAAAAAACTAACATAACTACTTTTTTTTTTTTCTATTTGAATGATAAAACTGACATGACAAGTGAAAAACTCAAAATAGGCATGTAGGAGCTAAATGATTCTTTTTTATACATTTGTAATCTATTTATAAAGTCCTTATCTTAGTTTCCATTTTGTGAGACACAATGATAAAGCAACATTAGGAAATGTTTGACCAACACCCTCGGAGCTGAGCTTGAAAAAAATGCAAAATCTTTAGCCTCCATAGCCCAATGGACGATGCTCAGCTTGATCCTTTTAATGGAGTTGGATATGGAGGAACCTTTATTTTTAAACACTCTTTCTCACCAAAACAATACGTACAATTGCCAAGGGTACTAATTTCCACAATATTTTACATTTCTTTGGAAAGGCCTTTAATCTCAGTGTTCCATGAGAGCTTTAAAAGAAAAGGGAAAGGCCCAAAAGATGGAGAAGCGGCACATGAAGAAGTATGAATGGGTGAATTAAAAGGACAGAAGAAATAAGTGATTTACCAATTCCTCATTATTCCAACAAAGAAAACACTTGATGAGGAGGGCAAAGTTCCTAGAATTCAAGTAGCCAACTGTGAGAATGTTGGAGAGATTCATACATGTTTGGAGACACATTTGTAAACCTTCTTTTCTTATCATCGGGACGTGGAGTATGAAATTTCTATTTAATGTATTTATGTGAATTGTGATGTGAATGGTTTGGGTTGGTTTATCATCATAGAGAATTTTGAAGTATGAGATTGAAAAACTTGGATCTGCATGTGCCATTGACTATGTTCCTTATTTAAATTAGAAGGTTACTTTCCTTGCATCAAATGATTTAACCTATTCAAAGGGGTAGTGATTGTTGAAAATGGACAATTGTCAAACATCTTTTGGGTTGTGTCGCTACAGCTTTCTGGTACTGATTTAAACAACTTACTCCACGTGCTATTGAAATTATAAGTTATGAACCTTCACATCCTCATCAAATTTTCCATGCTAATACATGTATCCAACTAAACTTCCCACATTCTCAACTCATGTGCAGGGTTGGGGTTGAGTTGTCTTTGGATTGATGGAAAAGAAAATCTTTATACAGGTTTTGAGAGGGAATCCTTATAGTCCTCAGTATCAATAGTGTTTTGATAAAGAACAAAACAAAAGCTAAGGAAAATTCACACTCATAATTAATCAAAGAGATTCAAAATGAAGAATGATGCATACATATAAAGCTCTCAAGATTGTATTGCTGGCCTTCAATGCAAAATCCCCAAAAAAACTATTTAAATCATACCAAATCCTGTCCTAGGTCTTCTAGATTTAAAAATTAGTCATCCAAGAGTTGAAATATAGCTACGGGGTCACCTAAGGTTTGCTAAAGGAATTAGGGTTTTTTATTTTATTTTTTTCAATTCTTGGGCAAAACTAGGTCTCAAATAGGATGAAATAATAAGTTAGGGTTAGATCGATGAGTCTAAGATGGGATCTAGAGGTTGGGATGAAAAATAGGGCAAAATGGGCCCAAAACTAGCCTTTTGTATGAACTGGTGGGTCTCGACGGGGTTTTAGTGGCCGATGGTGGGCTTGGGTTCTGGTTTGGTTATGGTTAGGGTTGGATAAAAAAAGGCCAAAAATAAGGTGTAGAAAGAGGAAAAAGTTGAGAAAAAGAGAGGGGGAAAGGAAACGAAAGAAAAAGAGATTGGACAAAAAGAAGAAGGATTTGTACCTTGAGTCACACAAGATTTCTTGATCTCACACTAAGGAGGTAGAAGGAGTCCCACCAAATCTGCAGTTGGAGAAATTTGAATTTCTTCATTCATTCATTCATCCCTCAAAAGTGTCTCTCACAACCATTGTTGTTAAAATCTTACGATATACGATTCGTGTCTTACGATTCATATGACATAATAAGAGGAATTAACAAATTTTACGATTCATATAAATAATAGAATTATAGGGTTATTAGGAGTGTGAAAGCATGAAACATGTTGTCTTAATGGTTTTTAAGGCTTGAGTTGATGGGCATTTAAGACCTTTCAATTTTTTGAGGGCTTTTTAGTTCATTATTGACTTTTCACGTAAAGTTGGATTATATACTGGTCTTATACTTTTGAAAGTTGGAGCATTGAAATTTGAGCTCCAATGAACTAATTATATAATATTCACTTAATATTGAAAGAAATTTTGAGAATTTCTCATATTATTACATTTTAGATATATTTTACGTTATTTCATATATTAAATATTTTTTAGAGAAATCACTTATTAATTTTATGATTCTATGATTTACAATACATAATTTGCAGTTCAAGATATATAATGATTTTACGATATGATTCGATTTTCACAACATAGCTCACAACTATTTATAAAAAAGAATGAGACTTTCTTAAAACCTAGACATGTGACTTAAGGCACACATTTGGACAATCTAAAATCATAAAAACAAATAGAAGTCTATAACAATCTTGGAACCGTATAAACTAGAACAATATTACACTAATAAAAGATAACAAAAACAAATGCCCGAATGGCATTGGATCAAAGGTTCGATCAGTCTAATTCATAGCTGAATGACTCAGATGATTAAATGAATAGATCGAGCCAAATCTTCAAATCCCTGCTTGATCAACGTACAATCTGGGCTATCCATGGTTAGATTTGTCTCTATCCATGGTCGGATATATTAGAAATACGCACAAAATCATCATCCAATCATGTTGAGGAAAAATGTAAAGTTTGATCCATCTTTCTTTGATGGCGTCCCATGATTTCCTCATCAATATAGGTTGGTTGATATTTTGTTTTATTCTGTGAAGAACTCTAATGCAGCTTGTTTTTTTCTTTACTAGCCTTCTTAGTAGCTTGTCGGCCATTGGTACCTCGTGGCCCCTTTTGCTGCCCTCTCTGATTTTTCTTTCGTGGGGGATTGATTGGTAGGGTGAGTGATGGGTACAAGTTTCCAATGTGTGTGCACACAAATAGATGCTTTAAGAAAATCTGATGCTCCTCTCTCTCTCTCTTCACCCCCCTCCTCCCCCCCTCCCTCCCTCCCTCCCTCTCTCTCGGGAATACAATTTCCTGCATGTGCACATTCGTCTGGCTGTGACCCTGATAATTTGCATGATAACTTCTGGTAATGAGAGTGATTCTGACTATATTCTTGCTCTTATGCATGACAACTTGTGGTAGTGAATGTAACTACAGAAAGTGAAGACATCAACTCTTTGGTAAAATAAAGAATGTTAAGTGGTCAAATCATTTATTTTGTCATTATCGGCTGCTTCTTTTGATATTTATTTATCTGGTCACCTGTACTTGTGTAACATGGACTTGGTTAAATAATTTTCTTGTAATGAGTTCTTTTATATTTTAGTGAAGTTCTAATATATTGTAGTGATCAGTTGTAGCAAATGATCTTTTCAGGTTCCTGGTCTGGCTGTTGTTATTGTGGGCAATAGGAAAGATTCTCAAAGTTATGTGAATATGAAGAGAAAAGCATGTGCTGAAGTTGGCATTAGGTCCTATGATATTGACCTTCCAGGGGAAGTATCTGAAGAAGAGGTTATAAGACAAGTTCACGTGTTAAATGCTGATCCAGATGTCCATGGTTATAGCCCTTGCTCCTCATAGTTGTGTTTCCAATGGCATTAAGTTACTTTGGTTTGAAAGCATTTATTGATATTATTCTATCTTGTTTTCAACCCTCTTTAATCAAGCATGCAACATTGGTTATGACCTTGGCATTCTCATACTCCCTCATCTGAATGAATCAATTTTAAAGTAGCAACATTTTATTCTTCCACTCTTGAATCCTGTAACAAGCACATCACAACTCTTATGCTCAAAATCTGAACTTTTCTCGATCAATGATGGTGCAGTTTAGAAAGAAAAAGAAAAACTATATTCTAATTGCAATTTGAAGCACAACTAAACCACCCATAATGTTTTGAGGCTTAAGATGTCTAATACCATGCTTTTTGTTGAATCTTTTTCTTGGAGATGAAGCTCTTGGGTGCCACTTTATATTTCTTTAGTAACTAGCTTCCAGTCATTTCATGTGATTGTATTTTGTCTAAAACACTTGTTTCTGTCATAATGAAAATTGCTAAAGTGGAATATGTGTAAAGAAAAAGGAATGGACCTTTTCAGGCTTTTGGAGTGAAATTATTTATTTTTTTTCGGTGGATTTTAACATTCTTGAAATGTATATATGGCGAAGTGCTATACACATTGACGGATAATTTTTAATTGCATAATCCTTACAAGCACACGCCTTATATGTAATGCACTTGCATTCCAATTTGATAAATGTCTCGGTGCATATCTTCTTTTTTATAAAGTAAAAAATAAATTGGAAGATGATGACAAAAATAAATTGGAAGATGATGACAGAGTTGTGATTGCAATGTCGAGCACTTATCGACTGCAACGATAGCCTCTTGCCATTGTGCATCATTCTTCTACCATGTTATATGTGGATGTTAGGATAAAAGCTGCAACATGTTCTGTCGACAGGAATTTTGGTTCAACTACCCTTGCCAAAGCATATAAATGAAGAGAAGGTCTTGACAGCAATTAGCATTGAAAAAGATGTTGATGGTTTTCATCCTCTCAATATTGGCAAGCTTGCAATGAAAGGCAGAGAACCATTGTTTCAGCCTTGCACTCCAAAGGTACTTTTGTGTTGATAATTCTGGTAGGAAGAATTGCATTGTCATTAGTGTTGTCTGGTTTTTTCACCCGCCCTCCAAGTCAAGTCTATACCATGTAAAATAAGGTGGCTAGTTATCCTGTCTTGGTGGTGTATTGGAAGGGACCTTCAGATGTAATGTAAAATGATTCATAATTAAAGAGTTTGAATTATTTATTTCATTCAAAATATTCCATATTCACAAGAAGGTTTTGCATGGTTCTTTCTAATTTCTTCTTTTTTTCATTTCAGGGATGTCTTGAACTTCTCTCAAGGACTGGTGTAACTATAAAAGGCAAAAAGGCAGTTGTAGTTGGTCGCAGTAATATAGTTGGATTGCCAGTATCTCTGCTGCTACTAAAAGCAGATGCAACTGTAACTATAGTTCACTCTCATACCTGTGATCCTGAAAACATCATTCGTGATGCAGATATTGTCATTGCTGCAGCTGGACAAGCAATGATGGTAACTATAAAGCTATGTCTATAATTTCTTTGTGGTGCATATGGAATTGTGTATATCTCTCAATTGTCAGTTGGTATCAATACTCCAGCATAATGGATGGTTATCTATTCTCCCCCCTCCCCCAAAAGAAAAAATAAAAGAATATATTTATATATGCTGTTATATTTATTTATTCTTTGTCATCATCACCCAATTTCGCATCAATCAGGCCTGGCTTTTGAGCTCTTAGTTCCCACTCTAACCTTATAAAAATCATTTTTTCCATCACTCTGTGATGTATCACATATTGATCCCATCAAATCAACCATTTAATTGATTAATCATCATCATCAAAGCCTTTGTCCCATCTATTTGGAGTCAGCTTTTTAAGTTCTACTTTTCCACTCAACTCTATCATATTACTCGTCATGGACATCCTATTATGTTCTATCTTACCAACTTAATCCACTCTTTGGTGGCCTTCCCCTTCTTCTAGTACCTTTTGCTCATAATCTCTTGACTCCTTGTGCTGGAGACGTTTTTGGTCTTCTATGAATGTTTTCAAATTTTTTTGAACAACATTTTCTCTTATTTTGTTCTCTCAGAGCAACTTCTTGGTTTAATGTGTTTGTTTCTGATTGTACCTTTTATTGTAGCACTGTTTTAACATACGCATCACTATTTTCATTTCTTCATCTACTTATCTTCATCACCCAATATTCAGCTCTGTATGGCATTTTAGGTATTAAAAGTCATCATAAAAAATAGAAATGCCCGCTTTGTTCATGGCACTCCATTGGTTTGCCTACACTTATACCCACATTGTGCCAATCTTGTTAGCTGTATCCAAATTAGATCTTCCTTTCTATTCTATAGTTGCATGCAAATATCAAATTGTCTAACTATGTGTAAACCCAGTCACTTTCAATTTTAATCGATTCATTGACCTTATCCTTGGATCCCTTAAACTTGTGCATCATATTTTCCATCTTTGTCCTACTAATGCTCCGACCTTTACCTCAAAAGCTTTACTTCACATCTCCAACTTACATTTTACTAATTTCTTGTCTTAGTTATTGGCATTGTGTCAAATAAAAACAACACATACCAAGGAACTCAATCTTGAATTTCTAAAGTAAACTTGTACCTAACAAAGCAAATAAATAAAGGTTTAAAGTAACCCTTGGTGAAGCCTCACTCCAACTAGGAATGTTCTTCCCTCCACATATTACTTTTACACTGGTCTTTGCCCCTTTACAGGCGTCCTATCTTCTCAAAACATTCACTTCGAATGGATTTCTTCTTTGACATTTGCCGAATTAATTGCCTCAGCACTCCATTATAGGATTTCTTTGAATAATAAAACCATGTATCAATTTTCATGTTTATCTTTTTCCTTCAGATTTTTTATAGAAAAACGAATTTTTTGTTGATCTACATGGCACTATGCTAAAAATGGTTCATTCAGATGCTATATTCTTGTCTTAGACATTCTGTATTTTTCTCACAAAGTTTCATGGTATCATATTGTGACATAAGTTTAATAGCTCGATAATTGGCACAATTTCATTTCCTTTGTTTTTATAAAGGGGATCACAATGTTGTTTTGCAAGTCTTCAGGCATCCTTTCTATGTTCGAGATTTGTCAAACTATGTAACCAACCAACCCACCCAAATTTCATCCAACAAACCCAAACTTCCATAGGAATACAATCTTGTCATGGGGCTCTTTTTCATCTTTGGCTAAGGCGATCTTCTTTTTTCAAATATTTAGTTAATTATCCCTTTATTTGCTTTGTGGCAAAACAGCCAAAATAATGCCGTGCTTGATAGGGGTTTTAGTCTTTGCACCTCCCAAGAGAAGATTAGACATTTGCTCTGCCAAAAATTTAAATATTTATCATTTTGGGGTCATAGAAGCACACCATTATGCAAATATGGATTCTGTGGACTTTGTGACCTTTCATTGATATTGTTCTTCTGTCTTCCTTTCTTCTCCTTTCATCAGTGAGCTTTAATTCATTAGTTTGATGTGGTATTTTCATCTTATGATTAGTGTGAGCTTATTCTTTGTTTTTTTATCTTTTTCAGATTAAGGGAGACTGGATTAAACCAGGTGCAGCAGTTATTGATGTGGGAACAAATGCTATTGATGACCCAAGTAAGAAATCAGGTTATAGACTAGTAGGAGATGTGGACTTTCAAGAAGCCAAGAAAGTGGCTGGATGTCTGACACCTGTTCCAGGAGGTGTGGGTCCGATGACCGTTGCAATGTTGCTCAAGAATACCTTAGATGGTGCTAAGCGTAAGATGGAGCAATAGACAGCTATGTGAGTTCAGTTCAGAGTTGCATATCATTTTAGATTTGTAATTTTGTTCAATAAGGTTACTGATATCTATAGCGCTTGTGGTTTTGGCATTAGTTAGATTGGATGTGACTGGCAGTCACAAATATGGTGATTCCCACAGGCAAAAGCTGGGCCTTGATGCATTAGGGTCCCATGAAACCATGCATGCAGCTTGGTCTGTATGATTAGACATATTAATATGAAAAATGTATCAATTAAATGTGTACCCAGAATTATATTGGAACTGTATACTTAGCAGCAAATAAGCTTTCAATAATCTGTGATGGAATTCATTAAGCAGCACGGATATGATGATATAACAGACTGTAATTTGGGCTTTGGCTCAAAAGGCTTGCTTGATTGTAGAGTTTTGAGTGATGTCAAGACCTGTCTTTCCATGATTTCCACCAAATTATTCCTTGATTGTGCTGATTTAAAATGGGCCCAGTGTTGAAATTGAATCTCACCACCATACTCAGATGATGGATTAGTCATTATATTTTTGAATTTATGTGTGGGAAACTGCGGGAAACTCAGCGGGAAACCCCCAGGGATGATACCCACTGCCCATAGGGCACACCATTGGAGGCTCGAACCTGACACCAGATAAATAAATGAGAATTTAATGTTTCTAGGATTCAGATAAATGTCTCTTTCAGGTCTAGTTTGAAAATTTAACTATGCACAGGCTAGGTCGATGTGAATGATTTGGATCAATCGTAAGAGAACTCTAGATAAAGGTCTCTGTTTTGTGAAATAGAGATTGATCTTTGTAAAACATTTTTTGCCTATAAAGTAAACATCCAACTTAGATTTTTAATCATAAATCAAATGTATGATTTGAATTTACATGGATGGTTATTTTCTTCTGAAGATTTTTTATTCAACTTTTATTGATGATAAAAGTAGACATTTTTCATTTCTAAGAATCTTTCTCAAACCAATTTCTGATATTATAGAAACAAAATTAAGAAAACTATGGTAAGGGGTACACATTCTCACATGGGAGAATTTTTTCATCTTACACAAAAATTCAATTTATTTTTTTTAAAAAAATTCTCATTTTACCCTTCTAACCAACAAAGAAAGTGGAAGGGTAAAATGGAAATTTTTTTAAAAAAAAATTGAATTCAGAAAGTAAACTTGATAGCTTTTTGCTCAAAGAAAGATGTGATTGAAAGTTTATATCAATACACTATAAACCGGTTCACAATGGATCATTTCTAAAATGCTTCATTAAACAGTAAAGATGCATTTTTTCTAAATTCTACATATGAAATATTCATATATTTTTTAATAATATGGATATTGTCATCGCATTTTGGAAGTAAGACTAATTTTACAGATATATATAAAAAATCACCTTTAAACTTCGTATATTAGACTAGCCCGGGAAAAAAATTACAACATATTCGTGTCCAAGCATAATTTTCTCAATTTTACATTTTTTACATGTTTTATTAGAGAGAGAAAACACATGGTCTTAAATAAATGTTTATTGGAGTGCATTGAATTGATGTGCAGATGGATTAGGAAGCATATAAACCCAGGACCAAAGTAGGTTGAATTAGATGGGATCAAATTATATTTTTCATCTTCCTAATTCTACTGCCCATAAATAAATAATAATTCTCAATTTTTACAACCTATTAACTAAAATGTAGTGTGAATCGATTCATAATGAGTTAGTGTAAAACTGTAAATATTCAATCACAAGTTTTAAATGAAAATAAACTGTCATTTTTTACTTTTTAAATTCATTCAATAAAATTCAATTAAAAAGGTTATGATTAAAAGTTTAAACAAATTTATTGTGAATCGTTTCATAAGGATCACTTCTCAATTTCCAACTAATTATTTCTTGATTGTGCTAATTTAAAATATGCCCAGTGTTGAAATTGAATCTCACCACCATACTCATATGATGGATTAGTCATTATATTTAAAATGACTAACATCACTTATTACAGCAGTTAATACAAATTTAAATTTAAATATTAACTAACCTAACTAACTAATTATCCTAACAACTACTAGCTACTTTCTTTTTATATGACCGAAGGTTTCAAGGTGTCTCGTCCGACTAATCCTTTGGATCATGTGCAACCACTCTACACACATGCTGGTTCTAATCACTCTAACATCATGATTGTCGACTTTCAGTTTTTCTTTTATTAAAATAAATAATAAATTTATCAAAGTTAAATCCAATGAGTGAGATTGTCGGTGGGGTTGAAAATTCACCCATCCCTTCTTCATTTTGTTCTCTTTACCATCCATATGGATCCCATGGTCCTATTGAGGTAGTTCAGTGTCAAGTCTTAGCAAGAGAAAGTTTTCTTAGGAACTGATCATCATCGTGCCAAAAACTCCGAAGTCAATGGAACGCAAAAAATTTAAACATTATATTTTATTCTATGCTAAGTTGGTCCACACTCTAAGCTGAACCCCATTAAACACATGACAAATCATCAATAAATTTCAATATATTGTATTTTAGAGACGAGAAAATCCATCAATGTCAACAGCCGCATTACTACACTTCATAATATCATAATCACATGTCAAATTGCCAACAAATTCAACAAAAGCTACAAAGTTGATTGGTGTAATTTAGTGTTTTTCAGTCCATATGCCAAATTTTCCAAATTTCAATTGATCATCTTTAAAATTTAAAGAGCTTTCCTCACCAAAAATTTCTTTACAACAAGCAAACACGAGGGACTTCCATAGGCTGGACCACCAGGGCCGTCTAGACCATAAGGCCATTGAGGGGGTCTCCTTAGGCCCCTCTGTAAAAAAGGCCCACTAACGCCCACTCGTGTTACACTGTTTCCTCCTTCCGCAAACCCTAAAAAAAAAACAACTCCACCGTAAAACCCTAAAATAAGCCCCCACCCTTTAAGTTAGCTGCATAGCCTTCGTCCCTTCTTCCTCACATTGACATTGCGACACTGCTCTCTCCTCTCTCTCGCTCTGACTGCGATCTGCGACACGGACACTGCCCTCTCCCTCTAGCTCTCCTCTCTCTCAAGTCTCGACGAAGATATTGAAAGCCTCTCCAAAATCCCATCGACTTCTCATGGGTTCTCCGACAGGCTTTCCAATCGTACCCAGCAGAACTTCTAGACTCTCCAAAAATACTGGATTTTTGTTAAGACCCTTGTCTTTACCAGATGATTCTGGCCCCTTTTCAGAAATCACAATAAAGTGAGAAGGAAAAAATAGTATTATTTTTATCATTTGGGTGTTGGAGTATTGAAAACAAGTTGTTCTTGGGCAAGGATTTGAAGCTTTAAACCCTTGAAAAAAAAGGATTTCTAGGATGCTCAAATACCTGAATGTTGACAAAATGCTGCTCTGATCACTGATATTGTTTTGTTGCTTGAGCCTTGAAAAAGGATTTGAGCATTGTAATTCTCAGCTGCTGCTTCTTTTTTCTTACTTTTCTTCTTTCTTTTTCCTTTTATCAGCAGAAGAAACAATGTTTTTTACTATATTTCTGGTGCTCTGATATTGCAGAAAGTAGGTCTTTTTTCTCCGATTTTGACATAGACATTGATATTTTAGTCAAATATAAAAATTTAATTAGTTTGCATCTCAAAAACTAAAAAAAAATGTAGATTTTAAATAAATTTTTATTATATATAATTTTAATTTTAATTAAATATTATTTATAATAATATATTAAATACCAAGAAGGCCTCGTTTAGATTTTTGTCTTAGGCCTCAACATGTATCTAGCTGGCCCCGTGGACCACAACGTGATTGTGAAACTAAATTCTTTCTGGGACTCCTTGGTGTGACTCCACTTAAATCACAGTACGACGATAATTTAACAATTATTAAATGAGAATGCTCCATTTACCAATCCGCATTCTTCACTAATTGCCTAATTTAATGGGTCTCCTCAACCACTTGCTTTCATGGAAGCGGTTGAACCTAAAAGAAACACCCAAATGTAAATACTGACAATAAAAGACAATTATACAACGAAAGAGAAGTTGATGATTTCTGTCTCAGTTCACAACTCTACAAATTGGGTCATTTCCAAAACCTAAGAAATCCCCCTGTAGCCATTGATTGAAAACCTTTTTTGGAAAATGAATTTCAAGAATTTCTAATATGGGATCGTGACTGAATCACGTTGCTATCAGAATCCACCCACCCCCATTACATTTCTGTTATTAAGTGTCCTCACTCAACCCTGAGAATATGTATATGAATATTGAGATGAATTTTCCATCACAATCTTGAAAATGTGGCCTACCCATCCATACAAACAAAAACGTGTTGCAGGGATCTTGTTCTGTACACACGGACAGATGTAAATCACAAAGAGCGAATATTCCACCTGACTGCATTCAAGCAAATTGACTTCGCCCGGTGACGTGTTCTTCCAGTAAATAAGGATATTATGTGAACAATTGAGGATAAGCAAATTCAATCCTCAATTGTTGATTCTCATGAACAATGTCTTGGTTGAGCTTCTCCTTCTCCTTCCTAATCCTCTTAACTGAATTCTTCCATGTATCTCTCCCTTCCCCAACATGTGAACCTTTGCCTCCCACCATTCCACTGCCAATCTATCCAGAAGATGTCGACTTACAGCAATTTGCACTGAACCTAGAGGACGTGGAAGCAGATTTTTTCTTGTTTGGAGCACTTGGATATGGACTGGACTCTGTTGAACCAGAGTTAGCCATGGGAGGACCTCCTCCCATTGGAGCTCAGAAGGCCAAACTCGATGAACTAACACACAACATTATTGCAGAGTTTGGCTATCAAGAAGTGGGCCATTTAAGGTTCTCTCTCTGTCTCAAAATCTCTATCCATATCATTGAAGCTGTATGTACAACATGAGTGTTACTGAATTAAGCTTGGGTTGAAATGTTTTCCTTTTCAGGGCTATTAAGACAACAGTTGGAGGATTTCCGAGGCCACTGATGGACCTAAGTGCCAGCAGTTTTGCAGAACTATTCGACAAGGCGTTTGGACACCCTCTCAGCCCTCCATTTGACCCCTACATCAACAGCCTCAATTACATTTTAGCTTCCTACGTAATCCCCTATGTTGGCCTTGTTGCTTATGTGGGTGCAAACCCCAATATCAATGGATACCAGTCCAAGAGAGTAAGTACATGCTCTCTCAACTCTCACCAGTGTGTACTGTGATTGGTCAAGTAGGCGATGAAATGAACCATATGCCGATTGCGCAGTCCAATCCATTAAAGCAATGTACAATACCATCAGTCGATTGTTTTGATCCAATGCTTCATAATCATTGACAATGTGCTCCTGTTCTATCAAATGGGTATCCTCTGTGAGTCGTCTGATGATGTAAATAGCTTTAAAAATCAAACTTTGTTCTATGACAGAAGCTTATACATCAAATTTTGATGGATGGTTATAACCAAAAACATTTTTCTTTGTTGGATGGATTCTAATTTATACAATATCATTCCAATTCTTCCTTCATTTCTCATGTAGCCAACATTTGTGGCCACAATTTTCTTTCAGCTGTTAGCAGGGCTCTTAGAAGTGGAATCGGGCCAAGATGCAGTTATCTGAACCTTGCTCTATGAGTGAGCAAAAGATGTCGTACATCCCTACAACTACACTGTGGCAGAATTCACTGAGCATATATCTGATCTGAGGAACATGCTGGCCATGTGTGGCATCAAAGATGAAGGATTGATTGTGCCCCCGGAGTTGGGTGCAGAAAATAAAACTAGCAGCAATATCCTATCGGCAAACACTCACTCACTGTCGTATTCGCGGACACCTGCTGAGACTCTCAGGACTGTTTATGGAACAGGAGATGAGCACAAGCCTGGAGGTTTCTTCCCCAGAGGAGGAAATGGAAAGATTGCAAGAGAATTTCTGAAATTCCCACGAACTACCAATCATGGTCTTCCTCTTTGATAATAAATGTGTTTGATGAAGCTTCGGTGAAAATAAATTTGCTAGCATTAGTATGGTCTTATTGCAGCAGTGGTGTTTTCATTCTAGTCTTTGTGATCTGTTATTGTTTTGTTGCTTTTCTTTTTCTTTTCTCTTGGGTCTAAGTCTCTTAGACCTTGTGATCCTTGTTTTTGTAATTTTTTTTTTTCAATAAAAGTTGTCTCTATTACCGCCTTAAAAAAAAAAAGCATAAGTATGATCTTGTGCTAAATGCAAGCAAGATGAACTTATTATTTCATATGTAATCCCATATGTTGGTCTTGTGGCATACGTGGGCACTAACCCTACCATCAATGGCTATGCTTCAAGAAAGGTATTTAACCCCATATATTACTTATTTTCTAATTGTTGTATATATTATCTATTCTTCAACTTGGGATAAATCATTTGGCTAAGCTCAAATGATTTTGTTCTATACATCTGGGCTTGTGCTCATGCCGCCACTCAGCTGATTAGATTGTTTTGATTATTGCTTCATCATGATATAATTAAGTTGTATGTTGTTTTTTCCTTTAGTTGCTGGCAGGGCTCTCAGTAGTTGAATCTGGCCAAGATGCAGTGATCAGAGCCTTACTCTATGAAAAAGCTGATGAAAAGTGTGGGCCATCTACAAGCAGGGTTGATGGCTTGATGGCCCTGATTGTTGGTGAAAATTGTGGATTGGATATGGCCCAAAAATTACTGTGATTTCTAGATTTCATTTTTGTGCTTTGTTGCATTTTATATTTATTAAATGTGAAAAATACTCTGAAATTCTATATGTCTGTCCATGTCTGACATTACATTCTCGATAGTTCTCGAAAATTGCTCTTTTTTTTTTTTATTTACATGTGGAAAACTCAGACACAGTCTTATTAAATCTCCTACGGGTGAACTCACTACCCCTAAGGCACACCAAGGACTTTAAAAAATACTCTTGTTTCAACTGTTGAGTAGATGAAACAACTCTAAGCTGATGAAACATTTTGGAATTTTACTTTTAACGAGACACCCCAGTAAAAATGGATTTTTATAGTTGGATCTGATATAAAGAGGACTATATAAATAGTTCTTATATAATGTTTCACCTCTACCTGATGATCATATCTCTTGAATTTAATTCAAAATTAAAATCCCACAGCTCATTTTCAAGTATTTAAAAGTATCAGGGTCTGAATCTTTGGTGACATTGTTGGAAGAAACAGCATCGATCTGGTACATCTTAGTACCCAACAAGTAAATGGTGCAGAGTGCAGACCCATCCAGGGACATAAACCACTCAGTAAGCTCAATCTTTCTAAGTAGAGCTATGGTAACAGTGCTGTATACTTCTTCGACGAACCAATTTTTCTAAGATGTGCTTAAGAAATGAATTCTCCATTTAATCAATTTTACTCTCTTCACCTTTCAACATTCACGTTCAGTTAAAAAAAAAATTTGATATGGATACTAATGTTTATAATAAAAAAAACCACTAAACTTATTCTTGGCCGCCCATTTAGACACCAGGGAAATTTGTCACCAGACACCAGTTTTCGGATTTTTGAGGGGAAATTACCATTTTGCCTTTCCGCTAAAAATCGTTCGAAGGATTCCGTAGATCATTTTCGACATCCTTCGAATGATTCATACGTCCGAAGGAAGATTTCAGTGAAAACTGGGTTCCTTCGGACGACCGCTTCACACAACGACTGAATCATTCGAAGGATCACATGGGTCCTTCGAACGATTAAGTCGTCCGAAGGAACAAGTCAGTGGAAAATGGGATCCTTCGGACAACTGTTTCCTACTGGCCTAAATCATCCGAAGGATCCTGGCCTCCTTCGGACGATTTCTTTCTACACAGTAAAATCGTTCGAAGGATCACTTAGGATCCTTCGAACTCTCAGCACGACTGTTTTTTTTCATTTGTCTCAGATAAAATCCTTCGAAGGATCCAATGTGATCCTTCGAACGATTCTACTGTGCAGATAATCATTCGAAGGATCACAGCAGTAAAAAATGGGATCCTTCGAATGATCTAACCCTACACAGTCGAATCGTTCGAAGGATCACAATGGATCCTTCGAAGGATTTTAACTGAGACGAAGGGAAAAAAACAGTCGTGAAGAGAGTTTGAATCGTTTGAAGGATCCAATGTGATCCTTCGAACGATTCGACTGTGCAGAGAATCATTCGAAGGATCACAGCAGTAAAAAATGGGATCCTTCGAATGATCTAACCCTACACAGTCGAATCGTTCGAAGGATCCTTAGGATCCTTCGAAGGATTTGACTGGAATAAGTCACGGGTTTGGTGATTTTCGCCATTTCATTCGAAGTCCTCTTCCTAACCCTCGTTTCCAAACCCTTCGAAGCTCTCCTTCCCTTTGAATGATCCTTTTGACTGCTGTGATCCTTCGAATGATTCTCTGCACAGTTGAATCGTTCGAAGGATGACATTAGATCCATCGAACGATTCAAACTCTCATCAGGACTGTTTTTTTCCATTCGTCTCAGTTAAAATCCTTCGAAGGATCCATTGTGATCCTTCGAACGATTCGACTGTGTAGGGTTAGATCATTCGAAGGATCCCATTTTTTACTGCTGTGATCCTTCGAATGATTATCTGCACAGTAGAATCGTTCGAATGATCACATTGGATCCTTCGAAGGATTTTATCTGAGACAAATGAAAAAAAACAGTCGTGCTGGGAGTTCGAATCGTTCGAAGGATCCTAAGTGATCCTTCGAACGATTCTACTGTGTAGAAAGAAATCGTCCGAAGGAGGCCAGGATCCTTTGGATGATTTAGGCCAGTAGGAAACAGTCGTCCGAAGGATCCCATTTTCCACTGACTTGTTCCTTCGAATGACTGAATCATTTGAAGGACCCATGTGATCCTTCGAATGATTCAGTCGTTGTGTGAAGCGATCGTCCGAAGGAACCTAGTTTTCACTGAAATCTTCCTTCGGACGTATGAATCATTCGAAGGATCTCGATCCTTCGAACGACTTTTAGCGGGAGGACAAAATGATAATTTCCCCTCAAAATCTGAAAATTGGTGTCTGTTGACAAATTTCCCTGGTGTCTAAATGGACGGCCTTATTCTTTTGTCTACTTGTCATCATCTAAACAATAAAAGATACACCGATGTTCCAAGTTATAAAAACACTGGTGTCACTGTCAATTAAAAAAATAGTATCTATCAAATGAATAATTGCAGTCATTAAACCTTTGACTAAATAATTTATATGGAACTTTTAGATTGTGACCGACTATTTTCATTTACAGAACCTAAAAATACAAAAGAAAATTGGTTAATTTTAAAAAGATATTATTTTATTTAGAGTTGATGAACAGTTACAAATTTTTAAGAAGTGAACTTCATATTTGTTGTCATCCTAATCTTTCTTAATAAATTTCCACTCCAAAAGCCAAATTCCAAGCATCAAAATGTCTGGACTACTTTCGGCATGCAGTTAGGATTGTCAAGAGACCTCGATAAGCTCGACCACTTTGCTCAAAAAGATTTTGAGTCCATATTTCTAGTACTGAAGCCATTCTATCAATCCTTTGCCACTAAAGTGCTCTTATTAATTAATGGACATCCATATTCCAAAAGCAAAATTCAAATGTCTAAATGCGCCTTACACCAACTTTCAGCAATCAGCTATGATTTAAACACTCAAGAAAACATGGCATTTTCAGAGTCAACCCAACTTTATTGGATTTCAATTCGAGTCCACCAGCTCCAATGAATTGCTAGAGTGGATTTGAAGACTCTACAAATCATGGTTTCGACACAATAATAAAGAGTTCTTATTAACTAATGCATATCTAAAATGGAAACAAAGGACATGACCAATTACTAACCACTTTTTGTCAAGACAGTAATAAGATGAATAAAATTCAGGCACCAGTTCCTTCATAAGGAGCACAAATGACTGGATGATGTCCATCGTGTCTTAGGCTTTCTTCTGCTTCTTTTGCATAGGGAAGAGGAACCGGAAAACCCAAGCAGCCAAAATTGATCCTATGAAGGGGAAAATCCAGTAAACATAGAACTGCTCCCATGTATTGTGGCGGCCATTGATATATGCCCAACCAAAGGCCTGCAAAATATTTACACAAAAGATAAAAAATGATTATATGCATAAAAGAATACCCATTGTTCTGATGATAAAGTAGAAGCATATCAAGTAAAAGAATTTGTTGCAAATTCAAACAATACCATGTTGACTAACTGGTGAAAAGCATGGTGTTAGTGTGAAATTCAGGCATTTGACAATGTCATAATTCAAGTGAGCATTTATGAATATTCTGGCCTTCTTTTATGAAAAGGAGTCACTTGTGAATATGAAGTAGATAAAAGTGACATGTTGAAACCTAATGACACTAGCATCTCTTGGTAAGATGTCAACTGGATCTGTAGTCAATGATCTAATTCTTAAATAAAATTCGTAAGATAGAAAGGGACAGAGCTCATATTCAGTTTCAATGGGTGCCTCCCACAATTACCAGTTCCAGAAAGTACTGAAGGGATGATCTTACAATATATATATCCTCCCCTTAATGCCCTAAAATAAACTTTATTCATAATCCATAAAGTTTCCAGAGCCAGAAGATTATGTTTTAATGTCCCATTTCATTTCTAGGGAACCACAGGTCCTGCATTACAAATTGAACTTCCACGAAATTTAAATATAACCAGTTTTCGACAGACAATTCAGTTTCACTATAACAATTAATGCAATAAGTTAAGAGACAATATGGAGATTCTGGATCTATTCATGTTTCCCTTCCAAATAATAGGTAATGTGCTTATTTTAATTTGCCTCACAAACAAGAAGCATATTAATTACCTTTCTTTTTTATTGTTTTACATTATTTACTTTCCCAATTTTTAGATAACACATCTGAGAAATACCATACCAAGCAAATACTTATCAAACAAATGAAAAAGAACTAGAACATACTGTTAGGATATGTATGATTAGATTATGAACGATTATCTAGGATTATGGTTATCTCTAAAAATGGTAGGATTATACCCCAGTGCTAAGATAAAGTTTACTTACTATTCTGTATATGTGTGAAGTGACAATGAAATACATAAGTCATTCATGCCATCATAAAAGCCTCCTTTGCTCTCATTTCTTCCATTTCACCTCTAAAACAAAGGCAAAAACCCTTCCTTCTCCCTGTATTCTCCTTGGGATGAAGTGTTAGTCACTTTCACCATCACCATGAGAAAATAGAAAAGAAAAAGCAAATGGTGTCCTTCAAGGGGTTTTCAATCAAAAACATAATCAGATCATAACATCTGAACTTGAATCTTTAAGTTGGTTGCCTAAAATCATATAAATGTGAAAAAGGGAATACTATATTGCAAGATTTAGGATGTCACTCTTACTAGGTTTACCCAACAACCAGATTAGGGTGTTGCTCAATTTTAAATTAGGTTTATTTGTAAGATCTCTAAGGGTTAATTGAATGATACCTTAAACAAGTTCTAACAGTTCTTTTACCAAAATAGAAGTTCTGAGATTAATAAATCAATAAAACAAACTTGATTACTTGTACAATAAATATGCAACAAGAAAAACAACGACAAAACAAGAAAACAAACAAAATACATAATCTCCCTAAAGCTAACAAAGAGAGAAAAAAGGGTCTAAACTTGAATATGGGCCCAACAAAAATCCTTTTGTTGGATTAGTTAAGCCATTTTTTTGAAGGACACAAAAGTTTAAGGATTAAAAAATAAATTCAAAGTGACCAAATTATCAAGGGCTTAATAAACATGACTTCATCAACAACCCCAAGGGGTTGCCCAGTGGTCTGGGCACAAGACCTCAAGATTGAGATCTTGGGCTCAAATCCTCGCAGCCTCAATGAAGGCTACTTCCCATGGGATTATTTCCCATCGAAGAACCCAGTGTGTGTGTGCAGGGAGGTGTGCACATACCCCGAAGGATTAGTTGAGTGAGACACCTAGACACCTTCGGACATCAAAAAAACATGACTTCATCGATTCAAACAAGAAATTTTTGGTGGAGCCCATTTTTTTTTTGGAAATGGTGGTGGAGCCCATTTTTTTTTTTTTGGAAATGGTGGTGGAGCCCATATTCAAGCATAGAACTTACTAATGGACCGATCATATGGGACCAAAGTTCTAAGCAGGGGTATGTGGCATTAGGCGTTTTTGGTCTACTACTTACGTGCCTAAACCTTCTTAAATGGCATCCCCTCAAGTTTTCTTCAATTAGGGCAACCTTCAAGCTTCATCATGCACCATTTTCAATAATATCTCTCATTGTTCGACCACATTCTTCTTTACAAGGTAAAACCATATGCATCTGTGTCATCATAATTTTATCCACTTTCTTTTCTTCATCACCCAACATTCAGGACCATAGAGCATTGGTGTCTAACTATCATCTCACAGAAACACGCTTTAGTCAGTGTGACACACTTACAACAATACATGAGTTTGCCTACACTTCAGCCACCCCACACCATCATATTAGCCATGACCAAATCAGGCCATTTTTTTGGTTCCACAATTGCATCCAATTAAACAAAATTTCTTATAATATGATACCAAGGGCATTTCAATTTTAGTCAGTCCATCCTTCCTTTTTCTCTGTTGTGAGAGAGAGGGAGGGAGGTTGGAGAGAGAGAGAGAGAGAGAGAGAGAGAGAGAGAGAGAGAGGAGAGAGAGAATCCTTCCTACTCTCCAATCCAATAAACTTATACTACATATATTATGCCTTTTTTGGACTAATTTCTCAGACCATATGTTACAAATTTACCCATATCTTATGATTTTTTTTCAGATGGTCATGAATCATTTTAAATATTATACAACCATTTACACAAATCTCAACTGCAGGAAACTAACAAAGAAGATAGCAGACTTCCTCTCCGAGCTCCAACAAGCGAATTCACTTATTAACAACTTCCATTAATGAAAAATAGAAGTACAAAATAAGCTCTGAACAGTATCAGAGAGAGCTATCCATTTATAAAGTTAACTCAATCACTCCAATAAAATGCATGAACATTAGAACCAACATACAGATCTTATTTATACACCTCACATTTTGTAAGTGTTGATTGTGCTCGAGGCACTATAAGAAAAACCAAGCAAAAGAGACTGACCCAAAAATGAATACAAATGCCAGGGCCAACTCTTCTTGGATATCCATATTAACACATTTCTTGAATCATTTTCAATAATAATCTTTCATTATCATCGATAATGGCTGACTTAACACCAGCACCGCCACTTCATTGGATTTCCTCATTCATTAGACCAGAAAGAATGAAACCACCAAACTCTAAATCTTGCATACGCCTATCCCTACACTCTCTTGATGCTCCATCAATGCTTGATTTTTTGAACTAAACATTGGCATCTTCCAATAAACTTTCTCCTTTATATGCCCATTGCCATCCAATATGAGCAATTACTGTTCCTAGAGAAACCAAAAATTGCTGTTTCTTTAGATTTCTTTCATGAATATAACCACTTAGCCACTTTAACCTGAAAGGATATTTCCCCATATCTTATTTCTGTTTTCTAAATAGACACCTCCATCCACAAATAAGTAACACATCTATCTTCCTGTTTTTAATTGACCTCAACTCGGACGTTCTCTTTTGAACCCTCCCTAAAACCACCTTCAGTTTTCAATGCCTTCATTTCCCCTGTTAAAGTAATTTGATAATATTTCTGCACTACTTTTCTGCAATTTCTCTCTTTCCTTTTACCTCCTGCTAAACAAAGGACTCAAATTTGTCCCCGTCTGTAACATCTGGAGAGGACTTTAACCTACTTAATTTCTAGCCATCTCTGGCCATTGGCAGAAATTATTATGGTCTCTCCCTATGCATTCTTTCCTATTTCTTCCCTCTGCTACGGCTGGCAACCAACCATTTCTTTCCTACACATTTGTCTTTCTAGTTATCTTCCCTATCTTGTATTTTTGTACTTTCCTTTTTTTAACACAAGTTTTCTGTTACCTTTCAAATAATATGTGTGTATTGTATCTAGTAGAATATTCACAATAGTAACAACTTATGCAGCAACCAGTCATCATACACCGCATTTGGCATATGAGCATCCTTTATAGTGACTATAATGGTCATGAACCACCTGCTTCATGGAGACCAAATTTTTCCTTTAGAGCGAGTTCCATTTGACTTTCTTCGACAGCCTTCGGCTGATGAGAGTTTCACCAGCCATTTTTAGAAGTCATAGGAACTACTTTATCCTCCGCATGCATCTCAACAGTGTCATAATGTGACAGTTACCTTACTCTCTTCCATAGAATATTTGACATCAGATAAAGGAGGCAAAGTATCACATATAACATATCAAAATCAGGAAAAAAATCACACTCAGATTTTTTCTCCAAAAATGATCATTCTTCCTGCTTGCTTATATCTTTCTTTACCTTGAAAGGTCCATCTACATGTATCATTAGATGACAAAACGACATTCAACATTTCCACATGACATGGACATCTTTGGAACTAACTTCCTCAATTACAGCCCAGCTATAGAATCTCCATTATGCCATTACTTGCTCTTCCATAATTGCCTCCCTTCAAATTTCTGAAAAGTAAAGATCTTTCCAAAATTAGAGAGCATTTACTTTCTTCCAGGCAAATCATTCATGTGTAATCCAACGATTTCTTGTGACATCATGCTTGGAGCACAGCAATCTCTTTGAAGAGAATGGACTAAACCATGGCTCACAAATTCCCATTTCCAACCCCCATCTATCCTCAACTCTGAACAAGAAAAATTGCTTGCACATTCCATTTTCCTCGTGTCATTATCCTTAATACTTCAGCCCCAATCATTACAACTTATCTGCAAGAAAACAACACTCATCTCATCATCAACCAGCATGGCAGTATCTAAAATACTTTCTTGTATTCTGAGTTTCTTGGAAAGAAATTTTCTTGTGCTTTGATTGTGAAATCCTCCTTGATCTTCTTATTTACCCTTACAAAAACAAGCATTCTTATACATTCAAATGACATATTGACCAATTTCGGGGTCGTCACCATTTTTAACACAAATCGATAAGGCCATTTTCCCAACCAATTGACAATATCATGAAATACTTCCTCTCCATGCAAGTAGTGGAAAACCATAACATCAATTGAAACCCTTCTCTTAGGAGTAATTTCTTCAAAAGTGCAGGATAATGGAAGCTGTTCACATGAACCTGGGAGATGACATGGTATTAGTTTCTTTTTTTCTGTCACAGATGCTGTATCATTAGTTTTGCGTGTGCCTTTTTACCCATTAGAAACAAATTTTTGTTTCTTAGTGAAGGGGATCCCACTTATTGTCAATATTCTCACTTACAAAAACAAAACAATTACCAGGACATGCATATGTAAAAAACAAAAAATGGAACACCTGCAGCACACTGTCGTCATTGAAATAATCATCAGCTATTTGATAGTGTGCCTCAAGAGAATTGCTCTATGAAAACTCCCAACTCTACCTCGCTGCTACGCAGCAAGAAGCTCTAGGGAATATAAAGGAAGACAAAAAAACAATTCTGAGGAACTTTGCACACAAATGTAAGTTTGTTGTAAGTATATTGATATATATCCAATGAAGGAAGGGAGCTATTGTCTGTGGACCACAAAAGCACAAAGAAACTTTTTTCTACAGATTGAATACAGTCTAGGATTAAGAGTTTAAAACAAAGCAGCAAAAAGAGCTTCAATTACTACAAATAACAATGAAACAGTAACCGAATAAAAACCCACTCACATTCACAGGATTCATAGATGGTCCAGTATAAGCAGACCCAGCAACCACCAGCGACACAGTTGACATGGCAAGCAACCATGTCTTCAGAAGCATGCTGTTTGGGCCCTTGAGCATTATAAAGAGAACAGCAAAGCTGATTAGGAAGGTCAAGACTCCCTCAGCAATGGCTCCAGTATGCAAATCGACTTTTAAAGAAGGTCCCCCAAGCATATCTTTGTATTTCGGAGGTATGAATTCCATGATCGCCAAGGCCCCACCCACTGCTCCGGCTGTCTGCAGAGGGTTAAAAAAAAAAATTATCACTGCCAAGAAAGAAAGAAACAATTTTTCCACTTTGAAGTGTCAACTAAAATAGTTGCATGTAAAAGGGAATTGATAATTCGTTTCTGATCAGGCCCAGAGAGCAGCAGCAGAGAACAAGAAGGAAAGATGAAAGGAATAAAGCAGCTCCGAAGTTCTCCATTGAGCAGAAGCACATACCTGAGCTGGAAGGCGGAAAGCGATTGAGAATAGGCTGTCGCCTCCAACACCGGCAGCATAAAAAGCAGCACTACCGGTGGGATTGAAGCTGGCTCCACCGATAGCCTCGCCAATCAAGCCGAAGATGAAAACTAGGACGAAGATGAGAAAGGTAGGGATAAGAAAAACGACAAAGCCTTGGATTTGGAGTGCGGAAGCGATGATCGATGTAAAGATGCCCACTGTGGAGACGCAGAAGACCCACATGAAGGTGATGACAGCGTCCGCAATAGCGGCCTTCACCAAACCCATCTTAGCCCTCTTTACCTCCGTGCTTACTACTAGGTTGGAGAAAGAAGGACGATCGAAGAAGAAGCTGAAGAAGATGCAGAAGAAAAACCTAGCCTTCTAAATTCCAAACCTACTTCTCTACTACTTACCCGTCTTACGTCCAACCCACCTACGCAGAACGCACGGATGGAGAATGACCCACCAATTCCTTCGTTTTCTCTGGTTGAAAAGGTCAGTTCCTTTCCGCAAGTTCCACCCAGCCAAACAGCCAACGTGGGACACTAAAAAGAAGATAATAATAATAATAATAATATAATAATTTTTCTATTATATTCACATTTTTCATGACTTACAACATTTTCTTTAAAAAAATCCATCCATGTATCTGAGGCAAAAGTCAATAAAATTACTCTTTTTAAAATTTAATTATCAAAAAATACATATTTACAAGATATTTTTAGATATTATAAAATAATATGTCTTCTAAATTAAAAAAAAATAAATAATAATAAATCATAGAGAAAACTCCTCTTTTTAAATGCATCATAATTTTGTTTTGACCATATTAATCCCATAATAAGTGTTGTTGTCATTTCACACATTATTTACCTTGTTGTGATGCAAGTAAAATGAAAAATTGATTCATGCACATATTTTAATTTTATAATTAAAAATATAAAATAAAAAGAATTGTTTATGACATCAACCTACCTCATCAAGTCTTCATAAAAGCATATATTATGGGATTCTGGCATATTTTCCTAAAATAGCATGTACATTAGTTCTGTGGCACACGCGGGCTAAAGAGAATAAGAGAGAGCTTTGATGAGTCAGGTCATACAGTGAATTTCAGGTATTTATCATAAAATGATAAATTATTTTAAAAGTTATCATATATTTAAGGATAACAATCTTTTCACGAGAATTTTTTATAATCAGACATAGGTTTTAATATATTATTAATTTTATCCTTATCTGTTCACTTAATTTTAATTTTACCCTTATCAGCACTGGAAAATAGAGTAAATTAGCTCACCAAATGATTAGTAAGTGATTCGGTAAGTCAGCCGATTTGTTGTTTATTCAATTAAAAAAAATTCTAATTTTCCGTACGGCATGGGTGAAGGATAAAATTAACAATAAACTAAAATCCGTATCTGGTTACACAAAATTCCAGTGAGAGAATTGATGGTCATAATGAAAATAAAATCTATTAATTTGTGTTAGTTATAATTTTAAAATTAAAAAAAAAATTATTAGATAAGTATTCTATTTATTACGATCAATTCAACAAGGAACATACATCAAATAGAAATTAGAAAATATTTGATCTAAATTTCAGTGTGCCATCTAAGTATTTAAGAATATTTAATGGCCTATGTTGGAAAATGGGCTAATTTTGACGCGTTAGACGATTTAGATAAGTGAAGAATTAAAGTTAAGATTAGCTCATCATTTTAAACATTCATTTCAAAATAATTGATATATAGTTTATAAATTATTAAATATAAGATGCACTAACATAAGTACTTTTTTCTATTATATATAGCACGGCACACTTTAAAATTGATACTGTAAAATACATTAGTTGTCATATGGTATGAACATTAGCTACAATACCCCAATTGATTTTAATCTATTTGAATTTATGAGTAGACATGACTTTTAATCTCAAATAATAATTATTTCACCTTTTATCATTTTCAATAATTATGCTTCTTGTTATTTTAATCAAAGTAACAAACATTGTTATCTTTGGAATATACTTTTCCTTTAATATTTCACACGTATCTTTTAGAGGTAAAACTTAGGTCGGGTTTTAACTCTACTTGTATTGTGTAATCCGAGAAATTAAATAAGTTGGGTTTTACATTTTTTAAATTAGAGTCGAGTGGAATTGAAGAAAAAAACAACTCGAATTAAATTAATGTGGGATCGAGTTTTTTTTTTTTAAATTGATCCAACCTGATTTAAATTGACTCGACCTATCCCACTCAAAAATTTAATATAATACTTGGGGTGAGTCAGGCCATCAATTCAGACTAACATTCTGGTTGAGTTGGGTAAGCAATTCAGGGCGAATTGGTTCAATTATTTTTTAAAAGCTTTCTCACCCAGATGGACAAAATGCCACTCTTAAGTTGAGCAACCTTTTTTTTTAAATCGAGGAGAACTACAAGGCAAGGGCCTCCTTAAACCTAGGGCTGAAATCGGGCTGGGTCGGGTCGGATCGGGTCGGGTTTTTTAAAACCTTTCACCCTACTTACCAGGGGTCTAAAATTTAGTATATCGGCCGATATTTTTTTCTTTTTTTAATAAAAACAGGTGATGTCGACCGATATAATACGGCCGAAATAACAGCCTACTTGGACCCTGTTACTTATATTACAAGCAACTTTTATGAGTAATACTGTGACTTATACCATGTATAATTATCACATTTAATTTATATAAATAATTGTTTCCACTCCTGAACAATTAAGAATTGTGGCTAATAATTAAAAGCGGCTAATAATTAAAAAAATTATAAACATAATCACACTTTGCCTAAGGTCTGTTTTATAACATTTCTCTATTCACTGATATTTCAATGTTAAAATTAACTAACTGAATAAAACATTAACTAATTGAATAAAAAAGCAATTGTAGTATTTTGATAGATGGGCTTTAGATTGCTTTAGACTTGTATAAAAGGTAAAGCATTGAAATTAATAGTTGCATGAACTGGCTATGAGTTTTTATATGCAAAATCAATTATATAAATAAATTTACAAATATTTAAACACTAAAATTTAAAGTTATAAATTTGATAAGATATTAAACTACAACCATATATTTTCTTCTAAGGCTAAATCAAATTTATAAGGTGTTGGAACTTTTAAAGTTTATCATTGATCGATTGGATACATTCTCTGTTCACACTTAGTTTTACTCTTTTGAGTTGCAACTCATTTATTTTGATACTAATTCATTTTTTTTAAAATCTAACGGGAATTTCCCCTTTTCAATCCCATTTAAAATATTTTAATATATATTGGTTATTTCACTTTTTATGGAAGGCTTCTCAATTATTGTATATTTCAGTTTTTTTGAGATATTTGCGAGAGTTAAGAGCCAATTAGATAGATTCTCTTGACAATCAATCAGTAAAACAATATCTATATAATTTTTAATATAATTAAGAAATTTCTCATTTTATATATTCAGCTCATTTTTATATTTATTTTGAAACTTAGATTCCTTATTTGCGATCCGTACGCTCTGCACGTGTAATTTGCTGACCTTTTAGATTGCGGAAGACCGTTGATTTGAGAGAGATTCTGTTTAGACTTCCTTTTTTTCAAAATATTCTCAAAAGGGTGTGATTCTTTTGGGGGGTCGGTGACGAACCTGATTCAGATTCATATTCAAATTCCATCCCAATTTCCGCAACCGTTGTTTGCAAATAATCAAATCCCTTCTCCGTTGTTCCTTGTTCCTCATGGCCGCTCACAAGAATGAAGGTACGTGGGTGATGGGTACTCCGGCCGCGCCCCAGGTCCATCCCGTCAACCAAGACACCTCAACGTGGGTCGCTGGTCCACCCGTTCCACCTTCTTTCTCTTCTCCTTCGCCCAATCCCACAACCATCAATCCCAACTACATGAATTACTCCCCCGGCCCTCCTACTCAACCGCCCCCGCCCAACAGCAACCCATACGTTCAGACGGTTCCGGTTCATGGATCAACTGGAAAATGTTTGTATTGTTCCTACCTCCTCCCTCTCTCTCTCTCTCTCGCTCAGATGAATAGGAATGACATATTTTCTTAATGTTTTGGTTTAATTCCTTTTTAATAGGTCCCACGGATATGATCCTTAAATCGCTGAGTCGTTTGGGGAAGAAGGTCGAAGTACAAACTAGAAAGGCAGAGGGCTTTGCTGGGAACGTTTGGCACCATCGTATGCTCTTTCTTTCTCTCTCTCTCTCTCTCTCTCTCTCTCTGAACTTGTTCAAACCTTTTTATAGGTGAAGTTTGGATGTTTTGGGGATTTTTTAATCTGTATTTGACAAGAGCGTGTAGCACAATTTGTAAATGCTCATTTATCATGCACTCATGCAGGTAGCAAATAGATGGAAAATAATATGTCAATTCCAATTATGAGTATAAACCCCAGATAGATGGCACAAATAGCATTGAAAATGGTGATGATCAAGGAGTACAGTAGGAACTTTGGAACTAGATACATGTAGAAATTGGAATAAAATGATTTAATGAAAATTAATAAAAAAAAATAACATTTCATTCTATGTGAGAAGATGCTCCACTCAATGCTCTCTTACTCAGTGTTACTAAACAAGCATTGAAGAAGTGGAAGCAAGAGCACTTTGGGATTGTTGATGCTGTGATGCGTCATGGTGAATCGAGAATCGTTCGTTCAATCTTGTCTCTAGGCTGATCCTTCCAACAAGGATTTTGCTTTCATGGAAGTCATTTCTTATGAAAGTTATTCCAAATCTTATTTCAATTTAGAAAACCCCAAAAGTAAAGAATTAAGGATTATTGGATTTGATCATTCGATTAGTGTCTCATTGAAGTTGAGGCTGAGCACCTTCATTTAGCAGTAGAAGATTATGCAAACCTTTTTTATTTGGAGACCAAGGTATCCAAGCGTCCCACCTAATCCTTGGGGCATGTGGAAACCTCCCAATCTGCACACACCCGGTACAAAACTAAGGGGAGTGGCCCTTTTGTGTTAAGGGGGGCTTGATCCCGAGACCTCCCACGAAAAAAGGGTTGGAATTAACCATCAAGCTAACTCCTCAGGGTTGAAGATTATACAATCTTCAATGAGTCATACTATTACATTGCTTTTGGATTAGATGGTTTTTAGTGGTTGTAGATGGTGGAGATGTCATCAAAGAAATTTGCAATTTCCTAGAAATAAATAAACTATTTAAGGTAAAAACCTTCTTTTTCTACCAAATCCCCAAGACCGAGAAGGTACACAACTAGTCCTAATTAATATTGGCCCATATCTCCCTACATCTTTTTCTTTTCAATCATTACCACTATTTTAGCCAATATAGTTAAACTGTGTCTGCTGGCCAAAGGTGACACCCAAAAATGACATCCATATCTTCAATCTTTACTTAGGGTTTTTTTTTTTTGGAAGGGGGTGGAGCTCATGATGCCATGTTAGATCTCCTCTTTAGAACCCAATAGAGATCAGAAAATTAGAGAGAAACAGGAAGAGACAAATATGTGAGAGAAATAGAAATGAGAAGAGATGGAAAGGTGCCTCGGACCATGTGGTTAACCCCTCACTTCATTTCCAAAGTAGTGGGTAGGGTAGGGCAGACAAACCCCTCAATTACAACTAGGAAAGGATAACATTTGCAGTTCTTAATTGGAAGATGATCTAAACAACTTCTTGCTAAATGTCAGAATTATTTATTGCTCCTAAAATTCACAGCGCAAGCATGTGATTGCCTCATATGGTAGATTGAAGGACTACCAAGAAACCTACTGTTTCTCTACATAGATATGCAGAGAAACTAGATCTTTTTTTGAAAGATAACTTCATTAATTCCGAAAAGAATTACAAAACAGAAAGAAAGACCGAGAAAGGCCTCCCGAAAACACATTACAAGAAATGAGAAACAATTTCAGAATCTAACTTAATCCCTGACGAGCCAATTCATCTGCAGCCGAATTTCAGATAAACTAGATCTTAAGCATGCAAGTAGGGGGAAAGAAGTGTAAAAAGAAATGAATGAAACCTCAAGGGGTTGGTACAAGTTTATTGTAGATGGTGCAGCTAGGGCTGCTAGAAGGAAATTGGGCCAATGGGTGTAGATAAGGTCTTGCATGATGTGCAGTTGTGCACAAAAAGGTTAGTTCTTTCTTTCTCAACTCATCGGGGTTGATGAAATCTAATGTTGGAGCTATTAGCAATAAAGGCAGCAATGAAAGTCCTAAAGGAACAATTTGAAGGAAACCTCATAGTGAAATGTGACTTATCAAATGCTTTGAAGTGATCCAAAGGGAGGGTAAGAGCACTGAGTTTGCTGTGATTAACTGATTATATAGGGAATGGATGTGTCATTTTATGCTCAATGAGTGAGCTAGTTGTATTGTCGATATGTTGGCTGAGCAATGGATAAAGAAATGGGAATTGTTGATTGATTCTTCATAGGGTTGAGTGTAATGGTGTCTAGGTGGTTTTGGCTATTGTAAATATGGATCAAGCATAGCTTTCTTATGTCATCCCTGTATTCTTGTTATTCTCTTTTAATGACAATTCCATGCCATCTTCCTAAAATAAAGTTGTTGCAATAGACAAAAACATGAAAAAGAAAAAAAGAAATTGATTCTTGATGATTCCTCACAATTTTCTTATTCATCTTCTTTCATCAAATCTGTTGTCAGCGCCTACGTACCTCTTACTGTGGAAAATACATGATTTTGGATGGAACATGGTGGTGAACGAAGCATTTCATGAAATCAAGGATGCTATAACATATTATTTTCTCACATTATCTATTGCATTAAATTGTTGGGCAATTGTGATTAGATTTATTCCTAGATGTTTTAATTAGCCATGCACCAAGAGGTCTATCTTGAAATTTAAGTTTAATATTCATCAGTGTCATCGTCATAATCATTCATATTCCCATGTCAAAGTTTAAAGTTCATGATGGAGAAATATGCATGTGCAGTTGTTGAGGAGGGTCTTTTTTTTTGGGTGAGGGTGAAACTTTGAATCTCAATGATTCCATCATAGGGAGAGGTCTGTTTTGAATCTTTGTTTTTGAATGACTGTGAGGTATGTATTGAATCATTTGTAACCAAACCCTATCCTATCCATTTTAGTCATAAATTGAATTATTGAGCTTCATATAATATAATGTAGGTTAGTTTGATAGTAATATGAAATAATCACATGATTAGTTTTAAAATTATCATCATTAGTTTTCACGAATGAGGTTTATTATCTTTGATGGATGAGATAATGCTTCGATGATGATGATGTCAAGGAGTTGCTATCATTTCAATTTATGGAGTTATTGATTGTTTATTGTTTGAAGGTAGAGTTAACCATTTTTGTTGCTTTGTTCTCTATTCTTTGCAAGTTCTTTTGCCAAATCATCTAATTTATCTTCTATAACTAATCACGTTTAGTAGATTACAATTTTTTGTTGAGTCAGTATGCTTTGATGATTTTAGTTGTTTATTTGTGGCCAACACTAATAATTTCGAACACCCACTTATGTTTTATTTTTTGGTATGACAGTTAAAACTGGCCCTAGCGTTACTGATGCAGCCATGGCGAGACTAGCTCAAGGAACAAAGGTTTTTGCAGAAGGGGGCCATGATAAGGTTTTTCAGCAGACATTTGGAATCACACCAGGAGAAAAGCTCCGAAAAGCTTATGCTTGTTACCTATCAACTTCATCAGGACCGGTTATTGGGACACTATATATCTCAACAGCAAAACTGGCCTTTTGCAGCGACAACCCTCTTTCCTATAGTCCTTCTCCTGGGCAACATGAATGGATTCATTACAAGGTATCACTCTTTGACTATTTTGTTTATCATGAACTCTGCATTCTATAATTGTTTTTACAACTTAAGATATGCCAAGAAGATTTTGTATTTCCAATGGGATGGAGAGGTTAAGACTTAATGGATATTGAAGAACAGAAATTTTGATATTTGAGGTTCATTTTGTCTAAAAGAGATAATCTTATTAAAGTTAGAATTAAGTAGGAAAAAAGTATGTTAATACTAAAACTAGATTTCCATAAAAATCAAGATTATATTAGAGATGCTTGTACAAATATGAATTGGATTATATGCCAAGAAGATTTTGTATTTCCAATGGGATGGAGAGGTTAAGACTTAATGGATATTGAAGAACAGAAATTTTGATATTTGAGGTTCATTTTGTGTAAAAGAGATAATCTTATTAAAGTTAGAATTAGGTAGGAAAAAAGTATGTTAATACCAAAACTAGATTTCCATAAAAATCAAGATTATATTAGAGATGCTTGTACAAATTATGAATTGGATTATATGCCAAGAAGATTTTGTATTTCCAATGGGATGGAGAGGTTAAGACTTAATGGATATTGAAGAACAGAAATTTTGATGTTTGTGAGGTTCATTTTGTCTAAAAGAGATAATCTTATTAAAGTTAGAATTAAGTAGGAAAAAAGTATGCTAATACTAAATCTAGATTTCCATAAAAATCAAGATTATATTAGAGATGCTTGTACAAATTATGAATTGGATTATATGCCAAGAAGATTTTGTATTTCCAATGGGATGGAGAGGTTAAGACTTAATGGATATTGAAGAACAGAAATTTTGATATTTGAGGTTCATTTTGTCAAAAAGAGATAATCTTATTAAAGTTAGAATTAAGTAGGAAAAAAGTATGCTAATACTAAAACTCGATTTCCATAAAAATCAAGATTATATTAGAGATGCTTGTACAAATTATGAATTGGAGGAAAAACACAAAAAATGATAGGGTGGGTTGAATTGTAGAATAAAAAAATGTGATCCTAAATAGATGGGAAATGGCTATGGCAGTGGTGGTGTTAGTGATGATGATGATGTCCATTTTAAAGTATAAATTAAATAGATGCAAATTTAAAAAATTTGACCCTAAATAGATGGGAAATGGCTATGATGGTGGCGGTGGCGATGATGATAAGTATACATTAAATTGATGCAAAATTTCTGATATCTTCTTTTTCTTGGTTTCACCCATGTTAGGATCTTCCATACAGTTGCTGCCTAGCAAATTGCCTCACTTTGGTAGTGCTAATCCTTTCGAAAATCTTGAGCAAAAAGGAGCCTTGTGGTCATGAAGACTGTCAAAGCCCTATCTTTCCAAAAAAAAAAAGGAATACTGTCAAAGTCTTATAAAAAGATGAAGAAATGAAAGACCCAAATGGGTTCCATTTCCAATACTTTTATCTTCCCCACTAAAAATAAAACATCATTAAGTAAATTAAGAAGATTGACATAATTGACTTTTTTGCAGTCTCTAATAGATTTCTCAAAACATCCCTACCCTCCAAGCATTCAGAACATTGATTGGCACTTTATGTCTTTAAACATAATGATATTATGTAGTCTAGGGACTTAATGATACTACATGAACTAGGGTATCTATTTTAAAGACATCCACAATACAAGCATCATCCCAAAAATTGATTCCTATCTCCCAACCTCACGATAAAACTTACCCTATTACAAAACGCTTCCCAATACTGTTATGAGGATCATCCACTTGAGAAATTGGGTTCCAAGCCTTAGAGATTCTATACCCATCTCCTGATATCAAGGACCGACCCCTTGTGAGCCTGAAGTAGGATATGCTTTGATACCAAATCTGGCTGAGGACACGTCAAATATTGAAAACCCTAGGTCTAAATGCTAGATTCATATAAGATGTTAGAAAGATAAATTAATATTAAGCAAAGAATAAAACTTACCGCTCAAAAAAAAAAAAAAAAACACAAAGGATAAAACAAAAAACTTAGGCAAATTCAACTTATAATCAATCAAAGAGATTCAAAAAGAAGAAGACCCATGCACATATAGTCTTCAAGGTTGTATTGTTGGCTTTCAATGTAAAATCTCTCACAAGACTAATTAAATCGTGCCAAACCCTATCCTAGGTCTTCTAGATTTAAAAAATCAGTCACCCAAATGATGAAATAGGGCTATGGGACCACCTAGGGTTTGTCAAAGGGATTAGGGTTTGTTAATTTTTTTATTTTTTATTTTTTTTTGGATGTCTCAAATAGATTCATACAGTCGGTTAGGGTTAGATTTACAGGTCTAAGAAAACGGCTTAGATATGGGGGGTCAACAATAGTGCAATTGTCACCTCGCACGGGCTAGCTCAACTGGCAGGCTCTTTGGCTCAGGAACCAGAGATCGTAGGTTCTTGTCCCGTAGCCACCCAATGTCCGTGGCTTGCGAGGGGCTGCGTGCATTCAGAGTTTTATCCAATGCCCTTGTACTCGAGGAGAGTTGGGGGTCTTGGAATTCTTCGCCATTGAAAAAAAAGAAAACAATAGTGCAATGGTCACGGCTTCAATAAATATGAAAGAATGTAGTAATAGCAGTGATGTTTGCATATACTGTTTTTGTGTGTATGTGAAGGTGTGCATGCATACAATGCCTGAGACATTTGAGAAGAATGTTTTTTCTGCATTCTGATTCAGTTCTTTATCCAGTAGTTGCATCTGAAATTCTGAACTTGATCAAGTTTCTTTTTTCTTCCATTCACATTTTTACTGTTTATAACAGTGACATGGCTGTTATAAATGTTGCTGCAAACAAATTTAATATGGTAAATATCATATGACAAAGACTTTGAAGCGAATTGAGTTTGTTGCAGCTGATATTCATGCTTCCAATTTTATAATTCATGGATGTAACTGATGATGCTTTCGTATTCATATTACAATGTAATTTAAACTATGGTTTTGACTTCAATTACATGCACCCGTAGGTTGTAGTGCAGCTTAATCAGTTGACGGCGGTAAATCGTTCCTCGAAACCTGCTGAGAACTACATTCAGATTGTCACTGCCGACGGCCATGAATTCTGGTTTATGGGATTTGTATCATATGACAAAGCACTCAAGAATCTGACTGAGGCATTGCAGCATGGTCGTGCTTATCTCTCTGGATATCCCCAGAGCTAGCTGGTATCCACAGTTCTATAGATTTTTCTATGTGTCCTGCACAATCTGCTTGCATTTTCCTTATAAAAAATTTCTGCTGAGAAATATATTCCAATATCACTGTAGAACTCCACTTGTCTAATTAGTGTTTACATGAGTTGTTGTATTGTATGGCTAACCACTCTGGCAAGTCTGGCTGAGTATTACAGCATGCTAGAGCTCCTAAATAACTCCAAGAATCAGTAAGTGTTTACTGGTGACTGTATTTACTATGGTTCTCATATTTATGTAAAGAATGTGGTTTCGAGTATGAACCAGTCATTACTAACCCTAGTAGTAGATATAACCCTATTTGTTAAAATCTTATGATTTATGATTTACGATATGATTTGTGATTTGATACAATTTGATAACCAGAGTGAACTATTATCATATGATTTCAATCTTTAGAACATTGAAATATAACCAATTTGGCCCATCTCATCTTATCAATTGTGCTAAGAAATTAAAAGAAAATGTAAAATTTCATTTACACATGCCAACTCTTTAAAATCCTCTCTACATGTATAAACTATTTTGTTTTTTTGTTTTTATAAATAAAGGTAGAGCACATCTGCTCAATGATTTGACTGCTTGGACTGCCAATTTTGAATGTAATTTGTGAAGCCAATAGCAACGTTCCATTTTATCACTGCATTGGTCCATTTATGTATCTTTTTGAAAGAATGAAGTTTGATCATTCTATTTATTTAAGCTTTTAATCTTATAAATGACTTTAAACAATTCTAAATGATTATTAAGCAACTTATACCTTTCATTATTATATGTACTATTGCCCACCTTAGATCCCCAAGGATTAACGTATGCGCTTAGAACTAGTCTCTAATCTTCACATAAAAATTAAGAAAAAATATTAAGTTTATCTGAAATTATATATATTTTTTGAAACATGAACAACTTTGATTTCATTCCATAGATAAGAGGGTAGTACAAAAGAAGGACTTGAGTACAGGAGAACTATACTCAGAATCGAAAAGAGAATAATAAACATAAATAGAAGAAAAAGACATAAGATATATCCAGAATCATCCCACACTAAATACAATTGGGATCCAAACCCGTAGCTTTCAAAGCTGGCTAGAGGAAAGATTTCCAAGGCCGGCGCTTGCAAGTGAACACCAACTTTTGTCAAGAAGTTTGGAGAGCGAGGAGTACGAGTGATACCACATATGCTGCACAATCTCCAAATGTCCTTTACAATACAAACCAACCTCAACAGGGGGATTTCCTATTGGTAGCTCAAGAGATGATATTAGTTGAGTCACTTTTGTTAATGTAATACGTTATTTGATCAATATCTTAATTAAATTTTGAAGCATCAACCAATTGTAATTTGCCACATGAAGGTATAAAAATGAATAAGTATAATATCTCTCTAAAAATTAACATTTGTCCATGAAAGAACACGGAGACCACCTATGAATAACAGTGTACTCTAAACTTAAGTATTATAAGACTAATATATTTTATATAAAAAAGCACCTATTTTAATCAAAGCTATTATTTAAAATATCTCTTTTTTGACATAGAAAATATATTTTTTAAAAGACAAAACTAGTTTAAAATCTCAATATCCACTGAAGATAAAAAGGATGATGAGAGAGTCATTTAATTTAAATCTTAAACTACTTTTATGTTTTAACTTCAATAAGCAACTTATAATGTGTAATTATATGGGATTGAGCAACCAAATAATAATGTCATTGAGTATAGGTGGACTCATTGAGTGAGAAAATAAATAGGTTAGATAAGGACCACATAATTTGGTGGTTCTCCAACCTTTTGCAAGAAATAAATATTACTAGAGCGACATACAATATTTTTAGCGTTTAATTTAAACAAATAAAATAAATTGTAATTTTTTTTTATACAAGTGTCAAATCTTTTTATACTACCCGACTAATCTTCAAAACATATGTAAATCTCTCTAATAAAATTTAATTATATAAATAATCCAAAATCATCATTTTAATCAAAATAATTGTAATTGACTCATAAAATTAATATAATTTTTTTGTTATTTGTATAAAACCACTTTATACTTAGTGTGGTCATTAAATGTCATCACATTTAACTTTTCTTATATACATTTTCGGATTGTTCGCATAGTGCCAGAGAGTTAAGGAGGGGAAAATATCTTCATGGGTTTTGCTTTGATGTTTAGAATTGAAAAATCCAAATTCAAGACAACAAAATTGTAAAAATTAGGTTTTAAAAAACTTAGAGGAGATTCAGTAAAATCTCAATTTGTTGAAACATTCAATTTTTCTTTGAATTTTGAAATTTACATCTATGGTCATTTTTGAGACATTACTACATTAAATATACTTTATAATCTTTGTACTCTAAAAAAGGCCAAAGGTAAATATTGGCCTATTTTTTTTTTAATTTACATTTGGAAAATTGTGGGATATTAGCGTAAAACCTCCACAGGTGAGTCCACTACTTTTAGAGCACACCATCAACTTTTAAATTTAAATTTAATAAATTCTAAATTTAATAAATTAGAAAAAATGCTATTAAAACAATTGTTGCTTGGTAATTATCAAACATCTAGTCAGATTAAAATATTAAATTAAGTAAAAATCTCAATTATTGTTTCAAAATCACAAAAGTTTGCTTTCAATTAAGGTGATATCTTTTTTTGACCCATATGTATTTAAAGACCATAAAAATTTAAAGATTAAAATAGATCGAAGGAGCTGAATCTAGTGTTTGAAAATTTAAAATTTAGATTTAAATTAAAACTCTCAATTAAACTTTTGAAAAAATAAAATAAATTACTGACTCACTTAACTCAAAATCTGAGACGACTTAAATTGACTCTATTTGAATGATTTTGAGTTTTTATACCGTGGCTGAAACTCGAAGGGCAATAGTTGACTCTCAAACTGAGTCACACGCCTAGATTGCATCACTGAGTTGAAGCGAAAAGGTATTATGCGGGCCAAGCCCAACACTTTTCCCTGCGACAAAACTCTACGGACGGAGATTCCCATTCCCACCCAGTGTCTGTTTGCAAGTGGGCCTCTGCATTTTCGATTCTTTTCCCCTTCTCCCGAATCCGTCCGTCAAAATTATATATAAAAAAAGACTCAATTGATGTAGAAATGTGATCGATCCTTGGATAGATCGGAATTTAAACTTTTATGGATTGTTGGATTTATAAATTCCATTCTCACAATCGTCCCCACCACCACCACCACCTTCACCGCAGCCTCTTCTTTATCTTTCGCTTTTCAAATCTGTATTCCGAAGTTCCAACCTCGAGAAGGCCTCTAATGAAGTTCGGCAAAGAATTCCAGACCCATTTGGAGGAAACCCTTCCCGAATGGAGAGACAAATTCCTCTGTTACAAGCTCTTGAAGAAGTTCCTCAAGCAGATCTCCATCGACCCAGATTACCTTAACTCTCTCCACACCCAAGACGCTTCTGCCCAGAGAGGCAATTCCTGGAACGATCTCGAAGATGGGTTTGTGAGGATCCTCGAGGAAGAGCTCGAAAAATTCAATGATTTCTATGTGGACAAAGAGGAAGAATTTGTTATACGTTTGCAGGTCTTCTTCTCCCTCTTTCTCTTTTTTCTGTCTGTTGTGAAATTCATCTCTTTTGATTGTGGCTTGTCTGTTTTACTTTTTACTGGTTTTGCTTCTGAGGAGTTTCATGGGGACCCAGTTATTTCTTAAAACAGTCTGTATTCATTATGCGAGTGTTTCCAGTTAACATGGTGCAGCACCAATTATTTGCCGTAGGTCAGAATCTATCACAATTTAGAAGGAACGTACATCTGTTCCTCCTCTTCAGCTTGGTTGGGAATTAAGATTGTCATCTTCTCGTGCTTTTCCTAGCCTTTAATTTTCCAATCCTAAATATCAAGTTTCTTTTCTTTTACCAGTGACAAAGGCATTGATTTTGCTCTGTATTTATGTAGTGAAGAAGCCTTTTTTCCCCTTGAAGAGATTGAAGAGCCTCTTTAGCATACTATTATCATAAAATATCGTATTCTCGGTCAGTACACATTCCTTTTGTATCACATAAATCCAAGTCTTTAATGGACTCGACCTTCTTCCAGTCCATTTTACTTGTAATGTCCCATTTTTTTTTTTTTTCATCTTTATTAGGTCCCTCAAATTTTCTCTATATTGGGTCAAGCTTAGGTTACCTTTGATGCATGCAGTGTTAATTCTATCTCTTGTCATTACTCCACACATCCATCTTATTACACAAATCAATCCTTCTACTTGCTTCTACAATTGAACCAAGTATCAAATATTTTTACCATGTGATACTAAGTCTATTAATTAAGTCATCCTCCCTACCCTTAGATCCACTTAAGTTACATTCTGTGTATTCTGCCCACCCTACTAATTTTCTAACAATTTGCCTTGGGTGCTTTTATCCACGATTCCAATTTATCATTTAGCAAATTTCATTTCACTAATGATTCTACATTATTACAATTTACAATAGGGGAATTCCATCTTGGATTTTTATTTGAAATTGTTTGTAACTAAAACAAATAAATATGGGATTGGTCTCACTTCTGGTATGAGGTGGGGACACCCATGATATTAAAAAAAAGGAAAAAATCTAAAACAAATAAATAAAGGTTTGCAATGGATCCTTGGTGTAATTGCAACTCCAACTAGGAACAAGTGTTGGATCTAGAAATTTTACATTGAGGGAGCCTAGGTAAATACTAGAGACCTTCTAGTTGGTCATGCCTATGCTTGAGAAAAACAAAGTTTCAGATTGCCTTAGTGTAAGCAACTAACTTAATTAGTTCGAAATATATGGTTCATTGACTCATATTGTTGAATCCATACCTATTATTAATATTTTATAGTGTTCACTTGTAGGATAGCATTTATTCATCATATATCATTGATTAATACATAAGATGCTATCGATACATAGTTTCATATTCATCAATAATAATCATTTAGTATCTACTAGTGACTTGCAACTAAAAAAAAAGAAAAACCCTAATTTAAAGGCAAAAAACTAACCTTATTTGCACTCTCATCTTGGGACTACCTTTGGAGTTCCTCTAATGCAATCGTTTCTAATTTTCTTTTTTAATTTTTCTCCATATATCCATTTTAACATGCAAATCTCTATCTCCTGTACTTTATCTACTTGTCTTTTCCTCATTGCTCAACATTAGTTCCACAAAGCATTGCAAGTTTGACTGTTGTCTTGTATAGTTGTCCCTTTAATTAACATGGTGCTTATGTCACACAATGCTCCACTAGCTTGCTTACTTATACCACCCCATATCCAGCCTATTGCTTATACCCAAATTTGATCCTTTATTTGGTTCTGCGGTTGCACCCAGCCTGCATTCATCCTATTGTTTATATCCAAAGTAGATCCTCCATTTAGTTCTATAATTGTACCGAAGTATCAATATGGCACCATGTCATCTTATGTTTTGTCTCTGTTGTAATAATTTTCAAACCATTCGTCTCAAAAGCTTTCCTCCAATATCATCATTTATTGTTGAATTAGTTCCTGTTTGTACTAATTAGTACTATATTATCCGCAAACAACTTAGTGAAGATGAATTAATGAAAGAAGATAAAAATGAAATAATAAGTGAAACTATGGAGGATTTTTTTGATACAAATGGTTTAAAATTAGTAGAACAAAGAAAGAATCTAGCAATTGTAACTTTAGTGGAATAGAAGATCAAATTCTAGTTGGAAATGATTTAGTGTTGTATTATGACAAGTATAGATACTCTATGGAGTAGCGTGTTGGGCAATGGGGAGGCAAGTAATAGACAAAGTTAGGATAATGAAGATGCTCGTTTCAGGTGGTCATTTCTCATTGGATGAGTGAAATAACCTTAAAAGATAGAGTTAGAAATGACTATGCTAGGACGACTTTAAAAAAATAACTCTAATAGATAACAAAGTGAGAGGAACTTGTTTAAGGTGGTTTGATCATGTTAGTATAAGATTAGAGTGGGACCCAATATGTTGAGTTGAGGGGTTACAAGTTGAAGGTACAAGGAAAAGAGGAAGACTATTGAAAACCTGGAGGGAAGAAATAGAGAAAAACATGATATATTGAAGGTGACTACAATACTCTTTCACCATTTTCCAAACCAAGGGTTTGTTAAAAAGTCTAGTTACCAACTAATCTTAGTTTCACCTAATGATAGCCATACTTCTATAGAAATGCCATATGGTCCAATGCTCTATTTTTCTTTACCTTAGCTATATTTATTTCCATTTTGGGTATTTTTTAAGCATTTCTTCATTTATTTTGCTTCCTTATAAATATCACTCCCATATAAATATCACTTGAAATTTCTGATATGAAGACAAAGCATTGAAGGAAACAAAGTAGGGAATGAGATGTTTAGTATTAGTCTTCATTTATTTTTTCTTCCTTATAAATATCACTCGCATACAAATGGAAAACAAGGGACAACTTGAATTTCTGATATGAAGACAAAGCATTGAAGGAAACAAAGCAGGGAATGAGATGTTCAGTATTAGTTTTGGTACCTTTGCAAAGATTAATGAGGAGATCCTCTTTAGTAACCAAAGTAGGATCTTTAGATGTCGAGTCAAATTGAACCTAACAAAGAAGTCATGCTTACTTTTATGTGTGTCTGTGTGTGTGGCACAATTCAATAAACCCAGTTGTAATAGAAAAAGCCTACACTCCATTTTTTGGACCAATAGCAGCGTCCATGTCGTTTACATCACATGGGTGCTATCACCTTTTTCAAGATAACTTTAAGTATTTTGTCATTTTGTTTGGTGTGAAATGGGGTGTTACCTACACACATTTACTGTGCGCGTGCATGCACACAGACACAGACACACACATATGGGAAAATGATCAATCGCATACTCCATAAAGTGGCGGTGGGAGCTCCATGTAGAGCCCACCTATGATCATGGGGTTGGTTGGGGTTAAAAGATCTATATGTGCATTTAATGCTTATGAAAAATTAGCTTGATTGAATAACTCTAGAACTTTAAGTATTTTGTCATTTTGTTTGGTGTGAAATGGGCTGTCGACTACACACGGGTTTACTGCGCGCATGCATTCACACAGACACATAGACATACATATGGGAAAATGATCAATTGCACACTCCATAAAGTGGCGGTGGGAGCTCCATGTAGAGCTCACCTATGATCATGGGGTTGGGTGGGGTTGTAATTAACATATATGACAAGTATAACAATGCTCCAATGTTGTTGCTTGACAAATATTGGAATGATCAGAATTACATCTAGCAAATCCATGTTGAAGAAGGGGAACATTGAACTTCTCAAACCATGCCCTAGGTGATTGCTTGAGGCCGTAAAGAGTCTTGCAGAGTGAACAAACTTTGCTTTCATTACATGTCTGCAGTACAATATCATTGACATATATAACAAGTATAACAATGCTCCAATGTTGTTGCTTGACAAATACTGGAATGATCAGAACTACATCTGGCAAATCCATATTGAAGAAGGGCAACATTGAACTTCTCAAACCATGCCCTAGGTGATTGTTTTAGGCTATAAAGAGTCTTGCAGAGTCAACAAACTTTGCCTCTATCACATGGTTTGCAAAAGCCAACAGAAGGTTGCACATATACTTCCTTATGAAAATCTTCATGAAGGGCCAATGAAGATCAGTAGTAATGGAGATCAAAATCCACATAGAATTAACTTTGGCCATGGAAGCGAAGGTCTTTCCATAGTTCAAGCGAGTCTAAGTGTGGCCTTTGGCAACGAGATGGGTCTTGTAGCAAGCAATGCTGCCATCAAGGTTATGTTTGCCAGTGTAAACCCATTTGCACCGTAAGGGTGTGTTGCCAGGGGGGTAAAAGTGAGCATTTCCAGTGTGTCATTCTTTTCCAAGGCTACCATCTCGTCCTCCGTAGCTACCCACCATAGAGGATAAGATGGGCAGTACAAGAGCGAGTTCCTTTGCATAATGCAATGGGAAGGTTGGAATAACCAGCAGGAGGAGATTGTACCTGGAGGCAAGGGTGACACTGCAGTTGTGGCACTACTAGGTTGATCTTGATCTTGGCGGTGCACATAAACTTGAAAAGGTTTACTGTTGGAAGGGATGGTGGGAGTGTCAAGGAGAAGTGCAAGGATGTTGGTGGGGTGGGGAGTTTTGATTCAGGCTTATTAGAGAAACATAGTCTTCAATAAAGGTGACATCCAGTGACACGTACTTGTGGCCAGTGATTGGGTTGAGACATTTGTGTTCTTTTTTGGGTAGTGAGTAACCCACAAAATACACTTGATGGATGTGTTGAACAACTTTTGCTTTTGCGACTCGAAGTTGGCTAAGATTATTCTCAGAAATTTATGAACACTGCCAAGTAAACTGATGGGCCGAAAATTGTTGAGAGAGGAGGCACTCACTTTCTTTGGAACAAGCACCACAAAAGTTGTGTCAAACTCCTTAGATAGAGCGCATCTTGTGTAGAATTCTTCAACAAAGTAATCAGGTTATCTTTGATCAAGTCCAAAAACTCTCTAACGAAAGCCAATGGGAAGCCATCAGTCCTGGAGAGCGATCATCACTCAAGTCCCAAACAGCCTCCTTAGTTTCATGGCTGGAAAAAGGTTGCTCGAGAAGAGTGGCATCCTGGGGGGAGATGGTTTTGTAAGACAGACCTGCAAGTGAGAGCATTTCCCGAGGATCATTAAAAATCTTAAAAGAAATCAACAATAGCATTGGAAGGAGCATCTCTATCAAAAAGGGATACTCCAACGTAAATAGTTTTTATGCAGTTTATACTGTGATTCGTCGATGCTACTGCATGAAAGCATTCAGTATTCTTGTTGCCTGCCTTAATCCACCTGTCACATGATTGCTGCCTCCATCTAATCTTTTCTTGCATGCACACACTCGTATTGCTGGATTAGTTTCTCCTGAAGCTATAATTGAGTTAAACAGGACTTGTTAACTGGTTATGCAACTTTTTAGCAGAAGTACTTGTATATTGGTTCACTCATCATCATTTAAGCCATTTATCCCATCAATGTAGCGTTGGCATTGGTTTACTTATATTTGTAGTGGGCAATTCTTGTTTATGGGTGAACTTTGTTCATTGGATTTATCCATTATATAGCTTCTAGATTGTTCGCTTATAGTCTTTGTCTTTCTCATTTTAACTTTTTCTTTTTCTTTTGAGTGATCTCTTTAAAAAAGGGAACCAAGCAATTTTCTTACTGATTGAAAAAAAAATGCTACATGGCTATTAGGGTGGACCTCAAACATTGGTATCTTAGGACAGTATGATTGAAACATACACTCTTTGATCATGCTTTTTTCATCTGAATCATGACTACTTTCCAGGAAGGTAATTAATGGAAAATTTTAAATTCTTCAAGTCATTTATAGACTTAAATTGTAGAAATGAGATTTCCTCTTGCATTTGGCCATGGCTAGGGTGATAAGAATGTATTCTGGTTGTGTGTGTTATATTGATGGAGAAATGCGCAATATTTTATTTTTTACTGCATTGCTACAGGAGTTGAAGGAAAGAATTGAAAGAGTGAAAGAGAAGAGCAGAGGACAACCAAATGTGGCATCTAGAAGTGAGTTCAGTGATGAAATGTTGCAAATACGCAAGGACTTTGTCACCATTCATGGAGAGATGGTACTGCTAAAAAACTATAGCTCTCTTAACTTTACAGGTACAGATTCAAGTTATGTCTTTGACATGTAATTAGGCTTGAAGTACAATGTTAGGTATTTCTTGAAGCCTGAATTTCAATTGTCTTTGTAGGACTCGTCAAGATACTAAAGAAGCATGACAAGAGAACGGGAGGGTTGCTACGCCTGCCTTTCACACAGCGTGCTCTTCACCAGCCTTTCTTCACCACGGATCCTCTTACAAGGTTAGTCCGTGAATGTGAAGCCAATCTTGAGCTCCTTTTTCCAATAGAAGCAGAGGTCATTGAATCAACTCCACAAAATCAGACGGTGATCCATAGTCAGTCAAGTGCATCTGAGGCTTCATCTCTTCAAGAAGATACTTTGGAGATATATCGGAGCACTCTGGCTGCAATGAAGGCTATAAAGGGCCTCCGTAGAGCAAGCTCCACATATAGTCCTCTATCCTTTGCTGCTTTCTTTCAGAATCAAGTTGAGGATGGTAATGGTGATGTTACTGCTGAGAATTCAGTTTCCAACTCAACTAGCACTTTGCAAAATGAGAATGCTAATCAAGAAGAGGCCGATCAAGATGATGTTCATTCCAATAACTAGAGTTATCGAGGGCAGCTAAGTGTTCAACTTGAAGAGTCTGTCACATTCGACTGTTTTCGGTAGTTGGGTTTCATCAGAGTCAGACCTCAGAGGGATTGAGCAAATTATCTGAATCTGCATAATCATGTAGAATGTACAAATACCTTAACTGTCCATCTATTTAATTTTCTGAAAGTGATATCTGTAAGATAAGAGGAATTCTGGTTTTGATTCTATTTGTGTTTGGGCCCGAATGATTGTCCAGAAACTCTAGGGATGCGATTATAAACTCAATGACATGTCAGCGATTATGCTTTTATGCTGTTTGTTTTATAGAATGGTACTTAATCTTGCAGGGTCATGCACATCTAATCAGTGTCCTTGGATACCGTAATCAGCAATTCATCAGCAATATCATCATTGTTGAAGCCTCATCCGATCTGTGCCATTTTTTAGTGATAATGTGAAGTTTATTCCAGAGCTAGGATGAGATAATAGAGGTGGAGTGTCAAATATTCTAATATCCATGTGGATCTCTATATATCGTAGGAGTAGAAATATCGCTGGGCCCGAGATCTCGGTCCCATGAATATCGGCCGATATTGGCCGATATTTCTCTCTCTCTTTTTGTCAAATCTCGGCCGTATCGGCCGAAATCTCCCCTGCACGGATGATATATCTCGTATCGGTCGAGATATATCAGGCATTCAAAACTCAAGATATCTCAGGCGATATGTTTCTCCTGATATTATATCCTACTGAACTCATACTTAAATTGGGGCCTGGTTTGGCCCTGGAAGATTCATCATTCCATTTCTCTTATCCAAAACCCTGCTCTATAAAATATTTGCTTTTTGCTGCTTAATTCACAATCTTTAGACACTGATGTCTAAAAACTTGTTTTTTACTACTACATGAATCTTTAGCCTCTCATAATAAATTATTCATTGGTGTCCACAACTATTAGATTTTTTTTTTTTTTTTATATCCAACAAATTCTACAATCTTTAAAGCATAGTCTAATTGATTTATCTATGTGCTTTTTATAAATCTTATATTTAAGTATATTCTTGTATGACCGATATCCGTGGTCCCAAACAAGCGCCACATAGGGTTTCTCAATGTAATACAAACGATGTGTGCACATTTCAAGTGGGAAGCCAAAACGGGTGTGCCTTCTACTCAATCGGACCTTCACACATTTACTATGTGCATGTGCGGGAAGCCAAAAAGGGTGTGCCTCCTACTCAATCGGACCTTCACACATTTACTACGTGCATGTGCATGCAGGGTTGCAAATATCGGCTGATACCGAATTTTGCACTCCTGTGTGCACGTATATGAGTGCATTTTCACTTAGAATTCAAAAGTAGCGTGTGATGTCTCAAGAAGCTAGAATTTTGAGTTTTATTCTCACTCCACCTCAAAAGATTACTCCTGAGTTATCCGATGAGCGAAAAAAAAATCTTTTTATAACTATGTCTTGCAAATCAATATGATGCATACTCTAAACCCACAGTGAGCCCCATGTGCTTCCATTACCATCTCATGAATAAAGATTACTTGTGTGCACAAATTACACTAACTGTTGGATTAAATAGTTGATAAATTGTTTATTTATTTATTTTTTAATCTTTTGCACCATCAAAAGACACATAAAGCAGGCTTGGTTTTCCGTTTGGCCCATCTGAGGAAGGATTTTTTGAACTTTCTGAATCAAAAAACAAAATTTTCACGTAAACTTTTGGTTAAAATGATGGTGGTGGGATAAGTGGAGATCTGTTAATTTAGGTTGTGCATGAAATCCCATATCTTTGATCGAGGTATTTATAAATACTATAAAATTTCCGCCCCTATTGGACATGTCTTTCTTAGAATTTAAGTGGTAAAACTAAACCCCCCTCCATTGAATACAACTTTTCCAGATTTCAGATGCTGCAATTATAGAAAAGTGAGAATTTTCATGAAAATTCTAACTATAAATACTACTGATCACTTTATAAAAGTGTCTCCGTTCAGAGTATTTTTCATATTTTATAAATATAAAAGTACAACTAAGCACAAAAATGAAATCTAGAAATGTTGAGTACTGTAAGTATTTTTCTCCTCATCAACTAATCACGCTATCACAGTAATTTTTGGGCCATATGCAATACACAATTGTCACCAACAATCCATCAAGACATCACAACCATGCTTGTAGATGGCCCCCAACTATTTACCAATACATAAATCTATCAACACGCGACATAAAACAATGCTCAAGTTTAATACTTTCTCTATCCCATCTTAGTTGTCCCATTTTAAAATTTTGATTTTTTTAAGGAAGGGCTCTTAAAAGGTTCATGAACTTCTCTCAAAGAGTAGATAACTAGAGAGAGAGAATCAAAATGACATATAAGACAACTATTTTGAGACAGTTCTAAAATGCATATCAGACAACAAAATTGCAACAGAAGGAATATTTCGTATGATTGTATACTATATAAACAACTACAGTATTCAACACTTATTGTATGATACATGAAACAATTACTATTTCAAATAACATAACTACTAAAGTGTGTAATTCCTAATGCTATATAAACCTTTCTATGAAGAGGAAAGGAATAGCAATTTATTTCTATAGACTATAGAGTATCTAGACAAGAAGATTCAATAGGATCTACAATTCCATCTCTTTATGGTCAGTCACTGTGCTTCAGATATCTTTTAGCGATCTTCCCATTGCCTCCGTTTGGAAGAAAGCCTCCAGGTTTGCCTTCGTCTCCAGTTCCATAGACAATCCTTAGAACTTCAGCAGTTGTTCGAGCATATCCAACAGAGTTGGCATCAGCTGATAATATGTTGCTTCTAGTCGTTTTCTCTGCACCATATTTTTTGCCAACAATGAGGCCTTCATCTTTGATGCCACAACCTCCCAACTGGTTTCGGAGATTCGATATGCGGTCGGTGAATTCTGCAACAGTGTAGCTGTATGGATGCACAAGTTCATCAGCTTTGTCATAGAGTAAGGCTCTGATCACTGCATCTTGGCCAGATTCAACTGCTAAGAGCCCTGCCAGCAACTAAAAGGATAAAACAACATACAACTTAATTATATCATGATGAAGCAATAATCAAAACAACCTAATCAGCGAGTGGTGGCTTGAGTACAAGCCCAGATGTAAAGAACAGATTCATTTGAGCTTAGCCAGGCTTTGGGAAACCCAAATTAAATTCATGATCTCTCTCTCTCTCATTCTCCCATTTTATTGACACCATGTTGCTTTAAAAACTGTAAAATGAACAGATCATAGATGAATTGTACCCCTAGAATCAAGCTTCAGCACACTGGACCTAAAGCCCCAGCCTATATTCAAACTATTTTGTTGGGTCATATTTGAACTCCACACAAGCTGAGGTTAGCCCAAGTCCAGCCGCCTTGGTGCTTCACATAGAAGCTAAGGCTTGGACTGGCTTTTATCCCAAGTTGAAGAATAGATAATATATACAACAATTAGAAAATAAGTAATATATGGGGTTAAAAACCTTTCTTGAAGCATAGCCATTGATGGTAGGGTTAGTGCCCACATATGCCACAAGACCAACATATGGGATTACATATGAAGCCAAGAGGTAATTGACAGAATTGGCATATGGGTCAAAGGGAGGGTTCAGACTGTGACCAACTGCTGCATCAAAAATCTTTGCAAAATGTTTCCCACTCAAGTCCATCAGAGCCCTTGGAAATCCTCCAACTGTTGATGTGATAGCCCTGAGGACATGACAACAAAATTTATTCTTGCATTAAAATATGATTGCAGAGAGAGAGAGAGAGAGAGAGAGAGAGAGAGAGAGAGATTGTTACTTCAAATGGCCCACTTCTTGATAGCCAAACTCCTCAATGATGCGTCGTGTAACATTGTCTAGATTAGCTTTTCTGCCACCAATGGAAGGTGGGCCACCCATAGCTAAATTTGGATCTACATTGTCTAAACCATATCCTAATGCACCATAGAGGAACCAATCTGTTTCAAGGAATTCCAGATTCAAAGCAAATCTGATTTGTTCCACATCATTTGGGTGCACTGCAACTCCAGATTTAGGGTGCGAATAGCATGATTTACCCTCTGACCCAGAAACCAGAAACGCAAGCAAGAAGATGGAAAGAGCATTCTTCAACATTTTTTTAAGAACCGAGAACAGGAATGATGGAGCAATGTAAATGTAGGTGGTGAATTGGCTTTTTATAATGGAAAAATTGCAATCTTAGGTGTGGGTTTGGATCGGTACATGATTCTATCACAAATTAGTTCACAGATAACCAATGACGTAGGACGTAAATCCACTGCCCAGAAAAAGAAAATTGCCGTTCCCATTTGATTTTTTTTTTAACATATTTCTTTCCTTCTTTATGAAACTTTGATGTAGCATGCGTGATGTAGCATGCGTTTGAAAACGCTACGCTATTTTTGGAGATGGGGCGTTTGGAAACAGATGGCATGAAAGAAAATGGGAAAACGCTCAGAAAAGTAGGAAACGCCCCCACCGTTTCTTTTCTATCTTTTACTTCGTTGTTTTTTAATTTCTATTTTCTATTTTTTTTGTTTTATTTTTTACTTTATTTTTTCTTTTTCTTTTTTGAATTTAGAGAAATAGCGTAAAACCTTCACTACACACATCAAAGTTAGATTATTGAGGTTCGAATCGGCATCCTCCCACTTCTTGCGCTGCACAGTGAGTAATTTTCCAGTTTTTATATAACGCCCGAGACTGGATTGTAAAATTTATTATTATTCTTTTTTCGAAATGGGTAAAATTTATTATTATTGAAACCAAAATTCAGACCTTACTGAGAATTCTTCTTCTCTGCATCTTCTCCCTCCTTTGTTTCTTCCTCTCCTTCTTCTACTCCTCTCTGTTTCCCAGTTTGGGTGAATTCCCAGACACCCGGCCAGCGCCGTTGCTTCCCTCTGCTCGTGTTCCTTGCAGAGTCCCTGTTCAGGAACACGGCGGGCCGACGCCAGTGTCGTTGCGCATGCTTCACGCCAGATCCACGCCGGACCGGTCGTCTGTCCCGGTCGCCCGGCCGAGCCTGCTGCACCAAGTCGCACGGTCTCGCTGCCTTTCCATCGACCACTTTTCCTCGATCTCAACTAGCGGGTTTGGAAGAGTCACCGTCCAAATAATGGATCACTAATTCCGCTGCTCTTTAGAACTTTGAGTTATGTTTTTGTACGGTCTATTAAAACAATTTTCAATCTTTATTTAGAAATTCTAGATGGTAAAGAATGGTGTGAAAATGTTTGATATCTATACAAATTTAGCCCAATTTTTTCACAACTTAAAATTTATAGGTCATTAAGCCATTTATGTAACTTTGGGCTCTACAAAAGATTGGTTAACTAGTTAAAACTATAAATTGAATTTCAGCAAAAAAAATTGTCTAGTAAATATACTTGAAAAAATCACTATAAAATTGAATTGAAATGTCATAAAGATGTCACTTTGTTATATGACGAGGGTTTGCTTAAATAGGAGTCAATTAAAAATGGAATCAAATTATGCAGAGATTTCAATTATACAGTGTTTTAGAAAAAGAGAGCACTTACACACACCCAGAAATCTTGCCTCTACACATCTGAATCTGAAATTTCGTGGCAAATTACCATTTTACTCCCGCATTTTCATTCATTCGAATGAATTGTCAGTTCATTTTGACATTCATTCGAATGAATCCATTCATTTGAATGAATCCTCAAGTGTATTTTCAATTCATTCGAATGAATGAGCTGAACATTAATACGGAATACTGTTCAGCCCCATTCATTCGAATGAACATAGTTTGAACTATACATTCGAATGAATAAAGTCCATTCATTCGAATGATTCGTACACCAGCAGCAGGAGTAACAGTATTTAAATAATAAAATTTATTTTTAAAACTTTAAACTTATTTTTTAAGCAGTGTGTATTTTTAAAATTTTTGAAATTAAATATCTGGACTAATTACGATAATCTAATAAAAATACTTTAAGACTTCAAGGTCTTTCGACACTCCTAAATATTTAAAACATAGTATTTTACAAATAAGAGTATCCCTAAGCCGTGTCGAAAATACATTTGAAAGTGTCAAAAGACCTTGAAGTTTTAAAGTATTTTTAGCATGTTATCGTAATTAGTCTGGATATTTAATTTGAGAAATTTTAGAAATACACAGTGCTTAAAAAATAACGGTCTATGTTTTAAAATATAGATAGTTATTTTTAAGCACTGTGTATTTTCAAAATTTCTCAAATTAAATATCTAGACTAATTACGATAATCTGATAAAAATAGTTTAAGACTTAAAGGTCTTTTAACACTCCTAAATATTTAAAACACATTATTTTACAAATAAAGGTATCCCTAGGCTGTGTCGAAAATACATTTACGAGTGTCAAAAGACCTTAAAGTCTTAAAGTATTTTTATCAGATTATCGTAATTAGTCCGGATATTTAATTTGAGAAATTTTGAAAATACACAGTGCTTAAAAATAACTGTCTATATTTTAAAACATAGACCGTTATTTTTTAAGCACTGTATATTTCTAAAATTTCTCAAATTGAATATCCGGACTAATTACGATAACCTGATAAAAATACTTGAAGACTTTAAGGTCTTTTGAAACTTCCAAATGTATTTTCGACACAACCTAAGGATACCCTTATTTGTAAAATTCTGTGTTTTAAATATTTAGGAGTGTCAAAAGACGTTGAAGTATTAAAGTATTTTTATTAGATTATCGTAATTAGTCCGGATATTTAATTTCAGAAATTTTGAAAATATATACTGTTCAAAAAATAAGTTTAAATTTTTAAAAATAAATTTTATTATTTAAATACTGTTACTGCTGAATGGACTTCATTCGAATTATAGTTCAAACTATGTTCATTCGAATGAATGGAGTTGAACAGTATTCCGTGTTACTGTTCAGCCCATTCATTCGAATGAATACCAAAATGAACTGGCAATTCATTCGAATGAATGAAAATGCGGGGGTAAAATGATAATTTGCCATGAAATTTCAGATTCGGGTGTGTAGAGGCAGGATTTTCGGGTGTGTGTAAGTGCTCCCTAGAAAAATTAATAGGAATTAGGGGTATAAATAAATTTTTAAAATATAAAACTTGCTCATCTATGTTCATGGATTTATATTAAATATATAAAAAAAATTAGAAATAATTTTGGCATTTAAATGAAAGCTTGACTTGTCACGGAGTCTTGGACCCGTGACACTAGGCCCAACAATTTTACTAGGGTTGCAACTCGGGTTGGTCCAACCCGACCCGAGAAATCATGCGGGTTGGGTTGAGAATTTCGGCTCAGTGGGTCGGGTCGGATTGAGAAGATAAAAACCCTCATAAAATTCAAGTCAGGTCGGGTCGGATTGAAGATTTTATAAGTTAACCCGACCCAGCTAAAATTAGTCTAAAATGGGTTCAAAATGCGGGTCAGATCGGGTTGTGAGATTCAGATTAGAATTCAGTCGGGTCAAGTTGTGAGATTCAGGTTGAGAATTCAGATCGGGTCGGATCGGGTTGGGTTTAAGGAACCTGACCCGAGTTGCAGCCATAAATTTTACCAAGCTATACTTTGTTTTTTAAAATAGAGTTATTCTCCTTGTTCATCTTAATTACCACTTTATTACCAGAATGTAGGTGACTAAGATTATCAATTTTATTTTATTTTATTTTTTGTGGTGTATGATTAAAAGTTTAGGTACTCTAGCATGTTATTTGATAAGCATCTTTAATGACTTAAGGGGATCTTCCTGCTCTCAGCTAATAGTAACTTGACGGTTGCATCCAAGATTAAGAGCCGAGATTGTTCAAGCTTTTCTCTATATAAACCTTCTCACATGTAGAATATTGGGAGACGTAGGCTAGGTGGGCCAAACGACGTAAATCTTTGGTGTTGTTTGTGCTTGTGATTTTATTCCGATATTTTGGTGTGTTTATTATTTCCGCTAATAAACGCTAACAAGTGGTATCAGTAGCTTTGGTTGGAGACAAGGGAATTGTTGGAGATCGGAATACAACACAATGAGCATGAGAGGAGTGCCGAGCACAAAGTTCGAGGTGGAACCCTTCGACGGGAAAAATAACTTCAGCCTTTGGCGGAGTTCAGTAAAGGATATTCTTGTACATCAAGGGCTACATAAAGCACTGCAAGAGAGGGAGAAGCCAAGTTCTTCCGACGAGAAAGGGAAGGACAAACAGAAGGATGTCATGTCACATGATGCGTGGAATGAACTACAGATGAAGGCGGTGGCAACCATACGGATGTGTCTGGCACCGGAGGTAAAATATCTTGTTTTTGATGAAACTTCTGCAACAGAGTTATGGAAGAAACTGGAGACTCTATATATGGCAAAGTCACTTACAAACAAGTTGATCCTGAGAAAACAACTGTACCAGTTGCGGATGGAAGAAGGAACACTAACTGATTTCAGTTTGGAAACATGAAGCAAAATAGCAATTGTTATCTATATGGGATTCGATAGAAGAATTAGAAGAATTCTAAATTCTTCAATGGGTTTCTTATTTGTGCTCAGTCGAATGGAATTCACGGCAGTTACCATGTGTGTTTTTTGGAAAGTTGCTAAACCCAATATTGGGCAGCAACTATAAAGAGGCACTCTACATCGAAGGAAGTATTGCATTAAGAGAGCAATAGGAGGCTGCTGGGCTTTCCTACGACATCATCTCAATACACAGAGGTGGAACAGAGAGAGGAAACCCATAGCAGGTTGCCAGCAATTAGGTTGCTGTCAAAAGATCAAGAAGGCGTGTGGGACAACTGCAGATCTGCAAGAAAGGCTTACAGATCAGCATCACTGCAGAAGGTGCAGCAACGTGTATTGAGGGACTGCTCTTTAGAGGTTACAGCATACAGCAACAAGGGCTGGTTTGGGGCTGAACTAGAGAGCAGTCAGAGAAGTGTCCACGTGTTCAGATCTGCTACAAAGGGGTATACAGGTGTGTATGTGAAAGAGGGCTAACAGAGAACTTAACAGCGAAGAAGGAGATTGATCGAGATCCTGACTGTGTTTGGGTTTTTGGTATATATTCTAAGGAATTTATATTGTACTCTCGTCTTTCTTCTTTCTCTATATAATAAAATCATTACACGCTCCGTGGACGTAGGCTAGGTGGACCAAACCACGTAAATCTTTGGTGTTGTTTGTGCTTGTGATTTTATTCCGATATTTTGGTGTGTTTATTATTTCCGCTAATAAACGCTAACAGATTCCAGTCCATTTCGTCCCAGTAAGGTTTACGAGTGTTTTGAGTCTGTATTTTCTTATACACCCTCTTGTCTCATTTAGGAAATTTTTATTTCTTAAGGATCATTTTCGTGCGGAGCGTGTCAAAAGGCTATTAATAGATTTTCTAAGTCAATACAAACCTGATACCAAAAAAATGAGGTCTGGGTCATGTCTCATTGTGTATATACTGTCAATCGAATTTATCCACAAAAGCTCAATAATGTTTTTCTAACTATGCAAAAAAATGTTTTCCTAACTTTTAAAAATATAAAAGTTGCTCATCTATGTTCATGGATTTATATTAAATATATAAAAAAGTTTTTTAGATATAATTTTGGCATTTAAATGAAAGCTTGACTTGTCACGGAGTCTTGGGCCTGTGACACTAGGCCCAACAATTTTACCAAGCTGTACTTTGTTTTTTAAAATAGAGTTATCCTCCTTGTCCATCTTACTTACCACTTTATTGCCAGAATGTAGGTGACTAAGATTATCAATATAATTTTATTTTATTTTTTGTGGTGTATGATTAAAAGTTTAGGTACTTGATAAGCATCTTGCTGCTTCTTTTTTCTTAAATTTATATGTGGAAAACTGTAGGATACCCAGTGTAAAACTCCCACAGGTGAACGCACTACTCCTAGAGCACACAAAGGTTAAGCATCTCGTTTATCTTTAATGACTTAAGGGGATCTTCTTGCTCTCAACTAATAGTAACTTGGATGGGGGCATCCAAGATTAAGAGCTAAGATTGTTAAAGCTGTTTTCTAACTTGCTTAAATGTTTTTCTAACTATGCAACAATGGATGATTTGAGACAACGAGAGTTAGAGGTGAAAATAATTATAGAATGTTGCATTTGGGCAAGTCAAAACTATAAAAGATGGTTTTCTTCCCATCAGGTTAGAATGTGATTTGGAGCTCATTGAAAAGGTTAAAGCTTTGATTTAATACGAAAATAAATGAATAAGACAAGTTTTTTGAAATAATTCCAAAATGCATGTAGGATAAGTATTTTAGGACAGAGGGATTATTATTATTCACACGCTCTAGTGTGTATTTGGGATCAAGAGAATTTTGCTTTTTTAGTCAATTTCAATTTCAATCCTCAACTTGAATGGGTGAATGGAATTGGACTTTGGCCTCTGTCTGCATTTGATATGTTGTATCCATGCATGCAGTAGCTCGTGCATTTCAGTTTCAATTGCATTTTTGTGCATCTGTATTGTGCTCATCATTTAAGAATCAAGAAGACAACCACTATAATTTCAAACCTAATTCCCCTCAAGTGACTGCAATTCACTAGTGAATCCCCCTGGCAATTGGAGTCCAAATTTTCATCATTTTGTCTTGTCAGCATCATGCTTTGTTTTTCCCGTTTTCTAGCCAGTTTTGTTGCAATTTAATACATTTGTTTTCTTTACTGCCTTCATGCTTCTTTTTCGGGGCTTACAATGACTAACTCTATGATTATCATTATTGAAGTTCTTAGAATCTAGTTAATTGAGTGAATTGTCTAACTAATTAATCTTCCAAATTGTGCAGTAAAAACTTACCATAAATTACTATTATTTCTATCATCAGTACAAATTTGTTTATTTAAATGAACCCATGTTTAAACATGGGCTAATTTTCAATCCAAGCTACTCACCCACTACTTAGTTCACTAACCATTTACTAATGGATGACCAGAAACGTTCTACCAATTCTTCATTTGGATGAATCAAGCTTAGCTTGAATAAGAGCTCTAGTCATTGTTCATTCCTCGTAGTAACAATATAATGCAGGAACATCAAATGGGTCGATCTCCCCCCGAAAATGCAGCAACATGGTTTACTCCCTGTAACCATAGTGAAGCCATGAGACTAGCACGACTCGTCCTTCTTCACCATTAGATCGCGCTTTTTCACTATATAATATTAAAACAAAGAAACACTCTGACAAATAAGTGCTTATTATTTCAAATAAAAAGATTGTAGGTTTGAATTACATAAGAGTTAAATCCCAACTGAGATAAGATAAATGGTTCGACAATGACAATAATGATCTGTCTGTTTATTGCACATAATCATCCAAAGTCATGCATTTTCTTTCACATTAATGAAATTTCATTTACCTGTCATAATAATAACAACTATAAAAATAATGAGTTCATCTTGCTTGCATTTAGAACAAGACCATACTAAATGCTAGCAAATTTATTTTCATCGAAGCTGCATCAAGCACATTTATTATAAGAGAGGAAGACCATGATTTGTAGTTCATGGAAATTTCAGAAATTCTCTTGCAATCTTTCCATTTCCTCCTTTGGGGAAGAAACCTCCAGGTTTATGCTCATCTCCTGTTCCATAAACAGTCCTGAGAATCTCAGCAGGTGTCCGCGAATACGACAGTGAGTTAGTGTTTGCCGATAGGATATTGCTGCTAGTTTTATTTTCTGCACCCAACTCCGGTGGCACAATCAATCCTTCATCTTTGATGCCACACATAGCCAGCATGTTCCTCAGATCAGATATATGCTCAGTGAAGTCTGCTACAGTGTAGTTGTAGGGATGTACGACTTCTTTTGCTCGCTCATACAGCAAGGTTCGGATAACTGCATCTTGGCCCGATTCCACACCTAAGAGCCCTGCTAACAGCTGAAAGAAAATTGTGGCCATAAATGTTGGCTACAAGAGAAATGATGGAAGAATTGGAATGATATTGTACAAACTAGAATCCATCCAACAGAGAAAAATGTTTTTGGTTATAACCGTACATCAAAATTTGATGTATAAGCTTCTGTCATATAACAAAGTTTGATTTTTGAAGCTATTTACATCATCATCAGACTAGCAGAGGATACCCATTTGATAGAACAGGAGCACTCCTGCATTGTCAATGATTATGAAGCATTGGATCAAAACAATAAACTGATGGTATTGTACATTGCTTTAATGGATTGGACAGCGCAATCGGCCTATGGTTCATTTCATCGCCTACTTGACCAATCACAGTACACACTGGTGAGAGTTGAGAGAGCATGTACTTACTCTCTTGGACTGGTATCCATTGATATTGGGGTTTGCACCCACATAAGCAACAAGGCCAACATAGGGGATTACGTAGGAAGCTAAAATGTAATTGGTGTTGATGTAGGGTCAAATGGAGGGCTGAGAGGGTGTCCAAACGCCTTGTCGAATAGTTCTGCAAAACTGCTGGCACTTAGGTCCATCAGTGGCCTCGGAAATCCTCCAACTGTTGTCTTAATAGCCCTGAAAAGGAAAACATTTCAACCCAAGCTTAATTCAGTAACACTCATGTTGTACATACAGCTTCAATGATATGGATAGAGATTTTGAGACAGAGAGAGAACCTTAAATGGCCCACTTCTTGATAGCCAAACTCTGCAATAATGTTGTGTGTTAGTTCATCGAGTTTGGCCTTCTGAGCTCCAATGGGAGGAGGTCCTCCCATGGCTAACTCTGGTTCAACAGAGTCCAGTCCATATCCAAGTGCTCCAAACAAGAAAAAATCTGCTTCCAAGTGCTCTAGGTTCAGTGCAAATTGCAGTAAGTCGACATCTTCTGGATAGATTGGCAGTGGGAATGGTGGGAGGCAAAGGTTCACATGTTGGGGAAGGGAGAGATACATGGAAGAATTCAGTTAAGAGGATTAGGAAGGAGAAGGAGAAGCTCAACCGAGACATTGTTCATGAGAATCAACAATTGAGGATTGAATTTGCTTATCCTCAATTGTTCACATAATATCCATATATACTGGAAGAACACGTCATCGGGAGAAGTGAATTAGCTTGAATGCAGTCAGGTGGAATATTCGCTCTTTGTGATTTACATCTGTCCAACTGTACTTCAGAACAAGATCCCCACACGTTTTTGTTTGTATGGATGGGTAGGCCACATTTTCAAGATTGTGATGAAAAATTCATCTCAATATTCATGTACATATTCTCAGGGTTGAGTGAGGACACTTAAATAACAGAAATGTAATGGGGGTGGGTGGATTCTGATAGCAACGTGATTCAGTCACGATCACATATTAGAAAGTCTTGAAATTCATTTTCCAAAGAAGGTTTTCAATCAATGGCTACAGGGGGATTTCTTAGGTTTTGGAAATGATCCAATTTGTAGAGTTGTGAACTGAGACAGAAATCAACAACTTCTCTTTCGTTGTATAATTTTCTTTTATTGTCAGGATTTACATTTGGGTGTTTCTGTTAGGTTCAACTGCTTCCATGAAAGCAAGTGCTTTAATAATCCAAGAAAAAGAAAGTAGAAGTGGTTCAGAACTTGTGGAAAATTTGAGTAGATCTATTAAATTCAGCTATTAGTGATGATTGTGGATTGGTAAATGGTGCATTCTCATTTAATAATCGTCAAATTATCATCTTACTGTGATCAAGTGTGGTCACATCAAGGAGTCCCAGCACTAGAAAGAATTTAGTGTTGGATGAATATATACGATAGATACCATTGTTTCTTTTCCAATGTAACGTGAGGAAATCTGTCGCCTTTGCTTGTCGTAAAGAAATTTTTGGTGAGGAAGGCTCTTCAATTTCTAAAGATAATAAAAACTTAGAAAACTTGACATATGGACTGAAAAACACTGAATTAAACCAATCAAATTAGTAGTTTTTGTTGAATTTGTTAGGCAATTTGATATGTGATTATGATATTATGAAGTATATAGTAATGAGGCTGTTGACATTATTGGATTTTTCTCGTCTCTAAAATGCTATAAATCTCAATAATATATTGAAATTTATCAATGACTTGTCACATATTTAGTGGGGTTTAACCTGGAGTGTGGGCCAACTTTTAATGAAATAGAGTAAAATATCTAATTTTTTGCGTTCTATTAATTTAAATTTTTTTGACATGATGATGATTAAACAGAACAAAACGGAAAAGAGATAGATGGGTGAATTTTCAACCCATCAATAATCTCACTCGTTGATTTTAACTTTGATAAATTTATTATTTATTTTAATAAAAGAAAAACTGAAAGTCGACAATCATGAGATTAGAATGATTAGTTAGAGAGAAACTTCACTCACCTCTTTATTTATGTAGTCTCCTTCACTTCATGTCTTTATACATGCAGCCTAGTATTCTTTAAAAAACAACCTTAACTTTGAAGGTCAATGCTTGCCTTTGCCAAGTTACTTTCCACCAGCTTCAATACCCTGAAGCAACTTCTATAGATTCAGTTTCATTAATAATTTATAGTCACTTGAGTTAAAAAATCAATTATTCTATTTTTGTAAGCTAGTGCCTCCCATATAATTTATTTAGTTATAAATAAGTTAATATTTCTCCTCTACGTGCTTAGTTTTTTTTATGACAAAGAAATTTAAGGCCCTCACTTTTCTTTATGTACGAGAGCATTGGATAAAACTCTAGATGCACAACCTCTACAAGTAACAGACATCGAGTGAGTACAAGACTCAAAGTTGGGACCTTTGGTTTCGATTTCATATTTAGTAGATATTCCAATTTCTTTGTAAATTATTCTATCGTTTGTCAATATGTTTTTTGAACTTTTTTTCTTTAAATCTTCTCTGAATTTAAAGAACTATTAATTGAAATATTGAATTTCGTTGCATTGAGGTGAAGCCAAACTTCTCAGTTTCAAGTTAGCACGACTCTGAACTGGACGAGCTAGTCAAACTCAATTTATTTATCTGGAACCAGTCAAAATCACTTTCAAGGCTAGAGGCCTTCAGATTTGTAACAGGATCCTCTAGTATTGTAGCACTAGATAACTTATAATGCCACAAATCAACCACTACCGCATGTACCAATTCAAAGATAAATTGTTCATCGTAAAAGATTTCAGCAACTTTCTAATAGCTGAAATGATCAATTAACTCTTAAATTGTTACCCGTGACAATTGCTAATTTGCGGCACTATAAATGTCTACCGCCGAGCATAGTTAAACCCATCGAATTTTTTGTAGTAAATTTTGTGAATGCTACCAGCAGCTCTTTCCATACACATCTTTAGAAGGGCACCATGCATCAGAAGAATCCCATCCATGCATCAAATGGGTCCCACAAAGTAAGTAGATTGCCTGACCAAAAAATTGAGCAATTCCTTCAACTAGAAGACCAAAAATTGATTTGAAGTTGGATTACTGGCGTTGTTTACTATTAATTGGTATCGTACATTGCCGGCTTGTGAGACATTTAGTTGGCCTGCCTTGACTTTTACCACCATGATTGATGGAAAAGAATGACAATAAAAAATAAAACTACAGACACATTTTTGAAAAAATAATAATATAACTTCATTAGAGGCAACAAATCTATCTAAAGCAGTATGATTTAGTATACTTCCCCATCCCAAATAGTGAAATCATAACTTTTGAATTGAATTATTGAATGAATTTAAAAAAAAAAAATTCAAAATTTGTGATTGAATATTCACACTCATTCATACCGCTCAAAAAAAAATTCACACTAATTCATTATGAATCGATTCACAATGGATCATTTCTCGAAGAAGGCTGGCATAACACTCGTGTAGAGGTTTACAGTTTAGAAACTACAACTAAATTTTAGTTAATAGGGTGTAAAATTTGAGGATTATTATTTATTTATGGGCAGTACAAGTAGGAAGCTGCAAAATATCTAATTCAACCTACTTTGGTCCTGTGTTTAGGTGCTTCCTAACCCACCTACACATCAATTCAATGCACTTCAATAAACATTTATTTGAGACCATGTGTTCTCTCTCTAATAAAATTCCAATAACTTTATTTCCTAATATTTTAAAAACGTGAGGATGAGTGTCAAAACTACTCCTAATGCTTTATCTGTAATTATCCTTATGATTGAATAAAATAAAACCGAAACCCGTATAGACATACCTATTGAACAGTCAAAGAAAAGGCCCCGGACGTATTGATAATATTAGATAGTCAGTAAATTCTAAGGTGTTGGCCCAGTGAATGAGACACAAGATTTCAGGATGGCCACTCTCTTTAGGATATGTAGAGAGTAAGGTCCTATCTTTTGAACCCGGCATATGTGCAGAGAAGCGTGCACATGTTCTAAAGGACTAGTTGGACGAGACACGTGGACACTTTTGGTCATAAAAAAAAAAAGTAGTTAGTAGTAAGTTGGTTAGGATAATTGGTTAGTTAATATTTAAATTTAATTTTGTTTTAACTGCTGTGAAAACTGATGTCAGTCATTATAAATATAATGACTAATCCATCATCTGAGTATGGTGGTGAGATTCGATTTCAACACTGGACCCATTTTAAATCATCACAATCAAGAAATAATTAGGTGGAAACCAATGGAAAGACAGGTCTTGACGTCACTCAAACTCTACAATCAAGCAAGCCTTTCGAGCCAAAGCCCAAATTACAGTTTGTATATCATCAAATCTGGGCCGTTTAATGAAAATTCTATCACAGATTATTGAAAGCTTACTTGCTGCTAAGTATACAGTTCCAATATAATTCTGGGTACACAGTTAATTGATACATTCTTCATATTATTATGTCTAATCATACAGACCAAGCTGCACAGGTTACATTCAATCACCATATTTGTGAGTGCCAGGTAACATTCAATCTAACTAATGCCAAAACCACAAGATATTTAGATATAAGCAACCTTATTGAACAAAATTACAAATCTAAAATGATATGAAACTTTGAACTGAACTCACATAGCTATTTATTGCTCAATCTAACGCTTAGTATTTATAATACACTGTGCAAACGGCTAATTCCCTAGGTCTCAGGGAGCCTCTCTGAGGTCTCGAGGCCAAATAAGGTATGACACCTAAGGCACTGATGAGCACAGGAAAATGACTATTTTACCCTTATATTTGGGCTAGGTAGCCCTTTGTTTTGTGTGTTTTAGGATATGCTTAATGGGATTTTGGAAGTTTTGCAGGATTTACAGGGAATACAAGATATGAGAATTCAAATGATGAATTTTGCAATTTATGGACATAAGTTGATATTTTTGGAAAGTTGGAATTTTTAATAATTATTTTACTACAATTTTAGGGGTTTTATTGTAAACTAATTAATTCAAATCCATTTATGAAGAGTTTGGATTAATTTAGTACATTTTTAGAATTGATTGTAAGTGATAAAATTAATTATTAGATTTTCTATAGTTTGAAAAGCCCAATTGTTGAGCCCATTAAGAAAAGCCCATGAAGAAATCCACATGTGTGGAGACTATTTTCATCATCTCAAGATACATAATGAGGAAATTCGAAATTTACAAGTCATTAGAAGAATATTTTCGAATTTGACAAGTAGATTAAGGAAAAAGAAACAAAATAAGAAGGGAGAAAAAGAAGGAAGGTTTGACACATCTTTAGTATTTTGGCCATAAAGTTTCACCCAAATGTACGATTACTTTGATTTTTTTGGGTTGGAAAGAAGACTTCAAGGACAATAACTTTGTAGTTTATGACTTTTCTTGATTCGGACGTTAAATAGGTCAAAACTGAGCTGCAAGGTGGTATATGTAAAAAACTCGATTTTGCACCCACTTTCCTTGTACGAAATTTACTATTTTTTTTCCACTTCCTTACCTCTTTTGAGTCATTCCATATTTAACACAAACCATATCATCCCTCCATGTGTCCCTTGCTTTATTTAAATCCAAGGCATTCATTCTACATTCTTTCATCTATAAATACTAGCCCTCTCCCATTGCGAAAATTGAACTTGGCTGAAGAAATTGAAGGGCTGTGCATAGGAGAGGAGGGAAAGATGAGAAGAAGAGAAACTTTGGCAATTTTGATTTCTACAAGGGTTTGAGGTTGGTGGTTTTTAATTTTCCATTGTATTATTGAGTTCTCTTAATTCCAAAATCCTTTGTTTTGTAATTCTAATTTTATATTTTAATAATAAGAGAAAGGTGTGATGAAATATTTAGTGTATGGTTTTCCAATTATTTGATGTATGGTGATTATTTGATTTTATTTTTATTCTTTAATTAAGTCCATGTGTGAATTTATTTTAAGCATTTCAAATTAAATGTGATGAAAATTTAGATTGAATAGACTTCCTTCTTCGATCTAAGGCTTTTATTTTAAGAGTGCAATAAAATATTTTAGATTTGGAAGAAAAAGTGTAAATTCTATTCATTTTAAGGTTTAATTTGAGATTTTTAATTTAATGTAATCCATGGATTTAATTCTTAGAATAATTATGGATGAAAATTTTGAATGTAATGATTGGTAATTTACGTGAGCTCCGTATTCTAGGCCTTTGTTTTATTTTGAAAATATGAAAAATAATGCCTTCTTAATTTACTTGAATCAGTTCCATTATAAATATGTACATAGGTAATCTTAGTTGTTTTTAATTTTATTTTTGTTTATAAATCCAAAATTCTTGAAAATTGTGGAACTAGGTTGGTAAATTAATTAATTGCATCTTAATTTTGTCTTCTAAGTTAGATTAAGATTATTTATAATTTTTAGATTAATTCCATCATCTTAATTGAAACTAGATAAATTTTGTGTTTTCCATGAAAAATAGATCTCTTGAATGGTTAATTTCTAATTTTAGATGTTGTTCCTATTTTTGGACTTATTTTCTATTTTTAGAATATTTCTAAATTAAAATTAGATTTCCTAGATTAGAGAATTAACTCTATATTTATGATTTATCTCCATATTTTCTAAATTTCTTAATTTATATAATTCAGTGGTATGTTTTTCACGGATATATTTCCTAAGTTCCGATGGGTTCGACCTCGCACTCAATCGTTATATTATCTAATGGTTCATGCGCTTGTGAGTTTTAAATTTAAAATTTGCACAACAGGCACAACGACCAGTCACGAGGTCTCGGAAAGCCTCCCTAAGGTCTTGAGACCTCCTCGAGATCTCAAGAGGACCCTGAGATCTAGGGGCTGAAAGCAATTTGAAAATATAGTCAAATATTTATTTTGCTCTCTGGATTATTGCCGAGGTCTCGGAATTTTCTCAAGACCATGAGGTCGAGATCTCGAAACCTACCCGAGGTCTCAGGACTGAGAGCAAAAGATTTTTACAGGCAGTTTTATGCTCTTTGTCTCTGAAAAGCTAACGAGGGCTCACAGATATATGCCTCTAAGTCCTCGGGATTGAATGTTTAAGGTTTGACTATTTTGGTCCAGTGACATTCTAGATACCATGGTCTCTAAGCCTACGGAGGTTTGGGTTTCACCTAAAGTTCTTAAAGGTCATTTTACCTAGTTGGTTGCCTAACACTTGATGAGATGTCCACCGCAGCTTTTGATCTTTATCTAGTCTTCTTGCAACATCTTCAATCTTTTGAGGCACGGTCCGGCACGGTCACAGAAATGACAATATAGAGACTCGATCAAACCGGAACACTAACAATCTCTCCCTCTGTTAATTTCGTGACAAAACCTAACTCTTAAAAATTACAACAATGAATTCTACAATAGTGTAGTTGTAGGGATGCACAAGTTCATCAGTTTTTTCATAGAGTAAGGCTCTAATCACTGCATCTTGGCTATATTCAACTGCTAAGAGCCCTGCCACCAACTAAAAGAAAAAACAACATACAACTTATCTATATCATTATGAAGCAATAATCAAAACAACCTAATCAGTTTCCAACTCAACTACTACTTTGCAAAATGAGAATGCTAATCAAGAAGAGGCCGACCAAGATGATGTTCATTCCAATAGCTAGAGTTATCGAGGGCAGCTAAGTGTTCAACTTGAAGAGTCTCTCAAGTTCGACTGTTTTCTGTAGTTGGGTTTCATCAGAGTCAGACCTCAGAGGGATTGAGCAAATTATCTGAATCTGCATAATCATGTATACAATTTTTAAAGCATAGTCTAATTGATTTATCTATGTGCTTTTTATAAATCTTATATTTAAATATATTCTTGTATGACCGATATCCATGGTCCCAAACAAGCCCCACATAGGGATTCTCAATATAATACATTACATTTAATATGTGTACCACACACGTGAATGATGTGTGCACATTTCAAGTGGGAAGCCAAAAAGGGTGTGCCTCCTACTCAATCGGACCTTCACAGTAGCATGTGATGTCTTGAGAAGCTGGAATCCTAAGTTTGATTCTCAAAAGATCACTTCTAAGTTATCCGATTGAGAGTGAAAAAAAAATCCTTTTATAACTATGTCTTGTAAATCAATATGATGCATACTCTAAACCCACAGTAAGCCCCATGTGTTTCCATTACCATCTCATGAATAAAGACCGCTTGTGTACACAAACTACACTAACTGTTGGATTAAAGAGGTGATAAATTGTTCATTTATTTATTTTTTAATCTTTTGCACCATCAAAAGACACATAAAGCAGGCTTGGTTTTCCGTTTGGCCCATATGAGGAAGGACCTTTTGAACTTTCTGAATCAAACCACAAAATTTTCACGTAAACTTTTGGCTAAAATGAAGGTGGCGGGATGAGTGGAGATCTGTTAATTTAAGTTGTGCATGAAATTCCATATCATTGATTGAGGAATTTATAAAATTTCCGCCCCTATTGTGTCTTTCTTAGAATTTAAGTGGTAAAACCCCCTCCTCCATTGATTACCACTTTTCCAAATTTCAGACAATCAGACTTCAGATACTGCAATTACAGAAAAGTTTGAATTTTCATTAAAATTCCAACGTTAATCCTACTGATCACTACTCAAAAGGCTCATGAACTCCTCCCCAAAAGTAGATAGGTAGAGTGAGAATCAAAATAACATATGAGACAACTATTTTGAGACAGTCCTAAAATGAATATCAAAGAACTAAATTGGGAAAAGCGAGTATTTCATATGAATATATGATTGTATACTATAGAAACAACTACAGTATTCAACACTTATTGTATGATATATGAAAGAGCTACTATTTCAAATAATATAACTACTAAAGTGTGTAATTCCTAATGCTATATAAACCTTTCTAGTTTCTATGAAGAGGAAAGGAATAACAAATTATTTGTAGAGACTATAGAGTATCTAGACAAGAAGATTCAATAGGATCTACAACTCCATCTCTTTATGGTCAGTCATTGTGCTTCAGATATCCTTTAGCGATCTTCCCATTGCCTCCGTTTGGAAGAAAGCCTCCAGGCTTGCCTTCATCTCCAGTTCCATAGACAATTCTCAGAACTTCAGCAGTTGTTCGAGCATATCCAACAGAGTTGGCATCAGCTGATAATATATTGCTTCTAGTCTTTTTCTCTGCACCATATTTTTTGCCAACAATGAGGCCTTCATCTTTGATGCCACAACCTCCCAACTGGTTTCGGAGATTCGATATGCGGTCGGTGAATTCTCCAACAGTGTAGCTGTAGGGATGCACAAGTTCATCAGCTTTGTCATAGAGTAAGGCTCTGATCACTGCATCTTGGCCAGATTCAACTGCTAAGAGCCCTGCTAGCAACTAAAAGGATAAAACAACATACAACTTAATTATATCATAATGAAGAAATAATCAAAACAACCTAATCAGCGAGGGGTGACAGATTCATTTGAGCTTAGCCAGGCTTTGGCAAACCCAAATTAAATTCATGATCTCTATCTCTCATTCTCCCATTTTATTGACACCATGTTGCTTTAAAAACTGTAAAATGAACAGATCATAGATGAATTGTACCCCTGGAATCAAGCTTCAGCACACTGGGCCTAAAGCCCCAGCCCATATTCAAACTATTTTGTTGGGTCATATTTGAACTCCACACAAGCCAGCCGCCTTGGTGCTTTACATAGAAGCTAAGGCTTGGACTGTTTTTTATCCCAAGTTGAAGAATAGATAATATATACAACAATTAGAAAATAAGTAATATATGGGGTTAAATACCTTTCTTGAAGCATAGCCATTGATGGTAGGGTTAGTGCCCACATATGCCACAAGACCAACATATGGGATTACATATGAAGCCAAGAGGTAATTGACAGAATTGGCATATGGGTCAAAGGGAGGGCTCAGACTGTGACCAACTGCTGCATCAAAAATCTTTGCAAAATGTTTCCCGCTCAAGTCCATCAGAGCCCTTGGAAATCCTCCAACTGTTGATGTGATAGCCCTGACGAAATGACAACAAAATTTATTCTTGCATTAAAATATGATTGCAGAGAGAGATTGAGAGAGAGAGAGAGAGATTGTTACTTCAAATGGCCCACTTCTTGATAGCCAAACTCCTCAATGATGAGTCGTGTAACATTGTCTAGATTAGCTTTTCTGCCACCAATGGAAGGTGGGCCACCCATAGCTAAATTTGGATCCACATTGTCTAAACCATATCCTAATGCACCATAGAGGAACCAATCTGTTTCAAGGAATTCCAGATTCAAAGCAAATCTGATTTGTTCCACATCATTTGGGTGCACTGCAACTCCAGATTTAGGGCTCGAATAACATGATTTACCCTCTGACCCAGAAACCAGAAACGCAAGCAAGAAGATGGAAAGAGCATTCTTCAACATTTTTTTAAGAACCGAGAACAGGAATGATGGAGCAATGTAAATGTAGGTGGTGAATTGGCTTTTTATAATGGAAAAATTGCTATCTTAGGTGTGGGTTTGGATCGGTACATGATTCTATCACAAATTAGTTCATGGATAACCAATGACGTAGGACGTAAATCCACTGCCCAGAAAAAGAAAATTGCCGTTCCCATTTGATATATTTTTTTTTAATATATTTCTTTCCTTCTTTACGAAACTTTGATGAGCATGCGTGATTTAGCCAGGGCCGGCTACACACATAAGCGAAAAAGTCAATCGCCTCAGGCCCCCACTTATAAAAGGGTCTAATTTTCTAATCCACACTTGGCAGCAAACCAATGTTTTTTCCTAGACAGTGATCAATGAGATCACCTTCGATTCACAAATGGAGTCCCACTCATTCGAGAAAATGAGTAAGGGCGTCGACTTTTATTTCAGATCACACATCGTTGAAACTGCCTCAAACCTCTCATTTATTTAACCATTTATCTTATCTTATGCCTAAATTTTTATCTCAATATGTAACTGATTTCTTTTCTTTTGTTCTCCATGAACCTTAAATTTAAGAATTGAAATTTAAAAAAGAAATAAATTTGATTTTAACAAAACTTGAATTCAAAAATTTATTAGTAATTTTACAAGAACGAAGAAAAATAATTTTAGATAAACTCTTTTTATTATATATAATTAAAATTTTAATTAAATAATACTTATAATAATATATTAAGGGTTTAGGGTTTAGGATTTAAAATTTTTGCTTGTGTTGAGCCGGCTCTGGATGTAACATGCGTTTGAAAAAGCTATTTTCGGAGATGGGGCGTTTGGAAACAGATGGCATGAAAGAAAATGGGAAAACGTTCAGAAAAGTAGGAAACGCCCCTAACGTTTCTTTTCTATCTTTTACTTCTTTGTTTTTTAATTTCTATTTTCTATTTTTTTTGTTTTATTTCTTACTTTATTTTTTCTTTTTCTTTTTTTGAATTTAGAGAAACCACAAGGCAGCGTAAAACCTTCTCTACCCCTAAGGCATATTAGATTATTGAGGCTCGAATCGGCATCGGCATCCTCCCACTTTTAAGATCGAAGGCAACCAAAGTGAGTTATTTTCCCGTTTTAATATAACACCCGGGATTGGATTGTAAAATTTATTATTATTCTTTTTTCGAAATGGGTAAAATTTATTATTATTGAAACCAAAAAGTTTTCAATCAATGGCTACAGGGGGATTTCTTAGGTTTTGGAAATGACCCAATTTGTAGAGTTGTGAACTGAGACAGAAATCATCAACTTCTCTTTCGTTGTATAATTGTTTTTTATTGTCAGTATTTACATTTGGGTGTTTCTTTTAGGTTCAACTGCTTCCATGAAAGCAAGTGCTTTAATAATCCAAGAAAAAGAAGGTAGAAGTGGTTCAGAACTTGTGGAAAATTTGAGTAGATCTATTAAATTCAGCTTTTAGTGATGATTGTGGATTGGAAAATGGTGCATTCTCATTTAATAATCGTCAAATTATCATCTTACTGTGATCAATTGTGGTCACACCAAGGAGTTTAGCCTCACTCTCAAGTTGTGGTCCAGCCTACGGATGAATATATACCATAGATACCATTGCTTCTTTTCCAAGGTAACGTGAGGAAATCTGTCGCCTTTGCTTGTCGTAAAGAAATTTTTGGTGAGAAAGGCTCTTCAATTTCTAAAGATAATAAAAACTTAGAAAACTTGACATATGGACTGAAAAACACTGAATTAAACCAATCAAATTAGTAGCTTTTGTTGAATTTATTAGGTAATTTGATATGTGATTATGATATTATGAAGTATAGTAATGAGGCTATTGATATTATTGGATTTTCTCATTGTTATAAATCTCAACAATATATTGAAATTTATCGATGACTTGTCACGTGTTTAGTAGGGTTCAACTTGAAATGTGGACCAACTCTTAATGAAATAGAGTAAAATATTTAATTTTTCACATTCCATCAACTTAAAAGTTTTGACATGAGGGAACCATACATCAGAGGAATCCCATCCATGCATCAGATGGATCCCACAAAGGCAATTCCTTCAACTATAAGACCCAAAAATTGATTTGAAGTTGGATTACTAGCGTTGTTTACTGTTGATTGGTATCGTACATTGCCAGCTTGTGACTCAATTAGTTGGTCTGCCTTGACTTTTTGGACTAAGCACTTGATTCATGGAAAATGACAAGTCAAAAATAAAACTACAGAGACACTTTTTTGACAAAATAATAATAATAACTTCATTACCGGCATCAAATCTATCTAAAGCAGTATGATTTACAATTATTCTCCATCCCAAATAGTGAAATCAAAGGATTGAGAGGTACAGGTAGGGAACCACAAATGGATCAATTTTTTTTTTTTTTAATTTACGTGTGGGAAACCGTGAGATACCGACCGTAAAACCTCCACGGGTGAACCCTACCCCTAAGGCATACCAAAGTTAAGCCATGGAGACTCAAACCCGTGACCTCCCGCTTCCAGAAGCAGGAGGTAACCAGTTGAGCACACAACTGGACCAATTGATAAGTTATACATGGTACACTGAAGTTGAGAGCTGGCGGAAGAAGGAGAATTGATCCACGTGAAACAGTTCACAATAAAATTGTTTAAACTTTTAATGATAACTTTTGAATTGAATTTTATTAGATGAATTTTAAAAAAATGACAGTTTTTTTTTTTTTCATTCAAAAGTTGTGATTGAATATTCACACTAACTCATTATGAATCGATTCACAATAGATCATTTCTTGAAGAGAAAGGTTGGCATAACACTCATGTAGAGGTTTACAATTACAACTAAACATTTATTCAATGTAGTCCAATAAACATTTATTTGGGACCATGTGTTCTCTCTCTAATAAAACATGTAAAAATGTAAAATTAAGAGAATATGCTTGGACATGAATATAGTTGTAATTTTTCTCCCGGGCTAGTATAATATACGACGAAGTTTGCAAGTGATTTTATATATATCTACAGAATCAGTCTGTCTTCCAAAATGTGATGACAATGTCCATATTACTAAAAAATATATGAATATTCTAAATGTCGAATTTAGAGAAAATACATCTTTATTATTTACTGAAATCTTTCAGAAATGATCCATTGTGAACCAGTTCATGGTGTATCAGTGTGAACTTTCAATCATAACTTTCAATGAGCAAAAACTTATCAAGTTTTCCTTTTAAATTCATCCAAAAGTTAAATTCAAGGGTTGTGATTAAAAACTTACACCAATTTTTATAAACTGATTCATAATGGATTATTTCTCAAGACCTCAACCCATGAGTGCGTTTTTGCCTTCTTACCATAGTTTTCTTAATTTTGTTTCTTTAATCATAAATTGATTTGAAAAAAAATTCTTAGAAATGAAAAATGTATAGAAAATGTCTATTTTTCTCTTTACATTTCCAGCTCTCCTCATTGGAAAAATTAACTATTTTAAAAATGTGCTGATCTTTATTTTCCAATCTGAAGGAAAGTGTGTATTTCCTTATTGAAAATAAGATTTAAAGGAGAAATCATATCTTTCAATGAACTAAGTTCTTAAAATATGGAACTCCAAGTTGCTATGGATAGAGAATTCACGAGTTCTTTAACTTGAAAGATCTAGTGCTCTGACAAGCAATGCCAAATGAAAAGTCCCATACTTTGATCAAGAAAAATACATGAATAAATAGATTATCATAAAGACTTTTAAACTATGAAAAACGGATATCATTGAATCATCCCCTCCTCTAATCTTTAAGATAAAAATCAAACCATTAGATAAATATTTTTGCCTATCATGATCAATTTAACAATGAAGATACATCAAATGGACATCAACAAAGGTTGAATCTAAATTTGAAGAAGAAAATAACCATCCATGTGAACTAAAATCATACATTTGATTTATGATTAAAATTCTAAGTTGGATGTTTACTTTATAGGCAAATGTTCTACAAAGATCAATCTCTATTTCACAAAATAGAGACCTTTATCTAGAGTTCTCTAACTATTGATCCAAATCATTCGCATCGACCTACTCGATGCATAGTTAAATTCTCCTTTATTTATAGCCAAAATGAAGAAGAGTTGAAATTTCTCCAACCTTGAATGTAGTTAATGACTCTATTGCGTCTGCAGGCCTTAATTTTTTTAAGACAAGTCTCTCTTCTTAATGGTTGGGTGGGCTGTTCTTTCACCTTCTTTATTTTCTAATGTTTTAAAAACGTGAGGACGAGAGTCAAAACTCTTCCTAATGTTTTATATGTAATTATCCTTATGATTGATAATAAAAATCGAAACCCATATCAACATATCTATTGGACAGGCAAAGAAAAGATCCTGGGTATGGATGTATTGATAATATTATGTACTTAATAAACTCTAAGAGGTTGGTCTAGTGGCTAAGACACAAAACTTACGAAAGGCCACTTTCTTTAGGATATATATAGAGTAAGGTCCCACCGCTTGAACTCGACATGTGTGTATAGAGAGACTTACACATGCCCCGAAGGACTAGTCGGAAAAGACGCCTGGATACCTTCGTTCATCAAAAAAATATTAAGTAGTTAGTAGTTAGGATAACTAGTTAGTTAGGTTAGGTAATATTTAAAAATTTGTATTAACTGATGTTAGTCATTATAAATTCATTATCTGAGTATGGTGGTGAGATTCGATTTCAACATTGGACCCATTTTAAATCATCACAATCAAGAAATAATTAGGTGGAAACCAATGGAAAGACAGGTCTTGACGTCACTCAAACTCTACAATCAAGCAAGCCTTTCGAGCCAAAGCCCAAATTACAGTTTGTATATCATCAAATCTGGGCCGTTTAATGAAAATTCTATCACAGATTATTGAAAGCTTACTTGCTTCTAAGTATACAGTTCCAATATAATTCTGGGTACACAGTTAATTGATACATTCTTCATATTATTATGTCTAATCATACAGACCAAGCTGCACAGGTTACATTCAATCACCATATTTGTGAGTGCCAGGTAACATTCAATCTAACTAATGCCAAAACCACAAGATATATAGATATAAGCAACCTTATTGAACAAAATTACAAATCTAAAATGATATGTAACTCTGAACTGAACTCACATAGCTATTTATTGCTCAATCTTAAGCTTAGCACCATCTAAGGTATTCTTGAGCAACATTGCAACGGTCATCTAAGCCTACATCTCTTACTAGTCTATAACCTGATTTCTTACTTGTGTCATCGATTGCATTTGTTCCCACATCAATAACTGCTGCACTTGATTTAATCCAGTCTCCCTTAATCTGAAAAAGATAAAAAAAAAAAAACGAAGAGTAAGTGTAAGTTCGGGCTAGATCAATACATGGGTTCTTGAGGGTGGGTCAATTGGACTAATTCCAATTTTATTTACCTTTAGATTATTCAACAAATGTGAAGCGGAATAAACAAGTGTGCAAACAGTAAACAAAACCATATATGCAAAACAATTTATAGTGGTTCGCCGAACCTACGTCCACTCTTTGACTCACCCAACCTTGGGTTGTCCGGAACTGACTATGATAGGGTAAACCACCTTAACAATACACATTTAGTTTTGAAAGGTTCAACCACTAAGGTCTACTTCTTGACACCCATTTTTTATGGTGGTTCGTTCATAGATGTATTTTCCATTGTGCAATGTTTAAAATAAAAAAGTAAAAGAACATTTGCCTTGGGCTTTCACGATTCTTGAAAATGTGTTCTTTAATGTTGCCTCCGCGCTCGGTCTTCAGTGCTTGGTGATCTTTAGTGCATACAACCAAGGACGAGGCTAGGTCTAGGGTAGGATCTACAGTTGTCCCTAGATGGTTCAACTCTTAATCACATCCATGAATTGCTTAACACAGCTTTAGAGTAATCCATGGATGTTTGTAGATGTGCACCGAGAGAAGAAGAGAGGTTCAAAGGTGTTTGACAATGGTTGTAATCTCTACTTGGAGTCTAGGAGGGATTAAAGTTTTATCTCAATTAAAAGCCTTAATCTTGATTAGCCAAGCATGCTTAGTATTATAATACACTGTGCAAAAGGCTAATTCCCTAGGTCTCGAGGCCAAATAAGGTATGACACCTAAGGCATAACAGCTAGTCACGAGGTCTCAGAAAGCCAGGCCTCCTTGAGATCTCAGGAGGACCCTGAGATCTCGGGCTGAGAGCAGTCTGAAAATACAGTCAAATATTTATTTTGCTCTCTGGATTATTGCCGAGGTCTCAGAATTTTCTCAAGACCATGAGGTCGAGATCTCGAAACTTACCCAAGGTCTAGGGACTGAGAGCAAAAGATTTTTACAGATAGTTTTGTGCTCTTTGTCTCTGGAAAGCTAACGAGGGCTCGAGATATGTCTCTAAGTCCTCAGGATTGAATGTTTAAGGTTTGACTATTTTGGTCCAGTGACATTCTAGATACCATAGTCTCTAAGCCTATGAAGGTTTGGATTTCACCTAGAGTTTTCTAAGGTCATTTTTCCTAGTTAGTTGCCAAACACTTGATGAGATGTCCACATCAGCTTTTGATCTTCATCTAGTTTTCTTGCAATATCTTCAATCTTCTGAGGCAAGGTTCGGCACGGTCACAGAATTGACAATATAGGGACTCAATCGAACCGGGACAGTAACAATCTCTCCCTCTGTCAATTTCATGACAAAACCTAACACTTAAAAATTCCAACAATGAATTCTACAATAGTGTAGTTGTAGGGATGCACAAGTTCATCAGCTTTTTCATAGAGTAGGGCTCTGATCACTGCATCTTGGCTATATTCAACTGCTAAGAGCCCTTCCACTAAAAGAAAAAACAACATACATATCATTATGAAGCAATAATCAAAACAACCTAATCAGCAAGTGGCTGACTACATCTCCTGTATTATGTAGATTGAGCCCAATTTGGCCTCATCTGGTCAAGCCTGAGCACAAGCCTAGATGTAAAGAACAGATTCATTTGAGCTTAGCTAAGCTTTGGCAAGCCCAAATTAAATTCATGATCTCTCGCTCTCTCTCATTTTATTGACACCATGCTGCTTTAAAAACTGTAAAATGAACAGATCATAAACGAATATGAAGTTATCATCATCATCACCAAAGTTAGTGTATTACCTTTTGAGTTCTATATTTTCCCTCTGTTTATGAATATGTGAAATAATTAAATCCTACAAGTATAAAATGATACATTGTATTTGCATGGGTATACATTGATAAAATAATTCATGGAACAATACTGATGACAATGATCACAATAATGATATATAATATTTGTAATAAAAATGGGCGTGAATCAAGCTTTATCACACTGGGCCTAAATCCCCAGCCCATATTCAAACTATTTTGTTGAGTCATATTTGAACGCCACACAAGCTGAGGTTAACCCATGTCCAGCTGCCTTGGTGCTTTAGTAAAATTCGGCCGATACACTAAGTATCGGCCAGATAAAAAAAAATCGGTCGAATATGGATTGTGGGCCCCGTCAATATCTCGGCCGATATTTATATTTTAAATTTTTTTTAAAAAAAAGCCTTTTTTATTTTCTTAAATTAATTTTTTAAAAAAAAGGTCACTGAGATTTCTGAAAAAAAAAAGTATTTTAAAGAGAAAAAAAAAATTCAACCAAGATCGCCGAATTTTCAGCCCCCGTGCTTACATATGCCACAAGACCATCATATGGGATTACATATGAAGACAAGGTAATTGACGGAATTGGCATATGGGTCAAAGGGAGGGCTCAGACTGTGACCAACTGCTGCATCAAAAATCTTTGCAAAATGTCTTCCACTCGAGTCCATCAGAGCCCTTGGAATTCCTCTAACTGTTGATGTGATCCCTGATGAAATCACAAACAAAATTCATTCTTGCAATAAAATATGAATGATTTTGAGTCATTAAAGACGACAAATTGGCACCAAAGCCGGCCTTCGTGTTTCCTTAACTTGTCACAGACTCTCGAATCCGTGACACTAGACACAGCAATTTTTTTTTTTTTTAAATTTACATGTAAGAAACTATGTGAAATCCAGCCTAAAACTCTCACGAGTGTTACCCACAGCCCTTAAAGTAAACCAAGTTAGGTAATACGTGTTTGAATTTGACACCTCCTGTTTTCTAAAGTAAGAAATTAACCAGTTGAATTACACCCATGTGGACTTAGGCCTAATAAGTTTATCAAGTTGTACTTTGTTTTTTTAAATAGAGTTATTCTCCATATTCATCTTGATTACCACTTTATTGCCAGAATGTAAGGGTGACTAAGATTATCAATTGAATTTTATTTTTATTTTTTATGGTGTATGATTAAAAGTTTAGGTATTCTAGCACGCTATCTGATAAGCATCTTGCTTATCTTTAGTGACTTGGAGGATCTTCCTGCTCTCAGCTAATTAATGAATTAGACTTCGATGTTTATATTTTATATTAACATCAAGTATCATCTTGTAATAAATTAAATTTATTCCTATTTTATCTATTTTTTTCAAAATAGTTTGAAAACCCAACTTAAAATAAAAAATCATATCAATTACCTAATACTAATTAAAAAATTAGAATAGTCATTTAGAAATCCAATTTTTCTTTTAAGAGACACTCGATTTCAAAATTTTATATAAAATTACTATTTTGCTTATCAGTTTTGTGTAGACGAATCGTCATTTTTAAAAAAATTGAAGGTCAAAAAAGTAATTTTCATATAAATTTTGAAATTAAATATCTTTTAAAAGAAAAATGAGGTGGCTAAATGATCACCATTTAATGTCAAAATCAATTTATTGTGAGAAAACTCCAATTGCCCGGAGCAACGGACACCAATTTAACGCCACCCCTTCATGAAATCCACGTGCAAAATAAAACATCATATGCGACAAATACAAAGTAATTGATTAAGCTTAGCAATAAGATGATAATTATTAAAATAATCAGAATGTTTGCCATGAGTTCCTTTAAATAATTTGGAGCATGTGTGCTCCACATTATTTTAATTTTCAATGTAATTATTATCAATTTATTACAAGACACGTATTTTTTAATTTGATTTTTAATCAATCTCAACTTTCAATGGCACGTTGGCATGTTAAGATTATTAAAAGGATTTATTTTCAAATAATCTTCAAAGTTGAATTTAATAAAATTTTAATATAGAATTATTAACTTTAAATTACATATACGTCCCCATTCTTGAATCTCAATAATAATATGAATAGAGTTACGAATAAAAGAGAATTTTACTCTTAAATAGAAAGACACTGTATAAATAAAAATTTGTCACAAATGATCATTTCAATTTTTAAGACGTTAAAAGTTTGACTGTTGAATTTTTTTTTTCAATACCAAAATTTAAAAGGTTTGCGCTTAAGTTGATTGAGACAATCAAAATTCAATACCAAAATCAAAGTCCAAAATCCAAATTTGAGTTCGAAATGATAAAAACTTGAAAGCATGGTTTTCTTTAATTAACATTAATGTATAAATATAAAATACGTATAACATAATTTATGATTTATAAAATTTAATATTATAACCTAAACTAATCTCATACCATGAGAAATTGTACTTGTACACATGATACAATCTTGTGTACCATTTATTTTGAACTTTTATCATATAAATATTGTTGACCCACTAAAGAAGTATTATCATAAATTCACGTGCCATGTATTCCAGAACTAAACAATGTGTTGCCAGCCATGAAATATGAAGGTCAAAAGAATTTTTTATTTATTTTTAATGTAAGAAAAAAAAAAAAAAAATGGTGGCAACAACAAACATAGAAGTCTTTCTTAATTTGATCCGTTGTAGGTAGATTTTTATAATATTAGCTACATTGTACCTATTAAATAAGTGTATAAGAATCATAGTGATTAACAATCATTTAAAGTCATTAAAACTGTAATAGTTTAAAAAACATTTTTTAAGATTAGGTTACGTGATTTTTACAAAGTTTTCTATTCATAGAAATATCATTCAATGGGGCATCAAATGGAGAGGAAGTGGGCTCTATGTATGATGTCTATTATTTGGATTTAAAATAATTTAAGGTAATTAATGTTTGGAGAGCTCACACAATATTATAAATGAGTGAAATGGTGTTCGCATCCTTAGCCCCTCGAGGAAATAGGATTCTCAAAAGATATCTGATTTTTCTGTGATTAATTTACTATTAATGAGAAATTCATGTCTTAAGGTCTCTTTGAGACAAAATTATTAGTGTTAGAGACTCTGTTAGCTCAATATTTTAAAGGCAACTTATTTTTTTAATTAGAGCTGGAACTCGGATAGGAACCTATATAAAAATTACTAAGTCTGATTTGATCTGACCTAGAATCTGATAAACTGATCCGATCTGAATTCAAATTCTATAGCCCGACCCATTTTTAGTTTGAATTTAGATAAAAAAACTTAACAACAGTTTGACTTATGAATTTATGCTTTAAGCATAATATCAAAGAAATAAAATTTTATTTAAAAGTAATTTTTATATTTAATTGATTGGTTCTAACCTTTTAATACGGGAGTAAGAGAGGATCGAGTATAAAAAAAAGATCAAGAGTCAAACAGAATCAACAGCGGGAGAAGATCAAGCTGGAGAGGACAAAGTATTGGAGAGGATCTACAGAGATAGAGGATAGAAAGTCAAGGAAAAAGGGATCACAATCGCCGAAGACAAGATAAATAAGTCGTCGCCATGGAGGAAGAGAAGAATAGGTGTTTGGGATCATAAATTGGAGAGAGAAAACACAGGGTAGAGTTGAAAAGGAGACAGAACTTTGGATTATTGTAGCCATTGCCACCCATAAAGAAACCTAGAAAACATTGCAGTTTTATATTTATATATAAAACTAGGGTCCGGTCAAGTCTATTCGGATTTAGTTGCGTCAATTTTAGAATGCACAACTCAGCCCGACTCATCTTTATTGTGAGTTGTTATTTTTTTTTCAACTAATCTGATCCTAAATTTACAAATACATAATCCAGTTCACTAACTTTTCATGTTGGATAACGAGAATCGAGTTAAAACTTAGCCCAAGTATCACTCCATTTATAGATTAACATTTTGGCTTAATGAAAAATTGATGGAAATTGAACTCTTAAATTTTTTTTTTTTGAACTCTTAAAAATTATGATTTTTCAAATTAATGAATGTGAACTTTTAAAGTAAAAATCATCTTAAAATAATTTTCATTTTATGAATTTTACTTTGTACCTCTTAAGTTTTTCACTTAAATGAGACATCTATTTTCCTTTTCCATTTTACTCGTGAGATAACAGTAGTTTAATAATTAAAACAAATAAAAAAATAAAATAGATATTTCATCTAAATAAAAATTAAGTGTAGAAAGTGAGTCTCTATTGTACGTATTCCCATACAAGAGATCCCCTCGGATGGGCGCGCACTGCAATATATCACGTGCTTTTTAACATTTGTCGACGTGGTGATTGGCCATTGGCTGTAGTAGTCAAAGGATATGAACAGACACGTAAGCAACTGTTTTTTAAACTGACGACGAGTACAATGAAAGTAACCGACCATTGGTTCCTGTCGTGCTACCGTCCAGCGGGGAGTCGACACTTCCAACACTTCCGTCCACTCTGCTGACCACCAACCCTTTTTCTGCTTTTAAATATTTTATTATTTTTATTATTCGAAATACACACATCCACTAATAAATAATGCTAGAGTGCAATATTTAAAATTCTTTGTTATTTCGAAAGTCAAATTTTATCATACTGCAGTTATTTTAGTAAATAACATTATGATATTTAAGTTATATTTAATAATAAAGAATGCTGACTTAATAATAAATATTAATTAAAATGCAGTAAATTGAGATAAAAAAGTATGTCAATAGTTTGGAAAATTAATGTGCACACTTGTACACTGAGACATTATTTTTATTTTCTGTTTTATATTTTTGTAATAAATTAAAGAAAAATATTTTCAATCTATTATAAAAAATTGAATGATAAATGAGAATGATTCCACATATTAGTAAATTATTGATGTTAGAATTATTTTTTTTTTCAATTTGAACTGAACCCACTATTATTACTTTTATTAAAAAGTCATACAGATTAAAGAAAAAGTGAAAAAGGAGAATAGAGAAGAATCTTCAGTAGCTGGTGAAATCCTCCAAAATGCAAACACGTTTTTCAGGCATGATCGTTCCGGGAGCCCCACCTCTCTTCTTTCCCAACTATAATAATAATAATTTCTCTGCAATTTTTCTACTTTGCTCTGTATTCGGAAGCTGCTGCTGCTATCTCCGAGCAATCAAACTGGGAAAAAAAAATCTATTTAAGTAAAGAACAGTCGCTGTCACTGGAGATATGACGATTTCCAATGGCAAAGAGCCGGAACAGGTTATCGGCGAGAGAAGAGGATCTGTGCTGGGAAAGAATACAATACTGAAGAGCGACCATTTTCCTGGCTGCCAGAACAAATTCCTCACTCCCCAAATCGAAGGGGCTCCAAATTACAGGAAGGTATGAAGTCTCATTCTGACTGCATTTGCCTTTTTTTTTTTTTTCCTTGTTCTGTGCTAGATGCATTTCTTGTATATGGTGTTGGGTATCTAGATAAGACTGTTTTAGATTTGGTTATCACTAAACAAGAATGATTTGCATCAGTTGGGGTTGCTATTATTTGTTAGAGTAGACTGTGCCCATGGAGGTATATCTCTTTTTACTCTTTTTATACTTGTGATTCTAGAGGAGTTTTTTTTTTTTAAGATTTTGTTGTTATCTCTAAATGAGGACGATTAGTATTCATTTCCATTTCACTTGCTTGCTTGATGGACTTGTGGCTAACAGATGCACAAACTCTCTTCAACTCTCACATGTCGATCTGCAGAATTTGGAATTTGGATTGGACATTTGAGCCATTATCTATAGCCCTTAAACTTCACTGTAGTTCATTTGTTCTTGGTTGGTCTCTCTTTTCTTTTTTTTCTGTTTGTTTGTGCTCTTTGCATTTGCACCGGCTTTTCATCTATTAATATAAGTACCATTTCAAAAATAAAATAAAAAACCTCTGCCATCAGCAAGATGCTTTATGAACATTTCTAGCTGGATTCTTCAGAGTCCCAGAGTGCCTACTTTGCAATTTCTAGGGGTTGTATGGCAAACACATTATGGTGGCATGATAAATGTAGATGACCTCTCCCATCACATTTTCTTCAGTTTCTTACTTTCTTATAATTCTGTATTTGGTAATTCATGTGGTAAATTCGTGGGTATCCCTAGACAGTTGATGGTTTTAGATGGTGAAATTTATGAGTTTCTGAACAGTAGTGACATCCAAACTCAATTGATGACCATCTTAATTTTTTTTCTTTATGATGGTAATAGATCTATGGCCTTCACCAGGAGTTCAAACTATGTATTGTTTCTATAAGTTCTTTAACATTTGGCTCTCATGCCATTTTAGCTTATCACCCCAATTTTTCTGGGACATTCAGAGCTGCATAAATGGAACACTTACCTATGGAGTTCAATTTATGGTCCCGCGCCCATTATATGATTTGTGTAGAACTTCTTATATCAGTTGACCTCACGCAAATAATCTCATATCATCACTCATTTGTGTTTGTAACCCAGTGATATCTTTCTAGTTCTATCCAATATGTTATTCCTTACATCTTTGAGTGCAACATATGATGTACATATTCAGAGCATGTGCAGGTGCTTGAATTCTGACCTGAATAGTTTCCAAACTTATGTTGCATGCTTCATGTGATGATGTATACCGAAAGATTATGTTCTTTATAGCTGTCTTTCCTGTGGCAATCAATAGGTTGGGTCTCTGCATGTTCATGGTGTCGCAATACCTACCATTAATGGGATCCGGAATGTACTTAACCATATTGGGCACAGAAGAATGGAGAGCAAAAACAAGTGCTTTGGTATAGTCTGCGGGAAGAACCGGTGAGACTATTTCTTTTGGTCACGACTGTTGCATGTATAGCACAGAGGAAGTACCAGTTCTTGGATGAATAAGTCTTACTTCTTATGTGGATTGTTAGGATATGTTCATGTAATCAGTTTGTGTTGGACCAAATTCTAATTAGCATTCCATAATGCTGAATTTGTTTCTTCTTTAAAACAGGTAGTGTACATAAATGGCCGCCCTTTTGTGTTGCGCGACATGGAAAGGCCCTTCTCCAATCTTGAATACACGGTTGGTTGATATATATTAATCTATAAAATCCATTCACACATTCAAACTTCATTTGTTAGCATGTGACTTGTTTTAGGTAAATATATCATGTAATATCTTTAATGGAATCTGGAACAAGGTGAAACTTCCAAGTGAGAGTGATGGAGTGAAAAGAAACTTCTGATTACATTATTGATGGTTTTCTCCTTTGCATGACATTGACATTTGAGTCTGGCTTTATAAACATTTTATTTTTCTTAATTTCCAAGTTTATACAATATGTTGGTTTCCAGTTAATTATATATTTTAACTACAGCATTAAGGACTTGATCCACGTATGGAGATGGTCTTTTCTCCAAGAATCAAAGTTAAAATCTGATCATCATAGGTGGAAAAATCCCCTAGTTCAATATGATGGAACTCTATGAACTTTGACAATAAAACTTCAAAAACATAAAGGCTTAAGGTGTTCGAAGTATCTCCTAAACTTCATCTTGATGTTTAAGAAGATTGTTCTAAAAGATCCCGGAGGATCTAAACTTCAAAAGGCCCCTGAAGGATCTAGTCTTCAAAAGGTCTCAAAGGATTTAGTCTTTGCCAGAATTTTGGATACTTGAAGAGAAAATACAATTTCTCCAAAGCCAAAAAGTGTTGTTGTGGCTGAAAATACCCTAAAAGGAGGAGAGAACGACCCCATTAATGCCATGAAATTGCACCTTCAGTTTTGCCGTGCAACTTTGCAATTTCTGGCCCATATCTCCCTCATCTTGACTTTGATTCAAGCACGGTTTTTGTTTTATTTTATTTTATTTTTTTGTTTGTGCCAAAGCTAACTTGACGAGCTTCCAACAATCACAAAGTAGATGCTTATGTATTTGGATAGTTTTATGGTACTTTGACCATAACTCTTTCATCTGAACTTGGATTTGAGATTCATAAATTGCCTTGCAAAGCTTACTTCGGACAATTATGTGTTCATTGGGCCTTATTACTTCGTATTTTCTGATTTGGACATTTGATCAGTGATTTGTCAGTTGTGTTGGGAAGTTAATCGAAGGATCTCCCAAGGGGCTTCCAAGTCATAGTCATGTTCATCGTGTGTGGGTCGCACCCTTTAATCCATTTTTTTTATTAATAATCCATCATCTTTAGAGAACCTTAGCCTTTGGATATGTTATCAACCATCTCCTTAAGCATTTTTGCATCATATATGCCTTCATTCTTATTGATCAAACTTTATAAAGTCTAGATCTTCATGTATCTTGTTGGATCTTCATATAATCGACTCATATGAGGTCTAAATCGTCATGATCAAACTATTTCAAGGTTGACATGATTAGATTGTATAAAGTCCAGATGATCATGATTTTGCATATATCTTCTTTAGATTTTGTTGGATATAACTTGCAAACATATCATGTTTCTCAAGGCAATATTGTATATATATATATATATATATATATAATGCAGAGAGACATCTTGTAGAGACCTCCTGTGTCAGGCCCTCCAACAATCAATCTAAATCGTTTATATTCACCTACCCCTCGTGAATTCATATATATCCCAAATTAGAATCCATCCACCTTTTATACATTGTTGAATTTGTAAGCCAAAAAAATGCATTTATCCAGAGCCTATAAAACCATAAATTTTGAAATCCTATGTTTTTTTCTTGTCATGATGATCATCAAATGGGGTTTAATGCTTTCTTACTTCTAATTCCACTAATAATCTACCTATTCATCTACTTTCTTATGATTAGAATTTATTTAAGTTGGTCTTATAGCTAAAAAAGGAAGAGGTCTCTATGTCATGAAATAGAGACCGGTCTCTCTCTGGATTATTACTCTATATGTATGTGTATGTGTATGTGTATATAGAAAAGAAAAAAAAATACAAAAATATAAAATAGCAAAAAAAATCTAAAAAGAAGAATAAGAAGAAAAAGGTTAGAGAAATAAATAAAAAAAGTAGAATGGAGTAAAAGCTTAAAAATGAAGAAAATAAATGAAGAAAAAAGAAGAAGATGACTGAAGAAGAAAAACAGAGAAAAAAAAGGAAAAACTACAAAGAAGAAGAGTGGAGAAAGTAAAACAAAAAAAAGAAGAAGAAAGAAAAAAAAAAATTGTAAAGAAATGAAGAAAAAGAAAATAATGATATGGAGAAGGTGTTGGGTGATAGATCCTCTTCATTTCTTCTTTGTTTCTTTTTCAACAAGTTATACGTTTTATTTTAGTTTCCATTTCACCCCTGAATTTATTCCAAAAAACCACCTATAACCAACCTTCTAAAATGTTAAAAAACTTACTCCACATGCCCATTTGAATTCTTCACTTTTATGACTTGGCCCAATCAGGGTTGGCCCTGAGATCCTCTAAAATCTCAGGGGCCCTAGCAGAGTGAGATTTCAGGGGCCCTTTGTGAGTGATATATTAAAGAGTTTAAGTGTGTGGGGGCCCTATACCCAGGGCCGGCCCTAGGCCCAATCTGTTTGATTCAGCGAAATTTTAAGTCAAATGAAAAACAGTAGCCTATTGACTTTCTCCTGAGTTATTAGGTTTTCTAACTGAATCGAGTTGACTCATCTGAGTCAACTGAGTCTTTTCTAAGTTTAGTGCCATGTGGATTGATGAAGTAACATGATTTTTGATAGGATTGAAAAGAAAAGTAGAAGTTAAAAGGTGAAACCACGATGGATGGCATAATAGCATCGATGATTGATGAACTCTATTTTTTGCTGTATTTATGAAGGCCAGATTATGATCAACATCTCATAGTGTATCTGTTTTTATCAAGAGTATGCACTTCTTGTTTTTAAAGGATGTGCATCAAATCGTCAATATATACCACATTTGCCTTAGTGCTGCTGAAGATGTTGATCACCTTCTGATCCATTGCAAGTTTACTAAAAGGTATGCAACTTCTTTCTCTTTTTTGGCATTTCATGGCCTGTGCCTTCTTCTATTGCCTTGCTGCTGTTATGCTAGTACCAGGATTTTGGAACTCCTAAATCTCACCTGTTGTGATCCTTGTCGAGGATGACACTGCCTACCACCTTTGGAGGAACAGAAGCTCAACTCAATCAAGTTACAGAATGTATGAGATTTTGAATTGCTTCTTGGGCTTCTTTACAAAATGAATTCCCAAATTTAGTCATCTCACATTCTTTCAGATCTTCAAGGGAGTGTTGTGACATGAGGGAGTTACGACATCCATTTTTTTTTTTAAATCCAGCTTAACTTGTGTTGGGGGAGGGAGTGTTGTTTCTTCTGTCAAGTGTTGTCCTTTATGTAATTTTAAATGTATTTATCCTTTGTATATTTTTCATGAATGAATAATAATTTCTAGCATTCTCACAAAATAAAATAAAATAAAAGAAATTAGCTTGTTGCTTTAGAAAGAACTTAAGCTGTAATACTCTGCCCCAAAAAGTCCCACATTGCTAGTGGCATTGGAAGTTCCCTTGTAAATAAGTAGTGCCTTCCTCCTTCTAGCACAAGGCCTTTTGGGAGCAATAGTGGGTTGGCTCGCCAAAGCAAAGCCATGCGGGTTCGTGTGTAGGCCTAAAGCGGACAATATTGTACTAGTGGGACAGGTCGTTACAAATGGTATCAGAGCATGGTTCAACTCTCTACCTGAGGCTGTGGGCTTGGTTGTTGTGTGTGCAGAGCCACGACGGCTCTGGCTTTAAGGGGGGAAGATTGTAATACCCTGCCCCAAAAAGTCCCACATTGCTAGTGGCATTAGAAGTTTCCTTTTATATAAATAGTGGCCTTCCTCCTTCTAGTATAAGGCCTTTTGGGAGCAACAATGGGTTGGCTCGTTAAAGCAAAGTCGTGCGGGTTCGTGTGTAGGCCTAAAGCGTACAATATTGTGCTAGTGGGACGGGTCGTTACATAAGCGCTAGATGCAATAAATCTTACCCCCCCTCCTCCTCAATCCAATACACACGCGCATACATGCATTCATATTTAAAATTTCAATGACCATAAAGTATATATTGTTGTATTTATTTATTTTTGAAACAGTCCCATGAAGTATCCTTTAATATGTTACATGAATGGAAATATATTTTCTTTCATGTTTAATCTTAGCTTCAACTGATTCTATTTTGTACGACAATTTCTTTTTGAATATTTTCTTTTTAGTTGTTCTACCAACACTTTATTGAACTCTTGTAAATGGGCCTACTCATTGTTGCTTTAAACTTGCATTTTTTCAAATGATTTCCTTCTTTCTTTATTGACTAATTCAACTAAAATTGATTTCCATTTCAAACTAGGGGATTGACAGAGCTAGGGTTGAACAAATGGAAGCACGCTTGAAAGAAGATATCTTGCAAGAAGCTGGACGGTGTGGTTATTGTATCTTTTTTGAATCTTTAGTGACTGTTACAAATGGTTAATTTTGCCTGTTCTCTATTATAGCATCTTGCTTTTTTCTGAAAAAAGATCCTTTCTGACATGACAGATATGAAAATAAGATCCTTGTAACTGATGAATTGCCAGATGGTCAAATGGTGGACCAATGGGAACTGGTGACATTTGATTCTGTTAAGACTCCTCTGGAGGTATGTATATATATATATATATATATATATATATTTTATTTTATTTTTTTGAAATGGAATATATTTGTCATTCTCTTCTTGAACTTCTGGGATAGGATGTTCATCTATTTCTCTCCAAGCTATTCTCATATTTTATATTATTTTTTAAAATTGGAAATTAATTATTAGGCTTATGAAGAGCTGCAAGTAGAAGGCTACCTTGTTGACTATGAGCGAGTTCCTATTACTGATGAAAAATCACCAGAGGAGCAAGATTTTGACCTCCTGGTTAGTCACTTTTTTAAAGAAGCCTGGTTAGTCTCTTATTTCAGTGATTGGTTTGAATCTTGGCTTCATAAAATATACAATTTGGCAGTTTTTTTTTTCTGACCAGGGACATTTTGTAAGATATGCTGTTTAGGAATAAATTGCCTTATCAAATGTGATGAAGATATTAATTGTTGTATCTGTTTTTTTTTTTTTGGAAGATAAGAAAGGATTTCATTAAAAGGACAAGAATGACACAACAAATATAGGGGCACCCAAGGTGCATGCCCTCGATGAGGCATACTCATCCTACTCTATATGCAACAGAAATGTACATGTGTTGTGGCATGAGAGGTTGAAATCACAAAGTTAGATGGTCATGGGTTTATGAATATACCGATCTTTGCATACTTGACAAACATGGATGAGTTTGCTTTAGGCATTGCTAATGGTCCTGCGATCTTTGGATACCTACTTCTCATATTTGTGTTATTATATATATTTCAGGTCCATAGGATCTCACAAGCAGATTTACATACAGAAATTATCTTTAATTGTCAAATGGGACGTGGGCGAACAACGACAGGGATGGTTATTGCTACTTTAGTTTATCTTAACCGTGTGGGGAGATCAGGTTTCTTCTTATGCTCTTCTCAGAAATCAGAAAAAATCATGAAAAAAAAAATTCAGGATCATTTGCAATTGTTCTTTTGGCATATGGAATTGTATTGTTATGAAGGTTTTACATTTTATTTCAAGCATGCCAGTTGTCATAATGACATGTAAAAACATTTGAGAGAGAGTGAGAGGCATTTTTATTGTATGCCACTGTTTAGATTATATGGTGTGGCCCATTGCAATTCAATAAATTGCTAATCCAAATTATTCAAACCACCCACCCCAAATTGTTAGACACCACAATTTCGACTTTCTTTATAGCAACAGTGCAATATTCACTATGGATGTATCCTTCTCGAAAGGGATCTCTGCCTTTGCTATTAAAATCTTAGGACTGTTTGGTAGCCTTTCTTTTTAAGGTTGGGAAATCCCACCTTGGCATTTCATTAAATTTTTAATGGAATGGAATAGAGATGCCAAATTTGGTTTTCGTCTTGTTCAAAAAGGACTGCAAGATCATCATTCCCCTGGTTGTTGAGGTGTATTCTCAAAATACCTATATCTCCTCTTTTGGCTGTAGAGGCATGACTATGCAATACAGCAATTTGGCCATTATTAGTAGATGAAGTGGCTTTGTTCACTTTTCAATAACATATAATTTGATTAGAAAACTTTCTTTTTCTTTTTTTGAAGTGAAATAGCTCGTGGCCAACAGTCTTCACCATAGAACACTAGCCCCAAGTACAAGTTGTGCCTCCATACCTATAGCTTTACAACCAATATCATCTTTTTTCTTGAACTTCTTATCTTATTGAGATTTTGGTTCTCATACACCATTGGGCATTCCTCCTGGACCATTATACTATCCTAATTACTGGTTTGGTGACTTTCTGTGCACTTCAAGGGGCAGTTGATAGTCTAGCAACCTCAATATAGATTCCTCTGTCACATCCCTCCTCAAGTCCTTAGAGGATTATCAACTTGTTTGTCATGTGTATTGTTTGCTTATAGCTATTCAATACTCATAAGCAGTATGAATGGGCAGCAGTTGGGATATTGGGGAGAGGAGGTAAAGTTGAATTTTCTCTATCTCCAACATCCATATAAATTTCAAAAAGTTCGATGTATTTTCTTTTTTTAGCATGTTGAGAAAAATCATGACAACTACTTTCTCACTTCTCAAGACCCAATCATGCTATAGGGGGTTTGCATTTGTGAGTTTTTCCATGGAAGTGGAAGCTCATAAAGCCATTCATTGATGACATCAAATGTAGGATGGCAAGAAATTGAAGTTGAGAGAGCCAAAGATGGGTGGGAGAAAGCAGTAAAATATAGGGAACCTCTGGTCAGTCATTCTGGCACTAGTTCCTCTATGCCTTGGGATAAAGGATAATAAGGACTCCAACACTCCATACCCATTTTCATGGAAGTCGATGGTGAAATTAGGGAGGTGTGCACTATTACTCAAATAAGTGAAAAGCCATAGTTATAGGAAAAGATTTGGTTGAGAGGGAACAAACGAACTGTGAAAATTCAACCATTAGCAAACACTTTTGGGATTCAAGCAATGGAAAACTAGTTTGCAATCACATGGCAATGTTACAGATCCATTGCTATTATTTTTTTAAAATGATAATTTTTTTTATAAATAGCAAACTGAAAGTACAAAAAGAGGGCCCAGCAAGGGGCTGCCCTGAAACAGAAACAAAAGCTCAAGCCATTACAAAATCAAGTTAAGCCAAAGATCTCCAGCCACCATGAAGCTGGGTGATACAAAAACCAGTAAATGCACGAATACAAAGCCCATTGAATGACATTCAACTTGATTTTACGAACCACAACTTTCAGGTCGCAGCTTTGTCTTCAAAAATTCTTCCATTACTTTCTAACCAAACAAACCAAATGATGGCCAAAGGGATCATTTTTGAGAGAGCTTTACTTCTCTTCGGGAAGTGACCCACACTCCATTTAGAATTAAGAGCCAGAAATGAAGGAGGAATAGCCCAAACAAAAGAAAAAATGTGAAAGGAAATGGGACCTAATGGGTGAAACAAAAGGGCAATGAATGAACAATCAGCTGATTCCTCCTTCCTCCAACAAAGACAACAGACATTGGAGGTGGAAATTTTTCTCATTCTAAGGTTGTCAATGGTCAAGGCCTTATTGAGATAAGGCACCAAAGAAACGCACTTAACCTTGGAGGGGAACATGGGTTTCCAAATGCATTTGAAAGAGAAATCAGGAGGATTAGGTCCAAGTAAAGAAACATAGACTAGATTTACAGATCCATCAATATTAGTAGGAACACTTGCCTCACATTCATTTCATTCAAGGTGCCAGATGTGGTAATGAGATTGAAATCAAAGCTTCCCCATTTAAGAAACTCTTTATTCTCTAGACTTGATTTGTGGAATCCATCATTTAATCTCAAGCAAGTCTGAGTTAGTGTTTCTTAACTCCTGTTAAACACCTAAGTGCCAAAGATGATTAAGAAGATTGACAGTTACTTGAGTAACAAGGTGGTGGTCGATGCCAACACCATCCACCGCATGTTGAGGAATATCTTTTTCTACACTCTCTCAGTGTACCATAGCTGTTTAGATATTTTTATTAGCTGTGTAGATAATGTTAGTTGAGATTATGTGTAATCTAGAGTTCTAGACCTTAATTAAGGGATCACAAGGATTCTTTTCCTCCATTGAGAAGTATTTTTGCCCCATCATTCATTGAATTGTTCTATGCACAGCCAAAAAAAAAAAAGCTGTAACCCACAACATTTGTTGCAAGAAGTCATCTCTAACTACACTGCCCAAAGTACTGCCCAACACAGTATAAAGTTGGACTTGGATTAAATCAAGGGCCTTCTTTGAGCTCCTCTCTGTAATGGGAAATTAGATGACAAATATCTGGAGTTCCTTGGTGATGCACTTGGAGTTGCCAGACACCTGTGCAAGTAAAAGATAAGCTAGAACTTCAGAGAGAGACTTTTGAGACATGGTTCAAAATTACTAGAATAGAGAATATATGGAGTTCAAGTTTAGTAATTTACCGAATAGGGTGGAGAACTTGGTAAAATGACAAGTGGACAAGCAAAATTGATGTAAGTGTATATGAAAGATGGAATAGTTACACTAAACTATGGAATTACAAATGGATATTAGGGAAACTCTATAGATGGCTCGAATACAAATGAAAATATAGAACGAATATTGTCTGAAATGATCGAGGAGTGGCTATTTTATTTTTATGATGGGGAAACTCAAGACCCCCACATCTCTCCGAGCACAAGGGTATTGGAGGAGTGGCTGTTTTATCCTAAACAAGGTTGAGTGAAGTAGAACTCACTAATCTCACCCTATTTAGATTGGATGAGGCTTAAGTGATGATTTTGCAACATGCTAAATTCACAAAGGCCATAGGATTCGGATATCTTTATTCCTGGCCATGGGTAGTAGTCCAAAAATCATAAATTTAGGGTTTCATTTAAGACATTAGCTCTTTAAATCAATCATTTCTGGTCTCGTTCAAGAATAAATGGGAAAATATGCTTGTAGTGTAGGAAATCAACAATGAACTCACCACTTTAAGCTTGAATGACAATCTCTTTTCTAATATTATTAATGTTGACATAGAAACTTGGTGCCACCTTACACTATGAGTAAGAGAGTAAGATCAGCCCACTCGAGACCAATCGAGTGCATCAACAAGCTCTACCATTGGCATATCAACACATGAAACAGGTCATACTTCGCACTCACTTACTCATGAAGTTGGTCTCATTTTGGATTAGTACATAAAATGGGCCCCAAGTTGATCTATCAGTTTACAAATGGGTCCCATTATAAGCCACTTTATACAGGTCCGACTTAAAACCAATCTCTGCATAAAAGTGCCTCACCTTAGGATCATATTTTGGGTTTACAGGTACATGAATCGGTCCCGATCTTAACCCTAGAAGCACATAAAATGAGTCCTGCTAAGCCCAAAACTTGTGTCCAAAATATTCCAACTTACTACAGGAACGACCCAATGGTGCCAGGTTTAGTCCAACACTTCCACCAATTTGGTAGTGTTGGGTCATGGTCCATCATTTTAAAGGTGATGTGTCATGGTCCAACACTTTCAGAAATCCAGCAATGTTAAGTCATTATCCAACACTTCCGGAAGTGCTGGGTCATAGTTTGGAACTTCATCAACCCAACGGTGCTGGACCATGATGTGGCACTCCCTGGAGTGCTGGGTTATGTTTCAATACTTCACCATACCAGTGGTGCTAGGTCATGGTCCAACACTTCCAATAATTTTTTGTCCTAGTCCAGCACCAACAGCAATGCTTGGTCATACCATTCCTTATCATATCGTTGAACACATCTCCTACATATTAATTTTGCTTTCTTCCCATGCTCGACCAAAGGGTTCTTGATGCCTATAAGTACCTCAAGCATGGGAGAAGACCGCAACTTCTGTTCCTCTCACCTGTGGAGAGTTTTTTATGTTCACTCTAGACTTCGAATCTACTGTTTCGAACTCTCTCTGAATTCCAGCGACAAGTAAATAGTGTCCATTGTTCTTAAGGCCTCCTAAGACTTCATCTTTTCTTCATTTTTTCTAGGTTCCCTTGTAAATGGGTATAAAATGGGTCTCACATAGGGAGCCCAAGTTGTCTCATACTTGAGACCATTTTCCCACTTCTCTACAAATCAATAAAATATTCATTTTTTACTTGTTGCAAATTCCAGACTTGTTTGCCAACAAATAATAATCATTTTGCTCAACAACAATTTCTTGAACCCCATGACATAACTAAGTTGCTTCAAAGAAAAAATCCTTAATAGTTTAAGAATAATTTGTCTTTGTGCTGAACTTAAACCTAAAAATGTAAAGTAGTTCAAAATATGACTAACATCCACAACTAGCTATTGCCTGGTTCATAAATTAGCCAAAACTTGACCCGTCTTTTATCAAAATTTGTGATCACCTGGATGGGTTGCTTAATAGGTTATCTGACTGCACGTATTTCAAGGTTTTTCATGTCATTTGGTGCTAGAAGGTGGGCCTTAAATATTAAAAATGGAAATCAGATATATGATAAGGCCCACTGAAAAGACTATCTTCAATTCTCAACTGCTGTCTTTCTTCATTGAGGGAAGAGATGAAATTTCTTAGTAGCTCATAGGAGGTTTACGTAACAGAACTAAGATTGAATGGTTGACTAGGAATTGATTGTTATATTGGTGCTTGAGAAATGATTACATTGAGATAGGCACAAGGTATTTTAGTATTTAGAATGAACTTGCCTCTCTATTTTCTTTAAAAATTAAATTGAAAAGATGATAGAGAATGAGAAGATGGGAGCAAATAATATGAAATAATTTAATGGTAATGCATGCTGAGATGATTTGGGGGAGATTAGAAGGTGCCTGGTTCTCATGCTTGTTAAAAGTACCTCTGTTCATTACTTTGATTTGACTGATGATAGATTACATGCCTGTACAAGTTTCAATACTAAAAATTACTATGATGCCTTTGTGGTATGTGAAGAACTAATGCTCCAACAATAAGTAAAGCTAGAGTAAGTCTTGATCTAATTGCTGATAGTCTCTGCACTAGTGATAACTGAATTCCTTCATATTTCATGGTTAGGCAGTTTTAATTTTCATGATGTTACAATGTGCTGAGTAGTTCTAGAATGAAAGCCAATACATTTATTAGTTTTTTCACTATCCATGGTTTTTAAACAGAAACCATGAGTTGTGCCTTGTTTTTCTGGTTTTTGCTTTTCATTCAGCATTACAATATAATTGTGATACATGATTTCTATGACAAATAGGTATTCCAAGAACAAATTCAATAGGAAGAGTTTTTGACTCCGGAAGTGATGCCACTAGTAATTTGCCAAACAATGAAGAGGCAATCCGTAGAGGTGAATATGCAGTAATAAGAAGCTTGATTCGGGTCTTAGAGGTATCCAAGATTCATATCTTTATTCAATGAAAATTCACTTATTTGATAGATTGTCAGTCTTGGACATCTAATTTACCAATGATGTTCTTTCAGGGTGGAGTAGAAGCTAAAAGTCAAGTTGACAAAGTCATTGACAGGTGTTCCTCAATGCAGGTAACTTGCTTTAAGTTATGGATTTATGATGTAGTGTTCTATAAACTTTGCTCTTTTATCATTTCACAGAAGGCGTTTCTTTTCATGTGGTGTATCTCTGATACTTTCAGCTCTATGGAGGAATTTCAGCTTTAAGTCATTTTTTTTGTGAATGTTGAACAGATTTTTTTTTTGGGTAATAACTTGTTGAACAGAATTTACGAGAAGCTATTGGAACATATCGCAATAAAGTCCTGCGTCAACCAGATGAAATGAAGAGGGAGGCATCACTTTCGTCTTTTGTTGAATACTTGGAACGATACTACTTTCTTATCTGTTTTGCTGTATATATTCATACTGAGAAGTCAGCCCTTTGCCCCATTTCACCTGGCCAAATCAGTTTTGCTGACTGGATGAAAGCAAGGCCTGAACTATACAGTATACTTCGCAGGTGATTATGCAAACAAATGTTTTTTGGGTTTGGGAATTTTGTGTCCAGCATCTTGTATCATTTAGAATTTTCTTGTCAGCCTACCTTGACTTTAGTTCGTTGATTGACAAGTTACTTTTTGTCAAAGCTAATTGAAGTGACTTCGTTATAACTAAAATATTGACCAAATGATCTCTTTGGGCATTCTGCCTTCTTTGCACCATTGTAACACAATTCATTCCATCTTCCAAAAAAAAGACATGCACAGACATGAGCCTAATCTTTTTTTGAAGCATCAACGATTGAATTTCATTAAAATAAGGAAGGAGTTACATAAGCAGGAATGAGTACAGGAGATATATACTCACTTATTTAGATACTTTAGAATATATTTGAATATTCTTGAATTTGTGTCTTTATCACATCAACATTAATAAAATACAATGTCATGCAGCCAAATGACAAAAATAAATTAGGCAATGGGGCTTCTACATATTATGTATGTATTATATATACATATATGATATATTGTGGGGTAACGAAGGATATGATCTTTGATAGAGTAGAATGAAAGAGTAGATGACATAGTTCAAGCTTATTTGGGCTTAACCCAAAAGTTGCCCTAACAGAAAATCCACTAAGAAAATCGAAAAAGAAAGGAAAGAGGCTTACTAGAGGGTAAAAACATGTAAATCAGACTCACTGGCTCTAAAAATACACATCACAAGCATATCAACTTGAAACTCTAAGATTCCTAGTCTTGGAAACCATATGGTATTGCTACGACCTACAAAAGTTGGCTCCAAAATTTTTTCTCAAATTTTCTTCTTAAAACAAAATACATTATTTCTTTGGACCTTCTCTCCTTGTTTGAGTTTCCCTGTACAAGTAGTTTTTGGTCCAATAGGTGGACAATGTGAAAATAATATATTGATTGTAGGAGTATTAGTTCAGTGTTACAAGAGGACCTTTGCACCATAAAAAATATGTTAGGTTTTTCTTGTTGTAAAACCCATAAGGGAATCACATAGTTGCAACTAGGGTTGTAAAATCTCTGCCAATAGTTAATTCCATCATTGCTCTATAAATTTAGGACTAGTCTGAGAAGAGATTAAGTCAATTCTCTCTCTCTCTCTCTCTCTCTCTCTCTCTCTCAACAATGATGAAGGATCCATTTATATTTCTTTCTTGGTTGCCATGGTGTTTTAACTGCTGTAATTAAAATCTTATGATATGTAGTGCATATTGTATGATTTGTACGATAGCATAAGAGGATTGACTCATGTTGCTTTAGAAATCACATAGTTCTCATGGGTGATAGAATTTTGTTGCTATTTGGAATTTGAAGCATGGAAACTTTGGTTTTAATGGGTTTTGGCTAGAATTGTAGGGGGACTAGGGATTGTGAATATTTTGGGGGATTTATAGCTTATTGTTCGCCTTTTTGCATTATTTGTTGGAGTATACTGGTATTGTACTTTTGGAAGTTGAAACTTTGAAATTTGAAATCCAAAGAAAGAGTTGTACATTGCATTGTACTTTTGCAATGTGTTCCATCTTCACTTAATATTGAAAGAAATGGAGACTTCTTATGTTATTACTTTTTAGATATCTTTTATATTATTCACATATTTCTATGTTCTTTAGGGAAAAAATATTAATGTTGGCAGTCTACAATCTAAAATTCATGATTCATGATTAAAGACAAAACAACATTATGATACAATTCAATTTTTAGAACATTGGTTTTATCTCTAGTTCTTATTGCACCCACATGCTTGTCTGCAGGTTGCTGAGAAGAGATCCAATGGGTGCACTTGGCTACGCAAGCTCGAAGCCTTCTTTGGTGAAAATTACAGAATCTTATGATGGTCGGCCATATGAAATGAGTGTAGTTGCTGCCATGAGAAATGGCGAAGTTCTTGGAAGTCAGACTATTTTAAAAAGCGATCACTATTATAGTTGTCAAAACCTATCATTGCCAGAGAAGGTGGAAGGCGCACCTAATTTTAGAGAGATTCCAGGGTTTCCAGTTTATGGTGTTGCAAATCCAACCATCGATGGTATTAGAGCTATTATTCGGAGAACAGGTGGCAGAAAAGGGGGGCGTCCAGTTTTCTGGCTCAATATGAGAGAAGAGCCTTCTATCTATATCAATGGAAAACCGTTCGTGCTTCGTGAGGTGGAAAGACCATACAAAAATATGTTAGAGTATACAGTAAGAATCTCTCCCAAAAGCAAGTTCACTTTGATGTCATCTATTTTGTAAGATAGATTCTATTTATAAGATTATGATGTTATCATGCTATGTTAATTCAATGAGAGGCACTTGTCTTTTTTATTTTAAATTTCCTGCTGCAAACCTAGCATATATTGTGCAAATCTCTTACCAAATAAGCAGTGACTTCTCAACTGCAATATTGTAATGTTTGAATTTCAGGGGATAGACCGTGAAAGAGTGGAGAGAATGGAGTCACGCTTAAAAGAGGATATTCTACGGGAGGCTGAGCGCTATGGAGGTGCCATAATGGTAATTCATGAGACTGATGATGGCCAAATATATGATGCATGGGAGAACGTGAATTTTGAAGCAGTGAGAACCCCTCTGGAAGTTTATAGATGTTTAGAGTCTGAAGGTCTCCCAATTAAATTTGCGCGTGTGCCCATCACTGATGGTAAACCTCCAAAAAGCTCTGATATTGACACATTGGCAATGAATATTGCTTCTTCTTCCAGCGACACAGCTTTTGTTTTTAATTGCCAGGTAATGCCTCATAAGTTAAGAAATTGGCTTTTGTACACACCCAGATGTTAAATTGTTGTCCAGCTCCAGATATCAATTACAATGTTTTGAACTAATGATTAGTTTATCAACAGATGGGTAGGGGGCGAACCACTACAGGAACTGTGATTGCTTGCCTTCTGAAACTCCGAATTGATTATGGGAGGCCTCTTAGAATGCCCCTTGGAGATGTATTCTGTGAGGAGGTATACAGTGATTCTTCCAGCAGTGAAGAAGCTGGAAACGAGTTAACCAGTAAAAATGGATTGCATCATACTTTTAGAATTAATGACATCCTACTAGTACGGAAGATAACAAGAGTTCTTGATGATGGTGTTGAATGCCGAGAGGTCCTGGATCATATAATTGATAGATGTTCAGCCATGTTGAACATACGTAAAGGAGTTCTGCGTTACGGGAAATTATTTAATCAGCAACAAGCAGAGCCTAAGGTACGGAGGGTTGCATTGAGTCGTGGTGCTGAGTGCTTGGAGCGCTACTTCTGCTTGATAGCTTTTGCGGCTTATGTTGGAAGTGAATCATTTGATGGCTTCTGTGGACAAGGAGAATCACGTATAACATTTAAAACTTGGTTGCATCAGAGACCAGAAGTCAGAGCAATGAGAAAGAGCATAAGGTCACGGCCTGGGAAATTCCTCACTGTCCCTGTAATGCTTCCTTCTCATTTTGATTTTTGGCATTGAGAAGCATCAGCTGTATACAGTACATGCAATTAACTTTAATAATTTCTCACAAAATTCATCGATATTAGATAAGATCTTCTCTGTGTAATTGGATCATCTTTGCAGGAGGAGTTGAGATCACCGAATGAGTCTCAGCATGGTGATGCGGTTATGGAAACTTTGGTCAGGACTCGGAATGGTTCTGTTTTGGGAAAAGGGTCAATCCTCAAGATGTATTTCTTTCCTGGTCAAAGAACTTCAAGCCTTATACAAATCCATGGTGCTCCTCATGTGTATAAGGTATAAATGTATGATCATTAATTCATTACCATAAAAACACATTATAGATGCCTTAACATATAGCATGATGCCATTTTGTACAGAATAGACCTGATCTTCCCCTAGCTTTTTGTACAATTTTAAGTGGAAGAAATTCTCCACTTTACTTGCTTTTGTCACTGGATTATTACAATATATTGGTATCAGTATATTTTAGTTGTTAGAGATATGCCTATGGGTTTCTGCCATGTACTGAGTAGCATTTGCGGCCCATGAAAAGCATGATAAGTCAGGGATTGTGCATATTTTGCATGTTGTTGGTACCAGTCTACAGGTTCATCAGCCAAGAATAACAACTGTTAAATAATGTATGAGTTGATCCTATGCTCCCACGCAGGGCTGGCCCTGAGATTTCAGGGCCCTAGGCGAACTTTTAAGATGGCCTTTTATATACTCAAAAAAAATAAAATCATACAATTTTTTTTACAAAGTTTGAAACATCTAAATAAAATATCATAATCACATTTATAACAAAGTATTATTTAAAATTTATTCTTATTTTGAGATGCAAAATTACTAATTAAATTACTATATTCAAGTTTTTTTAACATTTATTTTTCAATAGATAAGATAGTTAATCCATTCAATCTTTCTTGTGACATTTTAGACCGAAGATAAGATTTTATCAGTTTTGACTTTGAAAACTTGTTTCTGCAGTTACCTGTAACTGGTATAATCAACATTATTCTATAAGCAATTCATGCATTTGGAAAACAACAATTCATTCTTTTTATATAATTTAGCAATTCAATTGTTTCTTTTACTTCTTTTGGTACTTCATCTTTTATATATTCGAGTGCGACACTAATGCAAATTCTTATTTGAAACGAAGATATTATTATTATTTTAATTTTTCAAATTTTCTAGATTTTTTAAAAAATTAAAAATTATCTTAATTATAATGATTTATACTTGTATATTATATCTAATAAAATCTACATTGATCAAATGAATAAAGGTATGTTTTTTCATCTCTTCAAATTTTAAAAGCTTTAAATTATTTTTAATTCAAAATTATCTACTCAATATAGATTTCTCTCTCTATTTAGATGATAGATATATTTTAAAATTCTTTATTAATTAAAATTATTTTTATTATTATTATTAAACTCAATAAAATGAGAATTATAATAATTATTATTATGATTGTTACTATCATTATTTTAATTTTTTAAGAAACCCACGCTTTAAATTGAGTAGAAAAATTATCAATATATAAATTTTTAATTTTTAATTTTCTAAATTCGAAATAGTTAAAAATATATAACAATTATTATAAGCAGCCTTGATTTGAACCTAGGTCCTGTTTATAGAAAGTAAGCATTCTAACCGAAATAGACAACAATGAATTTGTGCTTTCATATGCATTATTAATTATTTAACATATAATAAAGGAGCTTATGGACTTGGGGGCCCTATTTATTTGGGGGTCCTAGGCGGTCACCTACTTTGCCTATAGCCAGGGCCGGCCTTGCTCCCACGGTACTTTCTTGGTCATACTTTTAATAGAACCTCCTCAACATCTTATGTAGAACTAAACTGATACCCACTGAGAATGTAGTTTTATTACCTTGAGGGCTTCTTCCATACCATAACTTATAACATTTTTCAACTTTTTCATATCTTCAACAGGGTATAGAACCGATACCTCTTTTTGAAATTCAAGCAGCAAAGTACAATTTAATATACATACTTTGGGATGTCCACAAGATAGTCTCTTATTATCTCTGTCTATCACTGCTTGTGATTATTTCTCTCTAAGTTCAACATTAGTAATTTTTGCAATGTGAAAACTCATTTCTGAAGAGGGCTTTATAAGAAAATTCCTCTCCATTTGTCTTGCTTTAAGCATTTATAGGATACCTGGCCCTAGTACCTATGGCATGATGCACCATGCAACATCTCTTGCTAACATGTGAGGCTACATGTGCAAGGCATTATCCTGAAGTGCTTAGGAGTCTTTTCTTGTTTTGACTCATCAAGGCTAACTGGGTTGACTCAGTTTTTACATCAAATGATTCATATTTCAACTCGTTGATTCTAGCTGGGTTGACTTAGTTCCAAAAACTGAACCAGGTTTGACTTGGTTCTACCTTAAGTTGGTTAGTGGGTAGACTCACTCAGTTAGACTAGTCGTGTGGACCATTGACTGTGTTCATCAGAAGCCTGTAATGTGGACGTTATTGAGTCATCATGTCACAACCACCATTTAGTCATGGATGTGAAATAAGGAATAGTTGTGTCGGGGACCACCTTTTGAGGTGCACTTTAGGGCCATTATAATGTAAAACTATTGATACATTTGTATATTAAGTAGGAGTACTACTAGGACTCATGGCATGTGTTTTTTATCTAAGTATTTTCAGTTAAAGGAAAGAATGTATATTTTCCTAGATTTTTATGTTCTCTGATGAATCTAGTCCAACAAAACTTGAAGTTCCACAATTGGATGCTGGAGAGTACTTGCATAATTCTGATGGAGTTGTTACTTTCTTTTTGGTTGGTGCCTGTTATTAGTACTTGAACTTTTGCTATTTAGGTGTCTGAAAGTGGCTGACGATTGAGATTCCAATTCTGATAGCTCAAAAAAAAATATGAAACACTAACAAATCAAGGAATATTATTAATAAAGGAAAGAAGAAATACAGAATACCAAAAAGGTATGCAAGGCTTATACCATAGAATACAACTTTGGAAGTCCCCAACCCAAGCAAGAAACCCATAACAAAAGGAAATTACAAGAATCCATTATCCCCTTATCTCAGTCGACTCCAGACTTAGCCAAAACATTAGCCACCCAATTAGCAATCCTTCTAACATGTCTTGAAGACATTGAACACCGAGAACACAAATCCTTAATTTCTTTCACTAGGAGTAACAACCTCCAGGGAGATCTTTTAAATCCTCTAGCGCATTTAATGGCATTCAATGAATCTCCCTCAAATACTAAATCACCTAATCCATGACACATCCAAATGGATAGAGCTCTTGTAATACTGAGAAGCTCCGCCTCATTCGATCCTTAACATCTACGAGCTCTGAGGAAAAAAAAAATGACCTCTAGAGTTTCTAGCCACCTCCCCTATACCACCACGCCTTGGTTTTCCTCTAGTTACACCATCCACATTAATCTTGATACTACCTTCAAGGGGGAGGGACCATTCCTTTATGACAACCTTCTTCCTTGCACTCCACCAAGCTTCTTTCCCTAGATAAGTACAATTCCACCACTGAAATCCCTTGAAGTTCCTTGTTAAGAACTTAACCTTCACTAGCCGACTCAAAGATCCCATTGACTCCTTTCTCCTTCCCCTCAAACACCCTGGAGTTTCTTTAACTTTCAGATTGATCACAATAAAGTCATAGGAATTGAGAACCAAGCTAGTCTCTTCCTTCCTCTAAACAGGCAAAACCCCCACGCCTTCATAGCATTATATAAAGACATATCAAATACCCAAGGACACCCCATCAGTCATAAGAATCTACTCCAAAACCCCAACACTACCTCACATCTAAGAAGATGTTGTTAAAACTTTCCTCTTACCAACCACAAAGAACACAAGAACTATTAGCCTCATCTAACAAGATACACCTATTCTTCAATTCCTCCTTTGTGAAGATCGTACCCTTTACAACATACCACATAAATGCTTGAACTCTTCTTCGCTTCCAAAACCAAAGACCACACTGACTTGTTGCCACTAGGGTAAAAAGAGCTAATCTCACTCCTAACCTTGCTGAATATCTACCTAATGGGTCCCCTGTCCAAACTCACTCATCTTTCTTTCCCCTAAAAATCGAATGCTTTTAAGCAACACCAGGAGTTCCTCGAAGCTACCTTGTTCCAAAACTTTAAAGCATCTCCTAAAAGGAATCTCCAAATGATCCTACCTCCTTACAAGACATAATAATCTTGCACTTTGTCATTCCAATTTAAAGCTATTCTAAAAAAATTGGAATAAACTAACTTTAGAGGCCTTTCCCCTACCCAAAGATCCTCCCAAAATAAAATCATATTTCCCCTACCAACCATCAATCTCGTGTTATTCTTGAATATTTCTCCCATCCTACCCTCCCCCCACCCAACCTACATAAGGATCGGATTATAGCTAAACCCTCCTTTCCCGTTATTTTTTTGCTCAAAGACCACTCCCCTCCCTCACCCACCCCGTATTTAGCTATTAAAACCCCCCCTTCGACAAGTCTTTCTTTTCAACACCAAAACGCCCCAGCCAACATACATAGCAAAGCTTGATTCCTTGTTCAGTGGCACTATCCCCAACTCCCCCTTCTTCTTTAGGTTTTATAACCTCTAACCACTTGACTAAATGGACCTTTCTCCTCTCTACCTCTCAATTCCCCAATTTGAAATAATTGTCTCCAGAAGTATTATTTTTTCATCTTTTGTGATAGCTAGAATCATTCTGATGCATCTCAAACAAAGCCATAGTTGTTAAATCTTACAATTTACAATTTAAATCTTAAAATTCGATATCATTTTTGAAGAAAATAATTTGGATGTTATAATACGATAAGATTTTTTTAACCTCATATTTTTTAGTTAAATGTTAATTGTCAAAATATGATTATTTTTTTATGATCCAACTCAATATTCAAAACATTAGTCTTACAAGCTATCCATGATCAACATGTAATTAGCAACCTATATATTTGACTTTCTTTTTGTATTCTCAAACAATGTTTGCATAAATGAGAATCATGTTACGTATACAACACTATCATCATTTTTTGTCATTTTACAAATAAATTTAATATTTCTTTACTTTTTTAATCTTTTTAAAAGATTTTACTCTTTTTGGGAAAACCATAAAAATCTTACAGTTTACGATACAGATTGTGATTGAATACGGTTCGATGACTAGAATGTTTTACAATATGATTTTTTTTTAAAACACAAGCAAACTATGAATGAAGTGGGCAACATGGCATCTAAATTATTTGTACAGGAAAATAATTATTTCAATACAAACACACAGACACACATAACTGTACACTAACCATTATCATAAAATCTGTCTATTCAGGTGGGTGGATACCCTGTATATAGCGTGGCAACTCCAACAATTTCTGGGGCTAAAGAAATGTTAGCTTACTTAGATGCTTGCTCTATGGTTGGAAGGAATTGTCCTCAAAAAGTGATAGTAACAGATCTGCGAGAAGAAGCAGTTGTTTACATCAATGGCACGCCTTTTGTCCTTAGGGAGTTGGATCAGCCTGTTGATACACTCAAGCATGTTGGAATTACTGGGCCAATGGTGGGCATTATTGTTGCACCCCTTTCCATTTAGAACTCAATTAACTGTGTGGGTTTTCTTCACCACGCCGTGTTTTTCTATTATGCAGGTGGAGCACATGGAGGCTCGGTTGAAAGAGGACATCATAGCAGAGATAACACAATCTGGTGGTCGAGTACTTTTGCACCATGAAGAACTTGATCCAGTGTCGGGTCATTCTAGTGTAATAGGGTACTGGGAGAATGTTTTGTTAGATGATGTCAAGACACCTGCAGAAGTATACACTACTTTAAAAGAGGAAGGCTACAACATTGAATACAAAAGAATACCATTAACACGAGAAAGAGAAGCCTTAGCTGAAGATATTGAAGCAATTGAATCTTGTTGGAATGAGTATGTATTAGATGGCTTGTATGTGCTTTGTCAACTATGATACCTCTTTATGTCCTTAACCATTAAGGTTCTTCTTCCCTTATCTAATGGTGGTTTTTTTTTTTCTTTTTCATTCATTGTGCAGATCTTCTGGGTGTTATCTTTTTGTTTCACACACAGGTTTTGGTGGAATTGCTTATGCCATGGCAATCACTTGTCTGGGACTTGATTCTGTTGGGCAGTTTGCATCAGAAAAATCAGAACCACCAGCTGCTCCACATTCTTTCTCTTCAATGCCTCAGGATAACTCACCTTCTGAAGCTTCTGATGAAGCATTTAGGCTGGGTGATTTTCGAGACATACTCAGCCTGACTAGAGTTCTCATGTATGGACCTGAGAGCAAAGCAGAGGTTGATACTGTTATAGAAAGGTGTGGCACATTCTGTAGAAAATTTGTAGAGAAGAGTATCATGGTCCATGGCCTTGCAATGCACAAATATTTGACACATTTTCCACATGTTCCATATTTCAGGAGTTTCTTTCATGTGTCCTGAGTAACTTTAGAGAGAGAATACTGATTGTTTCTCTCCCTAAGGTTACTCCTGACAACTACCGGTTACCGATGAAAGAACCTCCCTTATTGGTGTAAATGTGTCCAACACTTTTTTGAAAACCTTTACTCCAATGCTCTGTATTCCCCTCTGTGTGTTGGATTGAAAGGATTTAGATGGTGAATGTAGTAGAATCTGTAGAGACATTCAGGTACTAGCATGATGAATGTCCCTACATGAATTCACTATATACAATGTCTTAAACAAAGGCAATTTGTAAAAGAAAAAGAAACCCTTATTTAGACTCATATATTACATCCAGGATGGCACCAAAATCAGTGTTGAATGCTTTTGCAGAAAATCTATTTAAATGACTATTGAATGAAATGTTATGTCATTCTTTGAGTACGAAGTCAGGAAAACTTTGGGGAGGTCAAGTCTTCCTACACTTGACATGGAAGAGTGAACATGGCAATATCCGCCAGCCCCACCAGACCCAAGTACTCGATCAATTTTGTACCATCTATAATTTCTACTAATCCAATCTGAAGGCATGAAATGAACTGTTGAAAGAAGATCATTAGAACCATACTTCATGCCTTAGGTTAAGTTTGTTTAGATGGCCAAAATGGATGATGGGTCTGAATTTAGTGCTTGAGTTTTCCATAATTCCTTCTTGGATCTAGTAGACCAGTTGACCCTACTCCATCATCACATATTATATTTTTAAGCCTCCCAAGCTCAATATGAAAATAATGTGTTTTTGTACATGCACAAATGTATCCATAAACAAGGGCAGTTTTGTTTTAATATATTCTCGTTTATGCAATATGCAATATCTCTCTACGTGTATTTTGATAATCTAGTCATCTCATATTTGCACAATTGTGTGTATCTTAATTCCTAAATGGGTGTTTACACTCAAACTAGAATCAAATTGTAATGCATGCATTGTTTATATTTGTTTTATTTACTTTTTAATGGTTGTCTCTCCCTTTTCTAAAAGGTGCGCTGGTGCTGGTCATTTACGAGAAGATATTCTTTACTACAGAAAGGAACTGGAGAATTGTGCTGAGAATGACGATGAGAAAAGAGCATACCTCATGGATGTGGGCACTAAAGCCCTTAGGTCAGTTTATTTTGCCAATTACATGACACTCCTTGTTTATTCTGTAAATGTACATCCATTTTTAGTAACAGGTTGCATATCTTGGAGCTTGATGGGCTCTTCATTGACTTGAAATGTTTGTTCCCTCTGTACTTCTGTAGTATTCAACCATAGGAAAAATAGTGTCGAGAAAACATTTTCAAAATCGCTCGTACTCTATGATACACGCACACTTCAAAGTAGGCAACATTCCCCTGTAGTTTGTGTCGGATACTTTCATTTTTATGTGAGAAATCCATGTTTTTGCCATGTACATGTCTCGTTTCCTTCAAGTACCATACCATGTTTAGGCAACATAGCTTCTATCCTGACAAGCTTACTCGCCATTTATGGGCCTGGTCCTTAGGTCACTTGGTCATCTTTTATTAGAAATCTCTCAAAATGAGTCGGAGCAAATTTGATGATTGAAATAGGAATCAAAGCTGTTTTCATTATCTAGGAGTATGCAGTTTAGTCCAATCAAAACATGCTTTTAAATAAGGGTGCAACTCAGATGGGTTTGGCACAACCTATCTTCCTAGTCAGGTTTTGTCAGATCAGATTATGCATGAGCACGTGTGTACATGAACACAGAAATTCATGCATACATGCAGGCATACATAATAAATACATACCTACAATACATATGCATCCGCACAAATCTCTATTAGAGATCCCCCTTCCCACTTTTCTTTTGGCCCAACCATGTGGGCCCCTACTACTAGTGAGAGTGGGGCTTGGGATATGCGCACACACGATGCAGGGGAAAATTCTAATGGAGATCCGTCTCTCCTCTTTTCATTTGGTCCCACCAGGTAGGGTCCTTTCCGCTGGTAGGAGTGGGGGTTGGGATAGAAAGGTCTTGGACTAGATTAGGAGTCGACCAAATTTCAGCCCAAACCCTCTATCCTTGCACTTATATGTAGGGCCCAAAGATTTAAGGCACTTCAACTTCTAACATTTTTCTAGGGTTTCCAAAAAAACAATACATACAATAGGAGTGAAATTTTGGATCATCCATAGTGGGGTCTGCCATTTAAACCATGGGAAAAGGATGTCTTTAATAGTTCCAATCTCTTCAAAATACACACACACAAAGTCAATATCACCTGCACACCTTGGGCTTATGTGGATGGGTTGGTTCCCTGGTTGGAGAGGTCTTTTGCTTCACAAAGTCAAGATGACCTGTAGACCTTGTGCCTTTGTGGATGGATTGGTTGCCTGGTTGGGCAGTCTTCTGCTTCACAAAGTCAAGATCACCTTCACACCTTGGGCCTCAGTGAATGGGTTGGTTGCCTGGTTGGAGAGGTCTTTTGCTTCACAACATCGAGATCACCTTCACACCTTGGGCCTTTGTGGATGGGTTGGTTGCCTAGTTACTTCACAAAGTCAAGATCACCTGCACACCTTAGGCCTATATGGATGGGTTGGTTGCCTGGTTGGAGGTCTTTTACTTCACAAAGTCAAGATCACTTGCACACCTTAGGCCTATGTGCATGTGTTGGTTGCCTAGTTGGAGGTCTTTTGCTTGAATAAGATGCATACTAAAAATTACTTCGCTAAGTGAAGCCATATCTTTAAAAGATCTCTGCCGTAACACTTTAAAATGATTTTCAATTTTTTTACTAGGCTTCAATTCAACGGTTAGATCATTTTAAAATGAGATCAAATTGGGTGAGGATCTAATAGAGAGGTAGAGGTGTGTGGGGAGAAGGGGTATGAATGGGACCTTGGTGGGGATCCCATTTGGTTGGGTGCTCCAATGCTTATATAGTTGCATGAGAGTTGGTGCCTAAGGGGTTCTATCCATGTGAATTGTTCTTAGGGGGGAGAGAGAGAGTGGTGTGTGTGTGTGTGTGTGTGTGCGCGTGTGCGCGCATATACTTGGGCATTTATGGCACCCAGGCACAAGGGCCCCATATGGGACCCATTTTATGTTAAAGCAAGTCCACTAAAATTAATTTTGTTTTTTCAAAATTTAGATCCAACTTTATAATCTTCATTTCATCCATTCTAATTATTGGATTGATCATGATAGGTGAAAATATTTATCCATGGTTTACTTTTAATCTTAAAAATCAATGGTTAACATTATTCAATGGGTCTTATTATATATATAATATCAGGATGACTTGCACACCAGGTTGCTAGTGTCTCTTGTGCGCTGCCCACATCCTTGTCGTATGATATCATCCAACAGTCAAAACTAAACCTGCAATTATTGTTGCCAAAACTGTGGACTTAAAAAGTGGTTTTGGTTTTACCATGAAAAAAATAGGAACATGCTTCTTTCCTTTCGTCCTCCTTTCCTAAAAAACAAAAATCCCCTCTCTTGTTTTCCTCTTACACTCCCTTGATCATTGCACGTATGGATCCTATTAGCAACAAAACCCGTCTGAGAAGAACAATGCCCATTTCTCTTCCTCACCCGACGAATGATGCAACAACATCACCTAATGCTTGAGTTGATCCTTCGTTTTCTATCCAACACCATTCAAGAAAGTCTCAGGTCTTTTACTATTTGGCAGTGGTGATGGTTTTTTCACATTCTCCCCAAAATGCTCCTTAATGTGGCGTTTATCTCTCTTTTCCATTGTTTGGAGCTTATGGTGGGAACGAAACAATAGAATCTTTAAGGATCGTACTGAGTCCAATGAAGTAGTCTCGAGAAAAGTTAGTGCCAAGTGTACCTCTTGGGCTTCCTCCCTTGCGGAATTCAGGAATTTATCGATGAATGACATATTGCGAGTCTAAAAACAATGTATTGACATAGCATAAGATTTTTAGTGTTTTGTCCAGTACTGGGGTTGTGGGCAGTTTGTATCTTTCCTTTGTGTTTTTTGCTTCTGATCTTGCACCTCCGGTGCCTCTTTTTCTATTAATATAGTAATCATTCAAAAATAATAATAATAATAAGATGGTTTCAAGGTTGGGTGTTGAGAGAAAGGGTCCCCACATTTTCATATCTGCCACCTTCAACACCTTCAAACTAGAGATGGTTGTAGACGAGAGTCCGAGACCTTAAGTAGAAGTGAAATTGAAGCGGTGGGGTTGGCGGAAAAAGGGATGAGGGGGTGACGGTCATGTGCAGGTGAATGAGGGAGGGAGTGATGGGCATGATCATTGCAATTGGGCAGAGGAAAAGGAGGTATGTCCATTGCAGTTGATGCAAAGGAAGAGGAGGTAGGTAGAAGAGAGTTGTAGAAGCAAATGTAGAGGTAGAGAGAAAAAAATAATGACAAAGAAATAGTGAAAGAAGAAGAAATCTGCGGAGTAGAGCTCTCAAAGCTGACCTCAAATAAAGATAAAGCTTGGGGCTGATTTTGGTCTTTTAGTAACATGCTCAAATCACCACAAACGGATTTCTCTCAATTTATCATCTATTGGAGTTATTTTGAGATTATCCTTAGCACAGTCATTTCTAACTCTATCCTTTAATGTTAATCCACTAATCCAATGTAGCATGCGCATCTCCATCATGGTAACTTTAATTATTTGTATTTTCTTCATTGACTAATACTCTGCCCCATATAGTTGGTGGCCACCTCATGTTAGAAAATTTCTCCTAAGAGAAATGTTAATGAGACCATGTTATTTTTGGTTTGTGGATCCCATAGGAGACCTTGTGCATTGCACTTGTATCCAATTTGGCACCAATCTAACTTTTAAAGCTCATTGATTTACCCGATGAATTTCCAATGTCATATAAAGTTGAATTAAAAACATGCTTCACTTATTCAATCAAGATGAAATTTTATAGGAACCACCATATATACTAATCTCACTAGGTCTAAGTTCAAAGTTCAGGTTTTTATTCCAATTGCAAGAATACAAACTCAGACCTGACCTAACCTCCCTAGTTGCACCCTGGTTCAACTTGATTTGATGCGGTTTGATCTGGATGCATCAACTCAAACCAATAGATTACCTATTTGAATAAATCAGCCAAGGCTGACCAAGTTCTTGGCAAGTTTTTTTACCTTCAAAGTTGAGTACAAAAGCTTTTTCTAAAACTATAGTGAATCCTGCAAGGACCAATGAAAAAATCTATGCCCATGTTCAGTGCCCATGGGTTCATGAATTATTCACTTCTGCTTGTAGCATCCATCCAATGTCACCATTTTTTAAAAGACAACTTGCCCACTGTAATCGACAAGGCCCAGCTCAGTTTATGAGTTCTCTAAGATTGCTTGCAATTGCATTACTGCAACAAAAATCATTTGAATACTATTTTTTCATTCTTTTGCAGGCGTTACTTTTTCCTAATTGCATTCAGGTCTTATCTCTATAGTGATTCTGCAAGCAAAACAGGATTTAGCGCATGGATGGAGGACAGACCAGAACTCGGTCACCTCTGCCATAATTTGAGGTTCGACAAGTGATGTCCTTGAGTAGAGGAAGACATGATCTTAAAATGTAATATGGAAACCATAAATCAAAATAACTTTTTATACAGATTGAGCTGTAATCTCGCTGTGTTGAATGAGTAATGATTGCTTGTTTTCTGTACAGGATTTGCAGCATTGTAAGTTGGTAATCTTATAGATCAGTTTCCGACATGGAGCTAACTTGAAGGAATTATAATATGCTTATGGGTCCTGAGGTTTTTTTTTTTTTTTTTTTGCAATTGTGACTTCTTATTGCCTGAAGAAAAGAATACAACCCAGTGTTTAAAAAATTATTTCAATGATACCTATAAGGGCATATCAGCAAATATGAGAAAATTAGGGGAAAATGGAAAACTGAGCATATTTTTGTTAAAAATAACGATACTTTTATATGGAGTATTAGATCTTTAAAAGTCAAAATTTCAATACGAATAAAATGTCTTACAAATTTAAAAAATGTCCTAAAAATTATAGAAATTAGGAAGTCAATACAAGGAAACACCTAATATGAAAGTCATATTTTCAGATATCTCCTAGTGGCATGTATTTTTTGTTATAATTCATAAATATTTTATTGTAAAAAATTCTCAATTTCATAAAAATGTTGGAGTAATAGAAAATTTTGAGAAATACTCAAAAAACTATATCAATCATATTAAAAGCTCTTCATTTAATTGTAGAAATGCTTGTATATCTTATCATTCATTTTTTTATAAGAAACTCGAAAATGAGAAATATCTTAGAAAATTTGATTTGTTAACTTTTTAGGAAAAAAATGGAAAATCAAATAGAAACTATACAAACTATATCAATCACATTAACACATCTCTATTGAATTTCACAAGTACTTAATATTATTTTATTAAATTTTTTTTACAAAAAAATCCCTAATTTGAGATTATTTGAGAATCGACATTAAAAAAAAATGATGGAAATAATTCAAAAAAAAATAATTCTAAGGGGAATTTTTTGGATTTGATAAATATCTTTCAAACGTGAAGAAGTTGCTTCTAACATTTTTCAACTAACACCCAATGTAAAATTCTACTAAAAAACGGTTGAAATATTTTTTTAAATAAATAAAAAATATGCATCTTCCAATCGATAGGCCGGTACAATATATATCCACAGTCAAAAATCCGATATGTATTGGCTGATTCAATATGTATCAACAGATTTTTTATCCTTGCATACAACGAAGACAAAACATCCTAAAAGAAGGAAAGAACTGACGCCAAAATAACAAAGAACAAGCAAAATCAAGCCCAGAAACAGAAATCAGTAAAAATGATGGGAGTTTTTTAAGGACAATAAGTGTCAACAATTCAATTCAAGCAACATTGCATGTCCTGTTTAATATTTCTTGTTTGTCGTTCATCCTTTGCTTTGCCTTTTTTCATTATTTTCCATATAAATCTTAATAAAACCTGAATCATGTATTGGGTTTAGATCTAAATATAGAAAGTACTATTTGTTCAAATCTTAAGGAAAAATACACGCATGTTCAGTGATCTATCAATTCAGGCCGGGGGTTTAAGAAACATAGATAAATGACAATCTTAGCTAAAAAGAACAAAAACAAAAGAAATTTATTGACCATGAAAAATTTTCTGGAAAAAATAGAAACCTACTGTGACCATATTTTGATTAAAAAAATAACTTTTTGACAGAGTATTAGACTCTTAAAAGAAAAAAAAATATTTAATATAAGTAAAATGTAAAAAACTCTAAAATATGAAAAAGTACTAGTAGCAAATACCTTATATAAAATTTATGTTCTCTAGTGTCTCTTATAATGACCATTACCTTCCATTAGAGTTTTTGCCAAAAAGAAATCTCAATTTCATTTAAATACTGAAAAGAAATAAGAAAATCACACAAACACTATATAAACTAAATAGATCAGATTAAAGCATCTTAATACAATTTCATAAACATCCAATGTCATTACATTAAAAAAAAATTCCAAGAAAAAAACCAAATTGAGAATTATCATAAAACAAAAGTTTATGAAAATTGATAACGCTAACTTAAAATAGACAAATCTTAAAGAAAATTAGGTTTGAACAAAAATACCTCTTAAAATGTGAAGAAGTTGCATCTAAAACTTTCATAAAATCATTTCCAATGCAAGCTTCAAAGTGAAATTAATGAAATAGGCTATTTCTGTTAAAAAAATGTAAAAAAAAAAAAATATTGACCATTACAACTGTATTGCCCATTTTCTAAACGGCTCCCATATCACCCAGTCCATCCACATGCAGGAAGTATGAACGTACTGCCTGATGTGCATTCGACCTAGGCTTAAACAAATACACATTGGACAATACATGTCGGATCAACCATTTTAAATTCATGATTCAGCTCATTTATCTCATTTTATAATGTTTATTTTTTAAATTTTACATGAAGAAGTTTAGGTGTTAGAAACTTAAAAACAAAACAAAATAGAAAATGGGTGTGGCTTCTGAGACCTCATATTTCTCAATCCCATATATAGCCAGCTCATAAGCTCCAATACCTTTCATTGGATATAGTTTGAGTATGCCTTTTACCATTTTTTTTTCTAAATAACATGTCAATATGGGTATCTCCACTCTATATTAGAGGTGAGATTAATTCCACAGATATACGAACAACCCTCAAACCTTTTGTATCAAGCCCTGGAGGAGTTGAACCCTAGACCTCTAGACTTTAAGAGGACCCAATGCATCATATGAATTAGATTGAAGCTGAATATCAATCATTTTTCAATTTTTGGATTTCTAAATATTTGCAAATTCTTGGGAGGATTTTTCATTTCAACCTATATAAATCAATGTGACTGACAAATCAACAACTGCAGTCCAAATAATAATTTGCAGAGTTTAGAGTTTTGACTTTTCACTTCCATGATTGATTTGAAGAGGTGCCCTTTGTACTTTCCATCATTTAGGCAACATGCACGCCCTTATCAAAAATCGAAATTGGAGAGTACCTCAATCACTAACATTGTTAAGACTAATATTGATATTTTAACCATGGGTTAGTTAGGTAGGCCATAAGCAGATTGGACACAAGGAATGTTCATATGGGAACTCATCACTTAAGATAATGACATCCACCATCTGCACAAGCTTACTAAAAATCTGTAGTCTGGAACATCCAATAGGCAGAAACAATAATACACATTGTATTTTCAAAACGACAAAAAAAAAAAATTGGTATGTGCGTAATTCAATTAATCCTAAACCCTAATCCAGACTAGCATTTCAACTTATCATCCATCAATATGCTAAAGCTTACAGGGCTAGTGTTCTGACAAAAGGCCACATGTACAAACTCCATGAACACGTAATGGAAGTATGAAATATAGGAAGAGGCACAAACTAAAAGAGTATCAACAATTTCTACACCTGCAATCGACAATGAACATCAGGCGCATGGACCCTGCACGCTTCCACAAATGGAACATGAGATTGAACAAAGTATGAAACAGAAAGCTTCTTGACAACCAGACAGTCACACGCCATGTCATCGTGTATCAGGATCCTTGACAGCAGGAACCTTTACAGGGTAACTAGACAAATCCAGGTCAATGAGTGAAAGATCATAGGGCTGGGCATGAGAATTTGAGGTGTCCATCAACAAAGATGATTTCATTATTTCTGGGTCAGTAGAATCTGGAACTGCATTGGAAATGTTGGGACTGCTGTTTTCAGAAGACGACACGCTGGATAGCTGTATTTCATCCATCTTGTTCCCGAACATATGTTTGTTTCTTCTCACAGCATCCATTTCCTGGCCAGTTGGGACAAACGTGCGTGACCGATACTTCGATTTTCCATCATCACTCTCGTTACTATTGTAAAGAACATAATCATGATATGTAGGGGCAAACTGTGGGACAGAAACACCTATTATCAGGTCAAATTGTATAGAGCCAAGGCACCTTATCATATAAGAACCTGTAAGCATGAGATGCAGATTGTAAAATAAGATATGTTGTGAAATAACTTCACCTGGTGTACTGTGTCATGGTAGAAGTCATTGAACTTCAGGGCATGGGAAAGGCTTCCAGTGAAACCACCAGAAGCACCAATATTTGCACCTGCGTACTCCTTGTATGGAAATGCATAAAAATGACCTACAGCTGCCACAAGCATCTCAACACATATGATAAAATTTTGGAATTCGGCAGCTTCCTCGGCATTATTTATAAACCTAGACTTAGCAGCAAGAAAAACCAGGACGCCCTGCAAAAAGCAGAAAACATCAAGAACATGTAATTAGAAGAAGAAAAAAAAGTTCTTCTATAACATATGTATTGACCTAGTCGTACAATTCTACTAAAAATGTTGATGATAAAAATGTGACCATCCCATTGACCAATCATAACCCCAACCAAGAAATCCTCTTTTTGCCTAATTGACATTACTTTCCCAACCACCACTGATTCTGCATGCATGAACCTAAGGTGAGATACCAATGCCACACTAATAAAGAATGCAGCAGCAGTGCAAAGGAACTAAACAGTACCTGCCAGTAAGTGAGAAAAACAACAGATTTAATCATGATAAACTTTGGAACTGGATTGAAAGGACGGAGTAGATCTCTGCATGCCACATAGAACAAGGCCAATGCGTACAATGCCATTGAGTATGATATTGTATAGATAATTGTGACATAGAGATAGGCTTGGTTTGCACTGAAATTTCCGTCTTCATATTTCCCCTTGGCATAGAGTACAAATGTTACTGCAACTAAGATGGGCTTCAAAATGACAAATTGCAGACAACCTTGCTTGCACCTCCGTATAAAACGTCTGTCCAATCAAGAAGATATTCAACCACAGGAATAAATAGATTCTTTAAAAATAATTCAGAAAGAGATTTTCGGCCATACACATGGACACAGGAACTTTGTGAACCCCATGTGGGGCCCACTTCTTCTCCTAGACCCTAGAGAGATTGGCCGTTGGAAAGGTCTAGATGAATATGTGGCCCATCAAAAATAATTTTGATCAGATAGATGAAGCTATGATTTTAAATTCCACAGAAGATGGAGAATAAAAAAACAAGTCACTGTAATTTGGGGAGCTTAATAAACATGGCTGACTGGAGGAACACACCATAAGATGGTGTGCGGGTAATCATTGCCATGAAATCAAAGCCACATGCTGAAATACAAGGGAATGTCCATTAAGCTTTCTCACAAAATTGAGGCTGTGTTTGGATGAGAAGTAACTTTTGCATGGGTGGGTAACCAGAGGTGGCTAATCAGGGTGGGTAATCAATTATGAATATCCTTTGCTTCAAAAGGGTTTTCAAAAGTGAGAGTGGAAGGGTTAACAAGGGTAAGATTAAGATTTTTAGCCCTTACTCTTTAGTTACCAAATGGGGGTAATAAGGGTAACACCTCATTCCCCTTACACCCCCCTCATCCAAACGCAGCCTAAATGTAGAAACAGGGATCATGGCAGAATTCAAATTTAAAAACATAGCACACCCGTCCAAAGGTATAGCAGGGAAACAGCACGTCATTAGACACCATGATGGCTTCACAACTCGACCACTTAAACTCAAGACAACTGAACCAGGACCCCCCACCCATGCCAGGCACAGTGAAAGGAAATTATAAATGACCCAAGCTTCATACCTGAAACACATCAAGAAAACATACAGACCAGATGTGATGCACAAAGGTTTATATTATCATGAATAGCAGCCCTGCAGCAATCTAGAGTTGAAACTGGTGAAAACTATATAGCAATTTACAGAAGGCTAGAGTTAAAAAAAAAAAAAAAACACTGCCTGGAACTAGGGCGAACATAGGTTGCCTTAGGTTTGAGTAGAACATCACTAGATCTCACATTAACAACAGTTATGGTTACTGTTCAGGCTGCTGTTCTTTATTCTTTTTCTTTTTTCTTTTTTTAGGGCTGCAATCCAAGGCAGATAGCCATGTTAAAAGTGCAGACACATGTTAAGGATAGGCTAATTCATCAACGTTATTTGTTAATTGAAAAGAAAAAGCCTTGCGGCAAACATCATGTTTTAAGAAAAGGCAAACTACAAACATACATATATATATATATATAATCATTTAACACTTAATGACCCTATCAATCAAAAAGTCTACGGTGAAGATGCTAACAGTGATTTTTTTTATGAAAAAAAAGTAGAGACTGACTGAGAAGTGTTAGTTTCCAGCCAAATCAACCCTCCATACAAACTAACTAGCCATGATGATGATCTTCTGGTCAAGTGATTTCACCAAATGTGACTATTTACCACTTTCATTCACAAGTTCCCCCAAAAAAAAAACATGCATTTCCAACAATAGCTAGATATTACTTTAACTTAAAATCAATCACCATATATGTTTCCTTCACTTGCAGCCTCCCCGGTCCATCTGGTACTTGGTTTTGGACTGGTATGTTATCCATTCAGGTAGTATCTAATGCACGCTGTATTCACACACACACAGAAGAGAGAGAGGCCTGTATTTCCTCAACAACGGATGGCAAATTTCTGCCTACCTAAAATCAATAACTTGGACCAAGACCACAAACCATTTTCACCTTTTTGCCCAGTACAAATGCTTTTGTCTTCCCATATAATGATTTGTGAAGTGGAGAATTGGATTAAAAAGTATTAAACCTTCCTTAAGAGCCCAAATTTAAGCAGATCTAGTATTATCTATCTTTAAGAAATCACTCCTCTCATGCATGCCAATCCCATTTTCACTCTAGAAATCCCCTCAAAAATTTTGTTTCGAAGTCCCTCAAGGTGGAGGAGTCTGATACATTATGAATATGGACCTCACCATTTTCTTAGATAACTCTTTTACCTTCAGGAAGGCCTTTGAACTAGTTCAACTGGTCTTTCGTTTGTTATGGCCTATAACACTTTTTATACCATCAAATGCCTTTCCAATCAGCTGATCTTCTCCTTGAAACATCTTTCCACTCTCTTCACATGTTGCACATATGATAGTGAAGAGATCTCTCCATAGAGCTTTTCCCCTTTAAAAATCCTCCCCAAAGTCCCACCATCAACAACATCCACATATGATTTTTATATAAACCAAGGTGATTTCAATAAATCTTTAAAATGTTAAAATAATATATGTGCTCTGGTCCTAAGGGGGGTGGATTATAATACCCCGTGTGTGTGTGGGTGTGTGGGAGGGGAGAGAAAACCGCCAAGGGTGTGAATTCCTTGTCCCACATTGCCCAGAGTGATAGACTAGAACTGGTATATAAGTTGGAGCTTCTCTCCTTCTAGCAAAAGGCCTTTTAGGAGCAACCTTGGAGTTTGCTCGCCAATGCAAAGCCGTGTGGGCCCAAAGCAGACAATATTGTGCTAGCAGGACGGGTCGTTACATAACTTATCTCTTAGATCTTTGCCCAATATTGGTAAGATTTCCTTGCTCTCTAACATTTCCTCAAAATTAGATAAGATAGGGATCATTTGATTCATTTCCATTCCAAAGCAGAAGTGTGTTCATAGATTAGGCCCATATTCAAACAAAGTAGACGCCTACCCACCCCCACCTCCCGCGAAAAAAAAAACTCCCTTTAACAACGTCCAAAGCAAAGTTCACTTTTCTTCAGCTTTCGATCTGTAACAGTGAGATCCCCTTACTCTCTAACCTTTCCTTAAAACTACATAAGATTAGATCATTTGATTCATTTCCATTCCAAAGCAAAGGTGTTTTTATCAATTAGACCCATATTATTAAAAAAAATCCCTTTAACAACGTCCAAAAGTAAAGTTCACTTTTGCTTCAGCTTTCAATCTGTACCAGTGAGAGCAATCCCTCTTCTCTAGCATGATGTCTTGTCCTTGGGAATGAAATAATCCACAACCTTTCCCGTCTTGCAACACATCAATTCAAAGGTGAACAATAACACTGCATTCCTCCATTTTGCATCAACTTCCCCAAAGTGGACATCTAAACCTACTAAGCTCTATTCAACCCAAATTGCTCTTTTATACCCAAAAGTAAACTGGTGAGAAGCAAACCCATTTAAGGATTGGCATGAAACAAGATATTCAGATAGACTTAAACAAACATCTTACAGAAAAAAAGAGTTGCTAAGAGAGATGTAGGTAAGGCAAAGTCGACAATAACTTATATGTCCAATGGGGAACAAAAAGACAAAGAGGGTATCCATAATCTTTCTCGAATAATTTGAGGGAGAATCGCATGCCTTAGCCATGTTACGTGCATGTTAAAGATGAAAAGGCAGAAAACGGCATTTCAAAGACCTATTAAATTCTGATGGAGAGAAAAATCTATGATTAGCTTTTTGGAAATTTCCAAACGAACAATTTCAACAAAATCATTCAATTTCTTATTTTACTGTTTTCAACTCTATGTATTCCTCTATCCGTAGAGTACATTGAATGTACAGAAATGGCTATATGCAAGCATAGTTGATCATAAAGCACAAGCAAATAAAATGATGACTAACAAACTATACAGAACAAGAATGAACTTAATCTTGGAATTTATCAACATGAGGAGGGAGAAAAAGCCCACTAGCACCAAAGGAATACATACAGAAGCATAGATTTTGATGGGTGGTACTAAGTTTGGTTGGTTAAATAGATGGTTTAGAAAGATGTATATTGAAAAAAATGCCATAAAAATGGTGGATATAGGAAATAACATCTAATCCTATCATGGATATCAATAAAACTAGTGAAGCTATTTAAATGACCCTATAACTTGAAAATAATAATAATGTTAAGAAGAGCAATTAGATTGTAAGTGGTATTTCAGCCTGTTAATGGGCCTTGGGCCTAAACTCCTTTGCCTACCACATCCATGCTTAAATGCCACCAAGAGGCCAAAGAGTGACCTCTTTTTTTCAAATACTTCTTATAAACAGTCCAGGCCTACAACCACTGTCATCAATTAAACCAATCTTCAACATACAAAAGAGAGAATAAAAAATCCTAGACTATAGAGATGCATATGCTACGTTGGATAAGTGAATTAATTCTAAAAGATGGAGAGAAATGAATGCATTGGGGATAGTTTAAAAATAACTCTGATATATGACAAATTGAAAGAAACTCGTTTGAGGTGGTTTGGACATGTTAGTAGAACAGCAAACACAACACGCATGTGTAAAGTTGAGACTACATATCGTAGGCATGGGGAGAGGTCAACCACTAAAGGCATGGAGGGAAGGAATAAAAAAAGATATGTTAGATTGTCAAATGACTGATGGTATGGTTTATGATATGGCCAAATGGAGGAGAACTCATAAAGCTGAACCCTAATAGATGGATTTTGGCTTATGATGATGATAATGATGATAAACAATCCTCACACCAAGGTCTTGAAAACACAACTTTGAAAAAAAAGAGACTCCAATAAGATACTCCATACAAATCATTATCTAACTTGCAGAGAAATATATAAATAGGAGAGTTGGTTCTTTTGATTGTAGAAGAAGAATAATGTAGAAAACTAGAAACTTGCTCCTTTGACAATTACGGGGGCCAATATGAAAGAAAAGAAACAATGAAATTCTCAATGGTAAGAAGAGGGAGGTTCTAGAAGTGGCTAAGCTCATTCTAGTAAGTCCAACTACAATTGGTGGTGTATTGCATGATCAAGAAAAGTATAACATTCTCAAAGGACCAGCAGAAATTAAAGAATTGAATAATGCTCTATCTCTCTCTCTCTCATTCTGAGGATGATGAAGGATGCTCAAGTTTGAGGGAACCATCAAGAATTGTTAAAAAGAAGATATGGTATTATCATCATTAGAGGTCACTAAGTTATTAATGCTCAAGTTTGAGGGAGGCATCATTCTTTAATAATCACCCAGACCCAGTACCACCTATCAAAACCTATACATCCATACGTATCAAGTTTTAGTCCTATGGTGTTATTATCACAAAGGTCATTAAGCAAATGGTATTATTTATTTATTTTTGAAAACCAAGGTGTCCACGCCTCTTTGAGCACTTGACTAATCCCTGGGGCATGTGCAAACCTCCCTATCCAGAGTGGCCCTTTTGTGTTAAGACTTGAGAGTGACTTCAAAGAAGAGGAAGTGGCCTTGGAAATTGGCAAGTGACCACTCAAAAGAATTGACAGTTCCATTTTTCTCATGTAACTTGTAGTGCAAATATTTGTGAGTATGTTTGCTCAAACATGGAATGGAGAAAAAAAAAAATTGTTCAGCAGTTCTGATGTTATCATGTGAAAGGATGGATGGATGTCTTTTGGCGTACACTTGATTCCTTTTAGAAGCACTTCTACAATGAAGGAGTATATAGTCTGCTAGATTGTATTCTTTCACTTGTAATTATTTCAGTTTTAATAATACTAATAGAGTTACCACTAAAAAATGTCGTTTAAAAAGAATGAGGATTGAGGAGTACCTGCAAATTTATCAGTTACAAAAAAACGGTGAAAAACATTTACTAGAACTGTATAAGAGCAACACAGTTCAGTACAAAAAAGGGAGGCAATTCACTTACACTTCACGAATTGAATTAAAATAGATAGAGCTGTCATTTAAGACAAGGGAAAGGAAAGACATTAATGCATAAACCTGCCAATGGATAAGAACAACACGAGTTAAGTGATGTTGTATAAAAATAAAAAAACTTTCTTTTTTAAAAGAAAATACAATCACAATGCATCAACTAAATACAATCACAATACATCAACTGGTTCAAAGATACATCTCGTACAAGCACAAGCACACAGACACAAACATGCATTTCCATGCAGGAACAATCCTCAAGTTTGTGGCTTGAGAATTTTTTGACTAATGAATCAAAGAGGGGATATTTTTGTTTATTTCTTTATTTGTTGTTTTCTTCTTTCCTTTTGTTGTTCTTTTAGGTCTATTGATTTTAGACCTTTTCTTGCTTTTGTACTCCTTTTTTTATGAATGAAGTATCTTTGTTATTGCTCAAACAAAAAAAAAAAAGTAGGGTAGGGGGATGGAATCCTCCCCTTGATTTGGAATGTGCCCTTTTACTGGACAATCACAACAAAAAAAGAAATTGATATTAATAGAAAAAGAGAGTACAAAGTACATGATAGGCTTATACCCACCGACCAATCAAAAAAGGAAAATACAAACATTCCCACATAAAAACATCCGACCCCCAAGGTATTGCAAAGAACCCCACTGGAAACACCCCAAACCTTAAATAAATAAAAGTCCACAAAAGAAGACACTTTCTTGGTCCCTGTCCACCCCAATATTAGCAAAGAAGTCAGCTATACCATTCACCGATCGTCGAACAAGCTCAAAAGAAACGTCCAAAGATGAACATAATACCCTGATTTCCCTAACTACTAGTTTTAGTTTTTCCAAGGTGGTCTCTTCCTTCTCCATGTTGTAGATGTAGATATAATTGTTGATCACATTTTACATGTGTTTTTTTATTGTAGTTGACTTGTGGTCGGCATGAATTGTAACATATTTTCTTTCCGTTTCTGTTGCCATGATTAGCTCCCTATACTCTAAATATTCATGTATCATCTCCTATTGGAAAGACAAGTAATAAAATACTTGAGAATTCTCTCTCTCAATTCTTCTCTCTTCCTCCAATACTTTCTCCCTATTTTCATTCTAACATGGTATCAACCAAATTCAATTTTCTGAGTTTTCCGCCTTGTACTATCATTTTCTTGGGCGTTTATCAACTTTTTGGGTCTCTAAAGTATCTCTCTTCCCTACGATCTTTTCCTTCGTGGTGAAATCGCCATCTTGCTAGGTTCACCATTTTTTTAAGGACCGCAAGAAGCCCAGACAGCAGTCTCAGGACAGTTTCACTGTTTACCTCTCGATCCAAGTGGATATTGTTCATTGGCCTTCAAAACCACCCAAGTCCTAATCATCGGTGGGTCCTCCTTTCATCCATCTGATGGGTCCTAGGTTTGTTGACGTGTGAGACCCCTTTTCTACCTTCCAATGATCGCGCGTGTAACACTAGAGAACAGTGTTTTTTCGACATTTTCCATCAGATTTGCCACAGTAAGACACAGATATTGTTAGAAACTATATTGCTACAATCATAAAGGCTCTAGTACATATCCCACTGGATTTCCCGTGCCCGCAAATCAACTTGGGTAGCAGATTTCACGACGAAGAAGGGTATTGATAGGCGCAACCTACTTGTAGATTTCTCTTTGGATTGTGCCATTTTATTTTCTCCTATAGCTTTTATCATTCTTCTACATATTTCCTTTGATTTTCTAACCCAACCCACCCACCCCACCCACCCACACAACCCCACCCTCCCTCCCTCTCCTCCTCTCAGCCACTCTTCTTTCATCTTCACCACCCCAAAAATCCTCGCTAACTCCTTCAATGTTCTTTCCCCCACCCAAAGAAATACCATGTCCATGTCCCTACAATGACCTCAAACCTTTTCAAAACACCTCCTTCACCTCAATCTTGTCTTACCCCCAACCTACCACAAGTTCTGACAACAGTGGACCTGACTTTAGCATCTTGCTCCCATCCCCGCCTCAACTTCACCCCACCCCCCCCCCCCCCCACCCCCTCCTCCCTCCCTCCTCTTCACTTTCTCTCCCTCCCTAAAACTTCAATATCAAGCCCCCACACTCTTCGCCACAAACCATTTATTTCAGAGCCACATCTCCAAGACCATTTAAAGAACAATGCTATATTCCTATTCATCATCTTCATTGATACCAAACCACGATTTTACTTTGTTCTAGTAACATCCTCCCCATTTCGCAAAGTGAATTTTCCTTATTTCACATTCTTCAACCCCCCTACATTTTCTTTACATCATCTTCACCATCACTACCAACATCTGAAACAACAATATGCATTATAGGTAGATGTACTGAGACCAACTTCTTCCCTTATGTACACCCTACCACCTACACCAACTTCTATATTCATTACTCCTCACGACCAATTCCCACCAACACATTCTTTCCCAAATTGACCTTCAGTCCCAATATCAATTCATAGCATCTCAAGATTGCTTCCAACTCCAACAATTCTTTCTTCAAAGCTTCATAAAACAGCAAAGTATCATATGCCAACTGCTAGTGCAATACATGGAGATCGCCTTTTACTACTTCAAACCTCTTTACAAACTCCAACTCTTTCTTTACAAACCACCATTTTACTTTGTTCTAGTGACACCCTCCCCATTTCGCAAAATGAATTTTCCTTTTTTTCACAATCTTCAACCCCTCACCCCACGTTTTCTTTCCATCATCTTTGCCATCACTACCAACATTTGAAACAACAATATGTAAAAACACGTTATAGGTAGACGCACTAGCACCAACAACTTCCGTACCATCTACACCAACTTCTATATTCATTACACCTCACAACCAATTCCCACCATCACATTCCTTCCCAAATTGACCTTCAATCCCAATATCAATTCATAGCATCTCAGTATTGCTTCTAACCCTAACAATTCTTTCTTCAAAGCCTCATAAAACAGTAAAGTAGCATCTGCAAACTGCTAGTGCAATACAAGGAGACCGCCTTTTACTACCTCAAACCTCTTTACAAACTCCAACCCCCTTTCTTTACTAATTAGCAATGTTGTCAAACTCGAATTGTATCGAAAATCGCTCTAGAGGTGTAAATCGTGAATCATGAATCAAAAATCGTAGAATCATAAGATTCATAATGATTTTTGCTAAAATTATTATTTATACTATAATTATATATAACATGACATAGACTAATAAAATGCTTTTTCAATTCCTCAAAATATATAAGTAAATATGCAAAAACATAAGTATATGACTAAATGTACCAATGCAAAATTAAATCAAAGTGCATTAAAAGTCAAGTTTTTATATTCCAAATCATTATAATTCATTAATTTTTATTAACAAACTCCAGAATCCCAAAAAAAAATACCAATAAGAAAGAAAAATATTAATATGAAATTAAAATATAAATATTAAGTACTGATAAATTTTAAAAATAACAAGTAAATCAAAGACATTTAAATAAATTTTATTAGCATTCATCAAATAATTTTAAAAAAAGTTTTTTTTTTTTTTTTAAATAGATACAAAAGATTAAAAGAAAAAATAAAAGAGATGTTTTTTAATTAAAAAAAAAAAGAAAATGGTAAAAAATTAAAAATATAAAGACAAAGTCCAATGGGAAAAAATTTAATAACAATAATAATAAAAGAGTTGAAACTCAAAAGCAGCCTGCTCAATCTCTTGCAACAGTCCTCGCACAAGGGTTGAAACAAAATTAAAACTAAAGCATCGACACGAAAACAAACATATAAACGAAAAAAAAAAAAAGGTAGAAAGAAAGGAAAGTTGACTTGCGATGAAAACAGAAAGAGTAAAGCATAGACGCGAAAACAAAAGACGAGAAACTAAAGAAAGAAGAGGAAAGAAGAGACTGCTGCACACGGAAAACCAGGTACTGTAATCGCTCCTTCCTCCTCTTTCTTGCCTCTTTCTTCTTTGTTTCCTCCTCCTCTTTCTTCCTTTCTTGACAAAATCAAGCGACTCTCTACACAATTTGTGATTCAAGCCTAAAACTTATTTCCCTTGCGATTTGAATCGCTGGACCCTCTGAGTTGAATCGCCTCACGACTCGTACGATTTTGACAACACTACTCATTAGCATTCAGAAAGCTTCAATCACCAAGGTGAAGATGAATGGGATGGGACTCAACCTACCTAATAGCCCTTTTAAGGCATGAGTCATTGTTGTTGGGAAACCATGAACTAGAATAAAAAGGAAGTGTTAGTTAGACCAACATTCATCCACCCCCTTGACCTTTGATGAAATACATTCCCAAACATGTATTCAACAAACAACTACTCAACATGATCTAGAGCATTTTCCATATCTTTAACAGCGCTCATTATCCTTATCCTATAAACAATCACTACAAATAGTTCTTCAATAAATTTTAAATAATCATTTTTTATAAATCAACGAGCACTGACATTTAAAGAAGGCCCCATCCAATTTGCCTCCATGTCATAAGCATTCTACATTACTCCTCTCCTCCCAATTTGTTTTTCCAATTTTAGTTAACCATGGAACTTAGACTTTGAAGGCTGCCGTTGCTTTGTTTCTCCTCTTGTTTTAGATGCGACCCACCCTAATATTTTCCAAGAATTTTCCCCATGGTTGATTTCAAACATCCCCATATAACACCCCCACTCTACCATCTAGAGATCCACCCAATGTAGTGGGAAATCCTACACCATGTCAATGATAACTACCTCTTGACTTGTTGCCACCAAATCTTGAGGTTTTCCTTTATGTTCTAAACACATCCAACACCTCAATCTGACTCACTACATCCATTATTGTAAAGGAGTTCAAGGACATCTGTACATGCTAATTGATTGCTTGATAAACATTGCCAAAAGTTAGGTGTGGTCTTTCTTTGGATTTAACTTCCAAGTGTGACTGCTCCTTTCTTAGTAATTAAGATCTCCAGGAGGCTCCTCATAAGTGTTTCCACTTCCTATACTAATTGAGGGGAAGGCAATACCAAGGATAAGTTTGTAATGATGTCTCGAGATTATCTTCCATTTCTATCCTATCGTCAGTGCACTCCTTGCACTCCCCCCACCCCCAACCCCAAAAATAAAAAGGGAAAAATTTGCAATGCTCTCAAAAATCTGATAATATAACAATAATAATAGTTCAATCAGTGGGACAGAGGGGTCAGTTATGCTTGCCGCGTGATCTATATGGTGATGAGGAGGAAAAGTTTGATCAATCATGTTCCCAAATAACCAATATTAAGGCTAATGAGTAAGCCAAAAATGGGGTGGGGCCAGTATTTTTTTTTGAAAGATGGGTGGGGCCGGTATTAAGAGGGTAGTAAGTTTGTAACTCAAATCTAAGGGTGGGGTTGTTTCTCTCTCTCTTTTTCCCTTTGAATGAGGGGTTGTTTCTCTTTTTTTGTTTGATCTGCATTTTGTGCTATATCCTCTGCAACAAAATGGTAAGAAAAGATAATAATAATCCATCTGAATTGAATGTTGTCATAGTTGAGAACAGAAGGATGGTAGTGGTTCTTGCAAGATATGGATTTGATGACAGAGAGGAAATAGGTTGGAAGAAATAAATATTTTAACCAAGAACAGAGGTCACAGTCATGACACTCCATGCACTTCAACAAAATCCTAGAAAGCAAGGAATCAATAAAGAATCAACTTCAGTAATCTTTTTTACAAGGAGTCATATAGCAATGTGTAGGAGCTGCAAAAACCTTTGCAAATGTAGTTAGCAAGATATTTTACAGCATTCTTGCAACAAGGGCCACTTCTATCCTTACATTAAAGGAGATGGCAGAAGGATTCACAATTTAATGCTTAGATATAAAGAATTTAATAGAGGTTTGCAGCTTAATTAAGTGAATATAACACAAAAAAAAAAAAAAAATGAATGGAAGGATTTCAAGAGTCAATTTTTTTTATGTAGTTAACTGATGGAACTTTTGGATGTATAAGAGTTGTCCTCGTCATCACAACAATATTAGATTAGTGAAGAAAGCAAATAGAAGAAAGAAGCCACTGGCAAAGTTGGGGCAGAATTTCTTCTTCTTTTTTCTTGTTGGGGGAGTAAGAAAAATTAACTGAACTCAAACACTAAAGTGTAAGTTTCAAATTTGAACCAATCATAATTAGGTTATGTGATTGTCAACTCTAAGTTCGCCAAAGAAAATAAAAACAAGAGATGTGAAGCTACTCTAGTTGACAATTTGAGAGGCGCAAAAAATAGAATTTTTTACATATAAACATTTAGGGGCAAAATGTAAACAAGGGCAATGTAACAAATTTCCCAACAAAAATTGGTGGATCCTTAGATTACATATTGCAAGGTGAAATTGTTTAACTTGTTTAGCAAAGCATGGATTGTAATGTCCACCAAGCTATCTCACTAGCTTTTTCAACCCAGACTTTGAATAGGAACAAAAGTGTCTTAAAAAAGAGAGAGGGAGAATGAGATTATCAATAATCGGTAGAAAGTGGACTTATAAACTGACCACCCATAGATGGAACAAAGGCTGGGCTAGACGATGGCAATGAATGAAAAATGTGCATTTAATCATAAGAAACAATTAGATTGGTCAGTCACCCCAGCACTCAATTACTTAAATGGGAAGAAGTGTACATCTCATTTTAAAAAAATAGTAGTAGATCAGGTGATAAACCTAGCATTTTGATTTTAGGAACAATGTATCGCACAATAACCATTCCAATACACCACTAATCATGATTAATATAAATATCAACATTCATATGCATCAGAGTCCAAGTTCTTCAAACTCATCTTTGCTTAACAAGGAAACTCTGGTACCTACACCTAGTACAAGCCCATGCAATTTACAAAAGGTCACCTATGACCAAGTCCATGTTATGTGGTTGGTTCTAGTTTTTAAATCTACTGGTTCATATTGACTCACTAATACCAATGGCCGATGTACGAATCATTATCCACACCATCATTTCTTCTTCTTTTTTTCAGAATTATCATTCTATTCCATCATTTCTCAAATTCTCCCAGCCAAAAGCTACAACTTATACGACCTTTCAAAAAAATAAAACTACAACTTATATGAACATAATATTTACCCATGAATGCTAGGAAAGCAGTCAGACACTTTGACAGATTGAGTGCAGGTGAATTTGACATGATAAAGCACAAGTTTTGAACAACCCAAACATGACCAAGATTCAGTTTAACAGAATTTACAGAAGGGCCATCATCCTTTCAAGGATGAACACTCGCTAATGAACATTTTGAATAGCACATCATCAGAACAGCTATATAAATGATAACAACAATAACATAAATGTTAACAATGAGCCAACTCCATACCGGAACCATGAAGATGATTCGAACTATGTATCGCTGGTAAGTCGGTTCTGTATAGTTCAGAAGGTGTCTGTAAATGTGAAATATCGCCAGAGCAATTGCCCCAACCGTACAAGGGAATGCAATAATGATGTAGTAGATCGGCGCCATTCAGTCCTTGGATGTATGGAAACAAATGGCTTGCTGAAATCAAAAAATTGAAAAATCAACAAGAAAATTCAATGAAGCAAACCATGTCAAATGTCAAACCAAAATCAGATCAGAGATGCATCAGAGGCTCAAACTAACCAAGGTGAATTTTGTCAGAGACTATTCTCTTCTTCACATTGTCTTGCGGTGGAAGTACTAAAACCATCCATGATGGGAATTTACAGCAGAAAACGGCAAATGTTCTTTTCTAAGATTGTAAACCCTAACACCAAAGCCTGTTTCACAGCATCTAGCCTTAGAATAAGCGCAGATCGTTCTTCCAAACAACTCTCTACAGAGGAAGAAATCCAAAGTAAGCGAAAATGGATAGTGAAGCCAGGAAACTCAAATGGGGGCAGATTGGTAAAGTGGTTCTTCGGAACTTGAAATGAGAGAATCGTTTAGGTTATAGGGTTTTGAGAGAAACAGAGAGCGTCTCCTCAATCCTTCCTTACCAACCCACTCATGCCAAAGGGCCAAAGAAAAGAGAGCGACGGATCTGACTCTCTCTGATCTGTCTTCTAAGAAAGAAGAAACCTTGTCTTGACAGAGAGAGAGAGAGAGAAGAGGAGGAGGAAGTTATAGTGCTGGCGCCGCGCTGGCGGCTGCGAGTGGAGATACTAATGATAAACGGAAAAAGTGGGATAAGAGTGATTTTTTGGGGGCGACGAGCCGACGAGAAACGCAAAGCCCGAAACGCGGAGTGAGATTTTTTTTAGTACCAAAATGCCCTTTTCTTTATATTTTAAATAAAAAACTGCCCTTGTCAATGCTGGAGCCGCATGTTGGGTGTCACATGATAAACGACAAATCCAATCGAATTTGTCTGTAAATTACAGCTAATTTTGAAGTAAATGACGGTTTAAAAGCTATAATTTGTTTTTTAGTTATAAAATTCTTCCTGTTTGAAATTAAAAAAACAGTTTAAAATTTAAACCCCTTTAGATAAAGGGTGGATTCAATTCGGCTCTATCCCCTCTCCAACGGCAAAATTAGTTGGAGGGGAAATTTTTTTAACTGATTCTATTTGAAAAAAAAAACCGTTGGATGGATAATTAGAGAGAGAATAAATCGCAGTCAAGAATTATTAAATTCAAATATAATTAACAAGTGAAAAGTGCAAACCCAACGGACTCAATTTGCTTAACTAAAAGTTAGAGCTTAAATATGAACTCAAAAACAACATTTTTTATACTAAGTTTTGGTAAAGAAAATAGTGAATAAACTATTTTTTCTATAAAGTGTGAATTTTAATTGACATTTATTCTTAAAATGAGCAATTAATAGTGAATTCAAATCGGGTGTCATTGGTCACATAATCTTCTTTTTTTTTTCTATTAGTGAAAACACAATCAAATAGGTTGAAAGCCGACTCAATGATGTTATTTGAATCGAATTTCATCTCAAAAGTCAAATTGAATGCACTCAATTTAATAATCAAGATCAGCAAATGTCATTTACAGAAATAGAAATATTTATTGATTTGGACCATTAAGATGTAATGATTTTCTTAAAAAAAAAATTTGGTTTACTAGTAAAAAATTAGTCATCTTTCAATTCAAATAGTTTTACTTTTATTTCTTCCAAAAAATATACACAACGTCAGTTTCTTAATAAATATATCATATATAATTTAATACGTGTATAATTAGACTAGGAATACAAACAAGCACGCACTCAACCCAAATGATAATTGAGCATTAAGATTTTTTAAAGTTTAACCTATTATAAAACGAACTAAAAATTTATGTAGTAACCTTTTCTTCGTCGAAATCTTTGGGCTTCTGGGTTTTTAAACCAAATTATCATCCTTATATATGATAGGGGTCAAAAAAACGGTGGACCAGAGATCTCGGCATCTCAATTGAGATCTTGGGCCCACGAATATCGCCAGACATCTCAATCAATATCGGACGATATTTCTTTCTCTCTCTTTTTTTTTTGTCAAATCTCGGTTGTATCGACTGATATCAGCAAGATCTTGGTCATATCGGCCGAGATCTTGCATGTACGACTGATAAATCTTATTTCGGTCGAGATATCTAGAATGTCCAAAACCTTCGTATCCGTTGAGATTTGGACCGTTGTATATGATGACAGTCAAACTTGACAGGTTTCATGCTTTGATGTTTGGCTTATGATTCTTTGTTGGAACCAAACAAGATTTATTCATCAATTTTTAGTGTGCTTGACTTCGAATCAATCATTTGGCCCGATCATCCATTTCAGCTATACCTCATACTTGGGTCTTGATGCAATGAAAATTAATCGTAACCAACTTCATGACCACCGTTCTCATGACACATGCATGGTGCATGCAAAACTCTCATTGGAAGAGATAATACAGCCCAATGGAAACAATCAAAAGATGAGCGAAACCAGATCAAACAACGTTCTTGTTGTTATGATCATTTGCTAAGAATTTTATCTACAGTGCATCATATATCTATAATACTTCATCATATTTATAAGAGAAGGAGAATCACTGACCCTAAATTCTACCACTGTTTAGTATTCTATAGTTTTTCACATGTAAATTTAAAAAAAAAAAAAAAAAAACTACTAGTACTGATAACTGAATTTGGAAATCCAAGAAATTAAATCCACCAATCACAAGATCAATTTACATTGATTTTTTTAACAGCCTTCATTAAACCAATTTCCAAAGTTAACCCAAACATCAATTGCAATTTCATAATTGAATTAGTCTTCAATGGTTTTGTAAAACATTTGCAATTTTTTTTTTTTTTTTTAATTTACGTATGGAAAATCGTGGGATATCCAGCGCAAAATCCCATGAGTGAGCCCACTACTCCTGAGTCACACCAAAGTTAGACCATAGGGGTTCGAACGCGCAACCTCTCACTTCCTGAGACGGGAGGCAATCTCTTGAGCTACACCCATGTGAGTTGCAATATGGTCTTTAGACTTATCTTTCACAGCTCCAGACTGAAATAATACTTGATATTAACATGTTTGCTCTTGCCATGGAACACTATATTTTTTCAGTCATTGCAGTTGTTAACTTGTTATTATATAGTCTCTATATGATCATCTCAGTTGTGCTTCAATTCACCATACACTCAACTTATTTGGTCAACAAAGAAATCATATGTATTTTTTAGTCCTTTGAGATAGAAAACGTATCTAAAAATGTTTCTCAATGTATTAGCCTCACCCACCCAATCATTTTCTATATAACCAACTAAACTAATTTTGTCAAGATAGCTATATAAAATTCCATAATCTCAAATAACAATGATGTACCTCAAAATCAATTTCATCGTTGGAAATGTAGTTGGTAATATATTTCTATAATCTGCTAATAATCCCCAATTCATAGACAATATCCAACCCATTAGAAGTCATATGTTGGGGACTAATTTCCGTGGCATTGAAATTACTGATATTTATCAGCTCTCCATTGTTTGCCTTCTGATCTCTAACCACTTTGCAATTGGAGTATGAATTGAAGCATAGAGTTCTATCTTGAGCTATCAATGGCATACCTTTTTTGAGAGATGAATGTGTCATTATCATTTTATTGCACTTTGATATTAAGGTTGTATTTGGATGAGGGGTAAATTTTAAAGAGATTATACGAGTTTATCTTTGACTAGGAGTTATGATGAGTATTATGAATACCCATTGTTTGAAAAATATTTTCAAAAGTGAGAGGTGAAAGGTAAACAGTTGATTTTTCATTTTTACCTCTTAGTTATTCAAAAAGTATAATGGAAAGTTACTCCTATTACCTCCATCCAAACACAACAAGAAAGTAGGGCACCAGTCCTATACATGTCATCTCAAACTAGTTGCAGGTAGCCTTCTCAAAATCACTAAACATTTGTTGACAATTTCTTATAAATATCAGACCATCTACGTATAAATATACAATAGGTAGATCACCATAGGAGTTTGTCTGAATGCAAAAAGTATGCTTGCAATGATACTTTTCAAAATCATACTGCATCGTAGGTGTGTAAATCCACAACCATACTCGAGGTGCTTACTTCAAATTATATAATGATCTATTCAATCAGCAGGGTTTTTTCCGGTGCCCTTTTTTCATGTACCTTCATTGTTGCTCTATCTAGATTTTCTCTCCAAATAGTGTGAACATTTCAAATATTGAATCATTGACTTTTGTTTGCAGAGTCAACCGGGGAGATTCATTTGAGTAGGAACAATTCCTAATACTTTCCTTTAGCATAACCGAATCCTTTCAAGATTTGCGGTACTGATCCATTCAACTATATATTGAACATTGGATGGAGGGTAAATTTTTAAGGGTACATTCATAGGTAAAAGTATTCAAAATAAATACTCATTGCATGAGAGGAGTATTTAAAAAGTGAGAAAAAAAAGGTAAAGAAGGATATTATTTCATTACTCTCAATTATCAAATAAGAGCAATCGAGGGTTACTCCTCCACTCCTTTTACACCCGATCCAAACGCAGCCAAAGACTTCAAGAGACAGATAGAGATGTTGGGAGATTTTGGAGGAAAAGAATGTTACGGGAAACATGTGTCACAAATTTTGAATTAAAAAAACTGGTCAAAATCTCATGCGAACCATCAATGACCCAAACTTCACTTGACTCAAAGTTTGACTCATCATTATCATTGGAATCAATTAGACATTCTATTGGTGATCTGTTTTTCTAACTTTATGGTGATGAGATGCTTCATCAATCCGATTGCAGACCCAACTAAAATTTGGACTAAATTTTGAGCGGTCGACATTTTTTTTACTTGTTTTATTTAGGGAGGAAGGGGATTTCACCAATCAAATGTGTTGAGGAAGGATATGTGTTCCAATTTTAGATTTGTTGGAAAGTAGATACAAAAAAAAACAATGGAGTAGTATAATTGATGAAAACATTGAATCGAAGAAATTGATAACTTCAGGTAATATCATTATCTGTACGTCTTTTACTCCAAAAGCTACCAAATAATATGTTGAAAAAAAAAATACACAGATTCTCTCGTCAATACACAATGTTTTACATCAATCGCATTAAATATGCATTTAAAGTCAGCATTCCCCCTTTCACATTAAAAAACAGCAAATTGCTTTAGATCTTTAAATCATCATCATCATCAATTTTTTTTTTTTTTTTTCATTTTTTCCTTAAAAAAATATATGAAGGGGATGGTTGAGATTCAACAACACGTTCTACATGATTTTAATTTACAACATAAATCTGAATTGAGTGAAGATTAGGTGTAAAAAAAGGTGTTAAATTGAATGTACAGGTTGGGGATGATGGAATAAGTTTGGAGGAGAAGGGTTTTCATTGGGTGCTGTACAGAAAAATGAAGAAGAAGAAGAAAATTTAGAACGAATAAAAAAAAAAGAACGCCGCACGAGGAAACCTAATTTTCGTTCTTGTTTGGATAGAAGATTTTCGTGTGGTGGAAAATCCGTGTAAAACTGTAAATATATATAATTTTAGTTGAGAATTGATTCATATTAAATTATTTCCCCACTTTTTAATTTTCCCAAGGTTAGAAAACTTTATAGTTGGATAAAGAGTTTAGAAAAATAAATTTAAAGACTACAAAATTTAATAATTAGTAAAATTTTGATTTAATCCAACACTAAGTATATTTCATTTTTTATTCAAATCAAATAATTCAAATTTATCTTTCCGTGCATTCTTTATCCAGATTTAAGGATTTATAATTCTCATTCTCAAATTTAAGATAAATTACAAAAATTAAAAAACAAATATAATAAATTGATTCTTAATTAAAAAATTCTCTTTTCGTATGCATAACATGGCTATTCATGCTCAATCTCAGTAGACCACTTCCCGAAAAGAACTCGGCGTATGTAGATAAGGAGATCTTCATATGTCTAGAAGGATAAGTCGCCTCAAACATCTGGACACCTTTAGTTATAAAAAAGTACTTTTTTATATTTAGTTTGATTACATATTATAATATTAATTTAGAGTGTGAATAATTTTTTTTACATCAAAAAATACACAAATAAACATATCCTTTGAATTTAAAAAGAAGAACATTTTAATTTTACTATTTATTTATTAAACAATTGTGATTTGCTACTATATAAGAGGAAAATATAAAATTAAATTTTAAAATAGTTAACAATAAGAAATTTAAGATTCACTTTGGTGAATTTAACAGATTTGTGTCATTTTTATCATATTAATATTAAAAATAAGAAAATATATAAAAATATAGATAATAGAAAAGGGATTTTAAATTTTGATTTGGTGAGTTGGAAGAATGAATTTAATTTAATTATATTATTAAAAAATAAATTGATTCATATACAAATAATAAAATAAACTTTATGATTAAATTTGATAAGCTTGAATAATTTTCCCCATGTGTAAAATAAAAAATATTATAAAAAATGTGTGAAGTAAGAACTCTGTTATCAAATTTTTAATGGTTAGTTGGTGTTAATATAGAAAATAAAAATATAGTAAAAACCCTTACTCAACGGATAGTTTTTCACGGAGATGCCAAGTCCCCCAAGGAAAAGATTAGTGTATAAAAATAAAAATAAGGCGCAAGGCAATCGATGTGGATGTTCGAAAGGCCATACGTTTGCCTTATCGAATCCCCAGCCCTCTCTCCTTTGCCCCAACACAGCGCCGCTTCCACTCTCACTCCCACTCCTCGCCCTTCTCTCTCTCTCTTTCCATTTTCTTGCTCCTTCTGCCCAAGAGAAGAAGGGTAAGAGAAAGAAAGCCCCAAAAGCAATTTTTTCTTCCAAGCAGCAGAGCATCTTCTGTTTTGAGACCTCTCTGGCATTCATACAATGGCTTCTATCGTTGGCATCTCGTCCTTCTACCAGATACCATGTCTCGAACTCTCCAGAAAGGCTTCACCACAGTCCGTCTCTGAAAAGATACCCTTCGGATGTTTAAAGGCTCGGCACAATGGCTTTGACGTTTTTTCTGCCCTGAGAAGCTCCAGGTCCTGCCCTCTTTTGGTTCCTCGGGCGATTGCAACTCCCAATTCGGTGTTGAGTGAAGAGGCGTTCAAACGGCTCGGCGGTGTCTCAAAGGGTTCTCTGGATGTAAAGGACGACAACTTCAAGTATGACCTGGAAAAAGACGAGTCTGGCGGCGAAGGCAGCACTGATGAAGATGGCCTTGCTATTGCCAATTTGGGTTTGCCACAACCGCTGGTTGACTCACTCCAAAAGCGAGGGATTACACATCTTTTCCCAATTCAGGTAAGAATTTCTCAACAACTTACTATCCTTAATTGTAGTGCCTTGTCATTCCTGTGCTTATTTGCCCATTGTCAAGCAACTCAACTGGCTAAAACCAGCAACACTGGAGAAGGTTCTATACAGTGGAGTGCAACTCACAATTCAATATTTTGAATTCTCTTGATTGTCGATATTTCTTCAATTTGGTATTTTTAGAGGCACCGTGAGTCCACGCATGGTTATCTAATCTTGACAATGTCGATGATTGCCTGTTTGACTGTGGATCTGAGGCAATACCACCAGCCACCAAGCTGAATACTTTGTTTTCTGCCTTCCACCTATATCAATGTTGGCATATATAAACACAAAGGTGAGAGCAACCTTTGAAGCCAGTCTATTAGCTATATACATTGAATTCATCTAGTCCAAGATTTTTCACCCCAAGAAATAGTAAAAGAGAAACCTACACGCTGCCTTTACCCTGCACACATAATGGTAGTTTGCATTTGCATCAACATGCATTATGACTTACTTGAATTTTCGATATAGAGAGCTGTGCTTGTTCCTGCCTTAGAAGGTCGAGACCTCATTGCCCGTGCAAAGACGGGAACAGGGAAAACACTGGCATTTGGCATTCCAATCATTAAACGTGTTACTGTGGATGATGAGGGAAGAACTATTTCAAGGTACCTATAAATAATGCCAAAGCGCTCTTTCAGGCTATCTCCTTATTTTGAAAATTTAGGTGCTTACGAATTTACCTTATATGAATTCACTGTTTGATGGTTTGTAGGCGATCAGGTCGACTTCCTCGAGTTTTGGTTTTAGCGCCAACTAGGGAGTTAGCAAAGCAAGTGGAGAAGGAAATCAAAGAATCTGCACCTTACCTTAATACTGTTTGTGTTTATGGAGGAGTCTCTTACAATATCCAGCAAAATGCACTTACTCGTGGAGTTGATGTGGTTGTGGGAACGCCAGGTCGTATTATTGACTTGATAAATAATAACAGCCTCAAGTTGGGCGAAGTTCAATATCTGGTCCTCGATGAAGCTGATCAGATGCTTGCAGTTGGGTTTGAAGAAGATGTCGAAGTTATCCTAGAAAAGCTCCCATCTGAACGGCAGAGCATGCTTTTCTCTGCAACAATGCCGGGCTGGGTAAAGAAGTTGGCAAGGAAATACTTGAATGATCCTTTGACAATTGATTTGGTAATATTCTACTTCAACACCTTAAATCTTCTCCATTGCATAATCAGGACATGTTATTTTATTTATTTTTGAGATGGGAAGATGGGTTCGTTTTATTTTAGAATTTATGGATTTATTTGGATAGCGGGCAGCTTTGTTTTCCTTGTTTTGCTTTTTTGCTCTTTGTATTAGCACTTCTGGTGCTTTCTTTTTCTTCTTAATATATTAACCATTCAAAAAAAAATATCATCATATTTTATGATATTTTCATGACAATTTCGTAGTATTTCCATGCAATTTATAATTGTAGACATTTAAAATTTTAAATATATATGAGTACAATTTTGTATTTGAATAATGTTTTGCATCATTTTTTTCTAATATCTTGGTAATATATAATAATTTATATATATTTCGATATGGTGTCTCATCACATTGTCCTTGTAACAATACTTACTATTATACATGGACCCCTCAAGATAGGATTTTTTGGGTCCCTGCCCCTGTATGCAGTGCTTATATTTGTGATTGTGAGCACTTGTTGGTTGTTCTACAGTGTCTTATCATAGAATGTTTTTATGTTTTTTGAAAAAAAGAACCTTGTAAAAGGAGTGGCTGATTGATTATTGTCTCTTCAATGTGATGTTTTTGAACTAAATCAACAAAGAAATTTAGGACAACATATTGTCTTCGAAATTTTGACTTACGTTATGTTTAATGTGTTCTTCGACTTGATGTCCAATGATGTTATATCATAGTGGGGTGGTTTTTATTTGACTGTTGGATGTCTAGAGACTATAGCCATAAGGGTTTATTTATAATTAAAGATGATTTATTGTTAGCTTTGTCTGAAATTTGTTTTGAGCATAGCATGTAATGCTTGTAGACGATTAAGATGCTTTTGAGAGTGTGTGCTTTTTTAACTATGGTGTTTGCTTAGTTTCGAGGCTTAGAACAAGTTTGTGTGAAGATTGTCTTCTATTCTGTACACATAATATTATGGTATAAAGTATAACATGTTGGCGATAGTTTCAAATGCTATAACATCCTAGCTTGGGTGAGGCCCTATTAACACAAATTGGCCAAGTCAGACCTCGGCCAATCTTGGGCCTTGTGAATACAAATAAGGTCCGGGACTGGGTTAGCACAAAAAACTACATTGGCCTAAATGAGCCCTACTCTTAAAATCTTGTTCAGCCCTTCCCATTTTTTTTTTCCTTGGGAAAATTTCCTGTTGCAAACAATGAGCCCTAAAAGTCTTCACAGCCTTATTAAATTCAAAAAAGAAGAAGAAGTCTTCACAGCCTTATGCCCATCCTGTTGGGAAAAGTCTCAGCTTGAGTCATGGTATGGTCAACCTCAATCAAGCTCAAACTCATCTGCGTCATATTTATAATCAGGAATCTTGCAAATGGGGAATTGAGGAACATTGTATAGGTCCAATCCAATCACTTGTATGGCTGTACACGAACCAAGCATGGGGAGAAGGCCCCATTAGAAATTTATACCAATTTTGCAAGTGCATGGTACTGAAGGGTTGGCCAATGGGGAATTTGAAGTGGTCAGAGTGACAAGTTGATACCCCAAACTATGATGAAGATTCTTGACATAATGAATGAGATAGGAGTTTTTGAACGAGCAACATAAAACTGTAAGACAAAAGGTTCCCTGGATTCAAAACCGTAAGTGGATGGGTTGTTAGTGAGTAAGCTACGATGAATGAGAATAGGAGTTTTTGAACAAGCAACATAAAACTGTAAGACAAAAGGTTCCCTAGATTCAAAACCGTAAGCGGGCTGGTTGTTAGTGAGTTAAGCTACAGTTTCATGTTTTTGTTTCTTGAATAATTTGATTCAGGGGATGTTCGAGATTTGTTTTCCGCACGCAAACTGCCATTTCTGTGATGAATGAACAAGTGTTGTTTATTGAACTTTATATTAGTAGTTTTGAGACACAAGTTCTTTATCTTTAGCATGTTTTATGCTTAGAACTTTGTTTATATTTTATCATTTACTATCAATGGTCATTCATTATCGATGTTGTCATCATCATCATAAGCTAGAATCTTATCTATCTGAGGTCGGCTTTTTGAGTTATATTTTGCCATTTGACCCTATCATAAATCATACTGATAGTCACTCCACTATTTAACATGTCCGTCTTTATCCCTTTCCTCCATGTTTTAACATGTCGACCTCTTCTCCTCGCACCTACGATTTGTAGCCTCTTAACTCACACACTGAGCCAATCTATGGTCTTCTACTAACAGGACCAAACCATCTCAAACAAGTTTTTCTCAACTTGTCTTTTATTTGGGTTATTTTTAAACTATCCCTAATGCAATCGTTTTTAACTCTTATCTTTCAAAGTTAACCCACTCAACTAATATGGCAAACGTATCTCCATAACCCTAACTTTACTTATTTGTCTTTTCTTCATTGCTTAACACTCCGCTCCATAGAGCATGGAGGGTCTGATAATTGTTTTATAAACTTTTCCTTTTAGGTGATGCAAGACTCTTTTATTGCATAGAAGAACCCCACGAGCTTGTGTACATTTTCCCCACCTCGTCCCCATTCTATTAGTTATATCTAAGCCAAAACCTCCCTTAGATTTTTCCATAGAGATCAAGTATCGAAATTTATCGTATTACGCTACAAAATCTTTCTCAATTTTTATCAGATCACCCTCATTGTCACCAATGCAACTAAAGCTACACTCGAAGTATTCCGTTTTAGTTCTGCTAATTTTTAAACCATTTGTCTCAAAAGTTCTCCTCCAAGATTCCAACGTAGTATTTAGTTGTTGTTTTTTCTCACCAATTAATATTAGATCATCTGCAAAAAGCATATATTATGGCACGTTATCTTGGATTCCTAATGTAAGGTTCTCCATGATTAGTGCAAATAGTTATGGGCTTAAAGCATATCTTTGGTAGAGTCCTACTCCAACAGGGAACTCCTCCGTATCTCCACATATAGTTCTAAATTCTAATATTAGTGGTTGCACCACCATACATATCTTGGATAATCGCTACATATTGGAATGCATTGTCAATGACCTATATTGCGAGTTATTCATTAAATTTTACCACTTTTTTGTTGTATACCGTAGGTCGGTGATCAAGATGAAAAGCTGGCTGAAGGTATCAAGCTTTATGCAATACCGACAACTGCAAATTCAAAGCGTACCATCCTTAGTGATCTAATTACGGTATGTATGAGGAAAGAATCTTGACGAAATTTTTATTCATGATGATAACATGACCATGCATTGGTATATGTGTGCTCTCATTGGTCTTTATTCATTGGTTCTTATCTACTGTTTCACTGATTTAATATAAGTCATAGCATATGAATTTGAGCTTTTGTAGAGAAGTATTGATTTTATTAAGAGCAAATAAAAATGTCCATGAAGCAGTCCAGCAAAGGCATTAAGAAAAAAGTCACGGTTATTGAACCTTAAAAATACAAAAGCTATATGATATTGCTAACTGAAATCAATTTGTAATAATTATTTAGTCTGCATTCTCGCAAACTTATTAGTTCTATCATTGGCCGCTGCTCTGAACCTACCAACAATATTCTACTTTTTATTCACTGATATTATGTAGATTTTGGTAATATATTGCATGAGGAATGGTTTAACACACAGTTGAGTTACTTTTTAGAAATCCATGCATGTGGCCTATTTGCTACCTTGGGGAACCGTTGGATAGAGCATTTCACATGACAGATGATGGGCTCCAATATCACTTGTGCATGAGCTTCAAGGCTAGATTGAAGTAGATAATGAGTTTTAGATTTCATTGTATGTCTAAACGTGGCATTGGTGTATATCAATCCAGTGGTGAAACTCATCTTCACCTTGTGCATGTGACACTTTTGTGTAGGTGACTTGGAGCCTATAGCGTATCTGATGTAGCACGGGCATTGACCCGAAATCAAATCCCCAAACCCGACCTAACACGTCAACACAAGAATGGAAACTCGACCAAGAAATCGAAGAATTAAAGAAAATTTTTATTTTCATTTTATTTTTGTTTCCTTATTTGTGAAATAATTATATGATTTCCTTTTATTTTTATTTTCTATTTTCGTTCTTTATTTCCTTATTTACTTTTAGGGTTTCTATAAACCCCCTTTTGTAATTGTAATTGGGAGATGGATTATTATGAATTGAAAATTGAATTTGGGTTTTGTCCCTGTTCCTCTAGTCTTCTCCCAGGTGGATTCCCGTTTCCCCTCTTCTCTTGTTCTTCCTCTTCCTCTTTTCTTTCTCTGGGTGGATTCCCTATTCCATTTTCCTCGTCTCTTCCTTGAAACCAAGGACGGTGCGTCGAGTGTTTCCTCTTCTCATCATTCTCTTCTTCTTCCCTCTCCCGGATTGCGACAATTTCAAATCGAGCCCTCGACGGTGTTTTTCGGCCCATCAGCTGCGACGTTTTGTCTCACCGTGCGTTCCCTGCCGTTGGTATCCCGGAGAAGCTTCCGCTCTTCTCCTTTTCCTCTTTCCTATCCTCGTGGATTTGAGAAATCCTACTCGATCCTTCTCCGATTTACCTGGCTCAATCTTCACCAATTACAATGCCTAATGTTTTACCATTTTGCATCCACACCCCATCTCTACGCAACGAGGATGTTCGTTGTTACCATCGTACGTTTGTTTCTAGTCACCCATTCACCACCCACAGATGACCATACCTCTCCAGTCACCTTTTCCTCCGGACAACACTGTTGTTGCCCCCGACGTCTCAACACACATTCCCAGGTGTTGTTATCACCGCCCCCTCTAGCCTTCCTATCTTCTTGTCAAGCAGCCCACGCCTGTGACTCTCCATTCCCTACCTTCAAACAACGACCAGATCTCCCATTTTTCCTTCTCCCACTTTCCTTCTTCACCCAACTTCTTCTTCCACCATCTGTTATACCTTTCTCCCTGCCACTTTGTTTCATTTCCCCTTTTTACCTTTTCTTTTCTTCCTCTTTCCCATAACCCACAAGACCTTATCTGCCACATTGGGAACCGTCTCCACTCCTTTATCTCTCTTTCCTCCACTTACCCTTCACCATTGACCATTTGACTGTTCACCGAGCCCATCCACTTCCCTTTTGACCTATTTGACTGAGTTGACCTTGTTTGACTGAGTCACCCATCCTAATTAACCCGATCATGTTTTGTTCTTCATCAATTGGTATCAGAGCCTGAATAGGATAATGTCACAAAGGTGGGACTCCAGATCTAATATCCTCCCTTTACAGTTCAATGTCCACGAGTAGTGCCCCGGGTAATCAATTTGTCACCCGAACTGAGTTTGGCGAATTCAAACAACGCATGCAAGAGTTGCAAGCAACGGTTATGCAATTCACCATGAATCTCAATTCAAGCGGCTCAGATGATCGATATGCCTCACTCAGGGACGATGCTCGCAACTGGGTTAGGAGACCCTACACGTTTCACATTCGTCTTGCTTACTACGATTACTCAAGCGATGACGATGAGGAAGAACTCTTTATGCAACGTTCATGTAGACGTGTGGGTCGTGAGATGTCCTATCACGGTCGAGATTACTGTAGGCAGTTGGACCCCCCATCTTTCAAGTGTCAGTGGTTGTTCACTTGACTACTTCCGGCAGATTGTGATCGTAGTCCACTTGCACCTGAGGAGAAAGAATCCTTCCTCCTAGCCAGCGACATCTAGTCGGATCCGCTTGAGACAGATGAGATCTCGATGTTGGTTGTGCAGGAGTCGGCCTCAGTATTTGTGCATGTTTCCCCAGAGAACATCGTCCATCAACAGTTGCAACTAGTGCAAGCATGACAACTAGTGTCAGTGTTGGAGAATGAGCCAATTGCATTGCCGGTGTTACAGTCGATGCAATAGGTGTAGGTTGATTCACCATTGTTGTTGCAACTGCCACAAGCACATGTATCACAGGCGTCACAAAAGATGGACTTCATCAAGAGTGAGCCTTATTTGTTCTCTTCTGATGTCAAGTTATTCTTCCTTTAAGACTTCTTGCATCTTGTCATCCCTATTGTCGTCGTGGTACAATGAACACATGAAGAGCTACCCGACATGCTCAAACCTTCCAAGCGTAAAATAGACACCATCAGATATCGAAGGTTCTCTTATTGAATACGAACATGAGGATGAGTTCCTTTCAACCATGGGGGACTCATGTAGCATGTGCATCGACCCGAAATCAAATCCCCAAACCCGGCCGAACGGGTCAACACGAGAATTGGAACCCCAACCAAGAAATTGAAGAATTAAAGAATATTTCCATTTTTATTTCCTTATTTGTATAATTGTTATTTGATTTCCTTTTATTTTTTATTTTTGTTATTTATTTATTTCCTTATTTGCATTTGGGGTTTTCTATAAAACCCCTTTTGTAATTGTAATTGTATTGGGAGATGGATTATTACGAATTGAAATTGAATTTGGGTTTTGTCCTTGTTCCTCTCGTCTTTTCCCGGGTGGATTCCCGTTTCCCCTCTTCTCTTCTTCCTCTTCATCTTTTCTTTCTCTGGTTCGATTCCCTATTCCTTTTTCCTTGTCTCTTCCTTGAAACCAAGGAGCGGTGCTCCGAGAGTTTCCTCTTCTCTTCCTCCTCTCCTTCTTCTCCCAACCGGGATTGCAATAGTGTCAAACCCAACCCTCGGTGGTGTTCGTTGGCCCCTCAGTTGCGATTTTTGTCTCATCGTGCATCCATGTGTGTGCCTGTCGACTGCTACAACACATTGACGTTGCCTCAGTTGGCCACACCCGTCTCTGCGCTCCACCAGCCAGATCCGTGCAGGATTTCCACCTATAGTGCCGGCAGTTTCCTTGGCGTCCTCCATTCCCAGATCCACACGTGTGCCTACTAGGAGCAACGTTGTGCGCCAGCCTCACCGGCCGCCCCCTCTCCTGCCCCTGGGAACGCCCTATTCCCAGGCCCTTGTTGCTGCCCAAGCGACCAGCCCGCACCCCTTCTCCAACTCTCCCCTAAACCAAGTCCTCCCTTTCCCTAGCCCCACTCACCCATGGGATCCCCTTTGACTGCCGACCCCATTTGTCCATCCAGTTGACCCACTTCCATCAAACCGAACCCTTCCTTTCCCAGGTCTTACCCGTTCCCTTTGTTTGAACCTCTTGACCCGTTTACCCATTTGGCCGAGTCACTTGTCATATTAAATCTGATCTATTTTGCCTCATCACTATCTTTGGGGGAGGGGGGGGGGGGGGGGGTGTTGGGTGGGTATTTGGACCCAATGGTTCTCCATGATTGAAAATGGGATCTGCATGTTTGGATTTTGAAAAAGAAGTTCCACTTTGTTGACAACGTTGAAGCTTATTGAATCATTCCTCAGATTGTATAACATGATTTTGAACGTGACATGGTTCATAGGTATTGCATTTAAGACATTAATACTACATTGTGGTCATTATTTGTGTACATATAGAAACTTTTCTTAGACAAAATTGATCACTTTTGAGGGGTATCAAATGAAATATGATTTCTTGTGGCAAGTTGTGTCCTCATAGACAAAGCAGACCAGCATTTACATTTATTTCATCAATGGATTCTCTGGCTTGATTTTTTTTTTCCCTATTAATGAAGTTCTTTTATACGAAAAGCACGTCTTTTTATCCCTGACTTCGAATTGAGTTTCAGGTCTATGGTAAAGGTGGGAAGACAATAGTTTTCACACAGACAAAACGGGATGCTGATGAGGTATCAGTAGCCCTCTCGAATAGTATTGCTTCAGAGGCTTTGCATGGGGATATATCTCAGCATCAGCGAGAGAGAACATTAAATGGTTTCCGTCAAGGCAAATTCACTGTGCTAGTTGCAACAGATGTTGCAGCTCGTGGCCTTGATATCCCTAATGTTGATTTGGTGAGTTGGATTGTTATTTGTACAGCTTGTTGGAATTCATATTTTTTCCAAAGTAGTCTTATATGAAACTGCTTTAAGTGTCCTTAACAAACTAATAAACTTAGAATTTGTTGGAAATTAATACTAAGTTTGGGTCCTTACCTTGTCCTTGTATTATTTAGTGAAGCTCATTGTCCTTCATTCATTTTCTATTTTCTACAGATTATCCACTATGAGCTGCCAAATGATCCTGAAACTTTTGTCCATCGCTCTGGTCGCACAGGGCGTGCTGGAAAAGAAGGAGTTGCCATCCTAATGTTTACCGGTAGCCAGAGGAGAACTATCAGATCTCTTGAACGTGATGTCGGGTGTAGGTTTGAGTTCATCAGTCCACCACAGATTCAAGAGGTCTTGGAATCGTCCGCAGAGCACGTTGTTGCTACTCTCAAGGGAGTACATCGAGAATCAATAGAGTTCTTCCTCCCAACTGCACAGAGAATGATTGAAGAACAAGGACCTGATGCCCTTGCTGCTGCATTGGCACACTTGAGTGGTTTCTCTCAACCTCCTTCATCTCGTTCTCTTATCAGTCACGAGCAGGTAAGCAATGGAATACAACCCTTATTTTGAAGTTATGCAAAATTTGCAGTATAGTTTTTCCTCTATTCTAATAAAATTAAGCCCATTTAAAAATTGGGCCAGCCTTGAACATATGTACACTCAGGCCCAAAGGCCGAAGCTTAGCCTGAAACATTAGCATATTAAATTATTATCCGCTTTCCCTTTAAATCTGACATACTACCTTCATCTCCCTTTTATTTCACTACATTTGCTACCAGCCCCACCATCACCCTCCACCACCGTCTCTCTCTCTCTCTCTCTCTCTCTCTCTAGCCCCTTCTGTCTATTTTCTGTTTTTCTAGACCTGATTTTTTTAATTTTTTTTTTTTAAAAAAAAAGAAAATTTGCTATTTTTTCTTTCTTCATCATCTTCTCCTTAATTCTATTTATATTTCCCCCCATTTCTGTTCTCAACTATTCTCCTTTTTTTTTTTGGTTAATCTCTCTCTCAAAATCTGAAGCTCCCTTTTTTTGGTAATCTTTTTTTTTTGGCCCTTATAAGCAGTTTTCCCCTTTTCAAATCTAAGCCGCCGCCCCCCCCGACCCTTTTCTTTTTTTCCACCTTTCCAGATCTGAAACTCTGGGGATTTTGTTCATTTCTTTCGTTTTATACCACATTTTTATTTTCATTTTTCTAAATTTGAAGTTTTGATCTCTAACAAGATGTTCCATTTTTTTTTTTCTAAATTCCTATATTTTCTTGAAAATCATATTCACCGATTTTCTCTCTAGAAAACTGTTTTAATTTTTTTCAAAATATTAAAAAACAAATTTAATTTTCAGTCTTTGTTAGGATTGAGCTTGTCGTCGGGCAGGGCTTGAGCATGCATTTCAAGCCCGTGTCGGACTCAGGCTTGGCACAACATCAGCCTGGCCTGAGTCTGGCCCGTTTTCATCCTTAATTTTATGTGCAGTCTTTACCTGTAGATCTGTTTGTATTACATCTCTAAACAGATACTTCAGGGGTTACTGTTGACATTGTTGTTCCATCTGCTGCATGGGGTGATCCTCATTATTACACGAGCATACACTATAGTAAAGTCCAACATCTCCAGGCTTGTTAAAGTTGTGGACAGCTTGCATTATCTAAACAGATAGGGTCATAGTGATCTTCAGTAAGTGGCACACCCCGTCTCTTGATAGCAAATTATCTCTATTTGCATTTAAGGGAAGTTCAAGTAACACTTTCATATCTTGTTGCCTATTATTGATTCGTTGAAGTGTTATCTTTTTTCTTATTGCATGGTTGAATCGGGAGTCTTTAGTTGAATCCTTGGTCCATTTGTTTCATAAGAATGAAGTCTTTGCTATGCCTATCAATGTCTTATGTTCTTGTCATTAAAATTTTGATCATTCAGTTTGAATTTCCCTATGGTGGCACAGGGATGGGTGACATTACAATTAACTCGGGAAACAGGATATTCAAGAAGCTACATGTCTGCTAGATCCGTTATGGGTTTCCTTTCTGATATTTATCCTGCTGCTGCTGATGAAGTTGGGAAAATTCATTTGATTGCAGATGAAAAGGTTTGTATCTATGGATGTGCCTTAAAGCTCTTTGAATTAACTAAACGTGCTTCTGCTGTGTTTCTTTGATTTAAAAAAAAAAAAGTTTTACATTTCTGGTCATGTCTTTTCCTGCTCATTTATTTGTTCTGTTATAGAATATATATATTTATCTATATGACTCGATACTTGTGCATGGTTATTGTTAGTTACACTGCTTAAGTATTGCTAGCGACTTCTATTTAACCAATAGTTTGAGCACTTGCAACATTTTCTTCTGCCCTGGAAATGGTTACACCATTTACCAAAGAATGCTGTATTCTCACTCTCGATCATAAACGTTTAACATCACTTTTGTTATTTTGTTCTCACTATTCGTTTGTCAGTTTTTGATTAATTGCAAATGCTTACAATTTCTTCAGGTTCAAGGTGCAGTTTTTGATTTACCTGAAGAGATTGCTAAGCAGCTACTTAGTTTGCAGACACCCCCTGGAAATACCATAACTAAGATCACCAAGGTCAGTATAAACTGATGGTTGTTAATATATTATTTTTTTTGTTGTCACTGCTGTTTGAGCATGTCATATTGCCCTACTTCTTAGTTTGGATTGACTCTCTTATTTGCCAACTTACTTGTATCATAGTCATCACAATGTTGGCCAAATCATGTTAGCCGAGTGGTTGTTGTCCTGAGCCCATTTTAGTGGTATGCTCCTTTACAGTCTTTGTTTTAGTTTCCTTTCTCTAAGACCAGCCTTGCAGGGGGTTATACTTTTTCTTTAAGATTTGCAGGTTACCATTTACTAAATAATTGATCATGTTTTTCCCAGTAATTGAAGCAGATATAATAGCTAGTTTGTTCAAGGCCTACGCTAATAATGATCTGTAAGCAGCACTACATGTGTATCAAATTAATTTCTTGGATGCCCAGATCAAGTGGGGAATAGAAAGGTCATTCAGAAATTTGTGATAGGATGACAATATTTGAACCTTCATAAATTGTTCAGGAATTAATGTTTTGTGCATTTTCTGTTGTCATAGTTATTGATGCATATTCCCCCTCTCCTCCCCCTCCGCCTCAAAAAAAAGACATGCATGTGTGATCTAAAAGCATCATGTCCATGTGTAGTTTTGCTGATTGAATTTTAAAAGGAGTCATCTAATTGGATCTCTATCTTGATAAATGACTGAAACAGCTGAAAATGTTATAGGCCATGGTGTATGGGAGAAGCCTGTTGTGTGTATTTGTGCATGCATACATTTCTCTACAATATTTAGTATGTGGCATTTAACTTTTACCAGTAATAGAAGAATCTGAAGTTATTTCCCCCCCACCCCCACAAAATCTTTGCAGTTACCTTCATTGCAAGATGATGGTCCTGCAAGTGACAACTATGGGAAGTTTTCAAGCAGGGATCGGGGTTCCCGAGGTGGAACGAGGGACCGAGGCTACAAGGGTTCTCGGGGTTGGGGCGGCCGAGACTCTGATGATGATGATGGATTCCGTCGTGGTGGGCGGAGTTATAGAACTGACAATAGTTTCTCTCGAAGCTCAAGAAGTAGCAATGATGACTGGCTAATTGGTGGCAGACGTTCAAACCGAACATCTTCCTTTGGCGGCAGGGACAGGTATTTTTATTCTTGTGAATTTTGGTCAATCGACTTGCATACTGATGTTCTCTGCGATTAGTGGAACTAACAAATTACCAATATTAGGAATCATAGGACTTGAGTTGCCTTGTCTTTATACGTAATAATCATGACTGTGAACACAAACTATTGATAATCAAAGATGCAGGTGCATAATAAGGAGAACTATTAAATAAATAAAAAAAACTTAATTGATAATTTGAAAAGTCCCTTTTACATTCATTAATGTGAAAAGCTCCCATTTTTTCTAAGAATATCAAATAACGCCCTTTGATAGACACTAGTCAAGTCTCTCTCAAATATTCTGCTGTTTCCACCACTATGGTCCTTTCTTTTTAGTTTTAATTGTTTGTTTTTACTTTGGTTGGTTTAACAAGGGTAAATGTGGTAACAAAAAGTCCTTAACTTAAATGATAATATCAAGAAAGGAATAGTCTCTAAGTTTTGGCCCTTAATTGAAATCAGGTCCGAAAATTAGAACTGCATATACACAAATTGAAAATCTGAATTACATTTTTCGTAGGAGACATCTCCAAAACTTTATCTGGTGGTAAAATAGCCCAATTTGCAATTGCTCCCTTCTTTTGTGAAATGGTAGTGGCAAGAGATAACTCACTGTTGCATCCATAATAGAGGTGGCAGGTTGTAGTTCTATCAACATTTCATTTTTTTTTTTCCACTTTTGCTTCACTTATAATTACATCTCACCATTGCCACACATGTATATATGTCCAACTTCACTTGCTCTGCATTCGTTTTCTATATCACATAAATATTAGTCATTAGCAGTGTTGTCATTCTACAGGTTGTGGCCAGATACTCAGTTTCCAATTTTCTTTTTCTGTTTTTTTTCAAGCTTTTTCCTAGACTTGAAGTATACTGTTTGAACTCATTACAGACCATAGGTGGCCCAAAATGTTGTCCACTACTTGCCCTTTCTCCTTTTGACTCAAATGATTATTTTTGTACTTTGTTCGCCATCAAGTGATCATTTCAATATTTTTCCCTGGACTCAAATTATTCTTTGGGCTCTGCAGGGCTCAAATGTGGCTCAGATTTGTGCTTTCTTATTGCCATTTGTAAAAATCACAGCTTGGAGACATGGTGGCTGAATGTGGTGTGTGGCCCAAAAAAAATTAAAAGGCCTAGAAAAGCCTGTAGTTAGACATATTGGATCTTTAGAGGTATCCAATTGGGTTCATCCCACCCACAATACCACTATTTGATCTCTTTGGGACTTGGAATGGCATGAAGTATATTGGTTACTAGTTGGCTAATTTTATTTTATATTTTTTAACTTCAAAATCAGTATTTGAAGTCATCAGGGCCCAAAGTTGTTCACTCCTATGTCAAAGATGAATGGTGAATCACTTGTATGATGGGAAAATGACATTTTTCAGTTTGGGGATTTTCTTAATTAGCAGTGTGAGGGCTGTGAGGGGCCTTTACAATGGGGCTTTTCCCATATTATCAGCAGCATGAGGGTTTCGTATTTCTAAAAAGAAAGAAAGAAATAAAATTCTCATTATCTTTGTCATCAAAGGCTCAAAGCTGTTTTCTCATTCACTTTGGTGTTGGATTTTGAGTTCTTCATTTCCACTAAACCCCATCTATAGAGCAGTTGGAAGGCACTTTAAGTTTCAACCTTGTGGCTGCAGGTTTGAGTCAGAAGTATTCCCCCACCATCACCAAAAAAGGTCAAAAATTTCTACAAAATCTTATGTGCTGTTACCACTTCAATCCATGCTTTCATTAGTTTTCTCCTAATTCTTCGGGTATTTCTTGCTTTCTGTAAATGTCTAGTTGTCTAGACTATCATAGATAATGTTCCTTGATCTTTTCCTATATTTTGGTATCTTTGTTTCTGGTAATGCACACATTCCTGTTTCTATCTTTTCACATGTACTTTTTGCTATCTTCATTGCTGAACTTTTGGTCTTGCTGGGCTGACTATTATCTTGTAGTTATTTGCCCCTTTGATCAATAGGCTCTTGTCTATAATACAGAACTCTGATAGCCTGCCTCTGTTATGCTAACCCTGTGCTGGTCCTACTTGTAATATCCATCTCAATCCCTCTATTTACGTTTAAGATTTTCAATCTGCTCTCAGATCAGACAAACCCCCAAGGCTGTAATTTGATGGGTGAACTCACTTTTGAGGCCCTAAGTTGGCAATGTTCTCATGTTTTCTCCCGCTACTTTTTTATATTGACTTTGGCAAATGGTTGGGCTTTGGTATTCTTTAATCTTTCCCAATTACCTCGTCTCCAACTTCTATTAGTGCTTAACCAGTAATTAGAACTATTCTGCGACTTACAAAGGTGGTTTCCTTTTCTCAATCATATGTAACTGTTGCATTTATGTATATTTTTGCTTCCCTTTCTAAAACTTTTGCTATCTCAATTACTGGAATGAGGTTCAGCCCTTTGCCATCCGATTTCCTGTTAGATAATTTACTAACAGAGCTATATTTGATCATTTTGTGAACCTTAATGACTACTGGGTCATCATGTAGCAGAAGCTTTGGAGGTAACAGAAGCTTTGGAGGTGCCTGTTTCAACTGTGGTCAAGCAGGACACAGGGCATCTGAATGCCCAAACAAGCAAGACTATTAGTCCTAGATGTCATTTGCCACTTCCAACAGGTCAAAACGCTTCTCGCTGCCATATAGTTTCTGATCTGTTACAATCTCTTAAAAACAAATTCCTCATCTGCATTTGGTACAGGAAATGATGTATTGAGCTAAGGATACAACAGCCCGCCACTGTCTGCATATTGCTCAATCTGATTGTATTTTCAGGTCAAATCAGAGTTTTGAGTCCAAGCTTTTTGCCCAAAGGCGAGAACGGGTGAAAGATGATGCATTTCAAATCCGTTCGTGATGCCTATGAGTGTTTCTGCAGACTTGAAGGAGGTTCTTAGCGGTCATTTGCCCACATGGATAGATACTTCTAAACACTTTCCTTGATTATATCCCTTGGGGCTATATTTGGCTCAACCACTTTCTGTAGGATTTGTTCTCTATATGATTCCTTTTTTCATAGAAAATGTAATCTGTAGATTGTTTTTTGCAGTCATCAATTTCTAGTGGTGGGTGCAGTAAAGGTCTCCACATTGATTCTTATGAAAAGGTTGTGAGACAGGTCCTAGTCCAATCACACTCGACTCTAGACAAAAAATCATATTAAAGCTATACATTTTATGTGCAGAAATTAATTATTTATTTTACTTAAAAAAGGTAATATTATGAAAATTTTCAGCCAAAATTTGTAACTGCAGGTAAGAAAGCAAATTTAAGAGAGGATGTAAGCTTCCCCATCGTTCAAAGTTATGGTTGGGAATGCATTAGCACAAAAATCCATTCCACCTCTCTGCATTTGCCAAGCAGGTTCTGCTTATTTTCATTTTCAACTCCAAAAATGAAAGATTACACCAAGTTCTTGTTTATTTTGAAAGCACAATCAACACTTCGTATGCTTTAAAATTTACATGTATGGGAAAAAACAACGTGCAGTCTTCGTTTCAAAAGCTGAAAAGGAAACTTAAGTAAAAAGCACAACATATAAAATAGAAATGGTAAAATTAAATAAGGTGAACCAAAGGAGTGCTTTTACCTATAACTCATGAAATCTACATCAGACGTTGGTTTCAAGTAAAAAAATGGAAAATCTAATAATATTCTCTTTATTATCACTAAAAAAAGAGAGTAAAGAACGGAAAATCCCGAAGGCCAAAGAGTCTTGAAGAATATCCACAATCCCTCAAAAGCACTCTCTCTACATGGCTGTCACCGAAGTAAAGTTTATAACTATCGTATTGGAGCAGACAATTGGTTTAGAGAATACAGAAAACAAATGCAGAGGGGCCCTTAGACAAGAACTTCAAAACCCTCACGAAGCCCAATTTCAAAATTCCTTTGAAATACACTACCAAAATGGCCCAAGATTGGCTTTCATTCAATGTGCCTCTGGTTAAAACCTTCCAAGGGAACCCAGGAGGGGGTTGGCCTGACGGTTAGGAAGCTCCCCTTATGAAAGGAGGTCTTGAGTTCAATTTATGCTCAACACATCTCTAGGCCCTCAATGTACTTTTTTATTTGGTATGTGCAGGATTGAGTGGCTTGCACATGCCTCAAAAACTAATCTGGTTAACATGTCTCATGTCCAAATACAATGAGAACCTTGGACACCTTGGTCATAAAAAAAAACCTTCAAAGTGGGAGGAGAAGAATTATTGAGAAGTCGATCACTGTACTCATTTCCAAATAGTCCACAGAGTAACTAAAAAGAAATGTATCCAAACCAATCCAAAGCAAGAATTACCAAAAGTGGCAAGAAATGCATTGATGAAATTTGAAATGGAGGAGAACAATCCAAGGAGTGTCTAAACCAGGATATGATTGTGATCAATTCAAATGATCAACAGTAAGAACCTTGTTCAGACCAAGGGTCCAAATAAAGGCTTGAATCCACAAAGGGATTAGAATTTTCCAATAGGAAATGGAAACACAAGGAACGGTACTTGTAGAAACTAGTTCTTTCTAAAAGAAAACGATTTCAATGAAATGGAACCCTCACATTAAACATCCAAATCCATTAATCTGACTAGACGAAAGGAAACATGTATCAAAGAGCTTGATTAATTCAGAAAGGTGACCAAATTTATTGGTAATTTAAGTTTCGATTAAAAAATTGGGGCCCAAATCACGTTAGAACCAAACCCTATAGAGTAACCTGCCACCTTAGAATGTATGTTTGCTGCTAAATTAAAAGGAGGGAAACTCCAAGTTAAAAGGACAATCACCAACTTGAATATCTGTCCAAAAGAAGGCATCCTCACCATTGTAAAGAACGAATCTCTCAAATGAAGGAAGCACCCACTCCAATGGCCTTCCACATAATCGAATATTGAGAGGATGGACGATTCACTCCAGGCATTGGGGATGGAGGGTTGTAGCTCTGATATTGGTAGATTTCCATAGACCAAAAGAATAGACTCCCAAGTGCCAATAAAGAATATAGAAAACAAATTAATTGTAAATAATGAACAGTGGTTCATGAATCTCTAATTGCATAGGAATGGAGCACATAAATTATCGTTAGGAGAGATCAATTGATCAAGCCTAGGGTGAGAGAGGAGGTGAGAAGAAGTGAGGCTGAGCTTAGGTTCTTCATCCTTGGAGACGAGATTGGAGAAGAAATGGTGATAATGTATAGATCATCATAGTCAGTATCCCATTGGTTTGAGTTGCCCTCATTATCATCCACTAAAGTTATATTTTACGTATTACTAACTTTCAAATCATTTGACTCTAATATTCTTTTTCACAAATCTAGTCTTGCGTTGAGTTGTTATTTCGTCTTGGTGCCATGGATCGATAAGCAGCCCAATAGAGATTCTTTAGTGTGCTTGCTGGATACTTGGCTTTGCATCTACTGCTCTCCCAAGTTAATAAATGTAAAATGGGTACTGGGCTTTGCATCTACTGCGCTCCCAGGTTAATAAATGGGGAAAAGCTCTTTGCCTGCTGCATGAAAGAACCCATGCTTAGAGAGAGAGAGAGAATCATTCCTTCCCAACCCAAGGATATGAAGTCTTGTCCCAAGACCTTGATTTGCAAGGCACACTCAAGTTGGCGAAGGAACTGCAAACATGGCATGTCAGTTTGGCTCCACTCCACAGAAATACATCTGATCGCCTCACATCTTTCTTTTATATTACAAAAATTACTACAAAGACAACAACCAACTTCGTCCCCATTGCAAAAGAAAATTTTCATCGCCCCCTCTCAGTGACTTCTCATAGCTCTTCACAGAAAGGTAATACAGAAAAAAAAAAAAAATTGTAGTAATGTACAATACAGACATTCAATCATCATCAAATAAAATAATTAGAAAAAGGTAATGCAATGTCTACAAATGAAATTACACTTGCAAATTTGCTGAAAAAGAAAGATAGGCAATACATGAGCCTCATTGAGCACATCGACTTTCTTGAGTATGTGAAACACATGAAGCCTATTTCAGCCCACTAACTTCACTCTCTAGCTGCTGTATCTAGATCATTCATGCCAGAATGAGCGACCAACCTTTCTACTGGCACCTTAGCCACATCACGGCGAACTCCAATATCAGAGACAAGTCGACTAATACAGTACATGCCACTGGCTACTGCTGTTAGACCAACAAAACTTGTGGTCAAGAAGCGAAGTGGTGAAGAGACAACGGCAGTGGCAGCAGCAAGGAGAGAAGCAGCCTGGCCACTTCGACCCACACTGATGCTGGTCACCACTAGCAGGCCTGTTTTACAGTAGATTGCAAAGTCCTCACAGTTGTTCTTGAAAATGTGGTAAACGCCAAATCCATTTTGCAAAAGGTAAGTAGCACGGTGGAGGACGTCAGCTGCTGCATCAGAAGTAGCAAGCGTGCAGGTCCCACCTCGAGCTTTAGCCATGAAGTAAGCTGATGAGACAGCATATTCGAAGAGGTAAAGTTCTCCTCCAGAGAGGAAACAGTCAATACATGAAATAATGACACCACTGATATTTCTCTGATCCCCACATATCTGGCATGGGGTGTCTGAAGTGGAAGGAGAGGAACTGAAGAGAAAGCGATCTAAGATAGTTCCCGTTCCGGTCTCCTGACCTGCTCCTCGAGTAAAGTGAATGACCTTGCCATCACCTGTGTAGATCCCTGTAGATGAGAGGAAAACATGACAAACAAGAGATGGAACACATGAGAATCTTGTCAGTTAATTTTTTGTGTATTCAATGTCTCAGCTCATAACTTAGAACAGGCAAAGGTCATCAATATCTGTTAAATTGAATGCATGTCTGAAAACTTGGATTTGAGGGGAACATGAAAGGCATGATGGATGATTTGGTCTTCGATAGAGTAGAGTGGAGAGGTAGAACTCAAAAACCGATCCCAAATAGATTGGATTTAGTGGTGGTGTTGAAGATGATGAATGCATGTGTGCTTGGGAGATTAGTTAACATAAAGGAGGATGGTCAATATACTAGATTTAGGGATGCAACTTGGGTTGGGTCGGGTCTGGTCAAGTTTATAACAAACCGCACTACCCATATTGACCCAACCAACCCAAATTTCCCAAATTACCCGAGATATTGAAACCAACCTAACCCGAGAGAAATACCCAAGAACTGAAGACCCAACCTAAAACCCGAGATCAGAGAGAGAGAGAGAGAGATTTCAGATCAAAGAGAGAGAGAGATCAGAGATCAGAGAGAGAGATTAGAGATAAGAGAGTGAGAGATTAGAGAGAGAGGGGGGGATTGTAGCCGAGCTGTCGAGCCGAGAGTAGAGAGCAGAGGAAGCGACAGTAAAAAGGGAAAACCGAGGAAAGAAAATTGACACTATAAAGTGAAAATCCTAGGGTTTGGAAAAGTAAAATATTAATTACTCTCTAAAATATGAGTTGGGCCTCGGGTTTCTATTTTAAGCCCCAAATGGACCTGATATTTTTCGGGTATTAGACTTGACCCTACCTTAAAACCCATGAAGGTGGACCCAACCCTAGTAGTTTTCAGGTCGGGTCTAAGTGGGTCCAGTCTTTCTTGACCGGAGTTGCATCCCTAAATTGTCTAGATCGTATTACTCAGCAATTTGTAATGAAAAAAAAAGCCTAATCAAGTGATAACAATTGTATCAGCTTATGTTGTAAATGTGGTTGCTATAGGGACATTTGGTTAAAATGGGACTATTTCCCTTTTTCCTTGTGATGACCAAAACTAAGATTGCTAGGGATGAACTGGTGACGGTAGTTAATCAAAGAGTTCTTGGTTTTTCCCACCTTAGATAGCCAAAATCGTTTGATTCGTTGTGAGTACGTTTCATAGCATGCCACTGCACAAGGAGCTTCTGAGCTCTGAGAGTTGCAGTGTTGTCACTGCAGTGATTTTAAGAGTGTTAGGAATGCATTGTCAGTTTCAACTTTCATCAACAATCATCAAATCAGACTTGGATAAGACAATCAAACAATCCTCGAAGTAGTTTCAATGGCAATCATCAAATGAAACATTGGATAAGATGCAAGCAAAGTATTACACAAGTAAAGATAAATGGAAACAACTAGAAAGAGGAAAAAAAAAAGAGTCAAGACAATTTAGGGCAAAAAAACATGTAAGTGAAGTGAAATAATTTAAACTAATTGATGGTTTAGAGAGGAAGCAACAGACAAGTTTCAGTGGACATTCCCCTCTACGTCCTGGCAACTCTTCATTAACGAGCCAAGTATGTCCAGAGAAAAAAAAAAGGTTAATGATTGATGCACTCCCAATTTTGGTACAAGGAGGAACTACTACTTTTTCTTTTTTTCACACACGTCACTATTAAAGTGGTGAAAAAGTATAAATAGTACCTCGCCATTTATGACTAGAAGCCAAGATCTATGATCCATATAGTGTTTTTGGGGAATCAACATTTACTTGGTGAAATTATACTGGTAGTTCACCACAATAGATCATAAAACAGAGATGCACAGTGGGGAATATCATGAAACCTGACAGCCCATTTTCTATTTCCCCACAGGGTTGGGCAGCATTTCTCTGTCTCAGCAGTTATGAAGTCCAATTACCCTCTTGGAGACGATGCTCCTCTAGGTGGACCACTTGTAGATTCACCAATATCAGATTTGATTAGATTACCAGATCTAAGGACAATATCTATTTCGGGAAACCCATTTCTAGTGGAAATATAAGTGGAGATCGATCATGGGCAATTTCTAATGACACATGGCTTCCTACGACGGAAAAGATCTCTCTCTCTATTCTGTAAAATGAGTTGGGTGATCCTAGTGTAGCATGAAATGAATCAAACCTGAAAACGACTATGGATCGCAAGGGTACCATGCGACCCATTCCACATTGCGCATCTAAGAGGGGAACTTGCTTACAAAATTTATAAACAAGAAGTTGCTCAGAATGATATTTTTCACTTTCTTTTGAAAAGGATTGTATTCATTCGTTTTGAACCTAACCAATCGCTAATTTATATATCTATCATGATTTAGGAAGAGAATGATACGAGTGAAAGAATGAAATATCTGATTAAATGCAGAGAAGAAGAAGAAGAAGAAGACCGTGATGGGCGTAGATGTATGCATTCCTCCATGAATAGATGTGATCCCCAGATTTAAGTTCTTCCCTTTGGATCTTGTTGGAGAAAACACCCATCTTCTCAAGCCTTCTTTATTTTCCCTCTCTCGCTCAGTAGACGACTACAATTTTACAGTGTGGTACAAATTACATTATATCAATCATTTGTTGCTTAGTTCCGAAGCAATTGGACTCCAGATTCCTAGCGCGGTTTATGGTTCCAGGTTCCAATTTCCAACTGGGCCCCGTCTTCCTTCTCGTCCACTCGGTTTGGTTGCTGCGTTCGGCGAGTCCAAATCCAACATCCCCTCGAGATGGGGTTTAAAAATTGGCCAAGTCCGAGTTTAATCGGCAGAGTTGACTCGAACTCAGTTGCTCCTGATTTGACCTGTTTCTTTTTGACACGGGACGGTTCTTTTTATTTTCATTCGATTCCAAGTAGAATTCAACTCATTCCGATCTCACTGGGTTGATAAAACTTGAATATGTGTTCAGTGAGTTTCAGATCAACTTCAATATTTAAAATCTTGCATAAGATACACATCTTTATTCATTACAACTGTTTTGAGCTTTTAATGTGAAAAACCAAACCGTACCATGTAAATTTATATTTTTAATAATTGATTTAAAAAAAGTAATGCAAAATTAAAATACTAAAAACTTTATATATACTAATTTTTGTTAAAATCAATTTTCAGGAAATTTTCATTGACCTGATCCATGCTTGCATGAAATACTCTCGTGTTCTCACCAAATGAGTAGAGTAGTATTGTAAACACGTGACATCAAGTAAATTAATATTTGAAGTGGACTCCACATTTAATAAAGGGTCGTGTATTACACTTATTCTCTAATAATAAAAAAAGTAGTTCGATATAAGGAGACATTAGGAATTGACCCTTTATCACCAAAATAAATAATTTATGAGAAAATATCTTGTTTCATCATGTCAAGGGAAAAACACAATAGATGAAATTAGTATATTATCATGCAATTAATTTCTCTTACTTTTCATGTGTCAGTTGAATTTTATTTAATCTAACATAATTTAGGGTAGTGATCCTATAAAAGTATTTTGTCTAATAAAAAATGAATTTTAGAGTATTGTTCATTTTATTTTTCTACTATTAGACGAAAGCATTTAAAAAAAAAAATCAGTGATTCGGTCAATGAATCGATCAGTGATCCGATTTGCTGTTTGATAAAAGAAAAAAACAGTTTCACTTAAATAAATTTCAGTGATTCAATTTTAGTGAGTCGGTCAATGATCCAGTCAGTGAACCGATTTATACTGCAATGGAAGGTGCAATGGAAGGATCAGTGATCCGGTGAGCTCCCATGGCCTAATCCCGTGTCTGATTACACAAAAAAATCTTCCCACGTGCAGGTCCTTTATCTAGAATTTTTTTAAAATCATTTAGTATAAATGCACTTGTAGCTCTGCTTGCTCCCCACGAGAGGAAAACTTGATGGATATCATCTTTTTTCCAAACTTTAATTTCCACGAGGTCTCTAACGATAATTAATGAAAGAAAGAAATATGGCGAGAAATAATGAATTCTATATTTCTACTTTATATTACAGAAAAGCCCTCGTCCCGTAAGTCCTCATAGATTTTTCTCCGCCACACTCAGCCCTAGCCGCAGCAGGCTGTACTGTGCCGTCCGTCCGCTCAACTCTGAGGCATTTTCCCCAGGTTAGAGAGAGATGGCAGCTGCAGTTCACCGCTCCTTGATATGCGGTTCTTGTTCCGTTACCAAGCGTATGCTCATCAATCGCTTCCATTCCCGTCCCTTTCTATCTTTTCTTTTCTCAATATCAGCAGTAGCACCACCAACGCTATTACCAACAACACCAACCAGCTCTTCCTTCTCCCAATCCAAATTATTCTTCAACATCTCGTTTCCAACTCGCTCCTCCCCTGCCCACATACGAAGATTTAGCTCTAGCTACAATACCAACAACCCGGCAAGCTTCAATTTCTCCGACTCCGATGACGACGGAGACGATTCCCCAAAAACCAAGACAAAGACCATTGACAAGAGCAAGCTACCTCCTCCCTACGATCCCTTCAGTAAGAAGCCCGTTATCGAAGAGCCCGAAGACGCCAAGAACCTCCAAGAGATATTCCACAAGATGCGCACTGAAGGTCTCATTCCTAATGCCATCAAAATGTTCGACGCCCTCTCCAAAGACGGCCTTACCCATGAAGCCATGGAACTCTTTGCGCAGATCAAAGACAAAGGCAACATGCCCGATGTTGTCGCCCACACTGCTGTCATTGAGGCCTATGCCAACGCCGGCCAGAGCAGGGAGGCGCTCAAGGTCTTTGTGCGAATGCTCGCTTCTGGTGTCAAGCCCAATGCCTATACCTATGCTGTCTTGATAAAGGGTCTGGCAAAGGATGGGAAATTTGGGGATGTCAAAAAGTATCTGCTAGAGATGATGGATAGGGGAATTCGCCCCAATGTCGGGACTTACACCACCGTGTTTGAGGCTTTTGCTAAAGAGCAGAAGGTTGATGAGGGGCGCGAGTTCTTGGAACAGATGAAGGCCAAGGGATTTGTGCCCGATGAGAAGGCGGTCAGGGAGCATCTGGCAAAGCGTGGTCAGGTATTTAGAAGTGTTATGAATTTGCTGTTTGGGAAGTAAGCTTAACCTTAATCCTAGCCTTGTTTTGTATGAGGAGGGTTTATGTTTCTTTTAGAATCCAAGTGCATAAAGGTCTACTTCATCTACCCTGTGCTCTCGTACTGTCATATCTGCGAACCAGTATAGTGTCTTTAGATTGTTGTTTTAGTATGGTTGAGGAATGACATAGCAGTGATAATGGTGTGCCAAAGTATGGCTTTCCTTGGGATGCTATTTGTTCAACTACAATCTTTCTCTAAACTGCAGCAGATTCATGAGTAAGGCTATATTCATCATGAGAGAATGTGTTGCTTAACTGTGGTTTGTAGCGCCAAGTACATGCCTTTACCATTGATAATCCAGAATACTGATCAGTTTCTGCATTCTTTATGACCAACTCAGAAACATCGATATCTAGAAATTGCATAAACAGCAAAAATTTGAAGTTAGTAGTGGAATGATGAAGTCTGGTGATGCAAGATGCGTCAACTTTTGTTGTTTCTAGCATTTAGATCCTTCAGGTGGTTTGAACGTTGCCTCTTTAGATTTGAACATTGGGTAAGTATGGCTTTTCAAGTTGTTAAAATAAAGCGCTGTGTGTGTTCAAGTGGTCAACTGTTTGGGTGTTGATGGAGATCAAAGAATTAAAGTAACAGCAATGGTATAAAGTCAGTATAATCCTCAGTTTCAATTTTCAATTCTGGCATCAAGGTGGTTGGAACTTGAAGAAAATGTTATCCATTAACCAATCATATGACCCATGGAATGGCGTATGTATGGTATCCAATTAACTGTGAGTGAGATCAATAGAAACGGTAATTTGGAATTATAAAAAGCAGGGCTTAGTGATATGCCATGAATAGTGAGAACTATATTTGCAGTCCAGTTTCCTGAAACCATTCAGTTGCTATAGCAATGCGTTCTCTTGATAGGGTTTGTTTTCTGAGGGGTGAGTTCATGGCTGTTTAGGTCAAGCATTTTAGTTGGCCATTCTGTTAATCTTTAAAAAGTATCATCAAGAAGAAACTTACACGTTGGCCTGTTTTTAGCTTTGTTGGAGAGTCAGTTTTTTTTTTTTTTAGAATGGTTAATATATTAGAAATAAAAAAGCACCAGAGGTGCAAGTACAGAAAAGAAGACAAGAAAAATAGAAAGACACTACTACAGCCTTCGACCCTGAGAAAAGCAAGAAAAAACACAAAGGGAGGAAGCAATCCAAGATCAGAATTAAGCTAAGTCCACACTTTCTTTCCATGCACTCAAGATATGATTGATAGAAATATTCCTGAATTCCACGAGGGTGGAGGCCCAAGAAGCACACTTGGCAAAAACTCTAGTTGAAACCGTTTCGGGAGTATCCGTCTGATCCTTAAAAATTCTATTGTTGCATTCCCACTATAAGTTCCACGCAGTGGCGAAGAAAGCCAAGTGCCACAACGATGAGCATTTTTTGGAGATAGAAATGATGTCCCAAGCAAAAGATAAGTCAGCTTTTGGATGAATTTTCTCTAACCACTTGGATATGATTTCCTTGATTTCTGAACCATGCTTGCCATGTGGTATGGTGGGGGAAATGGTGATTTCATCTGATCCTTCCTCCTATTGATGTAGATCTGTTTCTATTTGTGTCTGGGTAAATGAAGGTTGCATCTTTGCTTAGTATATACCTTTAAAGAATCATTTGTATCCATACTTAGAGACAAAGTGACACAATTTGGACCATTTCTTCGTTTCTAAAACCTTCTGTGCAACTTGTAAGATAATATACAATGATATGATTATGTACAATTGAAATTCTTCTCAGAGTAGTAGGCAGTTGGTCATAAATTGCTGGTTTTAGTGAGACAAGTAGAGAGTTTGTCCCTAATTGGCATGCAAACGCCATCCCATGCCAAGTAGTTATAATGCAAAGAATTGAAGTAATTGAAGTTACATCTCATTGTTCTTCATATTGAAATAAAAGAAAAACTTGTGTGTTTGGACAATGGATTCCATGAGATGGCTGCCTATCATTGATGTACTTCTATGTTGGCATGGTTTCTTGTTCGCTCCTGCAAGTGCATTTGTCAAGAATTGAACTCCACAACTCCACTTGAAAGTGCAATGGTTTGATATTCCCTACGTCAGTATCGAAGTGACTTCAAGTAGAGGATCCAAAGAGCCATTTGGTACATCCCAAGGGTTCTCACCATCCCCATAGCAATGCTCAGCAGACCAAAGGGCTCCCGTATATGACTGAGCTGGCAGTTGGAACGTCTGCGTGTCATCAACACTATTCCTTACCTTCGCTGCTGCTGATGCTGGACATTTATCAGAGAAGGATGATAAATGAGCTGGTGCTCCTGGTGCTCCTGGTGCTGAACCAGAGTGAGGCGCCATGGAAATCAGCCAACCATTTTCATTACCATGGGATGCCATTGATTGGACTTCATATGTTGCCATGGCATAAACATCGCTTCCCATTTGGTCCATAGTTGATGACAAGAGGTGGTTATTCCATCCTGCTTTGCTACACTGTGCCGTATGGTCTGAGTTAACCACTGGTTGCTTTAACATTGGGGCCTTACCAAGCACATCTACAGAGTCCTCTTTGGGATTTAGAAAATTTTGGCTTTGCTGTTGTTGAGGGCTTGGTTTAATCACAATACTGGAGTTCACACTTGGTCCCATACCCCAAAACCGCACTGCCTTCCCATCAAGCAGCTTTGCCTTGAGTGCACCAAGCAGCCCCCCAGTTGTCTCACACCCATCCTCAAATGAGAACGGCGTTGCATTCTCGGGTGTGTCATCACAAACATTACTGTTGGTGCTGGTACCTGAAACAGCTGTTGACTCAAAGTTGGTGCGAGCATTGGCACCTCGGAGGGCTCGAGCTGCATCATCGTATGCACGTGCTGCCTCCTCTGGAGTATCAAATGTGCCAAGCCAGAGCCTGACCTTTTGTAATGAGTCCTTAATCTCTGCAACCCATCTTCCAGATGGTCTCTGTCGTACTCCAAGGAATCTCCGTTCCCCTTTAGGTGCCTTCTTTTTCACTGGCAAAGCTTGGGTTGGCTCTGCCATTATTCTGCCCCCGCGGGTGCTCGGCTATGCAGATCTTTGCATAGGGCTTCTGAGTTCTACAGGGGGTCTTCTTTATGTCTTAGAGAAGGAATCTAGAATTCTGCAAGGAGACAATAGCTATTATACATGCATGGCTTTGAGTCAGTAACACAAGCTATGGGATGTCGCTGTTGCATTTTGCAGGCCTTGTTGATCTTATCGACCCTTGCGTAAGAGAGAGAGGGTGGGACAGTGGAAATGAACGTTTAAGACGAGGAGACAGTGGAAATGAACGTCTAAGACGAGATATGCACCAAAGTTTTAAATCTCTCATTCCCCACAGAACTGTCTGAGCTTCAGCATCTTTGAAGATTTCAACTCTTTTGGAATATGGAATCTCTAGGCCACTTGCTATACCAACATTGATGTAATATTCTTAAAAATGATTTTTAACATAAATGGATTCTAGTCTTGACTTGTCAGGTCCATCAATCATGCTGAAAACCTTTTGATTGTATGAAAAACTCAATTGTCTCTTCAAACTAGAAAATTTTTAAGTTTCAAGGTATGCCATTGATTTAAAATGGAGTTGGATTTTTGTATACAGCTTAGATCAAAAGGTTTCTTTATAATCCTTGGGCTAACTCCAAGGGGTTGGCTTAGTGATTGAGACACAAGATTTCAAAATTGAGGACTTGAGCTCAATATTTGGTAACTCCAATGAAAGGTCACTCTCCGTGAGATATGTAGAAAGGTCTCACCGTTTGAACTTGGCATGTGTTTATGGGGAGGTGTGTACATGCTCTAAAGAACTAATCGGGCTAGATACTTGAACACTTTTGGTCATAAAAAAAAAAAATATAGCAGTTGGGCCTTACAATTATGCCATGAGTTTAAAAAGGTTATTTTGAACATAATACATTTTAGTAGTGAGTATAGCATGTACCTATCGCATAAGGGTCCATACTCATTGTTCATGCTACTCAAGAATAAGTTTACTGTCAGTTTGAATAAGTTCACTAATTTTTCACAATTTTTCGTCTTCACACTTGCCATCGTCTCATGAGTTGGATACGTGTCTAATTACAATTCATTTTAAAATATGTTTTACTTTTGGATTAAGCTCAAGTTTTTGAACATTTGTAACCTTTAAACTATATTTAGAATGATATTTTAAATTGAATGTTGTCAAAGTTTCTATTCAAACTAACTCGTTCTCACCTTATTTAATATAATCCCCTTCTAAAAATATTCACAAACGATAATTTCTGTGTCTCATCTTTTGAAGTTGCACGTAATTGTCTACATCATCCACCTTGTTGTTGGTGGAGTATAGGCCGACAGACATTTTTATAAATTTGTCTCTAAGTCTGTCTCAATTTGGATTGGGCCAAGGTGATACCGAGAGGCATGGCTTATATCAGCCACTTGTCTATATTGGGAGACAGTCCATATTATCCACTTGTTCATTTTTATATGAACTTGATTTGGTCTTAGATTACGGATTTAATTAGTACAGATATTATAGTTTTAAAAATCAAAATTATGAAGGCCTTTAATCTGAAAATAGATTTATAGAAGTGCAGAGCCTGAAATCTAAATATGGAGTACGAGTCTGCTGATATGATTTTCAAATCAAACGTAGAAGAAGATCCTTGCTGTCCAATTGGTGGCCAACCATTTGAACTGGAGATGTAAAATAAATTGATCAATTATCCAAAGGCAGCAGGCACAATAAGATAGTTAATATCAATTGTAATTTCTTACCACTATATCATGTCTTTTTTATTTAATTACTCAATACTATGTTTATGGAGCACTACAGATCATTTCATAAGCCTAATTAATTATTAAAAGCTTTGGTTTGTGCTAGGCAGCCAACCCATCCCCTTCGTTTAATGGACAATTGGTTAGCTGGTGACACTTGACAGACTATACATATAATAATCTAATAATTTAATACTCAAAGGTATTTCCAAGGGTATCGAAAGATAATGCATATTGAGCAATGGCATGCCATCAAATAGGTAATTATAATTTTATTATAATTTAAATGAAATATAAAATATTTTCATTTGTTTATAAAATAATTCATTAATTCTAAAACTAATTCTCTCAAAACCCATGTTAAATCAACTTGCCTCTAAATAGGGAGTTTGATTAAAGTTGAAAAGTCCCTCCAGTTTTTTTATTTTATTTTTTAATCTTTCTGCTTCTCCTTCTCTGAATCTTGCTCTTTCTGTCTCTCTCTGTTTTCAATTATTTATTTCTCTCATTTACTTTCCTGACTTACTTAATTTATGCCTGTTTCCTTATAATCCCCTCTTTGAGTAAAATTTATTTTCCATTTTACCAACATCACTTTCTTAGTCACAATTTATAGATTGGATAATTTTTTTCTTTTAAACCCACTATGTCTATTAGAGAAGTGCAACATGGAAAATAAGTGGTGTTAAAGGTAATAGTATTATCTATAATTCTATATACTTTAAGTATGAGACTCATCAAATAAAACGGTGGTGGTTTAATTTAAAAAAGTTTTTTCTTAAGTATGCAATTCAGTAATCACATTTATTGAATCAATTAAATTATTATTTATTTATTTATTTATAATATAATTAATTTAAATTTATTTTTTAATTAAAATGAATTTTGTACTACCAATAGCGCGCGTTCTCGAGCAATGATCCTTTAAAATCGGAAAGTCGGAATAAAGCGAGGCGCGATTATTTGTTTTCTGCAGCGGTGCGCATTCCGGCGACTTCACGCAGCTGAGATTGACACTCTTCGCCGTCGAGGTAGCGAAAGGGTTTCAACAAAGATCGGATTCAAAATCGGTATTCTTTCTATTTCCAGTATAGTTTTGGGCTTTTTCTTCTAAATACTTAAGAGTAGAGTTTGTGAACAATGGATGTCATCTTTTCTTTAAAAAAAAAAATTGTGATGGTTTTTAGAGCAAACGATGGATTGAGCATTTCCTTTTTCATCCGTTTCTGCTCCCTCTTATCTAACTTGCCCCTCCATTTCTAGATCTCATCTGGCTCTGTTTTCTCACTTGCTCTTTTCCAGGTTTATTTTTTTTTTTTTGAAATGGTTCATATATTAATAATAATAGATAAAAGCACCAGCAGTGCCATTACAAAAGAACAGGAAAAGAAACTGAACCCAACACTTGGCCAAATAGGAACCGAGGTTTAAATTGGGTTCCGATTTGGCACAATACCCAGCCTGATTCTATTCTTAATTACTAGAATTGTCCATTTCATGGCTTTATATCAAACGACAAAAAGTAGCGAAGTCCAGTTAGATAAAAATTGGAGACAATGATAATGATGATGACTAAGAGTGATTAATAGGAGAAAAATAAAAGATAGGAAAAAATAATACATGAAGTTGTTTGCTATAAATGCTGCGCTCTATGTTAGCTGCAGAAAAAATGTATTTGTTTATATCACTATGATAATGTTTATCAAATGTTATCAAACATCAACCACTTTAGTGAATGAATTTTGTACATGATATAAAGTAGAGGGATTTGCTGCTGCCTCTGAGATATATAAGTTCTTAAGCCTCTTCACCAGTGATGTTTTACCTCTTGATGGGTACTGTATGGTACCAATTAACTCATTGGGCTTGCTTTGGAGAAAATGATATCAAATGTCTGCTTAAAATGGTTTTAATAAATGTTGAACAGAATGTTATCTACTGAATTCATTGTAGTATAGCTTGGACATTTCTTTTCTTATAGTCACATCAAGTATATGTTGCATAGATTTTGTCAGGTTCAAATGGTCCATTGACTTGGGCATTAATACTTAACCAATTTTGTTTGTGTTCTCAGAGGAAACATGGCAGAGTTAAACATGGGCATTCTGTTAGATATTGTTGATGATGAATGGATGAGAGACACCCTGCCTCATGATGGTATTGATTAGAAGATCATTTGTCGCTTATTTCTTGACCAGCATTTGGGCTTTCCATTTACTTCATTTCTATGGCTTTTTCTTGTTTCTGCTGCTGATTCAATATTTTGCAGATGTTTCAATTCCACCCCAAATGGCCACACGAACTGATGATGTGGAAGACACAAGTATTTCTCTAAACCTGCTATAGTAGCAATAGTGTGATAGTAATAAATTTACTCAATTGAACTGAATAAAAATGTTGACTTTATTAAATCTTATAATAAACAACTAAAAAACTAGGTGTTTTTTAATTATTTCTCATGCTTTTCCAAATTTTTCTTTATTTGAATGTTGTGCTTTATAGAACATACAATATATGAATATTTACCTTATTCTTTGTACCTAAATCCATAAAAGGGACAAGAAAAATTGTGTTAAGATATTTCAGATGATCTACGTAATTGGCTGGCACCTGTTTGGATAAATCAAGGTGCTTTAATTAAACTATCGTTAGGTAAACCATAATATAAGTTTATATAGCTTTTATTACTGCCCTTTTCAGTGATTTTGCCTATGAACTAGAGGCATTTATGAGGTTACATTCTTCCCCATCCCTTATGGAGAGATGCTTCATTGGCTACGCTAGAGGGTATTGTAGGTTATTGTTGAAAACAAATTTCAAAGAATAATTTAATTTTGTATTGATATTTTGAATGTGAGTACACTAGTTTGAGGCACTAGATCTAAGCTCCTCCTTTGGAGACTTGTCCAATACCCCTAAAAGTAGAAGAGTTTCATAGCACAATTTCAAAAGACAAGATGAAAGCCTTGGTTGTTGAATCTCCTCTCTGGTGGAGTCCCTAGAGACTTGATCCACTTGTGGAGTTGATACCTTCTCCAAAAATGAAAATTAGAATTTGGTCCTTGAATTGAAAATTCCCCAGAGTTCAATATGATGAAGTCTAGAAACTCTATCAAAAAAACCTCAAAAGACTTAAAGTATGTTAAGTCCTTAAGGTGTGCAAAATAACTCCTTAAACTCCAAGATAAAGCTTAGGAAGATTGTCTGGAAAGACCCTGGAGGATCTGTAGTTCAAGAGACCTCCGAGGATCTAAAGTTCAAAAGGCTGCAGATGATCTAAAGTTTAATTGAGATTTGAGTGCTTGAAAACTTCTTCAGAAACTCCATTCTGTTTCAAATCCAAAAGGTGTCTTCAAGTGCTTGCAAGGAACCCTGTTTATTGAGAAATCCCCTAAATCTTTCACAAACTCATCTCGGAACCACATGTTGAGTTTCTGAGAATCACATATTGTGGTTCCTGAAACGGCATTTTTGGATTTTGGGAACTGCATATTGAGGGGTTCCTTTCCATGCAACTTCATGCTTCTGCCTTATATTTTCCTTGTCTTTCGTTTGATTTGCAATCCGTAAAGTGTGTTGGAAATCTGATTCAATGATCTTTCTGCTTATATATGATTTAGGCATTTTTAAATCTTTTAGTGGATCCCACATGATCTTGAAGTGGATGCATCCACATTTGGGTAGTTTTTGATATTTTCACCATGGCTTTCTCATCTAGATGAAGTTGAAATCCATAAGTTCCATCTGAAAGTAACTTAAGGATATTTAAGTGATGATCATGTGAGCATTGTAGGTGGCTGCATCTTGTGTCTCATGATCCATGTATCCTATTAACGATTTGTAAGTTGTTTTTGGAATGTAACCAGAGGATCTTTCCAGTGGTCCCCAAGCTGTGGTTGTATGATCATCATGGGAAGGCCCCACTTTGTATCTTTAGATCCATTTATCCGATCAATGATACATTGCTTTTGGAGCGTATCTTAGACCTTGGATATGTCATCAATTATCTCTTTTTTGTTGAATTCAAATTGTAGAGATGCAAATCATATCTACTTGAAGCAGTTTACATAAGTTTTAGGTGCCAATAGTTGCTCTGAGATGAGCTCGAGATACTCACCTTCATGGTGTGGAGAGCATGACAATTTTTCTGATGCATGTAGGCAATGGGTCGCTAAGGATATGTGTATTCATTCTTTCATGGTGAGCTGATTTGAACCCCCCACCTTGCAATAATTGTCCTTTTGTGTGCTGAGGAGTTGGTCCCTTGGGAGGTAACATCTTTGAGTATTGTGGTTTGGAGAGCGGTCAATAAGATACTTGGGAACCTATTAAGCGTTGAGGTAGGAAGATATGCATGGATCAGATATAGTGGTGGAAATGGTTAAACCAACAGCCTTCTCTTTTGGTGAAGGAAGATTATCTCTTTCCTTTATCTATATGTAAAAGACAGAATGTAAGATGACCATCATATGAATCTTGAACCGTTCTTTCATTACACAGTTATGATTTTTCCTTTTTTTTTTTTTAATGAGAAGAATCCCAAGACTTCCACCTCTCCTTGAGTTCGAGGACGCTGGGTAAACTTTGAATGCACGAAACTCCCTGCAAAAGTCGTGCATCGGGTTACTAAAGGACTCAAACTTGGGATGTCTGGTTCTTGAGCCATAGCGTCTACCAGTTGATCTACCTCATTTGAGGTGTGATTTTTCCTATATTAGCAAGCAAAAAATAGAAAGAATTCATTCAAAAATAGCTAAAAATAGAAAAAAGGAATTTTAAGAGTTTATTTAGTGATTTTGAAAGATTTAGTATGTCCTTATCATATTAGTATTAAAAAACCAGAAAAATTCATGTAAAAGTACTAAAAAACAAGAAAGTGATTTTAAGATTGGTTGTGGTCAATTGTAAGGATTTAGTCCAACCTTTTTATGTTATTTTTTAAAAGTAGTGGAAATTCATGCAAAAAATGACTGAAAAATAAATAAAAGGATTTTATGATTGAATTGGTACTTTGAAGAATTTGGCCCAATTTCTTTTATTTTAATAACGAAAAATAGAAAAAATTGTGATATAGAGAAGCAATGATCCACTACCATTTTTTGACTAATAGCGCATTCTTCTCACTAGTTTTCAAAAAATTCTAGATTCTGTAGATACTTTTTGATTTGTAGGGGGCTTTGAAATTTCACGCTGATAAGGGACTGAAATAACCAGTAATTGATGTCATCAGCCTGTTTGTATTGTGTGTCGCTAGGGATTGGTACGATATAGATACCTATATTTTGAACCATGTTCTTGATTTACACCTATCAATAACCAATGCCCTTTATGGTACTTCGTCCTTGAAGACTCTTCTAATCAGATCTAGCAATAAAGTCCACACAATCACCAAAGGTACTACTGCCAACAAAGATTGGGACTTCTTTAAAAAATAACCCAAACTTAATTGACAATTAGAGCTTTAAGGGAAGCATGAATGACCCATTGAGCTGAGAATAAGGACGTGAAAATGACCAAATTGGGGAGACAAAAGGGTAGTGAAGAAAGTTTTGATCGACTGATTCCTCACTACACCAACACAAGAAATAAAAATTAGGAAGGACAAAGATTCTAGCTTTCAAGCTGTCTATTGTGAGGATTTTGCTTAGATTATTGGTTCAAAGAAAACCTTTTACCTTAGACGGGGACAAAAAACTTCCAAATTGCTTTGAAAGGAAAAGGAACATCAATCTTTAATCAAAGAATTGATAGATTTACTTACTAAGATCCTGCTCACTTTCCTTACTCCATATTCTTTTGACTACCAAATGTAGCATATCTGCAAGAAAATGAAGACCATAGCCTAAACATGGCCCTACATTTTTATGACTAATTGGATGCATTAAAAATTCACCAATTCGAATGGCCTCCAATGGTAAAATTTGCTTTTGAAATGGCCTAGACCATTGGGCCATGGCCCATATGATTTTTTTACAAAACTGAATGTGGGACCAAGTCCGCGTGGACCCAGAAAATAGGATCTTGAACCTAGGACTACATCATTACCCTTGTTGGGATATTGTATATTGGCCTAAGATTGATGTCTCTTAAATGGATCTCTATTCTTTTTCTAACTGGATATGAGATACTTGTTAGCTAAACAAAGTTGGGGGTACATCAGTTTTTACATGTTATATGCAGATTTCTAAATTACAGAGATAAAGTATGAGACAGTTTTTTTTGAAAGGTGAAACAGTGTTGAACATGTAAAAATCTGTTTCCTGTATTTACTCGGTTTCTCTATTTAAATAGAGCGCACTCATAGTACACCAGAGTAAGTAACCAACAAAAGGATTTCTTGAGACCATTCCAAGTAGCTTTTGCTTCCAAACAGAATGATGGACAGGAACACCATCATGAACAAGGTATCACATGCTTGAGTTGTTCCAGCAATCATATGATTTTGTCACTGCAGGGTTGGGTTTATACTATTCTTTGGTCTTCTTCCACCGAACACTGAATGTGTTTATTCAAATGGACAATCATAAAAGACAACATAATAGTCTGGCCTGAGCCTGGACAAAAAGTTAGGTACCCAGTTTCCCCTTTACCACAGTAGAAGATGTTTCAACGGCAGAAGGATGCCAAATTTTTCTGAATTTTCCTCCACTTACCTGAAATTTCGCATTTTGGTATTGCTGCCTGTTTAAAACTTTCTACTGAATAAGGGTGTATCCGTCAATGATGACTGACTCCAGCCTTTGTCAAATTACAGTTGCAGTTCTCTGAGAAAAGATAATAGTTTAGCATGAAAAAAACAGCTCCCTATATGGCATCAGCAATTCATGAAATCCCTTTGTTATATTTCAAATGTATGTATATATATGTACCCTCAGCGAAAGCAACCGCCATATGCCTCCTTTTACTCTGAGAAAAGTCTCAGGGTCAGTTTATCCACAAAAAATTCAAAATTAGCTTGTCATATCTTACCCCATCCCTTGGGCTTCTATTGCTTTACATTATCCATGGAGGCTACCGGTCTAGGTTTAGGAGATATCTTGAGTTCGAAGATGACTAGGGGATATTTTAAGATGATTTCTTTCCTTGACCATATTTTAGGATGATTTCTTCCCTCTAGTTTCACTTTCAGCAAACTGTTTGGCTGATGAGGGCTTCTCCCGGCTTACTACATTTTCAGCCTCCTTTCAGGCCTTTTTCAGCTTTTCCAAGACCCTTTTCAGTCAAAGTACATAATGATGTGATGTTTTTGAATGTACACAAGAAATTCCCTTGGCTAATATACTTGCCATAGAATGTTTTCTACTGACACACTCCCAACTATTGTGGACTTTTTCCTTTTGATACATTTATTTTATGGTTATGGTTAATGTTTGCAACTTATCTATTTTCACATAAAGGTTATGTTCTTGTTCATATTTTGCATTTTTATTCTTCATTTGTTTTTTTTTTCTTATTTGTATGCTCTCATTGATCAGATCAAGAGAATCAACCATTTGAAGGGGATGTATGGCGTGATCTTGCATTAGACACTCTATCAGTGAGGCTGCCAGACAATACAAGATCAAATTAAATAGTTTATCATGATCCAGTAGTTATCAGGTTGGATATGAAGTTATATCAGTGTACTTTATGCCTTGGAGTAGTTGATGTACCTTCACCTTAAAGGTTGCTGATTGAGTAATGTTACTATGTAGAAAATTTAAAAAAAAAGGTTGATGTGTGTAAGTGCATTGTGGAAGGTGACAAAGTTGTGCTATAGGATCTATCATTGACACTCGATAACCATTTTTTTGACATTTTTACTTGCACATTTTTAAAGCAATATTGTTTTTTTTAATGACTAAGGTGTCCAGGCCTCCTTAGACCAAGTTTGCAGGCACATCAAAGGATGGAGTATCAGGTAATATACTTTTTAATGATGCCTAAACTTTAACCCGTGAGGGTTGGCTTGGCGGTTAAGAACCGCCTGAGATGCAAGAGGTCTTGAGTGCAAGTCACTCTCAACACAAAAGGGTCACTCCCCACAATGTTACCCGGTGTGTGGGGATAGGAAGGTTTGCACATGCCCCAAGGATTAGTCAGGTGCTCTAAGAGACGTGGACACCTTGGTCTTCCAAAGAAAAAAGATGCCTAAACTTCCGTGGCAAGTGGCTGTGATGGTTGGGACTCTGAAGAGATTGGGAACATTTTATGAAAGATATGTGGTGAGAGTAGAAATCAGAACATTAATAGATGGTGCCCTGTATTGAGTAGAGCTTGAGGATTTTAGCAGCCTATGCTCAAAATAGCCTCAAATATAGTATTGTTTTCATCAAGAAACCAAATATTGAGTCCAATAAGTTCAATTAGATTTTGGGATGATCTCTGATATGAAGAGCATTCAAAAAGAAAAGTAATTGGATTTGTATTATATCGTGTGTAATTGAGGACGCTTGTCATGTGGGTTACTTTTTTCTTGCAGTCTTTGGGAGAGTTTCTGTTTTTATTTTTATATTTTTTTGTTGCTTCTTGGTGATCTTAATCAGGTTTATATCCTTCAGTGCTTTGATTACTTTGCTGTGGCCAGAGATTCAAGGTTCATTTTCTGCTAGTTTTTCTTTCAGATTTACTATGGAGGCAGGATGTCTTTCAGAGAGATCTTGTTCCTCCCCTTCATGTTTGGTGGGATGAATTCCAATGGGAGGTTTAATCATTTTTAAGTTCGCTGGTAGTTTGTAGTTTAGGCTCTTATTAATTTGTGGTAAATTATTTGGGTCTTAGAAGATTTGCTTTTTTGGGGGGCTTGGTAGCTGTTTTATTGTCCTTGTGTAGAGAGTATTATATAGATCTTACAAGCTGGTCCACGCAGTTTAGGTTGTGGGTTCAGGTCTTATAAACATTAATTTGTCAAATCTAAATATAAAGGCTAATTTCATATTGATGGGATAAATAACACATGATGATGAAGAAGAAGTTGGTATACATAGTGATGCGAGCTCCAATTTTGATATTATTATGAAGCCAAACTCAATGTGGATTGGCTTGATTTGATTTTTAAACAAGCTGGGTTCGTTAGCACTTGTTGATATTTTATAAACTCTAGTCTGGGGAGACTTTATCGCAAAGATTGCCTATCCTATCGATAGTGGACGGGACCCACCTGACTGGGAGGTATTGTAAGAGATCACATAAATTTAGGGGTGGGGGACATTTTAGTCCTGTTAATGTGTGTGATTTTAGTGTTTCCATCTATTTGAAGTTGTTTTTAAGTTGATGCATCTGCCCTACCAAAGATTATATTTTTGGTGACTCCATAGTGATGAGGGGATTGAACTCGTCGGACCCAACGAAGACCCAATCAAAGACAAACAGGCTCGATTAGATAAAATTGATAAGTTTGCTCTTCGAATTTATGCTCGGATCAATGGAGGAAAAAGAGGGCTCCGAAAACAATCCATTGGACTCATTTGTACCAGATTTGAAGCCCATTTAAATCAGATTGAGCTTGGGCCCGTTTTGTCATCGTTTCCTCCATACGTGCACTGTTGATTGTTTTGGAAAGAAAGACCGATCCTAGTGCTGTTACAAACGGATCCTTAGTTGTTGGTTGAAAAGGAAATCCAGCAAGAGCAGCGCTGAAATGAGCTTGAGAAGAAGGAAGAAGAACTTAATTTTGGATTTCACTTGATTGTAGAAATTATTGCATTGAGAATAATAATTTCACGTTTGTTTGCTTTCGGTTGAACACTTAATTTGTGAATTTTGATTTGATCAAATTATCACGTTGAAATTAGTGTCTAACTTTTTTCAGAGAGAATATTGAGAGGTTTTTTTTTTTTTTTCGGAATTTCCATTATTGAAATTCTTGAATTGAATTGCAAAATTCAAATCTAAAATCTTAGTGTGAGATATTTCAACCATCATCTCTGTTGGTGATCAAGAATTCTTGTAGTTAGGACCTTTATTCCTGCATCACATAGCATATTATGTCTTTTTTATCACATATTTTTTGAAACAAACTTATGATTAAAAAAATTTATATAGATTGTCATGGGAGCTATCTAATTATAAAAAATGGGATTTATAAAATCATTTTGACCATTATTTTTTATATTAAAATAAATGACTATATAAATATTTTTTATTTATACTGATCAATTCAACAGCAAAGATACATTAAATGAGCATTATAAAAGGTTGGATCTAAGCTTAAGAGAAACTAATAATCCCAATAATTTGGGTCGCATAAGGCCTTGTGCCCGGGTGAAAAAAATGTCTGTATTTTGCAGTCTTTCCCTCTTTAAAAAGCCAAATAAACTATAATCAAATTAGGACTATATATATGTTAGGATATATTGCAAGATATTTTAGTATAAAAAAATGGCTTAATCATTGTTATATATACTGTTATTACAGTTTTATTTTCTTGAAATATTAATTGGTGATAAATTGAATAACTGCTTTATTTATTGGAAAATATGCTCATAATGGAATAATTAAAAGTAGGAAGCATGTCTAAAGCTCTTATAAATATACTAGTGTAAAAAATAAATGAGGGTTGGTTTGACGGTTAAGAATCCACTTGAGATACGGGAGATCTTGCCTTCAAGTTGCTCTCAACACAAAAGGGTCATTCCCTATAGCAATGTCACAAATACTGTTCTTGGGATATTAATAGAAACCGATAATGACGGGATATTTTCAAAATCTTGAGTTTCTCACGAAAAATATAAATATTTAAAAAATAATAAAAATAAATATAATAAATAAATATTTCTCATATTGTGGTAGATTCAAGTTTTGTTCACCAATTAAAATACAAACTTAATGTCTTTTTAATTTATTTTCTTTTATGTATTAAATTAGTTGTTTAGATGTTTTATTTCTTTTACTTTTCATTAATTAGATTTTTTATGAGATTTAAAAACTCTCCACATAAATTATAAATTCATAACTGAAAAGTGTCACCTATATATAATCATTTTCAAAGTAATAAAGCAATTACTCACATATTAATTATCATGAACTGACCATCACTTTGATCATTAGCAAAATCCAAACAGACATTCAGAATGCGAATAAAAGGAAGTCTCATTATTGGGGAAAAGCATAAGTAAAACCCAACAAATGGGCACAATCTGGAAGTTAGATCAACAAGATCAACTTTAATTTAATAAAATTGATTTTTTTTAATAAAATACTATATATTATTGAATCATTTGTTAAAACTTAAAAGCTTACTACTCCCACCTCCCACGTGGGAAGTGGGAAGAAAGGGTCACAGAGTTCAAGGCTATATTATATACGAGGAATCTGGGAATATAGAGCTGTTACCGTGCTTGACCCTTTTGGGCTTGGCAATATGTGGCCAGGGCCATATGAAATTAAATTATTATTTTTACAGAAAAGGCTGTCAATGTTGGCTTTTAAAAAAAAATATACATTTTTATTTAAAAAAATAATATGTCCGTTAAAAATGTGATTTTATCGCAAGATTTTTAATTCTCTGTTATTAACATTAATTTAACGATAAAAACATTGGAGCCAAAAAAAAATCTATTTTTCATGCGAAAACGGTTTTTTGGATTAAAAATGTGGTAAACTTATTTTGCCCTATAGTGTTATTGGGTGTGTCTAAATAGGAAAGTTTTATACATGTTCTAAGGATTAGTCAGGTGTCCTAAGAGACCTGAACACCTTAGTCTTTGAAAAATATATATATATACTAGTATAAAATATGGACTTCTTACTTTTTAGGTAAACTTCATGTTATTGTTATTTCTAGCAATATTTTAATTTTAGCATGTAAATATCTTGGAATTTGTCAAAATGTGGGTGATATTTTGACAATGTGCAGTAGTTGTTTGGAAGAATGGATGGATGGATGGATGGATTTCATACATTTCTCACCTAATTTTGTTGAGTTTGGAGCAGGGTAATGGAAATGGAAGATGAAAATGACTTACCAACAAACCTCCATCCCTTTCTTCGTTGGTGTCCACCAATTCACACTTTGGCAAGCTGACAAAGCTTACCAACTTTCAGAAGAGGCTTCAAGCTTGATGCATTCTACCACCAGTGCTCCTAGTGTGTGGGGCCCTTTTTTATAATTTTAAGTTATAAAGTAAAGATCTAAAAATAAGAATTATGTAATGATTTCACTGAATCAAATTGGATCTACCTTCTAACACTTGATTTTGTAGTCATGAAATTGACGGTCAATATTGAATGTTTGCAAATGGATTTTTAACTTATGAGTGAGTAGGGTAGAGATCATTTCACAGGTATTTTGTTTAATCTAACACGGATTTTACTATATGGTCCATTTTACCCTTCAAATCACTTACACTAAAGATTTCGACAAGCTGATTCAAAGGGCAAAATGGACAATACAGTAAAACTGTGTCGGATTATACAAAATACCGTGGGAGGATCGCTTACCTTAAATTATAATGTTTGACAATTCATGATGATAGAATGTGTGAAGGGGTTAGATTGATTGGAAGTGAGATCTACTGTTGTTGTGGGTAATGTTTTATGCAGGAATATGGGGTAGTCTATCTATCAGTTCGAAGGAAGCAACAAGTGGGAAGGAAAGAAATCTGAAGAATTGATTATGAGCACCAACATTTCTTTTCCTAGTTTCAATTTATATATTTTAACATAATTTTAAATTTTAATTGTACTTTTTTAAGACATTTTTATCAAAAAATTAATAAAATATTTTGATATTATATTATCTATGATTTGGACCGACTAGCTCAGTTGGTAAACATTTGACTTTAGAATTAGAGGTCTCAGATTGAATCCTTTAATAATCGATATCTGTGACTTGAAAGGAGTTATGTGCATATAAAGTTTTATCTATTGTTCTCGTACTTAATTGAATTGCATCAATTTTTAGAAAATTAATTTAAATATTTTACTTTTGTTTAGTTGATTTTATACGCATGTGTTTAGATCTTTAATTTCAACAGATCATATTTTTTTGGTAAACATTTCAATAAATCATATTTATTCATTTTTAAGTCTGTTAGAGTTATTAATTATTGAAATACAATAAGTATCTCCAGAAAAGAGGCTGAAGGCTGAGTCACAACCTACTTCAACTGAGTCTGAAAAATGGAGAAAAAAAATAAAGAAAAACCCTTCACACGCAAACGGAGACAGGATGTTCTGAATGTAAAAAGCCCTTCTCTCAAGTGCTTTAGAGGGTACAGCCTATTATTTAGAGATTAGATGTCTAAAAAATTATTTAAATATTTTATCAGTAAAATAATAAATTATTCCATTATCTTAATCTTTTGGCTTAACAAATTTAAAGACTTTAACTATATGTAATAAATGTGCTAAATATAATGGTAAACATTATTTAAATAGATGACAATTAAAGGATAAACATGGTTTCCTAAATGTTGGAATTGACGAAAAAAGAAAGACTCACTCACTTTAATTAAAAATAATAATATTTATGGTCTTAATTATATATAAGAAACATTTGAATTTAATAGTAGGCAGAGAGCGAAAGATACAAGGAAAGTGAATGAGTTGGTTGAGAGCTTGTATGAGTTAGGTAGAGTGGGATCCTTTTTCATGGGTAGGAAACTTGCCAACAAGGCAACAACCATAAGATTCTTTGCAGACCTTATAAATTATATTAATTAAAATAAAAACTAAAAAAGAAATATTAGAAGAGTCTCTGTATGTAAAAATCAATTGGTAAACACTTTGATTCGAGAATTGTCTTAATTTTTTTAGTCCGTAGTAATCCGATGACCGTAACTTGTGTCGACTGCGTACATACAGAGTTTTACCTAACATCCTCGTACTCTCAGAAATATAGAGGTCTTGGAGTCTTTTATCATAAAGAAATTAATGAAAATTTAGCTAAAAAGTAATGACAATAGACGATAATATAGAAAGTGATTAAAACAAAATATTAAAAAAAATGTATAATTTCATTCAATAAAGGAAACCAAACTAAGATTAAAATAACAAGGGGCAATGCTTAACCAAGTTTTGCACTCGTGACCATTTTAGAAATTAAGTAGAACTTAGGCACTCAATTTTTCTATTCTCTTTTTTATATGGTTGTCACTATTTTATTCAGTAGAAACTAAATACAGAATATTAGATTGAGGATTAATTAATTAAAATTAGAAGTGATCACTTTTAAATTGTTTTTAAAATTTTAATTTTTTAGAGCCCTCACCATCTTTGTTTAATTGAGTTACAATAAATTCAAGCGACATTTGGTCATAGTTTATAACTTTATATATACAGAAAGGATGTGGATGGAAAAAATAAGGTAGAAATGAGTGCATTGGTCTCTATTGAGACTTTTTATCATATTTTCTTTTATATAAGAAGTTGTGTTTGGTGGATTAAAGTGGAAATATTACAATTCTTAAATAAAATAAGATTTCAATGATGGAAATTTTAAGAAAATCAACTTTCAGTTTTCTCGAATACTCTTAAGAAAGGAAAGATAACACTAATTTTAACAGGAAAATTTTAATTGAAGCAAAATTCGCCAAAAAAATTAAGTGTTCAATCGAAAGTAAAATAAAAATCGAAATTGTATTCCAAATAAATGATTTGTGCAATTAATTGAGATCCATGATTGAATACAAATTAAATAATCATATGCGCACATGAAACTTAAATTCGGCTCTAAATCATTCGACGATCATTAAACTTTCTTAGAATAATTCAATTGTGAAATTAGAATTTAATTAAGAATTGGAAATGCAAGACATGAACATTAAAAAAGAACTCACCATGCAATAAAACTAAAATTTAAATTAAAGTTAATTCATACACAAACACATATTAAACCCACACTCAACTGGTTACCTCTGGAAGTGGGAGGTTATAGGTTCAAACCCCCATAACTTAATCTTTGTGTGCCCTGGAGATAGTTTTAAGCTGAATATCCTACGTTTTTCATACATAAATTAAAAAAAAAAAAAAAAGTTAGTTCATACCCAAACACATTAAATTACTAAGATCATGAACTAGAACTCACCTCAAATTGAGGGAAGACTCTAAACAAAGCCTAAAGCTTCAAATAACACAATTGAATTGAACCTTAATGCTTCTGCTTGAATTTATAGGCCTTTATTTGCATAGAAAGGGCAAACATAAATTAAAAAATAAAATTTGGATCATCGTTCGACTCCGACAAAGTCGCTGTCTTCTTCCTCTCTCTATTTTGTTTCACTGTTTCTTCTTTTCTTCTCGTGTTTCTCTTCTCATCTGTCAGTCTTCTTCTTCATTTGTTCTTTCTTTTCTTGCTTCTCCTTCCTCCTCCTTCCTCCTCATTCAATTTCTGGTTCCCTCTGTTTTCTCGTTCAGTTTCTTTCTTTTCTGATTTTCTGTACGGTTTCTTCTCTGTCCGGGCCTATTGCAGCTGCTTCCGAATCCAATGCCTGGGTTTCTCGAATTCTTCTTTCTTTTTTCTGTTTTCTTTTCTTCTCTCTGCTCCCGTTCTTCTCTCTGAATCTGTTGTTCTCTGATCGGGTTGCCTCTCTCTGGCAACCTCAATCGCCGTTTTTTAGCAGTCCAGAACGCCCTTCCAATCTCGATCTTGATCGGATTTCCTTGTCGTCTTGAAATGACACAATACTCGACTTTTATCGTTGAGGCTACTGCGAACGAGTCCAACATTGAAAGTCTAGAGGGAGACTTAAGGGTTTATAAAGGACTTGTATCACTCTACCTAACAGGATAGTCTTTTGGGCGTAAGCTCAGGTCCTAACAAGTGATATCAGAGCCAGGTCTGAAGCTACTTCATGTACACTCAGAAGATCTCCCCGGCGAACGGGAGGGCCAGCTCGCTTTCTCTACTGAAATAACTCGTAAACGAGTCCCACATTAAAAGTATAGAAGAAGATTTAATAATTTATAAAGAACTTGAATCACTACGTAGCAGAACTGAAAGTAAGGAGGAGGGGGGGTGTGTGCGGAGGGGATGGGGGGGCCATGAAAAGTCAGCATGCTATTACTTAGCAAAATTTTTAGAAAAGTTGAGTAACCCGATTTCTATAGTATGAGTGACTATCTTGGGTAGTGTGAATTTCACTTAATTGGATAGACGACATGAAGAATTATGGCCAACGATTCTCCTATGGACTGATTTTTACTGTTCATGTGCATGTGAATTTCGGCGAGTCGATTTGAAATTTCAGAGACCGAATTGCACTGTTCATAATTTTGGCGAGCTAACTTGCAATTCTAGTGAACCGATTTACACTGTTCATAAATTTTGACGAGCCGACTTTTAATTTCGACAAGCCGATTTGCACTGTTCATGAATTTTGGCAAGCCGATTTACATTGTTCATGAATTTTGGCAAGCCGATTTACATTGTTCATGAATTTTTGCCTTTTTTTTTCTTCAGTACAACAAGTTGAGGGTAAATTGGATATCATAGTAAAATTCGTGTTTATATACATAAAATATCCGTGTGAGAATTGGTGGGCAAAAATTATATGGGTAAAGAGAATTTTGAAAAAATTAGGTCCGTAAGACAATTGTAGACGTGAAATCAGCCATGACAATTATGAAACTCAAAAAAATTCAATGCCAATAAGGAAATGCTCATTCGTTGAATCATTGGACTAAAATGATGTGGTCAAATTTTGTCCCCATTTTCACATCAGGACCAAAATATACACCACACGTTTAAAAAAACCCATCATTCATAGACTTGCTTTTATTTTTCTAAGTACATGTTTTTTTTAAAAAAATTATGTGTGAAAACCGTAGGTATTTGTGAAAAATAAAATGTAGAAAAAAAAATTCACTTTTTTGTTCCTTTTTATGGGAAGCTGGTTTTAAAACGAACATTTAAGTAAAAATAAAATTGTTTTTACATGTATCAATGTATTTTTTTTATTGAAAAATTCGTCAAAAATGATAAGTGGGTTTAAAAATTGCTTTGCTTTTTATAAAAACTAATTTTTAAAAAGTCTATTTCATTTCAAATCCTCTGTCCAATATAAGAAAGCACAATTGTAATCTATCATTTTATAGTTATAAAAAATGAAAAGCATGAAAAATATTTAATCTTAAAAATTTCGACAAATTAAATTATTCAAAATAAAATCAAATTTTAAAATACATATTAGATAAACTTACAAGAAATTTTTAAAGCTAAGAAGTTAGAGAAAAAGAGCATCTCTAACCTCACAAAAAAAAAAGTACAAAAATAAAATATAGAATTTATCTGAATATGGGCTACCACAATTTCATTTCATTAAATAACATAAATTCTGCAAGAACATTTTATTTTTTTTTCCTCCCTCTCTACATTTTTCTTCATGTACATGAAGATATTGGTATATACAAAATTACAACTTTTGCAAAGAGAGCACCTTTTGGCATCCCTTATTCCCTTGGAATGGATGGATCATAATAGATCATCACCATCCATCATGGTTAATCAAGGGTGCATCAAGCTGCTCGTGTAACTACCGAGAACCCTCATGAAAACCGATATCTCCTTCAAACAGGCGAGGCCGCTCTGAACGGCCGATTCCGACGCTCTCCCTTCCAAATCCAGTATAAACACGTAGTCTAAGTAGGAGCGGCAGCCGTTGTCCACCACCCGTAGTGGGTTAGATCGGTTCGGCCGATGCTCTACCCTCGACACCGTTATGTTCCTGCTCTCGAACAACCAAAGCGCCCGAAACAGATCCGAAACCCCGTTTTCCAGAGAAAATGCCACCGTCGTCTTCCCCTGCGGCAGCTGAGGCTCGGACAGTTCTGTTTCGGAGCCGAGCTGTAGCTCCAGGAAGCGGTTGAAGTTTTCGGTGCTGTCTGCAAGTTCTGCTCCAGAACCTGCAGCCCAAACTCCCGGGCGGCGATCTTGCTGCCAATCACGGCTGTGTCGGTGATCCGGTTCTCGGAGATGTACCTGGCGGCGTCTGCGGAATTGGGGACCTCGTCGATGTCGAGATGGAGGGCTTGGAGCTTGGAAGTGCAGTGGCTGAGAGCCTGAGGGTGGCTGACTATGCGCCTGAGTTGGGATCTGGACGAGCCCGCCGAGGCTAGGAGGCAGTGGTTGACGGGGAGAATGAGCTCACCGGTTATGTGGACGTTGCCGTGTCGGAGGAGAAGGTCAAAGTTACGGTCGATTGGGCCGTCGATGGAGTTCTCGAGAGGGATGAATGCGCGGTCGGCAGAACCGTCCTCGAGAGCTTGGAAGGCGTCGTCCATGAGATCGCAGGGATGGAAGTCAGTGGAGCAGACGGAGGAGAAGGCCTTGACCGCGGCCTCCTGGCAGTAGGAGCCGCGGACACCTTGGTAGGCCACCCGAACGGGACGACGGGAGAAACCCCCACCCAGAGTCGGATGAGAAGGGCCTCCCTTCCCCTCTTTCTCCCTCACTCCAAAGCTGAACAGCCGCTCAAGCTCCGCAATGGCCTTTTCCAATTCCTTCCCCTTCTTCCCACTCCTCGGCAGCGGCACCGTCGTGGGAGGAGCAGCTGCAGCACCGGAATGAGAAACACGACTGTTACGGCTTCTCACCCCATTCCACTGCTGCTGCTTTGTGCCTGCAGCAGTAGACGGAGGAGAAGGGGGTTGAGCATTAGAGGCGGCGGCGCAATTGATGGTTTTGTTTAATCTTATATTGCTTCTGTCTCTACATCTGCCCTTGCCTATGCAAGTGCTTGTCAATGAAAGATCTATCTGAATCGCACTTGTAAGAGCCATGAATGAAATTGGAATCAATTGATGATGAAACTTAAAAGAACCCAGAAAGAAGAAGCAAAGCAAAGGAAAGAAACTCTACTCTATACCCCTCTACTGGCCTACCCTTTCCTCTGTTTTCAAAGGTAAGGTCGGATGCTCTGTTTCGCAGATAGGGAATTGATTTTCTTTCTTCTTCTTTTCTTTACAGAAAGAAGAAAGGTTAAAAAAGAAAGAAAGAAAGAAAGAAGAATGAATGAAGAATGATTGATGAGTGTATATGCGCAGAGATCGATTTGGATCCCTGGCATGAAATTTGTGAGGCAAGACAGGTGTGTTAAATAGGAGGAAGAAGAAAGGGTGATGAGGATGATGGAAGGTAAGGTGAGCTGGGGCGGTAGGTGGGAAGGAAGCCAACGTGGTGACTCACCAATCATCGTCCTTTCTTCTGAATTTTCCAACGCCTGCTTTCCTCCCTCCTTCACACTTTTCCCCGTTTGTCTCTCTTGCTTGCGTAACGTATCTTACATATTATAATTTTTTTATACAGAGACGGGTTCTTCACTCACCTGACGCGCCACGCTTCATGACTCAGCATGACTCATGCTGAGTAAGCTAAAAGAAAATAATAAAGAGTAAGAAAGAAATCAGAAATCCCCATTCATATGAGAGTCGATGAGTGACTTGTCATAGTTTAATAATTAGGACATATTAAGGAGACATCCTCATAATAAATCTAAATAATTAAAATTATTATTTTCTTTTTTATTTTAAGTTCAATTTTTAGAAATATTTATTCTATACAATTTCACCATTAGATTAATGTAAAAATATTTATTCAATAGTCTATTTTCAATCTTAAATAATAAAAAATTAAGACAATTCAATGAATTTCATTTTTTTTATAATTAGATAGTCTTCATAATAATCTATCTCTCTATCTAATTATTTATTTTTAATAAGGTAGAATTGCCTATACTGTTTACAATTATTTGCACAATTAATATTTATAATTTGAAATATATAAATAAATCAGTATGATAAATTTGATTTCTCTATACAATTCATAGTTCAACTGGTTGTCTCTCGCGTTAGGAAATGAAAAGTTGCGGGTTCAAACTATAATGACCTAACTTTGATATGCCTTAGAGATAACAGACTCATTGATGAGAGTTTTATTAGGACTTTCTTATCACATTAATTTAAAAAAAAAAATTAAAAAATTAGATGGATGAGATTTGTCCATCACCATCATTTTTTTCTCTGCATAAAAGCATCGATCACGCTTTCCAACACTTAAATATGCAAAGGAGGATATCATCCCTTCTTGTTTTTAAGAGAGACAAACAAATTACAAATCTAAACAAAGTGATGTTAATTTCCTTTTGCTTTTTTAAAAGTGGGTCAAATTTGATTTTGTGGGTAGAATTCATTGAATCACAAATTTCTTGAAAAAATTCAACAAACATTACATGCATGCTTAAGTTAAATTCAAAGGTAATTTAATTAAAGAAATTATCGATTGTGAATTGGTTTATAATAAATTAATATGAACTTTTAATTATAGTCTTCTTAACGTATCTCTCGGTTCTCTATTAAATTTAAAAGTGAAATTTAATAATAAAAAATTAATTTATTTAACAATTATAATTGAAATTTGACGCAATAATCTCTCAACTGAATTGCTGCAAAATATATTTTAGTTTTAGTGGATGAGAAAGAAAGGTCAAATTAAGGGAAGCCGACAGACGGGTTTGTATTTATTTGGGTGTCTAATCTTATTCGTTACATGTGTTTTGTGCAGTAAAGAAGGAATCAGAATCATTTTGACCAGTCTGTACACAAATAGACATGTGCATGTATAAAGGGTTTTTTTTTTATGATAGAGATTTTTATGATATATTTTATTTAATGCATATTTATCATCTTCTTCACTTTATTTTTTGAATTGATTCGCAAAGGATTCAAAATATTCGATCGATTTGAAAGACAAAATGAATAATAGTAAAATTCATGTTGAATTATATAAAATATTTATGTGAAGATCACTATTCTTTTTTAACAACATATTAGTATTTCACTGCTATTTGAAGGTGAAATTATTTTTTATGCATATGATATTATTACGAAAGTAGTTGAATTCAAATTTTTTACTCTAATTTTAAAAATTTAGATTAATTCAACCATTTGTGTAAATTAATGAATAATGTCTTGAAATTTTAATAATTAATTAATCTATTTTATATGTCAGGTTAGTTTAGTTAAATTAACTGTGGCTGTAAATTACTTTTAATCATTTTAACTGTGATATTACTAGTATAACATCGTCGTAACGTAACACATTGTAATATTAAAAATAAATTAATAAAAAAATATAAAACAATGAAAATCAACGTGCTATAATAAGAAATGATGAAAAACAGTATTTCTGCAAAAGAGAAGAAAATAAAATAAAAAATATAATAGTTTTTGAACAAATCAAATTATTTAGACGCAACTTACAGACACCCGACTTTTCGGTCTCTACACACTCATTTTTGGATTTTAGGGTAAAATTATCATTTTGCCTTTGTATTTTTCATTCATTCGAACAAACTACCGTTCATTTCGGCATTCATTTGAATGAATGGCGCAGTGTAAATTCCATTCATTCGAATGAACGATCAGTTCTGAACGGACATTCAAACGAACTGTATTACAAATGGGCTTCATTCCATCCGTTCAGAACGTATCGTTCATTCGAATTCAAATGAACTTGCTATAGTACGCATATTTATTTAAATAATATTTTTTAAAAAAAATTAAAGTTATTTTTTAAGTACTATATATTTTCAAAATTTCTCAAATTAAATATCTAGACTAATTATAATAATCAGATAAAAATATGTTAAGACTTCAAGGTCCTTTGACACTCTTAAGTGCTTAAAACATAGTGTTTTATAAATAAAGGTATCCATTGGCTATGCCGAAAACACATTTGGGAGTGTCAAAAGACCTTAAGTTTTAAAGTATTTTTATAAGGATATCATAATTAGTCCGGATATTCAATTTGAGAAATTTTAGAAATACACAGTACTTAAAAAATAACAGTCTACGTTGCCGATGCTATAGTAATGCATAGTGCATTAGTTAAATAATAAAATCTCCTTTAAAACTTTAAAGTTATTTTTTAAGCATGTGTATTTCTAAAATTTCTCAAATTGAATATCCAGACTAATTACGATAATCTGATAAAAATACATTAAGACTTCAAGGTCTTTTGGCACTCTCAAATGTGTTTTCGGCACAGAGGAGAGATACCTTTATTTGTAAACATTGTATTTTAAGCATTTGAGAGTGTCAAAAGACCTTAAAGTCTTAAAGTATTTTTATCAAGTTATTGTAATTAGTCTGGATATTCAATTTGAGAAATTTTAGAAACACACAGTATTTAAAAAATAACTTTAAAATTAAAAAAAACTTTAAAATTTAAAAAAAAAAATTATTTAAATAAGTGTGCATACGGTAGCAAGTTCATTCGAATTCGAATGACGGATTCGAATGAATTGAATGCCCATTTGTACTAGTGTTCATTTCATGCAAATGAATCATCCGTTCATTCAAATGAATGAATGAACAGTAATACGGAACAAATTTCAGTCTATTCATTTGAATTAATGGAATTTACATTGCGGTATTCATTCAAATGAATGTCGAAATGAACGGGTAGTTCATTTGAATGAATGAAAAATGTAATGATTTTACCTTAAAATTTAAATTCAGATGTGTAGAGATTGAAAAGTCGAATGTCGCTATTATTTAATATACCATAAGCGTTGTCAAGTTTGGTGAAGCCTCGACTACCTCAGCCTGACTACAAAAGACGTGGGAATGGAAAAATAAGGCGTGACCTAATTCCAATATTTTAAAGATAAAGATAACAATAATAATATTATTATACTGTCGTTTTCATTAAAAAATATTCGCCAGAGTAATTCAAAAGGTTACTAGACTCAAATACATGGGTTCCCGTGTTTTAAATAGACCTTTAATTAATAAAATATTAACGTGGGTTCTCGTGCTTAAAAATTAAAATAGAGCTATCATTAATTAGTAAATAAAATAATAAAAGTCATCAACGTCATTTGCATTAAGTGGGCCTCGCACTATTTTAATAATTTAATTAGTCATAATTTGTAAACAAAAAATGTTTAAGACCTATTAATGTAACTTGCAATTTATTATAAGTGTGCATCTTAATACGAGAATGGTATTTTAGAAGACACAAATTTTCTGAATTTTCTACATTGCCTTCATTTGTCCGTACAAAAATTAAAAAAATCAGATATTTAGAAATCGGAACACCGATTTGGACTCTTTCACGTCTCAAGAAATTAGTGCACTGACCGGATCACTTTTCTTAAATTTTCATTTTCCACTGCTTCGATCGGTGCACCAGTCCAGTGCATCGATTCACTGAAAAATTGACTGATTTCTAATTTTTTTTTTAATTTTTCGTATGGATATAGAAAGATAAAATGAAAAGTTTACTAAAATTTGTATATACTAAAAAAATTCTCCCATATTAAGATGAGTTGTAACGCCCCAACCTGTTATGTACGCATCTCCGAAAAACTCCAGAAAGTCGCAAAAGATAGATATCGGGTATAAGAATAGCAGCAATCCACAAGTTCAAGACTAAATGAAACACAACGAACCACAAATGTAACTGATCAACAGGTTATACAGTCATCCAAACAAACAGTTGATTTAAACTACATGACTAAAGTTCTCAAACATCAAATAAAGCATAAACATAAGCTTTTATTCTCTACTATTCCTCTTTTGATACTGGCTCAAGGGGCCCACCTAGTCCCTCCGTGTTTGGGGCACCTGAAAGGTAAGGATGAGCAAAACAGCCTAGCGAAAGAATATATCACATTTTAACAAGATAGATATAAATCACATATGAAATGGGTAGTAAATATCACAAGTGAAATAAATATCCATGCCTACTATACTCAACTATATATTAACCGATATTCCATTAACCAAATCCAAGAAGTCATCCCTATAGTCCACATCAGGTCCTCCAACAAACTCCAGTCTCCCTACCAATATTGTCGGGAGACTAAAGAGCACACAACTACCTCATCCACACGAGTCGTGTCGGAAACTACCTCGACCATGCCCGAGAGAACCAAACTCTAGGCTGACACCTCAACCGTTGGAACACAACGGGGAAACCCGCATCCCCTATGGGGTTTCGACCCCCGGAGTGTAACGAAGAAATCCTCCCAATCACCAAGCTCATCTCATTATCATAATTGTATACACATAAAACAAAACCTCCATGCATGCACATAGTATCATGATCATGTATGACAACACAACATGTTCGGATATAACATCAATATCAACATGCATCATCATACGGTTAATGACACATAACAATACTTAGGCTCAAACTTCTATATCCGACATACAATTACATCTACATCTATGCATAAGCACACAATAAATCACAACATCTTCCAACTGTTATGGTCATATCCATCATAATATCATATATGTGTTATGATTAATCGCTAATATGTTTTCAACAACCTTTAGCATCAATAATCATTCATTCAATGAAATTTTCCATTAATCATATACAATTGACATGAGTGAACCCGAACGGATCCCTTGCCACATATTTATTTCCATAGTTCCCTTACAGAGTGGCTTAATAAACAAAAGGGTCTCATTCAGGTCACTCGATGTCCAAAAATAAAGGTTAAGAATGCGAATGCATGCTAAAACAGTAATAGTTCCCTCACTGCGTGTGTGGAGTCGAAAGTCCAAGGCAAGCAAGCGGCTTGTTTGGTTTGAAGGGAGTTCAATCGTCGCCGGAGGAGAAGAAGGAAATCGCCAGCCGGGAGGGAAGGGAAGAAGGAGAATAAGAAGAAAAGGAAGAAGGGGGGCTGCTGATGGGGGGGGGGGCACTGTAGATGGCTACAGTGTCGCAAACGAAAAGAGAGGTTTAAAAGGGTAGGGTTTAGGGTTTTGGCCATTTTTTTTTTTTTTTCCAGAAGAAAAAAAAAATCAAATAAGGAATCCGAAATATCTCGGGTAAGAAAAAAATGTGTGACTTTTAAATAAGTTTTTATGACAATTAAACAATAATTATAAAATTACTAAAATACCCTTCGAGTTTCTGAATTCGAAAACAGGTAAATTGGACTCACCATGGCGCCCACACTCTCGTCACTGCTACCAAGGTCCCTAAAACAACTCAGAAATCCGAAAATCTCTTTAAAAAATTAAAAAATCGGGACAGATCACTACATAAGCACTATTTATTACCGTGGTAACACTAATTTAACATTTAATTAATGGGCCATCGTGACCATGTCTTCGTTGTCAAGTTTACTTTAAATATTTCTATTAATTGCAATACGAGGACACAAATATTTTGACTTTTTGATCTATGGCCGCCGTGTGTGCACGTGTTGCAAAGCAAATAGGGAGTTTTTTTTCCTAGTCCTCTACTCCTCAGCCGTAAAGAAAGAGGAGAAGGGGAGAGAGAGAAGGGATTAGTTTAATATTAAATTTATTATTTGAATTTTGAATTTTTTTATTATCTTATATTTTGATTTTTCTTTTTTATTATATATAAATTTCTTAATTCAATATGTTGTATAAAAAAGAATTTTAGCTCCTAACTCAATTTGAAATGTAATTGTTAGAGGATTACATAGAGTATTTATTTAGTAAATTGACATTACAAAAAATAGAGTTGAAAATTGAGATTATGTTATGAAAGATATTTATCAAACGGTCTAAGTTCGGAGTTTCTTATGAAGCCATTTTCCAGGCAAAGACAATGACTTTCCCAATTGACTTATGGATTTGTAGGAAAATTGAATACAATTAAGAATTGGCAAACGGCCGTCAACTTGTTTTAGGACAATTTCACCCCTTCTTAAAAAATAGCATAAACATGATATTATAAATTATATTAAATTATTATTTATTAAATAAATATAAGAGAAGAATATATTTTCATAAAATATTTTTCCCACAAATTAATATTCTCAAATTAATGTTTGCTTTATCTTCTTCAAAGGTCTAAATCTGACATGCATGCATGAAAATTAAATTCAAAACTGATTCGATTTAACAATTATTGAACTTTCTAAAACCAATTTAGCTGTAGAATTATAATTTAATTAAGAATGAAAAAAAATCTAAGATATAAAATTAAATCCACCATGTAAAAATAAATAAATAAATCCAACTCGAATTCTTGAATCCGAGTCCGACTCGATCTCTTCTGTTTATTCCTCCTCTCGTTCTATGGGTCCCTTATTTTTTTTTCCTTTTCTTTCTCTTTCTCCAACCCTGTTTCCATTCTTCTTCGTCTTTACGGGTCACTGTTTACGGGCGATTGAAGAAAACCGAGTTAACCCATAAGTCCAACTGGTTTTTACGGTTTTTTTTTCATGGGACGAATTTTCGACAAAAGCAAAGCATATTTAAGACTAAGGTTCAACCGCGGTTGAGTCCGAGTTTTACAACATTGATTTCACCCACCCCAGTTTCAAGAGTAACCCATGAAATAGAGTCTAAGCATGATGGCAATTGACTAAGGCACTGAGAGACACCTGACCATGAGCCTCTCACTGTCGTGATGGTCCCACTTTGAATGTGGACGACGGAGGGTGTGGGACATGAAGAATTGTGAGAATTCAGATGTTGGGACGTGGGAGAAGACTTGCCATTGCTATTGCTGCTATCCTCGTGTGTAGTGATGAGACAGAGAGAGAAGAGAGAGGAGAAAGGAAAGGAAAAGGGGAAGCGGAAGCGTGGGTGTGGGTGGGGGAGGGAGTGTTGAAAGTTGAATGCTGGCGTGACGAAAGTGGGTGTGCTAACAAGTGGAAAGAAAGATTGAATTTGTCATATTCAATTCATATTCAACAGAATAATATCAATATAATATAATTTTCTTCTTGAAAATTGACTTTGAAGATAATGGGGTTGGTTTTGATTTTGAATGCCCATTTGAGCTGAGCCACCAACCACGCGTCTTCAGACTCCTTTTTTTTTATAATTCCCACAAACTCATTCTTTAATTCTTTCCTTACTCAGTCTCGACTTCTATTTCTCAATATTTTTTATTAGGGGTTTAAAATTTGGCCGATAAATTTCTCTCCTCTTTTTTTTTTTTAAATATCAATATTTTTTATATATTTTATTTTTTCTGAATTAAAAAATAATAAATAATTCAAAAGGAAGCTGGTTTTTTTTTTAAAAAAAAATGAAAATGTAAATATCGGCCGATATCAGCCCAGGTCCACCACTGATTTAAAAAAAAATTAAAAAAAAAACCAATATTAATAATATCGGATCGATATATATCGCTGATATATCGGCCATATCTCAGTCCGACATACATCGGTCTAAAAAACCGATATATATATATATCGGCCAATATGATATGTAGGCCGATATTATCATCCCTGTTCATGACCAGTTAAATTGGGCTGAAATGGTCATATATTCAAGTCCAAAATATCCGCCCCTTTTGGATCTTTTATATTTTTAATAATTGAAAATTACTAATATATGTAATGATGGAATTCAAAATAGAAAACTTCAATCCAAATTTCTCCAAGTTACTGGCCGTTGGAGAAAATGTTTTTAAAATATAATATATTATTTTAATTAGAATAACGTAAAACCATACTTATAGTATTAAACGTATTGACCTATATCAGCCCATACATAACTTTATAACTTATTATTTTTTTATTTTTAATATAAAAATAAAAATATCAGCCGACTCAACCTATATCTACTTAACTTCATTGGTACAATTTACTCTATCTGTCAATGTATATCGTATTAAACATTTTTTTTCACCTGAAAATTGTTTCGTATATTTTATTCATAAGATATCGAGTCAATATAAGAGAGAGCGACTTGAATTCTTTATTTATTTAATTTTTTGAGCAGTCACAAAAAAAAATTCATTAAAAGTGAGAAACAGTACAGAGAAAGGGTCTAAAAAAGATAGACCAAAAGAAAATAAGAGAAACAACAAACATAAAACAAGAAGCAGAATTAAATAAGAAAAGCTCCCGTCCAATGATTGTCAACTCTCAGTTTAACGAAATAATCTGCCACTCCATTAGCTGTTCGTCCAACTTTAGCAAAAGAAACATCCATCTCTCTTGCCAAGATTCTCACTTCTTAACCACGTCAGCCAGTCTCCAAGGTAATCGCTTCAATCTGGATGCCTCACTTAAAAGCATTAGCAGAATCCCCTTCTACAATCAATTTGCCTTGACCAAGAATCTTTTAAATAAATTCTTTATTAAAAAATGGAAAATTAAGAAACGTGAGAAAATGAAAAATAATATATTTTGGGTCTTGCTAAGATTCTTGCATAGGTCCAGGCGCTACACACCCATGATGCTCAAATAAAATATGAATGCTACAGAGAGATTGATTGGTACAGGAAAAATTTGAAATAAAAAGGAAAATTCTGTAAAAAATGAAAATCACAGCAGCACAAAAAAAATAAAAAATAGAAACACTCGTATTTTTCTACGAAGTGAGACATCAAATTTAAGCGATGGGCAGGTAACGAATACACACAGACGAAGGTATATTGACCTGTAATAATTGATATCTTGTGAACCCCAAGGGGTTGGTTTGGGAGCAAGATTTTTAGAAGGAGATTTTGGGTTCAAACTATAGGAGCTTCATTGAAGGGTCATTTCCACGAGAATACGTATAAAGTAAGGTCCCATCGATTTACCTGGTATGTGCAGATAGGGGTGTTTTCACACACTCCAGAAGACTAGTCGGGTGCGACACCTGGACACCCTAATAAAAAAATAATAATAATAATTGAGTGCTGATATAGACGTAATATTGTCCCGTATAAACACAATGCCTTTTTTACCTCAGCATCATTAAAAAACAAGAGTCTTGTTACTATTTTCTAAAAAAAATCATTTTACAATCTCCAAGTTAAAAAGTAATGATGCACATGAGGGACTTCGGCCCGTGGATCTTTTATGAGACGTGAGAGACAATTTTTGTCCTAATTTTCAAATTGTAATTTAAATAATCTTATTGTTAATATAAAAAATTACTATTAAAGAACATTTTTTTTCTAATAATGTACACGAAAATGGTAAAAAAAAAGGGGAAAAATCTCTTTTTATCAAACATTGTAATTAAAATATAAAGATTGATAGAGTTGAGAGTAAGAATATAAACTTAAAACATTGACTATATAGATAAAATGAGATTTCAATGATAATAATGAATTAGTTAATATACATTTCAAAATACAATACATCTTTTTATCTGTTCATGAAAAACTCTCCTCTTTCTCCATTTTGTATCAGGACTCACATGCATCTGATCATTTAGATCATGAACCTGATATAAGAAATAATCTTGTAAATCTCACCCAGAGAAAAATTTAATGGCAACATGCCACATTACTGGATTATATTAGTGGCTTATAGTAGCTGGCAGTCTGGCACTTAGACAAATTGGAATTAAAGAACACCTAACTCTCCCAGATACTCAACTCAATACAAATTACAGAAACAGAATTATACAACCATCCTCCTCTAACCACCATTGTCATAAATACCGTTTTTGAGATATTGACGGCGATTGGTAATTTTTATAAAAATTATTGTATAAATATAATAGTTAGCTAAACGAGCAAAAGAGCTGGAGTACTTTCATGGACTTTGCTGAGCCTGAGCTGTTCGTTTATCTAATGGGCCAAAAAATAAGTCTGTCCGTCCTATCGTTCGATCTTACATGTTCAAGTCCCATTTGTTTTCTATCAGGTTCAGGCAGGCCTGTATGAGCCCAAAACTAGCCCTATTAGCTACTCCATAGTCTATACTCCATACAAAATGAACATATACTGGTACTCCCAAATCCAGTATAATGACATACATTTTACCCAAGGGGCTACAGTTAGAATAGAGCTCGTTTTTTTATAATCAAAAGATTTTCATTTTTCAAAAAAACTACTAAAAGCCATGTCCGTATGATTAGATCTTCAGATCATTTGTTTTGTTATATTTCGATCTTCCGATCATCCTCCTCTCAAAATTATCCAGTAATGAAAGTCTTAAGGCTTGTTTGGTTAAAAAAAAATAGGCTATCTGAGAATGGAATGAATGGATAACATATACTTAAGCCAGGTCCAAGTTAATCCAGCCCATTTCCATTACATTCTCACTATTCCTAGAGAGTCAAAACAAGCACAGGATACACATTTCACACCACTTTGGGCAGCTACTAGAGCAGCCGTTGAAGCTGTCAACAATCCAACAGTCACCAAATGACAGCCCAGTGAAGCAGAAGGCCAGTAAAACTTGGAAAACTTGACACTTAGAGAACAACAAACTCCAACAGTAGTCGTCATCATATCATCAAACAACAACAAAAAATCCCTTCTCCCTTTTGTGCTCTCGTGTTTGTCTTTCCAATATTCCGTAGAACAAGTTTTGAAAACATGGATATGATAGGAATCACCAGCTAGTTCCTCATTTTCAGGGAGGTCAAGTTACCAGATTAATGCCCCCTAATTTACCTTCACAAGCAAATGACCGAACATTGTGTTTGGTGGTGAAAAAGTGAACCCTTTTATTGGTGCTACTAAGAAGGGTTTTGCCACCAGAGGCAGGCAAACCATTTTCTCTCATTAACATTTTGCCCATGGAAAAAAAAAACTGATGCTCTTTTCATCTCATCCAATCCAAGCCTTGAGTATGGGCATCAAGTAAAGCAAATGAATTCACACCTTATATATGAAAATGCCATCATCAAATCCCATCAGGCCATCAACAGAAAATGGCCTTTAACCAAATTGGGTAGTGACCTGGGGAAAAGAGAATTAGTGTTTACATTCCCCCCTCAATCCCTCATAACATCAGAAAAAATTGAAACACAACCATGCTTCATATCTACGGCATGAAATCCCATATTTGAGCCATTCCATGCACTATGAATAATCAAATGCCAACTTAAGAAAAGAACCCCACTTTCTGTAAATCCAGAGCTCTTATAAACATCCAGACCACGGTAAGCATGCAAAATTGGATAGACGGGGAATACTTTGACAAGGATTCACCAATCAAGCCTACATGTATGAGTGAGATTTTATATATAATCATACTCCTATACCAAGGGTAGATTTGATGATAACAACAGAAACTTCAGTACCAAACTATTTAGGGAACATTTGATGATAGATCAGAATCATCATTAGAAGCTGCTGGCAGTTCTTTACACGACTGAGGAAGATAAGAGTATGCCAGCAAAGTTGCACCGAGGGAAATAGACAAGCCAATACAACCCCATATCCATTTCTTTCTCTTCATCTGACTTCGACGTTGCCTTCGTGACAGCTCTGCACCATCACCAACAACAATATTGTGTTAAAAGAAAACCCAACAAAAATCAGCATCCAAATCTTAAAATAGTCAACAAAGGCCTATACAATCAGATCAAATGGGAACAATAAACAGTCATGCAACAATAGTTGCAATATGCAAATCTACCCTGATTGGCATTATCTGCAAACTAACCAATCTGAATAGAGAAAATCTAGAAATCTCTCTCGGAAAAAAAGGAGGGTAAAGAGAAAGAGTTATGATTTAGAATTTAAATCTCAATAATGGAGATCCTTTCTCCTAACCCTTTTCTGATTATACACATTCCCCCTGGAAGGATTCTAGGGAATGAAACGTGACTTTCTTTGAAAGAGAATGTAAAGTGAGTCAAAACTGCAACCTCCATGCTTGTAAAGCAAGTGCTAGTCAATTGTGCTAAAGGCTCTTCCTTTCGTAAACTCAGAGACTCTGTAAAAAATCCTATTAAAACTGAGTATCTATCCTACTACTGGTAAAGGGGAAAGCATCCATGAAGCATGTAACACTTTCCAATCTTTCTTGGTTATACCACAGCATGAGCACAGAAATGCTGCCACTGCAGTTCGTTCCAACTTCATCCAAGATGGGAAACTGCAAAAACAGAGATTAATGGAGAATAGACCATACCTATGACTTGTTGATTCCTCTGAGACATCTCATGGTTCACAGCTTCATAGTACTGCAGCTTATCTTGAAGTCGGGCAATTTCTTGGTTCTTGGAGTCAATGACTGCCTCAGCAGCAGCTTCAGCTTCAGCACGAGCCTGACCTCTACCAATAGCTTCTGAAACAAACCTTGCAATGAGAATTTCCTGACAGAACTTCTCTGCTGAATCTATTTCAAACTGCATGCGTCCAGCATCAGTGGTCACAGGAAATGATAGCCCGACCTGTGATACATTGGTGACAATTTTCTGCCATTGGTTATGCATGCATGCAAGAGCTTCCTCAGCTTTTTTCCGCCTCTCAAACTCCTCAAACAAATTCAATCTAGCAGCACGCAGTTCAGCTTCAACATTCAAGCTAAAAGGTGATGGTATTGAACTAGAACCATCAGAGAGGAATTCTGCAGATATGAAGGGTTAACAGTGATGTAAGCAACAGTAGCATCAACAGCCACTTCTAAGAGAATACATGTGTGCGTGTCAAAAGTAATTTGCCCAAACACCAAGGAGTGATAGCAAAAACAATTGTAAATTTGGCAAGCCCTAGAACAATTACCATAAACAGCATCCATACAATACCAATTTATTGCTGAATTGCCAGCCAATTTAATTGTTGATTCTCATGGAAAAAAAATGCCAGCTTTCAACTTTCCCACTCTACCAAAAACTCATGTTCTCTGTTACTACACAGTCCACCTTCTTTTATCATATCAATACAAGTCTCCAATGGTCTTCCCTATTCTAGTACCTTCGACTTGTAACCCCTTCATTCTTCATATCAGGACCTTCTGATATATGCTTAAACTATCTTAAACAGCAAAAGCAGCATCTGTAAGATACCAATTTATTGCTGAATTGCCAGCCAATTTAATTGTTCGTTCTTACCCAAAAAAATAAATGCCACTTTTCAACTTTCCCACTCAACCAAAATCATGTTCCCTGTTACTGCACAATCCAACATCTTTTTATCATATCAATTCAAGTCTCCAATGGTATTCCCTATTTTAATACCCTTCTACTTATAACCCCTTCATTCTTCACATCAGGACTTTCTGGCATATGTTGAAACTATCTTAAACAGCATACCCTGTACTTTTCTTCTATTGGGTCAACCTTTAGGATTTCCCCTAATGCACTCATTTCTAATTCTTACATTATTACTCCACACACCAATCATGCATTTATGCCACCATGACTTCATCAACTTGTCATTCTTTTTTGCACCACATTCAGTTTCCAAAAACCCTGCACGTCTAATTGCCGTCATCTCTGCCACCACTACTGTATCAATTTGTGTTTTTTCCGTAACCCAACTTTCAGCTTCGTATGACAACACAAATGTGATTATCATCTCACAAAATACTCCTTTAATGATGCAACCTTAGAAACAGGATTCTCTGGAGGATGTAGACACTGTGAGTATACTCCCTGGAGAATATGAGGACAACAGTGATCATTTCTTTTGCAGATGCAGCTTTGTGCCAGGATTATGGGATGGTTATTGAAGGACCTGGGTTCTAGTTGGGTTTTGAGAACACAATTTCCAACATTTAAGGAGTTGGGAAGCAAGTTTAATGGCAAAGATAAGTGATGGACTACTTGAAGCATTATTCCTGTAGTCATTCTCTGGTCAATTTGGAAGGAGAGCAATTGTAGGATTTTTTAGTCTTAAGACCACCTCTTTGGATGGATACCTTAGACGAGGCAAGAATAAGATTGACTAAGCAGTTATTTTCACGTAAGGAGTTTAAAGGCCTTTCAGTGGACAACTTTATAGAGATTGGGAGGCATATTTGGGAGGAAGAGCACCAAAGGTGGTCATCGAAAGATGGGACAAGCCACTAGTAGATTGTAAGAAGTTTAATGTGGATGGAGTAACAAGGAAGAATCTTAGGACAGGGAATTAGTGGCATTCTGCATGATGATAAAGGGGAGATGAAGATGTCCTTCCAGCCCACAAAGGATTAAAGGATTCCAGTGAGACAGAATCTTTACAAAACAGCAGCTATTTCTAAAATATTAGAATCAAGGGAGGCTAGTGGTGGAGGGAGCAGAATAGAGTTGATTTTAAATGTTAGGAGATCGACAAATAAGGTTGCCAATTTTTTGTCAAAAGCTAGTATAAAAGAGGAGATTTTTGTGGATTTTTTCTAAATGATTTTTATTTTGTTTCGATGTGATTTGTAATGCACCAGTATTGTCTTCAATATTATATTTATAATTTGTGATTAATACAATTGTCAACTTTTTCACAAAAAATAGAAACACTCCTTTAATCAATAAAGCACTTGTCTCAAACAACATGGTATGCATACAATTTGCCAACCGACACTATACTACTAGCCATATCCAAGTTAAGCCCTCCACTTAGTTCTACAAATGAAGCCAAGCATTGAAAACTATCACCATGTGGTATTAATTTTAATCAAGTCATTCTAATCCTCTTAGATCCACCTATTAATTTTCAAATTGTTTACCCCCAAAACTCCTCGAAATTTCAACTAATCATCTAACTTGTTTCTTGTATGAGTGATAACACATTTTTACCTCTCCAAAAACTTAAAAAAAAAAAAAGGTTGTACATTGTCCACAAACAACATAACCAGAACCTTCATCTTGGGTCCCTGATCTGAAGTTGTCTTTAACTAGTCACATATGCAAAGGGTCCCGGTGAAGCCCAACCACGATCTCAACATATCCATTGGGGATGTATTTCCTCTTCAACATTTGCTAAATCAATTGCTCCAATACCCTATGCACCTCCTCTAAATCAATAAAAACCATGTCTTAATTTTTTTTTCTTCTCTCTGAACATCTACATTGGCTATCTCAATAGGGAAATGGCTTCAACAGTTGATCTACCTGGCATAAACCAAATATGGCTTTCTGAAGTGCCAGATTATTATCTTAAGCTTTGTACTATTTATTGCTTACACTCATATTTTAATGATTCATGGCCATTGATAACCAGGTGTTTCACTAAAGAGTCAAATGATTATAGGAAGGGATATGACTAGTTATAATTGAAGTGATGGCTGCCATTGCTTTCCTTTTTCACCTAGGTGGCACTCTGCATGCGTTTATTTTCCAAATACATGACATTCTGTTTCTTCCCGCCCGACAGATGACTATGAAAGGCTTAAGCTGGCAAACCTTTCTATAATCGTTTCCTAGTGTCTGCCAATTCTTGCACAAACTAAAGTTTCATCATATTTGATGAACTAACCCATCATCAAATTTGAAAATATCACATAGTAGGTTTAAGAATTTTCTTCTTCCCTTCAGCAAAATACAAAGAACAGAAAAATCAAAATGAGAAATTTCAAAAGTCAAAAAACTTAAATAACAACCACCAACTATTCCAACCCCCCACCCACGCCCAATAATAACAATATTTCACATGTTCATGCACACAAAGTCTGACAATAGAAAGAGGCTTGGTCAAACACAGGTCCAACTAAATCTGCTATATAGATTTAAAAATACACATCCAATAACAAAAAAGGGTTTGTAGCGCATACAGAAGGTACTCAAACCACAATTTGCCATACACATCAGCTTAAACCTTTCAATTAGAAAGACTTGAGTGCCTGTACACATCATCTTAAACCTTTAATTAGAAAGAATTGATTGAGAGAGAGAGTTACCCGTACAAATCAGCTTAAACCTTTCAATTAGAAAGAATTGAGTGCCCGTACTCATCAGCTTAAACCTTTTAATTAGAAAGAATTGATTGATTGAGAGAGAGAGAGCATTCAACAAATCACATTTCAAAAGTATAGTAGACTCCACAGTCAAAACACGCTGACAAAATTTAGTAGGTCAGGGTTCCACAATGTATACTGGCCATTTCTTGTCTGAAAAGCAAACCATTTTAGACAGAATCCCCATTGCAAATGGAGTTTTTCTGTTTAAATGGTTACAAACTGCTTTATTCTCATGCTCAATGGGCATTTCGAAAGGTCATAATCCCACATTGTTCTTGTTCGCCATTGTCGCAAAAGAATCAAGTGAGATGATGTCTAGCAATGAACATTGTCTTATTTATGGCTTTGGGTAGGGCTACAACTCGGGTCGGGTTTTGGCCCGACCCGCATGACCTGACTCAAGAAATCATGCGGGTCGGGTTACAATGGTCGGGCTATAGGGTCGGGTCGGGTCGGGTTGAGAAAAGAAAAACCCGACCGAAATTCAGGTCGGGTTGGGTTGAGGCCTTTAAATTTCAACCCGACACGAGAAAACCCAACTCGACCCTATTTTCATAACTTAATATAAAAGGCTGCCTTACCCGTCTCAAACCCTAGCAGAAGAAATGGGTGAGTTCGAGCGCATGGAAGGAAAAGGGAAAAACAGTAATTTTGCATTGAGAAAAGATGAAAAGGAGAGAGAGGAACGTTGACGGAGCGTCAGAGAGATGGGTTTTACAGCAAGCTTTGTCATGGCGGATCTGAGAAGGGAGATTGCAGGCCTAGATATGGATTGACATCGAGACGCCATCAGAGAGAGTGAGAGGGAGCGAGAGAAAGCGCGTTCAGGAGAGGGTTTTCGAGGGTTTAGAGAGTACAGCATACGCTGAGCCCTACGAAATTAAATGGTAATAGGCTTCTGCTTTGGGTGACGACCGATCGATCCTCATTTTCGTCTCACGACAGTACTCTCTCTCCGCCCACCCAAGCAATTTATCTTACTGATTTTCCAGTAACCAAAAGTTCTTTCTATGCTGATTTCCTTTGATTTTCAGTTTGAGTGTGTCTTGGTTCCTATGCATAAAATTTCGGTCTCTTGTAATCTAAATTGCTATGGAGGGCTAATCTTACCTTCATTACTCCCATCTGGCCATCTTTCGAGGCTGATTTGTCATTTTGATTATAGAGGGTCGGGGCATGGAAAATCCCATGAGGGAGATCAAAGTTCAGAAGCTCCTACAAGGGCTGCAACTCGGATCGGGTTAGGTCGGGTTAAGGGTCGGGTCGGGTTAAGGGTATTACAATCTTGAGTCGGGTCGGGTTCACTATCTCGGATTTTTTATTCGGGTCGGGTTCAATATGGAATGAGTCGGGTTAGGGTTGGGTTTATTAAAACCTGGCCCGCCTGACCCGAGTTGCAGCCCTAGCTTTGGGGTTGGAAACAGCCTAATTACAATTAGTCCAATGATACAATTTTTGGATATGAATCTCTTAAGGAAATGAGAAATCTGAAATCCATGTTAAGATGCTTTGAAGTTGCTGGTTTTGAATGTAAATCTCAGGTACGATGCTAGTAGGAGCTGGACAAACTTTAACACTGATATTCCAGCAAGCGGTCACTCGCACAAGGTTGGAGATGCAATTTTTGGATATGATTCTCTCAAGGAAATGAGAAATCTGAAATCCATGTTAAGATGCTTTGAAGTTGCTGGTTTTGAATGTAAATCTGGGGTACGATGCTAGTAGGAGCTGGACAAACTTTAAACACTGATATTCCAGCAAGCGGTCACTCGCACATGGTTGGAAGTCTGCTAATCTCAGAATTAGGTCTTCCCTTCAGCACAAATCCAAAAGCAGCACCCACGTGAAGCCTGGAAAGTGCTAAGATGGTGGTTCGTGGATGCAGGGATATTTATCACAAAGATTACATTAATCAAAAAAGAAATTGTCCAATCTTTTCAGTCCATTCCATTACCTATCAGTATTTACAATAACTCTACAGTAGCTGCAAAATTGGAAAAGATTCAAAATCCTTTTTTATGGGAAAGAAATGGGCAAAGGAAAGGTGAATCTTATAAAATGGGAACCATCTAAAATATATATTTATATATCTAAGTTGCATGGGTACAGGTGTGAGCATTGGAGTCCAACAAGGATGCAAAGTTTCAAACTCAGCAAAACCAGAAACGGAATCACAGAATCGGCACCATATTTAAATAACTTAATCAAAAAAATATTAAAGAAAAAAATTACATCTAGTCTGAGGGCATTTCAGTCTTAATATTTTTTTTTTTTAATTTCCAAATATGCTTTGTTTGTGACCCAAAGTAGAAAGATTCAATCTTCAATAATTATATTTTCCAAATGTTTTGCCCTTGTTTGTCAACCAAAGTAGAAAAATTCAATCTTCAATAATTAATTTTCTAAATGTTTTGCCCTTGTTTGTCACCCTAAAGGGCATTTTCATTTTTTGATCGGCTTAGATTATGATTGTTTTGATTTGTACATTTTAGGGAATTTTCCAAATATGCCTCTTGGTGTCCAAATGACACAAAGATGGCTGCCGAAGAGGTCCGGGGATCTATTTCGATCACCTTGCTAAGAAAATGACCAATCACATGGATGAACTTCGGGAACCAAGCACGAAGAGGAATGACTGAGACCCAAACCCAGTAACTTTGCATATCCCACTCCTCAAACCAGAAACATAGGTTAGACTTTTAGAGAATGGGGTTCCTTGAAGAACTGGGAACTCAGATAGCAGCCTGGCTGTTTCCTCAACCACACCAAAAGAGAGAAGTGCATACTGAAGATCAATCCGTAACAGGAACGAGCCCAAGATAGCATTGTTAGAAACCGAAGGGGTTGCAAAGGAGGCAATGAGGCACCTGTTAAGGGTTTCAATCTTCTGATTAACAGCACTTAAGCTGAGGATGATTGATTTACCCTTAACAGTAACCATTGTCCACGCCGATGAGGCCACAACATGGGCTGAGGTAGACTGCACAGAAACTACAGGATCAACAGTGGGGCCAGGTGGAAGCAGTTGAGAAGCAGTTGGGTGGAGTGGAACAACTAAAACTATGGGGTTTGGCTAGTTGGACCGACAACTTCACACCCTTGAAAAGTCTGCCATTAACTTCGAAAATACGCCACAGAGCTTCCACCTCAGAGTTGAAACGGATGAAAGCAAAGCCAGCCACGATGATTTTGGGAATCTTTGGTAAAAGGTATGAAACTATCTACATCCTTCCCGATTTGATAAACATGGCAAATATGTCTAGTTTGGAGAAATCTTCTGGGAGGTTAGAGATGGGAGACTGAGTTCTTCCCTTTCTCCTCCCAACGAGGGAGAGAAGAAGAGGAGGGGATGGGTGAGGGGTGAAGGGTTAAGGTTCAAGGGAGGAGTAGGTTGAGAGCTAGGAGGAAGGGAAAGAGAGGGACAAGAGAAGGGAAAGGGACGCATGATGGGCTCCCTAGATCAATCAAAATCAGTATGTAACATTAGATCAAGGCTTCACAAAGGAAGAAACAGAAGGCATTTTCACGTTATTTTCTTGCACTTTTACATATGGTTTATGGGCAATGCTCTTATTATTGTTTGATGCATTTTTTGGTTTTTGGAAACAATATTAAAGAAGTTATATTGCAAAAAGCACTAGTATCCTTTAATAAAAAAGGAGGGATAACATGGCAGGTTGATCCAATCCACATGTAAGCAACAATTCCATTGGCAAGTAAATGGAGATACAAGAAGCGCAAAAGACAGGTTGTGTACGTATTCACTGGCTTTCCTCATATGAGGATTTGAGTGACTTCTAAAGTATTGGATTCTTGCAAGAATAAAGGTTGCGGAATGTTGGAGGAAATAAATTGTGGTCTTTGAAGTTCAATGTGGATAGGACAACAAGATAAAATCTAGGTCTAGTAGGTAGTGGTTAAGTTTTGTAGAATCATGAAAGCTAGTGCTACCAAGGATTGCAATGAGATGGAAAGGATTTGAATAAGACTGAACCTTTCTCTATTCAAGAAGCAAGAGGTATTACGGATAATCAAGAAGGATTGTGTAGATGCTGGATGAGATATTAAAATAAAAGGGGATTCAACAAATGCAATTAAATGAACAGCAAAGAAGAAAAAGTGGCTCTTGGCAATATGAATTGAAAGATGCTAGAGCCTTGTATTCATCACTATCAGCATCTTTTTTCTCATATCATATTGTCTACTTCTAAGTAATGCTTCTTGAAATGAAAAAAGAAAAAAAAAATGTTGCTGACCACTGAAAGGAGAGTGGAAAGAAGCCAGATATCGTTCCCTATGTGGAAATAGAATTTTGTAACAACTTATATAGAGAATGTAAAGAAAAAAATTTAGGCACTTTTTTAAAAATAAAAAATAAAGGTATTCATGCTCTTTTCGCGGAAATACCATAGGAACAGTTGTGATACGAAATTTTAACAGAATAATAAGACAAGAAAAAAAAAAAAAAAAATGAGAGCAAATCTTTGGTAGAGAAAAGGGGGAAAACAAATAGAGAATATAAAGCAAAATAAAACAACAAATGTAGGGAAAAAAGGGTCAATTTTATTGAAGCAGCTACCTTCAGTGGCATCATAGTACATGCTCTGATTTGAAAGGGGAGTATGTTTCCAGATGCTGCGCTGCAAACTGCTGCGATCATCTGTGTCACAGCTACTGGCGACGCTCAAAGAGTCACAAGGGTCAGCAAATTCGTCCAATCCTGCTTCGTCCTTCTCCAGAACATCTTCCTTGACCAGCCCCCCTTGATCATTTTCCTCGACAATCTCAATATCTAAGAGACCCACATCCCTCCCCTCTTCCTTGAGAGGGGGAACGGCCATGGAAACATCTTCTGTCTGATTCATGGGATCATGACATCCATGTCCTCCTGCAGCAGCCGAATCCAAAACCCCCACCTCTTCTTGGGATTTCCCCTTCAAATGGAATCCACCGAGGTGATTATGGGGGACCTCTCTGCGCTTGCGATTCACAACATAAGGAGATGGAGAAACAGAGGTCGGATAGGATTCCAGAATAGGGTTTAGGTTTGGGAGTGGTGTAGAGAGGTGGGGAGATGTAAATATGGGGGGTTCTCTCCCTCTCTCTCTTGACAATGACAGCAGCTGCTTCTTCGCTTTTGTTCGATTCTAGAACTAGTTTGGAAGTACAGGGAGAAGAATCCCTAACAGTGGGTTCCAGCAACCTCTCCAAAGCTACAGTTGTAAAGGTGGGCATTTCTTCTCCACTCCTCAGGTGAAAGAAAGAAGGGCGGGATGCATATGAAAGATACAGAGAGATGGAGCACTAAATAAGAAGGTATTTCTACCTCGATTCCAATTTTCAAATCCAATAGCGTTTGATACTGCTCTATCTAAGTAAATAGGAGAAAAGAGTTCTACGAAGAAACCCAATAACCAGGGAAAGACGGCTAGGGTTTGAGAAACAGAAGGAGAAGCAGAAGCAGAAACGCGGAAAGAGAAAGTGCAGCTGATGTAGCAGCAAAGCAAAAGAAACTTGAGTTGTGGTCGTTATTATGCTGCTGCTGCTTCTTCTTCTTCTCTTGTTTTCCAAGTTTTCTTGGGGAGAAAATCAAGAAGAGAAACGGTCGCCCCCTCTCCCACGCCAAGAGGGGCCCTTCCACGAACTCGGGAATGTGGTTTCTTTGAGCGGGCAATCTCCTTCTCTCTTCTCAAATGCCCTTCCTTTTCTCCATATCTACCTTACTGCTCTTGGGAAATTTTCAATGTGTGATGGTATTTTCCCCCTATTCATTTTCACGAGTAACAAAATCATGGTTATTATTGTTCAAACCCTTTATGTGGGACAAATAGCCACAGAAAAAAACTAATATCCCACTCAATATATTAAATGATGGTTATGGATACATTAAATACAAAAGATTCAACTTCATTGAATAATTTGAGACAAATATAAAGTCCCATTGACTGAATTTTCTATAGCTCGATTTTGAATCCTGTGTGTTACTATTTTAGCATATTTTTTCAATAAAACACTCGATGTTAAAAAAGATGTAACGTATTTGTTAGATAATTTTTTTTTAATGATTGAATGTGTTTAAGCGTTTTATTCAACTAATTTTTTGAGACACATGCGCACACATAACTCTATTTACGACCGGCCTATAAATAATAATCATCTTAAATATATGAACATGCGAATTCACTTTCTTTATATTGATGACACATAATCAACTTTTAGATGATCAACAATATCTATTTGATAATTTATAGGTTACAACTAGGCCTGTAAATGGATCCGGATCAAAATTAACAATTTAATCAAGTTCATCGGATCAAGATTTCTGCATACAATTTAATGCAGTGATTGTATGATATTTGTTGAGATTTTATATTGATAAACTAAAATGACTAACTTAGATCAAACTATCAACAATAGTTAATAAAAAAAAATGATTATTGAATAACTCAAAATTCCAACTTATTATGGGTGGGATTGTAGTCTACAATATTACCATATTAATAAGTTTACCTACCTTTATTAATTTAATTATAGTTCATAACTTTCTCAAGATGTTTAGGATAAAGGGCTAACAACTTGTCTTGAGATGATTTATGGAAAGCTATGTAAAATCACAAATTATATAATTTTTCTCTTCATTCTCCATTTTCAGAATTTTATACGAGAAACTATAATAGTGACAATTTAATGTGATGTCACTATTTTCTTTTATTCCAAATAATATATATATAGTGAAAGTAATCAATTATCAATCATTTCTTAAAAATATTTGTATAGTACCTTTCAATTTTACTTTGTAATCTTTTGAACAAATCATAGTTAAGGTGTTCTTTTTTTTTTTTAATTTACGCGTGGAAAACTGTGGGATACCGAGCATAAAACTTTCATAGGTGTGTCCACTACCCTTAAGACACACAAAAGTTAGATCATAGGGGCTCAAACTTGCAACCTCTCACTTTTTGAAGCGGGAGATAACCAATTGAGTACACTTAAGTTAAGGTATTTTTTTTAGACAATCAGTTGAGCTACACTTGAGTTGAGGTGTTTTTTTTTATGACATAGGTATTGCCCTCTACATCAGAGGTGAGATTAATTTCATGATTGTATAAAACCGTTAGCAAACCTCGTATCACTAAATTCAAAATAAATCAAATTTAAGACTTCTAATCTAATCCATCTACCCGAATAATTGATATTCGAGTGTCATAGACTTGGTGGTGCATGTAAAAAATAAATGGGGTGCATTGGTGATTTTGAATAGACGCAAGGGGTAACTTAGATATTATATATACATAATGTATATAATTATTATTATTTATGTGATGCTGCCCTAGTCGTTGACATAAGAAAGACGTGGGAAGAGGAAGGTGGAAGGTCTAGAGAACGGAAAGACTACGACCAATTCAAATTTTACAAGTATGGAAGAGCAGATGTGAGTATGTGTGATGTATGGGATGATGTTTGGTGGAAAAAAATTGCTTGTTGGTGGTGGAATTGTAATTAAAATTGAGTAAACATTTTAAAAAAAAATTGACAAATCATGCATAGAAATAATTTTTAAAAAGTAGAATAATATGAGTAATGTTACAAAAATTAACAAGTTAATAAAATATTAGAAATAAAAATATCAATGGATTTTAAAACATCTTTATTGAATTTTTCACTAAATTTTTCCTCATTATAGGAAAACTAAATAAACATTAGAATGTGAAAAGCATTAAAATATAAAATAATTGGTCTGTAAATATTACATGCTAAACAAAGAATAGATGAATTGAATAATCTGTGCACTGTAATATTTAAAAATGGGCTTTGATTTGTAGTTGTCTTCTTTGGTTTAAATAATACTCCTTCTGTTTAAAAAATACTTATCTTATAATTATGAAATTATCTCAAATTATTTGTCCTATTCTTTTATTTTTATATTAAATCAAAACTATATTTACTTTATTCTTAAGAAATAAAAAATTCTGAAATAGGACAAATATTTTGGACAGAGGAAGTATGAAATTGTAAATTAATTTCTTTAAATCATCTACATTTGATTTATTGAATAGTTGAATATCAATTTGATTTGTTCACACTTTCCATTAGTATATATTAGTTTTTAGAGTGATAGAGAATACGATTTATAGTAAGGTGGAACGGAAAAGCAAAAGTAAAAAATAAACCTTAATTAGATTATAATAAAAAAATATTACAATTTTAAAATTCATTAGAGAATTTATAAAATATTTAAATATTGTGTAGAATAATTTCTACTCTTATCTTATTTTTCTTTTTGAAGAGATGGTGTTCTCTTGACAAAGGTGAAGAATACCATATTCTTCTTTTGAAAATTTATGGGCTTCACTTTCTTCTAGATAAATATTTTAAAAATGAGCAGTAAGAGATCCATCAAAAAATCTTCTCACTTCTCTTCGTCCAAACACAATAATATCTGTCAACTTTTTAAAGTCGCTCCCCGTATCCATTTTCTTTGAAATATTATTAAGCTCATTTTATATATAAATAACATAATTCAACAATATACCATCTTGTATCAGCCAACCATCAATTTAGTGGACTTGAATAAAATGAATTCTTTTTCTTTTTCATGAATTATCTAAAATTTGATATTTAGTTAGTTAAATCTGTATTTGGGCTTCTCTTTTGTTCAAATTCTAGTTAGTTCGTATTATTAAATTTCAAGTCTACCAATAACTTTGCCTAACTTTGTCTAATGACTCTGAATATTAATGAGATGTTCATTTGCACACAATGTTTTACAGTATTATTATGCATACTTAGACATAGGACCTATCAAATATGGTAGTGATGGGCTTATTGCAATCGTTCCTTTAAAAGTTGTCCACAGACAATTATCTTGATGAGATTAATAAAGTTATATTTTTTAAAGCTCTTAAAATTTTAAAATTATATATTTTTTAATCTCTAAATTTTATAATATTTAAAACTATGATTTGATCAACATGTTCAATGTAATTTATTGTGGATAACTTATTAAGAAAATACCACTCCAATAAGCTCATAAATACTCCATTTTGTGAGTCTCATTTTTTTGGTGTACACAATAATATAATATATTCCAATATGCAAATTAACATCTCATTTAATATTAACACTAATGCCCACTCACTTGGACGTATCAAAGGACAAACCCATTTGGATGCTCGTGCATGCACTTAATAAAAACATAGCTGATCAATGTTTTAAAATCCGGCCCGATCGTTTTAATGGAAAGATGGGTTAAATAAGGTTTAATTAGGTTGAATCATAACCAAACTCATTCAAACCCATGTAATAATATCAAATCATTAACTAAGGTTATATTTTTATAATTTCCACAAATATAATTATAAATATTAGAACTAATAATCCAACGTCTATGTTCCAATATCATTATAACAAAAAATGTTTCATAAATCATGATCTCATCTAACAATCTAATTAACCGCCCAATATCATCATCCAATAATACTATCAAAGTAAGAAGTTTTTAAAAAAATATATATCGAGCTGTGCCATACTAATTATCTCATATATAATCAAATAAAAAAAGCAAGATATTTCTAATAAAAAAATCATATGAATAATTGATTCTCTATATTATTTAGCATGTAACTTTCTCTACACATATATAATTATACACATGTTTAATTAATGGGTTGAAACAAAAGTTTAAGTAAAAAAATATATTTCTTATAATATGGGCATTCCTACACTACATTGAAAGTGAGATAATTTCATAGATACACGAAAAGATTACATCTATGGTCGTGTGTTAGACACATTAACTTGTATAAGACTTTTTAAAATTTTCATAAGAGTGCCGATCCTCCCACGAGCATTTTGTGTAACGAGACACGGGATTTAGGGTATTGCCCATTTTACCCTTCCACTGCCATACGAAAGCATTTAAAAAAATTAAGTATCCGGTCAGTAATCTGATTTACTCTTTATATGAAAAGATAGTCTCACTTAGATAAATTTCAGTGATCCACCGAGCCGGTCAGTGAATCAATTTATATCACAGTGATCCAGTGAGCCGATTCTAAGGGTTTGGTGAGCCTATTTGAAAGGCAAAATGGGCAATACAGTAAAACCCGTGTCGGATTACACAAAATGGCCCTACAATGATCGCTACCCTTTTCATAATTATTGAATTAAGAATCATATATTTATATAATCAATCGATTTATCTTGATGTATTTACCATCTAAACTTTTATCATAAAATGAATCTCTTTAAATTAAAATGTTTTTAAAATATCCTAAATATAAATATAAATTACAAAAAATTGATAACTGAAATCCTCTTTTTATCCTCCCCTCCTCCATTGCCTTCAGTTCCATTTCAGGGGTAAAATGGTAACATAACAAAATTTTCGGCTCCCTCGTGATACAACGCCATTCTCAACGATAAAATTTATATCTGCCGTCTCTCTCTCTGTGACGAGCCTGTGTCCCTTCCGCTCTTATTTTATAAATTAGGTCTTACGGTGGATGTCACGTTATAAGCCACTCAAATGTTTAAGGCCATCTATTCTCTTACAGATATTTTATATTTAGTGACACAAATTTTAATATATTCTTGATTTTATCCTTTCGCATAAATAGTAAATTTTGATAGATTGATTTTTATTATTCATATGAATTTTAGCGAATCGATTTGAAATTTTGGATAGTCAATTTGGACTGTTTATGAATTTTGACGAGCCAGTTTACACTATTTATGAATTTCTAGCATTTATTTTTCTTCACTATGATAGATGGAGGACAAATTGGATATCACGGTAAAACTCGTGTCTATATACACAAAATACCTGTGGGAGGATCGTTGGCCAATGTTTAATTATTTAATCCATATAGGTGTAGTTCAATTGATTGCCTCCTTTAAGGAAGCGAGAGGTTGTAGATTCAAGCATCTATGGATTAACCTTGTTGTGCCTAGGGACAGTGGACTCATCTATAGAAGTTTTGCATTTGGTATCCAACGATTTTCTACCCATAAGTTCAGAAGAATGAAAAGAAAAATCGAAGCTCAAGAGAAAATCAAAGCTCCTTCTGTGACATTTTCCCTACCATTTTTCATCTCATTTTGCTTAAGATTTCCAGTCAGTTTTCATTTACTTCTATTTCTTCAAGCCGATTTCACCGAGGCTGCAAGCTGTTTTTAATTTTGAATAAAAACGATTTTAACTTTTAATGGATCACAGGTTGAAATAGGGGTCCGAACATTTTTTAATTTTTTTCAACCCGAACAAATTTTCTAAGAACCGACCCGTAATGTTGGTCCGATCCGGACTTTAAAAACACTCTCGTGCAACCAGACAGGAACAAAAGGCAATAGTAAAGAAGGAAACACTAAAAGTAAGGGATATATGCCTTTTTTATCAAGTTCCTTTATAATATATTTATAAAAGATTCAAAAGTTTAAGAGTTAAAAAATTATTTTAAATAACAAAGTTTTTAAAATAAAAAATATGAATTAGTTCATCAATTTTAAAATGATTTTTTCAAATCTCATGTTTAAATATAGATAAAAAATGGATAGTGATTTTTACACCATAAGTATATCAAGTTTAAAGAAAATTTGAATCTTATCTTTCACTAAATTTAAAAGAAATTCCAATTTTATTATTACTTTTCTAATTCTCTTTATTTTCTAGATTAGTCCAACCAATCAACTGAACACCCAATGGGTAATTTATTCTTATTTCAATTAAAAAGTAGAAAAAGAAGAAAGAAATAATGAGAAGTGAGATGTTATGCAAAATATTTTTATTTGATATTTGCTTTTGGAGGGGAGAAGTGTGAGGAGGAATCCAACAAATAATTTATATTTTCACATTCTTTTAACAACCAAAATGCCCTAAATATTTTGAAAGAAACAAATTAATCTCATAATACATTGCTAGGTTTTTTTATTTATTAAATACACACTAAGATATAAATTCAAAATATTTGACATAATTAATAAATTTAGAATAATGTGAAAAAGTTCCCATTACGAGAAACTCGAGCAAACCCTGCGAGATTGCATAGTTATTCAAAATTATGTCTTTTAATTGATTTATCTTTGAGAACCTTTATTCTTAAAAACCTCTCGTACTCATATTCATGTGCATTGGAGCACACGGGCCCCACCCTGAGCCCGATGACCCGGGGACCCTAGGCGAGTTGGCGACGTGGTCCATGAACCGTTTCGGGTCTTATATGCCCTGTTTTGCAGCCCAAATCTCTCAACGATGGATAGCTGCTTCATGCGATGAGAGACAGAGAGATGGATCCATAGGAGACATCTTTGGAAAGGTACGACGTGGCCCAATTGCTTACTGCATTTTCCCAGTTTTTTACTTATTTTTCTTAGTTTCTCTTCAAATCTCTATCCATCCTTTTCAATTCAAATGTTGATCTTAATCCAGTGATGTTTGATTGTCAAAGCTCTGGTTGTTGATAATAAAACAAAGCTCTTTGTTTAGAATTGGAATCTGTGATCCGTCACATGACCAGCTTACTGTTTTTCTGATCATTTGTATGTTTTTAATCTAATTATCTTGTAATTGGACTAGATTGGAGTCATCCAAAGACATCTTGCTACCAGTTCTGATGTCAGAACGTGCTTCTAACCTTTCAGTTTGAGTATCATCAGCAGCAATGGCGGTGACAAAAGCAAGCACATGGTATTGCATGAAGAAGCTTTCTTCCATGTTGGCTCCCACTTCTCTTCTTCATTCTCATGCTACAAGCTTTGGTGAGTGCCTCTCTCTCTCTCTGGACCAATCTGGAGAAATATCTTTGCTCCTTGAAATTTGATGGTTTGGTCTACCTTCTAGACATTGCAATTGGTTCGGATTCCAGAAAACCGAAGGGATTGATCTTCTTCATTTACTTCACTTGTTTATGTTTCTTGAGTGTTCTTCACTGCACTAGAGTTGTATTCTTCTTGTATTTGGCAATGTATTTTCTATTTTTTTTTTAATATTTTTTTTAGTGAAACCATTATTGCAAGTGAATATAAATGGTTTGGGGTAATTTTGATGTCCTCATCATAGAACAGATGGGGCTCCCGAAAAAAAAGTTTGCATGGTATAGTAGTTATTGGAGTAAGAGCAATCGTCAGTCCTGTGCAATGTTTCTTTTCCAAATGAATCCTTCATACTCCTGTAGGAGGTAATGAAGGCAAACAGGAAAAAAAACTGAGTTTTATTATTGTTGTTACTGTTATTATGATACTGTTGGGAAACAAACAAATTATGATGCAGTAAATAGTAAACACACTAGCAATCACATAGAAACGTATGAGATTTGTGTGGTTTAGCAGTATGCTTACATCCACATTGAGATGGGAGTGATTTCACCATCTTGGAGAACAATGTTACAATGCTTTCTTCCTCATGCCTCAATCAATAAAGATGAATACCCATAACCCTAGAAATCCCTCAAAGATCCAATGTATAGATGGCACCATGTAAAAAATTACAAAAGTACCCTTTTACCTCAAAACCCCAAATTGAAGCCCGGTGTCTAGTATCACTTGCATCACCACTTAATATAAGACATTAACACAACAAATAGTTTTTCACATTAAAGGGGCATACTAGTTTCTTTGCATTGACTTCATTAGGGTTAGGGAGTGCAGTGGCTTATGTTCTTTATCATTGCAAATCTGCATGTACTATGTGCAGCTAGTCTACCTAAGGTGTAGACTCTCTTGATTCCTCCATTCTTTGTCACATCTCAGGTCATGAATAATGGCGTAGGACAAGCTCCCTAGTCTGTACCCGGCGTGTGCGGATAGAGAGGTTTACACATGCCCCAAGGATTAGTCAAGTGGGACGCCTGAATACCTTAGTCTTAAAAAAAAGGGCTAGAAGAAAGGTAACTTGGGATTCTATTTTGGGGCTCTCCTTTGATCTTTATGGAAAGAAAGGAACTCCATGATTTTTGAGGGGAAACAGTGTTCAGAGGATGAAATTTTTGCGGGGGCACATTGGAGATTGGTAGAGGGATTAACAATTAGCAAGGAGTTTGAAGGATTTTCAATTTCAGAACTAAGGAGCTGGAAAGAATGCTTGTCAGGTAATATTAGGAGGGAGTACGTGGTTGGAAGGTGGAAACCACCTGCTCAAGGGTGCTTGAAATTCAATATAAATGGGGCAGCTAAGGGGTAGTTAGCCAGGTTCAGCTGGTATAGGACAGGTACTCCACAATGATAAGGGTGATATGAAGTTAGCATTTTCCGATTCCAGTGTGAGCGAGGGATTTAAATGAGGCAGAGCCTGATGGGTTTAAGACATGCTTTTGAGTTATAGGCTTTTATCATGGTAAGATTAATTATTTAGAGTGGATTCAGCTAATCTGATTGCTTAGGCAAAAAGTAGGAAAAAAAACCTTCATGGAGCTTGATATCTTCCTTTAGAGTGGTTAAGAGTCTGTGCAAGGGAAGGAATGTTGCGATCGCCAAATGAGGTGGCTTATTTTCTTGTAAAAGCAGGTTTTGAGAGATGAGATCCTCTTGTTGGCTTCTTTTGATCATTCTTGTTTTCTCAGTGTAGTTCTCCTTTACTGTTATGTATCTTATACATTTTATTTGAATGAAACCTATTGGTTAATTTTTCAAAAAGATATTTCTATTTCTAACAATATAGTTGAAACTTTTTCTGGTCCTTTTTTGCAGGTCCTGTCTACTGTCCAAAATAAATTAAATCCATGTGCACCTCTATTGCTGTTTATAGTTTTCTTGTCTACTTTCACTTCCGCATTTGATCCTGATTAACTTGTTTTCTGCATGCAGGATTTAAAGAAGTTAGGGAAGAAGAAAAAGTCAAGATGGTTGGAAATGTCTTCAGCAATGTTGCTTCAAGCTATGACCTTATGAATGATTTAATGAGTGCTGGGCTACATAGGTTATGGAAAGATAGGTTAGATCTCTTATAGACAGTTCTAAACATGTATGTGCTAATGAGTATCATTCACACCCACTGGGTATGTTCATGCTTGTTGACCCATTTCAGGTTGGTATCCAAGCTATGTCCTTTTCCTGGAATGAAGCATCTTGATGTGGCTGGTGGAACAGGTTAGCTCACAGCATGTGGCTGTTCATGCATTGATTTCTCACGTTAATTGGTTGTGCATCCTCCTATTTATTGTCAGGGCATTCTTCCATTTGACTATAATGAAAAGATAAAAGATCATTATCTTTTTTTTTGAATGGTAAGATAAAAGATCATTATCTGACTCGTTCACAAATGGTTCCCCTATGAACTGCCCACACATGGGCATCTTATTGGGCCATATCATCATCAAACCCTTTCTCCCATTTGGTGTTGAGAGAAAGGAAGCTTTTGTGGATCTTTTGTGATTGTTTTTGTGTTCATTGTGAGGTTTTTGGTCTTGTGTGTTAGAGTGGCATTTTGTATTCTCTTGTCTATTAGGTGTCTTAGCTGGTATAGTTCTATTATAGTAGCTGGTGGTGGTGGATCCATTTTCTTGGTTAATTATATAATTTCTTTTATTGTTTAAAAAAAGTATCCATGGATGAGACCTAAATCACACTTGTACGGATGAATTAAATGTCGACCTAATTGACACTTCTATTGATGTTAAGTGTCCATGGAGCTGTAGAAGGCCAAAATACACTTAAATGTACGTTAAGTGCTAACAAAGTGGTATAACTCCAAACCACAGTTGGAGGTTAAGTGCTAAAGGAGTTGCAGTACTCCTAATTTGTGTTTGAAGGGTCTAAACATCTTGTACCTTGAGGAAGAACCCAACTTTCCGAAAAGACCCCCTCAAATCCACAAACCCTTGTTTTTTATAGCCATGGGAGGACTCATAGATGGATCCATCTGTGAGTTGCAATCCATGGATTGATGGATGATTTTAGTGGATTTTGTTCTAGGCCCCACTTACGAAATATTTTTCCCCTAATTTGAACACACAAAAGGGTTTTAACTTTTAACCCTTCTCAAATTGCATTCAAGTGGGCCCATCACCATTCTAATGATCAAGCTATCTTACAATGGATCCATCATGGGTTGTGACTGATAAATGGATCCATCCATGAGTGGATTTTGTTTAGGGCCCATTATAAAATATATTTTCTTCAAACACTCAAAAAATGGGTTTTAAACCTCAAATTGCATTCAAGTGGGCCTACCATCATTCTAATGATCAAAGGTATCCCACATAGATGGATCCATTTGTGAGTGGTAACAATTGATGGATCCACCCACGGGTTGGGGCTTATGGATGGATGGATGATTTTGATGGATTTTATAGATAGAGCCTCCCTATAATATATATTTTCTCATTTGAATACCCAAAAAAGTCTTTGATTCTTCATTGATGAATCTAAGTGTGGGCTACCATTTTCATTGACCAAAACCATCTCATGGACTGAACCATTTGTGAGTGGCAACTCACAATTGGATCGGTTGTTTTGGGGGATTTGTTCATGGGTCCACCGAGAAAATATTATTTTCTCACTTAAATACCCAAGAAAGTGGGGTTTGACCCTTCCTTGATTGCATTCAAGGGGGACCTACCATTTCTAATCACAATCATCTTATGGATGGGTTGATTTTCAAAAAAAATAAAAAATCATCTCATGGATGGATGGGTGATTTTGGTGGGTCTTGCTTTGTGGGACCCACCTAGACGAAGATGATTTTTGATGCCTTAACATCTTAAGGATCCAATTTAGTTGTTTCGTAGATAGTTGGCCTCAATCATCAACGATCCCTTCATTGGCTTTACCCTTTGAAACATGGTTTCAAATTTGAAGTGGCCCACAATTGTAAACCAAAAATCAAGTGGGATTGATCCTTTTTGTCTAGTTGGACCATCATGGATAGATTAACGCCTTTGCAAATTTTAATTGTCATCAATGTCATCATAGGTGGGCCCCACAGTTTGTCTTTTGGTCCATGTGTCTGATCAAAGATCAAAGAGTCGTGTAGGAAAGCCATTGTAAGGTAGTGAACATGACATGCTGGCCTTGATCATCAGATCATCATAAGTGGGCTACACACGACATCTTTTGATTTTGTGGACTATGTCATTGGGAGCATTTTCCTTGTTACTGTGGAATCTATTATGTCCCTTCTTACCTCATAATTTTAGAGTCATTGACATAGTACTAATTCTCGGGACAAAACAACAACTGAATGATAAGTTGGAATGTTGGAGAGAACTTTTGAGACAAAAGGTCTAAGAATTAGTAGAACTAAAACAAAATATATGGAATGTAATTTTTGTGGAATAGGAGATGGGGAAGGCATGCCAATTAAAATTGGAAATGACGTAATAGCATAATGTTATAAGTTTAGATACTTGGGATCTATATGATAGAATCTCTTGGAGGATTGCACTTAAAAATACCAAACATGATGGGTGTACGGTGGGCAAAATACAGACTAGCTAGTGGAGTTTTGTGTGACAAGAGAGTCCCACATTGCTTGAAAGGTCAGTTTTATAAAACATTCATCAGACTTGCAATGCTTTATGGAGCAAAGTGTTGGTCGATGAAAAAACAACAAATGGATAAAATTAGGGTGATAGAAATGCGCCTATTATGTTGCATTAGTGGATTAACTCTGAAGGATAGAGTTAAAAATAGCCACATCAGATATAGGTCAAAGTAGCCCAATGGATAATAAGTTAAGAGAAATTCACTTAAGAATTGAGCATGTAAGTAGAAGACCAAAGACTACCCCAATATGGAGAATTGAGAGGGTAAAGGTTGTAGGTACAAGAAGGGGTAGACCTAGTTAAACATGGAGGGGGATAAAGAAAGACACAATAGATAGTAGAGTGATAGAAAGTATGGTTTTTGATAGGGTCATATGGAGAAGTAGAACTCGAAAAGTTAACCCGAGATGGATGGAATTGAGGCTTTGATGATGATGATATTCCCCATCTGGTTTCTTCTACTCGTAACCCTTTGGTTCCTTTCATTGGGCTGTTTTTGGTCTTCTCCACATTGATTGTATATATGTGTTTTCTTTAAATAAAAGTCATTTTAGCTATATCTTTCAGTTGACCGTATCTTTACAATTAAGGCAAAACTTGTAATATTTTGCAGGTGATATTGCTTTTCGAATCTTGGAAAGTATCAACAATGTCAGTCATAGAGCTTTGTATGGTGGTCAATCAGATGATTTAGATGGTGAAACTCATATATATGTATGTGACATCAACCCAAATATGTTGAATGTCGGCAAAAAGCGTGCCATAGAAAGAGGTGGAGCCATTAAGTAAACACTTATTAATTTAACATAATTTTCAATATCATATTCATGCAATTGTTCATTATTTGGAATTGATTCCACTCCTGATATGTGTAGGGCTTGGTGGAGATCGCTCTCTTATTTGGGTTGAAGGAGATGCAGAAGCTTTGAGTTTTGAAGATGGTTCAATGGATGGTTATACTATTGCATTTGGGATCAGGAATGTCACACATATAGAGAGAGTTCTTACAGAGGCTTACAGGTAAATGCCTCAGATGAGCTGAGCTGGCTTTGTTGATGCACATCCATCTCCTTTAGGTGTTAATGTTGTCACAAATAAGAGTTTGACTTATAACGTGCAATAACCTTAGTAAGAATGAAAATAATATTTATGAAGGATAGTCAAAAACATTTTTAAAATTGCTTTAGTAAAAAGCTTCTTAAATTTGGTAAAGTTTGAATTTTTGATTAGTTAAGGAAAATGTACCATGAGTCTTGGAGGTTGATTCAATAATAGAATACTTATAACGTACCTTTTAGTTAATTACCATTGTTGGACAACAGTGGTAGTGGATCTAGCTAATATATAGAGCTATATAAATTACTATAATCTTACTAAATTAAAACACTACCTCAAGTACCCTTTTTTTCCCAATGATAACAACACCTGAGATTACAAACTGCAACACAAGGTTATCATCATCATTATCATAGCCATAATCCCATCTATTTGGGGTTGGCTTTCGAGTTCTACTTCTCCACTTGACCCTATCATAAACCATACGGTTTGTCACTCCACTATCTATAATTTCTTACTTTATCCCTTCGCTCTAGTTTTTCATTGGTCTACCCCTCCTTATCTCTGCAAATTTTATCCTCTCGACTCTGCATACTTGGGCTGTCTACAGTCTCTACCTCTCCTCCTTATATCTGCAACTTGTACTTCTCAACTCTGCATATTAGGGCTGTCTGTAGTCTTCTACTCACATTTCAAATCACCTCAAATGAGTCTCTCAATTTGTTCTCTACTGGGGCTATTTTTAAACTGGAAAACAAGGTGAACTTCAAAATTGTAGATTTGTTGGGAAAGAGGGGCAATTCGACAAACAAAGACATTATGGGGTACCCTTGTCAACTAATTTTTTTCCTATGAACTACTAGGATCAATAAATTCTTCAGATCTCCAAATGGGAAACAGATATTTGGTAGGGAGACTTTTAGATTTCAGAAAACAAGGCGAAATAGATAATTAAAGACACTTCAGGAAGGAGGGGGTATCCAACACATGGCAAACACAGATGTTATGTAGTGCCATATTGAACTAAAAAATTTGCAATGAAAGAGCAAATAATCAATCAATCCTTTGGTTCTCCAACATGACAAATGGATACAGTTTTTAAATTTTAAATGATTTCAAGTATTTTGTTAGACATATATATCCTACTAAATGGCATCACCATTTGAGGATGTCATTTTCTACAATCTTGAGGGAGACATTGCAAAAGGTTAGAATGAAGGAAAGCATGAACTGGCTCAAAATGGTGCCACTTGATCTTGCACCCACTCTTCTATCCCTTTCTTTTCACTACTGCTACTCTCCTTCAATTTCCTTTGAAGTTTTTGGAGATACTCCAACTTTAGCACTAACATGCTCTTTTGAAATGCATACCTCCACACCCATTTGCTTTCAGTTCTTTCCCCACATTCTTGAAAATTTATGTTTTTGCGTGTGGATACATATATAACGATGCATTTCTCTTTTAAATTGTCCTTGCCGATCCACTTTATCTTTCCAAAATTCAAGTGTTCTATTATTTCTACAACAAAATTTGCCCCTGCATTTAGCATAGTCTTCTTTTGACGGTTCTTCCGCTACTTCTGAAATACCCCATCACACCTTGACCCACCATCTCATCCTCCCCAGACTTCCAACCCTTACAACTTTCCCTGTACTTTGATCAGCTTTAACCATGGGGCCTCTCTCTTAAATTACCAAAGAACCACATATTTCAGAGAAACTTCCAAGTTATATCCAGAATTCCTCAACGACCCAGACCTCATTTGATGTTGGCATTTTCTACCTCTTCCAATTGATCAACTACTCCTATCTACCTCTCCTGAAGGAAGTGGGGTTACTTTTTCTAAGCAATTTTACAGCTTTGATAAGGGCTTCAAAAAACACATATAATAGTGTTAGGCAATGTTACTTTGTTGTGTAATTCAATGACCAAAAGATAGGAATGATTCTTTCCATGGATTTGATGATCGGATTTGACATAGATGGTCAATTTGGAGTACCTCCAAGAATTTGATGGAAGCATCCAATTGAAGCTGCACACCATACCAGCAAACCTTCCTGCACCTCCACCCCTGCTTAACAACCCTCTTACTTACATGCATGGTTATATTTGTCTGCAGGCATCTCTGTTGACTCTTTTCAGTGTATACAATAACTGAGCTGTAGTTCTCATGCTCCGAGATGCTACACGATGCTATCATAGTGCTGAAGTCAGTTGCATCCTTGCTTTTTGTAGGGTTCTGAAACGTGGTGGCAGGTTTCTTTGCCTCGAACTGAGTCACGTGAATCTCCCTATCTATAAACAGTTGTAAGTGTTCTTGAACTAATGCTAATAACCATGTTTTGTGTTTTATTTCCCCTTTTAGGAAATACATGATTTGCTTCATTTTAGAACAAGAAACACAAAAGTCTTCAATAGGCCTTTGAGCTTGAGCATATAGAATGGATATGGGTGCATGTGGTCTAATTATTTCATGAATGTTAGTGCAAATACATGTATAATACAAAGAAATTAATACGCAAGTGAAATTATGTTAATGCAATTTTTACAGCTCGAATTTAAGCCTTTTGATGTGGCAAGATTGCAACGAAATGGGCTGTGCTTCCTGCCGAATAAATGTGCATGAGGACCTTGTGGAGAAACTTGCCTGGGTGACACAGAAAAAAAGAAATGCCATGGGCAAATAAATGGGTAGGAAGTTCAAAGTTTAGCTGAAACACTAGAAACAAGTTTGTGGGTTAAACCTGTCGTTTTCCATTTGGTTGATGACTCGATTACGTGACATGGATGGGAAAAATGGAAGATTTATGAAATAGGCGTATAATAGAGAGATCTCAATGGCCGTTAAAATAAAGAAAAGAAATTACATGACAGAAATAAATGAAAAGAAAACTACATTAAACCCTGCTCCCCTCCCCTTGGAAACCAACCTCTCTCTGCGTCTCTTTTTTCTTCTGCTGTGAGGGGGGTAAGAGATGAATAGAACTTGCTGAAAGAACCCTAAGATGTGATTTTTACAAGCATAATGGCATGTTGGTGTGGGCCTCACCACATGGGCCAAACTTGATAGATTGGGCCTACATCTTTCTCAGACCCAGAAAATGGTAATGAGCTATCATATTGGTTCATGCAATCTTCTTCAGGGTAGGTGTTCTCTTCAAAGGCTCCAAAAATGGGCCCACAAATTCCACCGTATACATCCAAGTCCTCCAATGAAGTATGTGTGGAGGGACAAAACCCATATTTCATGGAGATTTGATGAAGTAATACACATAAAATTAGAGCAACATTGGATGTAGTCGGTGTGACAAGGTTCGATGGTGGGCACAATGAAACAAATTGTGTCAATGGAGTTGATAGCTATTGTGCATGTGTAAAATGATGACAACATTGATGATTAGAAATAGTGGTGGGATACACTCGTTCTCCAAGAATGTTGAGGATGAGAGTGGAACTGAGCAAAATGGAGCAATTTCTATATCTCGCTTTTATTTTTTTTTTAAATAATTTCATCCTTGAGTCGTTATGGTGGTTGAGTCACATAATAAAACCACCCAAAAAAAGTTAGGAAGATACTCATGTGAACACTCCTCTCTCTCTCTCTCTATATATATATCTTTGAAATGAGAGATGGGTATTTTGGGAAAAAAAATCTGTTACTTCTTTGAATATAAAGGGACACTTTCTTAGTTTTCATCAAACTAACATCAACTTGTTCAATTAAACCAATTGTTTAGATATAAACTTCATGCGGAAAGAGAGAAGCCTTTGACAATCCACACCCTCTTTTTACCTCTCTCCTTCGTTTGTTGGCAAAATTGACTTCACACGTATTAGTCTCTCTCTCTCTCTCTCTATATATATATATATATATATAAGCCAAAACTCCAAGAAACTCAGCTATAGTCACCAACCATTCCACACCATACAAAAGGACAAAATACTTTAAAAGTTACCTTGAAAAATGTGATAGCACTCATGTGATGTAGATGACATGGACAACTACTATTGGTCTAAAAATTGGGGGTAGGTTTTTTCTACTACACCTAGGTTCATCTCTTTACCTATCTGTACTTAGTTTGTTGGCAAAATTGATGTCTCTCATATCAGTCTCTCTCTCTCTCTATATATATATATATATATATAATTTGGTGAATTTTAGTTTGTTGAAATTTGAACTGCATCTTGACTATAATATGTAGTAGCTATTATAGAAAAGGATTTTTTAAGAAAAAGGGTTTCTGAAAAAACAAGGTGAGGGCTTGGGCACAAAATGCACTTGGTGATGCACAAAATAGGTCTTGAGACTAGGCGAGGACCTAGATGCAATTAAGGCATGCCTTTTACCTTTTACTATTATCTAGACACTCACTCTGTTCTTTATGGACTCTTTTAGTATTTTCAACATTGTCTTCTAAGATGACTAAGATGACTAAAATATTACAACTCCTTTCTCCTCTTTGAACCTAATTGAAATATTGATATGTTTGTCACTTAATTGTTTTGAGTAAAACTAGTACATTATTTTCACCAATGTTATTTTTGCACTTTCTTTTCATTTAAAAAATGAATCTAGGTTAAATTCACTTAAACATGATGCAGCATTCGCTCCTATTTTTTGGTTTGTCATGTCCAACATCTCGCACCTGTGTTGGGCTTTGACACTTGCACCTTTACCCATGCAACTTTGAACTATGATGTTAATAGCCATCACAAGAAAAATATATATAAAAAAAGACTTATTATAGAAAAAAGTTTCTAAAAAGCTAGGTTTAATTAAGGTGGGCCCGGTATAGAGCTAAGCGAGGTGCAAAGTGGGCTGGAGCCTAGGCATGGACCTAGGCACAACCAAGGTATGCCTTTGACTACTATGTTGGCAAGTGAGTCCAAATATAGGTACATAAGAACCTTAAGAATTTGACCAGCAATCTGTCATGAAGGTCCCAGACAGTGCATTACCACTTTTTCCTCAGTAGAGAATTGAAATAGGGGACAGCCTTCTTCTAAGGCCACTTTCTCCAATTGACCTTTCATATGCTACATTGCTGTAGTTTTTTGAGAAGAAATGGAATAGATACTATCCAAGGAATTATCCAGTTAGCATTAGGTTCCATGAATCTTGCTGCTTCAAAGTTCATAAACTGACCCAAAGGTGAAAAACAATCTAATTTTTCTCTCTTCATAAACTGATACTGGTAATCCAGTATTCTCTAAATACAATGATGTCTCTTTCAGCATTATTACATAACAGTATGGAGGTGTTTATGTGTTCTACTGGATCTTATGTGATTGGCATTAAGGCATCTGAGTCTGTTAAATAAGTGGGAAAATGGCTGCAGGTTTAACTTATTGTGTATCTACTTGTGATCTTAGTATTTGTTTTCTCCTGCACAGGTATGATTGCTACTCCTTTTCAGTTATTCCAGCTTTAGGAGAGCTAGTTGCAGGTGACCGAGAATCTTACCAGTACCTGGTTGAGAGTATTCGCCGGTTTCCCAATCAGGTGAATTATAACATGATATTAACATTTCCACATGATATTAACATGAACCTATGAGGATGTGTATGCATGCAAACACATGAACACCCATATATCAAGCATGTGATGGACTAGAGAAAAAGAAATGGAAGAAAGAGATGATTGAAGGAAGAAATGTGTTGTATTTTCCCTTAATCAATAGGAGTACAATGGTCGTACTTTTATAGACATGATTTATAGAAGAAAAGGAAAGAATACAAAAAAGGAAGTCAACCATTATGGTGATGCTGACACCTGTATAAAATAAGATGTACAATTGCCTAAAAAGGTATAATTTAACATCCTACACCAGCATGCAGCTAAAACAGTAAATGAGAGAATTGGTACCGTTTGGGAGAATTGCTTTTAATCTTCCATTTCTTTTCAAAATTCCAAATTTCATTGTCATCTCTTTGACTGGATGATAGACTTACTATTATACAATGAGGCTTGAGATCCTTTGGTAAAGTGGGAAGGTGCTTGGTGTCAACCACATACTTTTGGGTTTGAGTCAGCTACCTTAAATGAAGAAGGTAAAAATGATACTTGTTTCAATTTAAATATCTAACATGATGCCAGCATGGTGCTAAAAACAAGCTACACTTCACAGTCACACCAGAGAATGGAGAAGAAATCAAAGGATATGTGAATCTTGCCCAAACAAAGGCTAGTTCGGTAGTCCATAACTATATGTATTGGCCTCACATCAACACTCCATGGGTTCCATGCCCAAAACTTTTCAGAAGCTTTTGAGTTTTATTCAAATTCCAAAATGCATATGCAATGGTCTTGCCGTACAAAGTATTCATTGGCTTTGAATCAAAGGAAAGCCGACGTTTCCAATCTAGACTATTAGACCCTATTAGATCCACCTAAGGTCTCCTCCATTTAAACATATTGAAATCTAAATGACTAAGTTATCCGTATCAGTTCAGGATGCAACTAAACTTGAATCCTTAAGGGTAATATTTAGTCATGGTTATCATCAACAATGGTTGGCTTTGTAAGTTCTTTTTAACTGAATACTATTTAAAATATTAGAAATAGTATCCTCGATTCCTAAAGCTAACTACTAGAGACAAAATAAAATATTCTCAAATTATCTGTTTGCTTTTTGAAACTAGCCACTAGCTAGATTATAAATCTAATATAGCTAGTTTAGATTCTTGTTGGGATAAAGCAATCTTAGGCATGTTTAAAAATAAATATAAATTCATAGGATTTTTTAACATCTCCTTTTTAAGATCCATTTTTTTATTTTGTTATTTTTTATCTTGAGAAAAAGGTAATCTTAAAGAAAGATGTTACAAAAGGGAAGATCATATAAGGGTCACAGAATGATTTTTTTTTTATGTGGCTGCGGTGCACGGCGGCAATAAAGACTTGCTTTAATGTGATAAAAAGGGCTTGAGTTTTTTATATCATTGAGTGGAAAAGCAGAATAAAAAAAGTTGATGCTTAGCAGGTGCAATGATGACTCTAGTGATGATGGTTATTCTAGTTCTCCTCAGGCCTGGGTTTTTCTGTAGCACTACTTATTCACAAGTAAGGCAGGTTAATGGGTCCATCAGACCCAGGTCAGATTTTAGTGCTTATTAGTGTTTTCAAGCTGGGATTTGGGGAGCCTGGCCCTTGGATCCTCGCGCCTTTTCTGGATGTGGACCCGAATGGTGATTCCATTTATGCATAATGCTTTGATTATGATGCAAAGAGACAGGCTTGCTACAATCATGATCATTTGATCCTGAAGGCCTCCTAATAGAAATGCAAATCCAGTTTGTGAGGCCCTTAACATTTAAGCATGTAAACATGGTCCACTTAGTTATCAGGGCATAATTGGGTGTTACAGCAAAGAGTACCTGGCTCATCGGGCTATGGTGTTGACCTGGGTTGTGTGGTTAGCTCAAAACCAGATCAATGACAGCTCTGGGATGAGGCTCATGGCTCCCTGTATGTACAAGGGAGCTTGCTTCCTCAAATCAGGCATGCATGGAGATCACATGCAACTAACATCAGAACCTCTTATGACATCATGGCATTAGTGAAAACAACAAATTCAATAGGTTGATATATCACAAAGGTGAGGGAGAGATGGAAAGGTTGAAGACATATTTCTTGCACATCATTTTTAGTCATACAAATGCCATGTTTACTTGCTCATCTTTATGACCTCTGTTTGTTCTTTGGGTTTCAACACACAGGATACTTTTGCTGGAATGATCTCAGATGCTGGATTTCAGAAGGTTGAGTATGAAAATCTTGTTGGTGGGGTGGTTGCTATCCATTCCGGTTTGAAATTGTAGGTGTGTATTGAATTCTGTCTAAAGGTTGATATAGGGTTTTCATCTTTAGTCCTTTTGTATGACAATATAAAGGCTTGTTAACCATTGGCTTTCACTGTTATGGAGCTTTAAGAGTTAAAGATATTCCTTGTCTTTCTGCATGTCCTTGTTTTCATGCTTATCAACAATTTAAATATGAAATGATTGGAATTGAAAAATGTAAATATACTGCTTTGGTTTCATTCTGAGTAATTTGGGGGTTTTGATTTGTGCACCGTAAAAGGGGCACTGGATGCTGTAATAATAGAAAATCTCTCATTTCACCCTTTACCTTTTTATCCTAAGACAGAATCAGGGAGAAAAATGGTAAAGGTCCCATTTTCATAGCATCTGGTGTCCCTTTCAAGAAAAAGTATCGGTGCACAAATCAAAACCCATAACTTTGTAGGCTATTTTCTAAGATTACTCTATGGAGTTCTAACCAATTTTCAGAATCTGCATTACTGAACATATGTAGAAAATGTCAAACAATTAAGAGGGAACTCTCATACTGTCTTACTGAAACTAGTTAGTCCTATTCAAAAGAAGGAAAATTTTAGCTGCTGAACTGAAGTCTATGTTTTAAGGCTTCAAAGTTTATCATTTAAAAAATATTTTTTAATCCAATTTAGCATGGCGGTTTTAGATCAGGTTGAGATCAACTTGGAATGAGGTCTTTGGATCCAATTCTTGGGGAGTGGATGGTTGTGATAGAGGGGGGCGGAGGAGAAGGAGAGGGGGGGGGGGGGGGGGGGGGGGTGTCTAGGAGCAGGTTGGCCCCATTGAGGGATGTGTGTGCTATTACACTGTACACTTGTGCTTGGCAATAGAAGGATGTGGTTTCTCAAAAAACAGTATGAAAGGATGGATAATTAGAGAATTACTCTTTGAATAGCATCTTTATGCCAAGCATTGCATGCTATCTTGCAGGGGTGTAGGTATGTGTTGTAGTCCAATCCCTGTGCAAGGTTTCAAACTTGCACAATCCCCAATGTAGGACTCGTGGACTCAGTTATATAATTAAGTAAATTATATTTGCTTTCAAATGAAAACAAGGTGTGAAAACAACTCTAGTTTACTAGTTTTCTCCAGAAAATTGAGTGATGAACATATCAATATTTTAGTTAGGTGTCAAGAGGAGAAAGTGTGATGCTATTTTTATCCTCTTGGAAAATTATGTTCAGAAGTATTAGAAAATCCATGAAGTTGAACACAGAGAAGTGTCCAATGTGGGTGCATTACACATTTTGAAGAGTCTGTGCAACATAGATTACATGGTTTTCTTTTCCCTGATTATGTTAATTTTAAATGAATGAATGTTCACTTTTAGTATTGCTGCAGAATGATTTGGATTTCATGATACTTTATTGTGGGACCCAACACTGATTTTGGAATATCAAACTAAGTGTTTGATGACAAGAACCATTAGCACAACTGGTTAAGCTCATGGTTGTAGTCTAGAAGTTGTGGGTTCAAGTCTCATCAGTGTCAGATAGGACAGTCGGTCCATGGAAATAATTTGTCAAATCCAAATATAAAAGTTAACCCAGATTGATGGGATAAATGACTTAGATGAAGATGATAAAACTGAGTGTTATGATGTTTGACTCAACATCTAATGTTTGGACATGTTCATTCAAATAGCTTACATTGGTCTGGAAGATAGATTCATAGTCCTAGTCCTGAATCACTCAAAAAACACAAAATACTGCCATTTTGTTCCAACAGGAAACCAAGAAGGTGAAGGCAACAGAAACCAAGAATAATGTTGAGTTATTTTGGTTGAATATCAAACTTTGTTTGTTCTGATGTGTTCAATGCAACGTCTAATGTGGTAGTCATGTTCATCCATATATCACATTGGTCTCATAGATTCATAGTCCTGACTTTTTTTCCCTCTCTTTTACGAACAGGAAATCTAGAAAGTGAAAGCAACAAATGCCATGCCCTAATTTTAGCTTTCTTGCACAGTAGTGAATCAAGAAGGTTTTAGAATTTTGTCATGGGGTGGCAATCAGTAAGGAATTTGGACAGTGGTGAGAAGATCCTTTTTTTTTTTTTTTTTCTAATGCCTATCCTTGTTTAACTGTATATCATAAATGTTACTTGAAATTGCTGGCGCATTTGCAATTTAGTTGAATAATGTCTTGATAAATTTGTTAAGATAATTTTCTCATTACTTCCATTATAAAATATTGCACAGGTTCTTTGCATTTTGTACCCTTTTTTTGTTGTTGATCTCACTAACATCATTATCATACATCTTTTTTGTCAGCTCAAATATTTATCTAATTTTCTCTCTCCGCCTTATGAATTTACAGATGATAAATTCTTCTTTTATTCAAAAGAAATGGTGGTATATGTTAAAACTATGGTTTGTGGGGGGATACGTCGCATGAAGAATTGCATATTTGAAGCCATTCATTGATACATGGGAAGCCTTTTTAATTTAGCAATTACTTAGTACCAGACACCCTGTAGGTCTGGGGTGATTTTCGAAGTTTAGAAAAATTGGAAATGTATAGGATTAGAATAAGTAAATTACATTTAAATAAATGAATAGGAGCGCTGACAAATAGAGAGTTGTTTGGAGGGACTAGTGAAGGAGGGGAAAGGAAGGAAAGATAGATGGGTTTCACTTGCTTTTGCTAATCTCATCATTTATTAGGGTGCCTTTTATTATCAGTAAGGATTAATATTGATTAATGATTGTTAATTAAGTAATCTTCCATCCTCCTCCTCTCATTCATGCTTAGAAGCGTCGCATGCAGCTTTGAAGCAGAGCCTTAGATTCCTTACGTTTTAAAAATTCTGAAAGTTGCTCACTTTCTCTTGTTCTTCACAGAGGAAACATTGTTGTCAACTTGTCATATTCCATTAAAATCGGAAATCAGGATCATGGGATAGTATGGGAAGGCCTCTCATTTCAAGTTTTCAACTGTAGAGTGGATGATGGCAAGGTTCTAAAAATTGGTTGACTCAACTCGGCTGTGTCAACATAGACTTAGTCTTAGCCAATATGACGAAGTCCTTTTATCACTTGGCCTAGTCTTATTATTTTGACAGGATTCCAATTAGGACTCCACCAAGTCAAATCACACTATTCATGTTCACAATGCAAATATATTAAATATATAATGAACTTTATCATTAGGGTTTTGATATTTACACCGTAGATTTTTCTAAGAGTATATTGGGTGTAAATACTTTTCTCAAACTTTCAATTCTGTCCTTGCTGCTCCAATATTATCATACTTACTGTTGTATTTGAAATTTGAATTCTTAAATAGTACAGATGTCCAACGGCAACAATCGATCTGAATTTCAGAGTTGGAATAAGGATTTTGAAACAAAAACATTATTACATACCAGCCAGATCTCCATCTCCATCTTTCATTAATGTATGTTTTTTGAATAGCTTTTATGCGAAATGCTTCTCATAATGGCTATCAAAACCATTTGAAAACATTCTACGAATGCAGTGGGTAATTTTTGTTCATAAGTTTTTCCACTGTGATGCAGATTTTTTCTTGTAGAGACAATAAAATCACTGTAATATTTTATTGAATAAGCTATAAACATATATTTTATATTAAAAGATTATTTTAATAAGTGAAAGATATGCATAATACCTCTTACAATCTATTATAATCAAATCACAATCTATGGTAATCTTAATTGTATCTTAATATATTTTAGCAAATCCTTCAAATTTTAGTGGGTCATGCTTGAGTTTAAACTTATTTAATTTGATGAACCAACGATAACATATGCTGGGAAAGCCAAAAACATAACCAATGTGCTAAGTGTATAGAGCAGAGTATGGATGAGCAAAAACACATATAGATTGACATTTTGGCGTATGAGATCGACAAATTTAGATGATCCCAATAGCTAGAACAACGATCAAAGCCAAAAACAAACAGATATAGAACACATGAAATTTAGATATCAAAAGCAAACAAATCTACATTACAAAGGAACTGAATTGTTGCTATAACGATTAAATCCAACAAACATGTAATGACGAGCAATGACGATGGCAATACACGAGCTGCAAAAGAGTAGTGATGGCAATGGCAAACATCACCCAAATGGTGAGGAAAACATAAATAACTTAAACTACTTTTTTTCTTTAAATGTGTAATTGGGGCGGATCAATGAACTTGTGGTGGATCTAGTGAAGAAACAGAATGGGTGGATGCAGGGGTTTAAAAATCGGTATCGGCTGATACGATATGTTGACCGATATATCGGCCGATATTTTTCTCTCTCCAACCGATATCGGCCGATATTTCAACCGATATTGTGAATATCAGCCGATAACGATATATATCGGTCGATATTCAGTCCTTCAAAACCGGTACATATCGGCCGATACGATATGTATCGGCCGATATTTGTACCCCTGGGTGAATGTGTTGCACAGATTGAGGCTTGAGTGAGAATCTGGTGTTGAAGAGTGAAGACAGCTGGGGCAGAGTGCCAAGATGGAAAATCAGAGAGACTGGGTTAGGTTTGGCTAAAATGGAATAAAGGTGGCGAAGTTGATAAAAATTACTTTCCCAACTAAGAGAAATACATAATATTTTCACAATTTATTATAATTAAACCACAATTATTCATAATCTAAAATATATCTTAGTATATCTATATTAACATCTGCTTCCTTTTGGCCTTAAAGCTCAGGCTGCCAACTCCCCTCCTCCAAAAGTCATACCTTTGACCCTAAATGCATGCATTCGGTAGTTACAAAGAGACTTCCAAGCAGTGAAAGGGATTCTCCATCCACACCCTTAGGATATGTTGCTAGCCCATTAAAGAAGGAATGAGAATGATTCTCATTGAAAATAAAACTGATATCTCTTTTTTTTTTTTTTTAGAATATTCAAAAAAAGGAATCAAATCATTTGAATTTTTTTTTTAAAAGCTATTCAATTCATCAAATATATAAATTTTCTTTTAGAACCATTTTTATAGTCAATGATTCCTTACCATTTTAAATGCCAAAGATGACTTAAGATTGAGCTCCATCATCCATCTCACCTACCCTTTTTGTCTTCGTTGGAGCTTTTATACTTAGTACTTCATTGTTTGTCAATGGCTGATTTATGGTTGAATTCAAAACCATATGCCTCTATTAGGGATTTCTCAATCGGTCATATTTCATGTGCTTCAATGGCTTCTGCTTCATGAAATTAGATGGCCAAAAGGACACGATACATCTTTAATTTCGTTCACGAAAGTATAAATCATCTGCAAACTTCGTGTATTAGATAAGTCCAAAAGAATTGAATTCAAGACCTCTAGTCTAATTTTAAAAATTTAGATTATAAAGTGTTAAATGTTTGTAAAGATTGTTGGTTAATTGAATTAAAGTTCTTTTTGTTCAACTTGTGTTTTCTCTATCATTCTAGCATGCAAAGAGTACAATATTTGAGATGAAAAACTTGGTCTAAATGGTGAACAAAACTGATAAAGGCTGACTTATTTAGCGAAACAGGCTTGAGCAAGTGCTTCAGAAGTAGAATTATGTAAATATTCCTTTTATCATATAAGTTTTTAATAATTTTGTTAATGTATTGAATGAATTTTATATACATTTAATAAAAAATATTATATAAAATTGGATTTAATCATCTATTTGACCCATTTTGATCAAATATAAAAATATTGAAAAAATTAATCTTCTTTGCCTAATCTTGGTCTTAGTGTAACACCCAGCTAGTTGGGGATGAGGGCCTTTATATGAGGGGGCAAACCCCTCCCCATCATGAAGCCTTTTGGGTCCGGCTTGGTGGGCAGGCCAAAAGCAAAACCGTGAGGTGCTCGGGTGAGACCCAAAGTGGACAATATAGTGATGGGGTAGGGTTGAGTCGTCACAAATGATATCACAGCATGGTTCAACACTTAGACTGTGGGAGCTCTCCACTTGTGTGACTTGCTTGCCTGTGTGTGGACCCCTATCAGTGTGTAACATGACAGAGTCGTGAACGACTCTGGTCTAAGAGGGGTGGATTGTAACACCTAACTGCAGCTGGGGATGAGGGACTTTATATGAGGGGGCAAATCCCTCCCCATCATGAGTCCTTTTGGGCCTAACTTGGTGGGCCAGACCTAAATCAAAATCGTGCGGGCGCCCGAGTGGAATCAAAGCGGACAATATAGTGATGGGGTAGGGTCGGGTCAGGTCGTCACAATTAATTCTAATTTGAAAACTAAAGCACAATAATTGAATAATATATAATTTTTTAAAAAAATTTAACAACATTAGTTGCAGACTTGCAGGTCATATTATACTATAATAGTTATGAATTTGAATTATCCATTCATCTTGAAAAATATTTTCCCACATTTCACATTTTGATAGGGGTACAGATATTGGCCGATACGAAATGTATCGGCCGATATGATTCAGATTTTAAGCCGCTTGTCATATCGGCCGATACGTATTGTATCGGTCGTTCAGGCTTCATATTGGCCGATATGGGCAATATATCGTCGAATCATATCGGTCCGATATCGGCCGATATGATTAATATCGGTATTTAAAAAAAAACAAAACAATGATGGGTCCCAGTCAATATATCGGCCGATATTTACATTTTCAATTTTTTTTTTTTAAAACAGTTTTTTTTTGGTTTTTTTTTTATATTTTTAATTCAGAAAAAATAAAATAATAAAATAATACCAATATTTAAATAAAAAAACAAAAACAGGAGAGAGAAACTTATTGGCCATGCCATTTTTTACACTCCTGGGTAGAAGTCTACTACCTGTTTTCATGTGAACTAGAAGAGGAGAAGTGGAGAAGTGGACAGCCCCAATCAACATACTTAGATTTTCAGCTTGTTGTATTGACTGAGTCATTCTCCATGCTCCGTATTAGCGAGTCAGTCAGCTTGTGTGTGTGTGTGACCAACAATCAAATTGAAGAGAAATGGCCTATATAGTGGGTTTTACTTTATAGTGTATCATTTCTAATTTTAATGTAATACATTTATTAGAAAATGTAATACAAATCAATTTAAATTAATTGTTAAAAACAAATATAAATTCAAATATAAATTAGTTTCTTGATTGTTAAAAACAAATTTTAACAATCAGGAAACTAATGTCAAAATGTAATTTTAAAAATATAATTTTCATTTAAAAAATATAATTTAAATTATTTTCATAATTGTTAAAAACAAATTTTAATATAAAAAATATTTGATAAGTGGTAGAAAGGTACACTAGTCTATTTTATAAAAATAAATAAGATAGTCAAACTTATGCAAATTATTATGTTATAAAACTCATGAGTCATGCCATGAAATTTTGAGAAAAAGGTGATAGAGACTTATCTAAGACAAAAATTAAGTATGTAAAAATTAATTTGAATTCATGCTAAGAGGTCAATAATAGAAATTATCTTTATAATATGAGAACTCATAGAAAATTAAGAGAAGAAAAAACTTATAATAGAGTTTTAAGAAAATTGTTATAAAAAAATTAAAATAAATATATTCTTAATGAATTCGTAAAGATTTTATAAGATATATAGTACAGAGTGACTATCGGCGTAAAGATAGTTTATTGAGAGACGATAAAATTCTTAATCGAAGTACCACCAAAAATTTGTATTATATTGATGTCTTATTACATTAATCATAAATCACAAATAACTTAAGATCACGAATCCATTCCTAAACTTTAAAAAATTCATGGACAAAAATTTAACATATATTTAACTTAAAAAAAAATCAATGTTTGGCTCAAATGAATGAATTAATAGATTAACTTGGAAGCCACCACCCTGTGATCACATTAAACTAAATTATCATGGTTCATGTGATATGCCACATGGCAGAGGTGGATGTGGAGGTCTTCTTTGAGTCTATGAGGGAAAAAAAATTGTATTTAAGTTAAAGTTTAGAAGTACAATACAATTGAATGCTTGGATTGAATCTATTTTTAAATTCTTTATTTGTGTTTGATATAAAAGATGTAGTTTTAGGTAATTGTTAAATAAATTCGGACATTTATTTAGTGTCAGATAAAAAAAAAAATAGAAATGTCGATTTTAAGACTAAATTTAGTGAGTCAATTGATTAGTGACATTTTCATCATGTTATTGAATAAAATATATGTAAATTTTGTTAAAAATGACCAAAAATTATATTGTATTTGTGGTTGAAGAATTTTTCTCATCTTAATTGAAAATAAGTTTATTTTTTTATGATTGAAGGTGTCCAGACGTCTCATTGGACTAATCCTTTGGGACATGTGCATACCTTCCAGCACACACACTAAATTCGTTGGTATAAAATAACCCATGAAGAGTACTCGAGAAGTGCTGATTTGGAATTGACTCCAAAATCTGACTTCCTGAGACCAGCGTCTTGACCATCAGGCCAACGTCCCTTATTAAGATTATTCTTATTAAACTTTAATTTTTCCGCTTTTGGATGCAATTATTTTTAGCTCAGTCTTTTAAGTTTAATTTTATAAATAGTTTGTTTAGGTGATATTATTTTACATTCATATCGACACTAAAAGTTTTGATGAATTAGAATATTATTGAATTCTTATATAAATATTTCTTTAATTATTAAATAAATTGATAGACGACTCCACAGCACGTGGAAAATATATAAAGAGGGGAGAGAGAGAGAGTATGGGTTCTGATCATCAATAAAAGTGAAGAAAAAGAAAAGAAAAGTCAAAAGTAAAAAAAGTGAAAAAATCAGAGAAGTCCTGTGACCGTCCAGTCAAACCCTTGTACGTCGTATCCAACGTCCACGCGTAGAGTTTAAAGAGCTGCGACGACGTCGCCGGCTCACTCCCGCAACCTGCAAACCAAAGCAAAAGCTAAGCCTCGCTCCATTCATTTGGATTCAATCCCCCTTTCCTCCTTTCTCCATTTCAAATTTCCTTCCTTCCTTCGTAAGAAAACTATATATAAAGTAAACAATGTGTGTATAAATACGTATATATATGAGATAGGCAGTAAGGGAAAGAAAGTCCTTCACCTCTTTGCCTTCTTCACCTTCCTTGTCACGCATCCCTTTGTCTATCGTTTACTTTTTTTAATTTTTATCATCTCTCTTGCTTCTCCTTGTACATTAAGGAAGGACCCAAACGCCCATCTAATTAATTCTAGATCATAATCATCTACCCATCCATCCACACACCCCTTATATATTTCTTTCTCTTTCTCAATCTCATGTCAGATTCACATATGGCAAGTGTAAGCGTATCTGGGCCGATCTTCCGGCAGGAATTTTCTTTCTCCGACCATTCGTACATGGAGAAGAGGCAAGTCTTTCTCCGGAGCTACCAATTCTGTAGGAAACGAAGCGTTATGGAGAGGATGAAGCTGTCCCTTGTACGAGTGAAGCGGGTCGTCTGGGTGAAGCTGCGAGCGGCGCGCAAGCTCCGACGCTTGGTTTGGTCTCGACTCTGGTATGGCTACGGGCGGAGACGGTTTCACCGTCTCGTCCACAGGTCTGTGGGTGGCGACTGGAGGAGTTCTTGGTGCTAGACCTCTGTTATTGTTGTTATTAATCATCTTTAAGATGTAAGAGAGATGGATTTGTTTGTTCTAACTCTTCTAATGGATGGCAACTTCCGGCGCCGGTCAGTCACTGTAAATAGAGTAAACACAAACATCAGTCTCCCTCCTTCTCTGTCCATCCATAATTCCATTTCCATACATCTCTTTCTTTTCATAATTGTTTTTGTGTCTCAATTATCATTAGTTTCTGTAACTTCATTGCTAATTTTTTTTTTTTATGATCAATATCTCGAATGTCTATTGAATTTGAACTTATTTTGAGTTTTTTTACATTAAATTCATCTCTTTATACAAATGTCGCCTTTGACTAAAAATTATTTATTCACATTTTCTTTTACTGAACTCCCAATTTCTCCTCATAATCTATGGGAGCCCCATCAAAATTGTTCTCTGAATAAATTCTCATCACCCAATTTCCCTTATTTTCTTTCCCATTTTTCCTTTTTTTAAACAATTTCTAAATCTAGCGAAGGGTTGAATGTTGGGGATGAGCTCAAGTTTCCAACTTGGCTTTGCTGTCAAAGTATCTGAAGCCAGAGAAGAGGGTCACGTTTTTCTCGGAGCTATTTCTATTAGTAGATAATTAGAAATAAGAAATCAAGGTTAAGAAGGAATATATTTAAGATTAATTGTATTAGTAATTTAATAATGCAGCACACGAGAAAGGCAAAGTCGACGGTCAAACTTCAATTGTCAGGAATCGCGACTTTTGATACTCCCCCATTCATGGCTTTTGATAAAGGAAAAATAATTCAATACGTTTTAGATGTTCGTGAAATCTCTGCGTTCTATATCTTTATGCACCCTTTTTCATTGTTATTCCTAATGTAGGATTATTTCAATTTAAATAAAAATTCTTTCTTATTATTAATGCTCTTAACTTCATAAAGAATATTATGGTTCAGTTTAAAGTAAAGAATATTCTTATTATAAAAATGTATAAAGAAGTTAAATGAGTAAAGAGAAATTATCTTAAAAATCTATTTTGGTTACTCAAATTAAATGAATATATTTAAATTGTAATTGATATATCAAATATCAACCATTTTTACTAAGTTAATTTAATTTAGTAATCTAGTAATAAAATTAAATTAAAACGAAGTTACGGAAGGTACCTGTGTTGGTTGTCGGCTTGTCGCAGCATTGGCATTAGCGTCGGTTGTTGATTTTGAAAATGAAAGGGCGAATTGGCAACGATTGGATTGTAAAAGGCAGCTGGTGGGTCTTGAATGACAGCTATTCATGACCGATCCGCATTTACGTACCCATTTATTGCAGGACAGACAATCCGTTGGCGTAAAGTAAAACAACACTTACTTTTTCTCTTGGGTCTATTGAGACAACCACTCTGGCCACAAAACTCCGTACCCGATTTAAATTAAATAATAAAGTTGTTAAAATAAAAATATCATTATTTTTATAAAAAAATTAGATTGTATTTGAATGGAGAGAGATTAAAAGAGAAGACTTCTCACAGTGGCTGCGTTTGAATGGTTGGTAAATTTTGGAGGGGTTAATCAAAATTATCTAAAATAATATGAAAATTTTTCTCTTAAAAAAGATTTTCAAAAGTTACGGTGAACCCTCCCCTTAATGATCACATAGGGATAATGAGAGATTATCCCCCATTACCCTCTCACCCTAATGCAGCCACTATGCCAAAATGATTAAATGGCTCTGGTCCATTGTTCACACTAAGGGTTAGTATTTTCACCATGGTTTTTTTCCTTGGAGATGGTTTCATCTTAAATGGCTCCGGTCCATTGTTCAAAGGCAAAGGTTAAAGAATCGGCTGATAAGGCTGGTGATATGGTTGAGTCTGATATGAATCATGGCATTTTGGAATTTCCAAAGAGTTGACACTGTATGTATTATCAGTCAATAAGGCATGTTATCAGTTGATATATTTTTTTTTTTCCTTAAAGTGATTTCGATCAATTTTTTAGTACTTTTCACCAATATTTTTCAATTTAAAAAGTTTAAAAGTAAGTTCATCAAATTTAGAGTTTTTTGGAGTTTTTTTTCATCAATTTTGACTATTTTGAATTTCAACTCTAAGATAATATTAAATTTCAAGTTTCTTGTGAAAATAATTTAATAAAATAATATTCAAATGCTTATGGAATTCAATAAAGATGTGTTAGTATCATTCATTTAGTTTGTAGAGTGTGTGTTATATTTTTTAAAAATTTTAAAAAAGCTGGAATTTCTAAGATACTTCATATTTTTTTTACTTTCTTGCTGAAAAAATGATGAAATGATATATAAATGTTTCTACAACCAAATGAAAAGCCCTTAATGTGATTGGTAGAATTTTTGAGTTCTTTTTGTAATTTTTTTTTAAATTCTGATATTTTTATGAAATTTAATTTTTTTTATAATAAAAATTTATAAATTGTAATACAAGATACATGCCAATAAAGGATACTTGAGAACATGAATTAGGTGTTTCCTCGTATTGGTTTTCTTCTTTCTAAAATTTTAAGATATTTTTCAAAATTTTAGATTGCATCAAAATTTGGACATTTAAAGGGTCTAAAACTCCATTAAAACGACCATTATTTTTTTGAAAAAAAATGCTCATCCTCGTTCTTACACTTTTTCTTATTTTTTCCAAAAAAAAAAATTAAAAAAAGAAGAAGAGAGAATGCATTGGACGATTTATCGCCGATATGCTATCCATTGCCGATATCTTTGCATCATTGACGATACACATCGGGGGTCCCATTTTTTTATCCAGAGATGGGATCTTTTTGCATGTTCTGCATTATAATTTTTTATGTAACATTTTAAAATAGGAAGTGGCTTGAATTTGGATTTATTTGACCTTATCACATGAAAGGGCTGTTAGATTCATTAATTTTTTTTATCTATTAATTATATACTATTAAATATCTTCCCCAAGTGAAAGGTTGAAATTGCTTGACTTGCATTTAATTTATTGATTTTATGGCTTTCGTTGCATCACATGGCTAAATACTTATATAGAGATGAATATTTGTACTTCAGAATTTACAGATCCCCTTTCATATATTAAATGGTGAGCCTAAACTCATTCCATGTGCTATTCTAATCTGGCCACAGATGATCTCATTCCATTGGGAATGACCACATCTAGATTTTAAAATTACTTGATTTGGGTGGGGTGTTTAAGAAAATAAATTGGACCAAATCTAACCAAATTCAAATTAATTCAATTTTTTTTTTATTAATGTGCGGAAAATTCAGACACAATTCTGCTAAAACCCCCAAACCCACTGCCCTTAAGCCACAACAAGATTAGATCATAATGATTCAAACCGTAACCTCCTATTTCTTGAAGCGGGAGGCAACCAGTTGAATATACCATTAAATTAGATTTGGCCAAAGAGTCCTAGGCCTGACCAACACAATATATAAAGATCTTGTTCATTTGTCCTACTCCCAAATTCAGTAGTCTCAACCCCTCATCAAAACTCCAAAGTTCATGCTGCCCATACCCAATATGATATTAAAAGGAAGCCCACTTCTGTCTCAATTTCTAAAAAGAAAACAGTCTCTTCTATTTCTAATTTATAACAAATCTTAGGTAGGTGATATTAGAATGATTCACGAGGAATATAAGTTGGGTTGACTTGTATAAAATTTTCAAAAAATTCAAAATTAGATGAACCAGAAATAATCCTACAAGATACAATTTAAAAATAACTTTAATAGATGATAGATTAGAAGAATATTATATGAAGTGATTTGATTACACAAGTAGAAAACCAGTGGTAGAAGTGATAAACCATTGAGAACTCCAAAATTGATTAAGACAGAAAATACTTTGACGATGAATATAGATCAATATTTCTAGATTGAGGTTATATGGGTCCCATAGTTGATGTCATGCGTACAATGTTTTTTGGATGCAAAAACAAGAGGGCCTTCCCAACTGTGAGACATGGCATGGTCAGCTTTCACCCAAATGGTTTTCCAGTACAAAATAACAACATACTGTCCACTGAAAAATACAAATTTGGATGAAGGAAGGAAGCATAAGGGAAGGTGACATATCATCATCATCATCACATTACATGTGAATAAAATCATGAAATTAAATTAAATTTTCATTCCTTTCACTGATAAAAACAAGTTGATAAGTGAAAGAGAGAGCCCAAATGGCATATGAATACAAATCGTCATAAACTGGCGATTGGTGTGAATCTCGCCATCGACTTAAAAATACTAATAGTTGCTTGTGATATATATTGAAAATAACAATTAAATAAGGAAAATAAAAGATCGACTTTAGAGCTTGTGCCATTACGTTCGTCATCTTCGATTAATAACACTGTTTTAATGAAGAGTTTGAATATTGACAGGAACATTGATGGTTTTATAATAAGAGACATCAGATTTTTATTATTATATCCACTTAGAAATATTGTTGTGCCTTCTTGAAAATCCCTAAAACTTAAAAATTAAAAGAGAATTGCTAATTACAAATGCTAATTTAAATAGGGAGCGAGACATTGTCGTGCAACTTGAGTCAGATTAATCTCAATTCTAGCTTGGGATGAAAATATAGGTCAAAATTTGATATATCAGTTAATATTTGTTGAGTCTCCATCTTACTAATAAAAAAAATCGATAAATATTAGATTACCTACAAACTCAACATATTTTTCAATATTTTTTATATTCTATTTTTTAATAATAAAAACCTGGTCAAAATTTTTTTAGATCAAAACTCGACCGATCTCTATTCCCCTTAAATTTAAGCTTAACCCAACCTAAATTTTTTTTTTTCAACTCAATCAACCTCGCCCAAACACATTTTTCGAACCCCACACAACACAACCAACCTTTTTTTTTTGAATTTACGTGTGAGAAACCACGGGATACCCAGCGAAAAACTTTTACGGTGATACTCCTTACCCTAAGGGCACACCAGGTTAGTCCATGGGAGTTTGAACCCGTCACGTTCCGCTTCCTGAAACAGAACACAACCAACTGAACTACACCCGTGTGGTTCAATCCAATTTCAGGTCCAGTTGTGTTCAAGTCAAGCAAAATTAAAAACTTTAATAGAGATTACCGATAGTAGTAATATGCTTGTTTCATGCCGTTCTATGACAATAATCTTACTTTAGATTTTAAATGTACTAGTTCTAAATATTTTCTCAAATTCTTATTCTTACTGTAAAAAAAGAAACATACAGGTAAATATGCTATCACTGAAACGACCTCTTGTAAAGACCAATTCCATGAGATAACATATTTCATACATTAAAAATTCACAAAATACATAATTTAATTTGAGTTGGCTGGATTAGGTTCAACCTAAGCCCTTAATCTTAACCCAATTTCCAATTTAAATTGAAAGTTCAACCCAACCCAAGTTGCACCCCTTGCTAGAAAATAAATTTTAGAGATTTGGCTTGAACTTAAGGACTGACAGAGTTACTATAGAAAATTATTATTATTATTATTTGTTTGGGTTGGAAAGTGGGGATTTATTGTTTTACCTTTGTCTGTTGGCCAAGTTTTTTAAATAATAAATTGCAAAATTTAATTGATGAGTGCTCTGGACTGAGAGTTGGGCTTAAGCAACTATATGCCAATACTAATGCCAGCAACAAGCAGCAGGGTTATAAAATTAACTGTTCTCCATATAAGATCCTTTCTTTATAATGATTCCAAGTAGAAAGAATTATTAGATTTTGTTATTTCACAGTTGAGAGTCTCTCTGTTTTCCTCTCTAGGAAAATGAATTTCAATGAAAAGAAGACACTCAGAGAATTTTTTAATGGTTTGATTGGAATTTATTTTTTAATGTAATTTTTATATATTTGTTTATCATTATAATTTAAATAAGGAAATAGTGCATTGGATTGAGTCCTGTTCATTGAATGAGGTGGAAATTCAAGATTGGTAAGAATTAGATTGGGTCAACTGAAGTTGAGTTCTAGTTAATTAATAAATGGTTTAAGATTGGTTGCAGGTCAAGTACAAATTAGGTTGGATCATTCATTTAATAAATCAACTAGGTAGGGAGGCTTGCTCATGTCCGGAGGATTAGTCGGGTGCTCTAGTAGACCTAGATATTATTAGCATGTCCCACATCCCCTGTGGGCTTGGTATCTTAGAGTTTATAAATACATAGGCACCATCTCCTTATAAGCCGGTTTTTAAGGATGAGTTCGACCCATGTGTTATATCATGGTATCAAAGCAAGGTACCATAGAGATGAGTTGGGTTGGTATCTCTAGCCCAACGTAGAGGAGGAGAGCTGAGTGTCTCAAACCTTAGTGTTGACTGCTGAGGAGGAGTGTTTGCATGTCCCACATTGCCTCTGGACTTTGGAATATTAGGGTTTATAAATTCATGAGCATTTTCTCCTTATAAATTGATTTTTAAGGAAGAGTTCTACTTATATATTATATCAAATAGGGCTAAAATCGGGCCGGGTCAAGTTGGGTTTTTTTAAACTCAACCCGGCCCTAATTACTAATATATGGAACCCGACCTGATCCGACCCGAACTTTTGGCCCAGACGTCTTAACCCGACCCGACCCGAATTATAACCCAACTCAACCCGAAACCCGACCCGACCCGCATTTTGAACTTACTTTAGAGTTTAGCCTACCTTTTACTAGGTCAGGTCGGATTTGATCGAGTCGGATCGGGTTAACTTAAAAATCTCTCAACCCAACCCGACCCAAATTCAATACGGGTTTCTAATTTCTCAACCCAACCCAATCTGTTGACCCGACTTTCATTACCCGACCCGCATGATTTTGGGGTCGGGTCATGTGGGTTCGGGCCAAAACCCGACCCGAGTTTCACCCCTAATATCAAACATCATGATCATAAACAAAATGACAATGACCAATGTGGTGGTTTCGCTTTATGGGTTTTGATAATAATGCTTGCTTAGGGAGTGGAAAGAAAAAGTAGAGAATGGAGATTATAGCCGTTGAAAATCAATGGATTATCTAACTGATTTAATCATTTTAGTGAAGATTAATAGGTAATAGGTAATAGGTAATATGATGATAACAATGAATATTCTAGCCAATTAGCTTTTACCGGTTTTTATAAGAATGATAATTGATCAGGTTATTGCATCAAGAGTACAGAATGAAGATTGTATCTGTTGAAAAAAATGAATCATCTGATGTTCTGACCACTTTAATCATTGTAGTGAAGATTATTATTTTTGTCTTAGGTAATGGGTAACATGATGATAACAACAAACATTGTAGTCATTTGGTTTTATGGGTTTCGAATTTTGATAAGAATGATGATTAATCAGGTGAAAGCATCAGATAAGAGTAGAGAAGGAAAAAGAAAAAGCATGTCATCACTTTGACAATTTTAATAGAGATTACTTGTATGAATTGAAATGGACATTGTGTTGAGACGTGGCTCAAATTCCACATCCCAGCACCACGTGAAACCAGGAAGGATGAGATGAGGACATGGCATGACAGCAAGGTGTTGGTGCGTAGAGAATCCAACGGTCTTAGGAAGATGAGAGTAAATGGAAAGGTGGAAGGAGGTGGGAGGTATCAAGTTTGAGCCTATATGGCTTTATCGGGTGTGTCTTACTGGTAGTGGGTATCACTCGTAAGGGTTTTACATTGAGTTTTCCGTGGTTTCCCAAATGTAAATTAAAAAAAAAAAAAAAAAAGATAGGTAGGAACGTGTATTAGAAAAACGATAATGGTATTGTATTAGGGCTGAAAGTCGGGTCGCATAGGGTCAGGTTTCAATAAATCCAATTCAACCCATGTTAAAATTTATTAAACCCGTTTTCATTCAACCCAAATTCTAACCCGATTTACTCAACCCGATTCAATCCAAATTTCTGATCTGACTCAACCCAAGTATTGTTTTATAACTTGGTGCATTCGGGTCAGGATGGGTCGGGTCGAGTTACTTTTAAATTTCTCAACCTGACCCGACCACAATTTCATGTGGCTTTTATTTTTCTCAATCCAATCCAAGATATATAAATACATAACCCAAATCCATTGAGTTCTCGGGTCAGGTCATGCGGGTCGAGTTAAAATCCGACCCAAATTTCACCCATAGTATTGTCAAGAGTGTGCCGCATGCATTGAGGTCTATATCTTTTAAGATTAATTCACCTGTTCAACTTAACAAGCACATCTCTGTCATATTAATTTTGTCTATTATCTTTTTTTTATTATCCAACATTCTACACCATAAAATACTGCAGGTCTGATAAGTGTGATGTAGAACTCTTCTATCACATGAAAGTCAACGACCTTATCTATATTTTGCCCAGCGCAGTCCGATATGTTTTAGTTAACTATTTTTAAAACCCTTAGGCTGGATAAAGGCCACCTGACCCAGGCTTGGCTCAACCTGTCCCATCGAGTCCAAGCCTCTTAATTATTGGGGCCGGGGAATAACTCTTGTGGAAAATATTGTGGTCTTTGGACCTTTATACTAATAAGTTAGGCCTGTTTGATTCCATTTTTCTGGCCTTGAAGGATCACAGTAGGCAAGGAAACTGGGTTCTGGGCTCAGGCTACATGCACCACTCATGAAAGCGATGACTTCAGTTGGGTCTATAAATTTGAGAAGGTAAGAACGTAAACTTCACACCATTCTTGGCTTTGAAAAGTTGGGATTTGCAGGCTGGCCGTTGGAGGCTGGCCCATGATAATAAATAATTTTTTTTAATAGAAAATTCTTTATAACCTTTTTGAAATGAATATTTAAAGGTTTTTTTTTGAGTCACGGTTCAAGGGATTTCTATAAAAATCGGTAAGACTTAAAATAGATCGAGTCTGAGCGGTTTTTTTCAGTTTTATATGTAATAAGGGTTTTTCTTAAATTGATGTTTTAATATTTCAATGATGTTTTTGATATTTTCTTGATATTTGCCTAAAATCTTAGAATGCTCAAATTGGCAACACTCAAAAGTGTGGGCGTGTGAGGCATCTTTTGGCTGATTTTTGGAACTACATATCAAGCAACAATTCAAATTCGATGGCTAGAATCGTCTATAACATAATTATGATGTAATATTTAGTTTTTGAAATTTCTATTTATGATATAATAAATCCACATGGAATTTTTCCATTGGTAGATACTAGGATTAGCAACAAGCCCATTTAGCAATTCTTTGGGCGTGTGGGCTTGAAGGGTTAACAAGTTTAATATTTTATTACTTTACTTTCTAGATTTTAATTTCTTGAAACCCTATAAAAAATATGGGTTGGGAGACCATAGTAAACACAAGAATTGAATTGAAGTTATGAAGCTTAAAACTCTGGTTAGAGTCATGACAAGTGTGGCGAGTTCAAGTTTGGTTTCTTTTGAATTTTAATTTGTGTTTGCATTGAATTAATTTTAATCTTATGTTTAATGGCATGATGAATTCAAATTTCATGTCTTGCATTAATCCATCTTACATTAAAATTGGATTCCACATCGAAATTAATTTCATTAGAAGGTTCATGGATTTTCAATTTGATTTATTGTTGGATTTGATTTCATGCATGTGACATATGTTAATACTCTTCCACAACACTAAGGCCGTAGATATCTCTTCCCCTCCATGCATGGCTACATATACGAATCCAATCAATTCTTTGGTACTCCTACTCTGATACTATGTTAAAACACATAAGTAGAACCCATATTTAAAAACTGATTTGAAAGGAGAGAAAATCCATCTGATTTATAAACTCCAAAATCTCAAAGCACATAGACGATATAGGAGGACATGCTAATATGGGTATCCCTGTGTTTTAGAATGTCAAAGGTTTTATTGAGTTACGTTGATGACTTAAGATAAAAGGTTAGATTTTATACAGTCTATCAACTTAGAAACTTTTGGTGTATTTGGTTAAATCTCCACTTTTACTAATATATTAAAAACTCCTAAACTAATAAAATACAAAAAAATAGGTCCGTTACTCAACTCCATGTCAGGTTGCCTAGCTTAATATTTGTACATTTAAATCACGCATCATTGATAAATTTCAATAGAGACAAGATTAAGTCGATAAGTATATATGTAAACGTCATAATCCATATACATTAGATTTTTTTTGATAATCAAGGAAAATAACAAGACAAGGGCTCCCACAAATCCGAGAATGACTCAAACTGACTACCTCTCGCAGTCTCACTTTATACGACAGAAAATAACCGGTTAAACCACTTAAGATTGGCCACTAGATTGGTTGATGAAAGGTAATTCATTCAAAGTTGCTCAAGTTTTGAGCATGATACGATTGATACGATAGTGGCTGAAAATCGAGATTCGGTCTTGATTTGAACTTGAAGTGTCGGTTGGCTTTCTTGTATTGTCGTTTGCAGTTCTTGGATTATACCTTACCTGCATTCCCTCTTTCCAACAGCTGCCACAAATGAAAAAATATATTAGTAATAATAATAAAATAACATCGTTGTTGGCAGATCGACAAGTTTTACATAATGTACCCAAAAGACAGATCATTTTGGTTCCTTCTGTTACCGTATACAATATTTCTTTTAAAATCTCTTTCTAATTTCGATTAAACGTTATTAAATTTAATGGATATCGATTTATATTTATATCAATTTTATCAGATTTTTTTCTGTATATTTTGATTTTCTTTATTTGTATAAATATATTTTTCATAAATACAAAATATACACACACGACACACTAAAAAGATACCATCAAATTCGAGTGCCAATTGTACATTTTAGGAGGTTCTTTATCTGATAGTAGTATTTTTGCTGCATTATGAAGATTGCATCTTGAATTCATGGCCGGCTCGACACATGTTGATGTATAAGGCGAAAAATCTAAATGGAGCCTTTTTGGTATTTAATATATTATTATAAGTAATAATTAATTAATTTTTTATATATAATAATAAAATTATCTAAAATCTAATTTTCTTGTTTTTTGAGATGTAAAATTACTAATTAAATTTTTATATTCATGTTTTGTTAAAATATAATTGTAAATATGGTTAATTCATTTAGTCTTTAAATTAATGAAAAATTAAAATGATCTAAATTGAAAGGTTAAAGAATAATAGAACATGACACTTTGAAAATAAGAGAATTGATGAATGGTTAAAATGTCCTCTATTATTCTACCATCTCACCAAAGATCTCTAAATTAAAAGTCACAGCATAATTTGTAGAGAGGAAATATATTGTTAAATAAAATTTTATAGACACAGACTTAAACCAAAAGAAGCACAAAATACTTCAAAATCCCAACCCTACAAATTCACAAATCAACATCCATAGAAAATGCAAACAATACCAGAAATGGCTAGGAGAATCCCTTGAAATATATTCCACTCATCTAAAGTACTTTAATCAATTGCTTATTTTATCGATAGAAGAGGCCCCTCTTGACTCTTGAGTACTTGAAATTACTGATTTTTTCTAGCTTTGTAGCCCTTCTATCTCTTTGCCAACATATGTAATTTTTGAAATATTTGATCCACTTATTAGATGAAAGATCCTTTAGGTCTATGATCAAAACTGGAGATCTTCAGTTGAATGATTGAATATTTTCTAAAACTATGTCCTAACTCTCGGTGAATACCTCTACTAAAACTAGTCTCATTTCAATTGTAAAGTATTTATTACCAAATATCTTATCATAATTCAAAAAAGAAAAAAAAAAAACTCTTGACAAGTCCCTCAAAAATTGAGTACTTTGCATTTCCTCCCATTGCAAATGGTTTTACCATTTTTCATCTAAGTCAAAGAGGCTTGACATGTCCATTTTTCCACATGCTCTGTCTCTCAATCCCATCCACTCCACCATGCAATCAAAATAGGAGTGGGGCCTTTTTCAAATAAGGGCCTAAGGTCCAGACCTAACTTGCCTTGTAGTTAGGCTGGACCTGAACATGCTTAGTCTTGTCCCCTTTTCCACATGCTCTGTCTCTCAATCCTATTCAGTCCACCATGCAATCAGAATAGGAGTGGGGCCCTTTTTAAATGGCGGCCTAAGTCCCAGGCCTAACTTGCCTTATAGTTAGGCTGGACCTGAATATCTTAGTCTTGTCCCTTTTTCCACATGCTCTGTCTCTCAATCCCATTCAGTCCACCATGCAATCAAAATAGGAGTAGGACCCTCTTAAATGGGGGCTTAAGGCCCAGGCCTAACTTGCCTTATAATTAGGCCGGGCCTGCTTGAATTAAGATATTTGTGACGTTGTTTTTCAACAACTTTCATAGAAAACATTTGATTTTCTCAGTAATCATCATATACTTTTTCCTTGATAATTAAGAGAGTTTACATAAATAAAAATATAATTTTATTAATTTAGTCAGAGTGTGTTTTGTAGTCTTACATAAACTTTGTAGTTTACATAAATAAAAAAATACTTTTTCATGCTTGGACCTTTCAATAAACTCATCACATCTTGAATTACAAATTTCAATCCAAATCAACTTTTCAGTTTATCAGAAGACCAAAAAATTTTAGACAGTAGTAGACAAATTTTGGCCATTTTGACATAATTTAAGCAAATACAGTTTTACAGAAAATGGACCAGTATTACCACTATTTGATTTTTTGACTTGGCAGAAATCAAGAAATTTTGGCCAAAATTTATAACTGAGATTATATTGGGCAAAAGTGTATTTTAAAAAATTAATTTAAAACTCTTAAATATTGAAGAACTTTAGCATTTCAAAGGAGAAAACCTTTGGTAGTTGTTGTTTACATGAGTGTAGCTCAACTGTTAGACCGTAATCTTCTGCTTCAGGAAGCGAGAGGTGCTAGGTTTGAGCTCCCATGGCCTTTTCTAATACGCGCCCTAAAGGTCATGGATATCAGCCGTGGAGTTTTACATTGGATTTTCCACATATAAATTCAAAAAACAATGTCCACTTTTTCGCCATCAGTTCAAAAGCATTGCATAATAACACTTTTAAGTACTATGATTGAGTCACTGAGTTCCTATTACTGATTCTATAGATAGAAAATCACTTTAATATATTTTAATATTTATAAAATTTTAAGGATTTGTAAATCTTGAATTTAATTCAGTGGTAAATATGACTTTAAATAGATTCTAAATTATGCATTTTCACAAATAAAGACAAATCAGCAATACGTGTCTTGGAACTCTTAATATACTCCACTATACATTAATCAATGAAGGCTTCATTAAATCCAACATTTTGTTACATTAATCTAATAGGCTTTGGCTTCTTCCCATGAGACAAATTTGACCCAGTCATACTCTTAATTAGCATTGTATGATTTATGTAATCCTGTCACATTTCATATTATCTCATTAAATCATTGGATATGATGTGCATGCTCCACACCACCCATTTAAACTTGATACCTAATCATTGCACATGCATAGTATCAAATCCATTGCATTGGTCTTTAGATAAATAAAATAAAATAAAATTGTCAGTGGGCTATGGAGGAATATGTTTATCAAAATCTTCTAGCTCACTAGTAGTGAATTTTTGTTAATCTAGATTAATTTGGCTCTCAGACCAACTTCAACTTAAATTTATGAAAAAAAAACATTTTTAATAAAAAATAAAGAGAAGAGACTGTTTGTGGGTGGTACTTAATTAAGTTTATATTGAAATTGTTTGATGACTTGTTACGTGTATGATGGGTTAACATGAGATGTGGGTACTTATTATGAAATAGAATAAAGAGTTTGATTTTCTATGTTCTATTAACTTTAGAGTTTTTTGACTTATTAGGTCAAATCTCTAATACTTAATAAACCAATGGTACCATATACTATGTCCACATCTTGGTGAGAGCAATGTAGGCAAAGGGCTATATCCCTTTAGTGTAAAAGGCATTATAGAGGTGGAAGGGGCCATCCGATAGAGAGATGTTAGGCAGGAGTTATGGCTGAAGGAATCATTATCATATGTTTGGTGGGTCTCAATTGCGTCAACTTAGTATTGAATACTTAAAACTATAAAAAATGAGACAGTAAAAATTATCAAGTTTTTAATAAAAATGAGTTATGGTGTTTTTTTTTAATTTTTAACATGGATATCCTCATCTCATACTGGATATGAGACTAATCTTAATGTATAAACCTTCCAATTCACAAACACTAGTTGAATTGATGGAGAGTGACCCAGAAGAATTGAGCGTAAATCGAATTTAAGACCTCATTTCATGATACGTCTTGACCATCAGACAAACCTCCTTGGATTGTAGGGATTTGGGAAAACTAGGGTGGTTGTTTTGAGAAGAGAAAGAGCATCTTTTTCTTCTAGGGGAAGGGGTCTAAAATATGATACTAACCATGTGTGGAAAGGAATCCCGACGTAGGCAATCTTCGTCTCTTCCTTCTGCTACTATTCCTTGAATCAGCACTAGAAATAGATTCTCCCATGTGCTCCAACACACACACTCACCATTCTCAGCCTCACTCTCTCTCTCTCTATATATCACTCCCATTTTCCTACAAAACCCCACATCAGAAATTGCTCACCATCTGAACGAGGGAGACTGAAATGGGTTTTACAGAGATGATCAGAGGATGTTCGACGAGACGACGCTACAAGAAGCTAACCAACGATGAAGACGGCGTAGCGGTGAGGGTGAAGAAATTGAATGGAAGAGTGATGAAGATGAAGTTGCGGCTGTCGGCATGCAAACGATTGAAGTGGAGGGGCTTGACGATGATTGTAATGCCAAGAAGAGTAGCTGGGATCTATGCCGACATTGCGAGTAGAATGAAAATGGAGGGTGTCTATCCCACCATCACTTTCTCTTCCCAGTGGGGACTGCCGGTTCTCACTCAGGGCCGGCCCAGGGCATAGGCGCCGCTTAGGGGGCCAGACAGAAAGAGGCCCACACACTTAAACTCCTTAATATACCAGTCACAACTCCGTCTCGACCCCTAAGATTTTCGAGGATCTCAGGCCGGCCCTGCTCTCATTCCTTCACCAACTAGAAAGGTCTCCTGCTATTCCTGACGCAGAATCATTATAATCCACAGTCCATACAATACAGATGGATACAGGAAAGCAAGGCTTGCTTTCACCCTTTCTTTTATTGCTCTAAAATGAAATTGTTCATGCTCTGTATTGTATGGTTCAATGTTGCTTCACCAATTTTCACCATTCTTTGCTCATTAACCGATTTCCATTTGCTGTTAAAACTTAAAAGTGTTCTGTGCCTTTTGTGTTGATTTTTGGCTCTTTGTAGAGGAATCCCTATGAGCGAATCCCCTTCAAAGTGTCGACTGCAAAAGTGGCGACTTACTCCTGTCTCTGTTCTCCCTGACTGTTCTATTTGTGAACCGGTTCATAATGAATTGTTGTAAATTTTCGAAATCGAAGCTCTCGAATGAGAATATTGACCAAATGTAAAGAGTAAAAATTGATCAGTTTTTTCTCATTCAGAGGCTTAGATTGAAAGTTAATACCAACTTTTGTAAACTACAACTTTCCACACCTCAGGGTTAGGGAAGAGGCCCACAACCCCAACTCAATGGGCCAAGCGACCCATTATGTGTATTTATGCATGGCATTTGGAGATTTTGTGAAGCTCACATTTAATCTCTTGAGAAGATCCATGTTAGAATATGATGCTTTTAAAAAATAGATTTAACTGGATGACTTTATAATATAATTATAAAAACCTCAAAAATCAATGTCAGATAACGGTACAAATTTTTTTTTTTTTTTGAATGGTACAATTTTATCATGTTTTAATCTAATGGTGGATATTTCTTGAGTAGGAAATACAATTGGGTATTTATAATGTGGATACGTTAGGTACTTGTGCTCAACTAAAAATTTGGACACCTCATAGTGAGGCCCACCCGGCCTAAGTCGATGGATGGGTCAATGAGATTTTTTTTTTTGAATTTACATGTGAAAAATTGTAGGAAACCAGTGTAAAACCTCATGGGTACTTGAATAAGATACTTATAAAAATACCAGGGATTAGAGAAGTTGGTGGGCTCATGTCGATTAGACAAGTAAAACTATATTTTTAGGCATCCCAGTTGTCTGGTTTAGATTAGAGTTAAATTGGGTAATGATGTTATTGACAGGATTTAGGAGGGTGTAACAATAAAAAGGATGTGATTGGGGCACCATTTATTTAGCCTTGAAAGGGTGTAATAGAAAAGGAGATCTTTTAAAAGAAATCCCTTCTTCTATTTAATATTTACTTTAAACTTTTATTCTTATTTATATTTTAAAAAGTTCTTACTTGTTTATATGTTGTTGGAATCATTTGTATGAAGTGAAAATTGGTTCAAGATAAATTTGAAATTATTTAGAAACCTAAATGTTGATCTTTGAAGATGTAGGTTTGAAGCAAGATTCGAAGTAAGGTATTCACAAAAGTTTGTTAGTTAACTAGAATCAAATTTACACCATTTTGTATGATTGTTTTTGAGAGGATGCTCTTCTTTAGTGTTTTCCTAAAAAGGGTATGCTTGAAATACATTCTCGAAGAAATGGATTTTAAAGATAAACATTAAAGTTAAATTTCGACCCTTTAAGCACTAGTTCAAGATTTTATACTAGAGAACTGTTTTGTCATTCAACAAATAATATAACAAATTTATATCTTCTATGAATTGAATTTAGGTGTCAAGTATCTATTGAAAGTTTGTACAACGCCTGTTATCAAAGTATAAAAATTGTTATATATATAATTCATGATGGTAGAAGTACTTTGGATTATCTTTAAGAACTTAGGGTATCTTTTTATAAAGATCCAATAACAACTTGACATCTAGAAACTAAGATTTCATACTAGCTTTCAAGATTAAAGGCTATCAATTAAAGTTCTCTATAAAAGGCCTCATGAGTCTGCAAAGGAAGGATGTTTCAAAATTTTGAAAAGAAGCGATTTCTAGAGTTGTTAGGATTTACCTCGATTTGGTGTTTAGTCGATATAGAAGTTTCTATTTCAAGATTAGGAAACTTCTTAATCCTTCTCCCACTTCTATATTTAATATTTTCGTTTGAAAAACCCTCTATAAAAATAGAGGGACTTTCATTTGTAGGTGTGGGTGGCCCTATTGGGCACCACTATGAATGATTTGTATGAGAGAGAATCTATGAGGAAGAGATATTTGGAATAAGAATTTGTATTTTGTAAACCCCTTTGATTATAGTGGAATCGTTTTGAGTATTGTCTGTGGATGTAGGCTCCGGTCGAACCACGTAAATTCGTTTGTGTTGATTGAATGTGATTGATTTGATTTGAAGATCAGGAGTTTCATTTTAATCGTATGAAGGTTTGTGAGAGCTGAGAGTGCAATGGACTTTAGAGATTTTCTTCTCAATTGTAATGATGAATGAAATCAAGTGTTAGGCTTTAAATTAGATTGGGTCTATTTCTCCATGCATCTAATAGCTCATCCATTTGATTTTTATTTGCATTTTATATTTTCGCGTGTGTTGTGCCAATACGAGTGTAACGCCGTCCCGTATTAACACGATCGTATTTTTTGTACCCCAGTGACAGCATAAATTGTAAGGCTAAAGCAGTAGACAATTCTAATTCTTTTTACTCTGCTTATTGCCTAATCTAAGGGATCTTGAGAAAATTGGATACAAACAAAATTTCCAATGACTTTTGTTTCTTAATTGCTATCTAAGCGTATAAATCAACCAAACGAATCCCCCCTTTTGTAGTTTTGAAATACATTAGGAGCTTGGTATTGGTTAGCATCTTATTAGACCAGCAAAGTTCCTTTTGGATGCTAACCCTACCATGAAATGCACGTAGTAATCTCTGAGACTTGTGACTTGGTGCAAAAGGAGGCCACCCATCACCTTCCTTGCCTTCATCAGACTCTTCTCTTGCATCTCCTTCTCCATAGACATTTCTTCTGGTTCCTCTGCTATGGTTGCCAGTCCACTCTTCAATATCTCTTCTATTCCCTTGAGGGACTCTGTCCTCAGACTTTTACCCAGAGAGAATGGAACCAAGCAAGGTAACTTAGACCCCTTCTTCTCCATTTGGAATTTGGATGCTGAGAAGTTCTTTCTTGTTTCGCAAAATTAGTGCATTGCCAGTGTTTTATATACTGAATTCCAAGTAGAATGCTTCAAAAAGATGCCATTTCTATTCTCTAAACTGCTTGGTTTGGTTTGAACTATGAAGTGGTTGACAAGGTCAAGGCCAATAAACTAAAGCTGGTGGACTCGCTCCTTTAAACCACGAGAGGTTTAGACAAATGATGATGACATGACTTGCCTGAATTGAAGTTTTTTATGTGTTACCAATTTTTAAACATTCCTCTAAATTCACACCCATTCTCCTGAGAACAAATCATATGAATTTTACACTAAGAATGAGCCTATAATTCTAATGATAAGAATGATTTCAAATGATATTATTTGAGATAAATAACGTCTACCTCTTAAAATTCTAAGCTCTTAATTAATTTCTAAATGCAAAAATGTGTATGTGATGTCTCTGCACATCCCACGTCGCTTAGACGGGTGATGTGGGAGGGGTATATTAGAGGAAAGTCCCCATCTTCTAGTGTGAGGCCTTTTGGATATGACCAGATGGGTCATGGTCCAAAGTAAAACTGTGCAAGTCTAGATGTTGTCCAAATCGGACAATATCACACTAGGAAAGTAGAGTAGAGATTATTATAATATATTAGTGTATGTTCTTAAATTTTGTAAAATTGTTAGGTCTACGATTGGATTTATCAAATGAGAGGAGTACGAAAAACTTTATAGATTTTTCAATCAATTTTTTTTCATTTGATCTATTAATTGATGGGTCTAACTATTTTACAAAATTTAAAGAATACATAAATATAATTTTGTAGTTAAAATTTAATGAACAATTTAAATTAAAAAAAAAATAGATTTCACATATTTCAAATGGCTCGTAATTTATGGAAAAGGTACAGTTGCTGCCAACAAAAACAAGAGTTTGAATGGTTCTTACCATTCCTTAAAAAAATAGAAACATGGTAACACTACTCGTCATACCATTACCATTACCACAAAAAATTAAATAGGCCATACCGAATCCCTGCCGGCTAACATTTAAAATGCATTGGATGCTCAAGGTCTGAACTCATTTAAACACTCATCAAAATAAACCGAAGACTTGGACCGGTCTCAACCCCGGCCCCGGCCCAGGCCCACAGCCATGAAAATTGAAACATGTAAGGCCTCGGATTTTTATATTTTTAAATATGATTATAGAGCATTATAAATTAAAAATTAAGATCAAAAGTGAATGATTAATAAATATATTGAAATTAATACTCACTTAATTAATAATTTTGATAAACATAAGTTTAATGGCTAAAAATGTTCTTTGATTCTTTAATTTTATTTTTAAAATACCTTAAAATTAAATCTTCAATATGATGGAGTTTATTGATCCACATAATATTTGAAATGAGAAAACTTTTTTATTAATTTACTGAATTAACAGAATTATGTTGGTCTAGCATTTCTGCTAAGGTGGCTGGCCCACCTTATCTAACATTTTGTAGAAATTGTTTTATTTTTCTTTATCTTGGCCACATGTGGATATTCTTTGAGTTGGGCATGGCATGTACTGTACTCAAGCTTAAAAAATTAAAATACTCGACCTGATTTCAATTTTCAAATACCATTAATACAAGTAAACTATCCATGTATTATGTTTTTTTAAGTACAGAATTTATTTTCTACATTCAGAATTACATACTTCAGCTTATAGATTTTTTTTTTTTCTCTTCTAATTTCAAAAGGAGTTAAAATATAATAAGTTAAATAAAATATGATAAACTCACCCAACTCGATATCTCATCTATCTAAGTCTCCTTGGATGGGTTTTTTCAGGCTTTTGAATAACCTCAGGTTGCAAACGTCCACTCCCAACTTGAGTTCCAATAGCAACAAGGGAAGGTTAATCTGCAAAGGCTTCCTATTTTTCACTTCCAACTGTCAATTACAAGAATTTGGAAGATTAAGGTTAATCGTTACAGTCCAAATTCAAGTCCTACAAACATCGAATAGGATAACTGTTTGATTAACATAATTTGTCAAAGTTAAATATAAATCCAATCTCAAATTAATGAGATAATTGACTTAAATAATGATGATAATTATAAATTATACTCGTATTTTTTATATCAATTGCAAACTCCAGTCAACTAGCTTCTTAAATATCTAATATTTTATTCAGTGTTAAAGAGTGATGATAAGAAAACACATAAACGGCAAAGACAACCATTAAAAGTACACAAGCCAACATATAAAAATAGGATAGTAATTTTTGCACTCCAATTTTCTCGAATAGCGCATTCATTTAAAAAGAATTTTTAATTACTCGTATTTCTCTCAGCCCTCTTTTTTCTCTTTCTTAAAAACAAAGAGAAATTTGAAAATTTCTTTTGAAGAAGTGTAACATGGGAGGAAATGATAGTTCAGTAGTGACCTTTGAACCAAAGGTTCAAATATCGTCGATACATATCGTATCGGTCGATATATATCGATTTTTTTAAATCGAGTAATATCGGCCGATACGATAAGTATCGGCCGTACATACTGAATATCGGTCACAATATCGGCCGATATTCATAAATATCGATATTTAAATTTTTTTTTTTTTTAAACACCGATACGGTTTTTCGCAGTTTTTACACGGTTTTTCGCGGTTCAGGATTTACGGTTCTAACGGGTGTTTACGATTTTTGCGTTTTTTGCGGTTTTTCACGGCTCGTCACGATTGGTCACGGTTTTTTGCGGTTTTTTCACGCTTCCGATATCGGAGGAGAGAGAAAATGCCGATATCGGTATGAGAGATAAAATTACCGCCCGATATATCGTCCATATCGCATATCGGCCGATATTTACATATCGGTTGATATATCGGCCAAGCCGATCTTTGAAGCCTCATTTTCTACTGTATCTCCTTTAAAATAAATTTTCAAATTTATTCTTATTTTTAAGAAATAAGAAAAGAATTGAGAGTAGAAAAATAGAGACAAATTTAGAAAGTAATCTTCCCACATAAATTTTGTTTAATTCTCATTTTACCTTTTGAATCAACTCGTCGAACTCTTTAATTAAACAATAAAATAGACCATATAATAAAATGCTTGTTAAATTATATAAAATGTCAAAGAACGACTAATATTTAAAAAAGGTGCGAAAAGAAATATGGCCGCAAAAATCATTACCTATATTTTACTAGTTTGTTTCGCTGACGTGTCTCAGAAGAAACCAGAAAGCACTAAAGGCCGCTCCCCAAGTCACTGATCAGAATTGACAAGCAAGCCTTTCGATTTTTCATGCCTGTCTAACCAGTATATTGACACGTGTCTATTTAAAAGCAACATTTTAACTACAATCAATATTAGGTAAAATCCGTTGACAATGAAATATGATCTGAAATTCTGAATGAGTGTGGCAAACCAGCTGTACCCATGCATACGTGTCACCCTATGACTTTGTAATCAATCCAAACAGCAACAAACAATGGCATTCACTATGTTCATTGAACTCATCTAATTATGTATTAATGAGTTTAAGTTAATTATTTAATAAATAAGTCTTAAATCCTCTCTTTTTAAAAAAAAATTGATTATCATATTAGGTTGGTCGGATTGATTGTTCATTTTACACTCATAATAATTGATTAAATAGTTTAAATATTGGAGTTGTGTCAACCTGCATTAACTAGAAACATTATTTTAATTGAGATTTTATCAAATTTATAAATAGTGGACTATTTGTTGGCATGATTCTGTGAAAAAGTCAAAGTGATCAAATTATGTTACTTTTGTGACATGTAAAGTTAATAAGTCGGTCCTGAAAAACAATTATCCTTACTTATTTTAGATAAAAGATATATTAACAAGAATCATTCTTAGTGTGGATCTATTCCTTTCTCACATCTATCTATCTTCGGTGAATTGCATCTATCTCTCTTATTATATCAATTTGTTTTTTAAAGCTAATTTGAATAAACTAATAAATTTGAATGTCTTAAAAAATAGTTTTAATTGTCAAACTAAGATAGAAATTTTTTAAGCATCACATACAAATCAAAATCTTTTAAACTCACCGATTCATATGTGTCTAAATGGGGCCACTGGGTCATTGATAGATAATTATTAGGAGGCACAAACTTCGTTCAAGCGAATTAATAAAAAAAATATAGCAAATGTTTTTTTTTACAGAAATTTGTATTTTTAGATACTAATATAAACAATTTCAATCATAACCTTCAAAATCACAAAATCTACATTTAGACATTTTTTCACAATTTCTCTGTTTTTAGATAATAATATCATAAATTGAACTAAATTCTTCCAATTGATCAAATCCCATTTCAAAATCTCTTTTCCTATTCTAACTATTTTTTGAACAAATTTTAGATTTTTATAAATTAAATATTTCCAACTCACTAAATCCATCCTAATTTCTTTCTATTTTTAATTATTTTTTTTTATAAACTTTATCTTTTTTATTTATACATAAAAGCAACTGATAAATATTTATTGATCGAAAAATCAAAATTTATTTTAATGCCACTTCAAAATGCGTGTTTATAGATGTACTAAAATAATTTGACATGATGAACTATCACAATTGAAATATACTTTTAGGACCCACTTTGTTGGATTTGATGTAAAGATGGCAACATAAAAGGTTCTTCCTTGAAGTTTCACCTTCTTTTCCTATTCCTTAATTTTTAAACTTTTAAAAAATAATAGTTCATACTCATTAAAATTTAAAGACCTAGATTACATGGCTTAGATGATCAATTGATGGTGAAAATACTTTATATTTATATAATCACTTATCAAATGAATTTAAATTTATAGAGTTTAAAATTAATCTATTAATATATCTCGCTAGTGTGTCTCATTCGCCTAATGCATTCTCTTTTTAACTTTTGTGAAAGTATTAGGAGAGTAGAAATAGAGGCTAAAATAGCTATATAAAGATATTTTTCTTTCTTATTTTTTGTGTTGTCGTTGTGGGTTGAATTTTATGATGATCTTTTATTATTCTTGTAGATTTTTTTAATTCTTATCATTTGTTTTCGGAAATTGATTTGAACACTGATATTTTTTTTTACGAAAAAACACTGATAAAAGAATATTTTATGAAAATTATCATTTTAACCTCTATTATCATTCAATTCAGACTTGAGAGAGAACCCTCACACGCTCTCTTCCAACCAAAAATAAACGCTTCTTTGCACCAGCAATGAGATAACCATCCAATAGAGAGCGTGGAAACTTTGCCGGAATCATAAACTCCAGTCGGCAATGTCTTATCCCTATATATCAGTTGCAGCAATGAGCAATCACTTTAAATGATTTGTCCAGGCGATCAACAACCATGATCAATTGCCTCTGCTGATTGTAATGGATGCTTGGCAACGTTCTCAACGTTTAAGGGGGTTGCAAACTAGGGTCTTGACTGTCAGCCCATCTAAACCAGAAAAGCAAGCAAGTCCACCTGAAGAACCCACCAGCCAAAAATGCCCACTCAGGCAGAAAAAACAAATGGAATTTTGTACCAGGATTTCAATGGCAAGCTGAAAACAGAGCATTGTGGGTCTTCAAATGAAAAATACCTTCTACTCGACATAAAGTGAAACATAAAATATGAGAGCATAAGCATAACATGGAATATCAAAAGAAGATCTTCTTTATCAACACATCAATCTTCTTCTCAACCCATATTCATAACGATTTAAGGAGTGGGCATTAACCCCAGTAAGCTTCTTGATCCTATTCTTCTCAACATATGCAGTAATCTCAGGAGCATGACTTGACGCACTTGCTGATCTTATCAAAGCAGTGCTCTGTCTTCTTCTTTTGTTTGAGCCAAACCAGACCAGCTTCTTTCTCATACCCACACTCTGTGATGTCTTTCAAAGGGACAAGTCCCCTGGGAAGGCCTACTTCTTGGATCTCTCTTGGCAAATCTCATCTCCATGGTAACTCTCAGCCTTTGGCCCGTGTTTCTTCTGTAACTAGAGCCATTTTCTTCTTCTGGTAGACACTCTCCTAAATCCTAAACCCATTTTCCACCGTTTGGATACCTGTTCCCATTTCTTGGAGGTACCGAGGGAGCGGGAGAAGACAGAGGGAACGAGCAAACGCGAGAGAGAGAACTTTTCGGATTCTCTAGACGGGAAGAGAGGAGAGAACTCTCTGAATGGGAACAGAGGAGAGGGTACCGAGAGAGTAAGAGAGACAGTATAATTAGAGGGTAAAAAAGTAATTTGCATAAAATAATCTTTCCTCAGTGTTCCCTTTTATTAAAATCTCTGTCATTGTCCAAATCAAATCCTACTACTTTTTTTTTTTTTGAAATTCTTACTTTTTTAAAGTCACAAGTATAGATTTTGAGAATCAGTATCTGCCCTCACATAACAAGTGAGATTAAATTTAACTCGAAAGTATAATTATAAAAGCTAAATTCAACAATGAATTGAACTTGATCTAATGATGAGTATATTTTAAAATAAATTTAATTGAATATAGATCTAATTTATATTAAAATAATAAGTATGGAGAAGAAAATTAATATAAAAATCAGCCCTGCAAAAAGAAAGTGACTTAGCTCAAAACAAGCCGATTTACAATGGGTAGTTTCTCTCTGAGGACAAAAACAATTTATATAATTATAATAAGTATGAAAGAGAAGAATAATATATCTTTAATTTTTTATACTATAAAAGTGTGAAGTAGATTTTTTGGTCATGGCATAAATCATTGTAGTAGTGCAAGGACATATTAATCTATGCAAAAGTTGAAAAAATGTTTAAAATGGTTAAAAGTAGGAAAATCAATTTTGAGTTTGATTGATGAGTTTAAAAGATTTAACATATTATTTTGAAATTAAAAATATAAAATTTTCTGCAAAAAGCTAAAAATAGAAAAAAGACATTGATTTGGTAAGTTCAATAGTATTTAACTATCTTTGTCATTTTAGTATTAAAAATATAAAAAAAATATACAATTTTTGTTAATAAAGAGACCCTAAGTATTTATTTGGATGATGAACTAAGATAATTTAATCATCTCCTATCATATTATTATCTAAATATATAAAAAATATAAAAAATAAATTATACGATTATGTTTGATAGTTTTAAATATCTAACATAGTTTTATGTTAATATTTATTAAAAAATTATGTAAAAGAATTAATATAATAAAACAGTGATCTACTATTATTATTTTTTTCAATATCTTTCGCGCTAAGGTGCGGGCTTCTAACTAAGATGAAAATAAGTCATTAGAGGTTTGGTGATCTTAGTCAGTACGAAAGGGTTTCAACTTTCAATTAGCAAGTGATAAACTGATAATGGGATAGGAGTATAGGACTGTGCATGGATATGAATCCCGTGCTCCGCCGGACTACCAAGTAATGCCTCGGTTTAACTGAACGCGTGGAAAAAGAGAGTTCTTTCACGTTTCACTTTCTCATTTCTCCCTCTATCTCTCAAAATACAAATGGGGATGCTTAATTACTCTTTAAAAAAGATTATTAAGGAGCTTCGATTTCTTCTTCTATAAAGATTATTAAGGAGATTTGATTTTTTTTTTTTTTTCTGTATTTGATTTGATACCATGTCTGGTAAGGAAGGACCAAAAGAAGGAGGACAAGGTGGGGAGGATGGGAGGAAGCAGAGGAAGACTAATAAAAGAAGTAGAAGGGCAAAGCAGATGGTTTTGTTTCCTTTGAATGGATTGAAGAAACTCCACAGAAACAAGAATCCGACGTCTGCTGGGGAAATTTCCGGTAAGGGCTGTCTCTTTTCTTGTTTGCGGCCCACTGCCTCTGGTTCTTCTCTTAAATCTAACCCAGATGATCCCAATGACCCCGAATTCACTTTCGACCGTTTGAAATCGTTGATTGAAAAGAACGATTTCTATGCGAAGGAATGCAATGTACATTTGTAAATTTCCGACTTATGAGGATGAGGCATCATTTAAAGGCTCTATTTTTTTTGAATCTGCGAACTGATGATGATGATGATAACATTTTCTGGTTTCCAAATCTATTACCCGATTGGATTGGTTTCTATTTACGTGCACCGTTTTTGTGCTTTCATATTCGTTTGATCTCTCTTTGGATGAGCAGTTGAAGTAAAGCTGCGGAAATTGGGCAAAATGATGGACCATGAATTCCGTAGAGAGAATTGAATGGATGAACAGAGAAAGGGGAATCCATTTATTGGATTGTTGCTCGTGATGATTGCACAAATATTTGAAATTCAAACAGATATTGGCTCTTCCACTTTGCTACCATGGATCCCGGTCTTGGCAGTTTCTGATTGATATGTTTGCTTGCTTTATGTGGGTTTTATAATTTCTCAAATGGATATCAGAAAATTACTTTTGTCTTGGATGTTGTGGATCATCTACCCACGGATTGTATCCATGTTCCGTCGATCTTAACTCATAAATAGACGTTTGTAATATATAACATGAAGTACATGCACTTCAATGTACTGAGAAGGCAGTCATCTACTTGGGGTGCTTCAGAAAGAACTTACTTGTTACAGTTGGTGGGAAGTTCTTATGAGAATGAGAGTTTCTTGAATGCTTTTGTTAAAATTGAAGTGGAAGGAGAAAAAAGAAAATCAAGACATTTCAGTACTTTGATTTCTTACAAGGAACTGAGTTCGCCATTTGTTTCATCTTTCATTTAATTCCATTTTTCATTATTTGATTCAGAAGCTCTCAGGCTTGAAAAGGATTGTTCCTCATCTTCTTGGCTTGGAGTAAGGCTAAAGGGGATTGTATTTTCTGCCTTCTACCAGTAAGTCCCGTAGGGAATGAGTTCCAATTATGTCGTCAGGGAATCAATGGACGATAGAAGCATATGTTGAGACCAAGCTATAAATTATGGAGAAGAAGCTGTGAAACTTGTGCATTATGACTTTAGATACTGGAGATGAAACCAAGTTGATGGAAGTGGGTTCTAAAGAAACACAACAGAAAGCAGAGTATTGAGGACCAAAAGTGGAAGATTTCCCCAGTACAAGTAAAATGCTGATATCATTGAAGTGAAAGTGTTAGAAATCAGACTTATATTTTCAAAGTCAATGTCTGGTTGGATGCATCCAGAGGCAAGAGATGGCAAAGTATTCTTCAATTGCTTTTAGAATTGTCTAACATCTTGCAAAACTGAATACCATCACTTCAATACATTGCTAATTGGCCGATGGGTTTTTATTTTGGTAGAGACTAGAGAGGTATGCCTTGTAATAAGAGTTGTACAATAGGTTGCTTTCGCAATTGATTTTTTTAATTACATTTGTTGTGACAGTGTATGAGCATTTTTTTAAGATGTCTTCAAGCAATTGACTAACATTCCTCTAGCCTGCAATCAGATGAAGTCATCTGTTTTTTTTCTAATTTCAACCTTAGTGCAACTGGTTATGGTTTGTCAAAAAAATGAGAAACAAATAGAGAAAATGCAATCAAGCAATCCACAAGAACACTAGCATATTGGTGGTTTACAAGTTTGGATTACATTCATGGGCAATTAGGCAAAGAGAAATTTAATAAATCAAGGAGAAAATACAAAGATGTGGAGAGATCTTACCAACGAGAGTCAACACGGGTGTAGCTAAGTTGGCTTGAGCGTCTAGGAATTCACTAGAGGTCTGGGGTTTGACTCTCTCTGTAATTAGCTGATACATGAGGCTTGCGGGTTATTTTATGTGTCCATGGGATCAATCTTACCTCCAATGTGGGGTGGAGATACCCATGATATTAAAAAAAAAAAAAGGATCTTATAAACAAGAAGAAGTTTCATCATTTCTTTCTCAAGGCTTTTCTAATCAAGCTACAAACGGCTTATCGGCAACACTGTCAAAATGCCCTCAAACCACCGTCGAGAAAATCCCCACTTGAAGCTCTAACATTATGCTTAAGAAAAACACCTCTTCTCTACCACTTTCCTTGCCTCTCTTTCTCTCTTGCTCAAAACCCCACGCTTGAAAATGCTATACCCATTTCAGTAGGGAATCCCATTTTTAGTGTTTAAGGTGAACAAAACTTAAGCAAAATGCTCCTATTTAGTGACCATAATGTCTGAAATGGCCCCAAATGGGTTACGCATATAAGAGCGTCATTATTCATCAACTTTAACACCAAGTTTGTCTTGATTAAGAGGCCTGGAATGATGATTTTGATATAACCACTTAACACTCATGCATTTTTTTCACTTTTGAAGGATAATGATTTTATTTATTGTTAAAAGAATACAGAAACCACACTGTTAACAGAGCCTTGCACAAGGCTGTTACATTAGCAGGCCCATGCCTGAAATACCCAATGACTATAAAGGTCCTGCCAACACACTGCCTAAATGAACCGTTAGCTAATGAATCAGCGTTGCTGTTTCCAGACCTGAGAACATTCTGAATAAAGAAGCCTTACTTATGAATCTGCTCTCTAATCCCTTCTAGCTTATGAAGGAAATGCCATGGACAAGCAGCCCTTTTGGCCCATAGGGACACTGAGAGAATGACTTACCCTGCACCTCATCCCCTCAAACCAATTTTTGGAAGTTCTTTGATACCATACCACATCACATGTAATTCAGCCTCAATGGAGTGACAGGAAACCAATGGATAAGCACAACTCATGATTTCCTACCCACTTAAAATAGCACCCGAAAGCCTGCTTTTAGATTCCATTGTACTGCTTTAATCAAAGTTTGGCATAAGGCTGCCCTCAAGTGGGGGTTACCATGCAACGACTGCCCTAACCTTCGTCAGCCTAGTAGGAGAAACTTCTGGCCATAATGTTTTCGACTCTACACTGAATGCCTCTGAATTTAAAATCTGCCAATATCCATGTTGCTACTTATTTCTTGATAGACGCTACCATTTCAGCACACAGCTTGCTTTATACTGAAAACTCTATTATTCCTTTCATGCCATCAAGTCCATAAGCAACTGAAGAGGGAGAGATGCTACAGGGAAGTGGAAAAAAGCTTTTGCTGTCGGATACTAACCATGCATTTCTATGCTGATTCAGACTGTAAATATGCACGAGTCCATATTGAACTGCTTCAAAATCTGCCAGCACACCTCACTAGCAAAACAGCATTGAGTGAAGTTATGGCTGATATCTTCCACATTACAAAGACATAAGGTGAAACCATTAACCTTGATATTTTCCTACTGCACAGGTGATGCCCAGTTAAAAAACTTATCCATACCAGCTATCCAGCAGAGGCATCAACTCTCAGAGGGGCCTAAACCCTCCAAACAAATAGGCACACCTTTAGGGTGTTCTCCTGTGTAGGTTCATGGTGGTATATTCACGTGGCCCAACATGCAAACGCTCCAATTTAATGCAAACTGAATAGATTTATGTTGTGTCGTGATCAGGATACATTGCTTGCAGGGACCATTGGAAGGTTTCTACCAAAAGTGTGCCATATGACAACTCTATGCACTTATTTCACCTAAGATTATATACGCTGAACACCTTTATGTATGTGAACTGGTGGCTTAAGTGTGCTGAATTCCACTGACTGACTGAAAAATAGTGAAATAGTGCCTTGTTCCAATGCTGGATTGTTCTTAGGTTTCTACAAAAATTATGAAATCCAAAGCACAAGAGTAGCACAAAAAAAAAAAAAAAAAACCAAAGTGAATAAAGATTGAATTGCTAAACTACGTTCTAATTGGAAATGGAAGGAAGCCAGTAGAGGCTATCAGAGGTGGAAATCAAGGGGGAAAAAAACCATGATGAGCAAATAGGTAGCTTCGTGGCAATGGAAATTTGGTTGAAGGGACACAAGCACTGCCTTCGTAAAATGAGAGACCAAGGCCTATTCTTAATTCAGGGTTGTCTAAATGGTGAACTTGAAAATCCTATGGCTAGAGAAAAAAGAATAGTTTCTTTTATGGACTTGGAAGTCTACTCAATCCCATGAGAAAAAAGGTCGAAGGGCTTGAGCACAGCTTTATGGAGAAGATACATGAAGTAATTTTTTGGCCTAAATGTTGAACTCGAGGTTTGATGGATTCGCTGCTATTTTCTACCAGAGTTTTTGAGCATAATCAAAGAAGATCCGATGGAAATTATCAGAGGGGATACATGTTCAGATGAATACAACATTTTGATACTATCAACCAATTGGTTCGATAAATAGCTTTTACAAAATTGTGTCAATAGTGTTCATTCTGGTTGAAATAAGTGATACAGTATTATATCTCTTCAATTCAAGGGGCTTTCATTAAGGGTGAATTTGGTTGATGTAATATTGATCTCCAATGAATGTATCGACTCCATAAACCATGTAAACAACTAGATGTTGTTCACTTTGTTTGCATTGTCTAAGAATATGGATTTTCCATGCAAACTAAAGGGCTTTCATTCAGGGGGACATATGGTTGATGGAACATTAATTGCCAATGAATGTATTGTACTTTGCTAACATTGGTACAATAGGACACAAATCCATGGATCTACACATTTTGAAGTACATAAATAAGTGCTCCTAGTAAAATTAGGCTCGCACCTTGACATGCGCCTTGCGCTTTGTGCCTTGGCCTCTAGGACTCCTTTGTGCCTAGTTTGTATCCTGTGCCTTGACTACTATGGTGGCAGGGGTTGGGTGTTCAACCTGTAGTGAAGCAGAGTCTAAATATTTGAGCAACATGGTTAGGGAATGAACCTTTCAAAGAGATATGAGGATACGGTGAGGAGATGATCCATTGTGGAATAAAGTCATTAAAGCAAAATATGGAGACAATTATATGGGGGTTGTGATAGTTGGTGTTTCTTAACTTTTATTTTTATTTTTTGAGGGGTCTAGGTGTGAGGGTGGCATTGGAGGTGGAGCAATTAAGAATTGGGATAGAGTCGAAGTATGCAAGGTTATATCCACAAGATGTAGAGAAAAAGTGATGGCAATTGAGGGTTCGAAATGTATTGTCGGAGTGGTTGTAGAATGAGGTTTTGGAAAGATAATTTGGGAGGAGAGAATACTTTTCAAGCTGAATTTGGTAGATATGTTTTTATCTACAAGATGCAAATTTGCAGAGTGGATTGATGGCATTTGGAACTGCAAGTATTTTTTTTTTTATTGGGATTATTTGTGTATGATACTGATCAACTCTATGAGCTTTTGGATGTGGTTTGAGTGGTGATCTCTAGAGGGATGGTTGATAGAAGAATATAGAAGGGAGATCCTAATGGCATTTTTTTCTAAGCTAATTATTGTATTCCATTTCTGTCCCATTTTGACAACACAATTCCCTTTCAAACAATTGTTGAAAAGCATAGCTCCCCCTAGGGTCAATGTTTTTTCTTAAATTCCTAACATTGGACAATTTGAAATTAAGAAATTCTCTTTTTCAAACATGTATTTTTCATGTTGGTACTTCATAATATTGTCTCTTTGTGCTGTCATTGTGGTACTTCATAATATCATTTTTTCTGTATGTGCTCAATTTCTCCTCCCTTCTTTTGCATCCTCATGGATGGACGGAATGCAGGGCCTTATAAATAGAGAGTATGTTCTATGGAATATGATTATGATGCAAACTCAGATATGGGTATGGACATGGATGCAGGAACAAGGACATGGCACTCCATTTTTCCAAGATCTATGACATGGGTATGGATATATGGGTGCCTGTTCAAAAGAAATTTCTGTGTAGTTTTATGATTTTCTACTTGAATTTTTTTTTTTTTTGTGCTATTATATCTTTTTATTAGAAGACATTTAGCATGTCTTTATTTTGTATTTTTTTTAAATAATAAGATCCTTATAACCAATCTTTTTTTTTTACATCTTATGAAAAAGTATTGTAAAATAATAATGCATATTATACTAGTATCCTACTAGTATTGGGGCCTTTGACATAGATAACTGTTTGACACCATACATTGAGCATATACAAGTAACTAGGTCTTAGCTATACATGGTTAGAGAGGTTTCAAACAACCAGAACAAGAGAATACTTGGTGGAAAGGTATATTAAGGTTCTTGGTGTTCAGGAGATTGTGCAATACACAATAAATCTTTCTTTCATTTTGTTGCTTCTGAATTTTTTTTTTTGGGATAACATGAATATCATCCTATAGATACATGAAATCACCTACAAACTTTGTATATTAGGTAAGTCCAAAAAGAGTCGAATCCAAGGCTTCTAGTCTAATCCTACAAACTTAGACCAACTTACTAATCCTACTTTAGTTGCTTCTGATTTAGATTGAGATTGGTGCCATCTTCAAGTTAAACTCCTTTTGAATGTGAAGTAGCACTAGGCTTTGTGAATGGGATTGCATCTTACCAGTAAAAAAATTTGGATTGCCCAGCAAGCACAAACAAAACAGAAAATGGCATTACTTCTTGTGATATTATTTATACACTACCATAGTGGTACCTTTCTTGTCATCATCATCCAACACCATTTTCTATATTTTTTCAGCTTTTTTTTCTTTTCCTCTAATAAAATTTCCTTAAGTGTACCTTAAATAAATAACATGAAGCAACAAATGAGCTGTGCACTTTGAGAGCCATGTCAAATGCACAGGGATGGGTCAGAGTGCTCTGGAAGAAACCCACATGGAAATGGGTCAGAGTGCTCTTATATATATATATAATTTTTTCTCCTTGCACCTAAAGGTCTTTTCTTGAAAAGGAGGCTTTATTCAGACCCAATAGCAGTTGGCAAGAATCTAAATTATTTTATAATTTTTTTCTTTAAACTCACTATTCCATTAGATGACGAAATTATTTTTACATGGATGCTTTGGAAACTTTTTTTTTTTACAAGGGTTGTGATTCAGATGATTTAGATTAAAAAAAAAAAATAGATGCATAGTTTTGGTCTCCACTTTTTCACCGTTGTGAATTATTGCCATTGTCAAAATAAAAAATAAAAATAAAAATCTGAGGCACAAGTCTCCCTGTCTAAATATTATAAATTTTATAATGCGACACGCAGAAAATAAAAAGACACTGAGAGTGTAAAATTTGAACTTTATTTGATTATCTTATTCTTATAACTTTAGATTTTGAAAATTTGATTGCTATAGACCATTGATTTTTCATGACTTATTTTATAAGTCATGATGATTAGATTGAAGAGTTTTCTTTTGATTATTTCATCTACAAAATTATTTTTTCATTTCTTCCAATCATGTGAGTGCAGTTTATGATAAATGTGCAGGCTTCTTCCTTTAAAATGGGTACTCCACTCCGCTCTTTTTAAAGCTGCTCAAATCACAATAGTGTCTTTAAATGGTGCATGAATAAAAAAAGTTATATTTAATAGAGGATTAATGTTAGATAATGAAAAAAATTATATAATTTCAATCTTTATTGAAAGTGTGCAATTGGGGTCGCAGCATTTGTTATTTTAGCGGTTCCCCCTCCCAAGACTCCAAATGATGAAATGAGAGTTCACCATGGCCAAGGCCTTGTTTCTTTCTTTGTACATTTTTTATTTTGAATTAACATATGAGAAATTTAGACACAATCCTATTAATACTTTTACAGATGAGCTCACTGTCTTTAAGGCATATCAAAATTAGACAATGGGGCTCGAACTCCAGAGGCAACCAGTTGAACTACACATATGAGGTCTCTTTGTACAATTAAGCTCACATAGAAACTAAGTTCTAAAATTTGAATAATTTAAATGTCAATTTTCAAAATTTAAGGTATATTTCCTTGAGAAAAAGATATGTTGGCTACCATAGTATAGAATGGAAATAATTTGTATAAAGTTTCACTTTTTGAAAAATATATAATTAAAATTTGACTATGAAAAATAGATGCACCAAAAGAATTGGAGACCAAAAATTTGACTACATTACTGTATAGATTTCACATGTTTGTCTTTTCTTTTTATTTTTATGAAATATTTTAGATTTTAAACAAATATTTAAAATTAAAAAAAATCAAATTTATTAAATTTTAAAGAATTTAAAAAATGTGTTTTAATAAAATCATTGTTTAGAAATCATGTATTTAAAAAACGATCTCGATGAGCTTAATATCATTCCATTTGATGGGCGTCAGAATCCATCTCTTGGAGATTGCACTGAAAAATAGCAGTGTCACCGTGTGTTCCGGTGGCCGGTTGTTGCTCGATGTCGGTGGTGGTGCCTTAACGATGAGGCGATGCCAGCCTTGAAGTTCAAATCGAAGAATCAAACAAAAACCGTACAAATTTGCAAATTTAGAGAACAAAATCGAATTGCAGGTTTCACTGAACCCAAAAATGGAAGAAAAATCGATATTCAAAAACTTAAAAAACAAAATCGAATTATAAGTTTTACTGAATCAGACACGGAAGTGAGATTTCAGGCATCCCTGCAAGAGCTCCCGACCTCTCATCTGTATTTTTTTTTTCTACCTTCTTTTTATTTTATTTCTGCTGCTCTTTTATTTATGTATATAAAAGATGATAGTATGCGCACTTAAGAGAGAGAGATTTCATCCAATCATTTGTTTCTCTTATTTTATTTCAGCAATGCATTTATTAAAAATTCTCCCACATGAATTACTGATTTTAATATTTTATTTCAACAATTATGCATTTAGTAAAAATTCTCCCACATGAATTACTAAGTTTTAAGTGATAAATGATACTCTTCATAATTTAGTTCTCTTATATGGATTTTAGAATTGTCCAAAAATAGTTGTCATTTATATTAGAGTAGCACAAAATGTATTGAAAATGGATGAAATCATATGGAGTGCTAGTCTTATACATTTAATTTCTAAAAAATATAAATATTTCAAATGGGACAATTAAAATGGGACGAAGAGAGTATTTAAGTAAATAAGGACTCAATTCCCCTCACCCTTTGGTGGGAAAGTTATATCACTCTTTTTTGGGGTGAGTTTCTTATGTAGGGAATTGTTGGGTAGAAACCATTCTCACATCGATGAGAGACATAGAAAATGAGGGATTTACATAGGTGTGAGGATCTCCACCTATCAAACTAGTCTTTTGGGTGACGAAAGTAGAGTCTCATGGGGGAATTCTAATCTTTATCATTCAAAACTTTGTATTTTTAGGATGAGTTCAACTTCCTCACTTCAATTTGGACTAGGAATGAGAAATTAATTCAAACTCTTATGAGAATAGGAAAAAAAAAAAAGAGGAATGTATTTGTTTCCATACATGTATAATGTATAACCTTTCATGCTTATGTTTTGGTTCCAAAGTGAGTTAAAATCAAGAAGGTGAGGAACAATGCTCGTCAACCTCTAAGGGAACCTACCAATGAATGATTATGTTGACCAATTGAATTCACTAGACAAGTCCTCCGCTGATTTGTCGAGAAGAGTCATTTGGTGGAGTCGCAAATGAAGGTGAGTCTGACATTTCTGATTCTAACTCATCTTCTTCCTCCTCTGATTCAACCGTTTTAGTTGGGTTGTATTGTTGAAGCACGAGCACAGAGGTGGTGGTGGATGTGAAATCTGGAGAGACCAAGAAACTCCCAATTGGGCCCAATTCTGGAGAATCGTCTTTCCGGGTTAGCCGAGAAATGGGCAGCATTCTCCCTACCAAGAACAGGTTGCACCGACTCATCTCCTTTATCACTTGAATAACGTCGTCCTTGCTGCCGACTTCCTTCTGTATGTAAGACACCAAGGGCACATCCCCATTCCTCTTGCTTTGGATCTCCCTAATGGATTCACCGTCTTCTACCGATGTCTCGTCGGCCTCCACCTTTGCGCTCTCTCCTTTATCCCATCTCAGAGACTTCCCTGCTTCAGCCACCAGCCTAACCACCGTCACCTTTACCCCAGGGTGCTCGGCGATGCGAGAACTATAGGCAATGGCCTCCCGATCGTCGCGACCGCCGACGAAAATAACCGTTGCAGTGAATGAGATGTCACTGGGAGAGATCTGGGTGGTACCACCGAGGCCACGGTCTACAAGGATCCCAACAGAGCACGGGGCATGGCGGAGGACGCGCTCGTTGATAAGGCGAAACTCGTCGCCTAAGGATTCCATGACGCCGTCGAGGCGCTGACGCTTGTGGAAAGGGAGGATTATTGTGGCGGCTCGCTTTTGATGAGCACTGGAGCAGATGTCTTCGTGGATGGAGGAGAGTTCGGAGATGGCTGTCATGGGGCGGATGATGACTTTACTGAGTTGCTGGTAGGCCTCAAAGGCAACGGCGACTTGATCACTGTCGTTGCCCTTCTTGTTCCAAAAGGGGAGGCCATTGCGGCGGGCCTTATGGACCGTAGAGATGGCGGAGGAGCGCTCGGAGAGCTCCATGAGGTGCATGGCATAGACAATCATGCCATGACATGAGGTGCCACGAGAACACTCTAGAAGGTTGATCATGGTGGGAATGTTGCGAGTGCTGTGGAAGCATGCCAGTATCCGGAGATCCATCTTTGGGTCGTCGTCCTCCATCGTCCGACGCTTGTAGGGAGTTGTCTTACGAGCTGGCTTGTAGATGGCCGTCACAAGTGGGGTGGTGATGAAGGTTGTGAACAGTGCCATTAGGACCAAGATGGCAAATGTTTGATCATTCAAGACCTGCACCACGTAATGTCAAATCAATTTTTGTAGTTTATATCAGAAAAATAAAATATATATTTTAAAATATTTTCGATAAGTCTTCAAACGTTAAAAATATAATTTGTAGAGTTTATGTAAATCACTTTATTTTTGTGCTCGAGCGTTGGAGAGAGAGAGAGATTTATTGATCAAGTGAGCTCACTTTTTTATCCTTGCCGATGTTGAGGACGATGAGCTCCACTAGGCCCTTTGTATTCATGAGTAATCCAAGCGCAAGGGCCTCGCGACAAGGAACATGGAACATGAGGGAGACTAAAAATGTGCCAGCAATCTTTCCAAAGCAAGCAGTAGAGATGACGAGGACGAGCAGGCCCCACGATTGACCACCTCTAATGGTCAGAACATTGGTCTTCAGTCCGCTTGAGACGAAGTAGAGTGGAAGTAAGAGGATGGACACCAAGTCTTCTATCTTCTCTATCATCACCCCTGCAAATGGCCCCTCCTTCGGCACTATAATCCCAATTATGAAGGCCCCAAATAGCGCATGTATGCCAATGGTATCCGTTGCGAATGCTGACGCCAACACCACCGTCAGCGTTGCGCATATGTAAATTTCCTTCACAGGCTCCCCCTGAATCGATCTCTTAGCCATCGCCGCCAAGACCGGCTTGATGATGAACATGGCGAAGATGACGAATGCGGCCCCACTGAGGAGGACCCAAAGAGAGATGAGAGGTGAACTGTCAGTGCTGGATAGGGCGATGGCCAAAGCTAGCAGGACCCACGCAGCCACATCATTGATGGCTGCTGCAGACATGGCCATGCGGCCGATGTCGGTGGTGAGAAGCTTGAGCTCAGCCAGGATACGGGCGAGAACGGGGAATGCAGTGATGGAGAGGGACACACCCATGAAGACAAGGAAAGGTCCTGGAGGTACTCCCTTTGAGATGGTTTTACGTAGGACGACGGACGTGCCGATGCCCATGGCAAAGGGGAGACTAATGCCGGCGGCGGCAATAGCGAGTGCCTTGCTACCGGTACGGCGAATGGCACGGATGTCGAGCTCGAGGCCAACGAGGAAGAGGAAGAAGATGAGACCAATGTTGGCGAGGGTGTCGAGCACCGTCAAACTTCGGGCTGGGAACACTGTTTCGATGAATCGTTTATTGCGGCCGAGGGCCGATGGGCCAAGGAGTATACCACCCTGCATGCACGCATGAAGAGCTTTAGAGTTAAAAAAAAATTGCATCATTTTTTGATTTAATGGTTAATATTAATAGTAAAAAAAAAGAGGCATTAGAGGACTAAAAGAAATAAAACAAAGAAACAAATAGCCCGAAATCCTAAAACACCCACGAACAACATGAAAACAAAAAGAAAAAACTTATACTATCTCAATCTGCTTAGTTAATGAAACTCTCCTCACAATAAATTTTGAATTGTTACTTTCAACACAAACGACCAACCACATGGGATATGGTCTGACTGGTCCTTTTGGTTTTAGGACTGAAACAGATAGGTGCATCTTCATTTAACCCATTTCATTTCATTCTCACTAGAAAAACCTTAAGAGATTTCACATAATCTATGTAATCAGTTATAGAGTTTTTCTTCTTCTAATTAAGTGTAACATTTCTACAGGAAGGGTTTAAAAACTTTTTCCTAATTCGGAGGTCAAAGAGTTTCATAAATCGTTCTTGGTGGAAAAAAATGTGAGTAAAAGATTCCACTCAATAGAATTTGGTCCATAAATCTAAAAAATAGTCAGAATTCTTGATTAGGTACAATAGTTCTGCCTGTGGCTCTACTGCCACATTTGAATTACACTATAGAGCTTCACCCCTCTCATTCAATGAAAGAAGCTCGCTCTCATTAATATGAGTCACTTGGTGGCACTTAATTATGTTTATTGGTTCCCAGTTCCTCTAATTGATGTGTGTCCACTATTAAATTTATTATTGCAGCAAACTCTATGTTATATATATTAATCTCTGTTTGGCTTTGTAACTAAATGATTAATCCAAGTGTATTAGCAATGTGAGGTTGATCTTAGAGTGGTAATGTAAAGTCATAAAATACTAGGACATTATATTTAGCCAGTTTTGGCATCCAATTTGCATCCTTCATGCTTAATCATCTCTCTTTGTGTTTTTTTTTTTTTTTCGATGATTGGTAATATGAAGAAATTGTCATTGTGATACTTGAAATGCTTATCTATTGGTAAATTTTTTTAGATAACATGGGTATTAATCTCATACATGAAACACTTACAAGCATTAAGTTTGAAAGAAATTGAATCCAAGACCTCTATTCTAATTCTAGAAACTTAGATATAATCTAAGTACGCAGATCATTTCTTGTTAGGGAATTATCGAAAGTACCTAAAAAGAGTTTGAATATTCTGCATGCAGGAGAGAAGGCAAAAATGACATTTTCTCTCTTGTAATGCCCAAAATTTTAAACCAGAAATCCAATGTCTTATAATTGAAACAAGGAATAGAGAGCCGTTTCTTACAATAATTTCTGCAATGACTCTTGGCTGCCTGAGCGGTTTGAGAATCATAGCGAGTATTCTTGTAAACACAACGACCAAACAAATCTGCAAGATTGCCAACGGTAGTGCAAAATCAAGCGGGCTTTCCCCATGCCATGCCCCTTCAGATGTCGCCTTCATCGGCTTCGGACATGACCCCATAATGTTTGGCGTCGCCATTTCCCTCTAATAAACAAGAAAATAAAAAAGAAAAACCCACCATTATTACCATGGTATGAATATAAAGCCATTAAAAAGGAAAGAAAGAGAAGAGACTTGAGAGGGAAGGGGCACAGGGCAGAGGAGGAACAAGAAGACCTTGAATCTGAAATGAAGGACCCGACCTTGGTCAAGTCTGTAGCTTGAACAGAAGATGGTAGGGTGTGGGGCTAAAGATTTATGTGATGAGAGAGAAAGGTGGTCGATAGAAGTGGTCAGCAGGAGGCCCAAAACTCCTACAAAGCAAACTCTATATTTAGCAGAGGTTTTTATAAGGATAGAAATCATACAACGACAAGTAGTTTTCGGTTTAGTTGGAAAATACAAAGATGGGAAATAATAGTATAATACCGTACAACTTTCTTTCTCCATCCTCTTTTCTATTTATGGTATGTCTTCATCCCTATTTTCTATGTTTCTTATTATTTATTCGAATAAATCAATCAGTTCATTCGAACGAACCAAAATTACACTAAGATGTTCATTCGGATGAGTATATGCATTCGAATGAACTGAGAATGAACTGAAAATTCGTTCAAATGAATTTATATGTGAGGTAGAATGGTAACTTCATCCAAAAATTCGAAAATGGATTGTAAGACAGATTTTTGGGTATCTGTATGACTTTTTTTTTTTTATCATTATAATACTATAGAAGCACCAATATTTTTTTTAATGAATAAGATTACAAAACTAGAATCTTAGATACGATAGAAATTTTATCTATTCTTTATTCACGTTGTTCTTTATATGTTGCACACTTGCACTCAATCATGTGAGGACTATTCCATGATTGTTTATATGAAGTTTTACTAATGAATTATAGAATACAAAGTAACATAGTTGTGAAATATTATATGTAATTTTATTAAGGGACTCATTAGGCTAACATGTAAAAATATTAGTTTAAAAGACATTATTTATTATATGACAGTTTATGATAAAATTAGTAGCTCCATTCATTTTCTTGCTGTTTGTAATAAAGTAAAGATTAATTTTTGAAGAAGAGCAGAAACATGATATGATGATGCAGTTGGTCTAATTAGATAAAAGGTATTAGGTTTAATTTTTCTAATTAGATAAACGGTATTAGGTTTAATTTTTCCAAGTTTACTTGATACATGTCTTTCCGGTAATGTGTAGTGAAAATACCTATGTTATTATCTAAAAAATGTGACATTGAAAATGAGTATATAAAGTTATGAACAAAATCAGCTCCTATATATACTCATAATTAATTGATTCAAAATTATAATTAAACAACTGGTTGATTTTTATCTTGATTGATGTTATATTTTTATTGGGTCACGATTACCACCTTAGATCCACTAACTTGGTTGATGAGAATGGCCCACTAACCTACCAATGTCATCTATAGATCTTTAATTGCCCTGTCTCAAGTATTTCATTTTTGGTGCAAATGGCTAGTGTGGGGACTAAGAACATTAATCACAATCATTAATATGGACCTATTCGGCCTACCATTTGTTCCCATCACCTAAGTTACTAAAGGTAAATTCATTAAAAATGGCATGCATATTTCTTCAGTGAGTCAGGAAAAGAATTATTACCGGTCAGCATTTCAAATGCTAATTGATGGATATTAGGTTTTGAAAACCTTGGCAGCGGTATTTTAGAATACAAGCCTAACCAAACTCATTCAATTTTCATCCCTAATTAGATTCTCTTTTCATATTGACTGCTTCTTGACCCAATATTTCTTGCTGGTTTGATTGTTTAATCCTTGTATTAAGGAATCTGAATTTTTATTTAGCAAACAAATGTAAGTAAAAGGAATCTAGTTTTTTTTTTTAATAAATAAAGAAATCTAAGATCTCCGCCTGTCTTTGAGAACAAGAGCATTGGATAAAACTCTAGATGCACGCAGTCCCTTATAAGCCACGGATGATTACTCTAGAATGAGTTTCTAACCATTACTCCAACCCTATATATATAGATAATATCCATTCAAAATCATATAAAAGGGCAAAATATGTGAAAAGTTGTCTTGAAAAAGGTAATAATGCCTATTTGATGTGGATATCATGGTTAATTATCATTGGTGAAGAAAAACTGTTGAATTGTGCCGTATAGTTTCACATGGATGGATGGGATTTGAAGCATCTTGACTTGTATATAGAATTTCATTTTTATTGTAAAAAAATTTATATTTTTTAAGACGTCAAAATTTCACATTTATTTAATAGTAAAAATTTGAATTTTAAAGATCAAATTAGTGTTGAATTGAGTACAAGTGAATTCATAGAGTTAGGTTGATTTGAGGGCTAATAAATCAATTTGATCCAGTGTCAACCCTACAAATCAAAATTTAAAAAAAAGGATTATGTAGACTAAATTATAACAGTCCATTAGAGTGCAAGCGTATAATTATTTATTTACCTTTTTTTAAGGGTAAAGAATAAATTTCATTAAAATTATTTATTTACTTTTAGCAATAATAAATATTTATACAATACATCAAATCAATGTTATAAAATCGGACCGAACTGCGGTCGAACCCACGGTTCAGTTCTGGTTGAGAATCGGTTGTGGGTAAAAACCGCAGAAAACCGGTCACACTTGCAGTTTTCTGCGGTTTTTACCCACAAACCGTGAGCCTTGGACCGTGGCTCACAAATTTAGAATTTTTTTTTTAACTTTTTTTTTCTTTCAAAATAATATTAGAAAATGTATATATTTGAAATATAAATGTTTATTACCATTTTTATCCCATATCTTTCACAGTTTCATATATTATTCAGAGTTTAAATGTTATTTGTAAAAGATAGCTTACTTAATTTTATATATAATATTTATATTATATTACCACTTAACCGATTTTGACCGCGGTTGAACCTGGTTGAATCCACAATGCCTCGAAGACGGTTCATTAGACGGTCCGGTTCTGATAAGATTTCTATCAGGTGTACGGAAAAAGAGCTTATGACATATACATAGAAAGAGTTTAAGAAAATTATGTGATTTACAGAAGGGGTATCGATCTTCCAACAGGAGGTTTGTGTAACTAGACATGGGAATTAGTGGATTCTCGATTTTACCCTTCGCATGAACACTAAAATCAGACATTTCGCATGAACTATAAAATTTCGGCTAGCCGATTTACTGTTCATACAAATTTTTTGCTAACCGATTTACTGTTCCTGCAAATTTTGGCGAGCCGATGTTACTGTTCATGTGAATTTCAACGAGCCGATTTACTGTTCATGGGATTTTGGCGAGTCGATATTACTGTTCATGTAAATTTCGGCAAGCCGATTTACTATTCATGCAAAGGGTTGGTGAACCGATTTTACTTTTCATGCGAAGGTACAAAGATGTATATATTTTAAAGCAGAGTGGCAATTGGCAAATATTAATTATTGAGAAATCAATCAAGACTATCAACGGTTGTGATGATGTTGAGTGAGGCAGTACAGGTAATAGTAATCAAGACTAAATTTAAGTACGTTAATCTTATTAAGATAAAATAAAAACTGTCAATATATTAAAATATAAAAATCAAACTTTGTTTAAATCCTTTATCTATTTGATTGAAGCAAATAAAGTAGTGTTGAAAAACTCATCTATTTTAATTAATTTAAATCGAATTGCTATAATTTTTAATTACACTTCTTCTTTTTTTAAATTCTTTTAGTAATTGCTTTGATCTTATTGTTTGACTTGATCTCACCTTATTTTTAGATATCAGTTAATTTAAATTTAGTGATTCTCAGTTTGGTTGATTGCTCGTTCTCGAATCTGAATGACTACTGACCTTAGACTCTCAATCGAGTCTCAGACTCCTTTTATGCGTGAGTGGAGCTGACAGGCTTTCCATTGTCAACCAAATCATCACGAGTTCGCAATGCCATTTCCATGTTTCAGCAATTGATCTATGAAAACTCCAATTTCCTCATTCCAATCTGATTTGTCTTCTTCCTCTGTAAATTGCAGAGCTTGGATCGGACATCGGCAGCTGCTGCCGAATGCATCAATCCTGTTACTGAATCCGTGCGGTTCCTTGTGTGAATCCCTGCTGAAAATGCACTGGTACTTCATTGTGTTTCTTCTCATTTGATCTGTTCTTCGTCATCGAGGTTGATCTTCTCTGGAAGATCGGCAAAACAGGCCTGTTAAACATTTCTACTCCTCAGATTCTCCTCAGGAAGGAATTTAAGTCGAAGATCCGACCCACATTGTTTTTTTTTTTTTAAAGAAAAATGAATTTTCTCTTGATGTGTGGTTTTGTTCCTCGATCCCGGTAGTAAATACTAGATCGGTGATCTGCTTAATACGGCGGTAAGACAAGGGGTTGGATCTTGCTCATATACCATACGGCATTGGAGAAATGATGGTTGAGGAATCGGTTGCGCAAGGATGCTTATGCCAGATGAGACATCGAAGAGAGAAAGAGGCCTAGTTTTGGTTGAGGAGGAGGAGGAGGAGGAGGAGGGGGAGAAGTAGATCCGTACGACTCGGATGGCGTTTCAGTTAAGCTGATAAGCGGATTCCTCGTCCAAAGAGAGAAAAAGTGGTGTCCTGAGGGAGGAGCAGGAGCCCATACCTTGCCCCATCTTGCGGCAAACGGGCTGGCTCGTGTCCAGTCACTCTTGATTCTGGAGACTGTGGTAGGTCTCTTACTTTTATAGGACACGTCACTTCGCTTTGGACTCGTCTTCTTACATAGCTAGCATTTCAAGTTTTCTTCGGATCTCGCATTAGATCTCGAGAATTGGAAAACCGCCCAGTCCATTCTTTACTTTAATTAACATATATTTTATTATATGTTCTAATATAGTATTTAATTAGAAAATGAAAACTGAGCCTGAGTGCGTCGTGTCCCTCTTTTGTCATTAATTTTTGTCGACATTTTCGACAGAGGAATCGATTGGGACGCGAAGAGACTTTCATATCCACGTGAACGGTGATTGTGATCGTGATCGTGATCGTGATCGTGATCGAGATCCAATTTGACTAGAGTAGCCCTGTAGTTCTTTCAACCGTTGAAATTCGGCTGTCTCCTTCATATCTCGACGCCTGTTTTCATTTCCAAGAAACAGGGGAAGAGGGGAAGTGAATCAGGAGTCAAGGGAGCAACTTCCTCTCATCTTCATTTCCTACCATTTAGAGAAAGGAGGAAGAAGAGGATCCAATCTGCGTCTATTTGTGTTGTAACTAAGCATGGCGAGAGCACTCCACTCGCATTCGAATTCGATGATGGCTTTGAACAAGGGTCCGATCCAACGGCAGAGTGACAGGCCCCCAGCAGTTACCCACCGATCTTCGCCATCCTTCTTTGGCAACAGGGTTGCAGCTACGCCTTCAAAGGATGTAGGATGTTTATTAGATGCTGACTTTGACAGAAGAAGACACTGCGTCTGCATGGGAAGAGATCCAAGGGCCAAAAGCATTGTGTCCAACTCTGTTATTGCAGATGTTGCAAAAGATCTCATGGTAACTTCATTTTCTTCCTCCTTTCATTTCTTTTGGTTTGTCTCAAGTTGTCTTATGCTGACTTGACTTGTGGGGTTTTAATATCGACTTCTTTTTATTCAATGAGACATTACTTTGTGCGTTTTTAAGCTCCATGATCAGAAAAGCGTGCATGCATTGCTTCGTCATTAATTCAAATCACCATTTGTCTTTGTGATTTTGGTCCATGGGTTTAGTCTGTTGGGATCAGGCCCGATGATCATCAAGCGATGACATGATTTGCTTGTTGTTCTTATAAAACATGCAATCAATACAAGCAATGGATATATTCATGATTAGGACAGGAAATAGAACAAGTTTTATGTGATTTAGGATTCTTTGCTTCTTATTTTACATTTGAGGTTTCTTCTCTTCAGTTGTTTTATTTATTTTATATTTGAAATGAAAACAACTAGAATCCACCACCATCCAAGTTATACGATAAATGCGTACTGATTGTGCTAAGGAAACTTGTCTTCTGTTGTTATATTTTGCGTGCTTACTTCTCTGCTGTATACTTTCTTGCAATGTCTACGCAAAAATTTATGAATTTGAGGTTTCATGATCAAAGTATAATTCATCTTCCCCACACAGGGTAACTCAAATGGTAGATACTGCAGCTCAGAAACCAAAGGTCCTAGGTTTGAGTCCTGTAGTAGCCCATGGCTTGTGGGGACCCAATGCTCTCGTAGTCAGGGAGAGGTGGGGTCTTAGAGCAAGGCTCGTGAATCAAACTTTCTTAGAAGAAGGTTGGATTTAATAGAGTTCAACTGGGGTTCAACCGTGGTCAAACTTGTCACATTAGTATAATGTCTTATAATAATATTAATTAACTAATAGATAAATTAATTAACAATAAATTAGCTAAAAAAATAATAATATGCTTATAAGTATAAAATATAAAATACAAAAAACAAAAAAATATAAAAAATTAGTATTCACATTTTCATAAAAATATCTTGTTTACTCTCATTATAATTATAGATAATTGATACGTTAGGTTCTATGGAGCCTGATCATCAGAGATTTTTGTCGATCCAGTCGCAGGTCGAAGGAGCCTAATTTGGTTTTTATTGGAGGGAAATTTTGTAATTTTCACGTTGCACTTTTGTAAATCCTAATTAGGACACCTTTTCGTGAGAGAGAGAGTTGAGCGAAACTGTAACGAGGGTAGGAGTCATCTTTCCTTCGATTTCTTGCCTCTGAGCATAGTGGGTCAGTGTTGAACCTGTGGACGTACATAAATGGAATCACATAAATCTCTGTGTTGTGGTTTGATTCTGTGTGTTGATTTTCTTTCTTCTATTTTTTTTTCAATATTGTTGTTTCTGTGTGGTAAGAACGGCATTTCCTCTCAACAAAATAATCCAACATAATAAGTTCAAAACTTTTTAGGGGTTATTGAGGGCTAACTGTACTAACCCTTTTGAACCGTGGATCATGAAGAGTTTTTGAGGGTTTGAGCTTTGAAAAGGTTTTCATGATAACCAAACCTTATTTAGTAAAAATCAAGGTTGAACCAGATTCAACCACTTAAAAGAGTGGAATTTTAAAACATTGTCTTAGAGTTCTCCGTCATTGAATAAAAAAAAATAAAAATTATGAATCATCTTATTTTGTTGTTTCTTGTCTACTTCATTGGTACTTTTATTCAAAAAATTGGTACTGATGACTAATTTTGAACTTGGTATACAGACCTTTCAGGCACCAATATTCACAAATCCGCAAGCAGACCCCAAAACTGTTGCTTCAATCATATTAGGGGGTGGGGCCGGAACACGACTTTTTCCTCTAACAAGGAGAAGGGCCAAACCAGCTGTAAGTATCACTTAGTTATACTTCTTATTTTTCATGTTCATTCATGCTAAATTATGATGGGTTATGTGTTTGCACACACATACACACCCCTTGTGTGTCACGTGAAGAAGGAAAAACTGCTCTTTATCTTGTTTATTCATTGCCAAATGATGGGGTGATGGTCGTCTGAAAGTCTTGATTTCTTTCAGTGATTTGGGCCCTTCAGTTTGTTCCCCTTCTTGAAAAGCCAAGTGCAACATTTTTTTTTTTTTTTGAGTCAGAAAGGGTTTTCTACTTATCTAAGAACACATTTGTGTTTAGAGAGATTGGAGTGGATATCTTACCGAATTTAATATAATAAGAAAATTGAGGATGGTATGTTAGCCCAATGCATATATTTACTTGTATTAATATTCATACTTAATTCAAACTTGATTAACATATCTTTGCATCATCATCATCATCATCATGATCATTGAAGCATTTGATGCTGCATATCAATATTAATTTTGTTACATTTTTCTGGTTCCTAGGTACCAATTGGAGTCTGAAAGTCTTGATTTCTTTCAGTGATTTGGGCCCTTCAGTTTTTTCCCCTTCTTGAAAAGCCAAGTCCAACATTTTTTTTTTTTTTGAGTCAGAAAGGGTTTTCTACTTATCTAAGAACACATTTGTGTTTAGAGAGATTGGAGTGGATATCTTAGCGAATTTAATATAATAAGAAAATTGAGGATGGTATGTTTAGCCCAATGCATCTATTTACTTGTATTAATATTCATACTTAATTCAAACTTGATTAACATATCTTTGCATCATCATGATCATTGAAGCATTTGATGCTGCATATCAATATTAATTTTATTACATTTTTCTGGTTTCTAGGTACCAATTGGAGGGTGTTACAGGCTTATTGATGTTCCAATGAGCAACTGCATAAATAGTGGAATAAACAAAATTTACATCCTTACCCAGTTCAACTCTCAATCTCTGAATCGTCATCTTGCTCGAACCTATAATTGTGGAAATGGGGTTAACTTTGGTGATGGATTTGTTGAGGTATGTTGAATTGTATTTCTTGCCAATTGCTACCATACTAACACAATACAACAAAAGGGAATTGTTCACTGTACTGTTCATGGATGAGCACTTAAACTATTACGGACCTGTGGTGAATGAATTAAGTGAAATGGGGACTCCATGTGGTTCTTCTTCTTCTCCTTCTTGAGGTTCTTACATTGATACTCAGCATGATTTCAACTCCTGACAGGTACTAGCCGCTACTCAAACTCCTGGTGAATATGGAAAGAAGTGGTTTCAGGGAACAGCTGATGCTGTGAGACAGTTCATATGGCTGTTTGAGGTACCCATAGCTGTAGAATTGCACATTCGAGTTTGACAGACTGTCATAAAAGATTACACTTGTCTGCGTATAAGATACACATGGCTGAAGACTTGGATTTTACTTGTTTCCTCTCCAATGATTTCATTATAACATACTGTCAATCCATACAGGATGCAAAGCATAGACATATTGAGAACATTCTGATTTTGTCTGGAGATCATCTTTATCGCATGGATTACATGGAATTTCTTCAGGTTTAAGCTGATTTATATCTTATTTTATGTAATTCAGTTTTTTTTTTTTTTGTTTACTTTTTCTAGGAATTCTTATTTCAATATTGAAAACCTTGAACAGAAACACATTGATTCGGGTGCTGATATATCTGTTTCATGTGTCCCCATGGATGAAAGGTGAAGGCTTCTGGATGTGATTTATCGTTATATTCCATATTGCTGCTCTTGGATGGATCTTTTCGATGTGATTTTCCGGTGTGAAGTATATATCACATTGTAACTCTATATCTGACATTTTTTCTTTGATCCTGCAGTCGTGCTTCAGATTTTGGATTGATGAAGATTGATGAAACAGGTCGAATCCATCAGTTTCATGAAAAGCCCAAGGGTGAAAGTCTGAAATCCATGGTAGCTACTCTACTTTTCCACTTTTTCCATTTTCCCTTTTTTTTAATTTTTTTTATGCATGCATTAATGCATTAGAATGATAAATAGACTGCTGGTTTAAAACACAAAATGATTGAGTCAAACTATTCTTCTTTGACACAGCAAGTGGACACAACTGTTTTAGGATTATCTGCCCAGGCTGCAAAGAAATTTCCATATATTGCATCTATGGGGATATACTTGTTTAAAACAGAGGTCCTGCTAAAACTTCTAAGGTAATTATCATTTGTTCATTTTCACTGTTCTATACATGTGCAAGTATGAGCAGACAATATGCCCATCCATACTTTTAGCTTCATGAATGAACAGAAAACAAAAATGATGCATCCTTATACTGAAGTTGAACTCTTGAACTTTTTTACTTTGAATGTCATTTTCCACATAATTCTTGTAATATTTTTTCATATTCAACCTCTATCCACATATAATCCAGGTGTTTATAGTGTATGAATATGTATAATATTCTTCTAAATAGAGGCAGAATCATACAGACAATATTAAGAAGGATGGAACTTGGTTTAATTGCTTATGACCTTGTTTGCACAAATTAATGACAAATATATGTCATATTGCCTGCTCTGATCTCCATTTTGGTATTCACATGTACAATGTCTAGACAATGTCAACTAATTTTCTGACTGCTTGAAACCAGAAATTCTTCCCTAATTTGGGACCTTGAGTAATAGTTGAAACCAAAATGTATTTATCACTTACGATCTACATTAGTGCTCCTTTTCAAGGGTGAGACTAGGTCTCATTTAGTTTTGGTGCAAACTACTCTCCTTTGGAGCCTAGCTGGTGTAGGTGAGGGTTTTTTTTTAATGGAAGGTCTATCAACCGTGGCTATAGATTTAGGTCCCAAAGTTTAAAGCTTCCAGAAAGCTTAGTTAAACTCAACTACTTGAAACTGCAACTCTACCTCTCAAAAAGAAAGAAAAAGAAATCCAGTGGTGAATATTTTAGGGATGGACCATTTGGTGGGACTTACAGCTATTCACCAAGATGTTGGAGTTTTTATAGGGGGCTTGACATTCAATGGTACAAGTTAGCAATTTGTTTGGCAATTTGTGACTGGATCTCCACTGGAAAATCTTTCTGTAGTTAGACAACTTTGAGGAAAAATCCAGTGTAATTGACCACACCGGTGAAAGCTACATTGTTGAACTCCTCTCATCAAGTACCATGCAACTTAGGAGGTTCGCATTGAGGAGGCATTATTGTGGAATGCTGTGGATCTGATTGGAAATCAGTGTCTTATGAGAGGCCTCTAAAATAAAAATTAGAAGAACTTTGTCCAGCTGTCAACTGTGCAATACCTGAGTTGCAAGGATGTGAGGTGTTGGACTTGGCAAACAAAAAAAAAAAGTACTTAGGGACTCAACATCATATTTAAATAAATTAAATTTTAGATTTATCTTAAATGAAAGTAAGGCGTGAAATATCATTGTTTAAAAGTAATGTATTAGTTTTACTCTAACCAATCAAGTGAGAAACATATCAATATTTTAATTAGGTTTAGATGAAAGGTGTGGTAATATGTTAGTGATCTTGGAAAACAATATAAAAATGTACTAGAAAAATCCATGATACAAGTACATATATCCAACATGGGTGCATCAGACATCCTAATTCCTAAAGTCTCCATGCGACATAGTGCAGTTCTTGAATAACCAACCTATGATCATGAAATGACGAGATATTTGGGCATTTGCAATCCACTAAGGGTTCCAAGTCCTTTCCAACTGTCCAACACCTGTGCAGGTGACCCACATTGCATTTCCCTCTGTATTTGGTAGCAATGGAGGGAACCAAAAATTGGTGCAAACTGGGTGTGTAAAGCCAAAATATTGTACTTGGAACATTGAATTTTGTAACCTTTTTTCCTCTCCTTTTAACAACCAGGAGCTTGGATACTAAATATTAGTAAGTGATAAGTAATAGATTTAATATCGTCATCTTCATCAAACCTACTAACCAGTCTTATCTTTCTAACAAATCTTTATACTTAAAAAGGAAAAAAAACCTAAACAAAACAACAATAATAATGATGATAAATTTATGATCTTTACTGAAAACCTCAACTCAGGCCCTTTTCATTTTTCTTCAGTATTACTATTACATGAGTAGTTATGGGTAGGATGCATAAAGTTGATATTTTAAGTGGGGAAACCAGGAATCTCTAGAGAAGTGCTTTGTTTCTTATGATGTTTGTTATTCTTCACTGCTTTTCAGTAATGTCACCACTAAAAACGGCTGAAAAATGATGAAACAGAAAATAAATTGTAGGGTTTTTCCCTCCAATTTAGAAGCAATGATTAATTATCGATTAGTAAGAAAGTCGCAATACACAAAGCACAATAAAGCAATAAGTGGTGTTTAATGAGATGTAGAACTAATTCCTTATTATGACATGAACTAACAATAAAGCTTCTCTTGTCATGAGTGAACATCTATAAAGAGTGACTTTTTCAACATGTCCCTTGCTAAAACAACAGATCTTTTATTTTATCCTCAACAAATAGGACAAAGAGACTTGGATATGGGAGGACAAACTTCTGATCACTCATTATAAATGTGAAATGTTGTAGTTAGGTTTCCTTGGTGAAAAGATATTTTATTACGTTCGTTGAATCTCCTTTAGAAATGACTCTTCCAAATAGATGTGCAATAAAGAATTTTTGAAGCTTTTTCGAGAGATCCTGCTTTTGCTTTATTTTTTATGAAATTCCTCTAATGATTGATAGTAGCATATATCCTCTCCACCTTTTCTTAAAGGTTATGCTCTCTCCTATCAATTGCAATAGTTCTCCAGAATCTTGCTATTCCAAGATTACAGCAGCAAGCATCTATCAATATATAATTCAATGGATCTGAGAAGAGGCTTTTAAGTTTCAATTACCAAGAGATTTTTTTTCGTCTTCTTTCTATTCACAGTTATTCCTTGCTCTCTTAGAAGGTCACCCCCTCTAATTCTATCAAATATTTTCCTATAAGAACCTAATCCAGATTTATTTTATAGCACCTGGAAAAGTTTCCTGTTGGTTTTTCTGTTGATATTCTGTTGTTTCTCTCATCTACCTTAGTTTGACCTACAGTTGCATTCCTGGAGGAGGTTGTCACTTTTCAGTAAGCCTGTTCAGGATATCCCATAAGTTAAGGAATTCTTACTACTGCCTCTTTTTAAGTGGATTCATTCAAAAGTCCAATTTGTGAATTGCAAAACCATGGTCTTTACTTAGTATAAAGTGATTTTTTTTTTGAATTAAAATTATGCCAGTCTCTTAGGTCTATACTGTCTTAGAAAGAGTGCTAATAAACAGACTAAGATTTGGATTCTTTCCCTTTGAACAATACAGGTATGAAGTCCATTTAAGAGGTAAGAAGGAAAGACAACAAATAACAATTGTCTATAATTGTCATATCCACTTCTGCAACACATGATGTAGCTCATTCAACATCTTTGTAGGACTAACAAAATACAATTTTAAGTGAAGATGAAGTTCCTATTTAATGAAGTTTTTCTGTCTAAATAGTGGAATATAATTCTAGAAAATAAGTACTCGCTGATAACCATATTTAGTTATTTTCAGATGGCGTTATCCAACAGCTAATGATTTTGGATCAGAGATCATTCCGATGGCTGCTGAAGAGTACAATGTTCAGGTAATGGATTCGTGAGTAATAAGGACCTGTTCAGGGTTGATAATTGATGTCAATTTTCTATGCATGAGATTGGACTTCAATTATGATGCTCTGATTGCCTATAACATGTCTATTTCTTATAAATTTTGAGTGGAACTAAATAAGTCTTTAATAAGTGGATTGTGATATTTGTTGTGTGACAGGCATATCTATTCAACAGCTACTGGGAAGACATTGGGACAATAAAATCCTTCTTTGATGCAAACTTGGCTCTTACTGATCAGGCATTCTCATCTAGCTCTTATCTGCTTTCTATGCTTATGGATTCGATATTCATTTCTACTAACTGACTTGTTTTATTCTTCCTGTGAAGCCCCCCAAGTTTCATTTTTATGATCCATTGAAGCCAATCTTCACATCACCTCGATTTCTACCACCAACAAAAATTGAAAGATGCCAGGTATGTTCTTGTATTTGTCATTGGATTTCTTCTGATGTTTATATCTGACTATGATTACTTGTATACCAACAGGTTTTGAACTCTATTGTTTCACATGGCTGCTTCTTGAGGGAATGCAGTGTTGAACATTCCATAGTTGGCATACGTTCAAGGCTAGAATGCGGAGTTGAGATGAAGGTGAATTTTTCATGACGCATTGATGTATATTCTGAAAAAAATGCAAATTCTTTTTATTCTGGGTTTCTTACTTCCGTGGTTAGAAAGTAAGACATGAATATGAGGGGTTTTCTTATCTTCTATTAATCTGTGCAACTGTGGGGTATGATATGGAACTCTCTCCCCCGTTCTGTGTGTGTCTCCGCCTGGGTTTCTTTGACATACTCAAGTACATCTTGTTACCATTGGAGCCTATTTTAGCTGCTACTAATGTTAGACGAAGTTATTCAAGTAACCTTGATGGAATGGTGATACTAATAGAGAATGGAATGATAATTGTTCTGCTAACTACCCACTTAGCCTCCATATAGATTTATATATTGTTGATGGGTTGTTCCAGATGTTAATGGCTATAGTTTTGTTGGTTGTTGAAAATTTCTAAGTGGTGTGAAAAATGTATTTCTATGGTAATTCCTTTTCTTTCTTTTCCCTTTCTCACTTTTTTACCCTCCTGTTCTTTTGGGTTTAATTGATACTGTTTCGCTTGGTTTTGTGAAGAATAACGCCCACCCACCAAAGAGCACACACACACACAAAGGACAAGAAGAAGAAGAAGAAAACCAATGGTCCACACCCACCCACACACGATAGAGAGAGAGGAGAAGAAGAAGAACAAAACCAAATGCTCGTGTTTTGGCTACAATTAGCTTTTCTCTAGCACTTTTTCATGAAAGACATGGCTAGTTAATGTGTGTTTGTTTTGTCAACTCCAATTTTTCTTTTTTGTATAATAATATGAATTTGCCATTTTAGGATACCATGATGATGGGTGCTGACTATTATCAAACCGAGGCAGAGAGAGCATCGCTTCTGGCTGAAGGAAAGGTTCCAATTGGTGTTGGGAGAAACACCAAAATTAGGTACATAGTACCCAAACTGCTCATGGAGCTTTTCTGGGAAGAATTTCCCCTTCATAAAATGTTGGTGATCTTTCTTGTAGGAATTGTATCATTGACAAGAATGCAAAGATTGGAAAGGATGTGGTCATTTCAAATACAGATGTAAGTATTTTTTTACCAAGCAGTATCTTGAATACAGAATGCATGTCATAATAATATATAAATCCATTTTGTGAAATATGTTCTTTCTGAGTTAGATCTAGAATTTGCAGCTGTTTTAGGTACAGTTAATGGTAAGCTCACTTCTCAATGAACTAGCCAATGTTCTCTTTATACATTCGTTCCATTTCCCTTTTGTTTTCATTTGTGTTTTTTTTTTGAAACTGATCATTTAAGAGTAAAAAGCAGAAACAGCACGGAACCGGGATAACTTTATGTTTTCGTTCTTGTACTTGGTTTGCAATGGGTGTTTTTAGTTGTATACAAATTGAGATGAACATTTATTTAGTCAGTCTGCTATTCAAGATTTGGATCTAGATATTTTACAGTGGTTGACATTGAGTTATTGGCTTGTTGTCATCAAGTCCATGAAATTCTTTACTTTGAAGAACTCTGCAACAAAAAAAAAAAGTAACAAGTTGCGTGAGTTTATTTATATTACTGCGATTTTTCGTATGTTGCTGAAAGTGTCAAATTGATAGCAAACAACAAATACAATAATGTCATGAATTAGCACTCTGGTAATTATACAACTGCTGCTACTTCTAAAGTTTTTTTTTTTTTTTTTTGAATTTACATATGGGAAACCGTGGGAAACTTAACGTAAAATCTCCACGGGTGATACCCACTATCCTTAGGGTACATTAGATTAGGCTATGGGGGCTTGAGCTTGGCACCTTCCGCTTCCTGAAGCAGGAGGTTAACCAGTTGAAGTACACCCATGTGCTACTTCTAAAGTTGCAAGATGAAGTCATCTTAGTTCTCACTTCTGGTGAATGCAGAATGTTGAAGAGGCAGACCGATCATCGGAGGGCTTCTACATCCGCTCTGGGATAACGGTGGTTTTAAAGAACTCCATTATACAAGATGAGACTGTAATTTAGAGATGTCTCCAGTGGTGCGCAGCATTGAGTTCTGCAACATTCAGAGGCAAGATGTAAATATGGTCAACATTTCAGAGTATGAAGGTAACATAAACAAAACATGTTGATGGTACCTAACCAACGCACAGTGATCTTATCAAAGGACCGACACTTGAGCTGTTCAAAATCTACAATATTTAATAAATGTGGCAATGATTTTACACCTTCTATGCCACCCTCTAGTTTCAGTCCTATTTTCATTGGAAATTGTCCCCTCTTAAGACTGAGGCATGTTTTTTTTTGTTATTGTAATGTAATGCGTTTAGCAGGTGTGTCCTGACCAATAAAATAGATTTAATGGATGTTGGAGTCTCGGAGAAAAACTGATTAATGCCTTAAGATTTAGTTTTATGAAATGGATGGAGACATTAGAAACACTATTTAGGTGATGACAAGTGGAAAAAAAAAAAAAAAAGCTCAGTCCCTTGTTATAAAAAGAACTGGTGTCCTTATCAATTTCTTAGACCCGACAACAGTTTCTTCTTGGCTACAGCATGAGCTTAAGCGAGGTCATATTTAAATGATGGGAATTTTTTGTGTCCGATCCAAAAGCATGTCGTGTTTGCTTGTTGAATTTCAATATAAGTGACTGTACTCTTAACAAATATATGAAAAATCTGAAAAATGTTATAAACCATGGTGTATAAAGAAGCCCTCGCTTTAAATTTAGACCCACATCAATGAAATCGGTTAATATATTTTTAATACTAAGATTTTTCGTTTGGTACAGATTCAAAAACAAAAATTTGCAATCTTGGAATTCTGGGCATGAGCGGTGCATACACTGGACCTCTCCCAAGTTTAGTTTCTGTATTCCCCAAGGGACCCATTTATGGTTATAGACCAGGGCTGAAACTTGGGTCGGGTTTTGACTGACCTGCATGACCCGACTTGAATTATTTGTGGGCTGGGTTATACATTTTTCAAATTAGAGTTGGATTGGGTTGAAGAAGAAAAAAGCCCGAGTTAAATTTGAGTCGGGTTGGGTTCAAAATTTTGAGTGGCATTCTAACTTGACTTGATTTGACCCTAGTAATTTACCCGACCTGCGTTTGACATGTTGTTTATAAAAAATGATATTTAAAGCTAACCCCTAATATTCCAAAGTTGTCGCTGTGGATGGTGAGAATGTAGAAAACTAGAAATACAAAAAGAAAAAAAAAGGTTCATGTTTTTAAGCTCATTTTGTAACTCATTTTACTATATATAATGAAATTAACAACATAGTATTTGTACGAGAGTAGACATTTAAAAATATATTTTGATTTTCTTATAAAAAGTTGTTTAGTAAGATTCGTAAGAATTAGTTCTCTAAGTATCATCATTTCACTATTCTAATAATAATAGTCTAGAGATAGACTAAAAAAATGAGCATTAACTAAGCACATTACTATAATGTTTCACAAAATTGATTCTTTGTTGGAATAGAACAATATTCTTGTTCATTCTCCATTTCATTATTTCCATCACAAAACTGACTCTACTTATTGAGTCCGGCTCGAGTTAAATTAGAGTCGGTTCGTGCTCAATAAGTTTTGATATGAGTTGGGTTGGATTCATTGAAACCCACCCACCCAATCCGCCTGAGTTTCAGCCCTAGTTATTGTATCATTGTACATCTACGGTTCGAATAAAGGCTGATATTTGATATGCATACCATGTTGCCTTTCTAATCTACCGAAGTTTTATGTATATGGCTATTGATTATACGTTGTTAGTATGATATTTTTTTATATTATTTTGATGCTTCATACTCTAATAAGATATCCTTAAATATTTTGGGAAGTACCATTAGAACATTGATATTGTTATATAACAATAAAGGAACAATTATCCAACTAATACTCAAATCTTTTAGGACCATCTACCAATTCATGCTCTCATTCTTCATTCTTTGCCTAGAAACCGCAATCCTCAACCACACACTAATATGTCCGCATCCAAAAACAGCAGCAGCACCCCTCTTGACACCTCTCAAAAGCCATAACCAACACTAGCACCGCTTGTCATGTACTCCTTCCGTCCCATTTTAATTGTCTCATTTGAAATATTTGTATTTTTTAAAGAACTCTCTCTATAAGGCTAAAATTTCATTTGATCTTATCCATTTTCAATACACTTTATACTAAATGAGACAATTATTTTGGGACAATTCTAAAATTCATATAGGACAATTAATTTGGGACAGAAGGAGTATTATTCTTTTCTTAACAAAATGAAGAGCACGAGAATGCACCAAAACAAGAAAGTTACTCCAAAAACCATGTAATGTTAGGGACAGTTTTAAATACCACATCAGGAAAGGTTAGCAATCTAGCACCTTGGATTACAACAAGAAGCAAATGTTTTGACTTTAAAATGAGGGTGCCTCATAATTTGGATTGCAAGAAAAAGTGAAATAGAATGGAATGGGTTAGATGTATTTGAACTTGGCTCAAACTAAACATGGCTTAATCTAGTTTGCCTTTAGGGTAGCGGAGGTTTTAGTAAGAGGGAACATCAATAATCTCAGTACAAAGAGAAACATTAATCGCTTCACTACCCTTTATATCCTTAACCTGAATGGATGCAACAATGGAACGTTGCCAAGAATTTTTTTTTTTTAAGCGGTAACCAAGACAAATAAATTAAATGAAAACAAATCAAGACAAATAAATTAAATGAAAACAAATCAAGACAAAAACAAACTGGGAAAATGCAATAAACACCAAGAATCTATATGGTAAATAAGGGGGAAAGCCAATATAACACGGTATTAACAAGAAACTCTATCAAAACCATGCTTGACCTATTTAAAATAATAATATTTAAATTAATCACAATAAAAAAAAAACCAAGTCAACAATGGAACCCATATAAAATAATATCCTGCAGGTGAAGATATGTTGGATGAAAAGGAAAAAGAAGACCCTTAATAACATAGCCCAACAAGGACTCGAGGACTAGTGAGAAAATGAGATAACAAGGTTTGGTGATGCCCTAAAACGATTTGAGTAGGAAGCGCGACTGGCAGTCTACAAATGAAGTCATTTATGCTATGAAGTAACCTATAGATGTTCCATTTGTAATGCAATAACCCATACAAAACCAAATCACAAATCAAACACACACAGCAAAAAGAAATGGATTTTACGTGGTTCGGCAAAACCACCAATGTCCACGGAGCGTGATGATTCCACTAAAAAGAAGTGACTGGACAAGTTGCAAGAATTACAAACCAATCTTACCTACCCTTTCTCTCAGTCTCTCCTTCTCTCCCTCGCAGCTCAAGGAAACCCTAAGAGAGAGAATATTTATAATGTTTGGCTTACAACACATACTGGCGCTGACATAAACACAACTTGGCCCAAAAGGCCTTCTGAGCCAAAACCCAACACCATTCATTTGCAAAACAGGTCTACTTGTATATGAGAGACAAGGTTCTACTATTCATTTGCACCCTCACTGGATGGACAATCTCACAACCCTATCCATATTCAGTGGTAGCAATGTCCCTATCATTCCACTGCTAAATATGGATAGGATGGTCAGATCACCCAATCAATGATGATGCACATAAATGGTAAAAGCAATGGCTCTCAAATGATCCAACATACATAAAAGTTTTGCAAGATTCCTGTATCACCAACTCGAGGTAGCAATGTGTACAAAAGGTTTTAATAAAGCCCCTCCAAACGTAAAAATTATTTGGAACTTCTATAAACTAAACATTAACATTACAATGAAAAAGCTCTAGTGTGTCTATCAGCTACTACAAGGCAAATTGATACTGCTATGGTCAAAGCAAAACATCTATTCACTTCATAACAAACATCAGCCCAAAAATAGGTGTACTGGTATCAAACAGAGGGCATCCTGCATCCAAGGTTTTCTTTATAATTTTATTTTTTCTGGCTTTGAGGAACAATTTCAGGATCCCGATAGATGAATTTCGTGACTAAAATTACTGCAACTCTGTATCTTTCAGTTTCTTACTTCCTTTGGGTTTGGCAATTGGCGCATTCATCCCAGCCATTTTAGCATTGTACTTTGCTCGAAGAGGATCATTGTAAGTCCACCTGAAAAGAAGGAAAAATATCAATCATCAAGAAATACAGATAATTAGTGATAAAAAAGGGAAATTGAAAAATAAAATTATCGACAAAACTCTGAGGCGCTTCAAATACAAAATTAATGGGCTACTCATGATTTTGGTGTCCCCACAGTATTCATTTCAAGCCACATAATGTCTACTACCAATAATTATCATATAATAATCACATATGTACAAAAAAGGCTGCTCAAGAATTTGGTGTCCCCACATTATTCATTTCAAGCCACAAAATCAGATGCGGAGCCAGGTATATGCGCACATAATATCTGCTACCAATAGTTATTATGTATATGTTGGCCAAACTACTTAACATCCATTTTAGTGTGATAATTAGAGAATATCATCTCAAATTAGTGACACTCCGTCAACGAATTCACAAGGAATCCTCTCAAGGATTCATTGGTCCTCCGGCAGTTCAACCTTCCAGCCAAGACAAGATGTAACTTGGCAAGCACATCACCCACACCACTATCTTCTCTTAGGTAAGTATATAATGCACACCCCAAATCTTCTCTAGCTAAGTAAGATTTTTCAAAACAAAATATAAAATATACACCCCAAATCAGTCTAAAGTGCAAGTGCCACACAAGGAGGACAAATTCAATGGGCCAAATCATTCATCCAAGTGAAGTGTGAATTGACACCAAATTCAGATGCATAGACCAAACATTGCAAGCAGAAAAGCTTAAAGCCGCACACTGTTTCCAAACAAAAAATTTCCATCTTTAAAACTGCCTCAACTAAAGATATTTCAAATGACAAGTAAGCTCACCTACTTAGAAACCTCAAAATTAATTGAAGAAATAGGACTATGTTACATCATATCCAGAAGCTTTGTACAGGAAGATCCTATTTACTGAAGGGCCAAATCTAAGTGACATCACTTCTATTTCAAGTAAGATGTTTGAAACATTGCAAATGGAAAAGCATAAAGTTGCACACCGTTTCAATAGAAAAAAAAAGGTTTCAAAAAAAAAGTCTATGTGTTGCATTTTTCATCTTTAAAAATGCCTCAAATATAGAAAATTCAAATGGCTGGTAACCTCACCTACATAGAAGAACCTTAAAATAATTTAGGAATTAGGAGTATGTTATATCATATCCAGAAGCTTTGTACAGAAAGATCCTATTTATTCAAGGGCAAAATGTAAAGCAATGACATATTCAAGTGATAATTCGAATGCATGGATTATTCTAGCCAGGTGCATGATAAACAGGAAGACGTGATTGGACATGACAAAAAACAGGCATCACGTAGATTAATCTTAAATAGAACAAACAAAAAATGAAATTCAAAGACATCAAGAATAATAAAACTTGCACTTACGGATTGTTCCAATCAGTCGTGTCCTCATTGACAAGATGCGTCCATTTGGTCCTTCCACTGCGTCCAAAGTGTTTGACTTGCATAACCTTGGGCAATATGGTTTTGTCCATCTTGTCTTCACCCGTAGGAGAAGAGAAATCACGGCTGAATATGTCTTCTGAACCAACTGTCGCAGCATGTTCATCTGCATCGGATTGGAAGAATGCACCTTTGTGGTAGTACTTCTGCATGAACCTCCACTTCTGCTTGGGTTGAGGAAGGGGCTTTGGATTCTTCCTCTCCCACTCCCTACGCTCTTCTTCTGTCATGTTCCTCACCTTCTCAATCTCCTCCTTTTCCTTCAATAATGCCTCCCGACCTTCCCTATCCCTCTTGATCCTTGCAATTTCTCTAGCTTTCCACGCCTCGTATTCCTCTGCCTCATTAACCTCATCATCTGTATCAACCTCAGCAATGTCTGCCTCCAAGTCCAGATTCTTCTGGATTTCTTCATCCTTCCGAATCTCCTCAACAACAATCTGCTTGGTCTCCACTTTCCTCTCCTCCATTCTTCGTTTAACCAGCTCCTCCAAGGCTCGTTCTTCTGCTGCAAGCCGCTCACGCTCAGCAATAGTGTCCCTTTCAGACTTAGGCACAAAGACAGGCTTTATCATAGCAATCCCAGATTGCTCTTCTTCAGAATCAGTTTCATACTCTGACTCCTCCTCTTCCTCTTCCTCCACAACCTCCTCCTCCTCCTCCTCTGGAAGAAGTGCAGCTTCTTCCCGCTGCCTCTGAAGCAATTTCTCTCTAATCCTTCTCCTCCTCTCCTCCAATGCGTCCTCATCTTCCTCCTCTAAATCCAACCTTTCCTGCCTCCTATTCTCCTCTTCTATGGTCAATACGATCTCAGCCTGCCGGATACGTCGATGGTCGGCTCTCACCTCTTCTTTGTTATCAATCTTACTCTCCGCAAGACGACGGAGCCTAGGGTCATCCTTCCCAACGAGGCCCACATCATCCCGGCTGGGAAAAGCCTTCTCTAGGGCAACTGCCCGGGTTGTCCTAATATCTGCATCTTCATCAGCATCTTCTGCCCATTCAGGAGCTTTACCGGGCCAATACCTTTTGACCTTGGTCTGCCCAATCTTCCCTCTGAGCTTATCCCTAATTGCAATTACTGTGTCGCTAACACCCGCAGTCACAGACATGATTGTAACCGAATATAGAAGAAAATACCCAAAAGTAATCCTATTCCAAAGCAAAGCCCAATTCCAATTCGACTTGTTCGAACTAATTCGCAAAAATAAATTTCTAAATAGACTAACACAAGAACGCGAAATTCAACATACAAAAAGCCCAAATTCTTCCAGAACTGAACTTTCCAGCAATAGAATCAAAGCCAGAAAAAAAAAAAAGGGGAACCGGGGAATTCTAAATCTAGAAATGCGTAGCGGAGAACCGAGAAAACGAAGTGGAATACAGAAAATTACCGAATCTTTCCGCTGGGGAGAGCTCTCCCACGCCTCTGCTCCTCGGTGAACCCTAACTGCACGAACCCTCCATGCAAATTAAGGTTTCCGTGGAAAAGCAGTTTCATGAAAATATGGGTTCGAATCAAATTTACAGGTGTGTCTTTGGAGATTCATTTCTATCAATTTTTACTTCTTTCTTCTTTGTTTTTTTTTTTTTTTTATATACAATTGCAAATTCATGCTAATTTCTTCATAATTTTTTACAATTGCAAATTCATGCTAATTTATGTATAATTTTTTTAGTTTAATTTTGGGTGGGTTTTTAATATTCAGCTCAAAACCCAGGGGTTTCTCTTTATGCAGTGGTTTACAGTGAAAAAGGTATATAAAAAAAAAATCTCAAAATAGATAAAGTGATTATCTTTTGAAATAAAGGAATTTTAGAATTTGTGTTAGAGAGGAAAAATTTGAGATTCTATTATCACTTTCTTTTGTTATCCACTAGAGATAAACGAGGTTTACCTTCATTTTCACCTCTCGAAAGTCTCTACTACTCCTCCAAATGTAACCCCTAGAGTGTTGAAAATTAAGATTTATCAAACTTCAAGTGAAGGAAAATCTATGTTACTAAATACAACAGTGTGCATTTTTTAGTTAGAGAAATTATATTTTACTATAGTTTTATCACTTCTATTTAGCTATTAGAGACTTAACATTTAATAAGTTAAAAGTAGAAAACTCAGAGCAATGTATTAAACTAAAATGATTAGCCATGACATTATTCCATTAGACTACCTTCCTAAGCATTACAGATCTACAAAATGACTAAAGGAGCAACCCACTTGGATACATGAGTCTAAGTGGGGCATAGTCATGTCATTACAAACCACTAAAAATATTATGTTTTTATTTTACTGAGTTTCAACTCAGATTGATGTTCGTCTAATACATTTTCATCATTGAATTAAGTATAATAGGTAATAATTTTTTATCTAATGATTTTATTTTGATCTTAAAATCAAGGGTCAAGATTATTCAATGAACTCTTTTTTGTCTAAATAATGTATTTTGTACTGTATTATGCTGCATATTCTGATTAATTCAGCTTAATAAGTCGCAGTGAATATAAATTTTGTTTCTTAGGCATCTTGCCTCCTTACACAATACTTAATCTTAAATAGATATATAATTAAAAAATAAAAAAATTCTACTATTTTTTTTAATTTACATGTAGAAAATCCAACATAAAACGTGTGATATTCACTACTCTTAAAATACACCAACTGAAATCATGGGACTCAAGATTACGAATTAAATTGCACACGTGTGTTAAGGGAAGCCATCGAATCCAATGCTTTGCCTGATCATTAGTAACACACTTTTGACGTGCTTCCAGGTAGCAATTAACCACTAATAATGACATGTAATTTGAAAAGGTTATGGATTATGGCTTGGGCTACAGTTGTGGTAGAAGATGAGTGGGACGATGGAATGAATTGGGCATATTTACTAAAGTTGATATTTTTCTACACTTTAAAAATTAATATATATTATTCGATACAATATCTAGCCGATATTATTATATATGATTTTAAACACTTTGATCATTAAAAAAAATATCAAACCCATAAATTATTCATACCTAGTCTCCACACTAATAAGTCCCTTTATACTTTATATATCTTTGTAATACCCATGCAAGCCTAAGACTCGTGCAATACTAATGCAAACCATGGTCAAAAATACCGTTCTCGAGATATTAGTGGAGATTGGTAATATTGGGATATTTTTAAATTTTCAGGTTTTTACCACGAATTTAATGGGAAAATCTTGTGGAAATTATAATATTTAAAAATAATAAAAATAGAATAAATAAATTTTTTAATAAAATAAAAATGGTAATAAAGAATTTACTGAAAATTTACTAGGATATTATCACGATATTACAATTTATTGTATTTTTAACATGATTTTATCGGAAATTTATCACCGTGCTGCTAAAAAATCATTTTGAATGCAGTAATGGTATTTTACAGACAAAAACGTGGTAAATTTGAAAATATCGGCGATATTTGTTACAATGATGCAAACGTATGCCTATGATGTGGCATACTGGGCTAGACCCATGCCTGATATCCATATCAATTATCTCAATTTTAAAAGTTTAATCCTTTTTATAAAATTCTCTTATTTTTACTGTCAGCCATCTTAATACAGAAAAAATTTGTTAGGAGACACGGGATAGAATAAAATTTCTATTTTACCCCTATCAGTGTATCGCTTATCAAGTACTGGTGTACCGATAACACACTGCTTCATATATATGTTCTGCGTATGAATATACCGATAGCACGGTATACCGTTAGAGAGAAAATGAAAATTTTTGTGCTCTCACAAATTTTACCGATGTTAATACGTGTGTCCTTATTTTTATTTTTTAATTATTTAAAACCTTATGGAGAAGGGGTGGAAGAAATAACTAACACGTTCCCCACGGCCCCACCCTCTCACCCTCGAGATTTTCATTCTCTCTTTTTTGAGTTTGACTTTCGACACATTTGATTTTTCATTTGAGCTTCTCATCTTCTTGTTTCCCCCCATCCCCACACACGCCTTCGGGCTTTCCGATTATCCTATTTTGATCTCACCTTCTCGACTAGGGTTTCGGAATTTCTTTCCACGTACGACCTTTCCGAAATCCAATTCGAGGCAATCGGAGCTGACTCTGGTGTCTCTGTTGAAGAGTTTCTTGGCTTGATTACGGAAGACGGGAGGAAAGTGCAGTTTCTGAGCTGACTTCTTTTGCCGCGCGAATTGGAGGATTTGCCATGGGCTAAACTGGTTTTCAACTCCGGTGTTGGATTTCAGTTCGGAATTTGATGAGTTTAGGCTTCTGTGGTTTGTGGAGTGAGTTGTCCTCTATTCCCGTTCTTCGACGCCGCCGGTTGATTGTTCTTGAGCTATTGTCGTTTCAGACGTGTTTGTATCATGAGATGAGATCTGGTGTATTAGAGTCAGGATTTGGTTCCCACTCTACAAGGATTGGTGAGATTTGAATTTGTACTACTCTGTGACGAGGCTGGATTTGATCAAATTCAGGTAACTGGCGAATTCGATAATAATGATGATATTTTTGTTGCGATTATTTGACTGATAAACATAAAACGTTGAAAACTGATCTAGACTATGGATTGTTATTTTCGCATCATCGATGTCTGTGTATTCATTTGGTATCTGATTTGGGAATTGGTATGATTTTTCTGCTGGTGCTTAACTGATTTATGCTCTCTCTCTCTCTCTCTCTCTCTGAATAATAAATTGTTGAAAAATCAAGCTGTACTGTTGGTCGCGATTATCGTGCTATTGTGTTCTCCTTTTTATTTGCATTATTTTTGTCACTTCCTCTGATACACGTCTCAAGATCTCTGATTTCATCGGTGAGTTGTTTTAGTTTCCTGCTGATGATGCTGATTTTTCTGCATGCTTTAATGGAAAGATAGGATAAGTTGACCTTGTGGTTATGACGAAGTGAATGTTGTACTGTTCTATGGAAACCTGTTTATGCTGATTTGTCGTTCATGGTTTTTGAGTCTTTTTATTTTATTTGATATATTATTGTTGTTTTAAAATTAGACCTCAAACTTTGGATAAATGGGAAAATGGCTGATGATGATATGCTTTTCTTTTTTAAGTTTTTTTGGTTTCATGATCAAAGAGAATTGATTTAAATTTTTAGGGTATTAAGGTTCCTTAACCCACAAGTTAATTTTAGGCAGTATGGTCATATATGGGTAACATTGTATTCCCCACCCACATTGGAGGTGAGACTAATCTCATAGATACACGAAACAACCCGCAAACCTCGTGTATCAAGTAAGCCTAGGAAGAGTTGAATCCAAGACCTCTAGTCTACTCCTAGAACCAAGACCTCAATGTTCAGAATGTAAAGCTCCTATTAACATTAGCAGAAGGAGAAACAATGTATTTTTCATAATTTTTAATCATGAGTTGAATTGAACTAGCTTATTTAATAATTGGGTTTTATTTTCCTTAAGTTGACAATTTAAATTACATGATTTGAAGTTTATCAGCTATACGAAACACCTATCTTGATTTATTTCCTCCACCCATTTCATCCCAAATGTGTTATTTTTCCTTAAGTTGACAATTTAAAGTACATGATTTGGAGTTTATCAGCCAGGGAGGGAGGGTGGGAGGGAGGGAGGAGAATACATGATTTGAAGTCTATCAGCCACACAAAGAACTTTATTTATTTATTTCCTCTACCCATTTCAACCCAAACATGTTAGTTTTTTCCTTAAGTTGACAATTTAAAATACATGATTTGAAGTTTATCAGCCAGGCAGGGAGGGAGGGGACTTCTCAAATGGAGAAAACTGGGCATTGGCATTTAGTACCTTAATTCTGCATTTCAAAATCACATGGGAGGGGGTTGGATGGGATTCCATGGATTTGTAATCTCTATTGGTTTATAGATTCATGGATATATGGTGCACCAAGCTAAAAAAAAAATCAAGGATTTAAAATTTTAAATTCATGAATTTATGTTTGCGGAAATGTACCTTATAGTTTTATCTGATCTTGATATCTAGGGCTTAAATTTCCCTCCCTCTCTCTCTCTCTCTCTCTCTCTCTCTCTCTCTCTCTCTCTCTCTCTCTCTCTCTCTCTCTCTCTCTCGCATAGATGCAGTGGTTTGTGCTGTGTATTACTTTCCATCTTTATTTTAAATGATAACTGCTTTTTTGAAAGAACAGAAAATTCACCCAAAAGAGACTAAACTGAGCAACATCCAACAAACTGGACCAACCATGCTCCGAATGCAACAGGACGCAAACCACTGTATAAATAAGCAACTTTGACATATATATTTTAGCTCAATTGCCCAAGATACCACCTTATCTTTATGAATATGTGTATTCTCCAAAAAGAAGAAGAAGAGCAAACTAGTGTGTATATCAGCAACTCTGATAATTTCTTTAGCTGAATTGCCCAAGATACCGCCTTATCTTTATGGAGAAGTACATTTTTCCTAAAAAAAAAAAAGGAAGAAAATCTATCTGAATAAGTGATACTGTAATCTTCTTCTATCACTAAAATGGTGGAAGGATGTTCTTTTGGTGCTTCTTGTTGATTGAGGGCTCATGAACTCAGTTACAAATTTCAGCTGAAATTTATCATTTTGGGCCCAGGCTGAAATATATGTTTTTTGAAATATTGGCTGATATTTAGAAATATCAGCTGGAGTTTCAAGATATTGGTGAAATTTTTTGTTCCAGGTAGGGACTCAAAATTTTCTCTCAGCCAATATTTTTTTTTGAATGATTCTCTCAGCCAAAATTTTAACTCCAAGTTTGACAAATGAGATGATTCACTTTATCTGTGTTCTATATTTGTTTAGTCCCTTCTGCTTGTTTTCAGAGTGCCCGCTTTCTGATTGGATGGGTTTGAGTGATGAAATGAAATTGTGCTCAGATCAGGTTTTGAACAGATGAGTGATACAACGAGTGAGAATGACGATGGGATGCTGTCAAAGGATCAAGCTGATTTGTCATCTTTTGAGGAAGGCAACTCCAAGGGGATGGGAAGTGGAACTTCTCTCAAAAAAGGGCCATGGACATCAGCAGAAGATTCAATTTTGATAGATTATGTCAAGAAACATGGAGAAGGGCATTGGAATGCTGTGCAGAAGTACTCAGGGCTGTCTCGTTGTGGGAAAAGTTGTCGTTTGCGCTGGACAAATCATCTGAGGCCAAATCTGAAGAAGGGAGCTTTAACAGCTGAGGAGGAACGGCTGATCATTGAGCTCCATGCCAAACTGGGGAATAAATGGGCTCGGATGGCAGCACATGTAAGTTTGTATTTCCAAATTTTTAGCTGTATGTTTCTTCATTTGTGTTCATTTATCGTTCAGTTATTTGAGTTCCATGCCAAACTCTTGAATAAGTGGACTTGGATGGCTGCACATTTAAGTTCATATTTATAAAATTTTAGCTGTATGTATATTTGTTTTCATTTAGAGTGTGGGAAACTTTGGTACAATTTCTGACTCGACTTGCCAAACCAACCCAAACATGACCCTGAAGTTTCAGTTGCAGTGCATTGACTCATTTACAAAATGGACTGACCGATCCCAAACCCATTTAACAAATTACTGTACTGACATGGTAATTTGTGAAAAGACCACCAAAATGTGACTGAACCTGACCTAGAAAAATAGGTTCTTGTTGGAGTACATTAATCCATTTAATTAATGGGTAGAGCTGACCCAAACCCATTCAGTAAATGGGAGGGTTTAAGTTGAAGGTTCAAAATAAACAGTTTGATAACCTGAACTGGAACCTGGCCAATAGATGCCCCCATGAGAAACCAATTTGCATATTACTCTAGAACATGTTTTTCATTAATCCTTAGGGAGCCTATAGTTTTGTTACCACATTAGGTAGACAGTGACTCTAGATGCTATTCATGCTCCCTAGGAAACTTGTCAAGTAAAAGACCACGGTTTGAAGCAAATATTTTAGTGAGGTTCTTCATCAGTCTTGGGTTTTCTTACATGAGCATGTAAACGATCCAAGGTGATGACTGTTAGATCCTTATGCGAATGCATCAGAGCCCCAGAATGATATTATTTGGATGATCCTAGCTGTTTATTTGGATGAATCCATAGTAAATATGAATATGGTTGAGGAAAAGGTCAAGTAAAATCTTTCCGACTATTCTTTCTTTTCCCCTAGAAACAAATCTTTTAGGATAATTCATAACTTTTGAGCTTTTCTTTCTTTCTTTCCCTTTTTTAAATATTTTAGATTAAAGGTTAGGACTGTTGAATCAGCTAAAGTATTGGCTGTGTCTGAAATTCTGCATAAAGTGTTTGCATTTATGTGTCAATTGTCCTGTATTCCAGGACAGAACTGTTGATACTCTTGACTGAAAAGAAAATGCTTCTTGAAGATCTAAGTTCTTTGGTTGCCTCAAATTTAAAACTAGGGAATGATGTCATGAGAGCTCAATTAATTTTCTATCCTTGATTGTAGCATTAACTGAAGATCCTGGAATCATGTGTTCCATTTGCTGCACCAAGGCAGGACTTCAGAGGTCCAGAATATTCTGTGTATCTTATCTCTTGTATCTTACATCTTCTATTTTGACCTAAGTTACCAATTTTGGACGGGAGACATATTTTGGTCCTTAGTTGGAAAAAAAATGTTGGCTGAAAATTTGAATATATTGGTGATATTTCAGAAATATGTGCTGAATTTTTAAAAAAAAATCAGATTTCAGTACTGGGATTAGACTGAAAATTCTGGCCAAAATTTGTAACTGAGTTTTTGAATCATTCATATGGTGAACCCAGTTGTGGCATCTCAAGATATATGGTAGAATCAAGGATATCCTTAAGCAAGGCCCAAAATGAACCACTCAGGAAACCTAGGGTCTGTTGACATTCGGAGAATATGGTAGAATCAAGGAGTTTCTTCTTGTGTACTTTTTTTAGAGGTAGGGGGAGTCCTACTAGACTACATTGTGCCACATCATCAAACTTCCCTACTTCTTGATCACCTCAATTCTACCACCACTATGGTGGTATCCTACTTTCGTACTTTTTGTAAAGGAGAATCTTCCACTTAGGAATATTTCCTTATCCAAATGCACCCTGCATACTGATCATTATCTACAAATGTACATATAGAAGGGGAGCTTGTGTCTGCATCCAGTTAGATGCTTTTGAGTTAATCAATTGGACAAATTCGTTTCGGTGAATGGCTTGAATTTAGGGGCCACTCAGCTCGGTGGTGCTAGCCTATATGTCACTTTTATCAAATTGATATTTACATTGGATTAAGCAATCTTATATCTCCAACATATTGATGTCAAACCAAGAAAGATCAATTCATCGATTAATGTATCTGATGTGAGTGATATTTGGGGTAATGGTAAATCACAGTTGGTGGCTTTTATCCATCCATTTTCCTTGACAAAAGTGGGCATATTGTTACCAGATTTTGCTTGTCATGGCACGTATTGTGGGTGGTTGAAGTTTTTCAACTATGTAACCAATTCATTCTCTTTTTCATGAAAAGTATCATTTCTATCTCTTTAATGAGACTGGTCTCTTAATAGCATGCATTCGACTAATTTATATACACAATTATAGGAATTGAAAATCGATTTTTCATAATCTCACACATGGTAGTTCAACTGCCAGGCACTTTGGCTCTGAAAGTAGAGGTCCCAGGCTCGAGTCCCATAATCATCCGATGCCCGTGGCTTGTGGGGGGACTGTGTGCATCCAGAGTTTAACCCAATGCCCTCGTACTTGGATAGAGGTGGGGTTCTTGGGGTTCTCCGTCATTTAAAAAAATAAAAGAAGAAGAAGAAGAAGAAAAGACTTTTCATAATGTCCTACATTCTATATTATGCATTTAAAATACAGACCTACATGTCCAAAACATACATTATGTTTTGCCTCTTCTATCCTTGTTCTCATGTTGATGTGTCTAAACTTTCTTGGGCTTCAGCTCAGTGGTCTATATACAGGGTTATGGCCATTACAAATCTCTATCTTCCAGGCCTTAATGGCCTGGTTTTGGCTGCATTTGGCTTGTTCTTTAGCTAATATATTATTTTGGAAGGGTTTGATTGACTAAATGAAAGGTTAATCCCATAGTGTAGATTTCTCAGGGAAGCATGGGATTCTTCCATAATGATTTCTCTTTGAATAAAATGTTCTTTATTCTAATAGTATTCACCAGTCTCTGGTTGGGCTCGAGTAAAGCGTAGTGTTTGCCTTGTTATCAATTTTTTTTTTCTTGGCACAAGCTTGGCTTGTTGACAGCTCCAGCTGAATGGTACTGAAAAGGCAATTGGTGCCCGAAATCCCCACTAGATTCCGTTGCAAAATTCTTTTTTAACCCTTTTTTTTAATAATGAAATTAAGATGTTATTTATGTTCCTTCTTTGGTATCTATTAATGTTTTTCTTGAACTATCTTGTTTCAGTTGCCAGGACGTACAGACAATGAAATAAAGAATTACTGGAACACTCGGATCAAGAGACGACGACGTCCTGTTTTACCACTCTATCCTCCTGACATGTGTTTGCAGGCACTGAATGGTCAGCAGAGTCAGAACATGGGTGAGATAGATATTGGAAATACAAGGCACCCTGGCCTCTTGCAAGCATACAATTTTGAAAATCCTGATTTCATCTTTGACAATTTGAAAGCCAATCCAGGGGCTTTATCTTATGCACCTCTTCTGTGCAATGTTTCTGTCAACAGTATACTGAATCAAGGCTTAGGGTTGCCTCAGAGCATGCCTACAACAATGCATTGTGTTAAGCAAACTCTAGATTCTGAAGCCTCAGTCAGGCTTGCATCATTTGATCCATTTCAAAATGACAGTTTTGAGAAGATTCATCAGCCCTTTGGGCTTGGTCTTCCCTATGATCCTGACCCTAACATCAAGAATCCTGCACCATTTGGTGGTGTTATAATTGGCAGCCATGTCTTTCAAAATGGCAATTTTTCTGCTTTGAAGCCTCTTCCCAGGACTGTGAAGCAGGAGCTCCCTTCACTCCAACATTCAGAAACCGATCTTAGTAGCTGGGGCACATGTTCTCCCACATCACCATCTCTTGATGTTGATGCATATGTTCAGTCTCCGTGCTCACCTACTGTGCAAATGCAATCCGAATCTCTTTCAGCTCAGAATAGTGGCCTTCTACAAGCAATATTTCATGACTCAAAAATCATGGGCAATGCAAAGAATCGGTCATCTGAGAATGGGTCAAATTCAGGTTTTATCTTGCCCACTGATGGGATGAACAGTTCGACACTCAATGTGTGTGAAGAATGGAATGGATTCGGTGATCCAATCTCTCCCTTGGGCTATTCTGCTGCATCTGTTTTCAACGAGTGCAGTCCTCCCATCAGCATCTGCTCGTTTGTTGAATCATCACCTAAATTGTGGCTTGGTCAGTATATTCCTTCTATTAGAAGCAAAACTTAGCAGTCAGTAAAAACCATGCAACATCAGCCTCACACTAAAGTGCAGCCTATTACACGTTCAGATTTGTTATGTATTTATATGTGTATACTGTAGAAACTTTTGGCCAAAGGATTTTGTCAACTACCGAAGTTTTATTATGTTTTTTGACCAGTTTTTTTCTTGTGTAGCTCTGTCGTTTTATTATGTTTCCTTTTGTATTTGCACTTCTGGTGCCCTTTATCTATTAATATATACATATGAACCATTCAAAAAAAAAAAACTACTGAAATTTTAAAAATTGGTTAATTCCGAGTTGGTTTGGACATTTTCTCTGATTTTCTGCAATTTTCAGCTGGTTCTTATTCAAGTTGGCCAGTACAACTTGGTCTCCGTTCCTCCCGAGTTAGATACCAAGTGCAATATTTAACATCTCGGTCTATGCGACGTTATGTCCTCAATTGTTTTGGCGGAAGGATGGATATTGCAGGGCTTTTCCTGGCTTCCAAATTTTGCTCTTTTAAAATAATTCTTGGTGAATTTTTTTTTTTTTTCTGGAATGCATTTTTCAGTTTCAACCATTGAAATCTCATTTCCTACAGTCGGTTATATAATCTTGTAATATTAGGGTTGCCCTCTTCTTAAGTACATGATTGTTCAAGAAATGCCTTCAGATATAGAAATATTGAACTTACACAGCTAAAATTAGATCAGCACTATCTGGATACTATGTAATGTTATATGGACATACGGGTACGAATTGGTTCTGAGGATTTTACTCGTTGGGCAAGTCGTTGAGACATCTCTCTCTCTCTCTCTCACACACACACAGAGTAAATGACTAAATGGTACCCCCTAAATGGTACCCCTGCTATTTCAGGGGGAACAAAAAGGTCAGAAACAAGTGCCCTAACCCCCTGATGTATAGGGCTGATATTTTTTTTTTAAATTCTTTGGGTGCAGGTTCCAAGATGAAAACAGAGCCAATTGAATATGCCTCAACCCCTGACAGAGGTAACAGGATGGCACAGTTGGACTTTTCAAGGCCTGATACATTACTTGGTGCAGATTTTTTCAACCATGACTGAATATATGAAAGGCCTAGCCACCTTTGTTGGTGATGATTTCTTCAGTGATTACAAAAACCTGACTTCTGGAACTTCTTCAGCAAGCGGGGATTGGGAGTTGGTGCCAATGGAATAACATGAGCTCTATTTGCCAAATGTCCAAACGTCCCTGATATCGTGTTTCTGGTGAATCGTTCTTCTTGAGGTTCTGTTTTCATTAGATTGCAGTAGATCCATTCAGTGTGAACCACATGCTCCCTAATTAAATGGACAGCAATGATTAGCTTAACGGTAATGTGCATTGGGCATATGATTCCTTTGCCCTGGCAGTAGTCTTCTACTGATGGCAGGAGTTGCTTCTCAAACTGAAATGAGAGTGGAAAAGTCACAATTACAAAGACAGATTTCTGCTTCAGGTTGGGTTTTATGTTGTGTGTGCCACATCATTACATGTAGAATAGTTCTGTAGGTTTCCACTTCACCGTCAATGGTTCTAAACTTACAATTGTTTGATAGTGTGAATGCTTCAAGCTTTGTTGTTGAGGAGAGTGATCAGATTTTGTTGGCTGTTTGCTTGGAGGGATTTTTTTATTGCTCTCTCGGTATGGTCCTTGGTTTAAACTCAACTCATCTAGATCACTGGATTGCAGTCTTGTAGATTGCTTTGAGTTGAAAGGTCTATTGTCTAGTGGGGTAAGGGTTTTGTTAATTTAATAAGTGATATGACCATAATTAGGTTAGGTTCATCTTTACCATTCATTGATGGAATTAAAATTTTCAAAACACAGAATTTTTTAAAATGAATGGTGAAAATATAGAATCTAACTTTTTATTAGGGGTAAAGTCTCCTGTTTTGTGATCATTCTCATTTATCCATTGATAGAATTAAAAATAGATTTTTTCTAAATGAATCTAGAATCTAACTTTTTATTAGGGATTAAGTCTCTTGTTTCATGATCATTTCTCATTTAATAATAATGAAAATTCTAAATTTGAAAAAGGCAAATAAATTATGGATGATGTAAATTGTAAGTATATCAAGGGAGAGAATTTGAGGAATTAAGACAAGGTTGTCATTGGATCATAGGCACTAGGGTCGAGATATCGGTCGATATTCGATATATATCAGCGATACGTATCGTTGATATTAATCTGTTTTTTTTCTAAAAAAGAAAAAAAATTAAGAGAGAAAAATATTGATTGATACCGAATTTTAAACCTTAGCACTTCTTCTTGTATCGTAGGTCCGTTTTTACCTACCTTTTTGTGACTTGGCGGGGATTCAGCGATGGAGTGTGTGTGGGCTTTCTTATACATGTCTTGCGATAAAAAAGATGATAAAATTAATAATGCATAGTTTACTATCTCATGAGTTATGAGCATTGGAAATCTGACGTGGGTTTTCTATTCAGACTATTGATAAGTGACTGATGATAGATCAAATATAACATAAGCATTCTTTGTGTTATAGATGAATGTGAAATTTTATATAACAATTATTCATATGATCACCTTTAAATCACATCGAACTATGTGCATGTCTCGTTAATGTGTGGTCATAGAGAAGATCTCAGTAGCGATTTTTTGATGGAGATATACTCAAAGACTCTAACCTAAACAACTGAGTCATGAGATCTTTTGACTCAATTTAATTTTAATGATATTTATTATTTTTAATTTATCAATGTTACCAAATTAAGGAATAGATTGTCACTGTTGAAAAGGAGAAGGAAGTTTCATTTAGATATTTTTATTCATTTCATTTAAGCAAATAAAGTAGATAATTGATGACTGTAGATGTTTAGTGAAGTAATTTTTTTTTAAAAAAAAATTATAACATAAATAATCATTTCTTTGATCTCATAAGATTAATGGATCCTACTTCAGTGCAAATTATAACATAATCAATCAACATACTTCTAAAAATTATTGTACTATTTTTATATATTTTTAAAAAATTTATGTTTCAACAATCACTTATACTAGTGTTTAACCATAGTGTGTAATTAGACATGGAACCCATTAAATGGGGTGACAATAGGTATATTGTTGAGGTCTTTATTTGAATATGTAGCTTACCAAAAATATCTTTAATTGAATTAATCAAGTTATGCTTTTTTAAGTTCTCTAAAAATTGATCAATTTAGTTTTTTTAATTTTTAGACTTTGGAATTGATCAATATTTAAAATATTTTTGATGTACAGCATATTCAATAAAAGATTTTTAACGAATTCTTCACTACTCAATGTGTAACTCCATGCCTATATATGCAAGGTAATCTGTCACAGATCTAATCCCACCAGTACAAAAGAACACATTGATTTTTTTTTAATAACTTGGGGTATCTCCCACTTGAATGGGGGACTAATCCCACAAATAAAAAAAATGTGTACAAGTCTCTTGTATTGGATTTTTTTGGAAAGAGTTACACTTGAGACCTCTAATTTATTCTCAGAATTTCAAGTAATTGAATTGCTGAAAATCAAGACTTGATAATATTCTTGAAATATAATTTATTCTCAAAAGTTAGCCGGAGAGTACCTTAAATATTATATAGAGTCATTGGTTTCTCAAATTAACCAATGTGGAACTTTTATCACTTTCACAGATTCGTCTGAGTGAGTTGAACAATTCACAAAAACATGATGAAAATATACTTCCTTGAAAATGAACTTCATGTAAAACATTTCCTTAAGGATTCATCTCATTGAATGAAATTACTTTGGAGAGTACATTTAGCCTTAGGTTTTTAAAACCAGTTCAATTCAAATTGACTCATACTCAACCATTCCTAATACGTGGATTTAGATGGGGCTCGAGGTGATTTGGAGAAATAAAGTAACTTGGCATAAATTTACTAGACTTTATTTTCCATTTTTTTGAAATTTTTATTATTTTTTCAAGATATTTGAAATTTTTGATTTCATAACTTCAAAACTTCATTTGAATATCTAAATGTTCCTTAATTAATAAAAAAGATTACATAGAGAAGAAGCCAATATTATTCTGAATTTTCTGTAGTTTTTTCAAAATTTTATGAAAAAATAAAACATGATCGGACGTAATCGCCACCTAACCAATTTTTTGATAGCAGTCAGTTTTCCTGCCCCTCTTAGCTTCTCCTAACTAAATATATAATTTATATTTTTATAAAACTTTCATAAAAAAGTATGAAGTCCGAAAAATGAAAAGATCCTACAGTGACTCCAGAGTTGCTTGACTTCAAAGAAAATAGAGAGAATTGATTTTTCTGTTAAATTATATGTTTTCACTAAATTCAAGTAAGCACAATGTTTTTATTTTTTTGAAGGCCTGCCATTGATTTTTTTCTTTTTAATCTCACGCATGAAATTTTTAAGTTGACCTGTTATTCAACTCAACAAGATTAGGCTTAAAAGAATTAGGTTAAGTAAAGTGTTTTTGTTAAAAAAGTTAAATTTAAATCGACCATAATTTATTGGGTCCAATCTTTTTATGTTGAAGGATTAGAGTTTAATTGAATTAAAAACCTCCTGTCAGCTTAGTTTCAGCTTATGAACGAAAAGTTCCACCGCCGACTCTAATTTTTTTTTTTTTTTTTAAAGGATTCCTTCTCACTTTTGTTTTCTTTTTCATTTCCTTCTATTCTTCTACAAAACTTTTGGTTGTGTTTGATCGATTAGAAAAATGATATCATAATCGTAATCATAACTTGTTGAAGACAATTCTCTGTAAAACCCATCTTCGAACTTTAGAATGCATTGCATCGTCTCTTGTTGAGAAATATTTGTCTGCTCTTTTCGTTTACATTCATAAATTTAACGTAACCCAATCAGTGAAAATGAATTCGCGTTGATGGGCTCTCAAACCGCCCTTTTGAATCTCTATAGCAATCAAGGAAAATGGCGGGAACTCTTCAAACTCTACCAACACATGAGAAACCATGGCTTCCAACCCAACACCTTTACATTCCCTTTACTTCTCAAGCCTTCATTCCCTCTTTCCCTCGGCCGATCAATCCATGCCGACGTCAACAAGCGCGGTTTCCAATCCGATGCTTATGTGATCAACGCCGTCATTGCCATGTATGCAGCATGTGGGTCTTTGACTGCCGCCCGCCAACTGTTCTACGAAATGCCCGAACCAAACTCCATTTCTTGGAATGCGGCAATATCCAGCTTTTTCCATGCTGGCAACTGTGGCACAGCCATTGAACTCTTTGAGAAAATGCCACAGCCCAATGTTGTCACATGGTCTGCCGTGATTGCAGGTTACACTCAGAATGACCATGCTGATGATGCATTGCGTGTGTTTAGTCAAATGAGAGACAAATCCAACAATGCAGATGATGACACAGGTTTGTGCGTGTTGCCGAATTCAAACACCATAGCGAGTGTTCTTTCTGCTTGTGTGAAAATTAGAGATCTTAGTTTTGGGGAGCAAGTCCATGGCCTTGCTGTAAAGATTAGCACATACACTGTGACCAATGTCTTCGTTGGAAGCGTTCTCGTTGACTTATATGGCAGATGTGGTCGCTTAGAGCTTGCCAGGCATGCATTTGATTCCTTGCTAGAGAAGAATGTCGTAGCTTGGTCAGTACTAATAGCAGCATATGTTCAGAATGATTGCCCTTCCAGTGCAATTGATGTTTTCAAGGAGATGGTTTATGGGGGTACAGTGCCAAATAGTGTTACTCTAACCACAGTAGTTGCTGCATGTGCCCATATGCCGGACTTGCTATTAGGAAAGGCGGTTCATTGTTTTATCTTTAAGAGGCAAGAGCAGCCTGACATTTTCATTTCAACTGCCCTAATAGATATGTATGGTAAGTGCAGTTGCCTATTATATGCCCACCGAGTTTTTGAAAAAGATTATGCCTCTTCGGAGCATAACACTACGACAGTATGGAATGCAATGATTTCTGGATATGTAGAGAATGGCTGTATAGAAGAAGCTTGGTGTGTTATCCGTTCCTTGAGTAGATTACCCAATGGTGGACCAAAACCCAATGCTGTGACCATGGCCATTGTTCTACCTCTTTGTGCTAGAACAACTTCACTCCTCAATGGCAAGGAGTTCCATTGCTATGCACTCAAAAATGGTTTGGACAAAGAGGTATTGATAGCAAATGGTCTCTTGGATATGTATTCCAAGTGTGGAAAGATTCACTTGGCAAAAAAGCAGTTTGATAGGATGCCTGTGAAGAATAGGATTTCATGGACATCAATGATTGATGGTTATGGAACGCATGGAGATGGTGAAGGTGCCATCAAAGTCTTTAAAAGCATGGTTGGTGAAGAGAATGTGAAGCCAGATAATGTCACCTTTGTTGCTCTCATCTCTGCATGTAGCCATGCAGGTCTAGTAGAAGAGGGCCTCCGATACTTCAAAGCAATGCTGCCGGAGTATGGAGTCATGCCCATGGAGGAGAATTATGGTTCAGTAGTTGATCTACTAGCCCGAGCTGGGCACATAAATGAAGCCAAAGATTTAATAGCTACAATACCCTTCAAACCAGGTGCTAGTGTGTGGGGAGCATTGCTTAATGCTTGTAGAATTCATGGGCACATCGATGAGGCAGAGTTGGCCGTGCAATGTCTAAATGAACTGGAGCCAAAGGAAGCAGGCTTTCAAACATTACTATCAAATATATATGCAGATAATGGGAGGATTGATGCTGTTGCTAAGGTGAGGACAGCAATGAGAGAAATGGGAGTGGCTAAAAGGAGAGGCTGTAGCTGGTTAGAAACTAGGGAAGGGGTTCATGGATCTGCAATGGTGACCGGTCACGTTTCTATAACAGAGTAGATTATTGTAGTTCCGACGGTGTTGTCATTGCTGGAGAAGGTACTGAAAGAGCTCATGACACTCTCTTTTGTAAATTATGATTAGCTAATTTATATCTCCTTTTTCATAAAAATATGTTACCCATTCAATTGCAATTATTTCATTGTGAGAATGCTTTTAATACAAAAATCATCATTTTTTGTACTCCTAAATGCATTGTGCATGTTTTCCATCCTGGTTTACACACAATGTTTTGATTGTTTTCAGGTGCACTTGTTGCTACAAGCATAGAGAATGTTTCACTTCTTTGGATGGGCAGTTTCTTGCACAATTTAACAAAAATTAAACAGTTTCTTGCACAATTTAACACAAATTAAGCTCAGTGACATTTCGATAATTGGCTTTACCAAGTTCTCAAGACCCTCAAGTCATAACAATAACCCAAGAGTTCACATTTTTTATAAACATATGCCGTACCGATACACACATCTTCTTCAAACACAGACACCTTAGAACTAATGGCAATGTTCACGTTAGGGGAGCCTGGGTCTTAGGAACGACTTTGTGGGGAACCCTTGTACTGGTTTTTTCTTGCATGTTCTAATAATGTGATTTTTACAAAATGAAAGGAAATGAAATGTTGATCCTATATAGTCTCTATTTCTTATTTTTTAGTTTTATTTATAATTTTGACTAGTTTTTTCAGGGAGAAGTAAGGTAGATTTACCATCATCAATTCGTTAACAAGGTAACTTCCATTACTCCTACTGTTATTACTGCAACTCAAATTATGTTGACAATCCTGTTGAATGAAACATGCTTTGCATAATTGCATGGACTGCATAATGGGGGAAAATCACCTTGATCTAATGAATATAACCATCTCATTAGAGGCATCAGAATAAATGATTGAGTTTCTTCCAACCATTCAAATTACTTGCTCTTGAATCAACAGTTACGATATCAAATGAAATTGAAACTTGCAATGTATGAAATCTGATGAATGGCTTTTTTTATTCAAGCATGAAATATGCATGTACGTGGTTAAATGAGCCATCAGAAAGTGAAGAATATTACAATCACAGTACAAAAAGTTGAACATCTCATCGTGTGGGGGTATGGAACGTAACCTGAAGGGGGGTTTAGTAGAATTGTGCTCGAGGATCTTCCCTCTATCATAGAAAAAGAGTTAGAACATCTCTAATTTAACGAAATGCTTTTACATAAAAAAGGTGATGTTTAATACATTCAGGTCAGTCAGTTGGACCTTACAATTTTCTCTGGCCATGTTAGATTTAAAAGTTTGGACTTTCAAGTAAATTCGAGTGGCCAAAGTTGATGAAAAGTAGACCTTCTCTTTAAAGATGGAGCTTGTTGATTACTGTCACTTCAGCATGCCATACAGCTGGCCATTGCTATTGAGAAATATCAGAAGGCCAGTCCTCCTCCCAGTCTTCTAAATACCCGAACAATTGTCTACTTATAATAGGGGAGCTTAAATGAAAAGTGTCGTGTGAAAGAGATCACCACATGGATATAAAGTTGGAGAAGTCAAGTTTCATCATCATCAATAGTCAACATCTTATCTATCTAAGGACGGTTTTATAAGTTCTTATTCTTTAATTGACCTTATCATAAACCATACCTTCAATTACTTTACAATTTAATATGTCTCTTTTATCTCTTTCCTCTATGTTTTCAAGGATTGCTCTCTCCTCTTAGTGCCTTCGTTCCGTGGTTTCTTGACTTTACGCACTGGAGTTGTGTTTGGTCTTTTTACCAATATGACTAAATAATCTCAAATAAGTTTCTCTCAACTTATAATCTATCGAAGCTATCTTTAAATTATCTCTAATCCATTCATTTCTAATTCTATCATTTAAAGTTAAATCACTCACCCAACATAACATTTGCATCTCCACAGTCTTTGTTTATTTATCCTTTTTTTTTTTGAACATCCAACATTATGTTCTTACAACATTGCAAGTCTAATGATTATTTTGTAAAATCGTCATTTTAGGCGAAATGAAACTCTTTTATTGCCTGAGACCCCACTACATTGTCTACATTTTGCCCACTTTTGCTTATATCATATTATCTAAGGGAGAGCGATCCTCCCACGGGCATTTCGTGTATAAAGACACGGATTTTAGCATATGCCGAATTTGCCCTCCACATGCTGTACCGGAAAGAAGAATGCATGAACAGTGGAAATCTCTATTGAAATTGGCTCTCCGAATTTGCAAGTCGACTCGCCGAAAATCATGAACAGTGCAATGTTTCTTGAAATCGGCTCTCCGAATTGCAAGTCGACTCGCCAAAAATCATGAAAAGTGCAATGTTTCCTGAAATCGGCTCGCCGAAAATCATGAACAATGCAATGTTTCCTGAAATCGTCTCTCCGAATTGCAAGCCGGCTCGCCGAAAATCATAAACAGTGCAATATTTCCTGAAATCGGCTCTCCGAAATTGCAATCCGGCTCGCCGAAAATCATGAACAGTGCAATGTTTCTTGAAACCGACTCTCCGAAATTGCAAGCCGGCTCGTCGAAAATCATGAACAGTGCAATGTTTCCTGAAACCTCTCCGAAATTGCAAGCCGGCTCGCCGAAAATCATGAACAGTGCAATGTTTCCTAAAATCTGCTCTCCGAAATTGCAAGTCGGCTCGCCGAAAATCATGAGCAGTGTAATTCGGCTCGTCGATGAACAGTAAAAATCAGCACATTGAAATTTTATTGTTCATGGGAAAGGTAAAATCAAGAATACTCTAAAACCCGTGTCGCTAAACACAAAATGCCCGTGGGAGGATCGCTCTCCTTAACTAAGTTAAAATCTTTTTGAGATTCTACCATAAAACCCAAATATCTAAATTTATCACAGAGAGTAACTATATCATTTTCTATGTTTATCGTATTATTTTCACTATCATGTATTCCACTAAAGTTACACCATGGCACATCGTCTTCGATTTTTTATGTTAAGTCGTCTATATTCAACGCAAACATAAATAGCTTAAAACGAATTCTTGATGGAGTCTTATCTACTCTAATAGGAAACTCTGTTGTCTCACCACAAAAGGTTATGCTGTTAGTGGTTAAACTCTTGTATATATATCTTGGATTATCTTAAGATAGTAATTGGAGATGTGTTTATTTTTCAAGGTTCTAGAAATTAGTTTCATTAATACTTTACCATAGGTCTTTTAAATCAATAAAGTTGTTTTAGATAAACTTTGCTTTTGATCTTGACCTACTCGACATAAGTCTAAATTGATTTTCAGATATATTTGACTATTGTCTTAGATGACTCTCTATCATCCATTCTCAAAGTTTTTATTGTACGACTCATAAGTTTGATCGCTTGATAGTTGACAAATATTTGAATATCTCCTATGTTTTTTTTATAGAAAGAGACTAGAGTGCTCTTAAGTCACTTGTCAAACATCATTTTTTAGACTAAAATCTTATTGAAATGGAGAGACCAAGTTTCACTCCATTTAATATCTTTATTTCTAATGTCTTAAAAATTAATTATTAAAGACTAAAATTATATAAGTAAGATAATTTATAAAAATTAAAATCTCACCCACACATTATTTATGCAACGGTCCTATGTGTGCCTTTTATCCTTGTGGGCTCTTACTCCACTTAACTCCCTAGAGTCACTGAAAGTTCGTAGTAATATACTTAGATCGGAGTTGACTTAGTTAACTTATAATGTGCCATTAAATTAGGCTGATGGAAATTTAATTTGAATTTTTCAGCCTAAAAAATTACAAAAATTTGTATTTGGGTGAAAATACGTTGGCCAATCAACCTGATCCCACGACTGTTGCAGTTAGGAAATGTTTAAAAAAAGTTGTTGTTTGGAATGTGAATTATTGAATACAGGTTAGATTTTAATACAATCCAGATTAAGGAATTCAAGCGTCCCACCTTACTATTTTTTGAAGTATGTGCAAGCTTTTTCTACTCACACATAGGTAAACCTACAGAGAATGACCTTGTAAGATCTTGACCCAGTCTAGATGTCCGAGTCCATGAAGGTTGATCCAAGTGAAATGAAGGTTGATCCAAGTGAAATGCTAAGTGGAAGTGGGAGTGGGAATGCGGGAAAGAAAGGATCCCACATCAGAAGTAAGGGATTTCCACATGAAGTTTACAAGTAGCAGCCCCTCTTCACTTATCAAGATGTATTTTGGGGCCTACCAGTTGGGCCAGGCTCCAATTCAAATCCTTACGGGCTCTTGTGTGCAAGCTCAAAGCGTACAATTGAACCAAACCCTAAGTCCAGATTTTTCAAATTAAATCTTTACAGACCCCGTGTGTTGTGCGTGAATTTAGAAGAAGTAAATTTTAAATCAAATGTGAATTTAGATCCAAAACTTTATCTAAATTTATGATTTACACTTATTTATTTTAAATTAGATAATTTAGATTTTTTTCATTCATTTACATCCTTAGCTAAAGAGTTCCACAATGACAAGATCCTAATGCATAAAATGCGGGAGCACAATCATACATCCGCTCCCGCGGTGTATGTTACTTGCTTTACAAACTTTTTTCATCTTCGTCTTCCTGCTGCTCCCCTTCTCAGATTTCAAAAAGAGGAAAAGGGGAAGTGTTGAAGCCGCTTTCTCCGCCGCAAAAATGAATGGTGGTCCATCTGGTTTCTGTACGCATTTCTATCCTTCACTGACCCAAATTTCCCAAAATTTTGAAAAGAACCAAATTCATTTTTTTTAAAAAAAAAATCGATTGTTTCTGGGCTTTTTGACTGAAAAATAGCATCTTTTACTTTAATGCAGACAATGCACCTGTCACGAAAGCAATCGTTATCTCTTCTGCCCTATTCACTATCTTCGTTGGCATCAAAGGCCGTTCTTCTTCGGCTCTCGGATTATCATATCAGGTATCCGTTTATCGCCCTTTTTTTTTTTCCAATTTTCTTTTTAGTATGTTTTGTTCCATTTGATTTATTTGTTTTCCCATGTTCATTTCGAAGTGGGTTCTTTATTATTATTTATTTATTTTTAAAGTTTGTGCGCAGTGATGGATTTCGAGTTTTTACTCCAAATTTCTTCTCTGTATTGGAATGTTTTCAAGTGGATATGTTTTACTTGGTTCTTCTATGTTTTTTTGCTTTTTTTTTTTTTTTCTCTTTTGTACTTTATTTTGTAGTCAGTGATTTTGCATCTTGTAAAATAGTATTCTGACAAATTCTGTCGTCTCACGTAAGTTTTATAAAACTGGTTCTTGACAGGTCGCACGTGTAGGATAGAGAACACGATGGAGAATTTGAAGTTTCTACTCACAAAAATTAGGGCCATTAGCAGCTGCTGTAACATGTTGAAACCGATTGTCAATAACATTTACTATTTTTCACCGTAGCAGTTGATTTCGATGTTTGGAATTGGATAGCAATATTTTTGAAAATAAGAATGGAGAATCACTTGCAAATCACCCACATATATGGAGAAAGTCACATGTCCAAAATGCTGTGAATATGAGATGCATGACTTACTCTCCCTTGTTTTGGAAACTCAGTCATATAGCTAAAATGAGTAGGCTACGCATGAAGATGGATTATTAGAGGGAGTTTCTTGTGTACATTCAAAAGTACTGCATCAATATATATTTTTGCTTAATGAATTTCAAAAGGAGCCATCTAATTAGCTCTTTGCTCTAACAAATGTTTGAAAAAGCTGAATTTTTTTGTAAGCCAAGCTGTAAGGGAGAATCTCTCATCATTAAATTGAACATACTAGGCCTTTATACTTCTTGCCTTTTTAAATAGTATTGCACTAAATTAAACATTCAACTCCTAAAATCTTGGTGAATTGGATGCCTCTTCATGGCCATCTTAAGGTAAATTTTGATGGTAGTAGTTTGAGGGATGAAAGAAAATCTACATTTAGAAGTCATTTGTAACTTGGGTGAAGTGGTGATACTGGAAATATTATCTTGTAAGCTGGGATCAAGTGTGTCTACCTATCAATGTTGGGGGCTTGAGGTGCGTCCAATTAAGGTTGTTAATATTGCTCTTCTTACTAAGTGGCTTTGGAGATTAGGCTCTGAAGGAGAAGTCCCTTGGAAGGCTATTCTTATCTGTAAGTATAGGCTGGGTATTTGGGGTTGGGACATCAATCCTGTCCTGCATAAAAAAGCTTCTGGTATGTGTCGTGCTATTACAGCTTGTGTTGATAAATTTAAAGAAGGTATCAGATTCAAGATAGGCCGTGATGATAGAATCAAGTTTTGGACTGATTCTTGGTGTGTGGAGTGGATTCTCTCTCTCTTTTCTGGTTCATGTTCTTTCTGTTTTATGTTTTTACTGTTCTTCTAGCTTTCATCCAAGTCGGATATCTTGTCCCTTGTTTGTACTTTTATCTTGGTTCATAGTAATTTGTTGGTTATGCATAAAAAACAGTAGCTTTGGTGGTTTTTTTTTCAGCTGCAATTGGATAGTGATGTTCCAAAGATAGTTTGAATTCTTCATATCTAAAGATAAAGACCTGCTTAATTTATCTGTAATGACAGGATATATTCAAAAAGCTTCAGCTTTGGAGGTTAATTCTCTCTGCTTTTGCCTTCTCATCAACACCGGAAATGATGTTTGGGCTGTATTTGCTGTATTACTTCAGGGTATTTGAGAGACAGATAGGCTCCAACAAATACTCGGTAAATAACCATGCAGCCTAAATTGTTTTGGTTGATTACATGAAAATTTAGCATGAATTTTGCTTGTTACCGTCTTGTGTGTATCCATTCAGCAAAGTATATACCAAAGTTCATTAAGAGATAGGCTGGTGAGACTTTGCTAGCAAGACTCTCTAATGAGACATTCCATCAAATGGATTATGGGACTTACATAGTTGGGTGTAGTGGATAGGCAATTACATAGATATGAAGTGTGTAAAGTTTCATCACCAATTGATCATCTATTTCATATAATCTTGGCCTTCAGTTTTAGTGAAGACAAGTCATTAATTTTTAAAAGTTAAAAAAATCAAGGGATAGGATGATCAGATAGGGATGAAATTTCATAAAGCTCTTACTCGTATGGTCCTCTTTATTAAACCTAACTATGTGGATCCCAAGATTCATTTAAAGGGAAGTCTTAGTATCAAGTCTTTCTAGAGAGAGTCTTGTGGGAGTTTTGTTCATTACACTGTTTGTCAACTGCAGGACTATCTGTATGAAACAATATTGTAATTATGTAGTTGACATCTGTCCTTGGAAAATGTTATCCTGTGAATCATATAGAATTCTTGGTTTGCAAGAAACAAAAGAATTTTCATGAATGATGCTTTCCCAATCCCAAATCTCATAATAAAATTGAAGCAAATATATTCCATTGGAGGGGTGAGTGGACTGGAGTTCTTCTACTTGGAACTTTTCTACCTCATGGCTGTATGCACTAACTTTCCCTCTTGTTTCTTGTTTTTTCTTCATTTGAATGGTGAACTTCTTGTATGCTCTGTTGTTGTATGCTTTGTTTTGATGCACTTCTTGTGCTCGTTTGTAATAAAATTACCATTACCACTTCAAAATAAGGTATTTTGACTCTCAGAGTGTGTGCATCTATATATGAAATGGTTGGTAAAAATTTATATACCTCTATCTGACATCAAGGACCACACCCAAAATGAACAGAAACCTAACAGGGCCCAACCCCTATTGTGCCAGAGGCCACTCAAGACCTGGTCACATTGTGATTTAAATCAGCCTCTTATTTTGCTAAACTGTCAACCTTAGCATTGGCTGACCTGAGAGTGTGAATGACTTCAAGCTCCTTCTGATGGATGATTTGTCTCACTTCTTCCACTCGTCTAAGAGTCTCCAAGGACACAATGATCCCTTAGTTCACTGAGGCACAAAATAAGAATCTCCTTGTTTATTTATTTCTTATGGCGGAAAAGAGAGGGTGGGTGGTAGATATCTTCGCTCTCTTTTTCTTTTGGGAATATTTTAATAAACTTCATTTTGTTTCTGCTCTTATAAACTTATATATTTTGGTTCTGTTTGCCCTTAAAAAGATTCAGCCTGTTGACTCGCTAATTTCATAAACTTGCTAAAAAACTCTTCTGATAATTTCAAATAATAAAATAAGATCTAAATCCAAATAAAATAACAAGAAGTTCATAGTTATTGATCCTAAAATTGTCCTATGGCCAATTGTCAACAGTGCCACTTTTAATTACTCAAAAATTGCAGGGCCCTTTATCCCCATGGACTTGATCAGATGATCCCCAAATGTAGGATTGTTTGGAGGTTTCTAACTGATCCAAATAATGTAGAACCATCTTTTAGATGTGGTCTTCATCAGTTATGTCATCCACATCATTTAGCAGCTACATACAGGATCATTGAGGCACTCTTTATACTTTGAGAACTGCATAGACGAAGATACCTGTTGGTATTCTGTAAGGAAATAGGCCTTAGAAATTACATTATTTCTGGCTAATATCACAAATGAGGAAGGGGAAGAACTGAGCTCTTGTTTATTTTTTATTTCGTTTCTAATTTTGTTGAAGGTCCTATTTTTGCTTTCCTTCCAAAAGGACCACAAGGCTGTTGGCTGAACGTCTTACATGTGATTTAAGTACTCCTAGTGTCAAAGAAAATGAGTCAGATATTTTGCTGTGGCAGACACTAAACGTTATAATTTCTCCTATAGATGTTCTTCTTGGTCAATTTCTGAAACCTCAATTGTGTTGAATCATTAAAATTTTCTACTCTTTTGTTTCCAACATTTGCCTATTTCAATTGGACTTGGATGGGCTGGTACTTCAGGTAAGATTCCTAGATGAACTAGATTCAGTATTGTCTTTTTCTTTTTAATATGCAGGTCTTTATCCTTTTCTCCGTGATAGTGGCTTCGGTTTTTGAGGTTCTTGCTTTGGTTCTATTAAAAGGTATGTATTGCCTATTAAACTATGTGTGTGTTGGGGCATGTCGAAATATAATCTACATCCTTGCGATTGCTTGGAGTGAACATATCTCAATAAAGTATCAGATTTATGAGTCATGTCAGTACGAGCTTTTTCTGCCATTCCTTGTTATGGTCATGTTAGAAATGCCTCAAAACCTTGTTATTCCCTCATTTCAGTCTAAGTGCCTTCACCACAATATCCACTGTTCTTTGTATTTGATATCTAATCCTGCTATTTCTTACATCATACTGCTGACCTTGTTTTTATTTTGCAAGAGATTTCTCGTTTATTGGAACTAATTTTTTTTTTAATATCATGGGTATCCCCACCTCATGTTGGAGGTGAGACTAATCCCATGGATATACAAAACTTCCCCCCAGTCTCTTGTATTAGGTAACTCCAAGGAGGGTTGAGTCTGAGGCCTCTAGTTTATTTGACCATTGTAGTTGCTTTCTCTTCTCTTAAAGTAAGATGGAATCCCTTAATTTCTCGTAGTGAGAATATAGTTTATTACTTCTCAATTTATGCTGGCTAATATCTGTGCATTTTTCATTTTTTGCTTTCACATTATATAAGCTTTTAATTCGAGTTCATGTTGTGTGTCATGGAATATCTTGATTTCTTACCATTCTCCAATTGTCTGATCGAGCCTGTGGAAATTAAAGTTCACTAGGACATAGCTAGTTTTTTCGAACAAAAGATAAAGTACAAGTGTTTCAAGCACAGTGAAGGTGCTTACTGCTGCAACATTGAAGGTTGTGGATTCAAGTCATGCATGTACTTGTGCATAGACATTCTCAAGTACATATATACACATACAAAATGCTTTGGAAGTTGACGTGTTGAAAATATCAAAGACATGCATGAACAGTTGGTAATTAGTGTTAGAGAGAACCATGTTGCCAATTATGGAGCACCTGATCCTATATTTATTTCCCTTGGTTATGGACTACATGAAAGCATTTATCCACAATAGAGTTCCTTGTTCAGTTGGTCTATATTGTTTGTAAATGATATGATGCCTTATCTGATGGACAGGAAAGCAAGCTAACCTGGAACTTTGGAGGATGGTTTTTGACAAATGTTTTGAGTGCATCTTTGGTAGTTCTGGAAGTAAGGAGGAGGATTTTTGCCAAAATTGAAACCCATCTAATGTCATCAGTGTCATAGGTTCTGATATATGGTATCAACTACCAGAACTAAATGGAGGCCTTAACAGGATATCGTAAATAGAGTTTGTCTCTGGTGGACGTATTAGATCCAAGCTTTGCATGTTCTGTAATTGTTGATAGTCACTCTGATGTGTTTTTTTATTTTTTGGTAATGGCATTTTTTTTTTTCTGAAAAGGTAACGACTTTATTGCTTCAAAGAAATAATACAATGAACAGCAAAACCATGAATATAGATGCCAAACAAAATAAAGCAAAGGGTACCAGCTACAGAAGACTCCCTCTCAATCCAGCCCTTTTGACTTAGGCCTCAAAGCCCTCAATACAATCTAGTAAGTCCTTCCTCTGATTTGCGAGCACATCAGCCTTCTCATTGGCTGAATGCAGAAAATGAAGCATGTCGAACTGGTTCCTTTTTATAATGTATGTATGACTTCCTCAACCTTGTCTAGGTATTTTTGAGGACCATGAGCACCCTTTGCCCATGTTTCACAAGAAAGGAATCGACCTGCACCTGATCTCTTGCATAGCGTAACTTTTCCAGCTTTTTAAGACCAAACCAAAGGTCACCAGCTTTGCCTCATTTGCATGACAGCCTTGAAGAGGACCTGCAGAGGACAGAATTTCTTCAGCTGCTGTATTCCAAATTAGACCTCCAAAGTCAGCCTTGATAGTAATTGTGCCCCTCCAGTGGGGCCTTCCTTGCACTTGGTAAGTTCTAGGGTGAGGGATTAAGGAGCTCCCATCAGGCCACATTCTCATCACCTTCTCTATCCTTAGAGATGAGTCAGGAATAACTGTAACCCTGCAGAATGCCTTAAACTTCAGCTATTATTTCCTTTACACTCTTACATCTTCCATGAAGCACTGTTAATCCTCTCCATCAAGACCAGAAGATACTGAATAAAAAAAAAACATGAAAGAACCGCTTTGTAATTTTGACTTGCACCATTTAGCCAAGCATTAATCAACTGATGCATGTTATTTGGCATGCACTCTTGCATCCAACCAGCTCCAAGAAGTGCGTCCACACCTTATAAGTGTAACTGCAATGAATGAATAAATGATTAACGTCTTCTGTAGCTCTTAGGCACATAGAACAGTCGATAACCATTATTCTTCTCCTATTCTGGAGGTGATCAGCAGTTGGAATTTTGTTCATCCCTGCTAGCGAGTAGAAAGCTTACATCCAAAAGGACCTGATCCTTTAAAACAGCCTGATTAACATTAGGGGATCTCTCTCCTCATTAGATTCTTGGAAAAGGATCTCATTGAAAATTTTCCATGAGAGCAGGCCTCTAGATGTGATGATCCTCCCCTTCCCCAGAGAAAAACACACCGTGGAGGTCAGTCAGCAATTCAGTAAATTCTGGAATTTCCCAGTCTTTTGTATCCAGAGAGCAGTACCATTACTCCACTCTATCCAGTCACTGTCCTTCGCCTCATCATTAGGTGCCAGATGAAATAGGTGAGCGTACTTGACCTTAAGGGGGCCACTTCCCAACCAGGTGTCCTGCCAAAACTGAATGTATTTGCCTGTCCACCGTCTTGAATTTGTCCATGGAAGACTTCAGCTATACTTACCTCACCTCTCCAAAAGCCAGAAAAATGAACATCCATCTGATGGGTTATCCATCCCTCGCTCTGAATCCTGTATTTAACCAGCACTTTTCTCTTCTATAAACCGTCAATTTCATCCCCCAACCACTGCAACCACTATTAAGAAGTGCTTTATTTGTCACTCCCAGAGGTCGAACACCCATTCCTCCTTCAATAGGCTTACAGACCTGGTCCCAAGCAATAATATGAAACTTTTTTTTTTGGGTTTGTCATTCCATAGGAACTTTGACTGAATGCTATCTAACTTTCTCAATACTGCTTCTGGGAACTTGAACCCAGACATGAAGTAGAATGACGGCTCGAGAGGACAACTTTAAGGAGGACCTGTCTATCACCCGGAAAAGATAGGAACTCTTCCAGCGTGAAAGATGCTGCTCGGGCATTTCAATTACAAGATCCCATAGAGGCTTTTTTGGCTTCTCCACACACAACGGGAGACCCAAGTGAGAAGATAGGGGACTGCCAACTTTGCAACCAAAGACAGCAGCCAGCTCTGCTGCTCTTTGATGAGAAATACTAAAGCCCATTAGCTGACTTTTGCTGTAGTTAATTTTCAGGCCTGAGAATATCTCAAATCACTGGGGAATGGCTGCAACGAATAACAGTTCTTTATGATCTGCATTAAGGAGAAGGGTTGTATCATTAGCATATTGAATATGACTAATTTTGATGTTGGAGTGCTCGATACCAAATCCATGATTTTTTGCAACAGCAATTGAAGGAACATTTATATGAGATGGCAATTCGAGCTATGGTTCTATATGGAGATAAATGCTGCATGCTGGGTGAAAGAAATAGTAAAGGAAGAACGAAATGAAAGAAATACATGTGGCTGGGATGTGTCTGCTAACATGGATGTGTAGTGCCTATATAACAGGGTTTGACAGCATTAGGAATGATTATATCAAAAGAAATCTATGGTGGCCTTAATAGAGAGTAAAAGAGGGTTGGAATATCATTTGAGAAGGTCTGGACATGTGATTAGAGGATTGGGAAACTGCTCCTCTATGAAAAGATGAAGTGTTCCATTTGCTACAAACTGCGGGAGAGGCCCGCAAATATTTCGATTGTAAGCAGTGAGGTGCAAGTAGTGATCTGTAAAAAACCTTGAGTGACAAAGAACCTACCGTAGATGGTGATGAGTGGGTAAAGTTGAAATGTTAAATGCTCTAATATGGGTCGGTCAAGGCTTTAATGATGATGTCCAATTTGTGAGATTCTTGACCAACCAAGTGTGGGAAAGAATTTTCTCCCATCTCTTGGAGCAAAGGGAGAATCATCTTGATTGTAAAAAGTCTTAGCATATCTGAATTCTGTTTGACTGTATCTTCTTAATGGATCTTTGATTGAGGTGCTCCATAGGTAACTTTATTCCTTGAAACACTGCTTGTACCTTGGCTGCAACGACATATGAATTGGCACTTACCTCACCAATACCCAGTCCTCTTAATCCAGGTTGATGTTTCTTGTTGTTACATCACACGATCCTTTTTTATTTTGGAATGATTATACAAAATAATTCACATAATCTTGTTATTGGTATTTTTAAACTTCAACTTTATCCATTCAAAATGACAAGAGCCTGTACTATGTTTGATTGATAGTGTTGCAACCACAATGGTTGTAGTTTCCAGTCATATTACCTATTGAAAAAGTGCTTTATCATTTGTGATGTTGGGAACCTAATGGACTTCAGCGTTATTGGAAGTGAACAATTCTTGCCCGAACCAATCAAATCATGGACAACCTACCGGCTATACTTGTTGAGTGAAACCTTTTAATAGATGTGAACAGTAGCATTGACGTTTCATTCACACCAAAACCCTATGGCTGTGTAACAAGGTCTCTGTTTTTTGAAAAATTGTTGTATTTGAGACCGTGCTGAAGTATGGTTTGGACAGATGGACACCAATCAAGACAGCATTATGGGAAATTCTTGTGTTTTGATAGTTGGTATATACTTGTTATGCCATTATATTGTAAACAGGTCTTCGGTTTTATGCATTTTTAAAATAAAATTTTATATAGTAATACATTTCCTTCATACATTTTTAAACATCATTCTTGAATTTCTTTTTAACTGTACAAATGGGTTGGATTGCTCAAAGCAGGCTGTCTGACCTATTTTGTCCAGCACCAAGACATTTGTATCATGTGTCCAGGGTTGATACTATTATGAGTTTATGATCCATGACTGTGTAAATGGGTCATGTCGTGTAGAAACAAAGTCTTTCCTTGGTTTTCAAGTCAGCTTTTTGTTTCTATTATTTACTTGCATTTCATTGTTTATACTGATTTTAGCAGATCCCACCATAAGTACTCTAGCACCGGGCCCCTATGCTCTTATATTTGCTTCTTTCATACCCTTTTACTTCGACATCCCAGTCTCAACACGGTTTCGTATATTTGGTTTTCCCTTCACAGACAAGTCATTTATATATTTGGCCGGTCTTCAGGTAAAAAGCCTATTCTAAATTTAGTTCACTATTTGCAGGTTATTTACTTTGTTTATTATGAGCAAGATTGTGGTTTACTGATAAGCTTCTACTTGCAGCTTCTATTTTCATCCTGGAAAAGATCTCTCCTTCCAGGCATATGTGGTGCTCTTGGTGGCTCTTTGTATCGCCTAAATGTATTAGGTGTTCGCCGGATAAAGGTAACTGTACTTGATTCGTACCAATGATTGTTAAAATGTATTGCCATTGTTATGTGCTGAATCAGATCTTTCAGAGCTGTTTTTTCTCTTGTTTTTGTAATCATTCTGTCTTGGACGCATTTAAAAATCCTGAATTTAATTGGCCCTACATGGCTGTACTAGTTCTTTTATTCTAATTTCCCTGGTAGTAGAGGGTAGGAGAGGGAATGAGTTCCCCTGCAATGAGTTCTGGTTTCATATGCGTTTAAGACAATTAGCATCTACATGCAAGAGTTTATTTAACATGGTATCTTAGGCTCTTTTTGATGTGGGTACTCTTTTCATAATTATAAAATACACCAATGAGGGACCTCCAATGGGGCATAAGAGGTTATAAATTGAAGACCCTAGTGGCCTCTTTAAAGGCGAGTCCATATTTGGCATGTTGGAAGCCATTGCAGCATCTTTATGGAATTTTGTTGGCTGGCTACTTATAAGATACTCTAGATATATTCAAGAGAAGAATGTTGCGTTAGACTTCAATTCTCTTATCAGTAATTTAATGGATCTTACTCTCGAAGAAGATCCAAGGTATTTTGGCAATGGACTTTCATACTCGTTGGAGTCACTTTGTGCTAGGTGATCACTTTGCTATAAATCCTTCGATGGATGAATACTATTGCAGGTCCATATTGTTTATGGGCAGCTTATATCTTTACTGGTTATTTAGGATAAAGTTTTGTTGACTCTAAGAAAAAAGAAGAAGACGGCAAGCCACCAAAATGATAAGGAGATGGTGATAAAAAAAATGATAAAGAGATGACATTTGCAAATGGCCACCAAATCAGTTTCTGGTGAATTGAGACAATCTCTCTCTCTCTCTCTCTCTCTCTCTCTCTCTCTCTTAAGTTTTTTACTATTTTATACTTTTGGGAGGTGTAACTCTGACATTTAACCTGGCTTCTAGAACCATTACATGCTTCAGCGACGTGTGACTAGGAGGGGTTTGTGAGTTTGTCTATGGAAGTAAGAGCAAGTAGATGGGCTTTCTGGGAATTTTTGGGTTTATACCATAGCTCATGTTTTACCCAATGCCCTCATACTCGGATAGAGGTTGGGGTCTTAGATTTCTTCCTCATGAAAAAAAAATATCAAGGCTCATGTTTAGGGGCGGATGCTGTTTGGGTTTTCTTTATTGTTTCTCACACAAGATTTTGTGGTGCATGCAATGTACTTAACATTATGATAATTCCATTTGCTTCTTTTCTTCCTCTGGAATATTTAATCAATTTCTAGTGATGTTTCCTAAATTTTGAATTTCCTTATCTATTAATCCTGTGAGTGTATTTGTCTTTTGTATAGTTGGTAAATAATGCTCACCCACAATTGACATTGCCATTAGCAGTGGTTATTAAGTTGACCACAATTGGCACACCATTAGCAATTTCTTTTAAGTTGATGCCTGTAGACAGATAGGTAGGCATACAGACAGATATCATCATGTTAGCCTAGTAGGTCAAGGGTAAAGCTGGATGAAACCTTATCCTAATTGGTTTGACAGCTTGACAAAATTAGTGTTTCTGTTCTGCTGTGCATTTGGGGCTGTGTAAATTGGAATTCAATTAGATCCTATTGACTGAGAGGTTCGCCAATTAGCTGGTTATGTTGTCATACCCAACTGATTCCTTTTTATGTATTTGAATTCAATATAAAAAAACCAGGTCTAATTGGTGTTTTCCATTTTCTTTTAATAATTATAGAATGAATGGATGCATGCAAACTGTCATTTTTTTTGGCATGTTTTAGAAGACGTTGCTAAAGGACTTGGGATTTTTGAGATTTTTTCCTACACTTCTGTGTCTTTTGTACAAGCAGTTGGTTTTGGAAGTAGGGTTTTTCTTTGCTAGGAAAAGAAAGAGCCAAATCCTGGATTTGGGAGTTGGTTTCAGGCAGAAAAATTAAATACTCAAACATTTTGTTTCATATATGACATGGACATTTCATGTCTCTGTGTAGCCATACACGCCTGTAATTGCTTACAAATGGATGATCCTGTGTATTTGGATATTTTGCAGTTCCCTGAATTTGTGGCATCATTTTTCTCAAGGCTATCGTGGCCTTCCCTGGGAGGGTCATCATCAACTGTGTCAGGCAGCAACACTATTGGAAATGTGCCTTCCTACCCAGGTCGTCAACTGGAGGCAAGTCTTGTTTCAAAATGTTGTCAGTTCTCATTTTGAGAAGTTGTTGAGCAAGTGCAAATGTTTTCATTGAGTATTCTATTGTGATCTAGATGTTGACCAAATTAGTTATGAGAAAATGTTGAATTTTGTGAGATGTTTATTCCATGCTTAAGGGGGGCCATGTGGCCTCATCTTTCCAATGATTGGAAGTTTGAAAAAATGGGATACTGGGGATGTCAAAAAATAATATTTGATTGTAGGATCAGATCGATCACCCCTTTTGGACCATCATTGTTATGTTTCTTTCATGCTAGTCATAATTGTCATCAAAGCGTATACCCATCTGGGGTGGTGGCCTTTTGAGTTCTATGTTTTTGCTCCACCCAATTAAGAATAATAAGTTCAACATGCATTTGGATTTGACAAGACATTTTCTGTGGGGCAAGTTTCCTTCTGGCTCCCACAAAAATCATCCTTTATCTGATGAAAAAGAAACGAAGAATTTAGTTGAGGCCTTTGAATGGAGAGGTGGGTCTCTTCCTTCCGCCTGTTTGGAACTTCCACTCTGTATTGGTACCCCTTGCAAGTCTCTTTGGAACCCATTATCGAGAAGTTAAAAATAAGATTTAACTTCTTTGGGAGGCAAATACCATCCTTCAATGGTCCCATTACATTATTGAAGTTTGTCCATCGGCTCTCTTCATTTATTTCTTCTCTGCCTTCAAATGCCCTAAATCAGTAGTTGATGCCATTTAGTAGGTAGAGCAAGACTTTCTCTGGGAGGATTCAAAAGATTGCAACTAGGATCATCTTGTCAATTGGAATCAAGTTTGTTTGCCAATTTCTAGTGTTGGCCTTGGCGTTAGATCTGTTATTCAAGTGAATGTGGATTTACTTTCTAAGTGGCATTGGAGATTAGGCATTTTAAGAGAATTTTATTTTTTGAAAAGTAACTTCATTAATAAAGGAAAGAAGGAAACAAAACCACAACTAGATTGAGCCAACACGAACCACTTGCAATCCAGCAAAAAAGTAGACAACAAAAAACCCTATAATTGCATCAAATAATTAACACTCTCCGAAGTTAAGGAAACTCCTTGATGAGCTAACTCATCCGCCTCAGAATTTGCCGTCATTTTAAGAGATTACCCTTGTAAAATCCTAATCACGGAGAAATATTGTGTTAATCTTGGGTGAGACTTCAATCCTCATTCTCACTAGGCTTCGGGTATGTGGAGAGCCACCTCTTCTGTTGAGAAATTCAAGGAGGGTTTTCAATTGAAAGTTGGAAATGGATCTCATATTGGGTTTTGGAAGGATATTTGGTGTGGAGACTCCCCTCTTGCGTCGTATTTCCTCCCTTTATACTGGCTTGTCTCCGTATCAGTAGCTTTTGAGGCTGATTGTTTTGATCCACACGTTAAGTAGTGTGGAGTATAACCTTTTGTAGAAATTTCCTGGACCATGAGGCTTCTGAGTTCCTCTAGTCTCTCCAGGTTTTGGTAAATACTTATTTTTCAGCTTTTGGTAATGATTGTAGGTTTGGAAATTGTATAAAATTGGATCTTAGCGAGTCATTCTTCAGTTGGTGCTCCAATCACTCGCCCGTCTTCATAGTTAAATCCCACCATATGGTTTTCTAGTGCTTCCCCACATGTTATTGGCTTTATTTGGGTTGCTGACCTTGGGAAGATTCTTACTGGGGATACAATTTGTAATAGATGGCAAGTGATACTGATGGTTAGTTGTTGCCCCCTTTGTATTTTGGCTTTGGAGGATGTCAATCACTTGCTCTTTATTGTTCCTCCTCAAAAGTTTGGGCATTTATCCTCAAATCTTTTTAACATCTGATGGGTCTTGCCTGCATCTTTAGCTCAGCTATCTTACTCTTGGATCTTATTCAGAGGGCTTCCAAATTTGCTATCACCTTGCCTTTTTTGCATCTATTTGGACTCTTTGGTGGGAAAGGAACAACCATGTGCTTAGAGACAAATTAGAAATGCACCATGACATTGCTATCCATGTCAAAGCCAAATGGATTTTTGGGCCTCTTCTTGCAAAGAATTTCAAGAGATTCCCATATCTGACCTGTTTTTGCCTAGCAAGGGAAGCATGGGCATCAGATAGAGGTTTTCTTTTGTTGTGATTTTCTAGTTTTCAGGTGCTTCCTTAATTTTTTGAAAAGATTATTTTTTTTGAAAGGTTTTCTTTTTAAAAGATTATTATCATTATTATTATTTTGTTTCAGGTGTTACCTAGGGGTGTTCATTTGTCCGAACCTAGCCCAAGTCTGGCTTAAATAAACGGGCTTGAAGGAGGCCCATTTATTTTTTTATATGTTACATATATCACAAGATCGTATCTGATATTGTTTTTATTTTTTATTTTGTTAATTGAAAATCTAACCGTATAGATTTTTTGCTGATTACCAATGAGTTAGGGAATACCTTGAGATCTTTTGTTGGCCCGCTTCCTAATGGGACAGTAATAGAGGCGCAATTGTTTGCACGGTGGAGATGGAAAATTTAGGGGTTCGAGGAAGCTTGGTGGAAGGAGACTCAAAGGTGGTGGTGGGTTGGATGGTGGGATCTCTTTGTCCTTGACTTTATCTTAACAAAGTCAAAAGGATCCGTCATTCTATTGGTTCATTTGACTTTAAGATTACTTGGGTTCCTCGGTCAACTAACTCAGCTGCAGATGCAATGGCTAGGCAGGGGTTGTCTTTGGAATCGGAAACTATTAATTCTTTCATGTAATTGGGGGGGTTGCCTTTTGTTTTCTTTGGTGGGCTTTTGTTTTTAGCCTTGTTGTGTATTCCTTTTTTCTATTAATGAAGTTACCTTTCAAAGAAAAAAAAAAATCTAGCCATATAGATTGAAAGAAGACTTAATAAGCGACCATCTGATAAAGTTTCATCTGAAAGTTCAATTTTTAGCCACTTGATCTTAACAGTCAAATCACCGGGCATCATCTTTTTAAAGACATCTGCCAACTTACTATCAAGATCAAGTGGCTGACAATTGACTTTTAAGATGGAATTTTACAGATGGTCGGTCTTTGAGTTTTCTTTCAATATGTACGGTTAGATTTTGAATTTACAAAATAAAAACAGTGCCAAGTGCAAAATAAACGAGCTTTAAATTGCGGGCACGGACTTCAGATGGGGTTGAGTTTTTTTGACAAAGCCTGGCCTATGAACAAGCCTAGTGCTGCCTTTCCCTATTACTTTTAGCTTTCCTGTTTCTTCTCAGTTGTTCTTAGGTGGTTGTATATTGTGTTTCGCCTTGTATTTGGTGCACATGTGCTCTTTTGCAATCCTTATTACTTTCCAAAAAAAATAAAATTTCTTTATCCTATCTTTGTTAAACTGTTTATATTTAGGTTGTCGAGCAAAGGGTTATATCTTCTAGATTTGAGTTTTACGATTAAACACATGGCACAATTGGCAAGTGCTCTCTCTCTCTTCTTTCTCTCTCTGCACTATCTTACCACAGAAAACTCCACTCATTTGGCCCAAACTATGCCCATCCTACTCTCTCTCTCTCTCTCTCTCTCTCTCTCTCTCTCTCTCTCTCTCTCTCTCTCTCCTTGAAATGGGTGGATTCAAGTAGAAGATTACCATCTCCACGGAAAAAAAACAAAGAATGGATCATAGTGGAAAGCCTTTTTTTTGACCCTTGTATTTAATGGTACAATTCATCGAGAATGATTCCACATTTCCAGTCAGAAAGCATGTCGCTTCCTGATATGTATAGGGTTACATTCAAAGCATTAAGTATATTGTCGTACATGGCCAGTGTGGCCCGTGAGGCATATGTTCCTGGTTGAAATAGATCAGCTTGCACCATAAGATGCCCGGGCACGGCAGAGATGCACCATCAATATGGCAGGGACATGGACTGCCCCAAGGCTACCAATCAGGACATAGCTTTGGATTTGGATAGAAAAGCATAAGTGGACCCCCAACTCATTGTGAAAATTCCAATTCTAATGGGGGGGGGGATTATTGGTATCAATTTGGATGAAAATGAGATTGGATTATTCTCAGATATTTTGGGTTGTGTATCTTCTACCCTCCCCTCCACTTATTTAGGGCTTCCTCTTTTCATTGGCTCCCCTGGATATTCTCAGTGGGAACCCATTATTCACAAATTCAGTAAGCGCCTAACTTCTTGGAAAGGAAAGTATTTGTCATTCGGTAGCAGGATCACCCTCCTTAAGGCAGTACTCTTTGCACTTCCGGTCTATTTCCTCTCAGCATTTAGATGTCCAAGTAAAGTTGTTCAATCGTTGGAGAGAATCATGAAGAACATCCTTTGGGGTGACCAAGAGGATAAAAGAAAATATCACCTGGTGAGTTGGGAGCAGGTTTGTCTTTCTATTGATGCCGGTGGACTAGGCATGCGGCCTATCAAGGAAGTCAATGTTGCTCTTCTTACCAAATGGCTTTGGTGATTAGTCAATGAGGGGGATTATCCTTGGAAAACGATACTGATCCAAAAATACAAAGTGGGAATTAGGGTTGGGAGATCAATCCCTTACCCTACAGAGCATCAGGCATGCGGAAAGCTATTGCGACTTGTGTTGACAGATTTAAAAATGGGATAAGATTCAAAGTGGGGTGAGGTAGCAGAGTTAAGTTTTGGACAAAACCTTGGTGTGACAGTACCACTTTGGCATCTAGATTTCCTTCCCTTTACTGATTATCTCAATCTCAAGAAAGGGTCATTTCTAATTTTTATTTCATTTGCAATGATCAAGCTATATGGAATCTCCTCATGAAGCATAACCTGTTTGACTCAGAGATTGATGATTTTTCTGCTCTTCCGCATATCGTATCTTCCCAGCGGATTCAAACCTCTACCGAGGACAACCTTGTTTGGTGGCCTGACCCGACTAGTTGCTTCTCTGTAAAATCTTTCATCAAGTGGAATAATTGGGCAACTACTCTTGTTATTGTCAACCTAGTTATTTGGACTTCCAAAGCTCCTCCCCGTGCAATTTGCTTCGCTTGACTACGGGATTAGGGGAAATTCTAACTCAAGACAACTCTCGTAAAAAAAGGAGAATCATTGATAGTGTTTGTCCGTTTTGTCTCCAAATCTCAGAAGAGACGAATCACCTCCTTATTCATTGTTCTTTCTCCTTTGCAGTATGGAATTCAGTGTTTGTGAAGTTTGGTGTGCTTTGGGTTATGCCTTCTATGTTGCTGAGTTCTCTTATGCTTGGGGCATTGTTTCAGTTTCACCAAAAAGCTCCTTCTTGTGGCGATTGACTTTCTTTGCCATTATGTGGAGCTTATGGTGGGAACACAACAATAACTCTTTAAGAATATTGCCGAATTGCCTGAAACAGTTTATAACAGTCTTTGCAAAGTGTGCATCTTGGATCTCTCCTCTCATGGAATTCAGGAATATCTCTACCAATAACATCTTGTGGGCCTAGAAAAAATGTGTTGACTTAGCTTAATTTCTTCTGTTAATTTTGTTTCCAACTTTTGAGTTCTTCTTAGGTGTATTTGAGTAGCGGGTTTTTGTTTGCTTGTTTTGGCTTTTGTTTCTGTACTTGCACCCTTGGTGCCCCTTTCATCTTTTTAACATAGTAACCATTCAAAAAAAAAAAAAAAATTCAATTCTAGTGTTCCTTCCAATTATACCAAAGCTCAGCAGCCATGACGATCCACTGCATAATTGAGATATATGAGGAAGCCATATGTGGAAAGCTCTGGTGACGGAGGCATACTGCAGTGGGTTTTGACAGACAACTGAAGAAAGATAACCTCCACAATTTTTTTTTTTTAAATTGCAATCGTAAATGTTACACACTTCAACCCAAAGGGGTTGGAGTGATGGCTAAGAATTCGCTTCAAGAAGTGGGAGTCTTGAGTTCAATTCCCACTCTACCACAAAGGGTCACTTTCCGTAGAGTTACCCGGTGTGTGTCGGTAGAGAGGCTTGCACATTCCCCAAGGATTAGTTGAGTGCTCTAAGAGGCCTGAACACCTTGTCATAAAAAAATGATACACACTTCTACTTTCTTAAGCATAAAGAACACCCACTCACATGCATCTGCAGATCTAGATTACGAAGTATTGAGTCAAGATTCTTTCCAGAGCTCGCTATTTAACAAAAAATGAGGACCCGAGGAGGGCCTTAATTGCCCAAATGGATTGAAAGAACTAGCCATGGGGTTCTCTACAGTACCTCTAATTCATCATAAAAGAACTTTTTCTTTTTCTTTATAGATGGTATTTTTATTTATTTTTTTAAGAAAGGGAAAGCTGCAACATAGATAATCTCAAATTTTGCTTTGTGGTATTTTACATTTCTTTTATAAATAAAAAATCTTGCTAATAAATAATGTCACATTAGGGATTATCCCCCTTTCTACCATTTGTACTTGTTTAATTACGTTATTTAATAGTACATTTACAAATCTTATCTCCTTATGTCCTTGTTCAGGTTCCAAGTACAAATCCTTCCTCCACACCCCACCTAGGTTCTATGGTTGAGCCACCTGAGCAGTCCATTGCTACATTGGTGTCAATGGGTTTCGACAGAAATATTGCAAGACAGGCTCTTGTGCAGGCTAGAAATGACATCAATGTTGCTACAAACGTACTCCTTGAATCACAATCCCATTAATTTGAAAGTATGGAAGAAATAGAAGGCTGCCATTGCATTTCCCAACTTGGGTGGGATTGGCCCATACCAGAAGCTGGTAAGAAAGATGCTCATAATGAATTGCTCGATCTGATTGGAGGACCCTCGAGCCAATATCTTAATAGCTTCTGCTCTTCCTCTTTTCTTTTTTAATCTTAATTTTTTCTCTATATTTCTCTCTGTGTTTTGGCAGTTCAAATCATCTGATAAAGTATTAGCTGAGATTGTGTCAAACTAAAGTTCTCCAGATGGAATTACAGGAGCCTGTAAAATTCTTTCAGTGCACCGAAGAAAGATGTGCAGTGTAGAACTTCATAAATGTTTGTCGAAGGCCACCGCATGTAACATCAAGCACTACAAATGAGGATTGTCTGGTTATATTGGTGCTTCATCTGATATTTAGTTCCTGTTTAGATGCATAGAAAGGAAAATATTTTCTTCATAAACAATATTTTTTAACTAAAACAGAGATGAGGTTAACCACTTTTTCGTAAAATATTTTTGTTTTCCAGAATAGTACTTAAGTTGCATTCATATAAGCTGTAAATGGAATCTTATTTTAATCTTATGCGTAAGTGTAAACATCCAGTGTGTGCGTGTTTTTATTTTTATTTTTTTGGATATTGCCATCTTTCTTTGAATGATTGGAAATTCATCATTTTTTGGCTGAATATCATCAGCTAATCTGTGATTGTACTTGATGAGATGTTGGATCAACGTCATATATTATCATCATTTTTTATTTTTTTTTGAATTTAAGTGTGGAAATCACGGGATACTCAGCGTAAAATCTCCACTCACCAAAGTTAGACCACGGGGGTTTGAACCCGCAACGTCATGTATTATCATCATTGTCATTGTAATCAAAGCTACTAATTCCATTTACCTACAATTTAACTTGTGACCTTGTCTTACAAAGTGGTTGTCAAGAACCGGTTGTTACATTGCTTGTTGAAATGACAGGCTATGATGATCATCATTCCATCCAATGGACAAACTAACAGAGTACATCTTCCCATGAAAAATCATCCACTTTTGGAACTCTGAAACCTTAAATAGCCAGCCATTCCTTATTTTAGGGATTGTTTATTGATCCAAGTATAATCAACCATTTAATGATTGGCCATTTTTTGCAGTTAATAATTTATGGGTCCCTGCATTCGAATTGTTTGCACTAGATTATTGTTCATATAAATAAAAAGAAGCCCAATATGTATCAATGGTGTACCAAAAGACTGCCTGCATTCAAATTGTAAAGTTGCAAATCTTTTATCGCCAGAACTATGCCAATTTCCATTTGTGGTGGGTTCCACTCTTGTTACTATCACTGGGTGGACCCCACCTTGTTTTGGTCAATGAGTTTGACTTGGGAATTACCTTCATTTCATTCAATCAGTTGACAGTTGATGCACTGCTATTTCCATTATTTTCTGCGGCTCACCATGATCCTTGGTACGGTTCTGGTTTCTCTGTTGGCTTTACCCTTCTAGAAGAACTTGGTTTTGTTGTCTCACCATTTCATCATCATCATTGACTTCAATGATCATTTTTCCTACTTGTTTTGGCTTGAAGTCGGGTCAAGATGGCTTGATTTTAAACAATGAGAAAAAAAATATAATGTTAGACTCTTGAACAATATTGTTCAACAAGTATAGATATCAAAACACTAAAATTTATAATTATGAAGGTGTTTCAGTTTAATAATGCTTTATAGAGGTGTATCAGATGAAGCCAAAGACATCTATCACAGTATTAGGTTTGGCCAAATGCCTATTTGATTATTCCTCTTGGATATAGTGTAATTATAGGTAGCGAACTAGTTCACATGATCTGTTGTGATCGTTCAAAGACAGCTCTTGAATTGAATTATTAGATGAATTTAAAATGTAAAATCTGATATGTCCATTTTCATTGAAAGTTTATACTAATTTTTGTGAACCATTTTACCTCAGATCATTTCTCTAACGGTTATATGTTGTAGTTCTCCTTTTGTCCTTCCAAACATGGCAGGAGTAATTTACTTAGGTAAGTGACAAGTAAACTGACATTTTTCGTTTCACCCAAACACAAACACAATAAAATCTAAAATGCTTTTACATTGAAAATTGAAAACATTGCCTCTTTCTTTCCTTACGCCATGCTCTATGGTGTTGTGTTTGTGTTTCGACTTGGGATAGAATGAGGAAAGAGGATATAAATAGAGTTCTTGACAAAAAGAAATGGGTTTAATTATCAGGGACATTCTTTGGTAATTTGTTTGGGTGTGAGTAGGAAGGCTTTTACATATCCCAAAGATTAATCGAGTCCTCTAAGATGTTTGGATACTTTGACCCTAAGAGGCCTTAGGTTAGTGCTAGAGTCTCTGTCTCCCAGTTCAAGGAAAATTGGTTGGATTCTCTATCTTTGAAGAAGGTGAATCACCTAAGCATGGACATCAAGTAGCATGCAATCAGCACTTGTCCTAAATGGGTGATTGGGATTGACGCCGACGTCTCTGCGGCACTAATAAATTTGAAAGTCGACGGTTCTGGTTTATCTGCTCAGGTTAGAAGTGATTATTGAGATAATGTGTAAATTCACAATGCCCGGCTCAAGTTACTTGTAAATTCACAATGCCCGGCTCAAGTTACTAATTTATACTTCATCTGTTTTAATTTAATTGTCTGATATACATTTTGAGATTGTCTCAAAATAGTTGTCTGATGTGCTTTTATTAGAAGAGTTATAAGATGTTGGAGAGAAATTCATAAGTCTTCTGAGAGCTCTTCTTTAAAAAATTAAAATTTTAAAATAAGACAACTAAAATAGGACAAAGGGAATATATTGTTATGCCTGATTGGATGTATTAATGTTCTGGCTTTAGTTATTGATTTATTTATCAATTTTGATTTTCATTTACGTTGCTTATCCATGTGGGTGATGTTATCTGCTCAGGTTGAACTGTATAAATTTACAATAAGAATTATCGACATTTTTTTGTTGGGTTTTTGTCTTCTTGGCGTTACCTGTATCGTCATTCCTTTAAATTGGTTCTCTCTCTCTCAAAATGCTAAAGTGACAGAAAAAAGAATTATATTTAAAATATTGTATGGCCCAGTGGACCCCATTATATTGAGGATCTAACCTTCGACTGCTCCAAAATTAAAACTTAGGACAAAAGGATATTTTTAGCCATTGGATTTAGATTCATTAAAATCAATGGTGAAACAGATTTTAATTTCAATGCATTCACTTTTGTCCTTAATTTTTTTAATCTATGATACTCCATAATTGTATTTATAATACGATACGATCCGGTGACCTATTACATGCCATGTATCAAATACACAATTTCTATTTAACTAAGGTTACATATTTCTGCTACCTTCGCATGGATCCTCACTCTCTCTCTCTCATGCTAAAGAAATCAATCGATTTGTCCATGATTCAGTTATCCACAGGTTTGGTTTCATGGATCCAATCATAGATGCACAATCAAGTGTGGCATGAACTTGTTAAGCATTTCCTGTGGTTGTAAATGGATTGTCTTTCCTACAAGGGGGATGCTGGTCTTGATTTGTTTAGTGTTCTGGTCAGACTCGTGAGTTTTGTAGTTTGTTAAGCACTGAATTGTGCAAAAATGTGGGATTTCGCAGGATGATGGCAGGAAAGCTGCATCTTCATTATTTCTATCATCGAGTTCCCAATTAAAGAGGAAGAAGGATCATGGTATGATTTTCATCCATTGCTCAATTAAAAAGAGTTACTCATTGTGTTTTTTTTTTTTTCTATTATTATTATTTTAGGAATTCAGTATGCCATTCTATTATGTTAATTATCAAGCTACATAAAACTTTTTTTTTTAAACCCAATAGTTAAAAAATAGGTATTCCACTAATCATGTTAATCATTTGGGCAATAACCTGGTTACCATGTTATTCAGCTTCTTCGTTTTGGTCAACTATTATTGTATAAACACTATGCCCCTCTTACACATATCTCCCCCCCATTGTAGCATGGTTTGGATTATCATGGCCAAATTTTCTTCACATTTCCTCTGAATCTAAGACATTAGCAATTCTTTTGCTTTGTTTGAAGTCTACTAATTGGAGGGCTAGGTTTGTCCACTAATGTTCCGCGGTTTATGAGGCCCTTCGAAGGGGTTTTCTCAATCTATTGCCCTCCTCGTCACAAGTCAAATTTACAGTTATCAGCTGATTTTTCTAATAGTTATTCGGCTTCAGTATATTTAGTTGTATCAGTCAGTAGAAATGCTTGTGCAAGAACTAGGCTCTCTCTCTCTCACACACACATACACAAACACACATGGAAAACGCGTTTAATTTCTGCATGTCTTCTGAATACTTGTAGGCCGAGCAGAGGCGCTTCTGCTTGCTGCTTATGGAAAAGGCCTCAAAAACCATGAGAGTTGCAGGTAGAATTCGATGCCTCAGAAGAAGGCTGCTAACAATGGTAGGCTTTTGACAATATTTATTAACAGCAGCCGTAGTCGCTGGTTTCCGTTTCTTAGGACAACCCTGATATGAGGAGAGAGGCTACCAGAATTGCAACGGGGATGAATAATGCACTTGTAGTACTAGAAGTTTAGAACCAATTTCGATTTGGCAAAGGCTTGATAAATGCTACAAGGGCATTGATGATGATGCTGGAGGGATGCACATCCAAAATTGGTCAGTCTGAGTGAAAGCTTGATACTACCCAAGGTTCAAGAGGGTTTTTATGTGAGGTTACATTTCATATGAAGCTTAAACCTCCATTTTCAGTGGATAATGTGGGTGAGGCTTCTGTCTCTGCCTCTTCAGGTGGTGTAGATAATTGAAATTATCACAAGCAGGATTCAATTACCTAGCTGAAAAGAACTGATCATGTGTTTCAAATGCCTTTAGGACTCAGATGTAGCCTTACTTGTAACTACAATTGAAATCACATGTCCCATTCAAGGAAACTATTTTCTCTCTTCAATGTCATTCATATTTTCCTGCTGTTGCATTTTGCTGAACAACCAAAACGAATCATGCAGTATTTTTGGGACATTAATCTAATGATATAACTGCGGGCATTGGTGATGGCACTGAAAATAATCCCAAAGTAACTTGTAAGGATCTAAGGATTCTAAGAAAATAGAACTTATACATTATCGGTTTGAGAGCGTATGACGAGTTAATTATTGAAAGTGATTAGTCCTTAATTTTTAAGAAACTTCTAAATAAACCTGCACACACTCATACAAAACTTGTGTAGAGTGAATTTGGGTGTTCCATTTGCATGCTTAATAATTCAAGAGTGTAAATCTATAATGGTGGTGTCATTTTTTCACTGATATGGAAGTGGCTATTTTCAAAGGGTGGTATATATAGGTCAATGGTAGAGATCAAGGAAGGGCTATAAAAGTTTTGCCTTCAATTAGACCTATCAAATCTGATATAACCTGCTAAGTTAACCTGAACTAAACTATTTTAAAAGAGTAAGGGTCTAAGATTTTGACCCATTTGTTGAATGAGTAGATTTGACTCTAAATCATTTGTTAAATGAGTAGGTATGGGTGGGGGGAGGTTGGAGAATTGACCCAATCCAACTCAACCTCTCTTGACCCAACCATTATCATGATGTGACATCTCAATCATAGAAGACTGGGTTAATTAAATGAAGACATTGTTGAAATTACAGTCATGGCACATGAGAAATTCCAGGGTATAAAAAGCGGCCCATTAGAGACTCATTTTGGCCTAAAACCTTTAAAATATTTAACTCATGGATTGGTCTGTTGGGTCTGGGCCTTAATTTCACGTTTTGGGCTTTGGTCCAAAGAAGATGTCCATTCTTGGAGTGCAAGTTAGAGTTGTGGGATTCAAATTCCACCTCTTCAACTCTATCTCTTAGAAGATCTCTCCTTAATTATCATGTTTTGGGCTCCACCTATTTTGGAATTTCTTTTATTTTATTTTTCAATAATGATGTAATAAATGACACATTACATAAGATGATTAGTGGTTTTGAATTTAGCTAATCCTAGAGTAGGAAACCCTAGGCATGCAAGCCTTTTAGGGATTTTTTTCCTTTTTCTTTTTCTTTTCAATGTAAACTCTATAAAGAGGGCCATTGGATTTATCAATTGAAGCTTGGAAGATGTGGTTCTCTCCGTTCTTTGGTGAGTTTGTTTATATTTGATTTTTCTTACAATTATTATTTTCACTTTAAATAATTTTGATTCTTGCAAATTTTAAATTAATTATTGCAATTACAATTTTGTGGAAATTCAAATTAATTGAAGCCTTTGATCGATTTCTTCCTTTGAATTTTCTTCCCTTTGAGAGTGAAATTCATAGTTCTCTAATAAATTTCAGACTTTTCATATTCAATTGAGACGATTTTAGATTAGTTTAATGGCCATCAATTTTGATTTTCTACTCTATGTAACCTCGATTTCTTAAAGTGACAAAATTCATATTTATTTGGAAAAAATTTACATTCTTCAATTTCGGAGCCTTCGTTGAAATTCTCCAACATATATTTATAGCCGAAACTTGTATCTTGTTTTTGTAAGCTAGGCTACGACATTTATGTAACACCCAACCATGTGGGACATAAACCCATTTTAGGATCTCTTTATAAAATAAACATTTCAATGATGATAATGATGCCCATGACGATTATAAGTAAATAGTTTATTTAACTGAACGATTAATTAGGTGGTCAGAACCTACCGTTGTTTGCATAAAGTTTTGAAATCAAATATCCATCAACACACAAATGATCACTCCCATTGTTTTATATTTGAAGTGTTCGAATTGAGAAGTTTATAAATGCTCTAAAGATTAAAAGGCACCTTAAATATCTTGATCTTCAAAAAAAAAAAAGGAAAAAGAAATTATCTATTCTTATAAACTAAACAATATTAGAATCAATATCTTAATACAAAGAATATTAATATTCGAAATACTTTTTATATCCAAAGTATTTTTCATGGTAAAGTTGAGTTCCACGTAAAAGTTATGTCAATGTAGCTGTAAGATAGATGATATTGATGTTATCTTATTATTTCTATTTAGTGCCATACCAGCACCTGCAATTATGTCTCCCAAACTTTAAGTGACTTGAATATTTTGGCAGAAGAAGAAGTACCCCACTTTGCAGGGGTTTTGAATATGTTGGCCAGATTACTGTCAGACCATTAATATAGTAAAGATCTGAATCCTCAAGTTAGGGTTCTTATGCTTTCCTACATTTGGAAAGCCTGCTGATCTTAAATTTGAACGGTTCATGAACAATTGGCCTGTGTGGTAGAATTTGGAAGTGCCCAAAGTTTTAATTCAATTGAAGTGGAATCTAATTTTAAACTAATGATGAATATTTATCACTTATACTGTAAACCCCGAAATTAAAATATCAAATTCATAAGTCAAAAGTAATCAACAATCAATGGTCTAATTAAAAATTGTCACATCATCAACAATCAAATTCTATACTATTAAAAAAAATCTAGAATTTGATCTCTTTGAAAAGATTATAATTATTATAAATTTCTGAAAATAATAAAATAAAATAAGGAGCAGCTCTTTTCTTCATACTGATAATTACACTTGACCTTGTTTAACTTTCTTTGCATGAGACGCTGTCAAGATGGGCCAAGGTTCCCTAGATCCTTTTCCCAACACATCTAGGTGGACATGGACGGCTGCTCAAATTTGGGTCCCACTTACCGCTATTTTTTTTTTTTTTTTATCTTTTTATTTAAAGTGTGCAGACAAGTCAATGTAATTATCATTTTATCAATAAGAAAGATAAGACTTGTTTGTCATTAAAAAAAATAAGGAGACTTGTCTGTAGATGCAATTTTAGAATATAATTTAGTGTAATAAGAAATGATGTTATGCTGATGTTCAAAGCCTTTCTTTTCTTATGCTCTAAATGTCAAATGTTAATTATTGAGCTTCACTTTTTATAAATTAAATTATTTATTAATTATATTGGATCATTCAAATAAATATGAGAAAAATAGCTTTATAAATGAGTTTTCTTATTTGATGAATGATTCAATCAACATTAAGGCATTATTTGTTTTTACTAACATGGGTCGAAATTTTCTATTTTGTCTTTTTCTTTTAGACTAGTCTAGTAAAATAGAAGATTTTTTTAATTTAATATATTACGGTTCATGTTCTTAGTAAAAGAAAATTAATAGCCCATTTAACTCCCATTAGTTTTTACATATTTAGATGAATTGAGATATCTAAGTTATCAAAAAAATAATTTTAAAAAGTTTGAATTCATAAAACATAAAACTTATCTTGTAATTAAAGTCTAAGATCATGCATAATAAAATCTAATTATAGATCTTTGTAGAGAATTTAAAATGACAGTCTGGTTTTTCTCTCAGAATAAAAATTAACAATTTTTTATGGTAGAGCAATTTAAGAATCGAAAGTTGAAAACAAACACAAGTAAGAAATACCTGATAAACTTTTTAGAAGATGAAAACAAAAAGGCCATTAATCACAAAAATGGATGATAATTACTATAATAAATACACCAACTTCTTCTTGCTGTATAAACAATACAAGATGCTCATTAAATCTCATCCTTGGTTTCATATACAACCAAAATCCTTAAGAACAGAAGAGAGGAAGAGAAATTGAGAAGAAATGGAAGGTTGAAATGAAACATACCAAGCTTTCTCTATCTGTTGTGGAGAGGATTGGGACCTGTATGGACCTTCCTTTTGTCAAAGTCGAAGACTTTATCTCCTCCTCTTTCAAACTCACTGTTAGACTGACAGGACCCAGATCAGAACCAGACCCAACTCTCAATCTTCCAAATCTGTCGTGCCCATCAACAAAGCAACGAGTCTCCAGCTGCACCAGCATCAACAACAAAAACCAGCAAGCAAGCTCTTTTCCTGGACTCATCTCTCCCTTTCTACAAACCCAAGTCTTTAGATGAGAATGGGAACCTTTTGCGAAGGAATCCAAAAAGAAAGAGAGCTTCCTTTCTGTTGTTTTCTGCTTTCAAGGTTTAAACAAGAATAAACGAAAAGGACTGCTTTAAGTAAGGGTTTTTATTTGCATTGGAGTTTGAAGATGGGTTTGAGTCAATGATGGGGTGAGAGTCAAGATGCATGGGTTTTGATGCTTGATCTCTGATAAATTTTGGTGCAGCCTGTTAGAACCTTCTTTGCATCAAGGTTTCAGGGCTTATTTTTAACTTGGGAGAAGAGAAAGCTCAGAGGGGGGAGAGGAGACAGAGTAAATCTCTCCATATTTTTAATATAAATATAAAAACACCCACCAACTACTGGAAGACCTTGTGCGAGATTTCTTTTTAAATGAATTTTGAATATTATATGAAGTTTTATACCCATTTGATAATTTTGTTTCATGATTTTGAACCTTTAAAAATCATTCATTGAAATGTAAATGACCATAAAAATATAACTTGAATAATCATTTTGATGATGAAACTTTATATTTATATAATTACTTATTTATAATATTTAAAGACGTAGATCTTATTATCTATGCAATGGAAGGTCTCTTAGAAAGTGTCGCTGGGAAAATATTGCTAGCTTTAACTCTATCAAAATGGTGATTATGCACTTAAATGAATAATTGAAAATTTCATTTATTATTGAAAAGTTTAAATATTTGTTCATTTAAGAGCTTATTCAGAGGGTGTGTCAAATAAAAGGAATCTCTTTTAGGTGTTTCTCTTCTACTCTTGGTATTGAATGCTCTAAAATATTATATAGAATTTTTTGATGAAGAATCTCAAGAAAAATATTGTGTTTCTTGAAAAAATCTTCTTTTTAATTTTCACTTATTATTGAAATTAAATAATTTTTTATCACATGGCTACTTAGAATAACATATTTAATTTTATTTAAAATAACGAAGAGTTTTTTTTTTTTTTTTATCAGTCTAATGTGGTAGGCTAATAAACTCACCTCAATATAAGGGCGGTGGGTAATTCATTAACTAAAATTCAAAGCACAAGTACCATTTTCAACATTGAAATCAAATAATCAATTCACATAAAACCCAACAAATAGATTTTATCATGTATATGATGCCATGTATCCAATGGCTTATGATATTCCGCGCTTAAAGATTTCTAACATGATAAATTGAATAGCAGAAGAATGTGAAAGTAAATTTTCTCCTAATGAAACTTGAAAAGCAAAGATTTTTTTGAAAGTGCAGAAACTCCTGTATAAATTCTCTTCATTCAACAATTGGCTTGATTTTTAAATAAAATCAACATACTCTTTTAATTATTATTTTTAAATTGTATAATTGGTGAGAGGTATCAGTACCAGTCAGGACACTTAATTTCAATTTCAACAGTTTGTACATGCGTGGAGGGCATGACCAAGCATGGCGTCCATCTTGATTGGATGGTAATGGATGAATCAGATGTCATTATTAATGATATTCTCACTTTACCACAGCAAATGGAATTTTACCTACAAAATATCCAATAGTTTACCCATCACAAAGCTTATAAGTAAGATTTCATTTTATGTGGTTAATTATGATGAATTTTTAGGTGTTTGAGGTGGTAGATGAATCTTTAAAATGCTAAAACTATATAATTAAAGACCAAATTTCTTTCCTGTTTTAATGGATTTAGTCAAAAAATAAAAAATAATCAAAGAACAAAAATTAATAATGATCAAAGCCGAACCCAGCACTCATGAATCATGACATTCATGACATGTTTAACTCTGGCGACACTTATGGGATAGAGAGAGATTCCCAAACTAAAAGCCTATTATAAATTTGTCTCTTGCAACAGTGGATCATGTAATTTAAAATCAATTATATGTTTGTTTAATTTAAGCATGAGATGGTTTAAAAAACAATACCATAAAGCATTTAAGTATGCCATCCATGAATTATTTATTAAAGAAAGGTATCCAAATAAAATAAATCAGAGATACATCACATCTAGTCTTCAATCCTACGCATATCATGCCTGCATGCAAAATCAAGTTCATGCACTCACAGAATATATTTTTATCTACTCTTCGGGTAAGGTAGGCAGGTATATTTTTATGAATTTAGACTTGGTATCTTACGATTTTTCACACGTAAATTTAAAAAAAAAAAAAGGCAAATAATCATTTAAATATAAATGTCAATTTTAGACTTGAAAGATAGTACCGACGTCTTTATATATAAATTTTAGAAATTTAATATCATGTTATACGAGATTCCCATAGTTTTAATCTCTCTTGAGATCTCCTTTTTCTAACTTCTTCTTATCTTCTCTCTCTTTTAATCTTGGATCTCTTCGTCTCTCTCTCTCATGGCAGCTTCTAATACATTTTTCTTTTTTCAAAACAGGTTCACTACTGACTGACGTCGCTTCATCCGCTAAAATTTTCCTTTTTAATATATTTATTATATGGAATCTGAGATTATTTTTATGTATAAAAGTTTTTTATTTGATTATTGATATGTATCCAATAGAATGATTACACAATGAGATGGTCTTGTTAGTATTCTTATAAATTATTTTTCCCTGTGTCCTTTTAGCCAAAACCCTCTAAATGTAGAGTCCCTTACCCTTCCAATTTAGTTTAACCAATGCAGCAGAATTGCTTAATTCTAAATATTAGAAAATTATTGGAAGGGAAACATGATTAAAAACGAACCTATTTCAATACAATAGTTTAGAATTCTTTTCTTTTTTAAAAATCTAAGTGTTGAGGCTTTTTAAAGTATCTGACTAATCTTTTGGAGTACGTACAAATCTTTCTATCCATACACACCGATAATATTATAAGGAGTGACCCTTTTGTATTGAGAGTGATTTTAATCCAAAACCTCCTGCATCTAAAATGGATTCTTGACTTTCAAGTCAATCCTCATAAATTAATAGTCTAGAATTCTTGAGATAACTAAATCAGTAAGAACCTAATTTCCTGTATACACCCATTTAAGGTGAAAGAATTTTCTACCACTACTATGATTCATCTCTAGATAATGATAACAAATGATTTCTTTTAATCTCTCTATAGACCCCCAATGACTGATCCTTGCATTACTAAACATTCTAAATAATCTTTTTAGATTTACTTTTTATATGTTTATAAACTTTAAATAAGCCAACGCACTGATTAGCCGGCCAGCCATCCAAGAACTGGCCCATACATCTTGGTTTAGGACTTTAGGGAATAGTACAACTTCAAGTGAATTTCTTAACTTGAGAATAGAATGACACTCAGTTTAACTCACTGATTTCATAGGACTTGACACTTACTGTGCTGAGTTGACTGAAATGAGTTAGCCGATTCTTTTCTAAACCTTTTAACTATGATTTTGTCCTTTGTTTGATTGCTATCACTAAGGTCCCACAGCCTAATGAGGTACAACTCTACCAGCACCTGATCAGTGATTAGGATGATCGTGTATACAGCAATTATTCTGTGTATGTTGGATGGGGCACTGGACCAATGTTCTAAAAAAAAAAATCGGTTGCATGTCATGACTCAGCATTCTGAACCAAAAAACGAGAACATTTACAGTTTGCTTGGGGGAAAAAAAGGCAAGGAAAAGCTTGAAACTGGTCAAAACAATGAGAGCAGGAGTTGGGCCACATGTAGTTGTAGTTGGGCCTGGATTTTTTGATGGGCCCACCAAGGGTTTTATGGTTGTGGCCTTGTGGGTAAGGAATAAGGATGGTGCTTGTATTCTTGGTGAAATGATGGTGTCTCTGGCCTTTCTCCTGTCAAAAGTTGATGAACGACATGAAAGTTTTAGACAATTCATTTTTAGCAGCCAAAAGGGTCACAAAATTTCTATAACAAAAGTTGCAGAAAGGTTTAAAAAGCATTTGTCATGATTGTCTTTTTATCGTCTCATGGCCTTTTGTAGATTTGGCGTGATTTGGGATTCTTCACACTTGACACTATAATTCACACTTGACACTATAGTTTAAAAATCTTAGTAAAACTCAGTTGAGTCGATCTGAATTAACTTGATGTAATAGAATTTTAAGTTAAGTGAGCCAACAAATTTTATGAAATTTCTTTAATCGAGTTGAAAACCTAATTTAATTCGATAAAATTTTAAGTCTAAGTCTAAGTAGGTCAATCAGACATTGCGGGTCATATTTCAAAAGGTCTGGTTACATCTCCTACTAAGGAAAGATGTTGAGTATTCATTAGAAATCAAGCTGGGTAGCACATAATCATGATGCTATGGGGTATAAACCAAAAAGAAAAATGAGATCATACCCAAAAATATTTGGGATCAAAATATTTTTTTTTTTTAATTTTAGAAAGAAATCAACTGGTTTGCTTGACTTGACTTGACTAGATATAGTCTCTTGTGTGTTCACATTTTTAGTCTTAATTACACAACTTTATTGGCTTGAAAATTAAGTCTAAATTTCAAAATTTTAAAACATATATTGAACGGACTCTTTTAAGGTTGTGGTTCATCATAATTGCAATATATCAATTCATTTGAACTTCTAGATGGTCCAAATTATTGATTTAAAGTTTTAAACAATAGTTTAAAATTTTAAATTTTATCAAATCAAGTAATTCAAGTGAGTCTTTTTATTCGACTAGAAATTATTTTACAAAACTTGTTGACTCGGTTGACTCGAAATTCTATCAATCGAGTCAACTTGAACCGACTCGCTTTAATTTTTAAACCCAGGATACTCAAGTCCATCTAGGTAAGTATAACTTGTTATTTTGGTATAATGTACTATATGATCTCATGTAAAAAGATAGGTTTGGTTGGATGAATGTAACCCTTGAATAGGTGGTGCAAATCTTGCAGGGGATCTGAACAATGTAGATAATTTGGAAAGTCAGTGTCGATCCTGATATGCCATGAAATTTAAGAAGATATAGGCAAAATTGTAAGATGGGACTCTACTGCAATTAGTATTCTTTTTTTTTTTAAACCTTGATATACCCTAAAATTTTGAAGTCCTAGAGGGCCGGCCCTGTGGACGGTCTAGATTGGATATAGACTGTTAAGGTGTTCATGTTCATTTGCCACACTTCTATTGATTTCTCTCCTTTACACATGAGTCCATGGCCTTTATATTATGAGGAGCCTCTTTGACTGAATGATATATAAAGAGACCCACCATTCTCTCAAAGATGTGATGAAAGCTTCATAAAATTTTGAGTGCCAATGGCTTTGAATGACAGCAAGTCCTTAGGGAGGCAATGTCTTAATGATTATTATATGCCATCATTAGGACAGAGAATGAAATAGTTAAAAACAAAAAGTCTTTTTTTTCTTTTTTTTGAGAAAACTTTCTCAAAGCTTTATGGTGCTAGCTAGCATCAATCAATGAATGCCAACAACTTCAAGAAATTAGACAATGTTAAAACGAGTAAGATGCCTCATTAATGGGTGATCATTGTTGGATTAAGCACTTCACATGTTAGAAAGGGGCTTAAATCATTACAGGTTGGATGCTAGTTTTGTCAAATTTTAGAGATCTCTCTTCTATGATTAAATTTAACAGTCTGATCACTTAATGGGGGACTTAATCTGTACAATTATTAGGGCAAGCAGAAAAAAAAATTCATTTATGATGGGCCCAACAAAGAATTATGGAAAGAATGAATGCAAAAATGGTTAAGAAGTCTATGTCAATCAAGAATTTAACTGCCCTTTACCAGCCAATATAATAATAATAAAAAAGTAGAAATGATATATAATTTTATTTTTGTTTAGAATTAAATCTCCCTTGAATTAGGATTATTTTTTTTTTTTTTTTTCAGTAGACAGTTTTATTTTCTTGTTCTTTCTTTCTTTTATTTTTTTATTTTTGGGGGAGACAGCCAGTAATTTTCATCAAATACTGGGTGGATAGAAATGTACAATATGGCCATATATCTAAGTATTGATTGCAGGCAATGAAAACTAGTACATACTGGTTAATATAGTAAGCACAAGCCCTTTTTTCTCAACCAAAAAATAGACATTAGTGAAACTGCAATGACGACAAATCTAAGATGAATAATGATAGGCTAAATATACTCATAAATACCATTTTCGGATATTAATGGAGATTGGTAATATCTAGATATTTTAAAATTTTCAGATTTTTACTGAGATATTAATGGAAAAATCTCACGAAAAAATATAATATTTAAAAAAATAATAAAAATAGATTAAATTAAAATATTAGTAAAATAAATCTTAATATGGAATTTACCCAAAATATATTGCGATATTACCATTTATCATGTTTTTAACACAAATTTATTGAAAATTTACTGTCGTGTCGATAAATCCGCATTATTAATCCGATAATGATATTTTACCGATAAAAACGTGATAAATTTAAAAATACCACCAATATTTATGACATGAATTCATAACCCAACACTCATATCCGTCACACAAAGCTAACTACTAAGTGGTATAAACCAACGACAAATACAATCTGGGGCCCATCAAATCGATGGTCTGAAACTCTGAATTAAAAAAGAACAATCATCACGACCAACAAAAACAAGATGGATCAGCAATAAATATCTGAGGATATAGAACTTCAATTATTAAAATTCTAGAAGCAGGATTTTACCCCTTCCAAAGATTCAGTGTGGTATAATTGGTTGAGTTGTCATAAATTCTATTCTCAATCATTTCTATCATGAATTCTTTTTTATAAAAGATTAGAATCGACCTGATAACTTGTGGTGGACCAGAGCAGTCTCTCTGATTATAAGATAATATTTCACAGGCTGTGGTGATGCCAATGTTTTATTTAATGATATAAGCATCTCCACCTTATGTGAAGGTGAGATTAATCCAATAGATACGTGAAGCCTCCCGCAAGTCTCATGTATCGGTTACTCTGGGAGGGCCCTAACCCCAGACCTCTATCTATTTGTAGAAGCTCAAGTGAATTAAGGTACCCTTTGGACTCAGTTGATGATGATGAATTGACAATTCAAAAAGCCTTTTTGAAGCTTTTCTTGGGATATAATTAAGAAATGTTTCACAAAAACAAATAATCAAGGATAGAAAAGAAATCCAAGACATCGCCAACATATGGAACTACAGTCTCAAATGTGACCAAAATCTTGATTTACCATAATGAAGAAGCTCCAATGGTCCTACACAAATCCCAAGTCTCAAGCTTATTCCCAGTGTTCCGACATCATATTAATGTCAAACACTGGGCCTGCCTAAGCAGCTACTTCATCAAGCAATGAGGTCTCAGACTTTCAGTATAAAATAAAACAAAAGGGCTGACCAAGAGTAAAAAAGGGTGAAAAGCTCATTATTTCCAACATAAAGATTCATACTAAGCAAAATACATGGGTATCTTCAAGAGTACAGTGACTGAAAATCAAGCAGAGAGAGAGAAAGAGAGAGAGGTTATGCTGTCCTCAGAGTCAGATTAGATCTCCTACATTCAACTTTTTACTGAATTTATAAGCCTTCGCGCAGTATCAGAAGTAAGTTCTTTATGCACCTGACAAGTCACATCAGAAACATGAGATATCATATATAAAAGCATGAAAAAGGAAATAGAAGTTATTACACTGAGATTGTCCAAGCAGAATGGATAGACGTACAAGTTGTTTATAAACGTTCTGGAAAGCCTCACAAAATCGTCCTGCCTCTGCTGCACCCATCTGAAGTAAAAAATGTCAATTATAAACTACTATTTACATACATTCAAATCTTTTTTTTTCCCTAGTCAACAACACAACTGGATGCTGAAATGCTAACTAAACACAAGAAACACTGGGAATAAACACGATTTTGAGAGAGAGAGAGATAACACACATGCTTCATGTTGTGAAAATTCCAATTCAGATACATGTCTACCAGCATGAAGGATTGCCGGATATGAGAAGTGAATGAAACCACATCCAACATTTTCTTCTGTTACTGTGTACCCTAATCTAAAAAAACATAATTATATGGCTAGAAATATTTTCATATAGGAATATGCCTATGCATGGGTGTCAGGGTGGATGGGTAATTCCCCTGGAACTCGTGAGACCATTCAAATAAGTATTTACTGCAAATGCAAGCCTACATGACACCTGTGAAGGAACAGAGAGGTTCATCAATAGACTGCATTTTACTGATGCCTTTTCAAAAAAATAAGGCCAGTTTCTTATTTGATGGGCATATTTGAATCAGGAAGTCAGATAAGTTACACAGTAAAATGTTGTTTTTTCCACATGTTGCTAGCCCAATGAGCTGATTGGAAGAGAGAGAGAGAGAGAGAGAGGACTAGACCACTGCATCTCCACAGAGTTTGATCTTGCACATATGCAACAGAGAATGCGTGAGACATGAATGGGTTAGCATGGGACCCAAAAATCTCTTCAGTGGGATTTTGGGACACACACACTGCTTTTGCAAGAGCAACTTGGAAAGACAATTTCTTTTTCTTTTTTTTTTGAAAGATAACTTGGAAAGACAATTTCATACAAAAAAAAAATCATACTGGCTATGTTAGGAGGGTGTGCTTCTCTGCTATGAAATAATAAAGTGCCTAATGACTCCCAAAACAATTAAAAGTGAATGAACTTATCATATACAGATAGTCCAAACTGCAAAACACCATCCACGCAAGGAAAGTGCATGGACATCTTTACTGTCATATTATACAGGCATCATTATCATGAGAGGCTCATTCCATATATCTGGGATTGGCTCTCAGAGTTTAACCTTTTAATATATCCCTGCCATGGTCTAAAAGACCAGCCAATTCCCAGTATTACTTTCCAGTATCTACAATATTTTGAAAAACTCGATACAAATAATACCAGAATACCAGCCATACTAGGCCCACATGTTTAAACTAGGTTAGATCCCACTTTTCTCACTCTAATCCCTCTTCTTATATTCTCTCTTTTTCAGTATCATCTCCCTGACAAATTTTCAACAAAATCCTAGATCTAATCATTTTTTCTTTTCCTTGATCAAATCAATTTTTTCAATTTTATTTTTTACTATTTCCAGAATTTTTGCAATTTTTTTTAAAGCAAAGAAGTAGCATGGATTGGTATACTGGCTAGCAACCAGCATGCACTCCAATTTGCTCCATAGTCATGCCAAGGTATCAGAACCTATCACAAGGTAACAATATGTGTTTCCAATTATGATACCCTGCCCTTCGAACCACTGAACTTGCACGCCATAAACTATGCCCTCATTTTGCTCCTCCTGTAAGATTATGTTGCATATGCATTTCTAATACAGGTATATTATGGGTAGCCATGTTTCTTTTGGGCAGCTCCAGATCAAGACAATGGAGGCATTTCAGGACCATTTGATTTAAAGATTTATAGTAAGGAAACCACCTGCATTTTCCACCTAGATGAGTGTATATATGATTCAACAAAAGATATGATAGCATCCTTGGTTCATGAGTATTTACAAGTGGGCTACAAGGTTAGTGCATCCAGATTGACAACCAAACGGTCAACATGATGGATAGTCAATGATCCAAAAGGATCACTAATGAGACAAACCCTGGCCATTCATCCACTAACCGCAAAAAGGACTATTGATAAATAATAATATGGCACATCCACAGAGAATGCCACATATCCTTGTCGATAAGGTTATATAACCCCTCTTCCACCTAATGATCTCACATTAACATGCTACGAACCATAAAACCTCATTCTCGCCATGATTGTACTACGTTTGTAAAAAAGTTGATCATATAGCACCAACAGTGTTAGGTCCCACAACTGGATAATTTAGAGTATTATCGACGAGCACCATCATAGTAATAGGCATATCTAATTCTAGAAACAGTTGACTCGACCTCCAAGGCATTTGTGCAAGAAGATGCAAATGTCTAGTTGCCACTAGTGTTGTGTGCATGGCTCGAATTTTTGGAGTGTCCAACATGGAAGGTGACGTTGGAAGACTCCAACTCATGCAAGGCACCGCATGGAGAAAATTTCTCTATGGAATACACCACATTTTTTGGAGAGAATCTCTCTCTAGATGGACACGGCATGCCAGCGTTGGATTGCAAGGAAATAGGAAAGCCAGGATGTGTACATGGGAATTGTGACAGTGGAAAGAGAGAAAACCTCGGGATTTGGCTTTGTCTCCAAGCATAGAAGAGAAGGACGGATGCTATGTTTGGATGCCTTTGGCCTCATGCATCATTGTGAGAGGGCAGCCACATGCATGGAAGTCTGCATGGTGGATTAGAGGGATAGCCGTATGCATGGAAATTATGCATGATAACGGCCATATGCATGGAGGTGGCCGAAGGTGTTGTCGAGGAGGCTTATGCGCGGGAATGGCTTTGAGACCAAGAGGTTTAGGCACACGTGAGACGGCTGCGTGGTTAACAACGCAGGGACATCGACCCCAACAAGAAGCACGCTAGAGAGCAGGACAGAAGAAGCGTCATTCTTCTGGGTTAGTGAGAGAAAAGGAAGAGAGAGGAAGAAACCATTGAGAACAAGGACAGGAGGAACAAGAATGAAGGCTCGACCTCTCATGACATACACATTGGTTCCTTGTGTATGGGATTTTTTCTTAGGCAGAGAGGAGGTATTCTTAGGAGATGGAACCAGACGGTCTGAGAAGGAAGACAAAGTATAGCAATTGGGCTTGCCTTGCGGAATTATCTAAAGCTCTCTAAACAGGGTTTGAATTTGGGTTTCAAATTCACTTTATCTCTCTTGTATTTTGTGATTTATATTTCTCTCGGAATAAAATACACGCTCCATGGGCGTAAGCATGTGTATGCCGAACCACATAAATATCGGAGTCGATTTATTTGTGGTTTGATTTATTTATTATTCATGTTGTGATTGATCCGTGATTTTCCGCATATTTATTCCTAACAAATGCCTAGTTGCCACTAGCCACATCTGAGCAATGCAAGGAGTGCTTCATTTTGTTTTAAAAAAAAAAAATTATTATTTACCTGGCTCTAATTACAATATGATTACATTAACTTAAGTTAGAACAACAACACCATTATTTACTTATCACTCAAAAAAAAAAAAAAAAAATTTGCTTGGTTCAGCTCATACAGACAAAAAGGTCTCTAGGAGGGACCTTTTTTTTTTTTTAAATGGTAACTTCATTAGAAGAAAAAGGGCACAAGAAGTGCACCAAAAGAAACAGACACAAGAGATACTAGATCACAAAACACTTAACAACCACCAAAAAATGACATACACCATCACCCAAAAAAGAAAAAAAATAACACAACAAGAGATTAGGTCAAACCAATACACTCCTTTGAGGCTCTAGAGAGATCTGAAATAAAGAAGTCTTAAACTCCCTAAGGGTAGATGCCCAAGGAATGCACCCTATGAGGGGTTGTCTTCATTTCTAAACACTTGATCGTTAAATTCCCATCATATGCTGCAAATTGTGTCAAAGAGAGTCAACTACAAAAGAATCAAGAATCCCGAAGGCCGCTAAAGATCAGCCAAGAGTAGAAAAGAAAAACAACTGTTGATGGAACTGTCACTGAAAATAAAAAAGGATAAGAGTGGAATACCAAATAGACGAGAAAGTGCAATGAAGGAAAAAGTGGTCCACATTTTCAAAGCTGCAGAGGCAAAGGGAGCAGGCACTGACAACAATTCAATGCCTCTTGCAAATTTTGTCTTGGGTGAGAATTTTGCCAAGACCAGTAGACAAGGAGGGCTGAAAAGATTGATTTGAGAGTGCTTTTGTGACCAAAAGAGAGGTACTTCCCCTTCCAAGAAGCAAGTCTCTCACTAAATTTATCAATTGCCGGTTCCTAAAGACAACCACATGGAGTGCCAAAAAAAAGTGGTAGGCCAAGGTAAGTGGAGGGGAGAGAGCCAGGGGTTGACAGTCTATGTTGATGCCAAAATTTCGCTCTTCTAATAGCTGACATGGAAACCTAAGGAAAATTTCAAGGAGGGTCTAAATTGCTTAATACCAAGTAGTAATTGACTTTATAAGGCCCACCTAAATGCATCCAGATCATGGGATGGGCAGGGACCTCATGCACTAGAGCATTTCCATTTTTAGTCCCATTCAACATCTCCTTAGGGTGTCATTTGAGTGGTCAAATGGTTTTTGTCAGATCAGTCACAGGCATATCAGATTGGGGGCCAAAAAAAAAAAGAAACAAGTGTGCCAAAAAAAGAAAGTGATTTCTTGGTGGCTCCAAGAGAAGGGGGAAAAACAAATGAATGTTATTCAAATGGTTTAGGCATGTACAGAAGAATAGAAAGAGACCATTTACATAAGATGTGTTAGAAGCAATATTCAAAAACTTAAAATCTTTTAGAATCCAATGGTCTACCCCCTCTTCGGTTGCCCAACTTTCTTTTGCTTGGAAGTTATCTAATGTCTCCACTATATGCTCAGTGATGTGGAGCCTTGCTCTTTTTGACAACTTATGGAGCATTTGGTGAGAACACAATAACAGGGTGTTCAAAAACCAAGCGGAGTAGCCCAGATGGATGGTCGGCTTCCTAGAGAAAAAGAACACCTCAGCCCCTACAGTTTCTCATCACTCATCATGTAAAGAAATATATTACAAAACAAATTTGAAATTGATGCAACCATAACTATAACCTAACCATTGAATAAATCAACAGAATCCATCACTCTTCTAGATTGTCTATAGAGATTTCAGAGTGAGAACCACTCATCATCATCATCGAAGCCTAAGCCTATCTATTTGGGGTCCAGTTTGTGAGTAATACTTTTTTACTCACTGAATGAGAGCCACTAACAAGTAACAACCATAAAATGTAACAAAAACAAAGACATGAACCCCTAGTATATCATTCCCAAGTGCCGCATGCCTCTAAAGCATGAAAATATTCTGAAAGGTGATAAATGTTAACACTGTTTAAGTAGCAGGTAGATATACCTTTCGCTCTGCTGCCAACCTTAGTTTCTCCCAAAATGGATCTGTCAAGGAAACAATAAGAAAGAAAGAAAAGCACTATTCATTTTATATGAGACAAGTGGCGCTGGCAAATCACAGAAATGAGATAACAATATCATGAAATGGTAGATTCATCACCCCTTTATGTCTTTATACAATTTTGTCAATAAACTATTGAAGATAACTAGGGTAACTAATAGAGATTCTTCTTAATATATACAGATAATGATGCTGACTACAAATGTCCAGTCGAAATGCAGATTGTGGGCTCTCCTTTCATGATCCCACCACACTGACACTTGCCTGCATTTTCAACTTCCATGAATTTTTAAGACATGAAATAATACAATTTCGAACAGTAGGCTATGCAGATCAATCTCAGATAGGAGTTACATAGGTTGGAATACTATATACCTTGGTTATTCCTTCCATGAATTTCAGTTTCTTTCTTATCAAACTCATCCCATGCATCTTGCCATTCTGTCAGCTGTTAAGATAATCCATATTTTGAAACGCCTACATATTAAAATATTTTATGGCAAAAAATTCAATGGAAATGAAATTGCATAGACAAAACAGTCTCAGGAACTCCACCTCATCCGTTGCTGACTGTGAAGTTGAAACTCTCGTCGATTCAGAGTCAGCCTAAATTTGACAAATTCATTGATCAAGTGTAAATTTAATAAGCATTTGACAAGATGAAATTCTTTAACAAGATCTTATGTTGTGTTACCCATGGTTTACTGTCAGGTCTCAAAAATACATATGTATGTTGTAAACTAGTTATCCATGGGAGAATTTTGCAGGCTTGAAGCATACTTTTTACCAATGTTATTTCTTGAAATTATCATCACCATCATCATAGCCCAATTCCCATCTTGAAATCATCATGATTTACATAAAGAGAACTATAAGAACATCAAAATGCTAGAGATGAAAATAACTATTCACTGTCACTTTTTTTTCTCTCCGAATGATAACTATTCCACTTTCACTTATGATACCAGTAGCAGTATTTCTCAGAACCTATTTCCAAAAAAATTTGTTGTAATCATGAATTTTGCAACGCAAAAAATTGCAGAAATACAAAAAAGAAAAAAAAAAAAGTAGTGGTGGTATAATACAATGCTCAGCCCAGGAAAGTTATTGGAACAAGATAGAAAATTTCATTGCCCAGCTCTAGTTAATGCCCACCCACTAATCAATGACCACTTAGGAGTTCTACAAACTAGTGTCTTTTACAGGTGATAGTTATGCATGGCTTCTCTTAGTGACTCCGGGCATGTAGTTATGCATGGCTTCTCTTAGTGACTCCCGGGCATGTACTGAGAGTGAATAGGCGATCCATCATTCAATGCATGTGCTCCTTAACCAAACTAGCAGGTCAGTTTAAGGCAACCCCTCCTTTTTTTGTGAAAAAGAAGAAGAAGATAACAGTGAGAGTTTCATAAATGAAGATGAAAGCAACAACGAAGGACAAAGAGTACCCCAAGTGGAAACGGCATACATGAAAGAGAAAAACAGTAAGCAAACATAATATACAATGAACACTCAATCTAAGAAAAGCCCAGAAAAAAATCAGATAGACTCCATTCTTAAAAAAAGAAAAAGAAATCCACTACTGCATTTACGAAAATGCAGTTATTGATGGATTCTACTCTTTACAAATGGTGAAGGGGAATCACTATCAGGGACCATGTTCTATCATTTCCCCAGAATGTTACAAAACATATACTTTGGGATACACGATCTGCCATTCTCCCAGACAAGCACCTGAAACTGTAAAAACTGGAGACTGGAGGGATGGGGAGGGGGCAAAGTACCTTGGTCCTTCATCTAATTAGCCATTTCCTCTCTCTCTCTCTCTCTCTGACAGACTCATCCATGAGGATGGACACATCAAATGCATTTAAATCAAGTGATTGACGCATCAAAACACAAAAGTAAACAGTAAATCATAACATCTTCTTCTCAATTTATGATCCATCAATGTATAGAAGGGAAAAACATAGAAATACATAGACCCATTTCTGTCAGAGATATGCAAGACTGCAAGCATCTATTGTTGCTTATTTCACACAGAATACATTAAATAACTAAACATGAAAACATCAGCCAACAAAAGGAAACGTCCACATCTCAAAGACTCAAACTCAATCTCTAATCCCCCAATATTAGAAGTAAGTAAAATTGCAGAGTAAAGATACTCAGTGCCAAATTCGGCATCAAAACAGTGGATTCAACGATTATGTTGCCAACCAATGAAAATACAGAAAAAAACAGATTAAAGTCTAAAAAAAAATCATGTACGTAGTCATGGGCTTGGCATATGATATCAGACAAGAATTCTGAGGGGTGATCTTCCAATTTTAGTGGTATATGCCTCTCCTAATCAGGAGGAAGAACACCTTTGACGTTTCTCGAGACATCTTAGCATAACGTTAGCAACTTTTTTTTCTGTGCAAGTATTGAAGAGTGGTGGAAGGTCAAAATATTCATATAAAAAAAAACAGCAACTCGAAAAGAAGCTGACCAACTTAGAAAACCCTTTTTTCAGAACATGCAAGTAAAAATATTTCAATATCTGATCTCTGTCTCTAATCTACACATACATACATAAAATAAAACCAGAGAAAATGGAAAATCACCGAAACCCAATCCATTTCGATTTATGGCATAAAAGAAGAAAAAGACAGCAAAAAAAAAAAGGATGGAACTGAAAGGGCGACACATGTCTTGTAATGGACAGATCAGAGAAAAAAAGGGAAGGGTAGGTCAGATGATTACACGATAATTGCGGGAACGGACGATTGGGAAGAGATCGAGAAGGCGCCGGAACTCCTCTTCTTCCATGCTTATTCGTACCGGAGATCGAGGGCATGCGAGTTAGAAGGAGACGTTGATAATTGATTTAGTTCAATGCCTCACTCAATTAAATTCACTTGTCATTCACACTGGATTTGCTGAAAATTTCAGGAGATACTCATTCTCACTGCCACATAAATATTATTAAATATAAAATTATAAACTTAATTCTAGTGTTTCAATGTGTTTATGTGGCTGTAACTTTTTAAATAATGTGAGAAATTGTAAAGAAAATTACCCTTTTAAATAAAAAACAACTTTATTTCTTTCAATTAACTTCTTCATGTGACACATAGAATTTATCCAATTTAATTAACTTTATAAATAACGATCTTTTAAGAAAATAAATTATTCATTATAAATTAATTCACAAAAATCGACATAAATTTTCACTCCAAGCTCTTAGATAATAAAAAATTATATATTTTTTTAATTCAGTCAATATTCTCATCCAACGACGATCATTAAATTTTTATGTCAAATCATTATCAACTAATTCACAACTAATAATTTGTTCTTTTGAAAGTTGTTTCCACTAATCCTTTGACGTACTTACTAAATAATACAATACATTTTAAAGAAATCCATTAACGCAGTTCATGCCTGAACTCGATATCACCTTCTAGATTGTTAGATAATAAAAAATAAAAAATTAATTGAAATATACTCTTATAAATGTGCAATAGAATCTAATAAAATCTTATTTGTCCAACAATGTAAATTAAATGTGCTAAAAAATATTTTAAAAATTGAATCTAAATCAATTTTTAAAGTGATTCAATTCTTGAAACAGTTCAATTTGTCAAAAGCCATTATAATTTTTATTTATATTATTTCACTTATTCTCTTTCATTACAAATGTAATCTTTCTGTGTTTTCATTTATTGTTTTTATAATTAAAAATAAATTTTCATATTTTTATGATTTTATATTAACATCAACCATTCAAAACAAGTTCGATAATTAAACTAGCCCATAAGTTTAATTAAAGGTTAGATATTTAGAAACAAAGGGACAAAAAGTGGGGTTGGGTCTTGGAATCCAATCCAGTTTGCATAAACTGATACATTGGTTCCAGCCGACAAATCAGGTTTTTTTTAAAAAAAAAAAATCAGCTAGGCTGAAACTAAGTCACGTTGAGTCAAATTTTAAGAAACACAACTCAACTTATGTTAAAATTTATTGAACTTGATGCTGACTGTAATCAAATTACTAACATAACCGAATCAAATTTCTGATCCGACTTAATCCAAATGCTGTTTTATAACTTAATACAATCAAGTTTGATCGGGTTACATTGGGTTGAGTCAGGTTAATATTAAATTTTTCAATTCAACCCGACCTAAATTACATAATTCAAACCCACTGATTTTTTAAATCGGATCATACAGGTCAAATTAAAACCTGATCCAAGTTTCACCCCTAAAATTAACAAGGAAGCAAACAGAAACAGGTTCAGACTTCAGACCAATCTTAAGACTGATATTGTGTCCTGATTTGTTCTCTGTTTACAGAGGTAAGAAAACAGATCCAGAGCTGAGTTTCTTATCACTGATCGAACCGGATCCCAGGCCCAGCAGGTTCTGTGTATATTTTTCTCTCTTTTTTGTCTTTTTGACCAATAATTAAGGAAACCCAGTCAGGCCCAATTTGGGCAAGCCTGACGTGCAGGCCCAACAGGATCTGATTTGTTTTCTTTCTTTTATTTTTTTCCTCTTTTCTTGGAATTAAGACGATAAATATTAGAGGGACGACCAATGTATGATTCCCTGTCGAATTTGAGTGAAATTTATGCAAAGTTTGCTTGTTGGGACTCTAAGTTTAGTGGGTCTTGAATGTCTCCACATGATGAATCTAATCTCTTCATGTCTTGCATATTTTAATTGTTTGAATAAATTTTAATTCCACATTCAAAATGGTTCATCAGAAATTTTAATTTCATTAGAAGATTCTTCAATTTTCAATCTGAACTCAAACCAAATTAAAATCCATGCATATTTAATTTTTTTTAATTAATTGCATTAGAACTCAGCATTTGAATTCTCAATTTCTTATTTACATTGAATTCTTAAAATACTTAATTTTTTCCTTGAATTTATCCCATCATCTCTTCGTTTCTAGAATGAGAGTGGAAGTTGGATATGTGGGAGAAGTTTTCTACCAAATGGGGGTCAAGAAACCAAGTTTCTCTAAAATAAGTCAAAAAAAAAATGTTGATGTGGTTTAACATTGAATATTGGTATTTTTTTATTTCAAAAAGTATTCTACAAATGAGCTCCTTTGATGAAATTGATATATTAATTTTAAATGAAAAATTGTACATTTATCTAAGTTGAGGATAACATAATTAGTGAGATGAATGCAAGGCATCATGGATAATTTAATCAAGGGAACCATCTTCATTTGGAATAATTGTAATTTTGTGAGATGGGCCAAAAATAATCAACCACTTATATAAATCATATTTTAAAAGTTTAAAATTAAATTGTGAAAATGATAAAATTTTCAGTTTTTTTTTTTTATATACTCATTATCTTTGTTATTTTTCATAGATTTCATCTAAAAATATCTAACCTACTTCAAATCTTAATAAACAGGTAAGGAACGGGTGGAAAATTAACAAAGTGAAATATAAATCAGTACCGGTTATGCTCGGCCCGAAACGAGCCTTATCTTGGATGGCCCATTTTGCCCTATAATTTTCATATTTTTTAAAAAAATTACATTTTTATCTAAAATCTAAACGTATAAAAAATTTGTAGCCATGTGATCTTTACAGTCAAAGTGACCAGACATTTCAAATCAGAAGGTTAAGATTAAGTGTGTAGAAATTGTATTTTAAGCTAAATTTTGATCCGCTCGTATTTTATCAAGAACATTTTCAATAGATACATTTAATATTTTATGAATTTGTCAGAAATTGGAGAAAGATTAAATGGATCTAGTCTACCCCTGCGTTTTGGAGTTTTGACACTTGATTTTGAATAAAATGACTTCTTGCATATTTCTTGAGTTCCTTTTTATCTATTTTAAATTTTATTTGAATCCTGTAATATAAATTTTAAATTGTTTTAAATTAGTATTTGATAATTATTCTTGTATGACTTGATATTACACTATTAATGTTAATTTATATTTTTATCTACATAAATGTATAAAATTATGAAACTAATTAATTACAATATTTTATAATATTTTCATATTTTTTACTTTTTTGTATTATCTTTTTCTAAATAAAATATCAAAATAGCCTAAACATTTGATTGTAGAGACAAAATCAGGCTACTTAAGAAACTTAGACGGCTCTCCAAATAATATTTAAATTGTTCAATTTGACGGTTAGTTCAGTTGATTTAAATTTTTACAATAGACATAAAAAAATATTAAGAAGAATTTATTCACGTGTATGTACGTTTTCGGTTTTCAACTGATCAAGAATTGATTGATCGACTTTTTTAATTTCGTTTATTTATTTTTTCCATGGACAATGGCTCATGTTATTCATTTACTGATGCCCGTTTTTTATGTGAGCAAACAGCTGAGACCTTTTACCTAACCGTTGGGGTCGAGTCTCATGACCATATTATTCTACTTACATTATGAATCCTTTTTAGGTGTTTAACAGTTTCAACTAACTATTATTCCAAAAACTTAATAATCTACTGGCAAATATAAATTTTAGATAGGGGCAATAGTCTCGTAACAGTGGCACAGAGAAATTGCTCTTGATTAAAATAAATGGAGTGGTCATATAGACAATGGTATTTTCTGTTAGAAGATATGGGATTTCAAAATCCCATGTGAAATTAATATTTTATGTATAATTTTTTAAATTCAAAATTATACATTTTTTCACTTAAAATCAGTTAAAGAATTCATAAAATTCAGATTAAATAATTTTGATACTTTATTTGTAGAAATCGGTCGACAAACAGCCTCGTTTGAAATCCCTCTCCATAACTCAAACCTTTTGACGAATGGATCTTATATTCATAAAGGATGTTCGGACCCTGCAGAATACTGAGGGCGGTAATTTCACATGAGATTTTAAAATTCATATCTCCTAGAAAAAAATACCCATGTCTATATAGCCATCCAAATAAAAAATATTTGATTTCAAATCAATGAGTTAGAGTTGTTGTTTTTGATATTTAGATCTTGAATCATTACTGCCAATTACCAATAAAAGGTCCAAACATCAATGAATTGTAGGATATTCTATACATTTTGGCAATTTTGTATCATATATTGTCGATCACATATCACTAATACCGGACCATATCACATTTCACATATCACATATCATATTTCACATGTCACATATCATATCTTCATGAACCATTTTTTATATTTTTAACTAATAAAAGGCCTTAATCTATCTTCTAATCATGCCTTAATTTTTTTTTACGTTGTCACTTGTTTGTTCATCTTGGCCTTCTCTACCCTCGCTTAGGTCTTTTAATAAGTCGGGTAACCGGTAGCCTTTCATAGTTTCATTATATTGTTATATGGACAAATCTTCATTCAGTCGACAAGTTTTTACTTCCTGCGCCCTTAGCAGGTCGTTTTGTCTCTTGTCAAGTAAACAGCGATCGTGATTATTAATCAACCTATTGAAAAGTTAAATATTTTTAATTGAATCAATTAAAATATTTTTTAGTTTTAAATTTTCAATAAATTTGATCTTTTAAAAATATTAATTTAATTTATCCATTAAAAAGAACTTTTTCTAGTCTTATATTAAAATACAGAATTATTTTTAATGAATCTCTTATCATCAAGAAAGCTAGGCACACGTAATGGTTTGTGGGATAATTCCTTGTATTTTGTTGTACAGCACTATAGTTTCATATAATATATATTAATAATTGATTCACACTCAACACTTCTTTGAATCAAAAGTTTAAATATCGACCGATACATATCATATCGGTCGATATGTATCGGTATTTTCATACCGAACGATATCGGCCGATACAATATATATCGGCCGTATATACATATTATCGGTCGATATAGCCGATATTCGGTCCGAAATATCGGTCACAATATCGGCCGATATTCATAAATATCGGTTTTTTAATTTTTTTTTTTTAAAACACCGATACAGTTTTTACAAGGTTTTTTACGGTTTTTTGCGATTCTCCACGGTTCATCATGGTCCGTCCGATACAGCTTTCATGGTTTTTTGCGGTTTTTTACGGTTCTTCACGATTTATCACGGTTCGTCACAGTTTTTTTGCAGTTTTTTCACGGTTCCGATATCGGAGTAGAGAGAAATTGCCAATATCGGGATGAGAGATAAAATTATCGGCCGATATATCGGCCTGACCGTTTTTTAAACCCTTGTTTTGGATCACTTTTCGTAATTACTTACTCAGTATTTGTAGGATTGAAAGGCTTGCACATGTTCAAGGAGTAGTCGACTTAAAATGTTTCCTATCCAAATATAAGTGAGACTCCTGAACACCTTGATCATTAAAAAAATATATATTAATAATAGATATATTATTTAGAACATTTGTCATTCAAAATTCAAACATGATTAGATCTAAGCTTACAAAGGAAAACCAACTAATGTTAAATTTGAATTCAAATTCAAAAGCTTAAATCTATAATTTGCATCAAACTCGTTTATTCTATTTAGACTTTTGAATTTTGAAATTTTAATTTACCACTGTACATATATCCAATCAATGAAAACTAAAAAGGTTGAAGTAGATTCAGCTCACCGTACCTTGAAAAACTCATGGGTAGCAATCTCAACAATATTAAAATCTGCCGATACATATATGGGTTTTTTTTTTTTTTTTTATACTTATCGGTTGTACAAGGATTGTAATTATAATTTTTCACCTTAAATTTTGTATTGAGTGTATTTTAAAAAGGTTTAGAAATATGCTATTCTATTTTCAATTCCAAACATTTTCTCCTAAATTTTGAACATTTTGAATTATGTTTGTCAATTTTTTAGAATTTCGAATATAACATAATCTCAAATTAGGTATTTTTTGGAAAAATAATTTAAACAAATAATATTCAATGTGTATAGAATTCAATTGAGATTTGTTGGTATCATTCACATAGTTTCTAAGGTGTTTGTATGATTTTCCAAGATTTTTTTAAAAATTTGATAAAAGCTAGGTTTTCTAGGATAAAAGTTGTTTTCGAGTTTTTAGTGGAAAAAATGAATGAAATGGTATAAATGTTTCTAAAATTAAATTAAGACCCCTTAATATGATTGATATAGTTTTTAGGGTGTTTGTGTAAATTTTCTATTCCAACATTTTTATGACAATAAAAAAAAAAAATTATAATAGAAGATACATGTCACTAAGGGATAATTGATTCCTCATATTGGTTTCTCACTTAATAAATTTTTAGACATTTTCTAAAGTTTTAAGATATTTTTCAAATTTTTAACATACTTTATTAGTATTAAAATTTTTAATTTTCAAGGGTCTAACACTCTATAAAAATTACCATTATTTAAAAAAAAATGCTCACCTTTTTTTTCTATTTTTCTCTTATTTTTCCATATATATCTTTTAAAATGATAGGGAGAGACCGCATCAACGATACGTATTGAAATATTAAAGGAAAAAATCTCCACCGAATAAAGGACTAAAGTTATGTTATATATTCTCTTACTTCCAATTTAATTATTTGATATGTTATTTTAATTCTCTCTCTATTTATCTACTAATTGAAAGAAGTTCATAAGTCTTTTGAGAGTCATTCTTAAAAAAATTCAAAATTTTAAAATAGAATGACTAAAATAAGACGGAGAGAATATTATATATAGACGAAACATACTATCGTTGGAAATTTTGTGACAACTATCTTTTATGAAAATATTTTCTTTTTAATTTTCATATCTTTTACAATATTTTTTTAATATTATATATAGACGAAACATACCATCGTTGGAAATTTTGTGACAACTATTTTTATGAAAATATTTTCTTTCTAATTTTCATTTCTTTTACAATAATTTTTTTCTTATATATCCTATGACCTGTACTTCATTTAAGAATTTTAAATGCTTAAAATTAGAATCCCTCCACTTTGAAATAATCAAGCATTTGAAAATTTAGGATTTTACCTTTGCACAAACATGTCTATGCCCTAAGTTTAAAGAGCTATTTTGTGCATCTTTCATTTGTGTTTTGAGGATGAATAAAAAATCATTGACCATTAATATTACTGAAAGTGGGCATTATCAAATCCTCTTAACATTTTCTTATTTAAGTCAACTACAAATACATAAAAAAAGACTAAGATAATAATGATATAAATAATTATTAGATAAATATTTATATTATAAATAATTAATTCAACAAACAGTTTGAGTCCGATGAGCATTAATGAGGATTATATTTGCCACTAGAGATTAGAAGATTGTTTGCATTGATAATCTCACATAATCGGATTCATTTAATAGATGATTATATAAATATAAAATATATAAAATTTCATCATTAATTGATAATTCAAATTATACAATCTTACTTTTTAAATTCAAATGATTGTAGGTTCGTTGATTTTTAAAATTTTAAAATCTTGAGATAGAATGACCCAAAGATGAAAGTTCATAACTAATTTACTCATACAATCTTTTTTACATCACACTCAACTATATAAACTCTAAAATCCATTGGATGATATATGTCATTAGATAGTCTTAATAGATAAATGTCTCCATAATTTTTTCTTAAGATAAACAGAATGATCCATCATTCAAGAGTGGGATCCCTCATACTTAAAATTGGATGAAAATAATAAAAATTGAATAAATCATACTAAGACTCAATGGGAGTGGGAGGGATTAAGTTAACTCAGTTAAGCATACTTAGATTTGACTGATTTTTAAATCATCGTTGCACGGTCAAGATTAAGACCTACTTTTTACTAATAATATTTCAATCATAATGAGATCAATGTACGATAAGAGAATCTATCCACTAATACACATTATTGTCAACATTTATACTTATCTTAGTGTATTTAAGTTAAAAAAATTGACCTAAGTAAATTAGTAACTGACGCATGCATCAAGAGTGAAATAGATAATTGGGTACAAATTTTTAATAGGATTGAAAATTTTACACTCAAACTTGATCATTTTGGTTGTATACTTGCTAATAAATTGTATCCTTACTCCATTACTATAGTAATTATATTTTTTTACTATGAGTGAAAGAAGCACTTTATTTTGTTTGGATTATCCAAATGTTATCAATAAAAAATAGATTTTTTTTTATGTAAAAAAAGAAATAATCTATCAAAAGTTTCCAAAGTGAGATTTTTTCGGACATTAAAAGAAAGAATCTATCAAAAGTTTCAAAGTGAGATTTTTTCGGACATTTCTGATAATTTATTTTACATTAATGAAACTTTATTTATTAAATAAAATATAAAGCTTGTCAACTATTGATTGGAATAAATTATTTAAAAAATAATATAAATAATACCACTTAATTATTGGACCATCTTATTTCGAAAACAACCACATAATTTTCCAAAGGATTAAGGGTTGGTGTCTCCCATGTGGGGTCCACCACTTGCTGTTGAGACCACGGATTTTAATTTTGGGAAGTCTGCTGTCGGCCCCTCACAACTCCACATTCCAAAATATTTAAATAAATAATGAATAACAGTATATAACTTAAATAAATTAACTGAGAAATACAGCTGTTCTTTAAGTCAATAAATTGAATGAGAATTTCTAATTTTCTCTGCAAATTCCTCAAAATCCAAACCTTTAAGTCAACAACAAAAGGATTCCCACCATATATCTTAAACCGGTTTTCCAAAACTGCCCCAAAACCAAAAAAACCGGTTTGCCCATCCTGGCTTTGGTTCTTCCGACCTGCCCGTCTTTTTCAGTCCCTGGTATTCATCCCCTTTTCCTGAATTGGAAGGGAGAGGAAAAAGTTAGAAAAAGAGGAAAAGGAGATAATTTTCTCTCCCCTTCTTTCCCAAGTTGAACATTTTATGGTTTTATGTTTTTTGGTTCGACATATTCTGTCTTTCTTGTCATTTCTTGTTTTCTTGAACGGAATCTCAAAAACCCAACTCGATTTTAGGTCAGAAATCGGGTCTTAGCTCGATCATTTGATCGGAACTGCGATAAAGGTCCAATCTTTCGCTTCTAGGTCGTTCTGAAACTCGTATTTTTTTGCTGCTTTTGGGCCTTTTCCAGTCGAATCCACAGATTTCCCCTCTGGGTTTTTCGATTGGAGCAAAAAGGTCAATCTTTTGATTCAATTGGACGCGGAAGTGTTTGGTCTACCCATATGCAAAGTTTCATAGGAAATTTTACTAATTTGAGGATTTCCCTAGGAAAGTGAATGGAGAAATACGTTCGAAGGAAAATGGGAGGATTGTCTTTTTGAGACATAACACCCTTGCTGTAATCTGCTTAGGTGTTGGTGAGAAAATTCAAAACCAATTCGGATTTTCCAATTGGAATTTTGTGAAAATCACCAGAAACTTGTAGCCGATTCCTGATTACGGTTACATTGAATCAGTGAAACAAAGTTCCAGTTTGAATCTTCCAATTGAAAGTTTGGAAAATTCAATCAATTCATCAAAGCTCAAATCTTTCACTACTTGGTGAAGCAAAATCCAGATACCATTTTGATTTTTTCTGTTTCAAACAATTTTTAAAAAACCTGTATTTGCTTCTTGGTTGATCCTCTAATAGGATTCAAATAGTAGCTCTCTTCGCCAACATGGTTGCGAAATCTGGCACCCTTGATTTCTGGCGGACTTTCTTCCGCACTGCAAATTCGGATATATTTGATGTCATTGAATATGCTATTGTTGTTGCGGCATCTGATTGCCCAAAGGAATTTCGACTACGTCGGGATCGGATAGCTGAGAAATTGTTCTCGTGTCGACTGGCCCGCTGTTTTGGTTGCAATCAGGTTGAGCTAGTCGTTCCCCAGGAGGAGGAGAATGATGAGGGTGATGAGTTTAAAGACAGTTGTGGAGGCAATGGGGGTTTTGGTAGTAAGGATTGCAAGGTGAATAGCAGCAGAAATGATGACAATCAGATGAATAGAGTGAACAATTATAGTTATGATGAGGCGGAGGCGCTGACAGAGAAGATTGAAGAGGAGAGTCAGATTGTTGGGGAAGTTCTTAGGATTAAAGAGATGCTTGCCAATCACAAAGAAGAGGTTTTTCTCTTCTATTTGTTCCTCTTTTTTTTTGGTTTTTAAATGTTTTTTGTCGCAAATTTGGAATTGGGTGAAAATGTTCTCTAGAAGAACTTCATGTTTTTGGTATTTCAATGTTCTCATTGTTGTTAATTATACAGTAAATTGGTTTAATTTCAATGATTTTGAGATGAATTGTATTGGGAGAGTTATTTAGATTGCTCTAATAATATTTTGGTATCTGATATACTTGGTTTATGAGTTAATTTGTTGGGCTGCATAGATTGTATGTTGACAATGTATTGTTACATGGAGAATTTTCCTTGATTCAGGATTTTGACAATTCTCACAAAGTGTTTATTTTTTAAAGTTTTATGCAAATGATACATGGAACCATATTTAAATATAAAGGTTTATTTTAAATGAAAATAAAGTGAGGAAATAACACTAATAGGAAATAATGTACTAGCTTTACTCTAAACAATTAATTAGCAAATATATTGGTATTTGAATTAGATTTTAAGAGGAGAAAAGTGTTGAAATATTTAGTCATCTTGGAAAACTATGTTAAAAAACACTAGAAGGGTCTATGAAGAACAGGTGTGTCCTACATGGTTGCGGGTTTCTCCAAGTGTCCAACACAGGTGTGAGTGTTTGCAAGTGTTTGTCGTGTGTGCGTCACACATCTTTAGTGTATGTGCAACATAGATGTAGTGGTAATGGAAAGCTCTTGGAAATGCTTGAGTATGGTTATTTGTAGTGCTGACAGGAGAATATTATCCCTCATGTTGATTTGGCTGATAGTTACTATCATTTGTTTGATTGCTGCTGTTTTCAGTCTGATGCTGTTTTATTCGAGTCCTTGAGGAGGCTTCAATTGATGCAGCTCTCTGTTGGAACTTTGAAGGTGCAAATTTGATAAGTTGTTATTGGTTTTCCTTTGTCCACCTTTAGAGAATACTATGACATGTTTGGTGCAATGACTAAAACTAAGGTTTTCCTTGTATTCTGCCATTTTCTTCAGGCAACTGAGATAGGAAAGGCTGTGAATTGTGTGCGGAAGCACGGATCGAAACAGATCCAGCACCTTGCAAGGGCTCTCATAGAGTATGATTTCTTATGTGGTTGTTCAAAATTAGTTCAGAAATCTGGAAATGCTTGAGACATTTACAATTGTTTAATGATAGACTCTCCACTGCTAGTTACTTGATTAGTTATTCTTACCATTTAATTACTAGCACACCCTCTTCAATTCTGTTTGCAATTCTTAGGGAATTTACTCCATTCAAAATCTTACTGTTTTCAGACATGATTGGGTTTAACAGCTGCATATACGAGGATGTTAATATAATTCAACTCTGTTAATGGGTTTTGTGTTGCAGTGGGTGGAAGGAAATCGTGGATGAGTGGGTTAGTGCTACAGCTGCTATTGCTGGTAGGAATTCGTTCCTTATGTATCATTATACATATTTTGGGTATTTTTATATTCGTTCTTTCAGTATCACATTGATAGGGTTGCATTCACCATCATTCGAATCAAGCAGTGTGGAGTAATCACCTCCTAATCATGTCCAATGGCTTGATTCAATTCAATGATGAATATTACGATGATATATGAGGTGTGTTTAGGAAGTTACATGTCATGGAGGAGATTTCCACTGTTAGTTCCTTTTTTTTTTGAAGTCCAAGGTATTCAAGTCTCTTAGTGCACTTGACTAAGTCCTTGGGGGATATGCAAACCTCCCTATCGGAGTGGCCCTTAAATTATTAATAAGAAAAAATGTTTACAAGTTAACTAAATGTAACCTATAACATTGAGAATATGCATTATGAGATCCTTTCTTGTGAATCCAAACTGTTGTATAGCATCCTCCATTGACATTGGGATAAGCCCTAATATAACTACAATGATTTGATTTGATGTTCACTGGTAATTTGTACATGTGATTAACTCCCAACAGCAAATTGTAGTTGGTCATATACGGTCTGGCTGTGAAATTTTTTTTGATCAGGATTGATATTTGGTGCTTGCTAATTCATTTGAGGATGGTTTTACTTCATCTGTTTGGATTCATGGAAGCTGGGTCCATGGAAGGCTTTGAAGGGGTGATATTGAAGCTTCCACTGTTATGGCGACACTGAATCATTTTTAATGCGTAGTTTGGTCTTGTATTGATGCTCATTTAAATTGTAATTTTGATTAGCTATCCTGTTGCTTGATGTGTTTTTGCTTGCAGATGGTTCACCAGATTCTGTTAATCCTTCTGTTGTGGATGAAGAAGAAGGGCTCCCTTCTCCTCCGCTCGATGAAGGACTATTTTTGACCACTCAGACAACTTCATTGGAGCTCTCTCGGGTACAGTTGTTTTGCCACAGAACCTCTTTATTGTTTATTTATTTATGACCAAGAAATCATTTACTGAATTCTGTGTTTTCCCTCTTGATGAGTTGCCATACCATAAACTAATCAAATTCCTTTGTTTTCTTGATTGTGCCTATACAGTTCTTCGATGGCATGGATGATGATGGAAGTAAGTTAAAATGTTGTGATCTTTTGTAGCAATATGTTTTACCGTTAGCTGGTTGATTCTTTCTTGTTGAATTCCACATGTATTAAACCAACCTTATGTTTGTCTTTTTGTTGCAGATCCTCGTAATAATGGGGTATTTGACAAGAATCATGAAAACAGGAGACCTTCATCAGAAAACCATGTTCCTAAGAGGTCACAGCAGCCTCCGCACAAGGCAAATGTTGCCACAGAAGATATGAACCAGATCAAGAAACATGAAGCAACTGACAGGCAAAACAAGGCCTCCAGCTCTGATTCAGGGCCAGGTAGACCTTCAAAGATGAGCTTAGAGCATAAAGCAAAAGGAGATAACAAGTCACAGAAACGAACTGACCTCAATGGAGTCCAAAAAAAGCCACCAGCCAAAAGTCTACAAGATGTAAGTGTTTTGAGACAGTTTAGCATTTTGTTATTGTCAGTAACTATTGATGGTTCTGAATGAGCATTAGGTTTTTGAGTTCATCTAATCTGATATTTGGTGTTGTGACCTCTAGAAATCGAAGTGCTCGGATGAAACATCAGTGCGAGTAAAGCTCGAAGCAACGAAAAGGAAGCTTCAGGAAGGTTACCAACAAGCTGAGAATGGTATATATCTATAGGTTACATATTAATTTTGGAAATATACATGTTCAGGTGAATCATTTGCTTGCTTTTCCCTTTACATGGGGGGCCAACCTTTTTGTGGTCCAGATACGATGGACTCTATGGTGGTCAAAGAAGCCCAAATAATGTCACCAACCTAATGATACTATCCATCCTATGCAATTTCTATTTGCATGCCAAGGGGATAGATGTAATTAGGCCATACCCATCCCTCTGTGGGCCCACCACAGCAGCACTTGAATGGCTTATTTTATGAAGAGATGAGCCCAAAAGACCCATTTCTGTTGGTCAGGTGTTCAGAATACCTCTTCCATTTTGCTTTTTAAACTTTGAATTAGATCTGATGTACGTTATACTTTTCCTCCTACAGCAAAGAAGCAACGTACCATACAGGTCATGGAGTTGCATGATCTCCCTAAGCAAGGGCTTGCTCACAGGAACTTCCATTCAAAGCCAGGATTCCATAACCGGAACCGGCCAGCTGGGCGGCGTTAGTTCCTCCTTTATTTGACCTAGTATTTAAGTAGTTTTTCCCTTGATTAAAACAAGAGGAAACAGAACTCTGGTCTGCTATGAGCTGTTCAAGAAATGTTTTTGTTGGCCCCAACCAATTGATCTAGGCTTTGAAATCTGGCCACTGGTGCTTAGTGGCGGACCACTTCCGCCTGAGAGAATGACCATTGATATTTTGATTGAATTGGAAGACCAGATGGACTTCCGGACGTATTGAGATCCAAATGTATGCGGGTAAAAGGGTGAGAAGTAAAACTGTATGGAGTAATAACATTGATACCATGATTTAATGATAGCCGATACAGTAAAAAATTGTAATTGGTGATTGAGATATGACCCATCATAGACCTTTTTCTTCACTCTCCTATTGTCTCTATTCTCCACACTGCATTCTCATATAAGATCAGACAACAACCGGTCAATGTATTCATGTGCATTTCTTTCCTTTGCAGTTATGTTTACCTTTTGTCAATATAAATAAAGAAAATGAACTCTAAGGGGTTGGTGTGTTGGTGAAGAGCCTGTCTCAAGAAATGGGAGTCCTGAGTTGGAATCTCATTCCATCTCAAAAAGGCTATTCTCCGTAGTTTTATCCGATGTGTTTGGGTAAAATGCTTGCACATGCTTCGAGGAATGTATTTCAGTTCAAAAAGCAATCGTAGAATTTAAATTAACTTTGTGGAATAGCAAGAAAAGATAAAACTAGCAAAGAGTGCATTAGATGAAATCAAAAGGCTGCGTGCAGAGGAAGAGATTTGGAAATTTTGTTTTAGAGGCATTCATTACTAACGGCCACTGTAGAAATTTCACACACAATCAAGTTGATACCCTTTTTGGGACTTTGTAGTAATATCAAATTCAATCAACTTCTACCATGTTTATTTCATTGTCCTTTTATATTCGGATGTTGTTGATAGCCAAGGACAAAAGATTGCTGACCACAATATTGAAGATGGCCTCAAATTACAAGAATAGCTGACTGCTGCAATTTTTTATTTAAAATGAAAAATTAGCATAGTCTTTGTCAATAAATTAAAGAATTCCGTCTTAGGGTGAGAAATGACAGTGGATGGATCCAACTTGTCATTATCTTAATCGTATCTATTGGTTTGTAATTATTGTTTTTATTGCACGTGAGTCACACGAAGAAGGTGACATTCTACGAAGGTAAGAATCACATTGCTTGCTTTCTTCAACATTTGACTGAAAATATCAATCACATAAAGCTCATCCCAACCATAAGGTTTTGGGTACATTAAGGTGATTCTATTTGGTGTATATCTTGATGCATGTATTGATGTTCGTTTTATGAAGTGGGGTTTTGAGTTTGATCTACTCTCAATCTCAACGGGTCACTCTTTATACACTTAACGGTGTGTGTGGATCGAGAGGTTTACATATTTATGAGATTAGTTTTACCTCCAATATGAGATAGAGATATCCATGCCAACTCCAAAAAAAATGCTTTGAAAACATTGAGAGTGATTCTATTGGGTCCATATTTTAATGCATGTATTAGGGATCCGACTAACATGCCAAAAATCTTTAGAGATTTATTGTAAGAAAAAAGGGCTTCAGAATTAATGAAACATGGATATCTTACTCTCTATCATATTATACTGAAACTCTAATCTTCCAAGCTTGACCTCAACGGATATGTGACAAGTCATATATTATTCTCAATAAAACATAGGAGGATGAAAGATAAAAAGATTCTTATATAAAGTTATTATTGTTTTTATTATTACAATAGTTTTTTTTTTTTTATTATTAACATGTGAAAAACTCGACGCAGTCATGTATATGATATTAAATTTAAAAAATTGTATATATTTTTTTTTAATATTTTGACTGTCTATCTCATGCCAATAGAATTCAATGACTTAACAACATAAGTGCTTTATTAGCAGAATGCATGATCCAGATATTACTACGTGAGTTTTGAATTCACATTTTAATTAAAATTTTAAATGGGTTGAATTTTAAAAAATTATTTGTATATCTAATTCAGAATTAAGAGAAATTTCTGAAATTTAGATTTCAGTGAAAGTTGTCAACACGATATACGAGGGATAGTAATTCTCAACATCAATCTATTTAAACTTTTAAAGAATAAAGTTTGGTTTGAAATCTCAACCCGTTTCTCGACTTACTTATAAATGAAACGAAATGAAGTTGAATTTTATAAAATTTGACTTGTTAACCAAATCTGAATCTAACATAACCTAAAATTTACGAACAAATTCAGCAGTCTAACTTAAAAAAGAAAAAAAAAATGTAATTAAACATTGTCTTTAGTCATTGGTAATGTGAACCGAGGTGCATTGTCACAAATCATTATTAAATATTAATGGTGATGGATAATATTGAGATATTTTCAATTTTTTGAATTTTTACTAAGAAATTAATGGGAAAATCTCAAAAAAATATAATATTTAAAAATAATAAAAATATATTAATAAAATAAAAATCTTAATAAGGACTTTATCAATAATTTACTGAAAATTTATTAAAATATTACAATTTATTATATTTTAATGTGATTTTATTAAGAATTTATCACCGCTAATCGTGATAATGATATTTTATCAATAGTAAATTTAAAAATACTCTCTTGATATTTGTGACAGGCCGAGGTGAAAAGATGGGGCAGGCAGTGATCATTACTTTGGCGCATCTAAACCCATCGGCAGGGGATTTTACGGCCGTGGATTCTTGCTCTTGTCGTTTCCCTTTCCACCTTTCGAAGGTGGGCAAGAGTTCCTCTCTGCCCATTCTTGCTTTTCCACCTTTTCTGCAGCCATCGATGTCGACTTTTGACACCAGCTGCTCTTTTGTAATTTTTCCACTTCCAATTAGAGACGTGGACCAATCTTCAGACAGTTGGATGGTATGGCTCTCACCAAAGATATAAATCTCATCGATATTATTTTAAATTTTTGAATACTGAGATATTTCAGTCGATACAACAAATATCGGTCTATAGTCAAGATCTCATCGATATCAGCTGATATACTGAGATTTAAAAAAAAAAATGAAAAGAGAAAGATATCGGCTGATATTTGGATCAATATTTGAGACGCGATATCTAAGTAAACTCAAATTTTTTACTCTAATCTCATCATAAGTTGCTTTCATTTTTTTTTTTTTAAGTCAAGGTGAGTCTATTACTCTATTGTACATTTGATTTTTTGAACGTTATGACAAGATTAGATAATCAAACTGGGCTCAATTGCCCCAAAAAAAAAAAAGGGAAGGGCTTTGGCTTACCTTTGCATGAAGGACTATTTAATGGCCTTCAACTTGGCTTGAGTAGGATTTGGGCTGGACAGACTTCAGGCCCAATGATCTGGGCTTTGACAAGAGCCAGTTAGCCTTGACGGTGAAATGGTAAACATGCGAGACTCAAAATCTCGTGCTAAAGAGCGTGGAGGTTCGAGTCTCTTCAAGGCATAATATTGAGAATGCTCATTCAATGAGCAATTCAATAATAGATCTCGGATTAGGTCAAAGATATTTTTGAGGCGCATAAAGGCCCATTTACAGGCCAGGGCTATAAAGGCCTCTATGAGATCCTAACAACGTTATGGCATGCTCAATTATCTCTTAACCTAGCTATGTTAGGCTCTTCAACCATTGTTGTAGCTGACCATATGTATTCCATGCCCCCTTTCCTGATCTTAGTCTGTTGGATACTTAAATTCAACCCAGTTTCTTATTGGTTCAATGGGTTTCCACTGGAAGAAAATTCTAAAAGATTCCCACATGATTCCAATAAAGGTGGAGAACTTTGAAAGATAGCACTAAATAGGGGTCGAGATATCAGCCAATATATATGATATGGGTTTTAAGCACCGTATTATATCGGCCGATATGTATTGTATCAGTCGTACACAGTATTTATCGGCCGATCGGCGATATATATCGGTCCGATATCGGCCGATATTCCTAATATCGGTCATTTGTTTTAAAAAAAAAAATCAAAATGGTGGTGGGCCCGAGTTGATATCTCAGCCGATATCGGCTGATATCGGACCAATATCGGCCCAGATATCAGCCGATATTTTTGTTTTCAATTTTTTTTAAAAAAAATCAGCTTCCTTTTGGGTTATTTATTTATTCTTAATTCAGAAAAAAAAAAAATACCGATATTTAAAAGAAACAAAAGAGAAGAGAGATATTTATCGGCCGATATTTACATATCGGCCGATATCTCGGGGTGGCCGAATTTTGCACCCCTGGCACTAATAATGTGTTTGTTTGAATTAGTGGACTAATGGACACTCCCCCACACTTATAAGTTCAATCCAAAATAGAAAGTTCCATTTAATAATTGAATTGGACTTTGTCTTATTCTGATCGAAAGATCTCTCTACTAATAGTTGTAGATTGGTTAGTTTCGATTTGATCTAAAATTTTATAAAAAAATTACGCTGAGTCCAATTTTTTTTTTAAGCAAATACTAGAATTTTGACATTTGAATTGTTACTTTGTCCATGAAACTTAAAATGAATACTCCACAATAGTTAAAGTTAGAGATCAAAATAATATGATTAAGATACAATAGATGAAGGTAACACTTCAATTCAACTTATTCATAAAGTTTTAATATATTTGTCTCATACACATTGATTGGATCCAATTTACATTAAACAAGTGAGCACAGGTACATGTTATAAGGCACCTAGCATTTTTTTAATCTAAATTAAGATAAGCCAAATAGCATTACCATTGAGTGGGTATCTGTTATAAGAGTGTCTGAAAAGCAAGAATACATCACTAGACTTTGAAGTTCTTTACTCATCTTAATAAAGGAACAGGACAAATAATTTGAGACAATTTCAAAATTCATATAAGACAAGTATTTTGAAACAGAAGGAGTATTTATTTTTACAACAATTTCTGAATTCTGATAAAAACCCGTCTCAGTTGGGTACTTCTAAGTTTAAAATAATTTTTTGTAAAGTGAATGGTCAATGGTAGAAGGGACTGATTGGATTCTAATTCATTTCATGATTTACCAAACAAGCCCAACTAGGAAGAATGAATTATCTCATTTTGGGACTAATTTCATTCAAATTTTAAGATAACTCTTAATGCTGAAAGGGCAGTAGCAATCTCATATAAGAATATCTATCAAACATGCCCTAAGAATTGGCTATCTTTTTCATTCAATAAAATTTAAAATTCCAACTTTTATAAGGATGTCGTCTAACCTTAATAAACCTCTAATTTTCTTATCTTATTCTAGCACAATTTTACTTTTCTTTTCGATATTTTGTTTATACCCTTCTTTTGCTTTAATATCCAATGGTCAAAATTTATCCACCCAATGTCTTATATGTATCTCAATTCTCAACTAAAGATATGTGATCCATTTAAAATTTTAATAGACAATCTTTCTGAATAGATTATAAGAAGAATCCAATTTCATAGGAAGAAATTTGCAAACAAGTATAATCTTCTTGATTCTGTCGTAATATTATAAAAATTATACGGAACTCATAATATTGCAATAAATTACTCCCACAAGTGAGAATATCGAAAATAATTATTACAGAAAATGATACTATCATGATATTTCTAGGTTATTTTCTTGATAGTTCGAATTTATCTTTTCTTCAATTTCTATTTTTCATTTCCAATGAAGTCTTTCACCATGTCTAAGAAAACATGTTAAAGCCTCGATATGGCAATATAGGAATATCGGTTCGCCGATATATTTCTTTCTCCTTGTGATTTTTTTTAAATTCCAGAAAATAAAAAATTTGTGTGAGCGATATTTGGCGATTTTTCGGAAAATATTTGGTTATATTTGAAATGATATATTTAAAACATTGGCCAATATTATGACTGATATCTCGCCCGATATATCGACGATAAATGGTGGGCCCAAGGATTTATATCTCTTGAGCAGTATATATCGTCCGTCAAAAATCCAATATATATCGGTTGATACGATATGTATCAATTGATATTTCTTGCTAAGATGTAAGACAATAAATTTTTACTGATTATAAAAATTGGTTCCATTTGTTTCAAGACTTGGATGAAATGGTGAACTTTGTAATTTGCCATCCACTTGCAAGTCCTTTGTCGAAACTAATTTGACACAAGGCTTATAAAGTTATAATGGAAGTTCTTGAAGACAATCTTTTTTATGAGAAAATCTTAATAACTGTTACCAACATCAATAATCAATAAAAAAGGATTACTTAAGAGAAAATTCCTTACCTACGAACAGCATCACTAACCATATTCACATAAATGAAATCATCATGGAATTAGGAGAGAGAGAGCCATAAATAAAAGAAATGAATCTATATAAACAAATTCAATCTCTAAAGTACATTCATACAAGACACCTTTGTCTTCAAAAAATAAAATAAAAAGTACATTCATAGAGAGGAATCTACAGACCTTGAAAATCTTCCCACAACTGACTAAGAGTATGTACTTAAAACAGAAAGGCAATGTCAACAGAGAGTTCAAATATTAGCATCAGTGTCGCTGCCATTGAAATCCATGAACCCTTATGATGTTCTAGGATCATATCTACCCTCAATATTGTTGTAAAACTGATTCATGGTCAGGGGATGAATAGCATCCCGAAGGAGGAGTTGGGAGGTGTAGAAAAAATAAAACTAAGAATTGTATTGAATATCTAAACTATTAGATATATATATAGCCTCTAGTCGACTTTGGGACTATCACATTTAAACTCAAACTCTATGCTGATCATAAATCAAATACACCTCTTAATTAGATGTAATCCCAAACTATGAATCCCAATTAGATAATAACTCTAATTATTCCAACGGGAGGTGCTGTCAATATTCTTGTAGAAATCACTAGCAGCATGTGATGTCCCAGCAATGTTACCGACATTTGAATTGCCCCAAAAACCTGGAGTACTGAATTGGCCAGTGCAGTTGGCATTCATGGACGTGGAGAAATCCCTGAACTCTTCATATGTTCCAGGATAATATCCATGGCCAGTGTAAGAATGGTTGAAGGGAGGAAGATTCATGGACAGAGGATGAGTAGCATCTCCAAAAGGGTCATGGCCATTGTTATTGGCATAAATTTCTCCCGCCGGTGAGAAATTCATGTGCTCTTTTAGTTTAAGATGTTGGCCATGATGACTGACATCTGGAGGAAGGAGTTGGGCGGTGCTCTCATCATTCATGAAGAAATCTTCAGCAGCTTGTGATGGTCCAGCAGCAATATTACCAACATTTGGAAGTGGGGGATGTTCATAAGCTTCGCCTTTAGTTGGCCTATAGCTATAATATACCCTGCATAGAACCCAAATATTCGACTGCAAAACAAAATATATGACAAACTTAAGTGAGGGAGCCAAAGAATTTGGTGCTTTTCAAGTGAGGGTGCGTGGATATGGGTGCTTACCTCTTTCTTGTCGTCGGCTTTTCGATCGTTGATCGTTTCTTTCTCTGAATCCATCATGCTGTATTCATGCATGATCCAATTTGTCTTCTTGAATTCCTTAGAGACATGTTTCTCATAGCAAAGAGTCTTCTTCTTGCCTATTTTATCTACTCCATCCATGATAATGGTAGGAGTTGCAGTTAGCTTCCACCTTCCTTCGCCCTGTCCTGTCATACGATCCAACTTTGTTCCATGCAGATGTTTCCTTTTCATTTTGGTGACGAAATACCACATGTTATCTCTCTCCCCCATTGGCCAGAATTTCTCTACAAAAAGAATAATGAATTCACTCATTCCATTCAAATTTATAGAGAAAGCAGAAAAAAAGAAAGAATAAAAGATAGTTGCAGTGGCTTTGGCATACCTGTGAGGGACTCTGGATCGCCATATTTGTATAGATCAACCTCATGGATGATATTGGGTGGAAGATCAACCGATTGAATCTTTCTTCGGAGATAGTAAAGCAAAAGCTCTTGATCAGAGGGGCGGAATCTGAACCATTTCGGGACAGAGTACATTTCTTCTACAGGAATCATAGACTTTGACATTGATATATGGTCGGTGATTGATACCGACGAGCAAGAAAACCCAAGTAGAAGAAGGAGAATGGCTCAAGTAGGATTCTTGTTTTTAGAAAGAGAGAGTGAGAGAGGAATATATAGCCGAGGACAATCCAACTTCGAGTGCGGTGGTGTTCTCGAAAACCCAAGTAGGAGGAGAATGGCGCGAGTGGGATTCTTGTTTTTAGAAAGAGGAGAGGGAGTGAGAGGAATTTATAGCCGAGGAACTTCGAGTACGGTAGTGTTCTCCTACGACTCGGCAACCATTTTTCTCTCTTTATTTATCATTATTTTTCTTCTTATATCAAAATTTTAATAAAAAATCATTTAAAAATATAAACATCAATATATTTAAAATTTATATATTAATTTCAATCTGAGTATTTTGGATATTTTTAAGTAAAGTCCAATCAAATCTAAAGCTTATTGTGCAACTCAATTATTTTTTTCTATTTGTGTATACTTAAGTTTATTTGTGTATACTCAAGTCTAAAATTTTTCACAATCTTTTCACAAATTAAGTTGAGACAATTTTATAATTAAGAGAAAAATAAGATACTTTTAGTTATAAGAAAATATGGTATTCAAGTTAACCCCCATGATTTTACTAGTGTGCTCTAAGAGTAGTAGGAATCACCCGTGGAAGTTTTATACTGAGTTTGTCATAGTTTTCTACACGTAAATTTAAAAAAAAAAAATGATATCTAAATGACTTTCGATTTTATTCTTATATAAACTTGTTTTTTTTACTGCACATCATTGTCAACCTCACATCTACAGGTAAGAATTGGTTAGACAAAACGAGTCCGATTTTGATCAAGTTGACTATAAATAATAACATATTTTTAATCTAATTTAATTTAATTTAAATTTTATTTTATCCGTCTCATCTAACTTAATCTGAATTTATATAAAAAAATTTAAAAATAAAAATTGAGAGAAGAATTATTGTATTATAAATTAAAAGATAAAAATGTTTCTATTCACGTGAATACATTGGAATATAAAAGATTAAAGCAGTAGCCTAAATTTTTTAATTTGGCAGTATAGATTAAAATTAATCCATAAAATAAATAATTTAAGAGTTACTTATGGGCTAGCCTGGTCAAACTCAAACCAAACCACATCACTTACATTTAATCTGCGCGCCTCATTCTGACACCCCCTTTTTTCCTGGGGACACCTTTTTAAATTTTATGTCATTTTCTCCTTCTACTAAAAATACTTTGAACAATTACTCAGTCTAATTTTCAAATCCTTTAAATCATCACTTCGAAATGATGCTAAAGCAAAATCTATTCAAAAATTTAAGCCATAAAATCTTTTTTTTTTATTTTAAAATTATTTTTTAAGCATTGTCTATTTTCAAAATTTCTCAAATTAAATATCCGGACTAATTATGATACCCTGATAAAATACTTTAAGAATTTAAGGTCTTTTGACATCTCAAATGCTTAAAACACGGTGTTTTACAAATAAGGTATCCCTTGGCTGTGTAGAAAATACATTTGGGAGTGTCAAAAGACCTTAAAGTCTTAAAGTATTTTTATCAGGTTATCGTAATTTGTCCGGATATTCAATTTGAGAAATTTTGAAAATACACAGTGCTAAAAAAATAACTGTCTATGTTGTCGATATCTCCTTTAAAACTTTAAAGTTAGTTTTTAAGCACTGTGTATTTCCAAAATTTCTCAAATTGAATATCCGACTAATTACGATAACCTGATAAAAATACTTTAAGACTTTAAGGTCTTTTGACACTCCCAAATATATTTTTCACAGAGCCAAGGGATACCCTTATTTGTAAAATACTGTGTTTTAAGCATTTGGGAGTGTCAAAAGACCTTTAATTCTTAAAGTATTTTTATCAGGCTATCGTAATTAGTCCGAATATTTAATTTGAGAAATTTTAAAAATATACAATACTTAAAAAATAACTTTAAAATTTAGAAAAAAGAAAGATTTTACTCTTTAAATTTTTAGATAGATTTTAATGTAGCAAGGTTATAATCCTTCCACGATTCGATGGTTAAAAGGATCTGAAAATTGCATTGAATAATCGTTCAAAGTATTTTTAGCGGACAGAAAAAGGGGTGTCCAAATGGAGCGCTAATCTGGAGTAAATTTTTTGATTGTGGGCTGTGCTAAGTTCTTTATAGGCCAATAATTATTTGGGCCGAAACTGGGTTTGTTGCTATTAAAAGGCCAGGCTAGTTTAATAGAAATGGTGTCAGTTTGGGCTTCAGGATTCACTTTCAGGCTCAAGACCTTACATACATCTAATGCCATCTCCAGTGTAATTATCATGATTTCTGAGTTAAATTTTAATTATGGGCCCCACCGTTCTTGGATTGATATGATGCACATTGACCATGTGGACTGTATCATCTGTGATGCCACATTGGCCAAGCCCAAATTTTTATTTTTATTTTCCAAATAATTGTCATTATGACCGTTTTTCAATTTGAATATTGCATTATCCTTTGATTTTACGAAAGTTTGGAAGCAAGCTTTGCATTTATTTAATTTTTTTTAGCGGTAAAGATGAAATTTCATTAAAAGAAGAAAAAATACAATAAGAGGAAAAAGACAAGCTATATGGACTTAAGAGGATTAGGCCCAAAGGCGAGAAACAAAAGAGAAAGAACAAAAGAGCAAAAATACAACAAAGCAATCATCCACCCGGAAGATGAAAAACTCCCAAGAACAACCCTTCAACAACATTTTTAGTAAGGAAATCCGCAATGCTATTTGCCGTCCGACTGATAAGGTTGAAGGAGACCTCCAAGCCCAAGGAGAGACCCTTAATTTCCCTTACTAGGGTGATAAGCCTCCAGGGGGACGCCTCACACCCCTAGCCCATTTGATAGCGTTGGAGGAATCGCTTTCAATAACTAATTTAACTCCCTCAAGACTTACTCCTAGAGTTAAGGCTCTCCAAATACTAAGAAGTTCCGCCTCATTGGATTCCTGGATCCCCACAGATTCTGAAAACATGACACGAATAGAGCCCATATGATACCTAAGAACTCCCCCAATATTTTTTGAAAGATAGCAGAAACATTTTATAAAGGAAAAGAGAGGAGATACAAAATGATTATCAACTCTCAATTTGGTAAACGAGTCCGCCACTCCATTAGCCTAGCGGTCCACTTTAAAAAAAGATACTCCCAACTCTTTTCCCAATTCTTTCACATTTATAACCACACTGACCAATTTCCATGGTGGACGTCGCAACCCAACCGCCCATTTGAGTGCATTTGCTGAGTCCCTTTTGACCAGATTCCATGATCCTTCCAGATCATTAAAGCTCTCCTGATATTGCGAATTTCCGTCTCATTTGAATCCATGATGCCAACCAACTCATTGAACATAGTAGCAGGTTTGAAAGGTATTTTCCTTTCTAACAATATTCTCTATTAGATTTATTCATTTTAAGTTATTTTTACCTCTTTTTTGAACTTTTTTTCTAAGATAATTAGATTTTGGATCTTTTATGTATTTAATGACATAGTATTAAGTATTTATGAAATTGAACAAATATGTCTCAGTGTATTTATATAGTTTATAGGTGTTTGTGTGATGTTTCTAATTGAGTGCTTATGAAATTAATTATAATTGATATATTTTATAAGATGTTTCTGTGATTTTCCTGATCTTTCAATATTTTTATGAATTTAAGAATTTTATCAAAATCATGAATTGTAATAAAAAGATAAATGAAATTATAAAAAAATTAGAGAATATATATTTCATATTAGGCATTTTCTGGTATCGGTTTAAGACAATTTACCACTTCTCAGCAGCAAAATGGCTGATACATTCGTATCTTAACAATACGTATCAGTTCCATTTTTAAAACCCTGGTCGCCATAATCCAAACCATGTCTCTCTCATCTTATTAATCATTAAAGTGATTCCACAATTTTTAAATATCAGCCAATATAATACATATATTTTCAACAATTAAAACAATAAAATAATTACCATAAATATAAATCTTGACGAAGCAATGTAATATTTGCTTGGGTATCAATCAATATGTGTCAGTCCTATGAACATACTTTTTTTTTTTTAATTAACATATGAAAAACTCAGAGAAAGTCCTACTAAAACCTTCTTGGATGAATCCACTACATCTAAGGCACACCAAAATTAGGCAACGGGGGCTCAAACTCATAACTTCTCACTTCCTGAGGCAGTAGATAACCAGTTGAGTTACACCATGTGGGTTAAACATGTGATTTTCAAACCCCACAAGGGATAGATTAGTTGGTAACATTCTAACTCAGAAAGTGGGATGGTGCGAGTTTGAGTCTCTTGGGGTAACCTAGTGGCCGATACAGTATGCGATGATATTTTCGTGTATGGTCCTAAGACAATAAATTGATAAACATAATAAAATTTTAGAGAAGTATAATAGATATTGTCACTGATTATAATAATTGGTTCCATTTTTTTCAAGACTTAATAACTGTTACCAACATCAATAATCAATCAAAAGGATTTCTTAAGAGAAAATCCCTTATGAACATGGAAATAGGAGAGCGCGAGTGAGAGAGAGAGAGAGAGCCATAAAAAATAAATGAATCTATATATACAAATTCATACTCTAAAGTACATTCATACAAGACACCTTGGTCTTCAACAGCAACAAAAAACAAGAGTACATTCATACAAAGGAATGTACAGACCTTGAAAAAACACTACTACTGTCTTCCCACAAGTGACTGAGGGTATGTACTAAGAGTAAGTACTTGAAACAGACATGAAATGTTAACAGAAAGTTCAAACATTAGCATTAGTGTCGCTGCCATTGAATTGGCCAGTGTTTTGGTCATTCATGGAGAAATCCATGAACCCTTCTGATGTTCTAGGATCATATCCACCCTCAATATTGTTGTAAGACTGATTCATGGTTAGAAGGTGAATAGCATCTGGAAGAAGGACATGGCCATTGTTATTTGCATTGAAATGCATGTCATCTTCTGGTTCAAGGAATTGACCATGAATGCTAACATCAGGAGGGAGGAGTTGGGAGGTGCTCTCAATATTCTTGTAGAAATCACTAGCAGCATGTGATGTCCCAGCAATGTTACCAACATTTGAATTGCCCCAAAAACCTGGAGTACTGAATTGGCCCGTGCAGTTGGCATTCATGGACGTGGAGAAATCCCTGAACTCTTCATATGTTCCAGGATAATATCCATGGCCAGTGTAAGAATGGTTGAAGGGAGGGAGATTCATGGACAGAGGATGAGTAGCATCTCCAAAAGGGTCATGGCCATTGTTATTGGCATAAATTTCTCCCGCCGGTGAGAAATTCATGTGCTCTTTTAGTTTAAGATGTTGGCCATGATGACTGACATCTGGAGGAAGGAGTTGGGCGGTGCTCTCATCATTCATGAAGAAATCTTCAGCAGCTTGTGATGGTCCAGCAGCAATATTACCAACATTTGGAAGTGGGGGATCTTCATAAGCTTCACCTTTAGTTGGCCTATAGCTATAATATACCCTGCATAGAACCCAAATATCCGACTGCAAAACAAAATATATGACAAACTTAAGTGAGGGAGCCAAAGAATTTGGTGCTTTTCAAGTGAGGGTGGGTGGATATGGGTGCTTACCTCTTTCTTGTCGTCGGCTTTTCGATCGTTGATCGGTTTCTTTCTCTGAATCCATCATGCTGTATTCATGCATGATCCAATTTGTCTTCTTGAATTCCTTAGAGACATGTTTCTCATAGCAAAGAGTCTTCTTCTTGCCTATTTTATCAACTCCATCCATGATAATGGTAGGAGTTGCAGTTAGCTTCCACCTTCCTTCGCCCTGTCCAGTCATACGATCGAACTTTGTTCCGTGCGGATGTTTCCTTTTGATTTTGGTGACGAAATACCACATGTTATCTCTTTCCCCCATTGGCCAGAATTTCTCTACAAAAAGAATAATGAATTTACTCATTCCATTCAAATTTATAGAGAGAGCAGAAAAAAAAAAGAATAAAAGATAGTTGCAGTGGCTTTGGCATACCTGTGAGGGACTCTGGATCGCCATATTTGTATAGATCAACCTCATGGATGATATTGGGTGGAAGATCAACCGATTGAATCTTTCTTGGGAGATAGTAAAGCAAAAGCTCTTGATCAGAGGGGCGGAATCTGAACCCTTTCGGGACAGAGTACATCTCTTCTACAGGAATCATAGACTTTGACATTGATATATGGTCGGTGATTGATACCTACGAGCCAGAGAAATTCCAAGTAGAAGAAAGAGAATGGCGCAAGTGGGATTCTTGTTTTTCGAAAGAGAACAGAGAACCCAAGTAGAAGAAGGAGAATGGCGCGAGTGAGATTCTTGTTTTTCGAAGAGAAGACTTAGGAGAGAGGAATTTATAGTTTCCAAATTTCGCAGGCCAATCCAACTTCGAGTACTGTAGTGTTCTCTTATATTATGTATAGTAACGACTCGGCAACCATTTCTCTCTCTCTTTATTTATCATTATTTTTCTTCTTATATCAAATTTTTAATAAAAAATTCATTTTGATCGATATTTGTCAGGTGAAAACTTAAATTCATTTAAATATATAAACGTCAATATATTTAAAATTTATATATTAATTTCAATCTGAGAATTTTGGATATTTTTAAGTAAAGTCCAATCAAATCTAAAGTTTCTTGTGCAACTCAACTATTTTTTTTCTATTTGTATATAATTAAATCTAAAACTTTTCATTGAGACAATCTTTGCACAACTTAAGTTGAGACAATTTTATAATTAAGAGAAAAATATGATACTTTAGTTATAAGAAAATATGGTATCCAAGTTCGAACCCCTACAACCTTACTTGGTGACACCTGTAGGGGTTTACGCTGGATTTCCCATGGTTTTTCACACGTAAATTAAAAAAAAAAATAGTATTCGATTTTATTATTATATAAACTTGTTTTTTTACTGCATATTATTGTCAGCCTCACATCTAGGGGTAAGAATGGGTCAAGACGAAACGAGTCCCATTTAGATGAGGTTGACTAAAATAATAGCATATTTTTAATCTAATTTGATTTAATTTAAATATTATTTTATCCATTCTAACTTAATCTGAATTTATATAAAAAAATTTAAATTAAAATTGAGAGAAGAATTATTGTATTAAGATAAAAATGTTTCCATTCACGTGAATACATTGGAATATAAAAGATTAAAGCAGTAGTCTAAATTTTTTAATTTGGCAGTATAGACTAAAATTAATAATAGATAAAATAAATAACATAAGAGTTACTTATGGGCTAGCATAGTCAAATTCAAACGAGCCAGCTCACTTACTGGAGTAAATTTTATGATTGTGGACTGGGCTAAGTTCTTCATAGTCCAATAATTATTGAGTAGCGATCTGTATTTTGTGTAACGAGACACAGATTTTAGGATATTGCCCATTTTACCCTTCTACTGTCGTACAAAAGCATTTAAAAAAAATTCAGTGATCCGGTCAGTGAGCCGGTAAGTGATCCGATTTGCTGTTCTATATGAAAAAAACAGTCTCACTTAGATAAATTACAGTGATCCGATTTCAGTGAGTCAGTCAGTGATCCGGTCAGTGAGCCGATTTAAACAGCAGTGGAAGAGTCAATGATCCGATGAGCCGGTCAGTGAGCCGATTTATACTGTAGTGGAAGGGTAAAGTGGAAAATCCACTCATTCCCGTGCCTGCTTAGACAAAAACCCCGTGTGAAGATCGCTACCCTAATTATTTGGGCCGAAACTGGGTTTATTGCTATTAAGAAGCCAAACTAGTTTAACAGAAATGATGTCAGTTTGGGCTTGGGGACACTTTCAGGCTTAAGACCTTACATACATCCAATGCAATCTCCAGTGTAATTATCATGATGTCTAAGTTAAATTTTGATTATGAGCCCCACCGTTCAATGCTACTCCTTTACACGGTAGAGGTTAAAAATTCGATTGATATGATGCATATTGACCATGCGTACTGTATCATTTGTGATGCCACATTAGTTATAATTTTGAATTTAGGGCAAAATTTAAAAATAGTTTGATAGTTATGCTCGAGTGTAGAGAGCCTTCACGTGGAGTTCATTTTGTAGTAAATTTAAATTATTCAAAATATTAATTTTTTATTTAAGTTTAGATATAATTTGAATTTATATCCATTTGTTACATTCTGACAGTTGAATTGAGATAAAATATTTATCCAAAATCAAAGTTAAAAATATTCGATAAACCCTCTCACATGATGAATTATTCAGCTATCTAATTTTTATTAAAAGTAGGCGCTATCCTTTAATATGATACGTTATAAAACAAGTGATTTTCAGGTGGTGTCTACTTATACCAGCTCATATGTTAAAATATTGTTAAATGCTTATCGTATCAACCAATATGTATCAAATTTTTAAAATCAATATATCAACAGTACAATATAGATATAGATTATATCGGCCGATATCGATAATATTGAAAATTAAAAAAAAGAAAAGAAAATTTTAATATCAATATTAGGCCCCACCTATATTTCGCCAATATTTGTCCATATCGGTGAAATACCGGCCATGATATAGGCCGATATTTTATCTTTTTAATTTGCAGATTTTTTTTAAAAAAAAGTCTTCTTTTTCAGTTTTTTTATTTTTTAATTCAGAAATTAAAAAAAAAGAGAGGAAAGAGAATAACATCGGCCGAGATATCGACAACATGTAGATATCACTGATATCTCAGCAAACCCAAGATCCACCTTGAAGGCTTGAAAAGCTAAGCTCCTGCTAACTTTGCTGATCTGATCCTTGGTCATAGGTCATAGAGGAAAGTTGCACCAAATTGACAACAGTAATTGATGCTAAGGGCTGCATTTAGAAAAGAATGAAACTTTTCTACGTCATTCTTCTTTTGTATTTTAGTTGATAATTTTAAGGAAAATAGTACTAGGGGGGTAATAAAAAAATGTAGAGCAAAGAAAAAGGGATTGAAAGAACATAGTTTCTCCTCGTCCTACCGCAGAATCCTTATTTAAGCTTAAGAGGACAAACGGAGAAAAACAATAGATCCAACTTTTCTCCTGATTAAATCAATACTCTCTCTATCCCATTTTAGTTGTCTCATTTTAAAAATATAAATTTTTTAAGAAGACTCTCAAAAGGCTTATGCATTTCTCTCCAACATCCTATAACTCTTCCAAAATGCATACGAGACAATTAAATTGGGACACAGAGTATCAAATAAGGAGTAAAATCTCTTGTATTCTTGTTCTATACTCTCATCCAAACACAACTATAGAGAAAGTGATAGGGCACACCCATAGCTCTTATCTTGCAGGGTCCATGCATCAATTCAGGTGATTTTGGGCAATGGGTCTTGATTTTCATTTAGCTAAGTCGGCCGCATGTACTTCTTTCTATCAATTCATAGACATTCTTATTAAGACATATTACGGCCACTGACTGCACATGAGAATGAAAAAGATATTTTTATTTTTTATATAATATAATATATAGAAATGGCCATCAGCTGAGTGGCCTGTTTCAACCTGCATTGACTTGATGCAGCTTGGATTTAAACCGAATCATGTTGAGATGACTGGTCTAAAAACTGTGTTCCTGAATGCAGAATCGCACCAGCAGTTGTTTGTTCCAGAAAAATGTATGAGATTTTTGGTGTAGATAAACATCCTATTTGCACAAAAAGCCACAAGACCATCTACATGTCAATTTGAAGGCCAGGAAAATGACATTTGACAGATTCTACAACCATCCATTTTTTAGACTTTTGATCAAAAGATTCATTTTTGGATCGGTGTGTGTTTGGCAAAAGAAGAAATCCTGTTGAGACACCTACTCCTGTTAACAGGTCCAGCTGGTCATAGCTGCATCAATTTTGACTCCACAATACAGCTTGCATCGTACAGCAAAATCATAGAGAATTCTCTAAATTGTCTTAAAAAGTTATTCAAACTACACAAAAGAACACGTGAACCATACCTAATTCGGACCTGGAACTGCATTTCCTTTTCCATGGTTTTTCTCTCTGTATGGTCAAGCTGCAAAACCATTTGACATGGAAGACACAACATGGGTGTTCAAGAATGCAACCACAGTCGGTCTTGCAGCCTTTGTTCTCCTGCACCAAGCATTTCATCAACCCTTTCACCATCTCGGAAGAAATGAAAGGTAGGGGTGTAACGTATGTTCTGAGTGGTTTCAGGGCATTCGTCTATATCAGCATATATAAATGACAGCTTCGGGAATTCATTGCTCAACTGGCAGAAAGTAGGAAGGATCTGGCTGCAGACATGACACCTGCACATGGATGTGCCAAAGAAGCTCAACATCCATACTTACAGAATCCTACAGTTAAACTTTTGTTGCATCTGAAAACACCATTTCAAGGGTAAAAGAAGAGTGATAAAGATATGGCCACCAAGAATAAGAAACATGATGATCAATGTTAAGGTCTGTGAAGTGTTAAAAATGTCCCGACTAGTAGCAATTTAGTATTTAGAGCTAACACCAAAAACAAGCTTAGATAGATGGGAAAATGTCTAATCATGTTGATTATGCCAAAAGCAAGTTTTCTACAATGCTTTTTCTTTTCTTTTTTTCTTCCTTTTTTAAAAAACAAATAATATGGGTACCCTCACCCCACGTGGAGGTGAGACTAATCCCACATATACACAAAACAGCCCACAAGCCTTGTCTATCATATTACTTTGGGAGGAACTGAACCTCAGACCTCTGGTTTTCTAAAATGCTTTCTACTGTTAAGACCATGTAAGGTTGGAGGAACAATCACGAGCTTTATGCTGCATTTGGACACAGAGAGACTAATCTTTGCTCATGACTGCCATAAAGTTCTACCACTATATACGAAGAATTCACATGGTATAAAAAAATGTAAAATCAAGCATAAATAATGGATTCCCACATCATCTATAACAAGAAGGATCCAATCATCTTCACCATTCATTTGATGTATTTGTTGGTCACCAGAGCATTCAATCCTAGAAGCCTACCATGTTCCCCCTGCAATGATGTCATCAACAAAGACGCATCCTAAAAGGAGGATGGAAAACCTAGACTGCAGTGGTGATGTATCCATTGATGATTATAGCATTCAATCCAATAAGCCTCTTGTGCTTCCCTTCACAATGATGTCATCAAGAGATGTACCATAAAAGGAGGCATGGAAAACCTAGATTGCATTGGTTGGTTTAAGAGGAATGATGATAGGAAATTATGAGAGGGATAGTTTGGTTCAATTCGAGGAGAGGCCTTGGGTTCAAACCATGGGAGCACCAATGAAGGGCCACTTCCCATGGGAATATGTATAGAATACGGTTCCATCGACTTAACCGGTGTGTGCGGATAGGGGGGTTTTCACACACCCCGGAAGAATAGTCGGGTGCGACGCCTGGACACCTCCGGACCTCAAAAAAAAATCGAGGAGAACCAACCTCCTAGCTAAGGTTGATTTGAGAAAAATTATTCTATGCTCTATTCCATAATTCTCAATACATTTATACCCTCCAACAATAGAAACTAGCAAGAAATTAGGAAAACATTATTCTAGGTCATAATTAAGACATCAGATGCAAAAAATAAACAATACAACAAAATAAACAAGCCAAATAATTAAATATCCAATTAAATCACTACCCATCGTGGTGGGTCTTCTCCTCTTCAATCGGAGTTGCTATCATTTCCCCCACTGTCAAGACGAAACTCGTCCTCAAGGTTCAAATGTGGAAAGCTTTGTTGTAGAGGATCATAGTCTCCCAAGTTGCATCCTCTATGGGAAGGTGGGTCCAATGTAACACAGTCTCTTTAATGAATTTAGACCCATGACGATTCCAATGTAAGTCAAGTAAAGCAAATGGCTCTGGCTCAAACCTCCTGGCATCTGAAACAAGCGGAAGATGAGAAAAGAAAGGAGTTTGAGAGCCGACATGAGACTTTAGGAGGGGAACATGAGCTTGCAATAACTTGAAAAGGCCAATTTGTAAGCAACGGGACCACACTCTGAACCACATTGTGGCGAGAGTTTTTGACAGGCACAGTGAGCCAATGTCACTTGCCTATAAGGTTACAACTTCAGATAGGCCCAGTCTCCAACCGCAAATGTTCGGTTTGTCCGATGCCGATATTCTAGGGCTTTCACTCAGTTTTGGGCTAGCAACAAATTATGTTTGATAAAACTCAAAGTAGAATTGCGATTGCGTAATTCCATATCAATCTGATCAACCATTGTGGACCTAACTCCTAAGAACCATCTATAGCGAGTATGGGAGATGGGAAAATGTGCGGAAGGTATTGAATGAAAAGGGTGTGCAGAAGACACCTGTGTGCAGTTGCGTTGAGGTTGATAATGAAGCTCACCAATTCTAATATGCTGATAAGAGCCACTCTAAAGCTGATCATATTTATGACATCTTGGATGGTTTAGTTGGTTTTTTTTTTATGACTGAAGGCGTCCACGTGTCTCGCCCGACTAGTCCTTCGGGGCATGTGCATGCCTCCCTACACACACATGCCGGGTTCAAGCCGTGGGACCTTACTCCGTACATAACCCATAGAGAGTGGCCCTTCATTGGAGTTAACAGGGATTGAAACCAATACCTCAATCCTGAAGTCATGTGTCTACACCACTAGGCCAACCCCTTGAGCAGGATGAGTTATGAAAGTATATTCTTACCTATCACCGACATCACTGACATATTGGCAACAATGGTCCTATGAAATTCCATTGAGCTTAAAAGTCATGTCGTCCCAATTTTGTAGTCACTCCAGTGTAGCTCCACCAGAGCTCTATTAGTTTACTGTGCAGAAAAATCAATTAGCCAACTCCAAATAGATGCGAAGAAGGAATTCTCTAGTACATAGCTATGCAGAGTGAAGTTGCCAACCTGAGAAAGATGCATCAACTTCAATGATGATGCTACTGATGCAGGTCAAAAAAAAGAAAGAAAGAATACTGGTCATGATTTTTTTGGTAATATGTTGGCATTGGGTCCTTGTTACTTCATAGGGAATCGTTTGCACAATCATAATAACCTGCAATGTTTGGATGCTTGAGTAGAAGTTGATATTCTACTTGGAACTGATGTACATCAATTGTTTTGTGTCCATACATTGCATATTTTCTTTTCACCAAGTTGTGGAATTCGAACATGAAGTCCTTGGTGCAATTGTGAGGTTATTGTTCCTATCTCTTTCTGCATTCTTTTAGCAATTAAATTAAGAATAATTACTAGCATAGGAACCATGTGAGAACAAAGCCCTTTCGAGGGAAAGCTGATGGATGGGTCTTCCATCAGAGGGACCCACCACGAATGTTTCACGGGTGCTTGCCACCTCTTTTCAAGCTCTCTTGGAAGGATGGGGTACGGCATCCGTCCCATAGAAGAAAAGTAAAACTTCATGGAAATTGGTACCTTTGGCATTATGAATGGATTGTTTGGTGGATAAGAAACAGATGTGTTTTTCAGGGCAAGCATCTTTTAGAACCAGTGTTATGGAGAATAAAACTCAGCATAACACAGAGGATTTGTTCAATGAGTGTTGGGGAAGAATTTACAAATCTTGGCATGAGGAAGTATTTGTAGTCAATCACTTTGTATACATGTATTTGGTGGTCAGATTTTCTTCTCAAGCTCTCCTTGTGCAGTCTCTCAGATGTTACCTTCTCTTCTGCTGCTGCTGCTTAATAGAATTTCATCATTATCTTTCTAAAAGAAAAAAAAAGTGCAATGTGGTCCACATGATGCTCAGACTGCACTGATTTTCTGGATGAGAACATAACCAATTATTCATTCTGGGTCATTTCTCATGAAGGAATCGAATCTCACACATGTATTAAGCATTAAAAATGCAGATACAGAATCCAAATCGCAATTTCATCCTCTTGCAGGAACCAATAATTGAAAAAATGCAAAAGAACACAAATCCCAACAGATCTCCTACTTGAGAACAAGACAACAAGATGTTGTTAACTTGTTGGATGGTCCTAAATGTTTCCCTCCTAAAGCTGCATTTAGGCATTTTCCATATCCTATAAAAACCAACGGGCCGGATCAACAAACCACTGGCCTCCATCCACTTGTTCATGTTCAAGACAAGGCTCCAAATTGGCAAATGTTAGGTTTTTGTTATCATCTTTGACATATAAAAACTATGGTTTACTATTTAACCATAGTGCTTAATGATGAAAATTATTTATTAGATATGCCAGAACATCGAACTTCAAAAGTCACCATGTCCAACACTGACAGAAGTTTGTACCAAGTCACACGGATGTGGGAATGAGAAACATCATGCCAGATGTGGGCTCTCTCAAACTTCATTTGGCCAGCAGAAAGAGAGTGTCTCAATTTCAGTTTCAGTTACACAGTTAGAACTGAATGCTTCAACATTTCAACATGAGAAATGAATTGTCTCAACTAAGAATTCTAGGAGCTCCTACCACTCACATGAACAAGTTTAAGAGCTCTATAGTGTTTCATCACCTCTCTCAGTACTCAACTATTGATTTCTAAGAAGAATTTTAAATTTTGTATTGGAAATGAAATGGGAAACAAGACCTAAACGTAAGCCAACAAATTTGTGTCTGCAGCAATTGACAATTCCTTATTGATAAACAGAAATGACAACTTTTAGGTTTTAGGACTGCGTGCATCCGAAGTTTTACCCAACGCCCTCATACTCAGAGAGCGGTGGGGTCTTGGGGTTCTTCGTCATAAAAAAAAAAAAAAAAGATTACACATCAGTACATGGTGTCAATATCGATCTAAGTTACATATTTAGAATTGAATGCTTCAAGATTTCAGTATGAGATGTTAATCGTCTCAGATGAGGACTCAAGAAACTCCCACCTCTCACTTGGACAGGTACAAACCTCTGTAACTCTTCATCATTTCTCTTAATTACTGTAAAGCTATCAAATTTCCATTAGCAATCTATTATATTTGAGAAAATATGGGGGACTTTTTCGTTTTTGGAGATAATCTACTCTACAAAGTTTTTAGTCAGCTTATATCATTTTTCCATCAATAAAATGGACAACAATTTTCAATTTTTTCTCAGTCGCATGTCATTCAGTAACATGAAAAAAAATGTTTCTATCCAAAGATAGGCATGCCTCTACTTCATATTTCCCTGCATTTATCCAATTGCATGATCAAAATGATAACCTAACACAACCCCCTTCCCCCCTACCCCACCCCCAAAGAGAGAGAGAGAGAGGAACAGTGACTTACCAAGATGCACCATAGTTGACAACTGCCTGCAAAAAGATTTTGAAAGTAACAATAAAAATCCACCATATATTTAAGATATCATAGAATAAGCAGAAAAGGCATGGTAAAAAACAGAATTCTAAACAATGGTCCAAACACAAGAACACAAAATAAGCAAAGAAAATAAATTAGCAAGAATCATTTTCTGCATTAATGATTTTTCCCTTCTTTGCTTCATGGTGATGGGATTAAGATTTGATTTCTATACAAATTAGAAATATGTTTACCTATTTTTCCAATTTCCAAAAATGTCATCATACCCTTATTTGTATTAAGTTAGTCAATAATAAAAAATATGAGAAGATTTTCCCAAAATACGGCCTTTGGTTAATTGGCCGGTTTCTCTTCAAACTGAAACCAAGTTTGGAGAGTTAATTTCTCCTTCAACTGGAATCTCCATCCCTGTTATTTTTTCCCTTAATTTCTCCATTTAATTCAATGAATTGCTATAACACGAGTTTAAAAAGAAACAAGAACAAGAGCAAATGAAAATGACTGAAAAAAGAGCTGCAAGAGGGAGGAAAATTGAAGCTAAGAGTTTGACTTACAGAAGTCTTAGAGGATTTAATGTTTTGCAGCAGATCCTTCAAATTCTGGTCACTTGAAACACTTTTCAGGTTTCCATTGAGACTGATAGGAAGATTTAATCCTGTTCCTTCCAAACCCTTTGCCTTCTCTTCACCGCTACTTGGAACTACTTCCTCACTCATTTTCTCTTCAAATGGAAGCAGAAGGTTAAAGAGGCAAAGAGATGTACAACACTACCAAAATACACCGGGCCGCTGCCGGAACAGTCCTCTTTCTCTTGTCGGCTCGTCGTTGACGAAATTGCCCCGATTCAGAACAGAACCGCCCAGAGCCGAGGGTGGGTGACCACGCAACTAAGCCAAGTTCTTAAGTGACTTATCGAGTGAACTCAATCTAATTACAAATCTCTCTTGGAAAATAAATTAATTTAAGTGGAATTGAGATTTAATCTTATTAAACTAAATTGGCAATGGATTTGATGTCTATAACTTGAGTTAGTTCTGTGTTTTAGAAGTTAAATAAAACTTATGTTAGTGAGGGATAATAATTTTGAGTGATGGTTATTAAGTAATGAATTATGTATAATTTATGATTATATTTATTTTGATAATTTTGTTCGAGGCTTCACAATTATTTATTATTAATGACTTATATATATATATATATTCAATATTTAAAAGTGAATTGGGCTATCAAATAGTTGATCAACTCAATAATTGACTAAATTCTGATTAAAATTAAAATATTTAAAAGTTACTAATTAACTCATTTAGTAGATCTACGAGTGAGACTAAATTCTAATCCTAATTTTATTTCTAATTTTAAAATTTTATAATTTCAATATAAAAATTAAATTGAATCATTCTATTAAATAAGTAACTATTAATAGAAAAACTTTGAAATATTATGACAATTCTAAATTATTATATTATTCTAATTTTGATATTACTTTAATTCGTTACCTCTCATTTTAGAAAGCGAGAGATTATGGTTCAAGTCTTATGGTATAATTTGATGTGCTCTAAAGGCAATAGACTCACGTGTAGAGGTTTTACTTGTATCTCATAATTTCTCATAAATAAATTTAAAAAGAAAAATATCAAAGACATAATAAAATTCTCAATACACTCTCAAAAACAATCTTTCTTTATAATATTTTTAAAAAAAAAATAATTTTCAGTGCTTACAACTTTTTAACTGAAAATATAAAAGTTCAATCATACAAAATTTTAAAAATAAAATCAAATTTTCTCAGGCTAGACATAATTTCTTAAAAGATAAATAGACACCAACCGTATTCTATTTGCGCCACAGGTACCCATGTGATAAGTAAGCTGATTGTTTGATTGGCATCATTTACCTCGTCTTCATCACTCAAAATCCTAGCCGACACATTATTACCTTAGGTTAGGTAGATGTCAATTTAATGTCGGTGACATAAAGTAAATTAGAAAATTTCAACTGAAGAATAGTTGATTCATCCATTATCTGCGTAATTTTGATGAGAATGGCATCCCATATGCTAATTATGCTCATGAATATTTTAATATTATGAAGACTCATTGATTATTTATGGGTAATTAGTAGAGAAAAACTTTAGACGTGGGTTAACTTAATATAGAAAAAAGATAAAAGGGTATAGTTTTTTATTGTTTCATTAACTCTATAATTTTTAATATACCATTTTGTTTTTTATAATATAATTATTTCCACTTGATATTAAAAATGAGGTTAATTCTATGAATATATGTAAACTTCTCAATTCACTTACACTAATTAAGTCGATAAAAATAATTTCTTAAAAAATGGTCAGAAAAATTTAAATTTGAATCAAATTCAAAATATTCTTTAACAAAAAGAACTAGATTCCAACCCTTCTAATTTAATATATATCACTAAAAAGTAGTATAAAAGGCGATACTGTGTCATCTGCTCAAGTCTTTATCACTTTAACTTGGGAAAAGGACTGCATAGTACCAATATGAAAGCTTCAGCACATGAAAATGCCTTCTTGTTTCATGACTAGAGGTGTCATCAAAGGAGGTCTCATGGATGGATGCTAGTGGTCTATCATGTGATTAGGGATCGTTAAAAGGACGTTTTGAAATTTCACCAATGACTTGTCAAATTGTTAACAAATATGTTGGCGTATTTAAAGAGTAGCATGCACCACATATTCTTTATTTAGGCTACTTATAAATTAGGATGCATAATATATTTTGAGACACTATGATTTTAATATTAAGAGTTGATTCACTTAGCACTAAAAACTTACAACCGTCCCATTTAAAATTGTAAAATGAACAGTTAAACTTGAAGGTAATAACCTATACACGGAATGAAACTAGATCATCACTATCATTATTATCAAAATCACTAATTTTATTTATCTAAATTATATTTTTTAAATTTTCTCTTTCATTTCATCCTATTAAAAATCATTATATAACTATAAATGTGAATTAATTTTTTTGATAAAATGACTTTTCCATAAATCTAATCTTACATCTCATTTAGAAGAATTAGTTGACTATCATAGTTATGTTTGGATGAAGGGTAAGGATATTCAAAAAGTGAAAAAATAGAGGTAAAGAGATGTATTATCCCATTAATCCTCAATTACCCCCTTTACCCCAATCAAAATGCAGCCCATGACAAAGTTGACTCGAAAAATCTCATTTTAAATTTTATAATCATTAACTATTTGTCTATTTAGATTTTGTCAATGTGTTCTACATTTCCATTATATTACACAACGGCCATATTCTCTAATATGTCATATATTACAATATTCTACTTCTTGTCCATGTTTTATAAAAATTATTTATAATTGATCTTACTTTATAAATAAAAATAGATAGGTGAATAAATTATCACTCATAGTTTGAGACTATAAAACTGTAAAAAATAAAACAATTGAATTATACTAATTCTTTATTTTTACAAATAAAATCAAGTATATTAAATAAATATTTTACATGTGATGATCAATTTAGCAATAGATATATTAAATGAATATAATTTTAGTTGAATTTAAATTTAATATATATATATATATATATTTTTAAATACAAATTTATCGTCAATAGACTCTTCATGGAGATTCATAATTTCATACATTCAGGCGCGGTGAACGCCACAGCCTGCGGGGACTAGCCGTGTTCTTGAACTGAAACCGTGTCCGTACTTCTCGTGCACGGGAGAGACTGATTCCTTCTTGGGTGGGCCAGCCTGATGTCCATGATAAAATGCTTAGTCATGTCATGTGCATGAACTAATATCCATTAATTAAACCAACCAATATTTCACAATCATGGCCAGACATCTCATTACTCAGACTAAAATGTTGATATGCTAAAAGTAGAAATAGATTAATATTAATATTTAATAGAGATTTTTTTGTGAACATTTAAAAATATTATATTAATATATATCATGATAAAAAAAATTAAAAGTTTAAAAAAGAATTTAAAAATAATGAGATATGTAATAAGTCATATTATATATAATGAAGTTTTAATCTGAATAATATATAATGGAAGAAGTACAAGGGTTACAAACTTACCTTTAAATTTTGGATAGTATTTTTCTTTGGATATTTTGTATAACGAGACATGAGACATGAGATTTAGAATATTGTCCATTGTACCCTTCCACGGTTGTACGAAAGCATTTAAAAAAAAAAATCGGTAAATTGATCATGATTCAATTTCAGTGATCCGATTTACTGTTACGTATGAAAAAAATTTCATTTAGATAAATTTAAATAATCCATGAGTTGATTATTGAGCTGATTTATACCACAATAAAATGGGCAGCGATCTGGTGAACCATTCGAAGGACAATATTGATAATACAGTAAAACCATATTGAATTAGACAAAATACCTATCAATCGAAGGATCGCTATCCTAAATTTTAATCTCGTTGAATTGCACATTAATATAATGAGTGGATAGTGTGGATCTTCTCACTCTTTCAAACTTCAAATGACGATCACGGTTGATAGAAACTCGAAATGCTCGTGAGTCGTGGCTGATGCAACATTACTTTAGATTTTAGCGGCAAGAGACGCGTTTGCCGTCAATGTGACCTCACCGTGAAATCAGTCCTTTCATCTCTCTTTCCAAATTCCGACCACATAATATTTGAGTTTGGATTTTGGTTTCTGGGTCGGCACTTTTTCTAATAATTTAAAAATAAAAGGATTTTCTTTTAATTTTCTTTTTATTCTTTTCTTGCAAGCGAGGTTAAATTTTAAGATATAAAAATTTATCTGAATGTAAATGAGACCGAGAAAAGATGAATTATTTTTGATAAATTAGCAAATGAAAAAACAGAAACAGAAAATAATAATATTATATCAACCATGCTTTCTTTAAGAGAAATTCAAACCCAATAAATTTGTGTGACCATTTGTTTTTATGTGCCTCTGATCACTCTCTCTCAAACTCTTCAAGTCGGATGAAGATTTCATCGTGCCCACAAAACAGACCAGCTGGAAAACTATAAAACTGGGAACCCTTTTCCTTGGACAGATTTTCAGCTTTGCTCTCTCTCTCCCTTCGTCTCTCTCTCTCCCTCCCTCTCTCTCTCTCATATGTATTTTATGGGAGGGAATGGGAGTGGGTAATTTCTTGGAATCTGGTTTCCTTGTTCCATCTTATTATATTATTAAAGGTAACCAAACCAAATTCCGCAACCAAACTCTCAACCGAACCGAAGTGCCTTTTTCACGAGGATTCGGTAGACAACATTGCTAAAACTCGCATCTTGTCCTCTTTTCTCCGTCCGGATTTCTGGTTTACGATCCAAAGATCAGACCCAAACACAATGGGCAGAAGCAGAAGGTCTTCTCATCCTTTTCTGATTTTGCCTCTCTTGGCTTTCATGGCATTCCAACCCCAAGGAAAACACAGAGCGGCAGCAGATGGTGGCTTGGTCCGAACCAGTGGAACCCATTTTGTAAAGAATGGGAGGAATTTCTACATGAATGGATTTAACGCCTACTGGTTGATGTACATGGCATCTGACCAGTCCCAGAGGGACAAGGTCACCTCTGCTTTCCTGCAAGCCTCAAGCCATGGGATGACGGTCGGAAGAACATGGGCTTTCAGTGATGGGGGCTATCGATCTTTGCAGTACAAACCAGGGTCTTACAATGAGGATATGTTCAAGGTTTTGTAGATCAATGGTTCCGCATTCTCTTTAATCAGAAATGTTTACAACAAACAAGAATTGCATGAAAGAAAAAGGGCTTATCTTTCTCTTCTTCTTCTCTCTTCAGGGTTTGGATTTTGTGATTTCTGAGGCTGGAAAGTATGGAATTTATCTGATTCTGTGTTTGGTAAACAACTACGAACACTTTGGAGGAAGAAAGCAGTATGTACAGTGGGGAAGAGAAGAGGGGCAGCAGTCCTTGAGCTCTGATGATGACTTTTACAGCAATTCTGTGGTTAAAGGTTACTACAAGAATCATGTCACGGTATGTGTTGATTACAGTAAATTCCCATTGCTTTCTTTCTTTCTTTTCTAACGCAAGGATCCTATTTTATCCTCTTTATTTATTTTGAATTCAACACTTATAATTAAATTTTTAAAATTAATTTTTGACCACCTATATATAAGTATAATATGTACCAACTTTTTTATTGTAATAATAGATATTTAGCATCTTATAAATTCTTCATAATCATTTTTAACTTACTTTGCCACCATTTAACTCTTCACTGCGCCTCGAGTCATGTTTTTCTTTCTTAATTGCTGATTGAACACATTAGAACCTCTATGACGTGGACTCGAATTCGATCAACAAAACTCAAGAGGGGTATGTGAAAGCATGAGCGAGTCATCCATGGCCTGACTCAGCTCGTGAATGATGGTGTATCGAACGGGTCCAATGTCTGTCCCCAAACAATCAACAATCAGCCCATCAGTTGTCAGGTGCTGCGGGTTCTATTAGGAGGCGCTTCGCCTTTCAAAATACTAGTAAGATGGTGTCTACCGCAATTTGGAAGTCCAAGATCATCAAAGACCATTTCTAACGTTGGTCCCCATGACAGGTTCTCTGACTCAATCCCTCACGCCCTATTCATAGGGTCCCACACTCTTTGTGTAGGGCCCATATGGCTAAAGTATCCCCGATATCTTCTTCCCTTTAACCCTTTCAAAGACCTGGCCTCGCCCTCAACCAGTATAGTACCGGGTATCTTCTTGCCTTTTGCCCTCTCAAAGATTGGACATCGCCCTCAACCAGTATAGTATCCCATGGTATATTCCTGTCTTGGTCTCTTTTAAGGCTGTGCCCATATTGCCCCTAAACTAGTACACGTCAACGTTCGATGCTAAGGGGACCCACACATCTTTTGTGTAGGATCCACGCCTAGGGGGAGTCTCGGTCCCACACAAAAATGGTTTGCTCTAATACCAATATTATTGATGTGTTTTCCATCCCAAAATGACTAAAACTTATAAGGCCAAGATCATTCTGAGTCATTTTCAATGTGGGACTTTTGTCTCCTGTGAGAGTCTGTCTTGACATAATGTGGTGAGCGAATGATTAGATTATTGGAAGAGATATTTGACTCTTAAAAATAGAATAAAATGAATTATTTTAATTTTTGATTATTGAGATTAAAAATAAATTATTGAATAAATATTTTTACCTATGATGATTCAATGGTGAAAATACATCAAATAAGAATTATAAAAAACATAAACATTGGATCTAAATATATAAGAAAAGTAATCATTTCAACCATTTGAATTCATCATAAATTGAGCTCATTAGGAGCTTTTATGCTCATGCATAAGAAACACCAGATTTTTATTATTTCTACCCTACTTAAATAATAAGATATTCACGGTATTACTGTGCACTATTAAGTATGGGGTCCACAAAATGGGTGGTGATGGGCTATTGGAATGATTTTTTCTTCATTTTATTGTTCATAAAAAATCACATAGATCAAGTTATATTTCTAAAGGTCATAAAATTTATAGATTAAACAAATAATTCCAAATCGCGAGATGTCGAGAACTTTAAATATATGATTTTATTAATCTGATTAAAGTGATTTTTTTAGACAACATATTGAAGGAAAAATAAAAATAACATAAAAAAAACTTAAAAAAGATCTAAAAAATTAAACTATATAGTAAGTCAATATCTAGAGGAGAAGCTCATAACGAAAAAGTTAGATTGGCGAGATATTGCAAGTGAGATATTCTAATGAGATATGCCATTAAATAGATTGTGGATTCCATATATTTGAGCTTATTTGGTCAATTGAAAATCCAAGCCATATAATTTTGGCCTTTAAATTTTGATGAGTATAGATTATTGAAGTTTAAAAAATTATAATAAAGGAATAACATGAAATTTCATTTAGAAATTACTCGTATAATCGGCTTTACATCACACCTTACTATACGGACCTTAAAATCATTTGATGGCATGTTTGATTCCTATGTAAAGCCTAAAAGCATCATATTCATATATACTTTCATAGAAAAAAGGACAAAATAAAAACTTAAAAAAGATCTAAAAATTTAGTGAGCAGCGGGTAGGATCTGTTGTGAGAGGGAAAGATAAGATGGGTTTGAATCGGATTAAAATGGGACAGGTGAGTTGGGCAAGTGGGAATGAATGGGCTTTAAATGGGATTTTATATGGTTTAATCGGTTAACGGTGGGAGGCTTAAAGAGTACATAAAGGCTTGCTGAACTTGATCGTTTCCAGCAAGCCTGGGAATTGGGTTTGTACGGAAGTCAACAGGTCAAAGTATTAAAAGGTGGGGAAATAATAAAGGATAAAAGGAATAAAAGGTAAGGATTGGTGAAGGTGGGGTCGTTTGGCTTGAGTAGTGGAAAGGGCCCGGTGTGGGGAGTGGGGACGACAGATGCGGATCTGGTACAGGAAAGGGATGGCGAGTGTGGAGCGACGGACGGTGGTTTGGCTGCGTGTTGCAGAGAGAAAGCATAGTTGGGCGAAGGTGGATCTGGCGGCAGCAAGGCAGAGGCGGCAACAGATGGCTCTGCCATATAGGAACCCTCAGGAGCAGGAATACTGCTGTAAGAAACTCTGGCAGCACTCAGGGAATCACCGTTCCTGGTGGTAGCAGAGGAAGCTGAGAAAGGAAGTAGAAGAAAGGGGAGAGAAGAAAGAGAAGAGAAGGAGATAGAAGAATCTGAAAACAGAAGAAGAAGAAGAATAGAAAGACACTCAGAATCGACTGAGAGAAGAGAAGAGGAGAGGTAATTGGAAGAACCCAAAACGTTTTTCAATTAATTAATCCATTGTAATCTCAAATTTATAGGAAAACTTAACTATAAAAATAGAAAAAGAAAAAGAAACCTAAATAATTTTTTTTTTACAAATAAGACAATAGAAATAAATAAAAATAGATTTTTTTTTTTCTGATCTCTTCAATTCTTGACTGAGTATTCGATTCAAGTGAGATTCTGATTTTTTAAATCGATACCCATACTACATCAGGGTTGATACCAGTGGTACATCCTTAAGCCCATGAGGAAAGATTTTTCACAAAAAAAGCCACATTGTTTTGGATTTGGACACAATTAAGGGCGACATGGTGATCTCTTTAGACTTTAGAGGTGAAGTTAGAATACTTGTAAAGTAAATACTAATTTTTTATATAGAATAAGTGAATTCCCAATCCATCTATTTTGGTTTTTTATTAATTGTTGAATTGTTTCTTTCAAAATGGATGGTAAATTTACTGCAAAGATGACAATATATGATCATTGCTCTATTAAAAATAATTTAAATTGATAAAAAATAATTTGATCAATTCAATTAAAATCATTTTTATGAGAGAAATTAAAAGAATAACTTTTCTAGTGGGCCAAATCTTGTGACCAAGAGTGTGCTCATTATCCACCATAGTTTAAAAAATTTGAAACTTAGACTAACTGAAAATCTTATCGAGTCAATATCTATAACGATTAGATGAAAACATATCTCTCATCTTATCCAACTCAATCTCAATGGTCACGATCACACTATAGTGGGGGTCAATGACTCATCTAAATTCTAATTTTTTACTAAAACTTATTAAAATTTAGATTCTTTGTAATTCTATAGCTTATACTTAAAACGCATTGAATTAAATTTTTTGAGAATATATTAAAATTTTAATTTTTAAATAAATAACAGAGATATAAAATTTGACAATGTCACTGCTAGTTTTTTTTCCCTATGATCACTTTCAACTCTTCAACTCAATTTAAATTGATTTGACTTAATTTTTAATTTTTAAACTAAAACTAATATTTAACTCGAAATTTTAAAGGTTGTAAACGCAACAGAAATTAGGCGGGATATGCGGGATATTTCACCGTGTAGACGTGACTGAGAAGAAAGTGACTGAGAAGAAAGATGTATGGATGATTTTTGTGGTCTTGTGATCTCAGGTACACCGTTTTTCAGCCGATAACTCGATGATAGCCGGCGATATTCTCTCTCTCTCTCCTTTTTTTTACAAATCTCAGCCATGCTGATATTTTGCCCGTACGGCCGAGATATTTTAGGAATAAAAAACTCAAGATATCTCGGCCGATACGAGATATTCAAGCGTTTTTTTACCCCTGTCTGCCTATGATTGTGGCCCACTTTATTAACTCTCTATTGTTGTAGCCATGGTGACAAAAACCGTTCTCAGGATATTAACGGCAATCGGTAATAACGGGATATTTTTAAATTCTCAGATTTTTAAAGGGAATTTAACGGAAAAATCTCGCAGAAATTATAATATTTAAAAAAAAATAGAATAAATAAAAAAATTAATGAAATACAAATGGTATAGAGAATTTACCGAGAATTTATCAGGAATTTACCGATATATTATCACGTTATTAGCGTTTATCGCGTTAGATTTTATCGGGAATTTACTGGAAATTTATCGTCGTGGCGATAAAAACGCGTTTTTAACTCGGTAATGATATTTTGCTGATAAAAATGCGGTAAATTTGAAAATACCGTCGATATTTGTGACAAAGATCGTAGCCAATGAGACCTGACTTGGGGCCGGCCTTAATGCACCCTATAACTACTAAAATTTATAAAATATATGAACAAAAGCGGGGTTCTTCGTGACATGGATGGATCTCCATATCACATGCTTATTGTTGGTTGTGACTTCTTACCACTTAGATACTCTCAACTTTATTTTAATACTTGATGTTACCCTTCACCAGACATGAAAGAAGATAGATATGTTGTTATTAGATAGACTGTGAGTTTCACAAATTTAAATTCATTTAATACATAATTAAATGAGATTTTTTGAATTAAAAAAGAAACGATTTTGACTCTACTCAATTATACAGTTCACTTATCATGTGATTATTCCCTTTAAATCCATATTTTCCTTGCTCTAAATGGAATTCATTTATGTTAATGTATATGGGTATGTAATGCTTAATGTTTGTGTTATTATTTAATTGAATGATTGATGGATGAAGTTTCAAGTGTGCAGACAGTTTTGACAAGAATAAACTCGATTAGTGGAGTGGCGTACAAAGATGATCCCACCATCTTAGCTTGGGAACTCATAAACGAACCTCGATGTGAAAGCGACCTCTCAGGATCCACTCTTCAGGTGAGAGATGTTGACCATCAATTGTCTTTACCACTTACTGCTGTTGACTTTTGCTTGTTTGCTTGTTTTTTCATTAAAATAAAAATTAAAGTTTTATATAAATATTTATTAGATATACTATTAAAATTCCTTTTCTTATTAATCTTTATTTTTCCTTTTTACTTACATGAACATAATCATGAGAAATCACTAATAAACAAAACAATTCTATTTTCTCTAAAAAGATGAACTTGTCAGATCATTTTTAGCACTAAATTTTAAGTAGGAGGACCTTACAAAAAATTCATGAACATATTTTGTCTCTCCAATTGGTTTATATAAAATTTAGATCCAAATTAATTCATTCATTAAATAAATTGAAACACTCGATTCAAATCTTATTTTTCAAAGTTAGAGATTTGGGTCAGATTGGAAGGAGAGTTTATGATTGCTACTTTTACGAGTTGGTTTCGGATTGAGATGAGGTGGGTAGGGTCGAGGGTTATATCTGAGCTGTTCGGTTTGGGTGAGTTGACTGATCAAACTGATGGATGGGACAAAACAATACTTCATTTATCAATTTTATATCTTTTTAATAGAATATGAAAAATAAAAATATGTTGACAGGGAAAAATTCTCGAAGCACAAAGTTGACTTTTATAAAACCAGTTCCACACCATTGTACTTTTTTTTCATGAACATTCAACTTGCAAACAACGTTTGAATTCTCTCGTGAATTTGCACAGTTGTAGAGTCGAACGAGTTCCACATCAGTTGTAAAGAGGGAGTTTTAGAAACTCATATTGGACTTGGGTCATTATACCTATCAGGCTAATCTTTTGGGCTGGACATCCAGACTTAATAAGTGGTATCAGAAGTATGTCCTAAGCTACTGTATGCGGATTCAGGGGAGCTCCTAGCTAGATGGGATGGTCGGCAATGTTCTAATTCACCGGAGAGCTTCATTCGAGGGAAGATTTATGAATTTATATTAGACTTGGGTCACTCCACCTATTAGATAGTCTTTTGGATTTGATACCCAGTCCTAACAAATGGAGGGATAAATAGAACAATCAAAGGTGACAAAATTGGAGAGGTAAAAAAATGTAGAAAGATAGAATCATGTGTGTATCTATATATTTCAGTTCAATTTTTTCTAAAAGAAATTAAAATAACTATGCAAAGAGAATTCATAATATTTTGTTAATCTGAAGTTTCTCAAACCAATGGTGAATATTCTTTCTTCTGATCAGAGAGAGATTCCATGACGGACTACGTCCAAATGTTTTGCCTAATCCATTCTGTTTCTAGTTAAGTGTGTGCTGATGAGTCTTAGCATTCTATTTTACAGGCCTGGATCACAGAAATGGCAGCTCATGTGAAATCAATCGATGGAAACCATCTTCTGCAAGTTGGACTTGAAGGATTTTATGGAGAATCCATGCCTGAAAGGAAGCAATCCAATCCTGGCTTCCAAATTGGAACTGATTTCATCTCCAACAACCAGATAACAGGAATTGATTTTGCAAGTATCCACGTATATCCAGATCAATGGTATCACCATCAACTCCAGAACTGCGATAATGAACAGAAATTATTGTGAATTTTAAGTTTTTCACCAAGACAACAGCTGGGTCAAATGATCCAATTCTAGATCATCCACTCAGTGGAACCCTATAATAAGAGATGGCCCACTGTACAAAATCCATGAGACTTGCACAATCCTAGCAATCTGAAGGAACTTGCAGTCTCTGTTCTGAATTAGTCGTGTTATTCTCATTTCACTCCTTCCTTCTTTCAAATCTCCAATTGACCATGGATGAAAGCAACCATCTATATATTTATCCATGGATCATGATTTAGACACAAATTCTTTTGATAAAGAGACACCATATCTTAAAGCAATTAATGCAAATAAGTTAGGACCAGGTATCCAACCCAAAAGACTAGTCAATTAGGTGGAGAGATCCAAGTCCTTTATAAGTCTCTAAATCTCTCCCTTCACAGCCACTATGTGACTCGTTCACTGCCCCAACAATTCCCCTCGAACGAGGCTCTCTAGCGGATAGAACGTTGGCTATCCCGTCCGGCTAAGAGATCTCCTGAGTCCACGTGCGTTGGCTTGAGAATATGGTTCTGCTACCATTTGTTAGGACTGAGCATCCAGCCAAAAGGCCAATGTGGGACTCGTTCGCTGCCCCAACAAATCATAGATAAATGTGGCTCATCAAACTTGCTCAAACTTCTTCTGACCATATCATACCGTTCTCTTTGCTTTTCATTTTCCACTCATACAGGTTACAAGGCTCGAGCGAAGAGGCCCAGACTGCTTTTCTTGAGAGTTGGATACAGGCCCACATCGAAGATGCGAACTCAGTCCTTCAAAAACCACTCCTCATCACAGAATTTGGCAAGTCCTCCAACGTCTCAGGATACACGACAAGCCTAAGGGATACCTTCTTCGGGACGGTTTACAACAACATTTTTGAGTCTGCAAAAAATGGAGGCCCATGTGGTGGTGGGCTTTTCTGGCAGCTGCTAGGCCAAGGGATGGATGATATGAGAGATGGGTATGAAGTTATATTGGACGAAAGCCCGTCAACAGCAGATATCATTGCCCAACAGTCACAAAAGCTATCAAGCCTTTGAGAAAGAAGAATTCAGAGGCACAATATCAATGAATTATGCATGCAATACACCAGTAACTTTGGTCATTGCAGTCGTTTGGAATTGAAATTGAAAAGTTGGGTCTTCTTATAGACGATTCGGCTTTGGCTACGTCCATTAGGACAGCCTTTTCCTTTTGATTTGGAACCCAATGCAAGTTAGAGTTGGAGAAAGGAAAAATATATGTTGATGTGACTATATAGTTGGTTACAATCAAACTTGATTTTTTAATTTGATACTCCATCCGTCTCAAAATATTTATTTTAAACATATTTTGGAATTGTCCTAAATTACTTGTTCGATTCGTTTCTTTTCAGTTCCAAATCGCATTCTAACGAGATGAGAAGACGACATTCTTTTATAAACTTTAACTTGTCTAAATAATAAAATACCAACATCTAAACAATAACATTTTATAAAACGATCTTAAGAAATAAAACAATTCTAAGTATTTTGGACTGAAGGAGTATATTGTAATCTATATATGAGATGATAAATGTCAATGACTGAAGTAGCTCTAGACCAAGTAGTTGTGAAGGCTTTCCTTTTTTTAAGAGGAAACTAACAGACATGCCGGTATTTTTTATAAAAAAGAATGCTTAGCTCATTTTTTTGTCTACATGTCATCACCAAAGTGGTAAAAATGTACACCGGTGTTCCTTATTGTTAAATAAGCACAATGTCTCTATCAAGGGACGCCCCTTGGGATTGATGCGGTCTTGATCCTCCCATGGATGTTTTTTGTAACCAGACACGTGATTTAGTGTATTGTCCATTTTACCCTTCCATTGCGGTATAAATCAACTCACTGATGGCTCACTAGATCACTGACTGAATCACTGACCTTACCACTGCGTTATAAATCGGCTAATCGAAATGACAGATTCAGCTTAGCTGTAATAGCAAATTCGGTTAAGGCTAGCCAAAATGGCAAATTCGACTAGCCAATATGGTATATTTGATTTTGCTAGCCAAAATGGCAAACTCAGATGGCAGATTTAGTTTCGGCTAGCTGAAATGACAAATTCAGCTAGCCAATATGGCAGATTCGGTTTCTGGTATTCTTTTTCTTCAGTACGATAGTGGTAGGGTAAAATCGAAAATACCTTTAAAACCCGTGTTGGATTACACAAAATACTTGTGGGAGGATTGTTGGTCTTAATTTTTTATCCAGTTTCTATTATTTGACCATTTCAATATTAGGGACTGACTCTCATAAGACCTATATATCTTAACTTTAGAAAATGTCAAATTTGTATCTGTTATTGACTATTTCATCATCAAATATTGTGAAACAACACTATTTAAGGTCATCTTAAGAGATGCTATAGCCAAGTTTATTAAATCACATGTTATTTATTGGCTTGAGGAACTTGTACTTGAGTACAATATAACCCATGCCCAATCTTCACATTATCATCTACAAGCCAATGGCCAAGTTAAGATGATGAACAGGATTTTATCTTAGAATGTTAAAGAAAATGACGGGGTTATAACCTTGTAGGCCTATCAAATTTTAAAAGTCACGATTTTTAAGTGACTAAAAATCAACATGAAAAATGAGGATAATTTTGATGAATTTCAATCAAATAGCCACGTAACTCCAAATGAATTCAAATTGAGTTCGGATTCAATTCATGGGATAGAATATGTGAAAAGAGGGTATGGGTTGTAAATAAGGCTCAGGTGGGCCCACTTGAGTCAGTTGAGGTACAAATGAGTCCCACATCATTGAGAGGAAGAAAAATACAAGGATTTATACGAAGCTGGATATCTCCACCTATCAAGATAGTCTTTTGGGTTGGAAGCCCAGACCAACAGCGGTATCAGAGCTAGGTTCTCCAAGCTATCGCATGTGGACTCAGGAATTCCTCTAGCCGAATGGGATGGTTGGAAATGTTCTATCCGACGGAGAGTTTCATTCGAGAGAGTGATTGTTGGGGTACGAACGAGTCCCACATCGGAGAGAGAGAGAAAAATATAAGAACTTATATGGGGCTGGATATCTTCACGTATCAGCTAGTCTTTTGGGTTGGAAGTCCGGTCATAACAGAGTATTAAAAAACATAGGTTAAAAGGAGATTGGGAGAAATGTTGATTACGAAATGTGGGAACAAAAATTGAGAGACAAATCATGTGATTATTTTTATTTCCTCAACAATCAGCCATCCTCTCTCGAGTCAAACACATTGAACTCTTGTGTCCAACCACAAGCAAGTAAGATTAGCATCAATACAAGACATGGTGCGTCCATGTTCATGTCATGCTAGTGGTTGAGCTTTGACAGCTTGTTAGAGTGGGTGGCGATGATACCAGCGGTGGAAGGGTTTTGGGCCATGATAACTTGGTATCCATCCATCAAGTTATTCATACCAGGCTCCAACAGCTGCCAGAAGAGCCCACCAACATATGAGCCGCCACCGGAGGCGGATGCGTAGATAAGATCGTAGACGGTCCCAAAAACAGCATCTCTCTTACCGACGTTATAGCCGGGATCCGCTGTCGACTTGCCGAATTCAGCCAGCAGAAGTGGTTTTTTGAGGACTGCATTACAATCTTGGACATGGACTTGTGACCAGCTCCTCATGAAGTCCAGTTGGGCCTCATCACTTGAGCCTTTTAGCCTGTCCCATTCACAATTCACAGGGGAAAAACACCATTATTATTAGTTAAGCCTGAATTTGAGAGAGAGAGAGAGAGAGAGAGAGGATTGTTCTTTAATCCTGTTAACTCAATACTAGACTGATATTTAAAAAATATTCACGTCTTCGCATTCAACATTTATGTTGAAAAATGAACCCGTACAATATTTTTAGTAGTTTTCTTACTAACCAATATATTTATGATACTAAGCAATAATAATCTATACAAAAAATCTAATTGCAACATCTCCCATCCGTGGTTTGCAGGGTGGTGTCTTCTTTTTTTTTAAAAAAAAAAAATCTACTTGATCAATTGTATTACCATAAATCTGGGTATGCATGAATTGTCGCAAAATCAATTCCTTCAATCTGATTGTTGGAGATAAAATCTGTTCCGAATAAGTAACCATTAGGATTACTTTGCTTCTTCGATTCTCCGTAAAATCCTTCAAGCCCAATTTCGAGTAGATGGTTACTGTCTATGGACTTAACATAACCTGCCATTTCTGAGATCCAATCCTACAAAATCAAAGTTCTTCAAATTGTTAGCATGTATATATATAGAGAGACAGAGATTTCTAACTTTTTGTGGGAGGTCTTGTCTTCGATCTATTGGGACACTTTATCTGATCCATTGTGCTTGTGGGTGGTATCGTGAATTTGAGATTTTCTCAATAATCACCAAAGTGGAGTCAACGGGTTTCTACAGTTACTATGAAGTACAGAATAATATTACCTGTAGAGTTTTGGCAGACAGATCGGACTCGCATTGAGGTTCATTGATGAGTTCCCATGCAAAAATGGTGGGGTCATCCTTGTATGCCATCCTCCTTATTGTGTTTATCCTTGTTAGAACAGTCTGCTAATTGAAAAAAAGAAAAGAAAAACCCTTTGTTAGCTCAGTGGATCAATGCTGAATTATTATATGCCAAGTCAATGTTGATCTCACGCAGAATATGTTCACATTAGATTAGAAATTACCAGCAACAACTTAAGAAACAAGAGTTGTTTGTCCATCGATGAAATATAAGAACTAGAAAGTGAAAGATCCCATAAAAAATTAACAAATAGTATCTACTGCAACAATATCATAGTAAAATATAAACATGAATTTCTTTGCCCCTTAGTCTCACTTGATGTGCTCTAAGGGCAATGGGTATCACTTGTGAAGAATTTACGCTGGATTTTCAGGTTTCTCACACATAAATTAAAAAAAAAAAAAAATACTAATAGTAAGTAGCCTTTCAACAAGATAAGAATTAAGAGAAAAAAAAAAAGAAGACAAACAAGTTTTATAGCATTGTGCGTGTAAGCTAATTGGAAAGGGCACAAACTTGTGTCAATTTCATAGAGAAAATCTGATTTTGGATTGAGTTGGGATGTTGAAGAGAGCATTGTCAGTGTGATATGTAAAGAATCCTTGTATAGCTAAAATTAATATTTCGTTCTTATAAAATTTCCGTACTTAATAATTTTTTTTTTCAAATAACATGAAAAGACCCAAGTTCAAAGATTTCAACTGTGATAGGTGCTAAGAAATTTAGCCCATTTTAGTTGAAAAACCACCCATGTCGGATTCGTCGGTATTTCCTAGAAAGCTCAAAATTTTCCCACTTTTACAAATTAGTATCTTGGATTGAGCGATCCTTCCACGGGAGGTTTGTGTAATCAGACATGAAAATTAGTGGATTCTCGATTTCACCCTTCGCATGAACACTAAAATCGGACATTTCGCATGAACTATAAAATTTCTGCTAGCTGATTTACTGTTCATAAGAATTTTCAACTAGTCGATTTACTGTTCATACAAATTTGGACGAGCCAATTTATTGTTCATGCGAAGTATTGGTGAGCCGATTTTACTTTTCATGTGAAGGGTAAAATCGAAAATCTATTAATTCCACTCGTGAGAGGATCACTATCCTGAAAATAGATATCAAGAGACTCAAAGTAAAAGAATATAATGATGTGACACAATGTCATCTAAATAAACTTTTCTCTAAAACAACTTCTTTGCATCCAACTTAAACCTAGAACTTCTTTCCCATTCAAAATAATCAAAACAGCTTTTTTTTTTTTTTTAACAATTCCAACATTTAAATGTAATTCGTGTTTAAAAAGCTGAAATTCAGAAAGAATAAAGAACAGGCCTCATGAATAAAAAGGACTCACTTGCATCACAAAGATAAGAAGGAATGTCAGTGCTTTTTATAACACACCTACTTATTTTTTTCACCATTTAAACAATAACAATTAATAAATAGATAAGATCATACATTTAGTGTCTTTTGTTATAAAAAATGAAAAGTGATAAAAACATCGATGTTTTTAATAATATAAAACAATAGTATACATTTTTTTTTATGACCAAGGTGTCTGAGGTCTCACCTATATTGGATAAGGGACCGCTTAGTCCTTGGGGCATGTACAAGTCTCTCAATTCCACACACACCGGATAAATAACTACGGAGAGTGGTCCAAGGAGTGTTCAGTGTGAATCGAACTCAAGAGCTCCTTTCATGAGAGGAGCTTCTTGATCGTTCACGATAGTATACATTTTCATCATTTAGATAGTGAAAATTTGATAAAAACAAAAATTTAATAAAAAAAAGTAGCAAAAGAGACTGAATGTCTGTAGTCAGAATTTTAGTACCCTGATATGGTTCTTGTAGTAACCTTTAACGACGGCATTCCTGTAGAAGTCATCATCAGAGGTTAGGGTCTGACCCTCATCCTTTGCCCACTCAACATACTGTTTTCGTCCCCCAAAATCGGCATAGTTGTTTACCAAGCTTAGAATCAGATGAATTCCATACTTCCCCGCTTCAGATATCACAAAATCCAATCCCTATTCAATCAAGCACAACTCCAATAAAATTTTCTGCTGTTATATGTCACTTTTACTTGTACTCGTATTCAAAACTCCGACAAAATTTGAAATTTAATTAAGTTGAACAATAGGAATGAGTAAAAAATACATGAGGAAACTAGCCAACTCGATCAACTCTACTTCAATTGAGTCGGGGGTTCGAACCCGCAACCTCCCACTTCCTGAGATAGGAGGCAATCAGTTGAGTTACACCCATGTGATTTAGAGTCACTTTAGACTAATCACACAAAATTGAGTCAAATTCATTTCATCATTTCAATTTTAAATTTTTTTTTCAAAAGTTTAAATTATCCTTTTGCATATTTTTTTATAACATAGGTATCTCCACCTTATATCGAAGGTTACACTAATCACATAGACTTTTGTGTATAGGTAAACTCAGAAAAAATCGAACCAATACCTCTAATTTAATCATACAATCTTAAACCAACTGAACTATAACTTTCCAATCTATTTCTACACCATCACATGTAAGACTACTGCATTGGTTCACACCTCCAAGCCATGCATGAGGTGGGGTCATGTATTTGTCACTGATTTGGAGATTAAAATAGAGGAGTTCTTCTATGCATTAAAGTTTATTACTTCACATTATATTTTATGAGTGTTTTGTCAATGTAGAGAGTCAATTACAGACTCCTTTTTAAATTTTAAACAGCATAGATGCATATTGACGTGTGTATTTTTAAATATATAAAAAGATCTCATTAAAATATCTCTGTTGATTTAATTATCAACCTCTGGATATATATTGGATATATATATCGACGATATATTGGTCGATAAAAGTGGTTTAGAAAAAAAATAGGAGAGAAATTTCTCAGCCGGTACCGAGATTTAAATCCATGATCAACCTATGACATGACTGTTGAGCAGCTGATCGAATCCCACATTGGTTGTGAAGAGGGAGATCTAGGGACATACAGTGGACTTGGGACACTCTACGTAATAAGCTAGTCTTTTGGATTGAATTGATTTAATTAAGAGAGTCTAAATCCTTTAGAAGTGGGCTTGAACATCTTTTCTCATTGCTCATTTCATTAAAAGACTGCTTATGACTAAGGTGTCTAGGCCATTTAGAGCACCCGTTTAAATTTTTAGGTATGTGCAAATTTGTCTGCGCATACACACCAGATAATTTTATGGGAAATGGCCTCTGGGTTTAAGTAAGAATCTATTAAAATACTGCTTTAATTCACATTTGTCAATAAAACATAAAGTGCTTTAAGGTGATACCTTGAACATATCGTCATTGTAGACGCCTGGATTAATCTGCAAGGATCTGTAACCTCCATCGCTGAAAGCCCAAGTCCTTGCCACATTCATTCCTGCCTTGGAGGCGTCTCGGAAGGCAGAGCTTACTTTCCATCTTTCATTCTCATCAAAGGCAACGATCATCAACCAGTAGGAATTGAAACCATTTATGTAAAATGCCTTCCCATCCATCACAAAATGGTACCACTTGTTCTTGCAAACCCTCTGTCTGCAACAACATGGCTTTGTCCTTGAACCAGAAAACCCAAGGAAAGGAAACAGTAGAAGACCCTCGAGATCAACATGTTCCAATCCAAAATCAGATACCCAGATGTCTTTTTCTCTTCTTAATGACAATACGAAGAGCATGGGTGGAAAGTTGATAGAGATGACTAACAAATAAATATCAAAAAAAAGGGGAAAAAGAGGTGAAAGGATTTTTTTTTTTTGAAATGATTCATTATATTAATATATAAAAAGACACTAAAGATATAAATACATATATAGATGGGTAAATAAAAAAAACAAGCAATACGGGGTGAAAAAGAAATCACACACAGAAACAAAGGTGAAGGATTGTTGTTGTCAAAGATAAAAAATATCGACTCGTACGTGTCGAATTGGCCAATGCATCACAGGTATTTGAACTTGTTACGGTACACAATAAATCTCAGGAATATCGGCCGATATGCTGAAAAATCGGCGGAAGTAATTAAAACAAAAACGGATTATATCAGTGATATTTTGATATTTTCAAAATTTAAAAAATGTACCTTAAATATGCAATTATGTTTTCAAACGGCTTTCTCTTGTTTTTTTTCAAAAAAATTAATTTTTTGCATGTGTTTGACTTTGACCGTTGGAATCAACCACATTTTTGAGTTTCAACAAACATGCAAAAAATTAAATGCACATTTTCGATATAACATGCATAATGCATTAATCAATGCACATTTTCGTTTTTTAATGAAAAATAATTAATGCTAGCTTTTCTTTTTTTAATGAAAAATAATTAATGCTACTTTTAATTAAGGCTAATTTTTTCGTTTTTAATGAAACATAATTAATGCTACTTTTAATTATGGCTATTTTTTCGTTTTTAATGAAAAATTATTAATGCTAGTTTTTCGTTTTCAAAATGAAAACTAATGGTGACTTAATTTATGGTGATTTTTCGTTTTTTATAGCAAATTAATTGTGGTTTTTCGTTTTTCGATAAAAAATTAATGATAATTTTTAAAAACAATAGAAAGCAATAGTGCATTTTAAAAATCGATGGAAACTCGTTTTTTATGGAAATAATTAATTGTGACTTTTCATTTTTTTTTTTAAATTCAAGACAGTCTAAAAGATCTTTCTCAGTATTAATTTTTTTTTATCAATTTTTTTAGAAATATTTGAAATTTTCTTAATATTAATTTAAAAGTAATGATATTTAATGAAAAAATTATATATTCATTAAATCGATAATTTTCTCAAAAGAAGAGTTTCCTCTGAAACTTCGTCCGTGGCCGTTTGCCACTCACAATCAGTCACGAAAAGTTCTCCTCTCATCTCTTTTTAATTTATTATTTTCTTTCGAAAAGAAGGAAACTCATGCGGGTCATCATCCATGAGCAGTGGATTTGTAGGTGGTCACACACACTGAAAGCATGTTACCCCTATTTTCACGTGAAAATAGATATTAATTTTTTTATGTTAATTTACATTTATAAAAAGGGTGATGTAAAATTAATAAATTTTAAATAAATAAAATATATATTCTCTTAGAATTTATCACAAAATTGAAGTAGGAAAATTCTCACGAAAAACTTATAGAAGTGTGTAATCCATAGAATGCGTTGGATTGAGTCGCCTTCAAGAGTCAAGTAGATTATAAATGACAAGATTTTTTTTCTCATTCAAGCAGTCAAGTCAAGTTTATTGTAAATAATATTTTTTTTCACTCAAGTAGACTTGATCTAACTCAAATTTTTAGTTAGTGAATTGATTCAATCCAACTCGATTCAAATTTATTTTATTAAATTCAACTCTAACCTGAATTATATAAAGTCTTGAAAAAGTATTTGTTTTATAATAAAAAGTACCTCAATCATAAAAAAAAAAACATTAAATAGATAAAGTTTAATGATTTAGCCCGTCGTAAGTCCTAACCATTAGTTGTTGGAAAAGAAATGCTATTTTTGCTGACACTGAATTCTATTTTAAATTGATACTTTTGCAATTCTTTGAAATAAAGAAACCCATTCACGTTTCTTTCACAGAACAGAACAGAGAATACATATTAAAAAAAAAACTCTGTATTTTTTTTTTAAAAAAAAAGAGAATTACAAATTAAGAGAATCGTAGCAAATGGCGACCCATCTCCTGACCGATAATGGACGGCATAGGCCCAATGCCTGAACTGATCCTTGATGTCCATCCGTTCACTACCGGCTGAGATTGTCCAATTTGTTAATGGGTTTTTCCTTGCAATTGAAACTTATGCCTCTTCCCCATTCCCCTAACCCACAGAAAAATCTAGGCTGTTTTTCGACGAAGGGTAAATTTTACTGGGGTTATTCAGGATTATCCTCTAGTAGGAGTTATCCTGCTATTATGAATTCTGTTGAAAAGGATTTTCAAAAGTGAAGTAGAGAGTTAAAAAGCTGATTTTTTATGTCTATCCTATAATTACCAAAAAAGGATAATGAGAGATTACCCCATTCCCCAATCCAAACAATGTTTGAAACAGCAAATTCTGTTGTGGGCCAGCCCCACATTGGGCCTTGATTGTCTTTGGGTCCAGGGCCAGCCCAGGCCAGTAACTTAAGCCCTTATTGTTTTTCTCTCTCTCTCTATTCTAATTGTATGCTAGTGTGATCGGCTGAGGCTGTGAGAGTGAGGGGAGACGAGAAAAACCAGAGAGAGAGAAAGAGAAAGACAGCCCTTGTATTCTTGGTGTACTTTGATCTTCATAGTAAAATTCCTCACTCCGTGGACGTAGGCAATTTTGTCGAACCACGTAAATTTGTATTTCTTGTGTGTGCTTGAATCTGTGATTGATTGTGTGTTTGCATTTTCATTAATCCCCAACAAATTCATGGATGGGTTCTTAGTCTCTAGTCATCTTCTCAAGCATCTGTAGCCCTAGAACGATGGATACCAATCTTGAATCCAAGTCCGCCTCAGAAACGTAAAGCCCAGATCCAGAAAGATGAATGGAATGACAAAGAAAATAAATAAATAAGGTCTCTTTCATATATAAAAATGGTTTACACATATCTCATTAGTCAGGTGGGATGGCTAAAAAATTAAGTGGGATGTTTGAATACTTTGATCTTTAAAGAAAGAAAAAAAGAAGAGGACAGGCAACTATAATTATGAAAATCTAAACTCAATGAAAATGGAAATTCGTGTGATATTAAATATGAGTACAAATATCAGTTGATAAGAATTACGACCCAATGCACTATGCTGGATATCAACCAATACAGGCTGATGCATATGTTCTTGGAGTCTATGATGTTAATAGATCATAATCATCTCACACACACAAACTCACAAGAGGATTTTGAGTTTAGCGAGTCAATAATTTTTTTTGAGTTTTTTCATTTTTTAAAACTCAATCCAGTTTCTCGACTTGATAAGATTTTGTGCTGAGTTTAAATTTTGGGTTTCGAACACTGATATCAACCACTATGCAATTGTATGGACTCCTAAGATTTTTTTTTGTTTTTCAAAAAATAGAAAAATAGGTTTCTCGGACTTTATGGGCTCATCTCAGTTGACACAGCCTACTGTATTAGCATATTAAGTTTAGGATACTGATTTAGGATATTAAGTTTAGGATAATTAGAGCTACTACTATTATTAGAGCTACTACTATAATTAGAGCTACTACTATTATTAGAGCTACTACTATAATTAGAGCTACTACTATTATTAGAGCTACAACTATAATTAGAGCTACTACTATTATTAGAGCTACTACAGTTGACACAGCCTACTGTATTAGCATATTAAGTTTAGGATAATTAGAGCTACTACCATTATTGTTTGATACTGTTGATGAATTAAGTTTGTAAGGGACTGTTGTTTTATTTTGCAATTAAATGATTGGTGTGCTGTTGTTTTTCCTTTTAAAGGAAAATGGTTTGTTGTATTCTTTATCAAAATCTTTGAAGGTTGAAAGAACTTATTGATGTGGAAAAATGTCTTCGATACTGTTGAAGTGTTCCTTTGATAATAAGAACAACTATACTAATCACTCACTCACAGAAGGGGGAAAAACTGTAAACGAAAATGTGTGGTTGGAGTTTAGGCATATTTGTGCACGTACTTTTTATAATTTGATTTTTTTTTTTATAATTTCTTTTCCTATGGAAATGAAATGTAAAATTTTATATTCAAGGACATTAATTTCTATCGTTTAATGTGATTAAGAATTTTCACATGATTCATCAATGAATATATTTTCTATTTTCAGGTGCATGACGTGGAGATTATAACTCAGTTCCACTTGATTCTAGACTAACAATAAAAAAAAAAAAAATTACATGCATTATATAGTTAACTTTACTGATGTTTTATTTAAATGACTGTATTTTATAATGAGTACAATTGAGTCGAAGTTTTTATAATGTAAATTGATCAGATAAGCCAAGTTAGATCAATTATGAAGTTACAGGTGTTTAAACGTGCTATATGTATTGAATTGAGTCATGGGAGAAATCGCCTTCATGATCACACACAAGAATATCGGAAAAAAAAAAAAAACAAAAGAGAAACCAAGAATGAGAAGCAAACCACAACACATAGATTCATTTGATTCCCTTTGAGTACATCCGTAGGTTCATACTAATCATTATTCTCAGAAAACAAAGAAAGATTGTTCTCCATACAATTGTTATCTCTCTCTCTCACACACAATGATTATATATACTACCATAATTAGTGTTTATATATATGAAATTATGAAATTGTCCACCAAAACATTCAGATCATTAGTACATCTCTTATGATCTCAGGTCTGGCATATGCTCGAGCTGAAAAGTCCAAGTGTCATGACAAACCATGTCAAATCGTGGATCTTAATTGATGATTATAAAAAAATAAAAAAAAGATTAATAGATAGATTATTATGAAAGGTATCGTACTAAAAAAAATTGAAACCCATTAGATGATGTTAACTATTGATTTTTTAAGATTAAAAATGAACCATTGCATAAATATTTTAGCCTGTCATGAATAATCCAACCTGTAAAAAATCATCTAATGAAAATTATAAAAGATTATATCTAAATTTAAAAAAAAAAGAACTAATTTTAACATAAAATGGGTCCCATCTAGGACCAACTTTTGCTCGGGTGTTTTGTAGATTGTACAGGTAGTTAATGTTATATAAGGAGTTTGGAGGGATACCCTTTTTTGACCTAAATTCTACTCGAAAAGGTTAGGTTGCTTGAGTTCAGGGGCAGAAATAGAAAGAATTCTTTTCATTTCCTCTTTCATCTTTGTTATCTTCAAGCTCTGAAACAGATTCGAGTGTGTTAAGTAGGAATAAACTGGGGACAAAAAAGAGAAGTAGCAAATTTTCAACCAAGTTGAGAACATTTTATATTATCGTCGATATTTAAATCCCTGCTTCAAGCTAAGGATGTAGTGCCTGTCTCCTTAGTGTATGATTTGATGAACTTCCATCTTACAACTTACAATGGCCACTTTACAACGATAATCAGCATCCCTCTGTTTTTAAAGATAAAATATTTCCAAAAAAAAGGAAAAAAAAAAAGGTTTTTTTTTCCAAAACTGGGTAGTACAGTAAAAGAGATGAGGCCCAGCGAGACAAAGGGGAAGAATACAATATAACTTAAATACTTAAATGAAAAATAATCATGACACTGATTTCCAACTGCCAGTTAAACTGCTGGGCTGAAGCACCATGAAAAGGTCTTGAAGCCAAAGCCCACTGAATCAAATGGAATCACGTTTCAACTAGGAAGTGCCACAACATGAAAAACAACAATTTTCTTGGGTAATATCCATTTTTCGCAAGGGCAGAGAAAACAAAATAGTTAAATTTGCTCATACTATTTAAAAAAAAAAAAAGGCTTTTAGTATGAAAATTTACAACACATAATTCCCTAGTTCATATGCAGCTGGCACATCATGTAATGGATGGCCTTTATTGTTCCTTTCCATTATCCGTCGTGCAAAAGAAACCTGCTTACCAACTACAAACACGAATGCCTTTCCCTTGCCTCCAGCACCCCTAGCAGTTCTTCCCACTCTGCGAACATACTCACTTGGTTCCCGAGGGAAATCAAAAAGTACCACATGATCTACATTTGCAAAATCTATCCCTCTTGATGCCCTGTTGCAATATCCAAATATTGAGAAATTTTTATTTACTTGGGTAAAAAATTTATGCATATTCAACAGCAGATTGTAATTGATATGTGGAGCTGACATCTTTATTTGTACCAAACAATTACATCAAACATGAAATGGTCCATGACTGATACAAACAATCTAATATGATACTAGTGAAGTAAAGCTGGGTAATAGTCCCCATAACTGTCCTCACTCCATGGATAGGGTGGTGCTTACCACCATACAGAGCCCATCCAGGCCAAGGTGGTTGAGTAGATAGGAATGGCATGACATGGGTGGATGAATCAGTATGATCTTCTCGTACCACCCCATCCATGGTGTCTTAACACATCTGTTCACCTTGGCAGAGATGGCTGCATGATTGTCTGGTCCACAAAGTGATGAGATACTTGGGCAATCAAATGGATTAGCCCAATTCAACAAACAAGACAGGATATACGATAAGCACAATTAAAAAACACTTCCTGTATGGGATTCAGTCCAGTCTCAGCCCATAATTTTTCCATATTTTACATTTTTTAACTTTACTTATATTTGCATATTTTTAAACTGAGCCTTCATTCACCAACCATCACCCCATGAAAGGTGGAGCCCAGAACTGCACACCATCGGTGGTGAGGAAGTCAGTGAAGGGTTTGGATTTAACGAAAGGTGGAGCCCACATAACTACACAGCTGAAGCCCATCCCATACGTATGTGTAGCAGACTAATAGGAATGTGATCAGCTACATACCCTTTACCCAAATTTTCTGCTAGACCACCTCATCACAGCCATATATCAAGGGTATAAAGTTTGATGATTTTATAAAGCTTGACAAATAAAATTTCTGCCTAAGTTAAAAGGAAGGGTTTGGACAGACCAATTTTTGAAAATCGAATTGAATCAAAAAATCGTTATACATCTTAAATTGCAAATCGTGTATAGTAAACCATAATAAGATTCATATGTTTTCCCTCAAAAATATTTAATATATGAAGTAATATAGAAGATATCTAAAAGGTAATAATGTGATCAAATTTCTTTCTTCCAATATTAAGTGAAGATTATATAGTATCTTTCAAAAAAATATTCTAACTTCCAAAAGAATAATACTACTATATAATTCAAGTATATTATAAAAAAAAATACCAATGAACTTAAAAGCTTCCCAAGTCCTAAATGTCCAACAACTCAAGCCTTAAAAACCATTAAAACAAAAAAAAAAAAAATTCTTTTACATTCCAAATAACCCAATAATTCCATTATTTATACTTTTATAGGAATTGTTCGATTTTTGTTAATAGATATAAATCGTTCCTTTTATCATATCGTATGAATTGTAAGATATAAATCATTTATAGTAAGATTTTAACAATAGTGAGATGGACCGCATGAGGACACAGCATAGAAGGTTTCGACTTGGGTTCTCCTATGTTTTATAATGTGTGTCTATTTATATGACAAATAGGATATGAACCAGAATGACAAATATTATTATCACATACCTGTCCGTACAAATCAGGAACAAAGATTCTTCAGAATGTGAACTTAGAAACTCCTTCATGTTTGCAAGTCGTAACTCCTGTGCCATAGCTGCATGGAATGGCAAGACTCGTATACGAACTCCTTTTCTATCGAAGCGTTTTAATGCATTCTCAACTTTCCTGCATGTCTCAATCTGCAGTAAAGAATAACAGACGAGTAGAGGCAACTTGATTTTGTTATGATGCAACATGGACCATCTAACTCTAGCTCGATTACGTTAATCCACTCTGACACGACATAAACATATCCACAAGATTCAAAAGGGAAAGACAGAAATGACAACAATGATATAAATAGATTTCAAACCTACACATGTAAATTTAACTACTCACATCCCCAAGTCTCAATTATCACAGGTGTTCTCCATTTATTTATTTATTTTAAATCATAGGTGTGGATGAATAGTCAAAAAGGATTTGTAAAAAATCAAGCCCACCAATTGTACTATGTAGTAGTCCATGTGGGATCTAACAAGTCTGACTAGTTCCATTGCAATAGAAGTTCTACCCAAAGTAGCCAAGAGCACACAAATTCATGATGCAAAACAGGAGAAAAGAGAAGAGGAGGAGCAAAAAGTACTCCATTTTAACAACACACATCCACTTAACATATGCATCCCCATCACAATTACCTTATCTCTTCGTCTTTTATCACTCACCAAACGTGTGGCTCCACACAGCATTGTAGGTCCGATTGTGTCTTATGGAAACACTTTAACTGATGTGGCACTTTCCTACCACAGAACACCCCACTTGCTTGCCTATAGTTATCCCACCTCACCTATCCTACTAGTTATATCTAAATCAGATCCTCCATCTGCTTCCACAGTCAGACCCACTTATTGGAATTTGTCAGAGTACCAAGTTAAAAATCAATTTTACAATTAACAATTCAAAGATTCCAGGCCTTAACACCAAACCTACCTTATTGCAAAAGACTATACTTTTAGCAACTGGAGTTTCCTCCACAAGCCGCAACAAAGCTGATTTCTTATTGAGGAATGCTGTATCTGGACTCCTCTCCTGTCCTTCATCTCCACTGCAGTCAACAAGTACCTGCATGTACAACCGGGCTAACCAAAATCAGATAACAGCTCCAAATAACAAGACCATAACAATATATTCCCTATCTTTCGAAAAAGATGACAATATATTCCCCTATCCATGCATTAATTTTAGCTCCAATAGTAAAGACTAATAAAGCAACCATTAGATAATCTCTTTAAAGAATATTGCCTACATGCACCATCCCCCTCCCCCTTCCCCTGTTTCAAAATTTCTTCCATTCAAGTTTCCCTGCATGCATGATCCTTCTTATTCTAAACATTTTTGTTTGGCTCCATACTGTAACTTTGCAAAATATTTCCTTCCAACTTGAATTGGTTAGGTTTGGCTTCTGGCCCTAAGCTATCAAAATGAAGGTCTTCCAGGCCCAGGATCCTAGTCATGGATAATTGTATATACAATACCCTGTGACACAAAATCTAGTCCAAGAGAACCTGGTTGCTATTATTGAACAGTTTTTTTTTTTTCTTTTGAAGTAAGGAGCTCACTACATGGTGGCCAATAAAGGGGAAGATGGGTAGCTTAGAGTATGTAGATAGGGTGTTGAGAATGGATGGACAAATCAAAACTAGAAATACCAAAATCTGCATCACAAGCCAAACAAAAAGTCAGTGTAGACCTTGTCGCATAAAATGAAAAATTACTTTTGTGCAAATATACCTCTTCAAGGCCCGAGCTTGTGCGATGCATGCCAGGTCCCATGGTCACTTCACAATCGGGAAACACTTCAACAATCTTGTTGTATATGTCCACTGGTAAAGTAGCAGTAACAAAAAGATATTGTGTTTCCACAGGTGCAATATTAATTAAGCTTTGTAAAACTTGCTCAAAGCCTTCATCACCAAAGAGTATATCCACTTCATCTAACACAGCACTGACAACCAAAGAATAAAACACATGTCAGTTCTACATATCATATTTTATAAGAGAAGGTGATATCCAACACACTAGCCTATATAATCAAGTACTAGCCAAGCATGCTTCTTTTCTGAAAGAGTAATTATATCATATGCTTATTGAGCCAGTAGCATAGCACTTATATTTCCAATTTCCTGTCAATGAATAATGATTTTTTTTTTTTTGGTTAACATCAGGAGTATCTCCAACCAACAATGGAGGTGAGACTAATCCCAGGGATACACAAAACTGCCTGCAAACCTCGTGTATCAGGTAACTCCAGGAGGGTCGAACCTAAGACCTCTAGTCTATTCCTAAAAACTTAAGTAAATAGTGCTACACTCGTGTGGAGAATGAAGATTAACAATGTTATTTAGTATTAGAGCATCAACCTCGCTATTGCAATCACTAGACTATGTCTTTCACAACCAAAAACTCAAACAATTAAAAGTTTCCACTCATAATCAAAGACAGAGAATCTGCCAATTCCGCAAGTGTTCAATATGTGCACAGCAATTTTATTTTATATGTTAAAGTGATTTCTGAATTTCTAATCAGAAGTCATCATAAAATAATTAAACAAGCAAACTATGTGAGCAATAGGTCGGCCACAGAGCTGAGAGTGAGATGACACTGCAGACCAAGCACTCAAGGTTCTGCTAGTCAAGCATACACAATGCCTCACCCTCTTGCTCTTCAATACAAAAATAATACCCTTGTCATAACCCAAGGCATGGTCTTCAAATTCAAATAACAACGGTTTTGATGGTCCAAGTGGACAAGGACAGGCCCACTAAGTCGGGCTTTTTTTGAATCAGCACTGAAGTGATTAAGTTCACTGTCAACAGAGAAGGCTACTGGTCAAACTGGAAAAATACTTGAAAAAAGATATGCCAAAGTAAACCATTCAATTTAAATTCAAAAGTAATATATTGAAAGCTTTGAACATATGTTTAAATAAAGAAGGGGTTTCTCTAGTACTTGTGGAAATCCCACAATCCTATGATGCAGTCAATTTGGGATTCTAGCCACTACTGGAACAACAAGTAGAAGCGTTCTTCCCACCTAGCAATGCCACTTCTCATTATGTTATGACAGATCTTTGTCAAATAGGTTTATTTAATCGAAAATGATGACATCTATTGTTTCACCAATCAAAGCAATTCTAAAGCTGAGGGCAACAGACAAACTCTACAGTGTATCACAATTGGTGAGAAGTTTGATATATCTCACTTTTCCAAGCATTGTATTTGCAGTAGTCATTTCAAGTCAGTGCATTAACAAATCCCAGAAACGTACCATTTGGGAGCATTTAATGAGAAACAAAAATTTTATTGCCATCTTCCTCCATATATCCCCTTTTACAAAAAGCTTCAACCTCCACCTTTCTAATCCTCTCTATAACCTCATTCCACCTTTGTTTCTTACTATGTATATCCTTGTGTTATTTCATGCGTCCATCTGCAACGTCGATTTCAATTTTTATCGTTTTGGGGCATTTACGAAGTAGAGTTGATTTTTTTCCCCATATGCTAACAATATTCAATGTTTTAGTAAAAGGATAGAAAAGTTCCCATCAACAATATATGACATAAAACTAAAATAAGCATGTTGACAGGTTTTTAACATGAGTAACAAGAAACCATAAATCTCAGCTTGCCACAATCATGTCTACAATTAAAATTCACAGAATTGTCTTACAATTTAAGGTTGGTTAACTCCAAATGGCCTTCTTGAAGTAAAAATATAAACCGACCAGGTGTCGCTATTAAAACATCCAAGTCTTGTTGAAGGTTGTCAAGTTGAGTTTTTTGTCGAAAACCACCAGTTGCAACCATAGATCTGAATGGAACTCCAAATTTTGATATGGATCGACAATTATTAAGCACCTGCAGAATTTAAAGAACGCATTTCATTGAACAGGTATCTAACCCCTTATGCATTAGATTTAATGAAAAAATCCAAATAATGCAAATAAAATATGGTGAACCTTCAGATTATTTGCCACATCTAAATCCTAGATCCAGACACATGATGCGGGATATTTTCAGCCGAACAAGTAGTAGATGCAACTTTTTGTGCTTGCAGCTGATTATAAAAATCACATTACTAATTGAAAGATCACAAAATAGGGCATAGAAGTTCAAGAACTGCCTTTTTAGATCTTACTACTTGCTTTCGAAACTGTAATCCCCCTCAAACTCATAATGTAAAAATTCTCTCTTCCCTTAAAGTAACACAATATCACTAGAGGTTTAACTTTTTCATTTTTGAAGAAGATTTATTACAACTTGCACTTCCAAACTTTTGAGCTACCAAAGGAAATTCCCATTCTTTTTTTTAATGAAGAAAAAACCTCCATATTTGTCAAGCGTGTAACAGTCAATTTTCATATTATTGCAATTGAAAGGTAAATTTCTATGGCATTTTTTACATTATTGCATGATTGTTTATCTTCCTTTTTTTAAACGATGACAAAAAAAAATTTATTGAAGCCAAAAAGAGGTAAAAGAAGAAAAAGCAGACCAAAACAAGACCGTTACAGTATAGGAGAGCTATGCTGTACTAAGAAAAAAAAGGATAAAATAAACAATGGAAGAGGCTAAAGACAGTCACCAATACAGAAATAAAAATTGAGGTGGAGATCTTGGGGTTCTTCGTCGTAAAAAAAAATATCAATAGTCATAGGCAAGACATGTGGACCCAAACCTTGATGAAAATTGGTGAAGGGTGGTCGTATACCAGAGCTAATGCAACACTTAGGCTACAAACAAAAATGGGAAGTAAGCAAAGAGAAAATGGTGGACAAATATATTTACAGTAGTAGATCATTTTCTTAGCAATCAAATATTTGTTTAAAGATATGTACAGCTCAATATTTACTAACCTGGGAAGCCAATTCGGCAGTTGGCACCAATATAACTGCACGAGGATTCCTTGAAGAGGATTTGCTAAGCCCTTCTAGCTCCTCTTGCCTTAGACGTTGTATAATAGGTGCAAGGTATGCCAATGTCTTTCCAGAACCACTTTGGTCAGCAATAATACAACTTTTTCCTCTGGTAACAGGATCATATGCCAAGGCCTACCAGTCACATGTCAAAATACTAAATACCACTGACCCTCAAATAGAATATTTCAACATAGTAGAGTGAAAGTTGCAACCGAAACATAAGTGAGAATAGAAATTCTATACAATGATTCTCTAGAACAGCACAAGAAATGAATCTATCTTCAAGACAGAAACTTCAAGGATAATTTACTGTTTGGTGGATCAAAACATCATCAAAAAATCTTTTGAAAGTGTCCAAAGCACAGTTGGAAGGTACTCGCTGTCAAACCACAAAGATTACAGCTTCGATTCACATTACCATTAAAAAATCATGAGCTGACAGTCTCTTACAAAAGAAACATCTTCTAACATGGAATGGGGCAGAGAAACTCTTATAAAACCTAGACTACTGACTGTTGAATACAGAAATTGAAAGATGTCATTTCATATATATTAGTTCACAAATAGAAACCTCACAAATGAAACGAAATTCATCCGGGTTAATGTGAATACATGAGCTTCAAATAATGCATACATTATTAAAAAGGAGGATAACAGATAAAAAGCTCTTTATTTTGGAACATGACAAGGTAACATAATCTATTATCGTATGGTAACAAAAGCTATACTTTTGACATGTTGCATGAAATGGGCACCCATCATATTATACACACAATTGTGGAGTATCTCAAGCAAAGAATTGAGACTTAAAAGTGATTGTTAGCCATCTGATCAAAATGCATCAAAGTTGATAGCCATCTCACCATTGCTTTTGATGGATCTAAATCTGATGGCTAAAAATGATGTTTTGCCTAAGTTTTGATTTTAGGATACTCCACAACTCTATATTCAATATGAGGAGTTCACTGACCCACAAAAAATATATTTTCTATTATTTTGCTTAAGTAACAAAAATCTGTTACTGTAGCATTTCCCCTTTCTTTTCACTTTGATTATTTTCCCTTTTATTTATTTAGTTAGTCTTCCCATATCTATTAAAAGATAAGAGTCACTTCAGGTTCATCCAACACTTCAGGTCCATTCCCAGGCCACCAAGAGTTTTAGCTTTGAATTGGACAGCCAATTTGGATAAGGTTTTTAACTATAGAGCAGTTACAAAGTCGGAATCATATTTTGGTGAATTCTTGTTTCATGTGTCTTCGAGAAGCAAAAGTCGGTTGATCATGTCATTCACTACAAATTCTCTCATCAGATTCGGCTTTTGTCTTCAGTTTGTTTGGAATCAAATGGGTTATAACTTCTAATTTTAGCTGCTTTTATCAGTTTTCGACTTCTTGGTGCCTTGGCTTTGGTACCTGATATGCCACTTACTTTGGAAGTTGTCCCTTGTGGTTGTTCTTTGGGCTGTTTGGAATAATGCAACAATCAGGCTCTCAATATTCAGTCTTCTTCAGCTTGTCTGGTGCCTTTGTTAGCTAAAAAATCAGTCATCTCTTGGACTTTGGCTAGTGAAGCTTTTAAGTGGTTTTTTTAGTCAAATTTCTATGGGGATTGGCTCTCATGTATGTCACCAGTTCATTCTTCAACTTGTGTTGTTCTTTGGGATCCTCCTCTTTGTGGGTCAAGTGAAGCTGAACTCGATGGACAATTTATTAGTGACAGTCAACATGGAAGTATTGATGATCAGGTCAGAGATGCAACTTCTATTATTGCCTCCTTTTCAGAAAACCAGCTTCAGGTGCCAACTGTATGACCAGGAGGTTAAGGCTTTGCTTCTAGATTGTGAGAGAGAGAGAGAGAGAGAGAGAGAGAGAGAGAGAGAGAGAGAGAGAGAGAGCGTGTGTAGATTCAACACAATGTCATGGATCCAGGTTTCTCTATTAAAAAAAATCCATCATTCGGCTATGAGGAAGCTAATCAATTGGGTCTATGATACAGTTCTCTTCTTTCTTTTCTCTGTTTCTTCTCGAGACAGAATTTATCTTTCTTTTTCCTTTAATATCTCTTGATCTTTCCAAAAAAAAAAAAAAAAGGTTTTTGAATGTATGCAGAAGACTGAAAACAGTCCCCGATGAAAATTTGAAAGGTTACTAGTAAAGAAAGAATGAGAGGAAAGCTACTATAAACTGGTATTGAAGGAATTAAAAAAGGAAATGATAGATTCTAAGATTTTTATAAGCCATAATGGAAGAGTAGAACTCAAAAACCAACACCAAACTGATGGAATGTGGCAATGATGATGATGACAATGACCATGATGATTTTTATTTATTTATTGGCAAGCATCAAATCCAGCATTCTTTCAAAACTATTGTGAGTTGTATTGCATACATGAAAAAACAATTAATGTAACGTCATACCGTTTCCTATGGAAATAGTGATATATTCTGAAATTAACAAGAAAGCATCAGATTTATTTAAAAAAAACAGTGTACCAAGAATAAATTGATCAATGAAAATCAGAAAATGCCTTAGTTCGTAAAAACAATACAATTTACCACGTCTTTAATTGGCGTGTTATAAGAGAGAAACTACAGAAGATACCTGAATATGGGAAGGGCGAAGAAAAAGCTGGCCCCTTAAAGATTCAATCATATCATCAGTGCATCCCAAATCTTTAAATGACTTCCTGCTAAAAAATCCACTATCACTGGAAACTTTCTTGTGTCGCGTTAAGGTGTCTGCTGAATTCATCATAGACCTCTGGAATGAACTAGCATTACTCCATCCTCTTAAGGAAGAAGCATCTCTTGGAACTGAAACATTTGACTCTACAGAACTGCATTTTTGTATTTCTGGTGAACAATTTTGATCCTCTGAAGATTTTTTCAGACCATGCTTTTTAATGATAAGAGGATGGTTCATATTTGTGATCACCTCACTGCCTTGCATGGAATCATTCAACTCTTGCAGCTGCGTTGCTCTCACCATGCTTCCCTTGTGTCCTAGTGAGCCCATACTCATCTTTCTTGCCATAGTCCCATCTTCCAAATCTGAACTATCAGACTCTTCTGAAGGCACATCTTCATAGCTTGAAGTGCTGTCATTGTCAGCAGTTTCTCGCCTAATAAGTGAAGATTTTTTAACCATTGCTCTTACTCGCTGGGCCTTCAATCTACCAAAGCTTGCAGCAAAGATGCTAGAGCCTGATGTGGTCTGACCAACACTAGCACCATCCTTAGCTAGCTCAACTCCTGCAGTATAAAATTAAAAAAAAAAAAATCATAAGAAATTTGGGAAAAAAAAGAATATTAGAATAGCCTGAAGTTCTATTGTTACATCAATCTAGCTGCCACTAGTAATTAAAGTGGTTTTTTCTTGTGGATAACATGGGGTATCCCCACCCCACATTGGAGGTGAGACTAATACCACAGATACATGAAACCACCTACAAACCTCGTGTATAAGGCAAGTCTGGGAGGAATCAAACCCAAGACCTCTAATCTAATAATAGAAGCTTAAACCAACTGAGCTGCCATGCGGGGAAGAGGCAAGGAAGAGAGTGCCATTAACAACAGAAAGGAATTTGCATCTGCATCACCTGACACGATGTCAAGGACAATGATAACTGAAATGGCATCTAAATCACCTGACCTAACATGGAAATCTGCAGGTTCATATGAGTCTTCGTTTTTGCTGGAGACGTAGAATGGGCCAAAATTGTTATGGCCACCCAGGATGGAAGTAGTGGCATCAATTAGACTCATTTCCATACTCTCTGGAACCACAACTGAGAGAATCCATCCTTAGTGATTTCTTTTCTGATGCTTTTAATCCAAAGCCACATTTCAGTATACATTGGACTTGAGCTCCATTCACAACCATGGGTATTTGGTTCTCACACTAACGGCTTGTTTGGTAGCTTGGATTATTTATGTGCGACAGAATTACCATGTTCAGTGAAACTGTTATGAGAGAGAGGGAATACGAAACATCAAGTAATTCCAATTTCAGGAGATCTATGAATTCCCATCCATAAGGCTTTCTATTTTTTTTTTTACGCTAATGCTTGAACCAGTTGATGGATATGGAATTCTCAATTTTGAGCTAATAAACACCAGAGATACCAAAAAATACAAACACAGACAAGAAAAAGTATAGAACATTTTTTAGGCAGCTCGATGCCACAAACAAGTCAGAGGAATCACTTGTGGAAAATAGAAAGAACTCAAACTAAAAATGAACCTAACTCCAGTTGACTCACTCTACCAACACTTCGAAGTTCTAATTCAAGTAAGCAGATAGTACCTTTTCCAGCCGAGGCATGAGAATGATTAGATGAAGATGAAGATGGAGATGGAGATGGAGATGATGGATTCCAGGAGAGAACTTGTTTAGAAGGGATGGGAGAATCAGCACCATCATTGTCGAGGCCACCCCAAACAATGACTTTCTCGCCGGTGTCATCATTTATGAGTTCATACGCACCGGGGGTTCCAGTAGGCCTTCGAGTGTAAGCGGCCCTTACATTGGTTTTGGGTTGAGGACATTTGGAATGTGTAGGGATGTATATGGGGAGGAATATGTGTGTTTGGGTTCGAACCGACAGATTCACATTCAGATTAAGAGGGACTTTTGACAGCATGGCTCTTCCGTTTCTCTCTCTCTCTCCCTTCCCCTCAGAGGTATGCACCTTCTTTCCCTTCTTTTTTACTTATATATCATTCCAGAAACCCATCCCTTCCTTTCCCACGAACCACAACGAGGATGATAATCCAAACTGATGGAAGATATCTCTAATTCAGAAGGTTTTCACGGAAGAAAGACAGACGAAAGCTCTGAGAAAGTGTGGAGATTGAGTGCTGAGTCCTATGCTGTTCTAATTTGGACAAGGAGATGCTTTCTCTTTTCCTTTCTCTTCTGCTTGTTTCAATATCTGCTGCACATCTTCTTCGTCTGACATTTCTATGGAAAACTCTTATCTCCTTTGTTATCACAGAGGATAAACCTTCACCGCAGTAAGCTCGCCCGGCGGGCCTATCATCGTCGCTGTAATTCAATTTTAATTCTATTAATATTTATCATTAAATACATTATTTTCATTATTTTATTAAATTAATATAAAATTATTGTTATGTTAATTAAAAATTATCTAAATAATTTATTTAATTAATTTAAATAAAACCAATAGTGCACAGAAATTCTACTTAAACTATTTATATCACTTAAACAAGATATGTTTTTCGAACTTATCTAATAAAATTAATTTTTTTTAAATTATTTTGACAATCATTATTTCTTTGAGTCAAATAAACTATAAAAATATTTTAATTCAATCTTGTCAACTTAGCGTGATATAAAGTGAATCTTTCTTATTTTTAATTTCAATTACTTATTTATATTTATTTTGATGATAGCTAATTAATTGAACAGGTATAATTTATAGTTGGTTTGAAAGATTAAATTTGACTTTATGATAAAAAACTAATAAATAAATATAATTATAATAGAAACTATTAAATCTTTAAAATGAGATCTATGAAATTATATTAACCTTTAATCTTATAAAATAAAAATAATATTATTAATAAATATTTTTATCTATAATAATCAATTTTATGGTAAAATTATATTAAATAAACATTAATCTAAGTTGAATCTAAATTCATAGAAGCAAATAATATTTTTTTTTAAAAAAATTGAATTTACTATTAAATGAATCTTATGCACTGTTTATACACTTAGACTAAGTTAGGCTTTTTATCATTTTCCCTATCTTTTTAAGTTAGAGTTGGTCAAATTTTATAAATTAAAAAATAAACTGATAATTTGAAAATAATATTCAAAGAAATATATAAGTTAAAAGTGACTCTTTAGTTTCCGTGGAAATGATTTCAAGAAAAAATATATTTCTTCATCATGAAGTTATAAACTACAAATGACCGTAAGTCTGCAGTTAATTTCTAAAAACAGTACATAAAATGGTTTCATGTAAGAGAAGGGCCCTTTTGCCATAAATTCAATTGGATTAATAATAATAATAATAATATATTTTTTAATAATTTCATTTGAATTAGATTGGAATTTCTATAAAAAATAAAAAATAAGAAAACTTGTTTTAATAAAAATTAAAAATAAGAAAGCTCTCCTTTAATATTTTAGTTCATTAGACTATAAAAATTAAATTAATAAACTAAAATTTTTAAATTTATGTAAGATAAAAATAAATTCATAAATAGTCCTTACAGATACAGTACTTAGAGTTAGAGGTATTGGATTCCAATTTCTCTCGTACTTATTTGACATACGAGATTTGCAAGTGATTTTATATATTCACAGCATTAATCCTACATGAGAATATCTATGTTATTTTAGAAAAATTAAAAAATTATATTAATTAAATATTAATATTAATTTATTTTGAGTTGAAATCGAGTTTAAAACCCCTAAGATCGGGTGGCGGGCCCGCGTGACACTGGATAACGTTACAGAATCAGGATCCCTTCTTCTTCCTCTTCCAATTAGTTACTTGTTGATAGAGCCTAGCTAGACTGTACTGGGCTCTATCCACTATCCAGACACTTTTCGAGGCAGAAATCCATGGATGTCGTACACATGATGCCGACCACCTGCAACTGGTCTTCAATCTCTTCTTGCACCAGCGGCCGATTGCCCTTTTCCCAACACCTCTTCTTTCCTCTTAGAAGAAGAACCACCTCACCCCTTCTTTCTCTTACGCCGGTCCGGGCGACGAAAGCAGATGCTGAAGTCACAAGCCCCATTCCCTTTTCTTCCTCCAATCCTCAAATTCTAACTCACACTGTCACTGTTCACGACCGTCAGCGAGGAGTCGTCCACCAGTTCCTCGTTCCTGAGGTTTTTTTTTTTTTTTTCAACCTCTCTCTCTGAGCATCTGAGTGGTATGGGATTCGAGTTGCTTATGTGGGTTTTTTTCCTTCTGTAATTCAATTGCAGGATCAATATATATTACACACTGCAGAATCTCAAAACATATCTCTGCCATTCGCTTGCAGGCACGGTATTGATCTCTACACTCTTCCCATAGTTTCTTGCAATAAATTCTGTTTCAATGGAATATGTCAAATTCTATCTTTTTCCCCATTACAATAATCTATCTTATTGGTTGGTGGGCATTGATTTCTTGGGCCAGAAACCATGAAAGTTGAGCCACTGATTTCAGTTCACCCCATCATTCATAGTTTGCAGATACAGGACCCAGAAACCATGGAAGTTGAGGCTGGCATTTTAGTTCTCATGATCCTTATCTGATGGGACCTATAGTTAATACATCACAAGACATTCTGTGGGTTTTGGCAAAATTTTGAACTCAAGTGTGTTTTTAATTTTTTTAGTAATGGAGAATAATCCATTTCAGGGACATATTGCTCTGAAATAAATAAAAAATTGATTAGACAGGGTCGAAGTTTAATCGATTCCCAGCATGTTTGAACATTGAGTAATTGTTCCTGAGCATGTTTTCTTTCTTTTGTTGAATGAAAGCTATTGGCTGCATAGTTCCTTCTCTACACTTCATCCCTGGGTAGGAACTACCCGCCCTTGTTCTAGTACAGCTGAAACAATCATTTTTACCTGGTTAAGGGTCTTAAAATATATTCCACACTTGGAAGTGAGTGATGTTTTGTTCAAGATAAAAAGAAGCAGGAGGGACCAATTAGGAATTACCATTAAATGGAATAAGTGGAGGAATGGAGCTAACCAAGCCGACCTCAAAATAGATGTAAATGTATAATAAGACACTGATGATGCGACATCTATGATCTTTGCTTTACTGACAATGATGTATGAATGTATTTCATTGAACAGGTTGCTGTACCAGCTGTGCTGTTCGAGTGAAATCTGGACAAATAAGACAGCCAGAAGCACTCGGGATAACTCCAGAACTAAAATCCAAGGTTGTGAAGGCTCTTGAATACAGTTAGTGATGACATGATAGATTTCTCTGTACCCCATTGCATGAATTGAATTCTATTGGTTTTTGGAAGTAATTCTTTGCTATGGTTCATGTTGCATTTTGAATAAGCTTGACCTTTTTCATTTTCCATCATGCATGCATGCATTTATTGAAAATGTATGTTTGGAAATTCTCATCTACATTTTCCAAAGAAGAGAAACTAGATGAATATATACGGCAGGTTATGATGCTTTTAAATGATAAAGATAAGCTACTCTCTTCTTCTTCTACACCCCATTTGCACAAAGATTTGCTTACTAGAAACAGGGCAAGTCTTTAACTCTAATGGTCTGTCCAACTTTCTACAAATTCTCAACATCAGACCATCAATAGAATATTCTTGCTTATCTTTTTCTTTTTTTCTGATTTGAGGGTTACGCATTACTTTGTGTGGGCTTCCCAGCTTCCGACATTGAAGTTGAAACTCAAGATGAGGATGAGGTAACATCAACATGATGACCACAACAATTTCATTAAAAAAAAGGAGAATTGTAGATCTAGTTAGTTTTCTTGAAGAAATTTATTATGATCTTATTGACCTCAGGAAGAACTTGCTTTGATGGACAGGTATATTGGCTTCAATTTGGACGGTATTTTGCCCGAGGACCTGTAGTAAGTATCTTATGCCTAATCTTCTCCAGAATGTGTGAGAGAGAGAGGAGAGAGAGTTATTATTTTGTTTTTGCATTTATGTTATCCCCATGCAAATGGCAACACACTAGTTGCAATACATTTCTACACTTGGTATTTTTATTGTACTTTATTTATAGTCGAAACAGATATTTTGTTTCTCAATCTAGCATACATATTTCATTTCCCCCCCTTTTCTTTGAGGTTAGTGCTGTGTTCTCATATCTAAGCAGTCAACACTAAAAAAGAATTCATGAATTTTTTTCGTTCTTTCTGCAGGAAAGGGATGACTATGCACTAGAGTTGGCCATGGGTGATGAGTAATGTACATGGATGGATAGAGGAATTCCAATGAAATTGAAAGGAAGCAGCTTTGGGAGAACCCAATTTTTGTAATATGAATCTATTGTATTTATAGTAGATACTCATAGTAGTTCTTTAGTATATATAAACTTGTTACTGTGCTTCACCTCTTCTCCTATCGGTAGCTTCTGACTTTTAGGAGCACCGGTTATGGCCCTACTTCCAATTCGTCTAAGCTTTTCATAGTCTGCACCAGCATCTCTAATCTCTGCTCCTGTTTGATTTCTTATTTTTTTATGCTTGCCATCAGGTACTTTTTGAAATAGCAAGTACAACTCTAAAAAAAATGAAAAGGTAAACCTGAAAATGATATAAAACAATTAGGCCTTTATGAACTTAGATTAGAGTGAAGCTGATCTTGCTTCCTTGCTTGTCTCTGAGACTGAGACTCGGGTTCCTTCCTTCATATCTTGGAGTTGTGTTACCAAGCCGGACTGACTCTACCGGGAATCAAAATTAGAGATGGCAGTGAGTTAGGTTCAAATGGATAACCTGCTTCTTTGGGTTGGATGTTTGTATTGTCTTGGGAGAAAACGGTACACTTGCGATATAAGTGAGAAATCTCATTCATACTAAAACTCCTATAGGTGATACCTCTCTGATACCATGAGACACACCAAAGTAAGTCTGCATGGATTTAAACCTAGTACATCCCGCTTCTTGAGACATGAGATCATCAGTTGTACTGACCCACATGGGTAAAGTCCAGTGCTTTTGATATCTACTATAGAAAAAATAAAATAAAGTAGTTTAAAATTATAGAACATTTCACCATTTAATAAAATGCAATTATCTCCTTAAATAAGATATTATCCAAATAGAAAGCCCTTTAATGCATTCTTATTTCTCTATTTTTTTGGTGCAAGAGTCCATTGACAATTGGCAACACATCAATTCGATAACTTGATGCACACCAACATTATTGACTAAATCAGCACTGCCGGCTTGTAATTTGGAAACATTTTGCACTGCAACCCACATGCTTGGAGGCTTGGAACATTTAGATGTGTACCAAATGAAAATTGTTTTACAAAGAGAATGACTAATTATTCAACATAAACAACAACAAAAAACACAATTTAAAAATTCAAAACTCAAATTCAATCAAGTACAGATTAATTGGACAAGTTTTTCTGCATTTTTCTTAAAAAACATGGTAAAATTTGCTGACTCAATTGACTTAAAATCATTCTCCTAAATGTTTCAGTTTTAAACCATGGTCGAAAGAGAAATGAGCACCACTAGTGTCCACTATAATTTATATTTATATCTGCATGATGCAGAGAGCTCATGGTTAAGACTTTCAAGCACCAGTCAAGCCAGATAACACTAATATTCGACAAATCAATTAAGCATCGCAATATACTAATTTTAATTTAATCTTCTCATCATCTATTTCTCCACTGTACTCCAATAGATCGATTGGTCACTTGGATTGTTCATAATGTTATGCACTGCCTGATGGAGTGAAACGTGGAAATAGAGAAATTCTATAATTTGGAATTTCAAAACGTGAAGTTTCCAGTACCATGCAACCCACATGTAATGATGGACAAACCATTCTGTCTAAAGTTTGTAAATCATAATAGTCAAAGGATAAAGTATCTTCAGAACCCAATGAGTAACTCCCCAGAAAATGGGTTAAAGAGGAGATCCTCAAAAATAAAATATAATTGAGACAAATTAGTAAAATAACACATGGTTAAATATATAGTTGAGACAAATTAGTAAAAGTACATATAGTTAAAGTGTGAACATAATTTTATGCTAATCAAATCATCCCACCTCATCAAATGAGTCATATAAAATCAATGACTTATAATATTCTTGTTCTGGGTCTAATCCTCTTAGGCCGCCTCGAATGTTTTTTGTAATTTTTCTTTGGTTTTTAATAAAATTCTCTCCATTACTGCTCAAAAAAAAATTGTTGGGACTTCTATAGATCGTGGGAAGGATGTTTGAAAGGTGAGTCTAGCAAGGAAAGTGCCAAGGAGGTCTGGTCTCCTCCTTTGTCAAGAATCTTCAAGCTCAATGTAGACGAGGTAGCAAGAGGTAAGCCAGGACTTGCAAAAATAGGAGGGGTACTGAGGGATTCAGCTAGGGTTTAGTCAATAGTCTTTTCAGAGTGAGTTAAGATTAGGGATACAAATGAGGATAAAACCCTAGTGATTAAGAAAGCGCTGTCTTTGTGGGTGAGATATGGCAGGGGAAAGCTAATAATAGAAGAGGACTCAGTGAAAGCAATTAAATGGGTTGAGGGCGGTAAATGACCTCCTTAGAAACTTGCAGTAACTAGGGAGAGTTTTTAGCAAAACGCAGTGTGGAAGGGGAACATGAGGGTGTTTTCTTCATTTGACTTTGAGAAATTAACTGGGAATGATTCTGGTCTTCAGTTCTTTATCTCCTCCTGTATTTTTTTCCTGTTCTTTCTTTGGTATGTCGTTTATACCTGAGATTTGTACTTGCGCTCAAAAAAAGGCATAAAACCATTATTAGAAGTTGTGTTTAAGATCTTGCTCATTGTACAAATAAGGCAGTAGTTAACTTTTACCTTACACTTCAGATTCTAAAGCACTACAAAGATTGAACCAGTTTGAAACTTTGAATGCACCACACTCAGGCCACTATACTGAACTGGGGCTTGCCCGTTTGCCGTATTTTTATACAGAAAAATCAACCAAAGAAGAGAGCAATACAGAACCACCACGAAATTCAATCGGAAACTCCCAAGGTACTGCTGGATTGACGGATGATTGATGGATATCAAAGTTCCATCTTGAAAATGGTCTCAATCAATTTAGAGGATCCTTCAAAAATGAACTTGGTCTTGGTCCTCTAAATCAGTAAAGGACTAACCATAAAATTGTTCTAGAGCAGAAAAGAAATCTATTAGATTGGCAGTGACTATCCTGTTAACAATTTTGGGATCATTACCTGTAATAGAAGACTTTTGTCTTATTTTGATTTGAAGGGAATGGAAGCATGAAGTGATTTTAAGACTTGTGAGTAGAAATGACTTCAAGTTGTCTTCGGGAAAAAGAGAGAAAAGATCAGAGTATGCTCACCTGAGAGAGACGAAATCGATCTAAAAATTCGGGATGAAATTATGCCAAATAGAGACCAAAATCTTTTGATAGATGGAGATGGGCTGCAGAGAGAGAGACGATGGAGATAGATTGGTGAGAGAGAAGGATAAGAATGACATGAGTTGCCAAATAAGAATAGAAGATGGGTTGGGAAAAAGAGAGATACGAATGAAATGGTTTGCTAAAGAAGATTAGAATAGTTCTAATTAGAATTATAAAGTGAAAACTTTAACCTTCCATTTCTACAAGTAAAAACACTGTTTGGTATTGAGACAAACTCACCCTTTTATGTCACGTATAGGTTAGAGAACTAAAAGTTAGAATGCTACTCAGAAAATACAAGTTTCACCTTAAAAAATGAAATATCCATAATAACAAACGAATCAAGACTAAAATACAGCCCTAGCATTGTGTGAGCCTTGACCAAAACACTCATAATTCTGGAAACATCCAAAGACACCCTTAAATGATACTTGAAAATATAAATGGTTTCAACAATTGGCTGATTTTAGAATAAGAAAAAAAAAAGTACTTTCATGAACAAGAAAGAACAACATACCCAACACTCAAGAGGAAAGTAAAATAAAGAGATCACAGTTTTTTTTTTGATATAATACATATATAAGGGGCTTGAGCAACAAGAGAAATACAAGACAGAGAATAAATTTTATAATAGATGTGAAAAATACTCAACTATGATGTCTACAATATACAATTCAAAACCAGTCACCATCTAGGTTGCATCTGATTTCGAAACTGAGAATTCAGGGCAAGTTGTCATCTAAAGTTGCAAGTGATTCCTTGAGAAGTCTTTGTGCCTCCTCTCTCCTCCTAAACAAGTACAGCAACAGGTATCCAAGTGACATTCAAGATAAATACAGAACTTGTGTTTGTGTATGTGTGTGAGAAAGAGAGAGAGAGAGGACAACAAATGTTTAGTTCACAACAGCAACAGCAAATATCACCCTATATTATTTAGTTTAATTTTCAAGCCAAGAAATCACATTTATCCAAGCCCTGTAGAGCCATTAAATTTTGAACTCCTCATGATGAGGGGATAGAATTGAAATTTTGTACACACCTAAACCACTTAATGACTTTCCTATTTGCCTACTAAATAGTGATTTGCATGCATTTAGATGGACCCCGTAACTTTTTATTAAAAAAAGGTGAGGCCTCTATTTTGCAAAATAGGAAGAATCTCTCTAGATCATTACATGTATGGCAAAGTTGGTACATGTTCACTTTTGCAACCATAAAGGTTGCATGTGTCACAAAGGTGTCAAATAGGCAGTCAGCCATAGAAAATAATTTATCAAATCTAATATGAGAGTCAATCCAAGAAAGATGGGATTAATTTAGCTTTGATTATGCGAGTGAAGATTATAACAAAGTTGATGATTATATAAATGTACATATATGTATAGATATTAGATACACAAATATATAATATGTGTGTGCAACGTGTTTGTGCCAATGGTAATATGGTGCCTCAACAATATATTGATCTCTAAGTCATCAGTATTCAGATGTATAAAATGAAAGTTTCACAGACAGGTTGCAATTGAGGGGGGATTGAATGAATATAATAGCATGGATAAGTGGAGAAGTGAAGAACCAAGAAGATTTTTGACATGATAAATGTGATAAAAACCTATACAAATATTTGGGCACGTACTGTCATCCAGTACTGGGTAAGGCAGGTTGTAAGAGAGGAAAATTTTATTCTAAACGGGCTGAGCAAATGGCAAAATTATCTTGATCTTTGTACATTTCACTTCCCATGGCCTTCTTGTTTATACATAACCTCTTCCTCTCTCAATAATACCATGTTTAACTCTAAAAATAAAATCTTGCATTGCAATTGAAAGGATTCAGATGGATGCCCCTTTGCAAAATTTTGCTATTTGATGTGCAATAATGATACAATGACCACCCACCTTTTTATGTCCTCTACTGCTTGTTTACGACGTTGTATCTGAAGTTCCATTATGTGTATTAGTGTTGCTCTGGCCTGAAAAAAGAAGGGTGAGATTAATTTTCAGTGAACACCTGAAAAATCTTAAGGTTTAACAAGTCGAAAGAACTTTTACCTGGTGTGGACGCAAAGAATTGAGAAGATGGTGCAAGTTTTTAAATATAAGAGAAATATCTTCTACTCTCCGTGCGTATTGAGATGGCCTCTCAACAAGAATATCAGTGAGCTCCAATATATGCAGCTGGAGCTCTCTGTTCAGTGATCTTAACTCTTTCTTGAAATCTAGATAAAGTAGCAATATCAAAAAAAATCCCATAACAGATTAACAGCCACTTAACATTTTTATAAGCCTAGACTGCGAGGAGAAAGAAAGAGTCAGATATTACTAGCATGCCACTATACAGGTGCCCAACCATAGTCACTGGATATGGTAAAAATACAGTACACAATATATTCGGTTATGATTCAGTTTAGTTCTTCAATAATATCATAAGAAAATCAATTGAAAATAAGTGAATGCTAAAAGAAATGAGAAGCATAGTCTGGGTATAATAGAGTTTTCTTAGAAAAGAATGGGGCAAAAAATTGGCGCACACAAGCATATAAGTTCTGAAAACCTGAATAATTGGGAATAGTTACGAAGTGTTCACTATTACTAGCACATGGAATCCACCCATATGTAGGAGGCTTACAATTTTGAACAATATTCTGCTTGTCACAACCATTACACTTTGGAATATTTGAGACTTAAAAAGAATACAACATAACGTAAGTGAAGATGAAAGGCACCTACTTTAATGTATTTATGGTATGTTGCATATAAAGACTGTTACCGATACAAGTTTAATCAACTACTCACAACCCCACAACAAGATAATATTGCATACTTTCCTTATGGAAGAAAAGGAAAGATGATAAGAAAGTAAATCATTTAATACTAGTAACTTCAGATATGAACATGGGAACGGACATAGACATAGGGAATGGGGACAGAATCTACCATTTTTCAAAATCTAGGATGCAAGGACATGGCACTATATATTAGGGAATTATCCAAAATTCGTGCCTATTTTTAATTTTATATGTTTTTTGCCATTTATATTATGGGTAGAATCAATCAAGAGCGAAGTAGTCCTTTTACACATATAAACATTTATGGGCAATGTTGTCAATTTAAATATGCATAATAGACATAAACTCTAAAAACTAACTAAGGAGTCTCTACTTTGATAACATTTAGCAGCAAATTTGTCATTTAAATATATGCAAGGGTTTGTGAGTACATAACAATATCCCGTTTTCGAAAGGTCTTCAACATAAATTTCCCACCTACTCTTTATTTCCTTATCAGTCAATAATAGTATAATACCCTTTTATTTTCAACTTCAATACTACATCATGCATGATCAAGGTCACTAGATTTCTTTTAGCTTATCTTATAAAGCTTATAGATACCCTTTTACCCACTCATCCATCACCAAGTACACAAACCATCATTCAATTCATACATACAAGTCCAGTTATAGAAGTCACCAGGACTCCATAGAACCTTGATGATATTAAGGAATGCTCAGCACCAAATAAGCCCTAACCGGCTCACGCTTGGAATTCAAAAATAACAATTTGAATCGGGAATTTAAATCCAATGGAACTAGAATTCTGTGAAATGTCCAAATTCCTCCATCAGATTTGTGGTTCCATCAAACATGGAATTCTTTGAAGAAATTTCCAAATTTCGAACTACTCCCCCAACCCCACCCCCCCCCCCCCCTCCAAAAAAAAAAAAAAATCCCAACTTGAGGCTACCTAAAAGAGAGGGAAAAAATATATTCAGAAGCTTTAAAGAAAGATCACCCTTCAAATCGTCTTGAGCAGCGTCATATTAGGGCGAGAATGGACTGAGCTACGAACTCTTAGAGAGCAGAGGCAAGGGAAACGTAAATAAAAGGAGGGAAAGACACGTACCGAGATTGGGGCCTTTAGGGTAGAGCTGACGAACACCTTGATCTTCCAAACTCGGAAGTGCGTCATCCGTCTATTAAAAGGTCAATTAATCAATTTTGAAAAAGATCCATAAAGAATGAGAAGAATGGATTAATAACATAGCAACTTTGAGGAGAGAAATACGAAAGACAAAAGCCTTTACAGCGTATGTATTGTAGGTATGAATGAATGCATAATGAGAAAATGGAACTAGGGAGAATGGGATAAAAAGGAAAGAGATGAGAAGAACCGTGTAAGTAGCGCCGAAGAGGGAGTAGGTGCCATGGATGGGAGGCGGAGGCTCTGGAGCTGACTTTGGATCTTCCAAGTATTCCTTATACAGCCTATAGTACGGTGGTGGTGGCGGGTAAGCCGACGTTGCTGCCATCTCTCTCTCTCTGTCTGAGGAAAAACGAGCTCCTCTTCACTCTGCTAGAGGTTTCTCTCTGGTTTCCACAGTAGGGATGAACATGGATTGATTAGTTGCTCTGAAGATTTAACTTAAATCAATCACTTCATTATAAATTTAAAGATTACAAAGACCAAATAACACAATGGAATTGCATCATCTCGACCGTCGATACATTTCATAATGAGGTTAAGAATATGAAATGAAGAAAAAGAGCTAAGTTGCAATTTGAGTTAGGTCAACTATTCAATTCAAAATATCTAATTTATTTAGGTTTAAAACGTTCAATTTATTTAAAGAGAGCCAAGCAACAAAAACTTAAAACTTAAAAGTATTAAAAATTAGTTCCTTTGTAGGATACCAAGGTTCTTATGAATGATGGAAATGGCAAGATGATTTAATCTTAAACCTATCAAATATATGAACTACAATATGTAAAAGAAAGGAAAAAATATATAATAAATAAATAAGAAAAGTCAAGTTTCATTAACCTTATAAATAATTGCAAAAGGTTGTTAAAAATAGAAATAAACTGATTTTACAATAGGTTTTTAATTTGTAGCTAAAATTATTGATTTTAAATTAGCACCAAATTAGGTTGCACAAGTCCACTATATGGGGTTCCAACAAAGAGTGGACTGATTACAAGAATCAGATAAATAAAATCATTAAAAAAAGAAAAAAAAATTAAGTATGATAAGAACATTCTAGAAGATATATGAAAGACAATTTTGAAGATGCGGTGGAATTGGTGTTGAAAGAGCACACAAATTTGAGGGAGATAAGAGAGGCTTTTAAAAAGTTCTCTAGTTCAAAATGTTAAAATTAAAGGCCTATGAGGTGTAGTCTTAGATTAGGCTTTTATTTTTGTAGTTTAAATTATTTTTTTTTAAATTTAAGTGTGGAAAATCACATAAAATTCAGAGTAAAACTCCCATGAATGATATCTGCTATGCTTCGAGTATACCGAGTGAGGCCATTAGGGCTCGAATTGTTCTTAAAACAGGAGATTACCGGTTGAATTATCCCTTTACTTATAACCCAAAGACAAGGACCGTGCCAACTCGCAAAATTCCTACATACTTTAAAGAAATTAAAACAATCAAAAATTAAAAGAAGTATCTCTCTAACTTGGAGATTACCTACATTGCGATTTTCTTTTATTTTTCTTTTCCATATAAATTGTCAAATCTTTCCTAAATCATTCAGTAACGAAAGTTGCACTCATATCCAAACCTCTCTTATATCATAGAGGTTTTACTGTATTTGACCTTTATACAGGTGAGAAACGATCTATTCTGAATCCTTTTCCTGGTGAAATAATTATTTAATTTTTGTGAGGTTCATTTTCGATGATGAGAATGATTTGGTTTACAAAGTTTATAATTTATATGAGAAGTGTATCAAAAAACAATTTATACAAAATATTTTAAATATGATTTTAAATACTACATAATTTCAACTTTTTGAATGACTTGAGTTTAATCCAACAGCGAGTATATCTTAAAATGGGACGAATTGAATATGAATCCAAATCATAAGAAATTAGATATCACATTTACAATACTCCATTTCGAAACAGATTTTTTTCTCCCAGTCAGGCATTGGTTAGTGAGAAATATTTGAGCATTCACTGTAGCAGACTGTCCATTAAAAGTATTTAGCTCCTATTTCTTAAGCATAAATTTGATCACATAGCTTGTGAATTTTGATGACACCACCATGGTTAGGATGGAACATATGCTACTTGCTTGACCTCAGATATAAATTTTGTCTCAAATTAGAAATATCGACTGAAATCTTTCGGTCTATTCTTGAACCAGAATCTGAATTTTTCAGAATTTTTTACCAATATTTCCAAAATATCACCGATATATTCAAATTTTGGCCCGACCGAAAAATCTCTTCAGGCTGTAATTTGTAACTGAGAACCTAACATGGCATAAAATGAATTCCATAACAAGTGACAGATTGATTTTGTTGTTGAGCCAATAGGGTAGAACTAGGCAAACAAACTGAAGGCAATGAGAATGAGATGACAGCAACACAATTTCTTCACTGGGTGCCTATAAAATGTAAGCTTGGTTCCAGTTTTGTTGGGAGTCACTAATCTGGCTCATCGTTCTCTTTATAATGCCACCTTGAGTACTTTCCAAAGTAAAGATTCCAGAGTCCCTCAGCTAAACTATCTACTAGGAAAGACATGTTGTCTTCATCGCCACTGCATTCCTTGACTTTGTTATGGTTCCCTTCCAAAAGGAACAGCTCCAGCGCTCTATGTTCGGCTGCAGTGTCCTGTCCATCCACATTCCAATTGTTCTTTGAATTATCCATCTGAAAGCACTGCATTTCTAGACTGTCAATGTCAATGAAGATTTCTGATTCAGAATCAAACCCAGCTTCTTTTACTCTCCAGTGTTCATCCTTGCACTCGCAGGCCTTGATGGGCAAAATTTCTGTGGCTCCCTGACGATTACCCAGCAAGAAAAACCAGTAAAATAACATAAAACAGATTGCAGCAGAGAACGTGATGGGGGAGAAATACCAAAGAACTTCAAAAGGCAGAAGGCAAGACAGCACAACCAACACAAAGAGGGAAGCCAGAAAGAAGAACACCACAGAACCACCATGAAATCGGTTTTCAAGCAGGAAAGTTTCCATAAGAGAGGAAGATCACGGGTGCATGACTATTCTGTGTATGAAGATTGCAGGCAATGCTGTTTTAATGGACGAGGAAAGACATTATTCTGTGAACTTTATGCTTAAGCTCAAATTATTAGGCTTGGAATCTTCACCATCATAGTGGAAGCTGACCTGTAGCCCAAAGAATATAGTTTATAAAGCATTAAGATGGGTAAAAACGAATTTCTGACTACTTTAGCAGTACAAATGGATAACCAGATGCCTGGATTGTTCTTCTGCACATAGATTAGAAATTCGAGCAGACAGAATAAATTCCTCAAAAACGTAGAATTTACACAAATGGAATCAAAAGGTAGCCTACTTGATATTCTGATAAAGAAACACAGTCATTGCAGGAAACACAAAGGCAGTCAACCTTCTTTGGATTGAATTACCATTAATATATGACATGCAGAAACATCACTATCTTCTTTTTGAGGGGAAAACAGAACATTTTATAAAGGGAAGAAAGAACGGAAAAAATGCAGATGGGAATTGGACAATTGTGCCACCAAAGTAAATACAAGCAGCTACTGACAACAAAAATTCATAACAATTAAAAGCATCACAAACTAGACGTCCAGCCCTCCCTGGAGGTGATGTCTGGCTGTCGCACACATTTCTTGGTTGCAAAAGCCCATTAAATGATGCAGGATTTACTATGCTCAATGATTATCTTGTGGAGCAACAGTTCGTCCTCAAAGATATGCATGTTGCACTCCTTACGAAACTGTCCAAGGAAATTCATCATTGAAGTCATTTCTCATTTATTTATAACGGGTCAACATTCTGACTTGTAATTTTCCACTAGGACAGATGCATACAAAATTCGCAAATTAACTGTTGTGAAAAATATTTAACTATGAAGGACTTGCAACATTTAAGTGGCATCAGTTGGGACTCGAAAGCCAACAAAGTTAACACTGTCGATTCAGATGCCAAAAGGGTTAACGGGAGAAATGTGTTTTTTAAAGTGCTTTTACAAGAGAGAAGATGATGACAAGAATCAAGGTCAGTCATTCCAGAAGGCAACAAATTCAATTCTGAGCAGATGTCAACACCCTGTCACCTGAAGCTAGAAATCAGGGGCATATGCATTACCCAAACTAACTACATAGGGATTCATATGGTCATGGTTGTGCGTCAAGCAGATGAAGTGATTGAATCAAGGAATTCATGGATATAGTAGTCAAATCTATTAGCAAATCACCACATTTTAAAACAAAGTCATCCATATATAGAACTTCCCATCATCCCTAACTAGTAAAAGAAGCTGGTGGGGATATGCAAGAATCTACAAATGTGCCATGACCAAGCTCATTTTACATTACATCTGGCAATCCCATAGGCAAATTGCTATAGGGAAAAAGAAATGACCTAGGGCATATATCAACAAATGAGAAACACAGGTTACATCTGATTGGAAGGGACAAAGTGACAAAACCTATCCAAATCCAACCACAGGCTCACAAGCCACACTATCTTCGCATAACACGGTGGCGCTCTCGTTTGCGGAAGCGCTCAAGCATGAATTCATCTGTGGCAGCTTGCCTTCGCCCTGCTGCATCAGTTGTAGCAGTATCAGTAGATTTGGTGTCCTGAGCAACTCCATCCTTGTACAGTTCAGGATGCTCTGCATATGAAATATTTTACAAATTAAAAAGAAATACCATATCAATATAAAAAAAAATAGTGTGTAAAACTATGAGATATCATCATGGAGTGACCATAGACAAGACCCAATTAGCATTAGTATTTTCATACACCCAGCTAAGAAGCCCAGAAACAGTACGGACACGCCATTGATATGGCAAGAACACGGATTTGACAGATAAAAATGAAGTGTCTGACATGGACACGTTGCCTACATTGAAGTGTCCGTGTAACATGGTCACCCAGATAAAATAAGTGAGATGGTCTTCACATATCAGGTTGGATAGGCACTTATATATCTTTGGTGAGTTTAGTGGGTAAAGCTCACTCAGCTAGATCACATGAAGAATCAGGTCCCACATATGACCTGCCAGGTAATAACTAAGCCTCAGTCATGTCTATGGGTTGCGAGACTTGAATGACACACACTAGACTCTTTGGGTCGTGTACTCAATGAGCATTTGTGAGCATTTTTTTAGAGGTATGAGATTAGAACACGTGTGTGTAAGTCAACTTATCATTGGATTGAAACTTAACAAGATTGTGACCATATCTACCATTAATCTTGGGGCCTTAAAGTCAAATCTAGAGTCATCCAACCAGGTTGATTTTTGGTAACACCATATCCAAGCATAGATGGATTAAGTGTAAGTTAAAATGGATGTATGGTGTAACAAGAAAAAATAAAATGAGAAATAAGTGCAATTGAGAGAGCCTAAAAGTTGCTCATAGAAAAAAAAAAGATGTGAGAACTTAGGTTAAGATGATCTGGACACAAAGTGCTCTAGGAGAAAGAGGAGGCCATTATAGATATGGATTGAGCTAGCAAGATATAAAATGATGGAATTTGAGATGAAGAATAACACGATTGTCCATATGGTCAGGTGCAAAATTAGAACTCAAAAGCGGACCCTAGATAGATAGGACAAAGGCTTTGATAACAATCAGTACCATTATCCAAGTACAGATGTTGGGTTCCTATGCTGAAAACTCTCCGTAGGGCTCACCTATAGTCATGGGGTTGGGTTTAATAGAGAGGTCTACATTTGGAATGGTGCTTACCAAAGATAAACTTCAATGGACGACTCTAGTTATGGTTTTTGAGCCCCAGGACCAAAATGGGTAACGATGCAATTTTGCCAAGTTCCAATTCGATGTTGTCTATAACTCAAGTGTGTGATCCAATTGGGTAGGGATCCACCATACAAGTAGCATATCTTGGAGAATGGAGGATGTAACTTACTACTTGGGCGTGTGATCCTATTAGGTAGCAATCCAATTATGGGTAGGCAGTGTGAGTGCCCCACCTGGGCTATGCATAAGGGGTTTTCACCATATGAACCCTCATGGGGTTCAAAGCGACAAGATCTGAGTGCATTTGGCAACTAGAAGATTCTGATATTGGAGATTCTAAATTTAAAAATTAGGACAAAGTCTACTCAAATTAAAACCTTGTTGTTTGGTTGTCATCAAAGGATGGAGAGATTGGTTGTTGATCGCACTGAGGAGATGGAGATCCACTTATAGAAGGTACCCTCATAGCTCAGAATCTCCTACTTTTCTACATATTTTCTTTTAATCTACTGTCAGCCAAACACGTAGATTGAAATCTCTGATTTTCTGGAGAAAGAAGATCCTAATTGATGGAGAATCAGAGTAGCCAAACACACAAAAGGAGTGCTTGATAGTTAATTGTGAAACAGCCATCATATTTCTGATAGATAGTGGACTGACTAAATTTATGGTTTATGAAAGAGTCAAATAGAGAAGTAGAATTCAAAAAGCTTATTCCAAATACATGGGATTTTGGCAAATGATGATGATGATAATCTATTGCATTTCCACATACCAGGCAAAAGTTATTTGGTTTGGAGTATAAGACAAATTTATGGTTCTATTTTATTTTTTTGAAAGGTAATTTATGGTTCTATTGTTTGCAGAAGAAAAATACTAATATTTCCATTTGGAAACTATATGCATCAAAAAGACGACTATTTCCAAGAAGTCACTCTCCACTAAAAATGTTCAACACATTTTAGTGAACTATTGGAACTTTTCACCACTCTGTTTCAAAATTAAATAAAGGCTAAAATGGATCATGAATTAAAAGCAACAATAACGAACCTCTCCGAAGCTTTTCTGCATAGTCCCGACCACGTTGAAAATAATCTGCACTATAACTTGAGGGGATGCTCACATCTGGCTTTGTCCGGCCCACAAGCCTCTTTTCTTGCAACAGCTTCTTGGCAGCCTCTGTTTCTTCAATATTTCTTAACTTATATCTATACAGTTTAGAAATCAATCAACAAAAAAATTAGTTACTCATGAAATTTTAAAAGAAAATCAATATAAGATAGAATTAGAAATGAGTGCATTCGAGGTGTCTAAAGGTTTCCAAAATCGAAGAAACTATGGGGAATATCATTTAGCATGGGCAGTCACATATGCAAAAGATCATAAACAATGCCTTACAAAGAACTGAAGGATTAGAACTTTACAAGTAAAAAACGAAATAGAAGACCATTAAAGATTTGGTCGATCAACAAGAAAGAACATGATCAACTATGGAGTGATGGCATGACTTTTGTAGAGTTGAGTAGAAAAGTAGAACAAAGAAAGTCAACCACAACCACAAGATAAATGGCTTTACCGACAATGGTGGAGGTAGAATAGAGAAAGAGCAAATGAAGTAGAAGACCATTAAAGATTTGGTTGATCAACAAGAAAGAAGGGGCTTCAAACACCTCTTCAAGTTCACTTTGTTGGCCTCCACAATGTCCTTTTTGACAATAATAGCCTTGCCCTTCTCGGTCCTCACCGTCCAAACCTTTCTAGTGTCGATTAAGGGCGGGCACAACGGTTACCCAAGAGGTGGACCAAAACCCAAAATTGTAGCATCACATAGGAGGAGTTGAAAACCCTAGGCTGATGAGAAACAATGGCAAAAGAGATGGTGGATCTAGCTTCTCAGCCATACTTGGCCCTTTCCACTTTCAACCTCTTCTCTCTAACCCACTTGCCGTTGACAAGATCCACAGATCTATTCAACTCAATTTCACCAACGAACCGGAAAAAAGCAAAACCTGTCTGGGCACCAGAGTCTTTGGACGTTGGGATGTAGTTGTTCACAATCCTACCAAAGTGATTGAAGAGGCAATAATTTCCAACTTAGAGAAGTTATCAGGGATGTTAGATACAAAAAGGAAGATGTAGGTATCTCGTTCTTTTTCCCTATCTTTCTCCCTTTCCTTTGACATACCCTATTTCATCCTTCCGACTTTTCGAGTGACTAATTTTAAATCTTGATGCCCTAGGACAAGATTATCAAGTTCCGATCAATCTTTCAGAGATTTTGTACTAAGTCAAACAATGAAACCGTGAGGGCATTATGCTTGGGTACCATCTTTCCTTTTGAAAGCTCTTTGATTCATTGTAAGTGTGAATTTGCATATTATTTGTTTTATTCTTTTTTTAATAGTAATATGTTTCTGTAATATCATATTGTGAATAATGGATAATATAGGTTGAATATCACTCTAGGCTTCGTTACACACACTTGCATTTTAATAAAATCATCCATCCAGCATTTAGATTTAAGGTTTCCGATATTTTTGGCATGTCATGCATTAACAAGGTTTGTTGTCCATGAAATTATCATATTCCCTTTTTTTTCTAGTGATTGTTTAGGTACTTGGTTGAAATCATTGAATCAAATGGGAATCAAACCTAGATATAGTAAGCAACATGGAAGTGGGGTGACTAAGTGTAGGCAAGTTTGTGAAGTACTACATGATAAAAGAGTACATTGCTCTTTGGAAGGGAGATTTTATTAAAAAAAAAAAAACAGACTAACAATGTTCTATCTATTGGAATGTCGAATGGTGAAGAAAAAAACATACAGATAGGGTTATGGTAATGAAAACGTGAACATTTAAGAGGATGTGTCGAGTGAAACTTAAAAGGTAGAATTAGGAATGATCATATTAAGGAAACATTAAAGGTAGAACCAATAGATAAGAAGATGAGAAAATGCTGATTAACATGATCTAGGTACATTCTTAGAAGACAAGAAACAACCCCAATCAAAGGATTCGAAGGCTGCCATTAATAGAATATTCAAGAAGAAGAGGGAGGTCTTCAAAACATGGCTGGTGGGGATAATGGGGATAAAGAAAGACAAAAATATGGTTTTATATTTTAATAGAGTGCAATGGAGAAATAGAACTTTAAAAACTGACCAATATAGCGAGATAATGGCTCCAATGATAATGGTGACGATTTTTTAAAGTGATCATATTCCACCAGGTTTTTTTTCAATTGTCATATGGGTCACCTTGAACTTTTAGCTAATTGCCAAAAAACCTAGAGGTCTCATCAATAAGTCCTAAGCAAAAAAAATGATGCTTTACAAAACATAATATGATGATGTGAAATGACCGTGTCACTTGTGTCCCTTCATTACTTCTAATTCCAACGCCCCCCAAAAAAATCCCAAAGGTTAAATCCAATAATGAAGATAAAATAAAAAATAATCCAAACAAGAGGATTTATGCTCCTTTATCATTTTGGGGGGGAATTTCCATTCCTTAGTCCCCATTGACCATCCTGATCTGAAGTTAATCATAAGGGGATTGCTTATGGCCCTTTAAATGCATACAATTACCAAAGCATCTTAAACGATACTCCTTCATTTTTTCTTCCATTTGAGCTTCCCACAAATTCCCACTTATGTATTCATTCCTAATTTTATTTCAAAAAGTAACAATAATAAATAATGGCATTAAAAAATATACTACAAATTGTGACACTAAAAACAGTAGTGCAAAACCAGAAGAATAGGAAAAGGGAAACTACATACTCAATGGGAAGTTGTACTTCTGCAATCCCAGTAGTCCATTGAGTAGAACTTTCTTCCGAGTTCCTCCTCTTTACCTGGAATCAAACAAGTAAGCAATTCACAATAATGTAAACAGATGAGTTTCTTGTTAAGGATCAAGAAAAAAAGTAAGTCCAGAACAAACAAGTGACATGGAGGGGCTAATGATTTTATTGAAGGACAAATGAAACAGCACAGCTGATGTAGGCAGGGGGAGTTATGGTAATTGAAGTTTATTGAAGGAGAAATGACAACAAACAGCGGTGTCCAGGGAGTACAGACAGATGCAAGACTGAGATTGAAAGGAAAAAAGCACGATAGGCCAAAATCATCCCACGCCGAATGCCTAAATAAAGGATGATCCTTAGAGAGGCCACCCTTTGAAAGACAATCAGCATAACCATTTGCTATCATGGAACATAATTAGGAAACAGGCACCACCTTGCAGCATACTCCTAATTTTCTCTAACTAATTGGCAAGGTTCAAGAGATACAGGATGCTCCTTCAGCCCAACCATTAGCACCTTTACAGTGTCCTTTGATGGTGGCATTCAACTACATGCAAAGGTAAGGGAAAGAAATGATAAAGAAAACTTAAATAAAGGTGTGGTATTCTTTTTTCTCTTCATTTCCCTTTTTAAGGAAAGGACACATCGTACCATCAAACTTACCTTAAGATGCTCTGGAATAGTGTATAATTCATCCTCTGCGCGTTTTAAATCATTCTCAACTGGATTGGAAGCATCAATGCTCTTGCCTCGTTTCTTTGCTAATTCTTGTTCAACATAGTTCAACCTGTGACATAAGAAGAAAGGGTTAGTATCCAATCAAAAGACCACCTTAAATAATCACTTTAACCATGCCATACAGACCAAATTCATAAAAACCTTCTTTATGTGTCCAACTATCACTCAAGCAATAATATAATGACTCATAGCGATGCAGTATCTCGTTGACAACATTTTTTTTTTGTTTGAAACATGTATCTCACATAAAACTTGCCAATAAACTTTAAACATGGTTTACATAATTTCATTTGTCCCTAGCACTCTAAGTTGAACTCGAAGTTAGGTAATTGGAGCATGCATGTATTGCATCCCATTCAAAAAAGGCATACCATTCAATTTTTCTTTCAAAATTTGTGGCCATGGTTTTCTATATTTATTAAAAAAGGAAAAAAAAAAAAAGAGGAGGAACCTAATTTACGTATTTTTGTTCAAGCAGTATAGAACATACATAATGCATATTTCATACATATTTTGATGTAAAATGTCTATTTGGTCATAGGATATGCATATATGGTAAGTAATTTTTATGCCAGAATATTTAACCATTGTTTTAGTGGCTAGTTGACAAATTCAAACTTTTCTTGTACAATAGTTTTAATGCATACAATGGTTGAACCCCATTCTCCGTACAAAGAACCTACCTTTATCAAATAGGGGACATGATTAGCAGGCCCTATGATATATAGATGAGATGGCATTCCTTACTCCCCACTAACAACAATGCAATTTCTTCAACGGGAATTATGTTCTTCTTCATCTTAATTGCATAACAGACTTTAAGTATGGATCCAGAGAGGAAGAAGGGCCGTGTGAAGTAGAGAGTCAAAAGAAGATCAGATCTCCTAGCGAAATGTGTATCAATCTGATGAAGATCCTCATGCTTCATTGTCATCATCATCAAAGACATTTTCTTATCTATACACTGAAACTTGTAATTATAACCTAGCAACATGAGTAAATAGTTTTGATGGCAACAATAAAAGTGAATTGGGTACATGGTTTCACCCCAGATCTCAATTCAGAAACATAACCCATTTTCGAGAGAGATGTCTCTTTAGGCATTAGGAAGAAAACAATGCAGGAAAAGTATCCTTTCAGGGCGCTCACAAGTGTTCCACAAAATGGGTTACATCCAAACAGCCGTAGATTGGTAAATTGATGACTACAAAGCAACGCCATGTTAAGCTATTCCATTCTTCCTAACTTCAGAAAATGAAGTCCAGTCTGCTGATAAGATGAGAAGTCAAGACAGCCCATTGAAGACTAAATTATACAATATAAAAAACTGACTTGGTGAATGTTTGATATAAAATCTAATAAGCCTCAGCTCAGTAACAAGGAACCTCACCCAACCACTGTTACTCACATTCATGATAAAACCCAAACCGCCTAAAACACACCCCAGACACACAAAATTTGAAAGTTGTAAAGAAATTTATGTTTGTTTAACCATTTGGGTGCAACACATGAGAAACGTCAGTAGGATTTGCAACTAAAGAATGCCGCAGAACTATCAGAAGGTAAATAGAGTTTCCAAGATGTAAGAATCTTCTCAACCAGAAACATTATGCCAATATTATCTAGGAAAATAATAACTTTTTAACTAAAAGGAGCGATGGATTTGTTTTCCAGGAACGTACTTTCCTTTCCATCCGTCAAACAGAGGGAAAAGGAAGGGGGTGAGACTGGGCAGGTGGGCGATGGAGAAGCAACTCACATGTTGGGGTCTTCGACAGTGACCGCAGTTTCCTGAGCAAAGGTGTCTTGCAAGACCAACTCATCCTTCTCTCCATCCCCGTCGTTCTTCTCGACCGTCTTGCTGACGACGCCGTCCTTTTGGACTGTGAGGATTACAGGGATTCCCGCCTTCCTCTCCCTTTGCTTTTGGAGGAACTTCACCTCCTCCAATGCCAGCCTGCCACCGGACCATAATCCATAGCAATGAGAGGAGGAGAGTAAGACAACGAGAAATCAAAAGAGAGTATCGAGGCAAGAGGAGGAGAGTAAGACAACGAGAAATCAAAAGAGAGTATCGAGGCAAGAGTTGGAGAGAAAGAAAAACCCTAAAAATTGTATTTTGGAGGAAGTGTGGGAGAGAGGCCTACCTTCTTTCTTGTTCGTCATCGGATTGGGTGTTTTTCCCGTCATCATCTTCTTCTTGATGAGTTCTCTTTCGGAAGTTCTTGGTCGCCATAGATTCGAATTTAGAGGCTTTTAGCGACGGATGAAACGCCCTCGAGCCGGCCTTCCCTCGTCTCCTCGCTTCGGGATCGGATGTACAGGGCACTTGGGAGTTGGAATCAGCCGAGCCGACTACAGATGAGAAGAAACCCGACCCGAATCCACAATGGAATTTGGATCATGGCTTTCAAAATCAGGACTCAAGTACTAGACCTCACCCAATTATCGGATCGAGTCAACCATCAGATTTGGTGGGTCATCAGTGGGCTATATTAAAAAATGTAAATGTTTTATTTGTTGTTAAGATTCAGTAATTGGTAACTCAATAAGTCAACAAGTAAACCAGTTCAATTTTATAGATTTATTTTTATTTAATATTATATAGAATTATTATAACGATCCGATGTTTCCCCACTTATTTTTATAGATTTATTTTTATTTAATATTATATAGAATTATTGTAACGATCCGATGTTTCCCCACTTAATAAAATATATAGAAGAAAATTGGAAAATTGAAGGATCGAATACAACAATGTCAGACTTCCAATGGTTTGGACGTCGAATAGTAGATATCAAGCGGACCAACAAACCATATTTCTGAACTTAGAAATCTTCATAGAACATTGTCAGACGTCCGACAAGTTCCGTGAGTTCTGATTGTATCGGACTTCCGATACTTAAAGGTTAGAAGTCCAATATCGCAGAAAAGGATGGGTATTTAAGCTCCAAATTTGATCAGAGAGGCCATTTTCTCTCTTGACCAGCTGGGGGATTCGACAAGAGCACCCCTACCAGCCGTTCCCACTGCCATCCCTGTGCATGTTTGAGATTTGAAGGGAGGACGAGTTCCCAAGCCCATCACTAGTTGGGGATCTCCATTTTTCAAAGTATGGCTTTTCCCAAATCCTAGTTTTTGTTGAGAGAGATGTGTTATTTCAGTTTGGGGTGGTAGAAGGGGATCTTTGGGAACCTTCTTCGTCCATTGACAAAGGAAAAGGTTTGGAATGACTTAGAAGTAGAAGATGGAAGGTATCCATGAGCAAAGGTAGAAAGGGTGAGACCTTGAGCTCCCTCCTTGGGGTTTGTAGATGAAAACTTAGAGAATGGGTTTGTTGTAGGTAGAATCTCCTTCAAAATGGGACCAGATTCCCTCTCCTAGAAGCTCGGAAGGTTTTTCTATAATATTAGCTTGTGAATCTACCCCAATGCAATAAATTGAAATTGATGGAGCCATATGGTTCTTGATTAGCTTCTTGTAAAGGCATGATCATGTCCTTTTAGCTAAATGCACTCAGCTAGAGCTGGGTCCAGTGGGCCGTTACATGTGTTTTAAGTTTGCTAATTTATGACAGGTTTAAGTGCATCATGCAAGGTTTGAATTGAGGAACAGACCCAGTAACCTTCAAAAGAGTTACTCATCTTCATCTCTTAGGATTATTATGTGTTAGTTTAAAAAGGGATAAAAAGAAAAAGGAAAGAAAAAAAGAAAGCTCCCTATGTTGGTGACAGACACACTATCACACATGGTCACATGGGTTCGCCTAGAGGTAGAGATGGCAATAGGCTGAGCTTATACTGTGCCAAGCTGGAGCCCGATTGAGAGTATGTAAACTTGAGTCTGAAATGGGCTTAAGACATGTGCTCAAGTCCGAGTTCGAAGAGCTCGATAAACATGATAAAAAGTCCAAGTTCGAAGGAAAGCCCGAGTAAGATATTAAATTTATTTAGTATTTAATAACATGTATAACACAGTAACTAGTTTATTTTCTCTATTTTCATTCAAACTTACAAAAAATAGAAAAATAATTTTTATATTGAAAAATGATTTTTTAAACAATTTCTACAACTTTTGAATTTCAACATTATGATGCACTTCATAGTGCATAAATTAACCACAGCTCAACCTGAGTCATGACTTATGACCTAGGATCCAACTAACCATGACTTGAATCATGACTCACAGTCAATTTAACCCAACCTATAATCTAATCCACAACCTGGGATCGTCGCTCATGGCTTGACTTAGCCCAAAAAACATTAAATGTGATCCATGATCCACCCATGTCTCATGCCTAAACCCCACTCATGAGATACAAGCTGATAAAAAATCAACTATGGTTTGGGGTTGTCGAATTTTTGTACAAATTAAGGTAAGTCATGCTAAAAATTAATCTAACAGCATCTCTGTTACAAAATATTATCTCTTGTGTAAAATATTGATTAAATTAACTATTGACTTAATAGATAAAGTTAGAGTCTTGGAGTTCTCCGTCATAATAATAATAATAATATATATATAAAAGTAATTTTTATTATTTTTCTTTGGAATAAAATGGAAGTAGATTATAACCTACTCCTCTTTTACTCAACAATTGAGATGAATTTCATTGATGAATCATTGTGGAAACTCTTGGCATCACCAACAATCAAATATGATAATTATGGTAAAAATCTATAAATTTCATTTTATAAAAAGATGGAAATGACTTCCTCACTCAACCTAACTTCGCAATTAATATTCGTTTTGGTTATAAAAAATAAAAAATAAATGGAAATGGCTCCTCACTCAACCTAACTTCCGAATTAATGTTCGTTTTGATTATAAAAAAAAAAAATTGAAAATGACTCCCTCACTTAACCTAACTTCAAAACTAATTTTCGTCAAATTTTGTAAATGATTGTGCATAGAAGTGATTTAAAAATTAAATGAGGCCGCGGGAAGATTAGAAATAGTGCAATAGGGAGACACTTAAATCTTAAATTACTTCACAAGTGAATTTCATGTTTCAGCTCAAAGAAAATATCATTTAACAGTAAATCATGATTAAAAGTACATTTTTACAAAATTAAAGAATTCTACACTCTATTAAGACTGTTGTGTAATGGAATTAAAAATTGGATGTGGTCGTATATAACTTATTTTAAAATTTTGAAAAAAGTTAAATTATCAGTTAATATAACTCAACTTGACTCAATTGATTTTCAAGTTTCCAAATATAGTGGATTTGGTCACCAGGTCAAGAGCTCAAGTTTTGAAAGAAAAACAAACTTTACTTAATTTATTTAATTTTTAAAATTTAAAATTTAAAATTTATGTTATGAGAGAAACACTAATGAGATCCAATTAATAAAAATAAATGGCAAGCTAAGGGACCCAACACTGAGTATCCGAACTGGTTGTATCTCACTATTTTCAACGAGAGGTAACAAATTCAATCCTAACGGCGTTAATTGGGGGCATAGTGTGGGGTGTCCCCCCAGACTTGAGGTTTCCAGTAAAAAAAAAAAGAAAATTTGGCAAGCTAGGGTGTTGGTGGGATTGAGAAAGGGCCACTATCATATAATCCAAAATGTACTCATGTAGGAGAAAATGATCAAATTTTAGTATTTCTCTTACTATGGTAATGAAATTGAAAGTTCTTATACCTTTTTTTTTTATGTTAAATTTATATGTGAAAAATTACAAAAAATTTAATGAAAAATCCTCTAAGTGATACTTACTTCTCTTAGATTACATCTTAGATTACACCAAGTGAAATTATAAAAATTCAAATATGACACTTTTGTGAGAGATTACCAATTAAATTATAAAATTAAAAATTCTCACAGTTCTATCAATTCAATCAAAGGTCAAAAAAATTTAAAAAATATATTTTTAACCTTTTACATTCTTAAACTAGTGTCAAGGTAGCTGTGAAGGATGACAGATCGGGCATCCAATAGAATAAAATAGAGAGGACTCACAAAGAGACAAAATATATTAATTATATAATAGAAACCCCATCTCAATGCAATCTACCAACTTTGAATTAAAAATTATTAAAAAGAATAATGGGCCGGGGAACAAGCCCACATGAATTGGGAGGGATGGAAAAGAGAGAATTCCTTTGGAAATTACTTTTATGTCTCTGAATCTTAACCAATGGTTGATGGTTTTGGTGCTCTTGGCACTCACCACTCTATTAAATAATAATAATAAGTTTCACTCTATTGGGTGCTCCAAAGCCTAAAAGCACCCTAATTAAAAATAGGGTGAGAGGTTCAAGAGAAGCACTAGGGCCTTCCATTCCTTCAATTAAAAAAATCAAAATAAAAGAATATTTTTTTCAGAGATCTTGTTCAGTTCTGACAGTAGGTGTGTTATGGGCATGAAATTTATTTATTTATAATAAAATTTAAAATCATGCTAATAATTTTTTAGATGACTTTATGTAATATATCTTCTACTTTTAATTCAAATTACATGAGATTTCGTTTGATCGATGCGTCAATTTCAAGTGGAAAGATAAAAAGATAATTTTATTTTAATTTTTAAAAATGATTATATAGAGAAAGAAAATTAAAGTGTCTATATACCAGATTTAAAAATATTATATTTCATTTGAAGAAAAACATGATATCCTAATTGGCTCTCCATAAATATAAATTGGTTCTCTAATCGACCGTTGAATAATTTTCTATTGGATTTACATTTATATTATTTACTACCTTATAACTATTTCATGAATGGATATGTTTTTAACTTGAACTCATTTTGAGATATAATTACTGTTGGATTAAGTTCAAGTCTTATTATTAATAATAATTTTTATCTTAAAAACTATATTTAGATTGATTTTTTCAAGCTGAATTTCCCCACACTTCTGATTCAAAGTTGGATGGATCTATCAAACTAGCTAGCTTACCATTTAATGTAAATTGTTCATAATGAATAATTTCTACATATAACATGGGTTGGGATTTAGGTATTTTCTAAATTTTGTTATTCTTTTGTTTTTCATATATATGTTATTATCATGGAAAATATGTAAATTTATTTTTATAAAAAATAAGAATTCCTTGGTATTTAAGTATGAAAAAAAAAATTAATTTTACACCACACTTGACATTAGAAGCTTTTTCTTTAAGCCCTTGGCATTCGAAAGCTATAGTCATTTCTTAATGTGGTCAAAATCTCATGAAGAATAAGGGACTAATTTTTTTTTTTTTATTACTGAAGAATGAGTTTTGTCTCTTGTTAAAATTCAAATGACAAGATGGATGTTGAGGGGCTTTGCTGAAAATTATAAAAAGTCTCGATAAATAAAGTCATATTCACTATAGATAAAGATCAATTCTCTCTCTTTTTTTGATTTGATAGGAAATATAAAATAATAGAAATTAAAAGGGTTGAAAGGTTGTCATTGACTCCTTTCATGTGACTATGAAAATATGAAGATAGGATAACCATTTCGGATAAACACAAGTATTTTGTGTAATTTGATATAGATTTTAATTTATTATTAATTTTATTCTTCACATAAATAGTAAAATTAGACCCTTCAGATGAATAGTAAAATTTCGGTGAATCAATTTATCATGCATGTGAATTTTGGCTTACCGATTTTACTGTTTATATGAATTTTGACCAATCGATCTACTATTTATGTAAATGTCAGATAGCAATTTTACTGTTCATTTTCATACGAATGGTAAACTTGATGAACTAGTAACGGTAAAATTTTGGCGAGCTAATTTTACTGTTCATACGAAGGGTTAATGAGCCAATTTTACTATTCATGTGAAAGGTAAAATTGATAATAAATTAAAACCCGTGTCTGATTAGACAAATCTCTCGGATAGCTACTCGTGAGAAATTATACTTTGTTAATCTGTTCATAAAAAATATTTGGCCTTTCAATTATAATCATTAGACTGAGTTATTGAATGAATTTAGAAAGTGAAATATGTTAAATTTGTCGTATCTTGAAATTATGATTGAAAGTTTACACAAATTTGTGGTGAATTAATTCACGTAAAGTTCAAAGCGCTCAGTATCTATAAATTTTAGTGAAAAATTCCTTAAACTGGGAGCCCGGAACCAGTTTGAGGCCTTAGGTCATTCTATCGTGCTCACGTGTGTCCTAATTTGTAAATAGATACAAAATAAATGCCTACCTTACTAAAAGTATACACTTATGTTTGCTTGGTTTAGTAAGAAAATTGAAGAGAACTGGTTACACCAGGCAAAATCCGGGCTAAAGTAGCGCAGATTTTTAGCCGGATGAATCCAAATACTGATAAAAATATAAAACTATGCCTCTTAAGGAAAGACTGCACTAAAAACCGTTGTTATCAGAAATGGATTATCTATAAAGTAACAAAGCCGTATTTGATACTATTTTATTTTTTAATATTTATTCCGTAAACTAAAAAATATAATTTATAGACTGAAAGTAAATTTAAATACTTATCAATAACTAAAATTTTAGTCATGGTAACAGATGTTCTTAAAAATATTTGACAACGCTGATTTTAACTATTAAGATCAAGTGAGTAAAAAATTAATTTTGAGATGAAATTTTGATGGATGGTGGACTTTAAATTTTATTTCAATATGTATAGTTAGATTTCAGTTTACGAAACAAGCATAAAAAATAAAAACTGAAAACAAGACTATGTATAATCTTGTGATATATGTATATGATATATAATAAAATAAATAGGAGCTGGATTCGGATGAATGAATGTTCCTTAATAAAAGTATTTATTTAATGATTTATTTTTTATCTTAAAATTTAAGTGGTGAGATAATTTAATGCCCTAATTTATATAGTTTGACATTTTAATGATAAACTATTTATTTATTTATTTTTCATTATAAAGTGGAAGCTCAATTGTGAATCTCATTGATGTGGGGCTCTAAAGAAACAAATGTACTCATTTTCAATGAAAGAGTGTACATTTATCATAAATCGAGTTCCATACCGTTGGATTAAATAGGTAGATGACTTCATATATGATAAAAATAAAAATTTGTGAGAAAAATTTTATAAATTAAGAAAAATTCTTCAATTTAATCATCAAAATTTTTTGAGATGAAAAAAAAAGTGACTTATAGCCATCGAAATTTCAAAATTTATAATCATATAATATATAATCAAATTAGACCTAAATTTTAAACAATAAATTATTTTTACTATTTTCTATATATTTTATTAAAAATATCTACTCTCACATTCATTGTTCATCATTTTCCATATATTCTAATTTAAATATATTGCTAAAGTTTTGATGATATTATTTAAAATTGAATCACAGTAGCTTCCGTGATATAAGAGTGGCCGACGAAACAATGGAGTAAAACCTTTTCCAGGCCACTGATCAAAATTAAATAAAAAGGTTTGGACTCTGGAGCTTTCTGGGTTATGCAGTAATACAGATAATCAACGGTCAGATGTTCAGGAAAATTTGAAAAAGGGCCCCACATACATGCCAACTTCATGGACGGCAGATATTTGTGCCAGAACCATCAATTATCCCACAACTATCCTGACATCAGTCATGGACTGCACATGTGAAATCTTTAATTAAAAATTGCTCCTTCTTTTTGTTTATTAATATTTAATTCGACGAAATGGGTTGGCATCTTATCTGTCCCCTTCTCCCAGACCCACTACTATTTAAATGAAAGTTTTGAATAAAAAAATAAAAAAATCTAAACTATCCTGTTTTAGGAAATTGTTGTTAAATATTAAAGTAATTTATTTCACTATTATAATTTTATAATATCTTAATTTAGAACACTTGAGTTATTAGTTTTACAAACTATCTCAAAATATCCTGATAACTAGATTAGAAAGTTTGACTTCAATTATATCATTTACAGAATTTTTTATCTAATCGAATAAATTAGGTAGAGTTATCTAATGACAATATATAATATATATCTCAAAATAATTAAAATTGTCCTAAAATTTTCATTGGTTCATTCAATTTATACTAAGTAAATATATTTTTTCAGACTTTCTCGCTTGACCTCTTCTCTCCAGCTCGAGAGTGGAGCTTACTATAATTTTTTTTTTTTTTTCTCATTTTAGAAGACAGGGTTCATAATTACGTACAAGTTTGAAATTCATTTACTCGATATTTAACTTTATATTTTAAGATTTTAAATTTGATAATACAAAATAAAATATAGTTGAACTAAAAGTTAGAAAACATCAAATTCAGATAGAAAAAGGCAAAAAGGAATGGGAATGGGTACGTTTGGTTTTTCATCCTTTATTTTGGATTATGTCGTTTTCTTCACCCACTTGAGATGAAGCTGAAGACGCTATACATCTATCGCATCAGCTCTTTTTCTTCACCTACAAACACTTAAATTCATGATTTGCAAACGTATATGTTCATGCATACAAATCCCACTCTGTTCAATAAAATAAACAAAATTACAAAAAAGAAATGTCAAAATTCCCCTCCCCTCGACCTCCTGGATCCGTCGGCTCATCAACGAGACCCAGATGAGTCATTCTTTTCTTTCTAATTTTCCTTTACTTCTGTTGAATCGATACCTTGGGGAATGTTCTTTGCTATCTCAAAGAGGCGAGGCATGTCAGAATCCCGGAAATTTTTTCCTACATTAGATAAGATTCTCGTGGTCCCTCCAAGCTTTGTTCCCATGGATCAAAGCCACCCAAGTTGAGATTTTATAAGATATATTTCTCTTTCTCGTTCCTTGCTTTCTTATTTTTTTCACGGTTTGTGGAATTTGGGGTGTTGGGTAAAGAGAAGATGGACTTTTCATTCTAAAGCTTTTAGAGCTGTTTGTTTAGAGCATCGGTACAATAAGGTTTGTCTGGGTAGAAGTGGGTGGGTTTGTGGGATTGGAAGCCTGTGTTCCTTTTCTGTTTGGGTGAAGGACGCAGATTCTTTTCCAACTTGTGCAGTAGAGAATAGAGAGAATTTTTACTCTAGTTCGTCAGTATTGTGCTGTGTTTAAAGCTGCTGCTCTTGGAATTTGTGGTGGTGAGGGACGATTCATTCTTGATTTGAAGCTGTTAGCAGATTGGTATAACTGAGGAGGGTTTTGGGTAATATCAAGGCTACGTTGTGTTACTATTTGTACTGCATATCTTGATTGAGTGATGTGTCCTTTGCCATCCTGTGGAGTTGAGGGATTCTGGTTTCAATCTCTTTTCCACTGCGAGTAGATTATGGTTTTGGATTGTTGTTTAATAAAGTTGCTGTGGAGCATTGATTAGGCTTTTCAAATTGAATTTCGTTTTAATTTTTATTCCGTTTGCCGATGGTCTACCATCGACATGGTTTTCGAACTTTGATGCTCCAAGTACCATTTGATGCTTAATTTTGGGTTGGATTCCATATTTTGCTCGTTTTGGTAAGAAAAAACGTCTTCTTGGCAGTTGGGGGTTCTGTTCCTTTTCTTCTTGATCAGGTAGGAAATGTTTCTTTGCTTCCTCAGGATAATGCATTTAGACTGCTGATATCAGCTTTCCATCTGTTCTTCTTGGCCGTTTGTTTTCTGATTTTGAAGTTTGTAGATTGTTCCAAGGTCAGTGTATTTTGGTTAAGACCATGATATGATGAGCAGTAGCGTATTTATGGATGGGCAGATATTGGGTTATCTTCAACATTTTAACCATCATAGAGTCTTGGTTTGAACAGAAGAACTCGATTCTTGTCTGTGTTTTGTGTGTAAAAGGCATCTAAGTTGAGGATTTTAAGCTTCCAGTTTTCAGTTTTCCTATTTTTGGTAGAGATGTCTTCTTCAAGACATGCACAATCTTCTAACAGTTCTAGTAGAAGCAAACATAGTGCTAGGATTATAGCCCAGACCTCTGTAGACGCAAAGCTCCATGCTGAGTTTGAGGAATCTGGTAGTTCCTTTGATTACTCAAGTTCAGTTTTTGCAAACAGTGCGGTTGCTGTTGACCAGCCAAGGTCAGATAAAGTAACAGCTTACCTACATCACATACAGAAAGGAAAACTGATACAGTCATTTGGGTGTTTACTGGCTCTTGATGAGAAGACTTTTGGGGTCATTGCCTACAGCGATAATGCCCCAGAAATGTTGACCATGGTTAGTCATGCTGTTCCGAGTGTTGGTGACCACCCAGTTCTTGGGATTGGTACCGATGTAAGGACCATCTTTACCTCCCCCAGCGCTGCTGCATTGCAGAAGGCATTTGGCTTTGGTGAGGTTTCATTACTGAATCCTGTTCTGGTCCATTGTAAAACTTCTGGGAAACCCTTTTATGCAATCATTCATAGAGTGACTGGGAGTTTGGTCATTGATTTTGAACCGGTAAAGCCTTATGAAGCACCTATGACTGCTGCCGGAGCCTTGCAATCCTATAAGCTTGCAGCAAAGGCTATCACTCGGTTGCAATCATTGCCGAGTGGAAGCATGGAAAGGGTGGTTGATACTGTTGTTCAAGAGGTTTTTGAACTTACGGGGTATGATAGGGTGATGGCTTATAAGTTCCATGAAGATGACCATGGTGAGGTCATATCTGAAATCACAAAGCCTGGCCTAGAACCTTATCTGGGTCTACACTATCCAGCTACTGATATCCCCCAAGCTGCCAGGTTTTTGTTTATGAAGAACAAGGTTCGAATGATTTGTGACTGCCATGCAAAGCCTGTGAAGGTTTGCCAGGATGAGAAATTGACATTTGATTTGACTTTATGTGGTTCCACTCTAAGAGCACCACATAGCTGTCACTTACAGTACATGGAGAACATGGGTTCCATTGCTTCTCTGGTTTTGGCTGTGGTAATCAATGAAGGGGAAGAAGATGATGAGTTGGAATCTTCACAACAGCAACAGCAGAAGAGGAAGAGGCTCTGGGGGCTTGTGGTCTGCCATAACACTACTCCAAGGTTTGTTCCCTTCCCTCTGCGATATGCATGTGAGTTTCTGATGCAAGTTTTTGCTATCCATGTTACTAAAGAAATTGAATTAGAGAACCAGTTAAGGGAAAAGAACATTTTGCGTACACAGACATTGCTTTGCGATATGCTCCTGAGGGATGCTCCTCTGGGAATTGTAACACAGAGCCCCAATATCATGGATCTTGTGAAATGTGATGGGGCTTCTCTTTTGTATGGAAATAAGATCTGGCGTCTTGGTTCAACTCCAACTGAATCCCAAATACATGATATTGCCATGTGGTTCTCAGAGTATCACATGGATTCGACTGGTTTGAGTACAGACAGCCTGTACGATGCTGGATATCCCAAGGCTCTTTCTATTGGTGATGTAGTTTGTGGGATGGCAGCTGTGAGGATAACTGCCAAGGACATGCTCTTTTGGTTCCGATCGCATGCTGCTGCCGAAGTTAGATGGGGTGGTGCAAAACATGATCCCAGTGATAAGGATGATGGGAGGAGAATGCACCCAAGATCATCATTCAAGGCATTTCTTGAAGTTGTCAAGACAAGGAGTTCACCTTGGAAAGATTATGAGATGGATGCCATCCATTCGTTGCAACTTATCCTCAGGGGGTCTCTAAAAGATACTAAGGGTGTCAACACAAAAGACATGGTGCATGCACAGTTAAATGATCTTAGGCTTGAAGGGATGGAGGAATTGCAGGCAGTGACAAATGAGATGGTTCGATTAATAGAGACAGCAACGGTACCCATTTTTGCAGTTGATGTTGATGGACTTGTTAATGGTTGGAATACAAAGATCTCAGAGTTAACTGGGCTGTCTGTTGAAAAAGTCATGGGGAAGCATTTGCTTACACTTGTCGAAGATTGTTCCACGGACACCGTCAAACGAATGCTATTCTTGGCACTGAATGGTATGGCTGGCTTCACTGTGGTTCTTACTAACTTGTCTTCAGCTTTAGTTTTTAACTGTCAACTTCATTGCTGTAACTCCATCCTTCTTTAGTATTGCTGCAAACCTTTTGACAAAAGAAATAAATGCTTATTTACACTAGCTATCAGCTTCATAGTCTGACAAATTTTTCCTTTTTTATATTTCCTTCTTGATTAGGCAAAGAGGAGAAAAACATCCAATTTCAGATGAAAACTCATGGCCTTCAGAAAGATAGTTGTCCAGTTATCCTAGTTGTAAATGCTTGTGCGAGCAGGGACCTTAATGAAAATGTTGTGGGTGTGTGTTTTGTTGCCCAAGACATGACAGGTCACAAGTTGGTGATGGACAAGTTTACTCGAATTGAAGGAGATTACAAAGCCATCGTACATAACCCATGCACTCTCATCCCCCCAATATTTGGTACTGATGAATTTGGCTGGTGTTCTGAGTGGAATTCAGCAATGTCAAAGTTGACGGGTTGGAATAGGGCTGATGTGATTGATAAAATGCTCTTGGGTGAGGTTTTTGGGATCCACACGACATGTTGTCGTCTGAAGAATCAAGATGCATTTATAAATCTTGGCATAGCTCTCAATAATGCAATGACAGGTCAGGAAACTGAGAAGATTGCTTTTGGATTTTTTGGCCGAAATGGTAAATACGTGGACTGTCTGCTTTCTGTGAGTAAAAAGGTTGATGGAGAGGGTATGGTCACAGGAGTCTTCTGTTTCTTGCACGTTGCCAGTCAAGAGCTGCAGCAAGCAATTCACATTCAACGACTGTCGGAGCAGACAACAATGAGAAGGTTAAAGGCATTGGCTTACATTAGACAAGAGGTCAAGAATCCTCTCTCTGGCGTTATATTTTCCAGGAAGATGCTGGAAGGTACAGACTTGTGTGATGAACAGAAACGGCTTTTACTTATAAGCACACGGTGCCAGCACCAGCTGAGCAAGGTCCTTGATGATTTGGATCTCGAGAGCATTTTGGATGGGTACATTTTTTTCCAAAATTCATTGTCTTCATTTGCATATGTCATAGTGTGCTTGCATTCTCACTTCATGATATCTGCTGACAGAAACTACTAAATGGCTAAGATGCTAGGATATATTATCTTTTGAAATGGAAAAAATACTTAGTTGCTAGAAACTGTTTTGTAGGCTAAGGTACTTGTAACTTGCTTTACTGATACCAGATGTGGCATGGTAGTTGTGATTTATTTGTTTAACTGCCCCCCAACACATGGGGGTGTAAGTAATGTGGGTTTGGGCTGGGCTTGTATTGTACCAGGCTGGAGTCTAAGAAGCTAGAGAGAGAGATGTCAAATCTAGGAGCCAAGAGGGGTTAATGAATGAGGAGGGTTTTTTGATGGGTAGGGAAAATTTGATGAGGAGAAGAGAGGAGCGTTCCATTAGGTAGAAAACAAAGGAGACTTTGCTGTTTTGAGAGAGAGAGGGCATTGAAAAGGTCATTGAACTCAAGCATATTAGTGGCCAACAATTGGTGTATTTGGTTGGATGGCTAACATTGACTAAAAAATTAGAATTTAGTAAATTTTTTAAGACCAAGAATTTAGTATTTTTAACATCCATGGTACGTTAATTTATCTTGTAGGACCATTGATTCCCATAAATGCTTGCTTATTAGATTGTTTTAAATCTCTCTTTTTATTTCTTTAGGTGTACTTAACAAAGAAAGTGGGGAAGGAATGTGCTCTCACCTCTCTCTGCATTAACCATACTTGTTCTCTTCCATTCTCACTCCACTTGGTGCTCTCTTGCTTAAAGAATGACAGAACATAAAGTTTAAACACAAGGTGTGAATCATAGCATCTGACTATTGATCTAGATTAATAGAATCTGGATCACAGATCACCCCCTTAACGGACAAACCAAGTAACCTTTGTCCAAACCCAAGCCCCCTAGAACTTAGGCTAACAATTGAGGCTTGAGCCCCTATAGTTTCAGGTTGTCCTCTTTTGGCTTTCGAGTCAAATTCTCATCTCTACTAACTCATGATCCATGATTTACAAAGTCGCGGCATCCTCTTCGTGGCTTTGAAGCAATGTGTCGGATATTACTCCCTGTAACTCCTTAATTTTCACTGATGCATTTGTATTAGTGCTTATGATATCCATGTTCATATCAATGTTTGAAGTTGTATATGGGTTTCACATGGTGGAAGTATTTTTTGTGAATCAGTAGTTCAGTTGGCATACAAAATCTTTCTTTAGGTCATTTGAAAGAGCCACTAATCACATCTATCTAGAGTCGACTTTTCTACTATACTCAATCCAAAACCATAGCTTTTATTACATTGTTCAACCTTGTCCTTCCTTACCCCTGTAACCCAATATAAGTTTCACATGTTTTTTTTTTGTTGTAAAGTAAGTCTACAGTTCAATTAGCTTATATAATCCTGCTCCAAGCTTACGCATCATCATTATTATCATCATTATCATAGAGCCCATTACTTCCATCTTTCAAGAATCCGCTCTTTGAGTTCTACTTTTCTGCTTCACCCTATATAAAACGATCGCTTTTGTTACTCCATAATTGACCTTGTCCTTTCTTATCCCTACAAGCCCATATAGGTTTCACGTGGAGGAAGTATTTTTGTGAATTGAAAGTTTAGTTGACTTACAAAATCCTGCTTCAACTCATACGTCATCATCACCATCATCAAAGAGACTAATCCCATCTATTTGGAGTTGGCTTTTTGAGTTCTACTTTTCATTAACTCTATCCAAAATCATGGCCTATGTTACTCTAAGTTTTACCTTGTCTTTATCCCCACTAGCCCAGTTGAAGGTCTCCTTTTCTCATTGAACGTCTACCGATAACCTTTCTTTGAGACGGGGGCTATTTGTGGTCAAACCCCAAACCACCTTTAATCGCATTCATTATCTTCTCTTCTTATTTTGCTACTTTAAAGTTCTCTAATGTGTTCATTCTAATTCCAGTGTTTACTCCAAACATCCGCCCCTGCATACACATTTTTGTTACCGTAACTTTATTTACTTGTTTTCATTTCCCCTTCGTCATCGAGCACTCTCCTCCTGCAGGTTCATGTATTCTCCTGTCTTTTCTCAGGCAGCATTAGGTATGGTAGAACCCATTATTGGAATGGCTTGTATATTGTACACAGCATGTAACTAATCACTTATATGGATTATGGATGATTAAGAAACCCTTCAGTGTAACTTCATGTGACTTGATTGTTAGTATGACAAATATTGCCTATATTTCTCTGAAAATATCAAGATACCATCATGTGTTGTAATTTTTTCTAAAACATATGTCCAAGATTGAGAATATTGAGATTTTTCATGTCATGTTCTAATCATTTGTGGTTATATATTTTCTCTTTCTTATATATTTTATTCTTAGCAGGTTTTTACTTATAATATCCTAAGAAAAGCATTAATATTTGAAAATATATTGATCCATATATTATAAAGAATGAAATTGTTACACTGCTTATCATGTCCCAGTCTCTGCATAAAAAAGTGGCAATGATCATTTGGGTTTGAAAAAATTCTGATGCCAAGTTTTTGTTGATTGCCTTTCAGCTATTTGGATCTGGAAATGGTAGAGTTTACTCTGCAAGATGTTTTGACCACTGCTATAAGTCAACTCATGCTTACTAGCAAAGAAAAGGGGATCGAAATTATTAATGATTCATCTGAGGAATTCATGACTGAAAGCCTCTATGGGGATAGCCTGAGGCTACAACAGATTCTGGCCAATTTCTTATTAACTTCTGTGAAGTTCACATCAGCTGGTGGCCATGTTAAAATTTCTATCAATTTAGTCAAGGATAAGCTGGGAGAAACCATGCATCTTGTGCACCTAGAGCTCAGGTACTGATTTATTTAAATTGTCTCATATACATCAGTGTCCTTTAAACTGACTGAAGGATGCAGTTATACTCACAGGCCATGAATTTGTGAATTTGGAAAAGATGGTTCAGTGACACAGATTATATATGTAGTGTCTTGAATTACTTTTCCAACCAAAAATTATCATATACTACTAATCGTTTCATTGATATTCTTTTGCCGTCATTTGTGGGGTCATGTATGCCCTACATTTCATAAAATCAAACCCACCCTTCATGCTCTTCATTAGATCCGTCCAACTACGAGCCACACCATTGGATGGATTAGAGGGGGGGAGCATAGTTAACTCTAAGATGGCCTCCATCTATATCCTTCTTGCACAGGACAAACAGTTGACGGGGATTTGATTAGGGGCTATGTATCAACTCTTGTAGAGGATGGTTGGTGATGGTTTGGATTCGTGAAAGGTGGGACCATATGACCTCACAACTATCAATCAATCATTATAGATGGGCCCCATATGGCTGTCTGCATGAATTTTCATGCCATGTGGTGCATGGGGATCACCTTTTACTCACCATCATGAAATCAATATTCCCATCTATTTAGGATTGGCTTTTTGAGTTCCGTTTCCATCCCTACCCTATCGAGAATCATGTTATATGCCACTGCACATCATGCATGTCTTACTCCATAAACCTGAGTCTTAAATGCCTTCCCTTTCTTTTAGTGTCCTTCACTTGTACCCTATCAATTTGCTGTATTGTTTTTTTTTTCCGGTGTCATTACCCACTGTTGGACAAATCAAATGAAAACTGCCAGCCTCAAATGGGACATGCCTGGGCCCATTACTTGCACAAAAAAAAAAAAATGTGAGGAATGGCCCTATGCTGCCATCCTTGTGGCAAGGATGACAACAAATTTTGGCATTTGAGGTCCACCTATCAAAAAGCTGAGCAATTCATTAATTTCTAAACACGTGTTTATGTCTTTTAAATTTTGTGAAACCATTGGAGCCACAGTTAAATGGATCAAATGAAAGGTGTGTGATGAACTCTATAGATTTACTAATGAAGTGATTTTTATTTAATTCATCCAACACCGAGTCCAATGGTTTCACAAATCTCTGAAAAGACATATATTTGCATTTTTAATAGGTGAACCCTGCATGTCCCAAATGACACTGTTTACTGTCATCCTTACCATAAAGATGACAACATAAGATCATTCCTCATATTTGTGCGTGTGTGTGTGTGGCCCCGATGTATCCAGTTTGATGCTGGATATTTTTTTTTTGTACAGTCCAGTTAACTCAGCCGAGAGAACAAAACCCTAGCCCTTTTCCCTCCAAAAAAGACTCAAGGATCTGATCTTATCATTCCAATTAGCCATTTCCATGGGAAAATTAACCCTGATGCAGGATGACACTAGACGGATGACCCTCTACATTGGGATAATGTCATACACCAAGGAGGCCCCAAATCACCATGCACATGCTGTGCAGGAGAATCACACAGATAGTTTTTCACTTGAGCATTGGTGTAGATGAACATCCATATCCTTTAGGCCTTTTCGTTGTTCTAACCCGAACTTGTCCCCGTTTTCAAGCTCAAAGTGTTCAAGTTAACACTTGCCATTTGTTACTATTTCCCACCATTGGATTGAAGTCTAGGGTTTTTGGTTCATTTTCACCTTTGACATTTTGGTCCTTGAAAAGTATACCTATATGACCCTAATGAAGGTGGTTTTTTGGTGGCCCTAACTATACCCTCATATACCAACTGGCTCATGTATTGTTTTTCATCCAGGCTGGGGTCAAATTCAATGATGGTCTAATCTACTAAATTATGGTCTGCACATGTACAAACTCAGATCTTAAGGATATATTATGTTTTTAAGTTCTTTGACATATTCATGTGTTAGCGGTGTTCATAAATTCATTACTTCTCCCAAAAAGAAAGGCTCTGAGCAATGTTTCTTGCACTACTTTAGGGTTGTCCATTCAGGTAACGGAATACCACAAGAACTTCTCTCTCAGATGTTTGGAACTGACTTGGATACATCCGAGGAGGGGATTTGCCTTTTAGTTTGCAGGAAACTTCTAAGGATTATGAATGGTGATGTCCGTTACCTCAGAGAAGCTGGCAAGTCATCTTTCATCATCTCTGTTGAGTTTGCATCAGCCCCCAAATCAGGACACAGATCATGAAGCAGACATCTACTAAAATCAGAACTATCCTGTACTGTTGGGAGAGTTGCTGAATAAATTCCTACCAACCTGCAGCTTGTCGTCTTTGTTTTCCCTTATTGCTTGTCTTTTTCTTTTCCACTTGTATATGTTGCTGTAAACAATCTTATTGAAGTTCTAATGCCAACTTGTCTTCCACAAAAAGGTTCTTTGTGAAAGTCTTTATGTGTTCTTGTATGATATATTGATTGTTTTTATAGGAAACCTAAGTTTTTTCTATGAAAACTATTTCTAGCTGTACGTTTAGTAATTGTTATCATAGGAAATCAATTTCATATGTGATAGAGAAAGTCCATTTTTCAGTCATTTATTTTCTCACCTCATAGCCAGTGCAAAGGTGTAAAATTGGTGGATGTGAAGCATGATCCTAGTTCACCCTTCAAACCCTTCTAGTCAGTTGACTAACCCCAACCTATCATCGTGCTCAATCATGACCCTGAACCTGACCAGTGACCCAACTTGACCCAACTCAAATTTGATCTAACCGATCCCAATTCCACTCCCTCAACCAAAATTTGATATGCTTCAGAGTCAAACCCAAGATGGGCTTAGGACATGACCCGATCCAAATCCATCTCATGACCTAACCCGACCTGAACTGAACTGAGAGAAATAGAGCTTTAACTCAATAAATGGGTTGACCTAATCTGTCCATACACAGAAAAAATTGGGTCATTTGACCTAATTCAAACTATATGTAATCAGACAATTTCATGAAGTGTTTGGTGGAATCTCCTACCTTTAAATCTAATAATGGAATATCGTAGTGGGTTTTGGTATTTCTCATGTTTTCATCTGACTTGAATAGATTATGAATTTATTTTGAACGATGGATTGAATGGATGTAGTTGGTTTCTTTTGCCCTTGTGATTTCTAACCATCATGTTTGGCGGCCTAAACAAACATAAAAAATATATTTTGTAGGAAAAAGTTTTTCACATCATTTTAAGGATTTTTTTCTTATTTTCTCATGAGAAACAAACAAATTAAAATGACTCGAGTGTTTGCAATTGCATATGAGTTTCATTTTGTCTCTGAGTTTGGCCTTGATAAATTAAAAAACTCATAGAATAAAATGTAAAAGTTTTCAAAACTATATCATTCGGTGCCTCATTCGAGAAAAAAGTACCCATCTATAAATGTAGTTAGAAATTGAAATAATATTTCTCATTGGTGGACCGACCATTGAAATTTCGTATAATGACTGACTAACATTTTGATTCAGTCTTCATTTTGAGATGTGTGACCGATGGACATGGGTCAGGTTCTGGTCAATCAGCAAGCCTTTTCAAGTGAGCGGTGCTGAGCCTTGATCGAGTATCGGCCTTTTCTATTTTTAAAGCCTAATTTTAATCAATGTTTTAAAACCCGGTTAGTGGAGTGACTCGTTTTGGAGGAAGAGTGGGTTAAATAAGTTTCAACCGGGTTCACCTGTAGTTAAACTCGGTCTAACCCGTGCTATTAATATTATATTATAAATAATGTTAACTTATTAATTTTAGTTTCATTGATAAGTTGAAATAAAATTTTAAGTAAAAACTATTTAAAAAAATGTGACTTAATGGTAATCAAGTGACTAAAAATAAATTTTAAATTCAAATTTTGAAATTTTGATCTACTTGTGACTTACTATATCTAATTTTAATCCAAACATTATTTTTTATGAAACACCTTAAAACAATTAAAAAAGAACATACACCAAATGAAGTAATATATATAATAACTAAATAGATTGAAAGTCGATTGAATTTTGTGTTTTTTTAAAGATATCATGCTTTAAAATTTAGCGTGGTTGCTTCGATAGGTTGTTATATCATATATTTAAATTAGAGTCGTTCAAATGGAATATTACATTCATTCATTTATAACAAGTTCGACGAGTCTCAAGTCGGGTTTGAATTGAAAAATAAATCTACTCAAATACCAAAATTTTACATTATATAATATATTACAATCTCATAATATTATTATGAAATTATAAATGAACAACAAATAGAAATATAAATACTTTTTTATTTGAATCACCTAATTTATAAATTTACATAAAAAAACCTTTAAAATGAATTGAATTTTTCCATTTAACTAATCTAGATAACTAGATTTTATTTGGTTGAATTTTTTGCCTCCCACCCATGTGTTCTATTTATTTATTTATTTAGATTTATAATAGAATGAATAAAATTATGAGAAAATATTAAATCTTATAAAATATTATTTAAAAACACCTTGCTTATATGAGGAGAAAATATTAAACCCTTTAAAATATTTTTTAAAAACACATCGCTTATGTGAGGTTTTTAAAACGCGGGCTCTCTCCGCCCTCTGTTTTATTTTTCTTTTATTCCGCCCATCTCGGTTTTTTTTGCTTTTCTTTAGGAACAATGAAATTCAGGAAAGCAGCAGAACGGGAGTACAGAAATGTAGGTATTTTTTTTCCATGGAGGTTTTTTTAAGGGTTTTAAGATTTAATGGGTTGAAGCATGGGTCGTAATGGTTTTTTAAAGGTATTTAACTAGTACGAGTTTTTGAATGATTCAACGGGCACATTTGACCCGTGGGTCAATCATGGGCCGTGCTGGATTTGATAACATTTATTTTAATCAGGGTATAAATGCCAGCTGATATTTTACATATCGGTCGAGACGCCGATATTTCGGTAAAGGCGATTTTTGTACCCCTAATTTTAATAGATCATTACATAATAATTATTTTATTTATGGTCATTGCTGATGATATTTTATAATTTTGATCACTACTTTTAATTTATTCAGTATTTATTTTATTTATTTTCACTACTTATTAAAATTTATTAAAAGCCCTGTAATAATATTTGAATGTACCAAAAATAACTTTTTAGAAACTATGGGCCAAAATCAAATCAAATCAAATGACGAATTTGGAACATCTTTTGCACTTGCCAGCGTTCAAGCAAAGCAAAGGCGTCGTCGTCTGAACTCTGTAGAGAGGAGAATTGGAAGTAAAGATGATGGATTTAACCCTTTCCTTCTCGCCGGATTCTCCTCCTCTCTCCGTTCTAGCTGCCGCCAAACTTTCCGGCCTTTCCCTCTCCATCGGCTCTTCTCTGCCTTCTGCTTCGCCTCCGCTTCTCCTCTCCTCATCATCTGGGTATAATCTCTTTTCTTCTCCTCCTTTTTTTCTTTTGAATTCTACGTTTCAATCGGTTGTTTTGAATATCAATAGCTCTCCGTTTTCCCATTCGCTTGCTTGGAATGGCAGCGTCTCTTCATTCAGATTGGATACATTCTTACCGAAATCAATTCAACCTTTTACCAGTACAGGGTTATTTTCTTAAGATTTTGAGGCTCTTTTACCTGTTCTTGGTTGAGACAAAGATTCCTCAGTGAGCCTAAAATAGACTGGTCTTGAATAGGATGTGCTGGGATCACATGGATTTGTTGTTCAGGATCTGCTAGATGAACACACGAAGAAAAAAGGGCTTATAATGCTCAGAACTTAAGGGCCTAAGTTGAAAAGTCAGGATGATCAGATGATGCTATTTTCCATGTAGGCTCTACATTTCACCCAATGTGTCGGGTCCAGTCTAAGAATTGATGGCAGTATATGAAACTGCAATATCAACTTAGGATGTACAGCTCTATGTGATTCCGTTTTTGTATGCCAGCTCCATTGGTTCATATTATAATGAATTTATATTCTGGTAGTAATTGGCATTACTCATTGAATGACTCTGCTTACTTTGACTTCCAGAGTGAAGTTGCAAGGGAACGATGTAATTCTAAGATATATTGGACGGATGGGAAGTCTCTATGGACATGATGCTCTTGAATCTGCTCAGGTTTTATTTCTTATGCGTTTTCTATTTCTTCTTCACAAAATATTTTGCAAGGGATTTGACTTTATCAAGACTCTACCCAACCGTTGCTGATCTTACATTACTCTGCAGATCGATCAATGGCTAGAATATGCACATATCTTTTCATCTGGTTCGGAATTTGAGAATGCCTGTGTCCATGTGGATGGATATCTGTCACTGAGAACTTGTCTGGTTGGTTATAGTCTCTCAATTGCAGACATAGCAATCTGGTCTGGTCTTGCAGGTTAGATTTTATGTATTTATTTCTCTTCCATGTTTCTCCTTTGGCTGCTTATTGTTTGAACTTGTTTTCCTTGGAGACAATCCACTCACCACATCTGCCATTTGGAACATCTGGTAGCTTGTTTTTCTTTTTGTTTTTGTGTTCAACTCTTGTTTACTAATGCACCGCCTTCTACAGGCACTGGACAAAGATGGGAAAGTTTGAGGAAGTCAAAGAAATACCCAAATCTTGTTCGTTGGTTTAATTCAGTTGTAGCAGAATATGGAACAGTTTTAAATGAGATAACGTCAACGTATGTTGGGAAAAGAGGGTTAGGAAAGCCTGTAAGCTCCAAAACAGTTATCAACCAACCATTGAAGGGAAATATAGATAGTAAAGTGAATACAGAGACTAATGAGAAGGAAAAGGTCGCTGCTTCTTTTGAAGTAGACCTTCCTGGTGCCAAAATTGGAGAAGTATGTTTACGATTTGCGCCAGAGCCTAGTGGGTACCTTCACATGGGGCATACCAAGGCAGCACTTCTAAACAAATATTTTGCTGAGAGATACCGAGGGAAGTTGATTATTCGCTTTGATGATACCAACCCTGCCAAGGAAAGCAATGAATTCGTAGAGAATCTATTGAAGGATATTGAGACATTGGGTATCAAATATGATTGTGTTACTTACACTTCAGACTACTTTCCTCAGTTGATGGAAATGGCTGAGAGGCTTATAAAGGAAGGTAAAGCATACATAGATGACACTCCACGGGAGCAGATGCAAAAAGAAAGGATGGACGGCATTGAATCTAGCTGTCGGAATAATAGCATTGAGAAAAATTTAGAGTTGTGGAGAGAAATGAAGGATGGGTCTGAAAGAGGCCAGCAGTGCTGTCTCCGGGGTAAACTGGACATGCAAGCTCTTAATAAGTCACTTCGAGATCCAGTTTATTACCGTTGTAATCCAATATCTCATCATCGTGTCGGATCCAAGTACAAGTTATACCCCACATATGATTTTGCATGTCCATTTGTTGATGCTTATGAAGGTGTGACACACGCTCTTCGCTCAAGTGAATATCATGACCGCAATGACCAATATTACAAGATCCTTGAGGATATGGGGTTACGGAGAGTCCAAATTTATGAGTTTAGCCGTTTGAACATGGTGTATACACTTCTGAGCAAGCGTAAGCTTCTTTGGTTTGTTCAAAATGGTAAAGTTGAGGGATGGGATGATCCTCGTTTCCCGACAGTGCAAGGAATAGTACGCAGAGGTCTACAAATTGAGGCACTGATACAATTCATTCTTCAACAGGTATGATTTTTTTAGCATGAAGTCAATATTTCAACTTGTTTACTGCTGGGGGAATTTATTTTTCCCTTACGCTTCATTTCTTCTGGCAGGGAGCTTCAAAAAATCTCAATCTCATGGAATGGGATAAGCTGTGGACAATCAATAAGAAGACAATTGATCCTATATGTCCAAGACATACTGCTGTCCTTGAAGAACGGCGTGTATTATTGACCCTAACTGATGGCCCTGATAAACCATTTGTCCGCATTATTCCCAGGCATAAGAAGTTTGAGGGTGTTGGAAAGAAGGCTACAACATACACAAAGAGTATATGGATAGACAATGCTGATGCAGCCTCTGTCTCAGTTGGTGAAGAAATAACATTAATGGACTGGGGTAATGCCATAATCAAAGAGATTAAGAAGGATGCAGATGGAAATGTAACACATATGATAGGGGTTTTGCATCTTGAAGGGTCTGTTAAGACAACAAAATTGAAGCTTACATGGCTGCCAGAAACGGATGAGCTGGTCAATCTTTTATTAGTGGAATTTGATTACTTAATCACAAAGAAGAAGGTATGTTTTTATCAACTTCTATATCACCTAACCACATGGTTTTAGAGCTTTTCTCATTTATCAAAGAGCAAAGTGAAGAAAGTAAAACATTGATAGTCCTTATGTTTTGCTTGATGTTGAAATCTTTTTTCTAGTTAGCTTGTACACTTTTTATGCACTAAGTACTAAAATGATACATCCATCAATAACTGTGTAACTTGAAAGTTGGCAATAACTTGGACAGTTTGTGCCTGATGAAACATTGGGAATTTGATGTAGGAATCTAATGATTTGAGTTCTTTTAAATTTTGTGGTTTTCACTGTGACTTTGTAACCAGAACTTGTTTTATTTTTTTATTTTTTGGTGGAAATTGAACAGTTTATCATTTTGGAATGCATCTTAGACGGCTAGGTTTATGCATATGAATTTTGATAACTTGAAGGGACTGATATGCTAAAATAATGATATGCTTTCATTTGCACCCAACGAGTGGGGCCGAGCCTCATGAAATCAGAATTACTTGATGAAATGAGGTGGAGTTTTACAATGCAGTGCGACCTAGCCATTTAATGTTAGATCTCAAGTATGTCCAAATCTATTTTCAAACTCCAATTTAGAGACCCTCTCGTGTAGGAGGCATCCATCAAAAGTCTCGCTAGCAACATCACCCCTGGTATATCTAGCAAAGGAATGGAGTAGCCTATGGAAGCAGATCTCATCTCTTTTGATTCCCATTTTATTTAAGTAAAAGTCACGTATATTGGAGAGGTAGAAGAGACTAGTGGGAGAAGGTTGTCCCCATCACCTTCCAACGATGAAGGTTGGGTCGAAGTTTAAAAAAGAAATAGAGTTGGATTTGTTCATCTCTGTTGAAGGAGATGGTATCTCAGCCCTTTAACAGTGGTAGGTTTTAAATCTCTAACGACAAAGAGATGTACATGGCGGAGGATGATCAGGGTGGAGATTCTCCAGTGCCATCATGATATTTTAAAGAATGGAAACAGTATTTGTAAAGAAATCGTTAATTATTTCAGGAACCTTTATTATTCTGACAGAAGAGACATGCCATTTCCTGTCAATATGCCTTTTAAAAGATTAGATGAAAAGCAAGCCGCTTATCTTGAGTTGCCAATTTTAGAAGATGAGGTGAAGAAGGCTGCATGGCAGTTAGAGGATGATCCGGCTCCAGGTTCGGAAGGGTTTCCAATCATCTTCTTCAAACAATTTTGGGAGATTGCTGAGAAGATTTCCTTGATTTTATTTGTGTGTTTCATAGAAAAGGAGTAATCCTAAAGGAATTGAGAGACCTTTTATTGTTTTGATTCCTTAAAAATGGGGGTAGAGGAGTTGAATGACTTCAGGCCTATTAGTTCACTTGGAAGCCCATACAAGATCCTCTCAAGGCTTTTGTCCAACAGGTTGACAAAGGTCTTATTATAGTGAGGGAGAGATTGGCGAATTCTAGATTTAGCATTAATAACTCACAGATCTTTGAATTCAAAATTCAAGTCTAAAAATCAAGGTGAGGTGTGTAAGCCAGACTGTAATAGTGTGGATTGGTCTTTTTTAGATGGAGTGATGGGTAGAATGGAATTTTAGTAGCAGGTGCAGATCTTGGTTTAAAGGGTGCATAGATTCAGCTCATTTCGCAGTCATTGTTAATAGTTATCTGAAAGGTTTCTTTAGAACCAGTAGGGGGATTCACCAAGGATATCCTTCATCTCCATTCCTCCATGTGCTGATTGCTGAAATTCTTATCTGATGCTACAGTTGGCAGTTAATAGAGGATTCATTCATGGATTTGGAATTGAGCATTCAGATATTGAAATTTCACACATTCAATACGCTGAAGACACTATCTTATTTTTGAATGGAGATATGGAGGAGCTATTGTGTGCTAATGTCCTAAATTGATTTGAAATTTGTTCAAGTTTGAAGGTTAATTATCGCAGAGCGAGCTGATGGGAGTATATATCTCCCATTCAAGTGTGTTGGATCTTGAAATTGTCTTTAAAGACAATGTCTCCAGCTTCCCAACCTCATACTTGGGCCTCCCTTCGTGTGTTTGCAAACCTTTAGATGCGACATGCCACTCTTGTGGAAAGATTTGAGAACCGTCTGTTGAGATGAAAAAACACATATTTAACCTTGGGAGGTAGGCTCGATGCTTGATCTTCTCAAGTCTGTTCTTGCAGGCCTTACATTGTATCTCATGTCAGGTGCAGATCTTGGTTTAAAGGGTGCATAGATTCAGCTCATTTCGCAGTCATTGTTAATAGTTATCTGAAAGGTTTCTTTAGAACTAGTAGGGGGATTCACCAAGGATATCCTTCATCTCCATTCCTCCATGTGCTGATTGCTGAAATTCTTATCTGATGCTACAGTTGGCAGTTAATAGAGGATTCATTCATGGATTTGGAATTGAGCATTCAGATATTGAAATTTCACACATTCAATACGCTGAAGACACTATCTTATTTTTGAATGGAGATATGGAGGAGCTATTGTGTGCTAATGTCCTAAATTGATTTGAAATTTGTTCAAGTTTGAAGGTTAATTATCGCAGAGCGAGCTGATGGGAGTATATATCTCCCATTCAAGTGTGTTGGATCTTGAAATTGTCTTTAAAGACAATGTCTCTTCCCAACCTCATACTTGGGCCTCCCTTCGTGTTTGCAAACCTTTAGATGCGACATGCCACTCTTGTGGAAAGATTTGAGAACCGTCTGTTGAGATGAAAAAACACATATTTAACCTTGGGAGGTAGGCTCGATCTTCTCAAGTCTGTTCTTGCAGGCCTTACTTTGTATCTCATGTCAGTCTACAAATGCCCTAAGGCTGTCTGAGAAAGTTAGAAAGCATACAAAGAAATTTCTTATGGAATGACAAATTGGAAAAAAGATGATACGATTTGGTGTCTTGGGATCAGGTCTGCTAGCCACTACAGGAAGGAAGCTTATGGATTTGATCATTGGGAATTGTTAATCAGGCCCCGCTGGGTAAATCGTTGTGGAGGCTTGGTGAAGAAGAAACAGAGTGGAGTCAGATTATCATAGAAACATACAGGCTGCAACTCAATGGGTGGAACGTTCAGCTGTCTGGTGTTTGATGTGTATCATCAGAGTTTGAAGTATTGGTGGGGATATTCAGCTTGATGACATCTGGGTGGGTAACTGCTCTCTGAAGCAAAAATATCCTCATCTGTTCCATCTGGCAGTTAATGGTAATGCTACAGCTTTGGCATTTTAGTTTGTTTGGTATCATTTGCGAATTATGGAGGAAGAGAAGCAGGAGGATTTTCAAAGGTAAGAACAGCTCAGTGATGGAGTGTATTGCAAACATCAAATACAAAGTTGCTTCATGGATCTCTTCTATTCCGAGCTTTCAAGGTGTTTGCATAGCTGATGTGTTGTGTCTTTGGGCAGATGGTGGAACTGCCTTACCCATTCATCAGCAGGTTGTTGTGCAGTGGTCTCCTCTTCCGGCAAGCAAACTTAATTTAAATTTTGATCGAAACTCGATGGCTGAATAAAAAAAGCTGGTCTTGGGGGCCTTATTTGTGATGAAGAGGAGAGCGTTATTCTTTCTTATGCTGGGCCCCCTCTCAGAGTGTCATGCAAATGACTTCATGCTTTATGGTGTCGTGTGACAGCTTGACAAGGTAGTGGCTGGTGAGGATATTATTGAAGTGGCCCTTTTTGTTATCACCTAATGCTTCTGGGTCTTCTTATCAATGGCAGTTTCTAGACAGGATTGCAATGGTGAGGCGGTTTATTAAGAGAGAATTTTAGGGTGGTCCATGTACTAAGATTTGCAAATGAAAAGTGGATTCTCTAGCAAAGGAAGGGGTTGGGTTAGATCATTATGTCATTATAAGAAATACCTCCCCTACTTCCGCGTCTCTCGTGTTTTTATCAAAAAATACCATTTGTTGATAATACCGTTTAGTTATAGAGATTTTTCCCTCTTTTTTTTTGGCATTTTCGTTTTTACCACGATAATATCACAACAATATTGCAATAATAACATGATATGTGATGATATCTTCAGGGTTTTTTTTCTCATACGTATGACTCAAATCCCTCTTTCTTCAAATTTATTAATGGTTATTTCAATTTTGTGCCATTTTTATTTGTATATTTTTCAATATTTTAGTCAGTTTTAATTACTATAGCTTTTGTGAGACTTTCCCGATAATATCACGGTAAAAACTTGAAATTTGAAAATATCCCGATATTATCATTAGCCGATAATATCCCAAACTGGTTTTTGTGACAATGCATTTCGTTGTCCTAGTTGGGTTGTTTTTATTTCTGCTGTTAGTTTTGGTAATCTGTTTTTTTTCTCTGTTTGGGGTCTATTTCTTTCACCTCTCCAAAACCTATCAAAAACAACGTATGATCTTGCCCTTCTGTGCCCTTGGCTGAAAACTAAAAACTGATCCTCTATCAGGCCTCTGTTCACTTTGTTTTGGTTTGCCAGCATCTCTATTAATGTTCTTGTTAATTGATTCTTTTTCTTTCTTCATAATAAAAAAAACCCTCCATTTTAGAGAGAACTTGAAAAATAAATGGTTCTTCCATCTTCACATGAATCAATTTTTATATTCGACCAATTTGATGCTTTGCTTTTATTGAAGCTTTTAGATTGTTTGTGGCCGAGGACAACTGTTTCAACATTGTGCAGTGTGTACATTTGTTTGATCTTTTTGTACAAAGTATTAGGGTTTATTAAGATGTTGATTAGAATGCTTGCTTTGCTGTTTAACGTTGAAACTTGCAACTGAAGTCTATGTGTTGTTTTGTGGTTTTCTCATTGAAAGATGATACTATCATACTAGACTGTCTTAAAAAAGAAAAAAATCATACTAGAGAGTCATGGCAGAATCTGCATGGATGATAACTAAGTTACTGTAAGGATGTCCAAAAGGGGTCATTTAGTCAATGCTAATATCTTGTAGGGTTTAAAATGAAATTACAAGTTAAGAGGGGAATGAGTCAGCCTTTTTCTGACCGGAAAAGTGTTAGTAGTTTCTCTAGAAGTTGCTGAGGAGATCTACAAGTAAATCACTTAAAAGGTGGGTCAAATCCTTGTGTAACTTTAGGAGCTACATTCAGATCTAAGTTCCTTTAAAAAATATTTGTTGTTATTATTATCATATAACGTGTTCTTATCTCATCATCTAGGGCTGTCTTTTGTAAGTGCTGCTTCTGTTTTTTTTTCCTTATTTAGGCTGAAGTCTGTGTGCTGAAGAGCAAATCCCATATCATACAGCTTCTGTATGATATTCTGAACTAGCAAACATAACATCAGTGCTTGAAAAAAACAATTAACCTTGGATTATCTACATGTCCCTAGCATCTGTACATGAAAAAACAATGAACTCTATGCACATGAGAAAATGGGGTTGATGATGATAGATGACGACGATGATGATGGTGACATGCATGTACAGGAAATTCTTTTTTTTTTGAAGCCCTACTTCGAAGTTCTGATGGGATGGGATCTGGTGTGTACAGGAGATTCTTCTTTCAAAAAATAGGCTGGGTTATTACTTATTAGATGAGTCATTCAAATTCATTCGGAGGTAGTATGTACGTAGTTGTATCCGAAGTGAGGATTCAAGCAATGAACTGTTTGTGATGTACTATATATGGTGAATAGTGTCCTATTGTAACTACAGCTTCATTCTTTTATCTGTGTAGGTTATAATTGTTTTTTAATGTGTGTGAGAGAGACTTAAAACTGTTGCCCTTACGACCTATTGTTTTTGTGATTCAAGCGATGTTCTATTTATGGTGAATAATATCCTACTGTAACTAAAGCTTCATTCTTTTATCCGTGTAGGTTATGATCTTTTTTTTTTTTAATGTGAGAGAGAGACTTAAAATTGTTGCCTTTACTACCTGTTTGTTTTTGTTTGATTAAAAAACTTGATACCTGCTACAATATTTCAGCTGGAAGAAGGGGAAGACTTTTTGGATGTTCTCAATCCCTGCACTAGGCATGAAACTTTAGCAATTGGAGACTCAAACATGCGTAATCTGAAAAGGGGGGAGATACTGCAGCTGGAAAGAAAGGGATATTTCAGGTGTGATGTTCCATTTCTTCGATCTTCCAAGCCCATAGTTCTGTTTGCAATCCCAGATGGCAGACAGCAGACGCTATCAAAGTAAACTCCTCTCTTAAAAACCTTCTGATAGGTTTCTTATGATCTCATGTCTGAGGAACTTTTTTATGGTGAAATACCCATTGTCAGTTCAAACATTAGATGCTCCTTTTTTTAAAAAACAAAGTTGTACTTGAATCATTTAGTTATTTGGTTTTTCACCGAGTCATTTGGGAATGCAATTCAACTGAATGAGAAGAGATGTTGCCATTTTCCTTCTGGAAACGGAAGCCATAGTGTCATGTGCTTGGTCTAAAGAACTGCTAGTTCTCTAGCCATGGATGGATTTCAAGTGTGGGTTCTATTGGCATTCATTGAGTGAGAAATTCAAGCATTTCTGTTTCTGTAGAAGCAGAACTGAAACTGTGATTTCGTGAGAGCCCATAAAAGCAGAATTGCCGCAGAATAAAATTGTATCCAGATGGCTTCTGCTGGGGATAAGGTAACCCTTCTCTTGTTACAAGTTGGCTGCAATTTTGCCATTGGAGCCTGCGACAAGTATCACCGAAATTGGCTATTATAGCCAGATAACTTTCAACTAGCTTCGATTCCATTGTTATTAAACCTAGAGAAACTGTGTCCATCATCTGTTTTAGCGATCCTTTAAAATCTCAAATTTACTCAAAACTGGATTTTTTTTTCTTTCCATGCCTGGCTCTTCATTTGACCCCCCATTGGGCCATTTCCCATTTTTTTGTTTGGTTTTGTATTCTGTTCGATCTATTTGCATGGTATTTACTGAATGGCAGATCACTTGATGAGCTTTTGGCAAGATCACCAATTTATGATGGTGCCTACCAGATGAATTAGTCCGGATGACTGTCATGCTGTTTGTTTATATGGCCAAACCAAATTTATATTATGATGTTTATTTTCTAATAATTCTAAAAATTGAAATTTGATTGTAGTCTAATGGATATCTATGGATAGTTTGATAAATGTACAATAAGTTTGGGGGTTCAATGGCCTATAAGCTTTAGATAAAATTGTTGCTTGGAATCTGAAATTTTAGTTTGATGTTTTTCAAAATTTCAGGGACTATCTGAATTATTGTATTTCACGTCATTGCTCCCCTAACCATACTGTTCTAGCTAAAAATATCGGTCATTGAATCACAACTCACAAGAAAATGGCAGGTTCCATCCATTGATTAGTAAACAAATGGGCAGATGTTGGCTTATTCATTGTGTGGATGGTCAAGTAAAGAATGTTCTATTGGTTTTTAAATGCACACCTTGCATAACATATATTCATGATTACATCATATATTTGGAGGAAATTATAGTACTCAATGAGAATACTCTTCATCATCACCTTTATGTCATCTATGAGAGTCATAAATGAATTTCATAAATATTTTTACAGACCAATTGGGTATAAACCCACAACTGAGTGAGTTCTTAATCTGAAATGGTCTATGAACCAAACAAAAGATCCACTTGGCCGGTACATGTAAGTATAACCTGATCTAGCCCATTACATAATCATTATGGTATAGGAAATGATCAACCCAACTCGGACTGTAGGTAAGAACGGAAACTTGCCAGAAAACTAAAAGGCCTAAACAATCCAGCCTGCAACTAATAGGTATTATCCCATGTATTTTTTCGCTCAACACTAGAAAATCCCACTATAAATCACTGGTTTTTATTTTGACTTGTCTATTTTCTAGCCTTAAACTAATAGCTAAAAACTCAACATAGCGCTCTCTTCTTTAAAGAAAAATTCTAAATCAGATTTAAGGGATAATGAAACATGAGACTCCAATTAGCAAGAACAGACATTCACAAGAAAGGAAATACATGGAAAAAGAAGAGAGTTAATTTCTGTATACTTTCAAGTCAATGAGTTCAGGTCACAAAGAAACAGCCAAAGAATGATCTATAATCAGCATTCATGCTCCATTTGAGTTTTACAACTAGACCCACCTCAGCAACCCAATCTTCATGAGTATTGGTTACTACCAAGATCCCATATCATGGATCCCTGCTTCATCCATCTGAAACCTGGAATCTCCAATCATAACAAAGCTGGAAATCAAAATGATAGGTGCAACAGGCTCTATTGCCAATCATAATATTGTGACCTTAAGATTATCTACTGAACCTCTCAAGCCGCCGCCGTCGCAATTCTTCTAAGGAGATGTTATGGGAATGGTTTGAACGTCGGAAATGGACAGATGGTCCATCACCTTCCCTCTCTGTGCCACACATCTCACATGTGTTCAATAACCCGGAATTATCAAAAGTGCAAGCTGGGCATCTCCATATACCAGATAGACTTCTCCCTGTTGAAGGGTGATTTTGTCCAACAGTGCCCCTACCAGATATACGTCTCCTACGAAACTGAAATAAGTTACGGACAAACTTCAAAGGCCAGCTTAGCAAACCAGTCAAGTTTCTTATTATAGCAGTCATAGGGTTGGGACCCGAATAAGAACGCCTCAAACGCAGGTAAAGGATACCAGCAAGTATCCCACCAAGGTGGCCAAGGAATGACACACCTGGCACAAATAACTGAATAAGGATCAGTTCAGCCCACGCAGCATATTCCGAGGGGAATACCAACCCATGCACATAAGTGTAGTCATTTGATTGAGAATTAAGAACCACCTTCATTGCAAAGAGGACCCCGGAAAATCCAACAGCATACTCGTAGTAATAGGCTCTTTCATAGTCAAAGAATAGGAGGAGAGCTTTTGCCAGTAGTAGCGTGATACCTTGGGACATGGCAAGTAATTCTGCTACCATGGTCGCAAACTCAATGCTCCCCATTGAAATTTCCAACTGGATCCCCTTCCACAGAAGCGACATCATGTTGTACACAAGGTGGGGTTCCCCCATGTGATAGAAGGCTGATAGGAAAAAGCGCTTGAGATCTCTGTTCTGATCAAGTGAAAGACAACAAATAATTATAGCGTGAGTTATAGATGATGATAGGAAACTTAATTGAAAAATCAAAGGAGATAAGCATCACAGACGAAGCAATCTACAGAATGGTTTAAAGTGAAAAGTTGGTTGAAGAGTTCTTTAAAGGACATACACTGTGCGGAATAGAGATTATTTTTCTCAAAAAAAGAAAAGAAAAAAAAGACCTATTTTTATCGAGGACAACTAGCAAAAATAAAGACCATTTGCCCGTCCAAATTTTGGGCCAATGAGACCCTTATTATCAAAGTATCAAGCCACATTGTCCATCTTTAAGCATCTTGATGTCATAACAAAGTAAGGTACTTGAAATCATTGTAAAGAACAAACATTTTCCATAAGTAACAAAATTCTATTCAATGCAAATCCTGTCCTAGAAAATGTACATGCACTTCCTCGAGGAAAAAAGTTTAAGAGATACCACTAGCTTGTAATTCCCACTTTGACAAATGAGTTAACGTTCATTAAAGAATAATATCCAATCAAACTTAGGATACAACGGAAAATAAGACTGAATCTCATTAAGCACGGCTCGAATGATATCCATGTTTTGGTCCACGAGAAAAAAAATAATCTTGAAGAGGTTCTAAGTTTCTAGTCCTTAGTTTTTGCCCTACCTGATGCATATAAATAAAGCCCACCCTCCTCTTTCACTTTACTTTTTCTTCTTCTTTTTGAGAGGTCACGCTCCTATTTCACATATCTCCTTGCTCTTAAAGCTGGCCTTCTACAGGTTTTATTTCACATTTTCCTCTGTAAAGGAAATCATTTCCTGGGGGAGGAATTTTTCGCATATTTAGTGCATCCAACACTGCATTCCATGGGATCCAACCAACTTTTGCTAGTAAGATCTCCAATTCTCATAAACCAAGTTGAGTGGCAAGGAGTGAGTGGCCAAAAAAAAAACCCTAAACCTCTAACCTCTCTCCGCCCTTGTCCTCTAAGAAGTTTCCCCCTCTCCCTCTGCTAGTTGCAACATCACCAGCAAAGGAAGAACCACATGTCCTTTCTCTCAATCGTCTTTTTTTCTCCAACTGGGCCATGGGTGAGGGCGGTGGGGAAGAACCACATGCCCTTGTCCTGCATCACGCTGCCCCTGAGCTTCCTCGTTGCTCCAATCTGTTGCTTTGCAGATCTTCTCACTGCAGTCTTGACGCTCCTGTATCCATCTCTCTAGCGACGTTCGCCCCTCCTCAGCTGCTGCAGACCGAATCTCCTTTGGCCTTCCTGTCACCCCCCTGTGGACGAGATCAGATCTTCATGGAGCACCTTCGCCATGCCTCTGCCATGCCCGATCAACGTTGTTGTCCTTTGCTTTCCTGCATCCCTCTCTGTTGTTGTTCCCAAATCTCAGGCTCTGTTTCATCTCCAAGAGCCTCCTCTGATCTCTCCATGTCCTCTTTCTTCTCCAGTCGAGGCACCCTCTTGCAGATATAGCCCGTGGCTCCTGTGTCGATCGTCCCTGCGGCCTCTCCAGATCCTTCTGCTCCCTGTCTCTTCCGTCACCAGCCAGCCTACCTACTACCGTCATCTGTCATTGGCATTCATGGGACTAGTGCGTGTTTCGGTCTTTGTGTAGATCCTCAACAGTTATAGTGTCCTTCCTGCTCCCTCCACGGGACCGAGCGTGGAACATGCACTCCAAGAGTCTTGTCCCCTCTCCTGGGCCCAGCCTCTAACCCTGCTCATGTTGGGCTCCTTCCTGACCCATCTTATGTTTGACCAAATCCATCAGATGCCAGCTTCCTTTTTTTTGTTTTTTGTTTTTTTTCCCCCTTCATATGAGGCATGTCCAGTGTTATGGATTGTAGGGCTCTCCTGTTGTTGGGCTTTCCTGTTGCTTTCTTTCTTGTACTTATTCTTGCACCTCTGGTATATACAGTAAACCCTCTATAATGTAATATGGTTGGGACCGTAGTACATATATTACATTATTTAGGTTATTAAATTAGAGGTCTAGCAATATTCCTTTCTAAAAATCTCCTAAAAACTCGCTCATTATTAAAAAGTCCTTTCGACTTCTATTTGTGGAAACAAATCACTCCTTTCGGCTTCTCTTTCTGGAAGAAATCATCCTACAGTAGACTCTTGCAGAAGTGGGTGGACCATCCAGCCCAAAGGTTCTTCAGACGGACAGATTTTATTGTCACTGTGCAACCCAGACAGTAAGTAGTTTGCATATATCTATTCTTCAGCAGAGAACAAAATGTTTAGCTCATTTATCTTCTTTATATATTATATTATATTTATAAAACAATAAATAATCTCCACCTACCCACATCCCCACTCCTCTCTTTTCATCCCAAATCTTCTTGAGACTTCCACAGCTTATCAGTTTGTGAGGTCCTTAGTAACTTTTGCAGTAATTTTGTATTCTGAATATATGGAATATTACTTTGCAAAATGGTTGGGGCAGTACATTTTTTATTCTGAATATATTGAGTACTGAGTTAGAAAGATTTATTACATTTTGCATGGACCCGAGGTCGGACCAGCTGCCGATATTATTTTAGACAGGTTATAACTTTATAGAGTATTACATTATAGAGAGTTTACTGTATATTTGTATTTACATATATCTATATATGTATGTATGTATATATACGGTATTTTCTTATTACCAAGTTACAATCAAGTTTGTCACGAAAATGATCCTAGATGTATGGATGTGCATCTACATGGGAGCATCAATGGCTCATAGTGATATTCCATACACTGAGTTGAAGAAAAATGATACCATGCCATTTGAAGGGAAGTCCCTAGTTAAACACCTCCATTGATGTGCATAGGGCCTATCTTCTATGAATTGAAAAGCTCAATCACCATGCACCACAACCTCCTTTGATTTAGCCTGGTACCACCCCCTACACTTATTTATTACTTATATTTAAAACATCCTACCACTAGATTACCATGTGTTAATAACATGATAGCTCTATTTGGTTTCAGAGATGTAATTATTCACATGATAATATCTCATTAATCTATCAGTGGGTCAGACTTCATCAAAATCAAGATTTGGGCGTGTTCAAATCATGGAGGATTTATGGTGGAACAATAAGAAACTTGCATTCATGAAAAGTGGGACTGATATTGCTTAATGCAACCATCTGAAAGGAAACACTCCATTCGCAAAGAAGTATAGGATCACATGTCTATGATAGAAATGAGAAATGCCCAGACAAGAATTACTGAATAGAGATACAGGGCAGAATAATGGGATAAAAGAAGCAGATATAGAAATTGAAAGAAAAACAACGGACGATCAGAAATAGTAGGGGAAGCCAAGTATTTGGGTATGGAGATCCCACATTGAGCATATTCTTTTCAAACCAATCATTTGGAGATTAAAAAAAGGGTGTTTGAGATATTCTTGTAAGGTGCAGACGTGCAGCGGTTCTCTACTCACTGGCTTTGAGAGCCCCTAGGAATAAGCATATGATCAGGTTTAGAGAACTTATTTTTTTGGTCTGACAAGGTTTTCTTCTATCAAATGATATTCAATTACAAAGTACATTAGGCCACAGGATGATGAAATGGAATATCTAAAGTCTTATTGTGGACATTGCGTAGAAACCATATACAATGTTCTATAAAAGAAGCAATCACGATCCATAAATTATTCAAGAAGACACTAGTCGCAATATAATAACAACATAAGAATCCATATAAGATTGCAAATTCTTTTCTTTTTTTTTTTGCAAATGCACAACATCTCAGTAAATCTTAACCAAAAAAATAAGACATCAAGATGGATTCCAACCTCATATCTTATTATGTTTTTTATGAAAAATCATTAAAACAGAGAACTATACCACAAAATCCATTTTCATGGAATTGAACTCTCAAGACTTTCTAACAGAGACTCAACACAGAAAATACCCCTTAAGAGGGTACAGGGCACTGCATTGAATATAGGGATTTGATAGGGACTACATGAAAAGGAAGTGGGTGAAATTTCATCCTAAAATGATTATCCTGGCCTTGCACTATTGGCCTTCAAATTTTGAAGAACATAAACAACCGAGTCATGAGATTAAAATTCTTGATAGGATGAGTCACTCTCAATCCATGTGCACGAGCGAAGTACATTTTAAGGAACTCTATATATAAGGCTAGCACTCCATATGAACTCATCCATTTTCAACACACTCTGTGCTACTCTAATATGAATGAGACAACTATTTTAGGACAATTCCAAAATTTATATAAGACACTAAATTGGGACAGGGGAGTATTACAATTTCTCATTTATGATAAAAAGCTAAAGAGAATGAAAAAAAGGAAACGAAAACCAACATACACAGAAACCTAACCATTAAATCAAATGCAAACTCCCAAAAACCCCAAAATTATATACTACCAAGCATAAGCATTTATTTGTAGAAAGGGAACGCCTAAATCCTATTTCTCAGCAATTAATTGGACTCATTCTCTCTCTCCCATCAAAGATGAAAATAAAAAGAGGAGAAATGGGTCTGATGATAATTACTCATAAAATATCGAAGAGAAGATAAAATAAGCCACCAACCTGAAACTGAGGGGGGAGTCTATAAAATTTATAATAAAAAAAATACCTTGACGATGAGATGGGGATTGAAACAGACTTCATTGAGGCTTGGAAGGATTTGATTGAGAAAAGAAGGCCTCAAGTAGATGAGTGTGTTGGCGAGGAGAAGCCCTGCTGTTACGGGAGGCTTTCTTTCCAGCCTGCTATACTCGCTCAACACCTGAAACCCAAGAAGGGGTAGCATCCCTCTCGTTATTCCTCTCCCTCTCTCCATCTCTCTCTCTCTCTCTCTCTCTCTCTCTCTCTCTCTCTCTCAAAGGGTTTTCCTCTCTTTCTTCGTCTTCCTCTCTTTCTCAACGAAGAAGCAGTTCCTGAATTGGAGATTTCCCGTCTCCCGCCCTTTGTGCATTTTCGATTATTCGATTGCAACACCCTTCCGTTCTAAAATGACCAACATACCCTCTCTAATTTAAAATAATAAAAATTATTATTGAATCTGTAGAACAATCGATCAATACTCATACTGTGAATTCAAGTCTTATAAATCTAAATACGAAAGTTTTTCTCAAATTAATAAGATAAATAATTGGACAATAACGATACTATAGATAAAGATAATCAATATTTTTTATTAAATTTCTCTACCAGCAAACAATTTTAATTTAAAAAATGTTGGTTGGTTCAATCCGTAGATGCATGACTTTGTAATTCATATAGTATTGCCATCAGATTCTTTATATGAAATTAATATTTCATATTCACCCTAATTCTATCACAATTATTTTCATATTTTGTACCATATTTTATTAATGATTAATTGACAATTTATAACTTATCTTCTTAACAATATTAGATAAAAAAATAGAAATAAATTTTACATCAATAATTAAATATGGTAGTTAAAGGTTGGTCAATCCATTTAAATGAAATAAATAGTTAGGGAGGTTGTTCACAAATATGTCAAGCTCACAAATGATTTGAGTGGTAAGTTGCAAGATAGATCAAATTTAAAATTTTAATAAAGAAATGGTGGACATTATTAAGTTTTTATTTTATATAATTTAATTGATGAAAATTAAAATTCTCAAGATAAATGATAGAGACAAAAAGCCAAAATTCATCAATATCGGATCTCCATGCCTCGCAAAAGGATAAAATGTCACATGGGTGTGGCTCAATTAGTTGCCTCCTACTTTAGGAAGTGAGAGGTTGCGAGTTCGAGCTCTTATGACCTAACTTTAGTGTCCCTTAGAGGTAGTGCACTCAAAGTGGGAGGTTGCGAGTTCGAGCTCTTATGACCTAACTTTAGTGTCCCTTAGAGATAGTGCGCTCATACGTAGGAGTTTTAATATAACTGTGTCTGAGTTTCTTATACGTTAATATAAAAATAAAATAAAATTAATGAACATATGATAATTTCCATCACTAATTAAAGAAAGTAGCCATTCGATTAATTTTCTTAGAGAGGCAAGCATTTCAGTAATTTGATCTCTTCTCTGTGTGTCTTCCTTCGTCCCCAAGAAAAGCCGAGGAGAATCTAGAAACGTCCGAATGTTATCGACGCTCGGGTGGATGCCTCGCGAGGACGCACCAAAGTACGACTTTTTTTTTGCAGGACGACTGCACGACTTCTTTAATTCATAAAAAATAGAAGGACCAATTTACTCATTAATTAATTCACTTGGAAGTAAATAGTGACTCCACGTGACTAGTGGTAGTATAAATCATGAACGCCCATCTCAAGAAGGGCAAAATTTGTTAGGAGGAGATGGAGTGAAATTCTCATTTTATTCATACCGGTATACTATTCTATCAAGTGCCGGTATACCGATATGCAGAACATATATATGTTAAGAGGCGTGTTATCGGTACAGTGGTATTTGATTAACGATATACCAGTAGTGATAAAATGAAAATTTCACTCCACCCTATATCTCCTAACAAATTTTGTCCGTCTTAAGATTACTGAACATAAATCATTACACCAGGGTGCAATTTTGATTACATTTAATTTGAATCCGATCTATCTGACTTAAAATAGGCTAGCCACTCTATTAAAAATATGATTTTAGTGTAGACTAAAAATACTTTGATTCAATTTTAATTTGGATCAGATTAGACCTTGATCGGTCCAAATTATCTAAATTATATACATAAATACACATGTCATTTTTTATATTATTATTTCTTTTTACTGTTAATTCTTTATAATCATTATGTTTTAGTGGCATACTAATATAATATATTAGACCTAATTATCTACTTAATAATACAAATGACTCATGATCATAATTTAACCTGAATAGAGTTGGTTGGTCTAAATTAAATATAAAGGGACTAACATTTAGCTCTTAACCCAACTCATTCACTCAGATTGCACTCCTAATTATTTAATTAACTTACTCTGAAATCTAATCTACAATTGTTATTTTAAATTCGTGTTCTACTTTAGAAATGATAAATTACATATTGTCTAATGACATGTTAATTACATAATTCATAATTGGAGTTAATCCAGATTTTGTTGTAACAATTTAACCTAAGCTTGTGGTGTGTAATCGAACTATTGTTAAAATTAATTTTTAGTTCGACTTTGAATAATTTATTTTTCTGTTTTTTTTTTGACATTTTCATAATTTTTAAAACTCGATTCTGATGAAAGTTCAAATGATCGTTGATTTAGACCCAACCCACTAACATGGGCTAACACAGTTGTATTCACATGTGTGGGACATAAAAAGAGGTAAAAATAAAATTTTAGAATTCTTATAATAGTAGCTAACTAGCTACTGCCTATTTCATATCTAACAAGTAACAACCATCCAAAATTAATATTAAAGTTTGAATTAAAATTCATATTAACTTGTTGAGTAATTTGTGTATCATGAAAGAATATATTATATTTTTAAAAAATCTTATTCATCATAGTATTTGTCACATATAAAAATATTGAAAATATATAGAAACTTAAAATAATTTAGAATTATATATTTTAATATTTCATTATTTTTTATATTTTACATTATTGCTAAGACACAAGAATTGAGTCAATTAGATTGAAGTAGATTCACCCAATGAAATGGACTGAGGCCCATTAGGCATCTTGTCAGGGTTACGTCTCACGTTAAGTGAGCTCCATAACAGGTGTAAAACATTGTAAAGGGACCTCCATCATTTGATTTAGATCCATCGAGTCAAAACTAAAAAGTAGGATGATTTGAATTCTAATTATAAAAACAATTACTTTTAGTTTTAAATTTTAGTTATAAGATATTCTATAATTTTGACTTATATATAATAAGACTTTCGGTTCATCTGATGTCACATGTAAAAGATACAAACTTATAATTTAGAAGTTACAGCTAAATATAGATTACTCTATTTGAAATTGGATATAGTTTTGATTGATATATCGGCTGAGAAATTTCTCTCAAATTTCTTTTTTTGAATTAAAATCACTTATATCGATGATATATATCGATTATCATCCGATATTTATTTCCCTGAATTTCTATCTAAAAACTAACAATTTCACTCTAAGTTAAGTTTGAAGGTTAGGATCCTCTAATGCATTTATCATTGCCTTCTTGAATGTGGAAAATTTGAAAGGCGTATTTGGCCATTTCCACCGTAGAAAATCCGTTTAATTTTTTTTAAATAACTAAAATATTTCTAATTCTGCAGATATGTAGTGAAATTTAATATTTTCAAATGCAAATGTACCGGAGAACTGCCCTATCTAACATTTAAATAGTTTTAAAGGCATTCATTTAATATAATTAATGAGCTGTACAACTGAGATATTATGAAAAGTAAGCGTAAGAATTATAAGTATTGAATACACCTACACTAAATCTGGTGAGAATTACTTAAGAATACAACCATTTTATCTCCCTCATTCATATTCAATATTCATTGTTAGGTTCAACAAATCAACAACTATAGTCTTAATGTGCACAACTGCACACATAGATGACTTTCAACAACAATTTTCTTTTTCACACATAAATTAACGAAATGTGTATTTGAACTAGACATTTAACGATTAAGAGATTTCTCTTATGAAAGAAAGTTTTAATTTCGATTCACGTTTAAATCTCTTTAGACCACTTTTGATGGAATTATTTTTCATCTACTTAACCGGTTTATATTAATTGAGATGTTTACATGTGCTCGTAAGATTAATACCACATTCAATAGATGGTAGGTTCTATATTAAAAAAAAAAAAAAAACTTATTTGGTTGCCTTCTGTCGATAGACGTTTCTGATCTTATTCTTATTGGTGGTGGCCATGGAGTGTGGATCCACCTCCTCCTTTCTCCACCACCGGTGTCATCGGCCCCCTCCCATCAGCAAACACTTCTAAAAGGGAGCTTAACGTTCATTACAAGAAATGAAGGATTACATCACTCTTTACTCCGTTATTACTCCCACAGTTGCTCTGTTCTGACACGTGTCATCTGCCACTTTTGTACGGTGGATTCCCGACAATAGCCGGGCCATCGTGGTGTTAGTGAAATAAGTTGATAAAGTAGGGTTTACCTTAGCTAATCATATTGATCAAGTTATTAAGCATTTAAACCCTTTCTATTTCAATTGCTATAGCCATCTTTGTTTGCTGCAAATTAAAGCAAAAGAAGTGGGAGCAGAGACAAGGACAGTCCATTCTAGTACTGGTTCCTTCATTTTTCAACTAACCCACTTTGCATTGAACAGAGATTTTCCATCTTCTATTCGTGAATTACTCAATTAAAGATTTCAAACTTCAAACAATATTCCTTCTTTTCACTCAATCATGATGGATTTATCATGCATCCAACATTCCATGCATCAAGTATTCATTGAATTATGATTTATTTTAACATTTTAAATTCTTATAAAATGAAAATTTTCAGTGACTGTGACACACTCTTTATCCTAAATATTTCTAATTAACTGATCACCATAATTTAAAATGAATCACAAATAGGAGTGCTCATTCAATATTTCATGTCACAATGAACTAAATATAAAATATAAAATAGACATTAAATAAATGCCCATCGGTTGCTTACTTGCATGTCTCCTACCTTACGACTTCATTATTTTGTTTGGAAATCACAGCAATATTAATAATCTAAATATCAAATAATGGGTTTAGATATGATTCAACAATAACGTGTGGTGCCTCACATACACGTAAATTATTATTTTTATATATCCTGAAGGTAATCAGCAAAGCAAGAAACACAAATATCCGATCACCGGAATCTGTCACTCCGGCCGATGAATGAGCAGTGAGCTCCTTCTTATCCTTTCTTTGGTGCTAAATTCTTTTTGATCTTGCCCACATCGTTGGTCCCGATTTGGAATGCCTTTGCAAGCACGTCGTCGGGAACGGACGGCGTGGCTGTGAACAGTGCTTCCGCAATTGGCTGGGTCCCCGGCAGTTGGCTGTTGAACGCTGCGATCACCGACGCGGGGCCTTTGCCAATGCTCTTTTGGAAGTGCACCAGACCCTTGGGGAAGACGAAGATCTCTCCCTTTTTGATGGTCTTTGAGATGAGGGTGTTGGAGGTGGTGATGAAGCCGACGTCCAACTTGCCGTTGAGGACGAAGACGATCTCAGTCGCACGAGGGTGGGTGTGGGGCGGGTTAAGGCCGTCCGGAGCGTAGTCGATCCGGGCCATAGACACGCCTAGCGTGTTGAGGCCTGGGATCTTTTCTACATTTGCCGCTCTCACAAGGGACCCCCATGGTGGTGGTGTTGGTGGCACCCGGTTTCTTCAACCCATCGAAGAAGAAATCTGTGGCATTCACCTTCGAAGCATTTTTGCAGGCGAACCCATTGATCTTAACACCTAATATATATGATACAGGAAGAAAGAGGCCAAAAAAGTAGGGAAACAGAGGTTTGTAACATTGCATTTGAAGAGTAATTTAGTAAATTGAATTACAAGTTGTAATTAAACATTTTGTACGTACAAGAAAATTAATTACCTCCAGTCAAATCGGCGACGCAGATGTCTTGAAGTAAGTCGGGATCTGACACAGAGCCGGAGACAATCGACAGAAGCAAAAGGGAGAGAAGGGTTAGACTTAGAGCCATGGATTGTAATTCCTAGAAACGCAGTTGGTATGGCTGCATGGGCTGGGAAATGGTAGGAGGGACGGGTGGTATTTATAAGATACGAGTGGCGATGGATGTGGACAGTAGAACTAATGAGTAAAGCAGAAAGAAGTGAGTGAGGGCCTTGGATACAAAGAAACGAAAACAAATTGACTGTTGACCTGTTTGGTGTAATTTTCCTTTTACACTAGCCAACCGTGGGCCCATATGATTAGGGTAATTGCACAAGGCCCCCAAGTTCTTAATTACTGAGTTTTTCTCCCTTAAATTTGAAAATCTCTTCTCATTAGATTTTTGTTTGCGCCAATAAATAAATAATTTAGATGGAAGTGGACAGTATAACTAATGGGTAAAGCAGAAAGAAGTGAGAGGGTGAACGGGTTAACTTTCCATCTCGTGTCAAGTTCGAACTCCCATGGCTTAATCTGATGTACCTTTAGGACAGTGGGTATTACTTGTGGGAGTTTTACGTTAGATTTTCCACACGTAAATAAAAAAAAATACAGAAATAATTCTTGCACGAATGAACTTAATTTTTTTTTCTCAAAAACAAGAGAGTAATGTATAAAAATTGTACATGGTCTCCTCGTATTTAATTATAAAAAGTAAGTGAAAATAAAAGGAAAAAAACTAAATAAATCGCCCTTCAATATAGTGAAATGATTAGCTTCTTGGATCTTTACTTGAATAATTTATAGTGACGCCAATCATCAGGTGTCATATAAACCAGTGTTTTAATACTGGACAATTTACCGTGAAAAATTTACTTTGTTGTTGTTCACATGAGAAGTAATGATTGGTGTTACTATAAATTCAAACACGTCTCACATTTGTTTGTGAATCATTTTGACAATTGTAAATGAATTGTGGGACTGGTGAGAGGTCCTAATTGGCAATTAACCAAATTCATTAGGTAGTTCGTAAGTTTACGTAACTAGGAGACTTTTTTTTTTTTTTTTTTGTGTTTTTAATAAAAAGTAAATAGATGTTATTTTCTTGTCTGGTGAAATAAAAGTTTATTAAACATATCCTCTTCCAAAAATAAAAATGAAAATGAAATGAGCATGTTTTGATTAGCTTAGGGCTTAGGTGGATGTTGGATGAATGGTTACCAAGTCCAGGTAGAAAACTTCACCTCACCTACTACACTGGGTGGGGCTCTCTTCACCTTAAATCTTTCTTTGAATCGAGTCCATGTCAGTAGCAAAATCGTTTCTAATTTCTAAGATGGATACGTTTATTAAAAACAAGGTGTAAAATTTTCCTAGAATTGACACCTATGGTTTAATTTAATTTAATTAGCATGCTGCTTTTATAGACAGGTAATTTATTTAGTATCCACACTATTGTTGTTACATTAAGCACCTGATTACGATACTAAAAGCTTCATAGAAAGAAGAAAATGTTGTATGTTATTCTATTTCAGGTTAGATTGGTTCAACTCAATCTCTATACTTCAAGTTTCATGACTACACCCCACCAAACACATAAAACATGAGTGGACATTTAGACACGTGATTTTTCTTTCGGTAGAAACAAGTTTTCAAATTTTTACTAGAAATTACTATTTTACCCTTCCGCTTATACTGTCGAGACATGAGTTAAGAACATTTTTTCTTCGTTTGCACCATTATTCATGTGTAATTCCATTCGTCCGGACGGTCTGTGTTGCATATTGCTACAGTAATACATAGTGCATTAGTTAAAAAAAAAACTATATAATTCCTATAGTTTTGATTTTTGAATAATAAATTCTCCTTTAAAACTTTAAAGTTATTTTTTAAACACTTTGTATTTTCAAAATTTCTCAAATTAAATATCCAGAATAATTACGATAATCTGATAAAAATACTTTAAGACTTTAAGGTCTTTTAACACTCACAAATTCTTAAAATACAGTGTTTTACACAAATAAGGGTATCTGTGGGCTGTGCCAAAAACACACTTCCGGAAGTCCAAATGACAAACCAAAAAGCCGTTGAACTCCAAATTCAAAATTGAACAAATATGTGAAATTTGAAAACTTAGATCTTTCAAATGATTGTTTACCGACAATAAGTGACATTTTCCCATCTCAAATCCCGTCCCTTCTTCAAAACAAAAAAAATCTAGTTAAACAATCATTTGAAATATCTAAGTTTTCAAATTTCACATATTTGTTTAGTTTTGAATTTGGAGTTGACTTCCGAAAGTGTGTTTTCGACACAGCCCAGGGATACCCTTATTTGTAAATCACTGTGTTTTAAGCGTTTGAGAGTGTCAAAAGACCTTCAAGTCTTAAAGTATTTTTATCAGGTTTTCGTAATTAGTCTGGATATTCAATTTAAGAAATTTTGGAAATACGTAGTGGTTAAAAAATAACTTTAAAGTTTTAAAGGAGATTTTATTATTAAAAAATATAGGAATTAAATATATTTTTTTAAACTAATTCACTATGCATTACTTAGCACATCTGCAAGATAGACTGTTCGGACAAATGGAATATATACGCATGAATAATGGTCCGAACGATCCGATGGTCTGAATAAAAAGAAATGTTCTTAACTCACGTCCAGATAGTGCGGAAGTGGAAGGCAAAATATAATTTCTAGTAAAAATTTGAAAAATTGTGTCTGCTGAAAGAAAAATCCCATGTCTAAATGGCCACCCTAAAAAATTAGGGATAAAATTCAACACGTGACCCTTTCTATCTTTTTATTCTTCGTAATCTTCATTTGTGTTTATTATGTCTTTTTTTATTTTTTTAATAAGCTAAATTAAATGGTATAACAGATGAGAATCAATGTCGTGTCAATGAAATGTTTGGATGGTTTAGACATGTTCTTTGCTCTCCAATTGTATTGGGTGGGCCAGTGGGGGGTTACACTTCGGTGGGAATAAAAGAAAGAGTGAGTTTGTGGTCTGAACGCATGTACTCTAATGTACTCCAATGTGTGATTTTGAAAGGTATCTTTAGAAGATTCTGTCTATTAAATTTAAAAAGTTCAAAGATCAATAATCAAATGAGGTCAGTTTTGAATAAATTTTTACTTTAATAAAAAGAATAAGTCAAAATAATTCTATGTATACGATTTACAGAGATAGATGCGTGTGAGAAAAAGAAAGTGTGTGTCATGAGAAATGAGGACTAAGGGTGACAGGTGAAAAGTGAGTGTTGAGAATCTATAGAATTCTTTCTTTTCTCTTTATATGAGAATAGTAAAATTCGTCGTAGGCTCAGTTTTCTTTTTTATTCAAGTTTCTCCTTTGTTTTCTAAAAAGTAATTTTTAAAATAGAAATGTCAAAAATATAAGGAAAGAAATGCAATTAAGCTGCTAAGTTCCAAATTGAATACATGGAAACAAATAAAAGACAGAATGTGTTTTTTCATGCACATTTAAAAAAAGGACAGCGATCTTCCTATGGATATTTTGTGTAATCCGAAATGGGTATTACTATATTATCTATTTTGCCATTCGAATCGGTCGTCGAACCCTTTGCTATAAGTAATTTGAAGGTTTCGGCGAGCCAATTCGAAAGGCAAAATGAACAATACAGTAAAATCTGTGTCGGATTACACAAAATGCTCATAGGTGGATTCCTACCCTTAAAAAAAAAAAAAGGGTAGATAGAGGGATGCAAATGAGCCTTTTCGACATTATACAGTTGTTATTTTGGTTGAGCCGTTCTTTTTTCCTGATGTGGCCATGTCACAAACATATGGTGGCAAATTGAAGATGAATTCCACCAAGAAAAAGAGCCCAGAAGTGATTACAATATTGTAATTGAACTCGCATAGTAGGAGATTTTAGTGGTGCAAAAATGGGCCCAAAATAGTACAAATTACTGGCTCATGGGCTTGGGTATTCGGTCAGGCCTTCAAATTCATTAAAAGAGACCCAATTCAGCTCAAGGAATTGGTCCATTTGCTGACCAAAAGGAAGACTTATGTGATTACAATTTTTCTTCATATAGAAGATTCCTATCCCTATTTCGGTGGATCTGAGGAAACAAGAAATAGTAACAAATGGCTCTCTTTTATCAGTATTTAGGTATGCATATAAGCAAAGAATTATCGTGTAATTTTTATTTTATTTTTAGATAAGACATGTCACTCAGGGATTTAGTAGAAAGTGTGTTTTGAATTTGCAGGTAAAATTTGAGATATCAATCAATATTGGATTTTCATAAATTGGATTCATTGAAAAGCTTATTCAATTAACTTTTCAAAAATCCAAATTTGTGCAATTCCGATATATGTAGACGAAATTATGACAATTTTGCAAACAAATGATAAAGAGTGACACGAAAGATACTAGATCCAATTTTTTTGTTAATTGATCTATGACGCCCCAAGCCCTCACCCACCACCTGGGCGTGGGAAAGAGCCCCACATCGCCTAGGATGGAGATGTGGAGAGCAATTATTAGGGAGGAGCCCCTCTCTCCAAGCATGAGGCCTTTTGGGCCTTGAGCAATTATTAGAGAGGAGCCCCTCTCTCCAAGCATGAGGCCTTTTGGGCTTGGTAAAGTGGGCGGGGCCCAAAGCAAAACTTTGATGGTTGGCTCAGCCAGCAGAGTAATGGGTTGAACCGAAGGCCGAAGAGGACAATATCATGCTTGGAGAGTCGGGTAACGGTTGTTACAAGATCCAAAATTTCTCACCTAGGACCTCATAAATTGAAGCATTGCTCGTCCATTCATGTATGCAACCAGTTGAATTGAATTCTAGTGAAAGCAAGAGTGTTTTTGGGTCTCGCCTAGTATGGTGAGTCAATTTATTTTCTTTTCAATTAAATTTTAAATGCATGCTGTGTTAATTTTATTTGAAGTATTCAATTGATTGCATCCACATTGCATGATTAAAATTGGATTTCGTGATTCAATTTTAGTTAAATTGAATTCACATGGTGTCAATTTTTTCTTGAGTGTTTTGACCTTATTCGTTTTTATTTAGTTGTATTTTTTATAACAAAGAATCCAATGTATCTTTTCACTATTTAAATAATGATAAGGACATAAAAAGATAAATACAGTATCCCTTATTATAAAAATTGATGTCCCCAATCCCTATCACTTTTCTTCATTTCTAACTTTACAAAAAAAATAAAAAATACTGTCACGCTTGATCCATTCAGCAGTCTCTTTATTACTTTTAATAGAGGCTTTAGGATTAAGAACTTTTAAACACTATTATTGGGGATCCATCAATTGAGGTGATATGTAATGTTTTTAAAATGTTTATATTTCATATGTGAATAAAATTTGTATTATTTGTACCAATTATTTTTTTAAAACTCTATAAACTTTAATCACTTTAAATTATTTTTAACCTTTAAATTTTATTACTTTTAAAATGTGATTTAATTAATTCAATTATAATGATTTTTGCGATTTCAAATTCAAACAATCATTTTTTTTTTCGCCTGTGATAAATAGAGTTAAAATTTAAAAGTTAAAACAAGTAAGGAGGTTGAATATGGTAAGTGATTTTTTTAGAGGAGTTGACAATTTATCATAGGTTAGGCCTACGTATTATTTACGTAATTGGGTGATTGCTACAAGGCTGAGGGGATAAGAGAATCTTGTGACACAAGTGTCATAAATTAATAATTTAATTTTTAAAATCTAAAATCACAAGATTTTTTTTAATTTATGTGTGGGGTACTACAGATAGTCAGTGTAAAACTCTCATAGGTGATACCCATTGTCCTTAAAAACACACCAGATGAGACAATGGGACTCCCGAAGGAAGTGGGGATTTCCAATTTCAATATATATAATTTTATATATAATCCACTCATTGATGTGCGACCTAGTTGATAATTAATGGACAATTTTTTAATTTTGGTCTTATGTTAGATCGATGGAAAGTGCTCCATACAATCTACCCTCTAAAATTTGCATTTGCCTTGGCCTAATATATACTTGACTCATCCTATTTTTGAATCAAATCTTAAAATACAAATACTTATCTAATGATATAATCTATTGGTCAAGATTGAAAGTCATGATTACATAATAGGCCCTACTCTTTTCCGTGATTAAAATAGAGATGGTATGATAGGAAATGAATTGGAGAACAGTCTTGATGTGGTTCTATTTTTTTTTTTTTAAAGTATTAAATAAGATAATTGAAATGGCAGAATGATTATTCAACGAATAATTGGAATAGGGAAATATCTGTGGGTTTCTTACGATTTTCTACATGTAAATTCAAAAAAGAAAAATTGATATTTAGCTTATATATTCTTAATAAAATATAAAAATGCAAGAAAGAGAAAGCCGAACACTATTGGTAAGATGGGCCAGAGGTCCTACTAGTGCAGCTCATTTTCCAGGCCCACTAAAACAAAGTCATGGTACCAGTCCCCTAAGTAAACAATGCACTTGTATAGTTTGAGGAGGGGTAAAAAAAACGTCCAAGATATGTTGTATCGGTTGTACGGGTGAGATCTTGCCGATATTAGCAGATACGGCCGAGATTTGTAAAAAAAAGAGAGAGAGAAAAATAATATCGCCCGATATCAATATGATATCAGCCGAAAAACGGTGGATCCGAGATCTCGAACTAGACGCCGAGATCTCACGTCCACCGTTTTTTCGACCCCTGAATTTGATGGCATTTTTAGGCATTCCTACTTTACTCATTAAGATTTTTCTAATAAACTATCACCAAAGATCTAAGATTAGGCTTCATTATTTTGTATGGAAATCACAACAATAATAATAATCCAAATATAAAATAATGGGTTTAGAAATGATTCAACAATAACGTGTGGTGCCTCACATACACGTAATTTTTTTTTTTTTATATATCCTGAGGATAATCAGCAAAGCAAGAAACACAAAAACCCGATCACCGGGATCTGTCACTCCGGCCGATGAATGAGCAGTGAGCTCCTTCTTACCCTCTACTTCTTTGGTGCCAAATTCTTTTTGATCTTGCCCACATCGTTGGTCCCGATTTGGAATGCCTTTGCAAGCACGTCGTCGGGAACGGATGGCGTGGCTGTGAACAGTGCTTCCGCAATTGACTGGGTCCCCGGCAGTTGGCTGTTGAACGCTGCGATCACCGACGCGGGGCCTTTGCCAATGCTCTTTTGGAAGTGCACCAGACCCTTGGGGAAGACGAAGATCTCTCCCTTTTTGATGGTCTTTGAGATGAGGGTGTTGGAGGTGGTGATGAAGCCGACGTCCAACTTGCCGGCGAGGACGAAGACGATCTCAGTAGCACGAGGGTGGGTGTGGGGCGGGTTAAGGCCGTCGGGAGCGTAGTCGATTCGGGACATAGACACGCCTAGCGTGTTGAGGCCTGGGATCTTTTCTACATTTGCCGCTCTCACTAGGGACCCCATGGTGGTGGTGTTGGTGGCACCTGGTTTCATTAACCCATCGAAGAAGAAATCTATGGCATTCACCTTCGAAGCATTTTTGCAGGTGAACCCATTGATTTTAACACCTAATAAATATGATACAGGAAGAAAGAGGCAAAAAAAAGTAGGGAAACAGAGGTTTGTAACATTGCATTTAAAGAGTAATTTAGTAAATTGAATTACAAGTTGTAACCTAACATTTTGTAGGTACAAGATAATTAATTACCTCCAATCAAATCGGCGACGCAGATGTCTTGAAGTAAGTCGGGATCTGACGCAGAGCCGGAGACAATCGACAGAAGCAAAAGGGAGAGAAGGGTTAGACTTAGAGCCATGGATTGTAATTCCTAGAAACGCAGTCGGTATGGCTGTATGGGCTGGGAAATGGAAGGAGGGACGGGTGGTATTTATAAGATATGAGTAGCGAATAGCGATGGATGTGGACAGTAGAACTAATGAGTAAAGCAGAAAGAAGTGAGAGGGCCACAAAGGAAGGAAAACAAATTGACTGTTGACCGGTTTGGTGTAATTTTCCTTTTATACTAGCCAACCGTGGGCCCATATGGTTAGGGTAATTGCACAAGGCCCCAAGTTCTTAATTATTGAGTTTTTCTCCCTTAAATTTGAAAATCTCTTCTCATTAGATTTTTGTTTGCGCCAATAAATAAATAATTTAGATGGATATGGAGTGTAGAACTAATGGGTAAAGCAGAAAGAAGTGAGAGGGTCTATATTGGTGTAGCTGAACATGTTAATCTCTCGTCTCGTGTCAAGTTTGAACTCTATGGCCTAACCTGATGTACCTTTAGAGCAGTGGGTATCACATATGGGAGTTTTACTTTGGATTTCTCACACGTAAATTAAAAAAAAAATACATAAATAATTCTTGCATGAATGAACTTAAATTTTTTTTTTTTTTTTATCTCAAGAACAAGAGAGTAATGTATAAAAATTGTACATGGTCTCGTATTTAATTATAAAAGTAAGTGAAAATAAAAGGAAAGAAACTAAATAAATCACCCTTAAATATAGGGAAATGATTTAGCTTCTTGGATCTTTACTTGAGACAATGTTTTAACCTCCCACCATGAAAAATGGCTCCACATCCACATTAAGGTTATAACTAGTGAATTGATACTAATGGATATTAACATTTTGATATCAATTACCATGGAATAAGAAGATGAGACGTCTACGAGTATTGAATAATTTATAGTGTCACCAATTATCACGTATCATATAAACTTGTTTTAATACTGGACAAGTTACCGTGAAGAATTTACTTTGTTGTTCACATGAGAAGTGATGATTGGTGATACTATAAATTCAAACACGTCTCAAATGCAAATGGGATGTCGATTTTGAGGACCACATTTGTTTGTGAGTCATTTTGACAATTGTATGTGAATTGTGAGTCACTTTCTTGTCTGGTTTTATTAAATATATCCTCTTCCAAAAATAAAAATGAAAATGAAATTAACATGTTTTGATTAGCTTGGGACTTAGGTGGATGTTACCAAGTCCACGTAGAAAACTTCACCTCACCTACTACACTGGGTGGGGCTCTCTTCACCTTAATCTTTCTTTGAATCGAGTCCATGTCAGTGGCAAAATCGTTTCTAATTTCTAAGATGGATACGTTTATTAAAAACAAGGTGTAAAATTTTCCTAGAATTGACACCTATGGTTTAATTTAATTTAATTAGCATGCTGCTTTTATAGACAGGTAATTCATTTAGTATCCACACTATTGTTGTTACATTAAGCACCTGATTAAGATACTAAAAGCTTCATAGAAAGAAGAAAATGTTGTATGTTATTCTATTTCACGTTAGATTGGTTCAACTCAATCTCTATACTTCAAGTTTCATGACTACACCCCACCAAACACATAAAACATGAGTGGACATTTAGACACGTGATTTTTCTTTCGGTAGAAACAGGTTTTCAAATTTTTACTGGAAATTACTATTTTACCATTCCGCTTATACTGTCGAGACATGAGGTAAGAACATTTTTTCTTCGTTTGCACCATTATTCATGTTTAATTCCATTCGTCCGGACGGTCTATGTTGCATATTGCTACAGTAATGCATAGTGCATTAGTTAAAAAAAAAACTAAATAATTCCTATAGTTTTGATTTTTGAATAATAAATTCTCCTTTAAAACTTTAAAGTTATTTTTTAAGCACTTTGTATTTTCAAAATTTCTCAAATTAAATATCTAGAATAATTACGATAATCTGATAAAAATACTTTAAGACTTTAAGGTCTTTTGACACTCACAAATGCTTAAAACACAGTGTTTTACAAATAAGGGTATCCGTGGGCTGTGCCAAAAACACACTTCCGGAAGTCCAAACGACAAACCGAAAAGCCGTTGAACTCCAAATTCAAAATTGACCAAATATGTGAAATTTGAAAACTTAGATCTTTCAAATGATTGTTTACCGACAATAAGTGACCTTTTTCCATCTCAAATCCCGTTCCTTCTTCAAAACAAAAAAAATCTAGTTAAACAATCATTTGAAAGATCTAAGTTTTCAAATTTCACTTATTTGTTTAGTTTTAAATTTGGAGTTCAACAGTTTGTCATTTGAATTTGAAGTATTCAATTGATTGCATCCACATTGCATAACTAAAATTGGATTTCGTGATTCAATTTTAGTTAAATTGAATTCACATGGTGTCAATTTTTTATTGAGTGTTTGATCTTATTCATTTTTTTCGGGTGAGAAATTGGAGTTCTAGTTTATTTAGTTGTATTTTTTATAACAAAGAATCCAATATATCTTTTCACCACTTAAATGATGATAAGGCCGTAAAAAGATAATGTCCCTAATCCCTATCACTTTTCTTCATTTTTAACTTTACAAAAAAAAAATACTGTCACGCTTGATCCATTCAGCAGTCTCTTTATTACTTTTAATAGAGGCTTTAGCCTTAAGAACTTTTAAACACTATTATTGGGGATCCATCAATTGAGGTGATATGTAATGTTTTTAAAATGTTTATATTTAATATGTGAATAAAAATTGTATTATTTGTACCATTTAATTTTTTTAAAACTCTATAAACTTCAATCACTTTAAATTATTTTTAACCTTTAAATTTTAAAACTTTTAAAATGTGATTTAATTAATTCAATTATAATGATTTTTGTGATTTCAAATTCAAACAATCATTTTTTTTTAATGAATTCAACACCCTGAACAAAAAGAACCTCTCATACACATGCACAAATGAATATACTTCTTTAATTAATGCCTTGCCTAACACCTCACTAGTGTTGCAATTGTCAATAGCTCTGGACAATGAATTTGGATTTTTTTAGGGTCCTTAATTGGAATACCATTAACTTTAATAATAAAATATTGTTTTTATTACTGTAAACATGTCTTTCATTTCAAATCCTTCAGTCTTTTATGAAATGGACAACATTGGTCTTAATCTTCCTACATGCTTCCAATGTCTGGTCTCGCCTGTGATAAATAGAGTTAAAATTTAAAAGTTAAAACAAGTAAGGAGGTTGAATAAGGTAGTGATTTTTTTAGAGGAGTTGACAATTTATCATAGGTTAGGCCTACGTATTATTTAGGTAATTGGGTGATGTCTACAAGGCTGAGGGGATAAGAAAATCTTGTGACACAAGTGTCGTAAATTAATAATTTAATTTTTAAGATCTAAAATCACAAGAATTTTTTTTAATTTACGTGTGGGATACAGCAGATATCCAGTGTAAAACTCCCATGGGTGATATCCACTTCCCTTAAAGCACACTAAGTGAGACCATGAGACTCCCGCTTCCTGAGGGAAGTGAGGATTCCGAATTTCAATACATATCATTTTTTATATAATCCACTCATTGACGTGCGACCTAGTTGATAATTAATGGACAATTTTTTAATTTTAGTCTTATGTTAGATCAATGGAAAGTGCTCCATACAATCTACCCTCTAAAATTTGCATTTGCCTTGGCCTAATATATACTTGACTCGTCCTATTTTTGAATCAAATCTTAAAATACAAATACTTATCTAATGATATAATCTATTGGTCAAGATTGAAAGTCATGATTACATAATAGGCCCTACTCTTTTCCGTGATTAAAATAGAGCTGGTATGATAGGAAATGAATTGGAGAACAGTCTTGATGTGGTTCTATTTTTATTTTTTTAAAGTATTAAATAAGAGAATTGAAATGGCAGAATGATTATTCAACGAATACTCGCCCTTTTATCTCTTATTTAGAGTTGCTATTATTGGAATAGGGAAATATATGTGAGTTTCTCATGATTTCTCACATGTAAATTCAAAAAAAAAAATGATATTTAGCATATATATTCTTAATAAAATCTAAAAATGCAAGAAAGAGAAAGCCGAACACTATTAGTAAGATGGGCCAGAGGTCCTACTAGTGCAGCTCATTTTTCAGGCCCACTAAAACAAAGTTGCGGTACCAGTCCCCTAAGTAAACTATGCACTTATAAAGTTTGAGTACGGGTGAAAAAACACTCAAGATATCTCGTATCGGCTGTTCGGGTGAGATCTCGCCGATATCGGTTCATACGGCTGAGATTTGTAAAAAAAAAAAGAGAAAAAAATATCGCCCGAGTTTGAAGTCCTTTTTAAGCATTCCTACTTTACTCATTAAGCTTTTTCTAATAAACTGTCACCAAAGATCTAAGATTAGGTTTGTTTCAGTCTCACACTTGTATATATCCCACTGGCAACTATATTAATGAAAGTGGGTTTAAGGGATTATTTTTAGCCAAAGTCAACCTTCATCTACATTGACAGACTCCAGCCTTGATGTTAGAAACTACAGGTAAAATTAGTTGATAAAGTTAGGAAAATACTCTAACTAAAAAGAAAAGAATAGAATTACTTGTTTGATAATTGAATTATTGAAAGAAAAACTCTCTCCCTTTCTAAGTTGGAGTCTCAAGTCACTTGCCTTTTTATCAAGCAAGTTGGAATGAGTGAACTTGACTAGATGGAATTTCGAATCGAGCAAAGCAACGAGTTTTTTTTTTAATCAAGTTTGAGTTTCAAGTTTTTTAACTACAATTCAGTTAAGCGAGCTAGTGAGTTTTTCTAATTTTTTCATTTTTTTCCTTATACTCGACTAAATTTCTCTATTTGATTGAATTTCAAGTCTAGATCGAATTGCAATTCTAAAAATTCATCACAATAAGAGAATCTTTAGTCTTCAACCTTCACCCACTAAACTTTTATTGGAGACCAGAATCATAAAACTAACTCATTAGTAAACAAAAAAACTAACAATAATAAAAAATGAACTATCAAACGGTCACAACTTTGGACTTAGCCCACTTCAAATTTCAGTTTTACGTAAGATCATAATTCTTATGCTTTGATTAATGACTGTCAAAGTCAGATGACTTCACCTGACAATGGTCTAATTGAAGATCAAAATATTAAGCTCCTGCTTGCCTCGAAATTTAGTGTGGGAGTTTCTCACATAAGGATACATGCACAGACTACTTCATTCAACTAACCTCTATATATTGCTTCATTTGCAGTTATCTTTCTTGACTCGAGCCAAGATCTTGGCGTAGTCGTCGTCATCATCATCGTAGTCATTTTTTCATTTATCTAAAGTCGGTGCACAGAAAGCCTGAAAATTGTAATTTACACTATCATGAAGGTAAGTGTAGATTCATGAGCCCAATTAATGTCGTTAGGTTTTTTTCTTTTTTGTTTCTTTTTCAAGAGTGATTGATTGTATGGTTATAATATGGTTAATTGAAGAAGTAGAACTCGAGAATTCGATTATATCTTTGATGATGATAATGATGATGATGACCCGCTGTGTTCATGTGTATTTTCATGTACTCTTGTTTATATGGTCGTCCTTCTTCTTCTTGGGTCACTGCAGAAAATCGTTCTGAAAGTGAACATCAACTGCCCCAAATGCAAAACCATTGTGATGAAAGCTGTAACAAAACTCTCAGGTGATTAATCTCCAAACTTCCCTCGTTTGTTAGAACAAATGAGCCTTGGATTAAGAACCCAAAAACAGCTAAAAGTTAGCTCATTGCACTCGATTGGAAAGAGAAACCAATGATTCATTTGGTAAGTGAATTGGGGTTGTTTGAATTAGCACATTCAATCTTGTGACAGTTCTCAATCATCCCAACTCTAGGCCTAAATTAGCCAATCTAGTAGCATGATTTCTTTCAGCTAAAACGTTTGCATTGGTTAATCAGGGATAGATGAAGTAGCTATAGACATTGCAAAGGGGACACTTACAGTGGTCGGAGATGTCGATCCTGTACGGTTAACGAAACAGGTAAGGAAGACTGGAAGGGAGGCGGAAATTGTCAGCGTTGGACCCCGTAAGCCTGAGCCCCCTAAACCAAAGCCAGACGGACACCCCGTTATTAAGCCCTTTCCTGCATACTGTAATCAATGTCAGTTCATGCCAATCGTCTATATATACGATAACCGTGTACCTCTCTGCGTCATCCTCTGAACTGTGATCTGTCGACTGCGTAATTCTACCTATGTTCTACTGTCAATCTTCTGAGTAATTCTACTTTCCAGCGATGTTATGTGTTGTGTTTCTATGTGATTACATGTGTATATGCGCATCATTTATCAGATGTTGGTGAAGGAGGAGCTTGCCCTGATCATCAATGTCCTGTAGTTAAGCTTCAGTAGAAGAGTAATGAGGGATTTTCCTTTTAACAAATAATGAACTAATCTAGATTATAATGGGTTTCAGTGTCACTCGTGAAATATTTTAAAAACATGACAAGAAATTATTAGATTATTGTTGTAAGCTTCAGATTCATTGATACAACTGTTGTTTGATGGTGATACTTGTAGAAACAAACAGAGTTCATGACTAAACAAATCCAATAAATAATTGCATTAACAAACATTCATGACATGGTCTTGAAAGCAATTTTATTTGGCAAATAAACTTCCATTTGCACCTGATCATTGAGGATTTGGAGATAAATGCATGTATTCTTTAGTTTAGCTGTTTGAACCATTCAAAGTTATTTCTGACTTGTTTGTTTATATTCTACATCTTGAGGTTGGTATATCAGGTTAAGGGGGTGTCTTCTTTAGTAGAATCATTTACCAGCTGCAATTTTCTGTCCACTGCTTAAATCTGGCCACCATTCAGAATTTTTTGTTGGAATCCTAAGTTTAATAGCCTGAAAAAAAATTAGGTAAAACTGAGATAACTTTGATGAAATCTGCCTTCCATGATTTTTTTAACCCGACCAAGAAATGGAGCCTACTTAGGTTTGTAATTGGATTAAATATATTAAAAAGAGAAAGAGTTATATCAAACAAACAAAGTCCCTGAGGATCATCCACAAACCATACTCCGTGGATCACATGTGATAAAAATCATTGAATATGGCATTAATTCCCAACTTTGCAAAGAAATAAGCAATACCGTTGCACGCTTTGACCTGGCGAAATGGCACCTCTATACCTTCGTATAAACTCTTAATTTCTTTCATTATTGTCATCAGTCTCCAAATGAGCATCTTCCTCCTCTTAGCCCATTTTATAATATTTGTGAAGTCTCCTTAAATTATAAGTTTCCCCGGATCCTCAAGCCTCCACAATACAAGAGCCCTTCTAAGTTCTAACAACAAAGAGATCCATTTCGTTTGAAACTTAAGTCTTCTCATTTTCACTCTTAAAATTTTTATCCATCTTGAATCGATTCTAAATTATATTCATCGTTGAATTGAAACTCATTCCACAGTAATTTCAATCATTTTCATATTAGAAACAATGAGTCATACATTTAATTTGATCTTTATAAAGCTATACTGGAAAAATTCCTAAGAAATCCATCGATTTGTCTAACTTGCCCCACGATACCACATGCATAGAGAGAGCCTGAGTTGAGCTCTAGATGACGATTCAATCGTATTAGTTTATTAGGTTGGGTTGGACTAATATTTTAAAAAGTGACTTGTGGATTAAATTGTCTTAGAAAAAAAGTTGAGTTTAATAGGGTTCACCAGGTTCAATGTGGTCAAACTCGATTAAATTCGTAGAAATTAGTACAATATCATATAATGTTAATTAATTGATTAATTAATAATAAATAACTCTTAAATATAATAATATACAATTGACTATAAAATCAAATTTGAAAGATATGAAATATAAAAATTAATAATCATATTTTTCATAAAAAATATATTTTCCACATTAATTACAATTATAAATCACAAAATAGTCAAATAATTTAACCATAATAAGTTTTAAACCTTTTAAGAGTTATTAAAGGTCAACTGTCTCAACCCTTTTAAATCATGGGTCATTAAGGGTTTTTGAGGGTTTAAATTTTGAGAAGGTTTTAAAGATAATTGAGTCGAATCAAGTGGATATTAGGGTTGAACCATTAGGCCACAAAGTTAACTTAACCAAATAACTAACCTTGTTTCATAAAATAAAAAAATTTAAAAGATATTTCTAACTCACTAAGTCTCTTCCTTAAACAAACCGGAAATTGGCCGAGTCATAGCCATGGCGCGTGAGAACTATAATAAGATATATATGAAATCACAATCATAGTTATTAATTTTGTTCTGCTTCGGTTGAAGCTATCTGATGTATTTTATTTTGTCATGAGTTAAAAATGAAACACCCATTCAGTCAAAACTAAGTTGCATTTTGACCAATCAAATATAACTATTTTTCATCTTATTCTTAATTTTATCACTTCTTCATCTTAGTTTATTAGTTAATAGTAGTTTACATTTTTATAATTTTTTGATTTTAATCTTTTCCTATACAATGCCACAAATATTGGCGATATTTTAAAATTTACCACAATTTTATCGGCGATATACCATTACCACTTCAACAGCATGTATTTATCGATATTGTAGTAAATTTCCAATAAAATGAGTTAAAAGTTAAAACACAATAAATGTAATATCGTCATAATACCCCAATAAATTTTCAAAAAAAATCTATTGAATTTTTTATTTTATTAATATTCGTATTTATTATATTTTTTATTATTTTTAAAATATTATATTTTCCGTAAAATTTTCTCATTAATTTTTCAGTGAAAACCTAAAAATTTGAAAATATCTTGATATTACCAATCGCCGTTAATATTCCGAAAACAGTATTTGTTCCTGTAACCATGATAGACCATAAAAGATTTTTATAAATTATTTTTCCTCCTATAGTTCGAATTTTAATATTTTGACTTTATTGATAGCTTTGTTAGAAAAAAAAATGTCAGTCTTGTAACTTGCTCAACCTTCCATCCCATGTATATACTATCATGTCTTGAATTAAATTTTCTTTTTACTAAAAGCACTATGTGCATCGATATTCCTCCATCACACGTATTTCCAGATTTTGCTAACTATGAATTTCCCCACATTTTCATTTCGATGAATAAAAAAAATTAATTTACAGAGTTCATTGAAAATCACTAAATCAATATGCAGTCCAAATTTTCAAACTTGGACTACTTTTGTGGCACTGACAGGATTTACCAGTCCTGGATCCCTTGTACAATTTTCATCATCTAGAGGACGATATTTTAAATCAGTCACCCTCAGCTATCATTATAAAGCAAAATCACCAAGTAGGAAGGTAAGTGTGCAGCTCTAACTGTTTTGGGATAACATCTGAACAGAAAAAAAAATGAAATTCAAACATGATTTTTAGCAAATGTTCAATTCACAAACCATCTTTACTTAGTGTAGATGATGTTGCTAATTCGTTCCATCCACATTAGAGTTGTTTCTATTTAGAAAGAAAGAACATAGAAAATCTTAACTTTAGGAGCTACATTCAGATCTAAGTTCCTTTGAGAAAATATTTGTTGTTATTATTATTATATAACGTGTTCTTATCTCATCATCTAAGGCTGTCTTTTGTAAGTGCTGCTTCTGTTTTTTTCCTTATTTAGGCTGAAGTCTGCTTGCTGAAGAGCAAGTCCCATATCATACAGAAGCAGCCTCTGTATGATATACTGAACTAGCAAACATAACATCAGTGCTTGAAAAAAACAATTAACCTTGGATTAGCTACATGTCCCTAGCATCTGTACACGAAAAAACAATGAACTCTATGCACATGCGAAAATGGGGTTGATGATGATAGATGACGACGACGATGATGGTGACATGCATGTACAGGAAATTCTTTTTTTTTGAAGCCATACTTCGAAGTTCTGATGGGATGGGATCTGGTGTGTACAGGAGATTCTTCTTTCAAAAAATAGGCTGGGTTATTACTTATTAGATGAGTCATTCAAATTCATTCGGCTACGTAGTTGTATCCGGAGTGAGGATTCAAGCAATGAACTGTTTGTGATGTACTATTTATGGTGAATAATGTCCTATTGTAACTACAGCTTCATTCGTTTATCTGTGTAGGTTATAATTGTTTTTTAATGTGTGTGAGAGAGACTTAAAACTGTTGCCCTTACGACCTATTGTTTTTGTGATTCAAGCGATGTTCTATTTACGGTGAATAATATCCTACTGTAACTAAAGCTTCATTCTTTTATCTGTGTAGGTTATGATCTTCTTTTTTTCTTAATGTGAGAGAGAGACTTAAAATTGTTGCCTTTACTACCTGTTGTTTTTGTTTGATTAAAAAACTTGATACCTGCTACAATATTTCAGCTGGAAGAAGGGGAAGACTTTTTGGATGTTCTCAATCCCTGCACTAGGCATGAAACTTTAGCAATTGGAGACTCAAACATGCGTAATCTGAAAAGGGGGGAGATACTGCAGCTGGAAAGAAAGGGATATTTCAGGTGTGATGTTCCATTTCTTCGATCTTCCAAGCCCATAGTTCTGTTTGCAATCCCAGATGGCAGACAGCAGACGCTATCAAAGTAAACTCCTCTCTTAAAAACCTTCTGATAGGTTTCTTATGATCTCATGACTGAGGAACTTTTTTATGGTGAAATACCCATTGTCAGTTCAAACATTAGATGCTCCTTTTTTTTAAAAAAAGTTGTACTTGAATCATTTAGTTATTTGGTTTTTCACCGAGTCATTTGGGAATGCAATTCAACTGAATGAGAAGAGATGTTGCCATTTTCCTTCTGGAAACGGAAGCCATAGTGTCATGTGCTTGGTCTAAAGAACTGCTAGTTCTCTAGCCATGGATGGATTTCAAGTGTGGGTTCTATTGGCATTCATTGAGTGAGAAATTCAAGCATTTCTGTTTCTGTAGAAGCAGAACTGAAACTGTGATTTCGTGAGAGCCATAAAAGCAGAATTGCCGCAGAATAAAATTGTATCCAGATGGCTTCTGCTGGGGATAAGGTAACCCTTCTCTTCCTTGTTACAAGTTGGCTGCAATTTTGCCATTGGAGCCTGCGACAAGTATCACCGCAATTGGCTATTATAGCCAGATAACTTTCAACTAGCTTCGATTCCATTGTTATTAAACCTAGAGAAACTGTGTCCATTTTCTGTTTTAGCGATCCTTTAAAATCTCAAATTTACTCAAACCTGGATTTTTTTTTCTTTCCATGCCTGGCTCTTCATTTGACCCCCCATTGGGCCATTTCCCATTTTTTTGTTTAGTTTTGTATTCTGTTCGATCTATTTGCATGGTATTTACTGAATGGCAGATCACTTGATGAGCTTTTGGCAAGATCACCAATTTATGATGGTGCCTACCAGATGAATTAGTCCGGATGACTGTCATGCTGTTGTTTATATGGCCAAACCAAATTTATATTATGATGTTTATTTTCTAATAATTCTAAAAATTGAAATTTGATTGTAGTCTAATGGATATCTATGGACAGTTTGATAAATGTACAATAAGTTTGGGGGTTCAATGGCCTATAAGCTTTAGATAAAATTGTTGGTTGGAATCTGAAATTTTAGTTTGATATTTTTCAAAATTTCAGGGACTATCTGAATTATTGTATTTCATGTCATCGCTCCCCTAACCATACTGTTCTAGCTAAAAATATCGGTCATTGAATCACAACTCACAGGAAAATGTGTCCAACGTGGTATGTATGCTAAGGAATAGCAACTTCTACGTAGGATTTGGAAATTGCTTTCCATGGAGGACACGTCAGTGGAAGAAAAGGAAACAAGCACCGACTGAGTCGGGTAGTTTCCTAATCCAAGATTATGCACACGATGGAGTGGTCCATTGCAGTGGTGACAATAGAGGTTTGCTCTCAACAGTGAAGATCCATGGAAGGAGCCGTAGATCTGATGATGTCTGGAGGACAACTCGATGGCCGGAAAGGGGCAGAAGCAACAGTGCAATACCGCTGCAGACCTGGGTTGTTAGATCTGTGAATGACAGCCAGCAGGAGTGTGGCTGGAGAGACGAAGCCCCTTCATCAGAGCAGAAGTATAGATCTGTGTGTGTGGGACACACCATCATCGGAGACGCTCGCGTTTGAGAAGCATGTCGGGATTGCTCGTAGGACGCAGGAAGCATAGAGGGAGGAACACAGAAGTTGGGTTCACTATTTTGGGTATGAGAGATTCACATCACCTGAGAGATGACGTCGATGTGTCTTATAGTTGGGTGTACAAGGGGGTCGGGACTTCGAGTTTGGGCTCATGACTCAAGAGAGTCATATTATTGTACATGTATTTCTTTCTCTTTCATATAGTGAATATTCTGTCCCTCCGTGGACGTAGGCCGGGTGGGCCGAACCACACTAAAATATTGTGTTGTGCTGTGTGTTTATTTCCGTTCGATTTTTCTTACTTCCTCACGTAACGCCAACAGTTCCATCCATTGATTGGTAAACAAATGGGCAGATGTTGGCTTATTCATTGCGTGGATGGTCAAGTAAAGAATGTTCTATTGGTTTTTAAATGCACACCTTGCATAACATATATTCATGATTACATCATATATTTGGAGGAAATTATAGTACTCAATGAGAACCCACAACTGAGTGAGTTCTTAATCTGAAATGGGCTATGAACCAAACAAAAGATCCACTTGGCCGGTACATGTAAGTATAACCTGATCTAGCCCATTACATAATCATTATGGTATAGAAAATGATCAACCCAACTCGGACTGTAGGTAGGAACGGAAACTTGCCAGAAAACTAAAAGGCCTAAACAATCCAGACTGCAACTAATAGGTATTATCCCATGTATTTTTTTGCTCAACACTAGAAAATCTCACTATAAATCACTGGTTTTTATTTTGACTTGTCTATTTTCTAGCCTTAAACTAATAGCTTAAAACTCAACATAGTGCTCTCTTCTTTAAAGAAAAATTCTAAATCAGTGATGAGCACAGAAATATGATAATTTTACCTTTGAATATTTGATTAGTTAGTTCTTAAATTTCGTTTATTTTATATTATTATTGTAATATATTATATATTCTAAAATTATATTTGTTAATATATTATATTAATTAATTTTATCTAATTAATATATTTTTGTGTATTTATAGGTTAGTGATTCTTAGTCAACGGCAACCCATTGAGAAGTAACAAGAACTCAAGTACAGCAAGTATCCAAACAAAAGAAGGAAGATAAGCCTAGCAAACATGTTGCAATTGCTTCCAGCTGGCCAATGCTTATGAGACAGCCAACATATGTGTGGTTTGTACTCACAAGAAAGGACAATGTTGGCTGTGCATGAAGAGAGCAGCTAGCAATACTTGAAAAGCAGAGCATCAGTCTGAGGATGGATCCCGAGTTGCAAAGTCTCCAAAGAGCAGTAAACACAACAAGAAAGATGAAGGGGTGTGTTTTCGTTTAAAGTTACAGGAAAATAGAGAATAGAAGGAGAGCTGGCCGAGTTTACATAGAAATAGAAAGGAGATCAAGAGAGGAAGGTGGGACCTATCACCACCGTCATCACCAAAGAAAGGAAGGTGCCTTGCTGCTAATTCATATACACCGTCCCATGCAAAGAGAAAGATTAGAAAGAAAATCTGAAAATAGAAGAGGAAAGATAGATGTTATAAGAAGTAGGGTCTGACCGTATGTTACAAAGAAGGAAAAGAACGAAAATAGAAGAGACAGATTAGGAAGAAGAGAAAAATAGAAGTTGCCAGTGAAAGCAAAGAATCGGCTGGCTTAAGGTGGGTCCCACACAACTTGCTTATTTTACCTCTCCACTCCTTTATAAATACCAGCCTCACACCCATTCCGACTAGAACCTGACAAAGACAAGAAGGCTGGGCTGAAGGAGAGAGATTGGGCTAAAGGCGTCGGAATCTCCGACGATGTCTCCGGTTTTATTTTTTCATCTCTTTTATTTTAATTCTTTTATAATGTCTGGCTAAATTTCTATACTGAGATTGAGGATGAAACTCCATTAATGAAATAATGTTCTTTTATTTATTTATTTAATTCCAATTATGTGTGTTCAATTATTTATGATTTGTACTTCATTAGATTAATTAGATGTTAATTATTTTCACCACTAATATCATGTATTTGTGGTAGTTAATATTAATATTTGATTCATCAAGAGCTTGGCATTTTTATTTAAAGGAAAGATTTCTTTGATTTAATGTTTTTCAATTTAATTAGATACATTGGTTGCTTAGATTATTTAGTTTGATCCATTGTCTTTTAAATTTAGATTGGATACATTAAATGCTTAGGAGTTATATCTTTAAAAGCAAAAGGATAATCTAAATTTTGAACACCATATTAATAAACTTAAATGTTTAAATCTCTTAAAATTGGGAATTAATAAATAAACAATTGGAATGTTATGGATTTAATGGTGGTGGAATCCGATACCTTAGTAATTTTTCTCATTTGATTTAATCTCCATTTTTAGTTGTTTTAATTAATTTTGCAATTTCAATTCAATCATTCTCCTGAAAAATTGTTAACTAGATTAAGGTTAAAATATTAGGCTTTTTAATTTGTTTTCCCGTTCATTCTAAATCAAGTCCGTGTGGGTTTGACCTCGCACCTGTATATCTCTATACTCCAATTCGATTCGTGTGCTTGTGAGTAATTATAAATTTAAAATTTGCACAATAATCAGATTTAAGGGATAATGAAACATGAGACTCAATTAGCAAGAAGAGACATTCACAAGAAAGGACATACATGGAAAAAGAAGAGAGTTAATTTCTGTATACTTTCAAGTCAATGAGTTCAGGTCACAAAGAAACATCCAAAGAACGATCTATAATCAGCATTGATGCTCCATTTGAGTTTTACAACTAGACCCACCTCAGCATCCCAATCTTCATGAGTATTGGTTACTACCGAGATCCCATATCATGGATCCCTGCTTCATCCATCGGAAACCTGGAATCTCCAATCATAACAAAGCTGGAAATCAAAATGATAGGTGCAACAGGCTCTATTGCCAATCATAATATTGTGACCTTAAGATTATCTACTGAACCTCTCAAGCCGCCGCCGTCGCAATTCTTCTAAGGAGATGTTATGGGAATGGTTTGAATGTCGGAAATGGACATATGGTCCAACACCTTCCCTCTCTGTGCCACACATCTCACGTGTTCAATAACCCGGAATTATCAAAAGTGCAAGCTGGGCATCTCCATATACCAGATAGACCTCTCCCTGTTGAAGGATGACTTTGTCCAACAGTGCCCCTACCAGATATACGTCTCCTTCGAAACTGAAATAAGTTACGGACAAACTTCAAAGGCCAGCTTAGCAAACCAGTCAAGTTTCTTATTATAGCAGTCATAGGGTTGGGACCCGAATAAGAACGCCTCAAACGCAGGTAAAGGATCCAAGCAAGTATCCCACCAAGGTGGCCAAGGAATGACACACCTGGCACAAATAACTGAATAAGGACCAGTTCAGCCCACGCAACATATTCCGAGGGGACTACCAGCCCATGCACATAAGTGTAGTCATTTGATTGAGAATTAAGAACCACCTTCATTGCAAAGAGTACCCCGGAAAATCCGACAGCATACTCGTAGTAATAGGCTCTTTCATAGTCAAAGAATAGGAGGAGAGCTTTTGCCAGTAGTAGCGTGATACCTTGGGACATGGCAAGTAATTCTGCTACCATGGTCGCAAAATCAATGCTCCCCATTGAAGTTTCCAACTGGATCCCCTTCCACAGAAGTGACATCATGTTGTACACAAGGTGAGGTTCCCCCATGTGATAGAAGGCTGATAGGAAAAAACGCCTGAGATCTCTGTTCTGATCAAGTGAAAGACAACAAATAATTATAGCGTGAGTTATAGATGATGATAGGAAACTTAATTGAAAAATCAAAGGAGATAAGCATCACAGATGAAGCAATCTACAGACAATGGTTTAAAGCGGAAAGTTGGTTGAAGAGATCTTTAAAGGACATACAGTGTGCGGAATAGAGATTATTTTTCTCAAAAAAAAGAAAGAAAAAAAGACCTATTTTTATCGAGGACAACTAGCAAAAATAAAGACCATTTGCCCGTCCAAATTTTGGGCCAATGAGACCCTTATTATCAAAGTATCAAGCCACATTGTACATCTTTAAGCATCTTGATGCCATAAGTAAGGTACTTGAAATCATTATAAAGAACAGACATTTTGTTGGCTTTGCAAAGCGTTAAAAGAAAATAATTTAGGAACTTGAAGATGGCAAAACACTACACAAAACTATGAAAAAGAGATAGACTTATTGCTGGAATTGTATTTCACTTTATTGACTTATCAAATGAACTACATAGCACACCTTTATATAGGCATAGACTATTATGTGAAAAGGCATATCTCTATGAAAAGATACAACACTTTGGAAGGGACACACCTCTTAGGAAAAAACCCAATTCATAAATACATTGCTTGGGAGAAAACAAATTCATGAATGGGCACTTTAGAAACCCAATGGATGCACTTTGGAAACCCAATGGATGCAATGGTTGGCAATTCCAACACACTCCTTCACCAAAAGTCTCATTGGAAAAACTAAGAGTTACATTGGTTTGCAACTTCCAACACATTTTCCATAAGTAACAAAATTCTATTCAATGCAAATCCTGTCCTAGAAAATGTACATGCACTTCCTCGAGGAAAAAAGTTTTAAGAGATACCACCAGCTTGTAACTCCCACTTTGACAAATGAGTTAACGTTTATTAAAAAATAATATCCAATCAAACTTAGAATACAATGGAAAAGAAGACTGAATCTCATTAAGCACGGCTCGAATGATATCCATGTTTTGGTCCACGAGAAAAAAAATAATCTTGAAGAGGTTCTAAGTTTCTAGTCCTTAGTTTTGGCCCTACCTGATGCATATAAATAAAGCCCACCCTCCTCTTTCACTCTATTTTTCTTCTTCTTTTTGAGAGGTCACGCTCCTATTTCGCATATCTCCTTGCTCTTAAAGCTGGCCTTGTACAGGTTTTATTTCACATTTTCCTCTGTAAAGGAAATCATTTCCTGGGGAGGAATTTTTCGCATATTTAGTGCAGCACTCCTAAAAGATGTGTTCCTCAAACCATTCTCCTTCATAAGCTTTGAAAAAGTAATTTATATTCTATTGGGTGTAAGGTGACCCTTTTGTTAGTTGGATCCAACACTGCATTCCATGGGATCCAACCAACATTTGCTGGTAAGATCTCCAATTCTCATAAACCAAGTTGAGTGGCAAGGAGTGATTGGCGAAAAAAAAAAACCCTAAACCTCTAACCTCTCTCCGCCCTTGTCCTCTAAGAAGTTTCCCCCTCTCCCTCTGCTGGTTGCAACATCACCAGCAGAGGAAGAACCACATGCATTTTCTCCCAAGCCTTTTTTTTTCTCCAACTGGGCTATGGGTGAGGACGGTGAGGAAGAACCATATGCCCTTGTCCTGCATCACGCTGCCCCCGATCTTCCTCGTTGCACCAATCTGCTGCTCTACAGATCTTCTCGATGCAGTCCTAATGCTCCTGCATCCATCTCTCTAGTGATGTTCGCCCCTCCTCAGCGGTTGCAGACCCAATCTCCTTTGGCCTTCATGTCACCCCCCTGTGGGCAGACATCAGATCTGATTTCAGATCTTCATGGAGCACCTTCGTTATGCCTCTGCCATGCCCGATCAACGTTGTTGTCCCTTGCTTTCTTGCATCCCTCTCTGTTGTTGTTCCCAAATCTCAGGCTCTGTTTCATCTCCGAGAGCCTCCTATGATCTCTCCATGTCCTCTCTCTTCTCCGGTCTGTTATAATTTTCTTATGAATTGACAATTTTGGTATGAATTTAATAATTAATTAAATTCAGTTCATTATTTGATTCATACCCATTTATTAACATCATTCAATCCTCTATAATAAAATCACAAGATCTTGAATCATCAATGCTTTACAAAAAAAAATATCATAATCATAATATTAATATAATGCGGAAATGACATCATAATAATGTAAAATCATACCCGATGAATCCATTGCTAATAAAAGGATCCTTTCTTAATTAGACTTTGCTGATGTTCTCTTAATTGCTTCCTGCGGTCACAATACAAGTAGAATAAATGTTGCTTTTGATTTCTCCTTCTTTACTTCTCTTAATTTCTCTGTTTTTCAGTTCTTACTTTGATGGGATTTTTGCAGAGAGAAAAACCTTAGAGGCAGAAGAGAGGACCAAGAGTAGTTTTATAAACTGTACTACTTTCCATCAAAGTAGCAACTGTTCATACAGTTCTCATAACCGCCACACTTTAATTTGAAATGTGGGTCCTTCTTTAAATCCAGATATGTGTTTCAATAAGGTGGGTCATATATAAAATATTACATTCTCCCACTTGGCCCACATTATTATCATTAGATGATTCAAACAAGAATAACATAAAGTGTGCACATAATTCATATTCAAATAAACATAATACGGTTATCATCATAATGTTAATATTAAATGATTCACAAATGTAAGCAATGGCGATTGCACATCATCTTTTCCGACATGATCCCTTCCATCACAACAACATAAATAATCCACTTAATATAACCTTTAATTGAGAAATTTCATAATAGTCCACATAAGTGTCTTCATTCAAAGACTATTCCTGTTAATGTAAATAATCATACATAATGTATACAAATAAATATAGTAAATATGAATAAAATGTCAGAAACCCTATCATGAGTACTCAAGTGTCAAAATCACATATAGATATATAAAGCAGTCCAAAATAATACATCAAAATACATCATGATGGGTTGCGTTCAAGACCCATTCTATCGGCATGTTCCTTGAAGGTCTTTATAGGCAACCCCTTCGTTAACAGATCTGCAATCATAAGTTGTGTGCTGATATGCTCAATTGATACTGTTTGTTTCTGAACCTCTTCTTTTACGACAAATTACTTTAATTCTATGTGTTTCGATTATCTAGAGTATTTTTCGTTCTTGGAGAAGAAAACTACTGCAGAATTATTACAATGAATTCTCAGCAGCTTGGTAATACTGTCAACAATTCCAAGTCCTGAGATAAAGTTCTGCAGCCACATTCCTTGAATAGTGGCCTCATAGCATGCCACAAATTTCTCCTCCATGGTAGATGTAATAATAGTCTGTTTGACACTTTTCCATGAGATTGCTCCATCAGCCATTATGAATAAATAGCCAAACGTTGACTTTCTGCTATCAATGCATCCACCAAATTCTGAATCCGAATAGCCAATGACTTCGACATTCTCAAACGTCCTAAATGTGAGCATGAAGTCCTTAGTACCCTGTAAATATCTCATAACTTTCTTTACAGCTTTCCAGTGATCCATTCTAGGGTTACTTTGATATCTGCCCAGCATACCGACGGCGAAGCTGATGTCTGGTCTAGTACAGGTCTGTGCATACATGAGACTACCCACTGCTGAAGCATAAGGCATTTCCTCCATTTGTTTTTTTTTTCCAGTTCATTTTGCGGACATTGCTTAAGATTGAATTTGTCTCCTTTTTGAATAGGGGCATCTTGAGTGGAACAATTTTGCATTCCGAATCTCTCTAAAATTCTCTCTATATAGGCTTTCTGAGACAAACCTAATAGTCCACACATTCTATCACGGAATATTTCTATTCCAATAACGTAGGTGTCTCTCCCATATCTTTCATTTCAAATTGTGCGGAGAGAAACTTCTTGGTTTCATGTATAAGACCAAAATCATTAGTGGCAAGTAAAATATCATCAACGTATAATATCAAAAAGATATATTTAGTCCCACTGACCTTCAGATATATATACCGATCAACAATGTTTTCTTTAAATCCGAAGGAAGTAATGGTATCATTGAACTTAAGGTACCATTGCCGAGAAGCTTGCTTAAGACCATAAATTGACTTGTTAAGTTTGGAAGTCAAATGTTCCCTACCCTTTATGGAGAAACCTTTAGGTCGATCCATATATACATCCTCATCTAGATCACCATTTAAAAAGGCGGTTTTCACATCAATTTGGTGTAACTCTAAGCCATAATGAGCCACTAAAGCCATAATAATTCTGAAAGAGTCTTTCCTTGATAAAGGGGAGAAAGTTTCTTTATAATCAATGACATCCTTTTGAGTGAACCCTTTGGCTATAAGTCTGCCTTTAAACCGTTCGATAGTGCCCTTGAGTCTCGTTTAGTTTTGAAGACCCATTTACATCCAACTTTCTTATATCCATTGGACAATTCTACTAAGTCCCAGACTTCATTCTGGTCCATGGATTTCAAATCATCTTACATGGCATCCATCCATTCATCAGAATTTACACATTTTATGGCTTCTTCATAAGTGACCGGATCTTTAATAGCCCGTAAATCATATTCCGACTCTTGTAGATATAACACATAATCATTCGAAATAGCATGTCTCTTTTGTCTCTTAGACATTCTTAAGGCTACTTCTTGTGGTTGTTCTATTATCGGTTCATCAGTAGTGACAGTCTCTTCATGTTAGAGTGATTGATCATCCAAGTGTTGTTTTGTATCATTAGGTCGTTCAATAACATTAGGAACAATTACAACATTTCTTGAAGTTATGGGTATAGGAACTTGTACCCTCACTTCTTTTATAGATACACTTCTCGTACCCTCACTTCTTCTATAAATACACTTCTCATAATATGACCCCCACTAACCTCACTATTCTCTATGAATCTTGTATTTTCAGTCTCAACTATCCTCATTTTATGGTTTCGACAATAAAACCTATACCCTTTGGATTTTTCAGGGTAACCGATAAAGTAACCACTGATCGTCCTCTCATCAAGTTTTCTTTCATGTGGATTATAGATTCTAGCTTCTGCAAGACAATCCCACACATGTAAGTTCTCAAACTAGGTTTCCTTCCTGTCCATATTTCATAAGGAGTTTTAGGAACTGACTTATTAGGAACCCTATTAAGAATATACATTAGAGTTCTTAAGGCATACATCCACAATATAATGGGTACGGTAGTATTGCATAACATGCTCATAACCATATCCATAAGTATACGGTTGCGTCTTTCAGCAACATTATTCTGCTGAGGCGTACCTGGCATCGTATATTGTGCCACTATACCACGATTTTCTAATAATCTAGCAAATGGCCCCGGGTGTTGACCCGTCTCATCATACGTACCATAGTATTCACTACCTTTATCGGATCTAACTATTTTCACTTTTCTATCCAATTGCCTTTCTACTTCAGTGATAAAAATCTCTATGGAGTTAACCGCTTGATATTTATTATGCAACAGATATACATAACCACAACGTGAAAGATCATTTATAAAAGTGATGAAGTAGGATTCTCCACCAAAAGATGGAACATCAAATAGGCCACATATATCGGTATAGATCAGTTCAAGTAGCTCTTTACTTTTTGTGGCCCCTTTCTTAGTGTGTTTGGTATGTTTACCCTTAATACATTCCACACACACTCCTAAGTCGGTAAAGTCGAGATTCGGAAAAATCTCGTCTTTAACCAGTCTTTCAATTCTTTCTCGGGAAATGTGTCCCAAACGTTTATGCCACAAATTTGAAGAGTTTTCATTAATGAACCCACGTTTAATACAAACATTATGATGCAGGGTTAGGACAGTATTTGCAAAGTCATTATCAAGCTTAATACGATAAAGACCATCAAATAATAAATCAGACCCAATAAAAGAAGAAGATTTAAACAAACTGAAAGCATTTACTACCAAATTTATAATGATAGCCATTAAGCTCCAAGTTAGAAACAGAAATAAGGTTTCTAGTTACTGTAGGTACATAAAGACAGTTAAATAAATCCAAATGACAACTGGTATCAAGGAAAAGGCGATAAGTTCCAATGGCTTCAACATGTACTTTTTCCCGGTTGCCCAAGTAAATGGAGACTTCAGTTGGGTCGATGGTAAAGTATCCCTACATTTTATTAGATATATGAGTTGTTGCCCCAGAATCAAGCCACCAAGTGTTAGAGGATACTTCAGTTAAATTAGATTTGAAACATACTGAAATGTAATGAATACCTTTCTTTTCGAACCAAGCCTTCCTCTTATGGCAATCCTTCTGGAAGTGCCCTTGCTTTCGACAGAGATGACACCTCACACCACTCTTTCCCTTGTCATGAGTCTTGGAGCTCGTACTAGACTCATATGGCTTTGATATGAATTTCTTGGGCTTCTTTCCTTCATTACTGGGCCCTTGAGTTATTAAATGAACTGAGTGATGACCCATTTACTTAAGTCTGGCCTCATCTTGGATTAACATGCTAGATAGCTCATTGATCTACCATTTATCTTTCATGGTATTATAATTAATTTGGAATGTCCCATACTGAGGAGTTAACGAATTCATGATGAACTGTACCAGAAATGATTCATCTATAGTCATACCTAAATTCTTCAATTGAGCAGCGATATTGGTCATTTCAATCACATGCTCAGACATACCACGACTTCCATCGAACTTTATGGTGGTGAGTCTGGCCATAAGAGTCCCGGCTAGGGACTTGTCAGCAGATTTGAATTTATCTTCTACATTCTTAAGAAAATCTTTTGCATTCTCGGATGTGGGTAGAGAAGACCTGATGTTGCTAGCTATTGTCATACGCATGAACTTAAGGCTAAGCCTGTTTGACTTAACCCATGCCTCATGGGCTGACTTCTCTGCAGCCGTACTAGTTTCAATAATAGTAGGCCTGTCATCTATTAGTGCTTTGTCTAGATCAAGTACACCTAAGTTAAACTCAATCTGTTCTTTTCACTCAGAGAAGTTTTAACTCATTCAATATGGGGACAGAGTTAGCTTGCGTATGAAATGTGACAGATGAAGATGCTGAAAGATACACATAATATCATGATCACTACTTAATGCTATGAGTTGTACTTAAATTGAAACACAAATTATAACTTTAACAAATAGTGTTACTGGTAATCTACCTTTGGGTAATCTAATAGTACACTATTTATAAACATTACGGTGATTCTCAGTCACCGATAGGACTAACTAATAAAATACAGGCGATTAAATATCACCGTCACGTTTGGGTGTGTCTGGATGAATATCAGCCATAAATACCCATCAATTATCCTATCCCAATCCGTTAACCATTTGGGACGGTACACCTTTGGGCCAACCTAATATCTTTATGGCTAGAGATTGCATTTTACAAGGTCATTATTATCCAATACTTCGGAGGAGTACTGAATCTTGTTTATAAGATTCGAAATTCGACTCATTCCAATTGGGCTACTTTGGTGACACTACTGAATCGTGTCTTTATTTGAAATTAAGTCAAGAATAATGACCTCACATCATAATTGAATCGAATTTTATTTATATTCAATTCATCGAATACATAGTATATCATCAGGTGTTCTTATAATAATTTTTTTTTTTTTATTTCATCATGGTTGTATTGTTTCTCTCACAAGAAACTTTACATAAAAATTTTGACAAATCAAATAATCTTAACATAATATACTATTCAGACTTGGGACTGTTATGTACTTTAAAAAATTCATTTCATTATGTGATACTTGATAATGAATTTCTAACATCATACTTCATCATAAAGTATATCTCTTCCCTCTGAATTTTAAATACTTAAAAGTCTCCTGCTTCCTTGTTCTCAACAGATGCTCGACACATATCAAAAAATACATTCTCTTAATGTGATGGATTAATGAAAATAAAATCCTCAAGGTCATTATTTTATAATTAATTAAATAATGAAAATAAAATTCTTCATCATTTATCTTTAATGAAAGCATCATTGATTCATAGAACCAAGGGCTCTGATACCAATTGTGATAATTTTCTTATGGATTGACAATTTTGGTATGAATTTAATAATTAATTAAATTCAGTTCATTATTTGATTCATACCCATTTATTAACATAATTCAATCCTCTATAATAAAATCACAAGATCTTGATTCATCAATGCCTTACAAAAAAAAATATCATAATCATAATATTAACATAATGCGGAAATGACATCATAATAATGTAAAATCATACCCGATGAATCCATCGCTTATAAAAAGATTCTTTCTTAATTAGACTTTGCTGATGTTCTCTTAATTGCTTCCTGCGGTCACAATACAAGTAGAAGAAGCTTTTGATTTCTCCTTCTTTCCTTCTCTTAATTTCTCTGTTTTTCAGTTCTTACTTTGATGGGATTTTTGCAGAGAGAAAAACCTTAGAGGCAGAAGAGAGGACCAAGAGCAGTTTTATAAACTGTACTACTTTCCATCAAAATAGCAATTGTTCATACAGTTCTCATAACCGCCACACTTTAATTTGAAATGTGGGTCCTTGTTTAAATCCAGATATGGGTTTCAATAAGGTGGGTCATATATAAAATATTACGCGGTCGAGGCACCCTCCTGCAGATATAGCCCGTGGCTCCTATATCAATTGTCCATGCGGCCTCTCTGGGTCCTTCTGCTCCCCGTCTCTTCCGTCACCAGCCAGTCTACCTACTACCTTCATCTTCACAGATTCAACAATGATCATTATGCACAAAGGCAAGAAAAAATCGAAAGATTATTGGCTCTGGCTATCGATTACAGTTTTCACTCACACCTCTCTCTTTCGACAGTACATCTCTGATGATCAGGCTTTACAGACCCTAACATATGTTTCTTAAATCTCCTTATTCCATTAAATTATAGTCATCAATTTTTAGAAAACAAAACTTACATATATTTTGCGAGTCAATCGGAACCGTCCAATCTTAACCCACACATGAAGTGAATCCAAAGAACAAAAATGGATAATTGTCCACATTCTAACTTGAAAAGTTCCATTGACCCATCACAATTAGGTTGACCACTCAATTTGACTTTCCGTACCATGGCCCATCACTAGTGTGGATAATCAAATGAATGGTCCAAATCGTCGAGTAGATAAGCCAGGACATGGACCACAAATGACTTGACAGTTAAATGTCCTCTTGCCAAACAACATTTGCTAAAAGACACACCCAATTTTTCCACTTGTGAGTGTAGTGTCATTTTTCAAGTTAGTCTTCTCAACCCACATTTTTTTTCTGCATACCTTAAAAAAGGGCTTTCTGCATGTCTCTTTCTCTCTCTATTTCAGGCCAAACTTTTCCTTTTCTCATGGCTGGCTAATTCCAAAAGGAAAAACAAAGGAAAAAAATCAGTAATTTTCTTTTCTTTCTTCAATTTTCTTTGAAAATATGGGAAAAAAAAATAAGAAACATTACTTTTCATTTGTTCAATTGTGATGAAGACATCTATCCATTTTTTACCCAAAACATTCTTTGAATGTTTGCAACATCGTACAGATTGCAAGCAGGAATCAATTGAATGTATGAATCAAGTAATGGTTCATATGAGGCCATGTCAGCAGGAATCAATTGAATGTATGAATCAAGTAATGGTTCATATGAGGCCATGTCAGCCGTCGATCTGTTTGATGACGACAGACCGTCGCGATCTATGACACCTGGAAGTGGATGGCTATCAGTGTTTGGTTGTGCAGTTTATCTGCCTCTGCAAGATATTAGTAAATGTTCCCATCGTATTAATATTAGGGATGTAAATGAGTTGGATGTGGGTTGCACCAGAGCACAATTGTCTGGGAATGAACTTTCAGAGTTACAAGATCCAAGCTGGCATTTGAATTCAATGCAGATGGTGGGATGATTGATGACCCACATCTGCATCTAAAAACTTATTTTGATTGTTTTTTACTGTTGTTAAAAGTGTTCCATTCAAAAGTTCATATACATGTATTTCAATCCATCTTCTTCATATAAATCTCAATTTTTGATAACCTTTTTTATGTAAATTTTTTAATTTATAAAATGTAGCTTGCTTTATCTGATAAGTTGATTTTATATTAACTGTGATGGTCCGTACTCAGATGGAGGAGAGTGAAAAACTCCATGTGTGTGGCAGAAAGAGATAAATCAGTCGCCAGTGGAGGAGGGTGCGAAACTCCATTGGGGGTGAATGGGAGAGAGAAAATCGCTTGTGTGGCTCTGGAATGAATCCCACATCGCTTAGTGACAGAGGTTTTGATTTTTTATATAAGTAATACTATTCCTTCTGATGAGGCCTTCGGCGTGTGTATAGGTGCGCATCTCAATACAAAACCGTGAAGACATGTACATGAGCTCAAAGTAGACAATATCATGCTGAACGGGATAGGGTTATTATATTATGTATAGATGTGTAGTAATTTAAAGATATAATATAATACCCATATACCAAGTCCATACATGTTGTATTCACACGTGGATATAAAATGGGGTAAAAATAAAATTTTAGAATTCTTAAAATAGTAGCTACTGCCTATTTCATATTTAACAAGTAAGAACCATCCAAAATTAATATTAAAGTTTGAATTAAAATTCATATTAACTTGTTGAGTAATTTGTGTATCATGAAAAAATATATTATATTTTTAAATAATTTTATTCATCATAGTATTTGTCACATATAAAAATATTGAAAATATATAGACACTTAAAATAATTTAGAATTATATATTTTAATATTTCATTATTTTTTATATTTTACATTATTGCTAAGACACAAGAATTGAGTCAATTAGGTTGAAGTAGATTCCACCCAATGAAATGGACTGAGGCCCATTTAGGCATCTTGTCAGGGTTACCGGTTACGTCTCACGTTAAGTGAGCTCCATAACAGGTGTAAAACATTGTAAAGGGAGCTCCATCATTTGATTTAGATCCATCGAGTCAAAACTCAAAAGTAGGATGATTTGAATTCTAATTATAAAAACAATTACTTTTAGTTTTAAATTTTAGTTATAAGATATTCTATAATTTTGACTTATATATAATAAGACTTTCGGTTCATCCGATGTCACATGTCAAAGATACAAACTTATAATTTAGAAGTTACAGCTAAATATAGATTACTCTATTTGAAATAGGATATAGTCTCGACTGATATATTAGCCGGGAAATTTCACTCTTATTTCTTTTTTTTTTAATTAAAATCACCTATATCGATGATATATATCAGATATCGTCTGATATTTATTTCTCTGAATTCCTATCTAATAACTAACAATGTCACTCTAAGTTAAGTTTGAAGGTTAGGATCCTCTAATGCATTTATAATTGCCTTCTTGATGTGGAAAATTTGAAAGGTGTATTTGGCCATTTCCACCGTAGAAAATCCGTTTAATTTTTTTTAAATAACTAAAATATTTCTAATTCTGCAGATATGTAGTGAAATTTAATATTTTCAAATGCAAATGTACCGGAGAACTGCCCTATCTAACATTTAAATAGTTTTAAAGGCATTCATTTAATATAATTAATGAGCTGTACAACTGAGATATTATGAAAAGTAAGCGTAAGAATTATTAGTATTGAATACACCTACACTAAATCTGGTGAGAATTACTTTAAGAATACAACCATTTTATTCCCTCATTCATATTCAATATTCATTGTTAGGTTCAACAAATCAACAACTATAGTCTTAATGTGCACACATAGATGACTTTCAACAACAATTTTCTTTTTCACACATAAATTAATGAAATGTGTGTTTGAACTAGACATTCAATTTGGCTGATGATCAAGAGACTTCCCTCGTGAAAATAAGTTTTAAGTTCGATTCACGTTCAAATCTCTCTAGGTCACTTTCGATGGAGTTATTTTTCATCGACTTAACCGATTTGTATGAATTGGGAGGTTTACACAAGATTAATACCACATTTAATATATGGTAGGTTCCATATTAAAAGAAAAAAAAAATACTATTTGATTGCCTTCCGTCGATAGACGTTTCTGATCTTAGATCCACCTCCTCCTTTCTCCACCACCGGAGTCATCAGCCCCTCCCATCAGCAAACACTTCTAAAAGGGAGCTTAACGTTCATTACAAGAAATGAAGGATTACATGACTCTTTACTCCGTTGATTACTCCCACAGTTGCTCTGTTCTGACACGTGTCATCTTCCACTTTTGTACGGTGGATTCCCGACAATAGCGGGGCCATCGTGGTGTTAGTGAAATAAGTTGATAAAGTAGGGTTTACCTTAGCTAATCATATTGATCAAGTTATTAAGCATTTAAACCCTTTCTATTTCAATTGCTTTAGCCATCTTTGTTTGCTGCAAATTAAAGCAAAAGAAGTGGGAGCAGAGACAAGGACAGTCCATTCTAGTACTGGTTCCTTCATTTTTCAACTAACCCACTTTGCATTGAACAGAGATTTTCCATCTTCTATTCGTGAATTACTCAATTAAAGATTTCAAACTTCAAACAATATTCCTTCTTTTCACTCAATCATGATGGATTTATCATGCATCCAACATTCCATGCATCAAGTATTCATTGAATTATGATTTATTTTAACATTTTAAATTCTTATAAAATGAAAATTTTCAGTGACTGTGACACACTCTTTATCCTAAATATTTCTAATTAACTGATCACCATAATTTAAAATGAATCACAACTAGGAGTGCTCATTCAATATTTCATGTCACAATGAACTAAATATAAAATATAAAATAGACATTAAATAAATGCCCATCGGTTGCTTACTTGCATGTCTCCTACCTTACGACTTCATTATTTTGTTTGGAAATCACAGCAATAATAATAATCTCAATATCAAATAATGGGTTTAGATATGATTCAACAATAACGTGTGGTGCCTCACATACACGTAAATTATTATTTTTATCTATCCTGAAGGTAATCAGCAAAGCAAGAAACACAAATATCCGATCACCGGAATCTGTCACTCCGGCCGATGAATGAGCAGTGAGCTCCTTCTTATCCTTTCTTTGGTGCCAAATTCTTTTTGATCTTGCCCACATCGTTGGTCCCGATTTGGAATGCCTTTGCAAGCACGGCGTCGGGAACGGACGGCGTGGCTGTGAACAGTGCTTCCGCAATTGGCTGGGTCCCTGGCATTTGGCTGTTGAACGCTGCGATCACCGACGCGGGGCCTTTGCCAATGCTCTTTTGGAAGTGCACCAGACCCTTTGGGAAGACGAAGATCTCTCCCTTTTTGATGGTCTTTGAGATGAGGATGTTGGAGGTGGTGATGAAGCCGACGTCCAACTTGCCAGCGAGGACGAAGACGATCTCAGTAGCACGAGGGTGGGTGTGGGGCGGGTTAAGGCCGTCGGGAGCGTGTTCGATCCGGGACATAGACACGCCTAGCGTGTTGAGGCCTGGGATCTTTTCTACATTTGCCGCTCTCATTAGGGACCCCATGGTGGTGGTGTTGGTGGCACGCGGTTTCTTCAACCCATGGAAGAAGAAATCTGTGGCATTCACCTTCGAAGCATTTTTGCAGGCGAACCCATTGATCTTAACACCTAATATATATGATACAGGAAGAAAGAGGCCAAAAAAGTAGGGAAACAGAGGTTTGTAACATTGCATTTGAAGAGTAATTTAGTAAATTGAATTACAAGTTGTAACTTAACATTTTGTACGTACAAGAAAATTAATTACCTCCAGTCAAATCGGCGACGCAGATGTCTTGAAGTAAGTCGGGATCTGACACAGAGCCCGAGACAATCGACAGAAGCAAAAGGGAGAGAAGGGTTAGACTTAGAGCCATGGATTGTAATTCCTAGAAACGCAGTTGGTATGGCTGTATGAGCTGGGAAATGAAAGGAGGGACGGGTGGTATTCATAAGATAGGAGTAGCGATGGATGTGGACGGTAGAATGAATGAGTGAAGCAGGAAGAAGTGAGAGGGTCTACATGGGTCTAGCTGAACTAGTTAACCTCTCATCTCGTATTAAGTTTGAACCTCCATGACCTAACCTAATGTACCCTCAGGGCAGTGGGTATTACCTGTGGAAGTTTTGCTTTGGGTTTTCCACACGTAAATTAAAAAAATATATATATAAATAATTCTTGCATGAATGAACTTAAATTTTTTTCTCAAGAAGAAGAGAGTAATGTATAAAAATTGTACATGGTCTTGTATTTAATTATAAAAGTAAGTGAAAATAAAAGGAAAGAAACTAAATAAATTGCCCTTAAATATAGTGAAATGATTTAGCTTCTTGGATCTTTACTTGAGACAATGTTTTAACTAGATTTTTGTTTACCAAAAATAGGTAACCTTTTTCCATCCCAAATCTCATCTCTTCTTTAAAACAAAAAAAATCTAGTTAAATAATCTTTTGAAAGATCTAAGTTTTCAAATTTCACATATTTGTTTAGTTTTGAATTTGGAGTTCAACGGTTTTTACGGTTTTTCATTTGGACTTCCAGAAGTGTGTTTTCAGCACAGCCCAAGATACCCTTATTTATAAAACCCTGTGTTTTAAGTTTTTGGGAGTGTCAAAAGACCTTGAAGTCTTAAAATATTTTTATCAGGTTATCGTAATTAATCCGGATATTTAATTTGAGAAATTTTGGAAATACACAGTGCTTAAAAAATAACTTTAAAGTTTTAAAGGAGATTTTATTATTCAAAACTATAGGAATTATATAGTTTTTTTTTTTTAACTAATGCACTATTCATTACTTAGCATATCTCCATAGGAATTATATAATTTCTTTTTTTCTTTTTTTAAATAATGCACTATGCATTACTTAGCATATCTCCAAGATAAACCGTTCGGACAAATGGAATATACGCATGAATAATGGTCCGAACGATCCATGGTCCGAACGAAGAAAAAATGTTCTTAACTCACGTCCGGATGGTGCAAAAGCAGAAGGGCAAAATAGTAATTTTCAGTAAAAAATTGAAAACCCATGTCTGCTGAAAGAAAAATCCCGTGTCTAAATGGCCACCCTAAAAAATTAGGGATAAAATTCAACAGGTGACCCTTTCTATCTTTTTATTCTTCGTAATCTTCATTTGTGTTTATTATGTCTTTTTTTATTTTTTTAATAAGCTAAATTAAATGGTATAACAGATGAGAATCAATGTCATGTCAATGAAATGTTTGGATGATTTAGACATGTTCTTTGCTCCGTTACACTTTGGTGGGAATAAAAGAAAGAATGAGTTTGTGGTCTGAACGTATGGACTCTAATGTACGAAAATGAGTGATTTTGAAAGGTATTTTTAGGATGATATTCCTTTAAAAGATTATGTTTATTAAATTTAAAAAGTTTAAAGATCAATAATCAAATGAGGTCAGTTTTGAATAAATTTTTAATTTAATAAAAAGATTAACTCAAAATAATTCTATGTATACGATTTATAGAGATAGATGAGTGTGAGAAAAAGAGTGTGTCTCGTTACAAATGAGGACTAAGGGTGACAGGTGAAAATTCCTATAGTGTTGAGAATCTATAGAATTCTTTCTTTTATCTTTATATAAGAATAGTAAAATTCGTCATAGGCTCAGTTTTCTTTTTTATTCAAGTTTCTCCTTTGTTTTCTAAAAAATATTTTTTTAAATAGAAATGTCAAAAATATAAGGAAAGAAATGCAATTAAGCTGTTAAGTTCCAAATTGAATACATGGAAACAAATAAAAGACAGAATGTGTTTTTTCATGCACATTTAAAAAAGGAACATCGATCTTCCCATGGGTATTTTGTATAACTCGAAATGGGTATTACTGTATTATCTATTTTGCCCTTCGAATCGGTCGTCGAACCCTTTGCTGTAAGTGATTTGAAGGTTTCGGCGAACCAATTCGAAAGGCAAAATGGACAATATAGTAAAATCCATGTCGGGTTATACAAAATACTCATAGGTGGATTCCTACCCTTAAAAAAAAAAAAAAGGTAGATAGAGGGATGCAAATGAGCCTTTTCGACATTATACAGTTGTTATTTTGGTTGAGCCGTTCTTTTTTCCTGATGTGGCCATGTCACAAACATATGGTGGCAAATTGAAGATGAATTCCACCAAGAAAAAGAGCCCAGAAGTGATTACAATATTGTAATTGAACTCACATAGTAGGAGATTTTAGTGGTGCAAAAATGGGCCCAAAATTGTACAAATTACTGGCTCATGGGCTTGGGTATTCGGTCAGGCCTTCAAATTCATTAAAAGAGACCCAATTCAGCTCAAGGAATTGATCCATTTGCTGACCAAAAGGAAGACTTATGTGATTACAATTTTTCTTCATATAGAAGATTCCTATCCCTATTTCGGTGGATCTGAGGAAACAAGAAATAGTAACAAATGGCTCTCTTTTATCAGTATTTAGGTATTCATATAAGCAAAGAATTATTGTGTAATTTTTATTTTATTTTTAGATAAGACATGTCACTCAGGGATTTAGTAGAAAGTGTGGTTTGAATTTGCAGGTAAAATTTGAGATATCAATCAATATTGGATTTTCATAAATTGGATTCATTGAAAAGCTTATTCAATTAACTTTTCAAAAATCCAAATTTGTGCAATTCCGATATATGTAGACGAAATTATGACAATTTTGCAAACAAGTGATAAAGAGTGACACGAAAGATACTAGATCCAATTTTTTTGTTACTTGATCTATGACGCCCCAAGCCCTCACCCACCTATGCGTGGGAAAGAGCCCCACATCGCTCAGGATGGAGATGTGGAGAGCAATTATTAGAGAAGAGCCCCTCTCTCCAAGCATGAGGCCTTTTGAGCCTGGAGCAATTATTAGAGAGGAGCCCCTCTCTCCAAGCATGAGACCTTTTGGGCTTTGTAAAGTGAGCCGGGCCCAAAGCAAAACCTTGATGGTTGGCTCAGCCAGCAGAGTAATGGGTTGAACCGAGGGGCCGAAAAGGACAATATCATGTTTGGAGAGTCGGGTAACGGTTGTTACAAGATCCAAAATTTCTCACCTAGGACCTCTATAAATTGAAGCATTGGTCATCCATTCATGTATGCAACCAGTTGAATTGCGTGTTGTGTTAATTTTGATTCATGCAAGTGTGTATTTATTTGCATCTTGAATTTGAAGTATTCAATTGATTGCATCCACATTGCATAATTAAAATTGGATTTCGTGATCCAATTTTAGTTAAATTGAATTCACATAGTGTCAATTATTTTTTCTTGAGTGTTTGATCTTATTCATTTTTTTCGGGTGAGAAATTGGAGTTCTAGTTTATTTAGTTGTATTTTTTATAACAAAGAACCCAATATATCTTTTCACTACTTAAATGATGATAAGGACGTAAAAAGATAATGTCCCTAATCCCTATCACTTTTCTTCATTTTTAACTTTACAAAAATAAAATAAAATAAATACTTTTAATCACGCTTGATCCATTCAGCAGTCTCTTTATTACTTTTAATAGAGGCTTTAGCCTTAAGAACTTTTAAACACTATTATTGGGGATCCATCAATTGAGGTGATATGTAATGTTTTTAAAATGTTTATATTTAATATGTGAATAAAAATTGTATTATTTGTACCAATTAATTTTAAAAAAACTCTATAAAATTTAACCAATTTAAATTATTTTTAACATTTAAATTTTATAACTTTTAAAATGTGATTTAATTAATTCAATTATAATGATTTTTGTGATTTCAAATTCAAACAATCATTTTTTTTTTAATGAATTCAATACCCTGAACAAAAAGAACCTCTCATACACATGCACAAATGAATATACTTCTTTAATTAATGCCTTGCCTAACACCTCACTAATGTTGCAATGGTCAATAGCTCTGGACAATGAATTTGGATTTTTTTAGGGCCCTTAATTGGAATACCATTAACTTTAATAATAAAATATTGTTTTTATTACTATAAACATGTCTTTCATTTACATGTGGGATACCGCAGATATCCAGTGTAAAACTCCCATGGGTGATACACACTGCCCTTAAAGCACACTAAGTGAGACCATGGGACTCCCGCTTCCTGAGGGAAGTGGGGATTTCCAATTTCAATATATATATAATTTTTTATACAATCCACCCATTGATGTGCGACCTAGTTGATAATTAATGGACAATTTTTTAATTTTAGTCTTATGTTAGATCAATGGAAAGTGCTCCATACAATCTACCCTCTAAAATTTGCATTTGCCTTGGCCTAATATATACTTGACTCATCCTATTTTTTAATCAAATCTTAAAATACAAATACTTATCTAATGATATAATCTATTGGTCAAGATTGAAAGTCATGATTACATAATAGGCCCTACTCTTTTCCGTGATTAAAATAGAGCTGGTATGATAGGAAATGAATTCGAGAACAGTCTTGATGTGGTTCTATTTTTTTTTTAAAAGTATTAAATAAGATAATTGAAATGGCAGAATGATTATTCAACCAATACTCGCTCTTTTATCTCCTATTTAGAGTTGCTATTATTGGAATAGGGAAATATATGTGGGTTTCTCATGATTTTCCACATGTAAATTAAAAAAAATGATATTTAGCATATATATTCTTAATAAAATCTAAAAATGCAAGAAAAAGAAAGGCGAACACTATTAGTAAGATGGGCCAGAGGTCCTACTAGTGCAGCTCATTTTCCAGGCCCACTAAAACAAAGTCGTGGTACCAGTACCCTAAGGAAACGATGCACTTATATAATTTGAGGAGGGGTAAAAAAATGCCCAAGATATCTCATATCGGAGGCTCTACGGGCGAGATTTCGCGGTTATCGGCTCATACGGCCCACATTTGTAAAAAAGAGAGAGGGAAAACAATCTCATTTATACCCTCTATTTCAATTGCTTTAGCCATCTTTGTTTGCTGCAAATTAAAGCAAAAGAAGTGGGAGCAGAGACAAGGACAGTCCATTCTAGTACTGGTTCCTTCATTTTTCAACTAACCCACTTTGCATTGAACAGAGATAGTCCATCTCCTATTCGTGAATTACTCAATTAAAGATTTCAAACTTCAAACAATTATCCTTCTTTTCACTCATCATGATGGATTTATCATGCATCCAACATTCCATGCATCAAGTATTCATTGAATTATAATTTATTGAAACATTTTAAATTCTTATAAAATGAAATTTTTCAGTGACTGACACACTCTTTATCCTAAATACTTCTAATTAACTGATCATCATAATTTAAAATGAATCACAAATAGAAGTGCTTATTCAATATTTCATGTCACGATGAACTAAATATAAAATATAAAATAGACATTAAATAAATGCCCATCGGTTGCTTACTTGCATGTCTCCTACCTTACGACTTCGTTATTTTGTTTGGAAATCACAACAATAATAATAATCTAAATATAAAATAATGGGTTTATATATGATTCAACAATAACATGTGGTGCCTCACATACACGTAAATTATTATTTTTATCTATCCTTAAGGTAATCAGCAAAGCAAGAAACACAAAAATCCAATCACCTGAATCTGTCTATCCGGCCGATGAATGAGCAGTGAGCTCCTTCTTACCCTCTATTTCTTTGGTGCCAAATTCGTTTTGATCTTGCCCACATCGTTGGTCCCGATTTGGAATGCCTTTGCAAGCACGTCGTCGGGAACGGACGGCGTGGCTGTGAACAGCGCTTCCGCAATTGGCTGGGTCCCCGGTAGTTGGCTATTGAACGCTGCGATCACCGACGCGGGGCCTTTGCCAATGCTCTTTTGGAAGTGCACCAGACCCTTGGGGAAGACGAAGATCTCTCCCTTTTTGATGGTCTTTGAGATGAGGGTGTTGGAGGTGGTGATGAAGCCGACGTCCAACTCGCCGGCGAGGACGAAGACGATCTCAGTAGCACGAGGGTGGGTGTGGGGCGGGTTAAGGCCGTCGGGAGCGTAGTCGATCCGGGACATAGACACGCCTAGCGTGTTGAGGCCTGGGATCTTTTCTACATTTGCCGCTCTCACTAGGGACCCCATGGTGGTGGTGTTGGTGGCACCCGGTTTCATTAACCCATCGAAGAAGAAATCTGTGGCATTCACCTTCGAAGCATTTTTGCAGGCGAACCCATTGATTTTAATACCTAATAAATATGATACAGGAAGAAAGAGGCCAAAAAAAGTAGGGAAACCGAGGTTTGTAACATTGCATTTAAAGAGTAATTTAGTAAATTGAATTACAAGTTGTAACCTAACATTTTGTACGTACGAGATAATTAATTACCTCCAGTCAATTCGGCGACGCAGATGTCTTGAAGTAAGTTGGGATCTGACGCAGAGCCGGAGACAATCGACAGAAGCAAAAGGGAGAGAACGGTTAGACTTAGAGCCATGGATTGTAATTCCTAGAAACGCAGCCGGTATGGCTGTATGGGCTGGGAAATGAAAGGAGGGACGGGTGGTATTTATAAGATAGGAGCAGCGATGGATGTGGACAGTAGAACTAATGAGTAAAGCAGAAAGAAGTGAGAGGGCCTTGGATACAAAGAAACGAAAACAAATTGACTGTTGACCGGTTTGGTGTAATTTTCCTTTTACACTAGCCAACCGTGGGCCCATATGTTAGGGTAATTGCACAAGGCCCCCAAGTTCTTAATTATTGAGTTTTTCTCCCTTAAATTTGAAAATCTCTTCTCATTAGATTTTTGTTTTTGCCAATAAATAAATAATATAGATGGATGTGGACAGTAGAACTAATGGGTAAAGCAGAAAGAAGTGAGAGGGTCTACATGGGTGTAGCTGAACTGGTTAATATCCCGTCTCATGCTAAGTTTAAACTCCCATGGTCTAACATGATGTACCTTTAGGAGAGTGGGTATCACATGTGGGAGTTTTACGTTGGGTTTCTCACACATAAATTAAAAACAAAAATACATAAATAATTCTTGTCTGAATGTACTTAAATTTTTTTTCTCAAGAACAAGAGAGTAATGTATAAAAATTGTACATAGTCTTGTGTTTAATTATAAAAGTAAGTGAAAATAAAAGGAAAGAAACTAAATAAATCGCCCTTAAATATAGGGAAATGATTTAGATCTTTACTTGAGACAATGTTTTAACCACCCACCATGAAAAATGGCTCCACATCCACATTAAGGTTATAACTTGTGAATTGATACTAATGGATATTACCATTTTGATATCAATTACCATGGAATAAGAAGATGAGACTGCTACAAGTATTGAATAATTTATAGTGTCACCAATCATCACGTGTCATATAAATCAGTGTTTTAATACTGGACAATTTACCGTGAAGAATTTACTTTGTTGTTGTTCACATGAGAAGTAATGATTGGTGATACTATAAATTCAAACACGTCTCAAATGCAAATGGGATGTCAATTTTGAGGATCACATTTGTTTGTGAGTCATTTTGACAATTGTATGTGAATTGTGAGTCATTTTCTTGTCTGGTGCAATAAAAGTTTATTAAACATATCCTCTTCCAAAAATAAAAATGAAAATGAAATTAGCCTGTTTCGATTAGCTTAGGACTTAGGTGGATGCTGGATGCATGGTTGCCAAGTCTAGGTAGAAAACTTCACCTCACCTACTACACTGGGTGGGGCTCAGTGGGGCTCTCTTCACCTTAATCTTTCTTTGAATCGAGTCCATGTCAGTAGCAAAATCGTTTCTAATTTCTAAGATGGATACGTTTATTAAAAACAAGGTGTAAAACTTTCCTAGAATTGACACCTATGGTTTAATTTAATTTAATTAGCATGCTGCTTTTATAGACAGGTAATTTATTTAGTATCCACACTATTGTTGTTACATTAAGCACCTGATTAAGATACTAAAAGCTTCATAGAAAGAAGAAAATGTTGTATGTTATTCTATTTCATGTTAGATTGGTTCGACTCGATCTCTATACTTGAAAGTTTCATGATTAGACCCCACCAAACACATAAAAAGTTTCGATAAAATTCAACACGTCACCCTTTTTATCTTTTTATTCTTTGTAATCTTCATTTGTTTTATTATCTCTTTTTTTTTTAATAAGCTAAATTAAATGGTATAACAGATGAGAATCAATGTCATGTTAATGAAATGTTTGGATGGTTTAGACAAGTTCTTTGCTCCCCAATTGTATTGGATGGGGGGTTACACTTTGGTGGGAATAAAAGAAAGAGTGAGTTTGTGGTCTGAAAGTATGGACTCTAATGTACGAGAATGAGTGATTTTGAAAGGTATTTTTAGGATGATATTTCTTTAGAAGATTATGTCTATTAAATTTAAAAAGTTCAAAGATCAATAATCAAATGAGGTCAGTTTTGAATAAATTTTTAATTTAATAAAAAGTATAACTCAAAATAATTCTATGTATATGTTTTATAGAGATAGATGAGTGTGAGAAAAAGAGAGTGTGTCATGACAAATGAGGACTAAGGGTGACAGATGAAAAGTGAGTGTTGAGAATCTATAGGCTCGGCATTTAGACACGGCAGAAATTTGTTACCAGACACCAAATTTCAGATTTTGAGTGGAAATCAAGATTCTGCCATTCCGCGTGGAATCGACCGATTGAACAGACAGTTCATTTTCACTTCGATCGATCGATCCTTTCCATGTAGAATCGTACGATTGCTTCCATGGGATCGTGCGATTGATCCCTCGAACACGAACGGAAGATGCTAGCTGGAGAAATCGACCGATTGAAACATATACGTGCGAAAGATTCCACTAGAGAAATCGACCGATTGAAACTACATTACGTACGATTGATTCTCTTTATTGATGCTACAGTAATTATATTATTTAAATAATAAAATTTTCTTTAAAACTTTAAAGTTATTTTTTAAGCACGATGTGTTTTCAAAATTTCTCAAATTGAATATCTGCACTAATTACGATAACCTGATAAAAATACTTTAAGACTTGAAGATCTTTTGACACTCCTAAATACTTAAAACAGAGTATTTTACAAATAAGGATATCCTTTTGCTGTGCCGAAAACACATTTGGCTACATATTTTGACTTGATGTGTATGCTTTTCTTTTTGAAGCAGTTTACCTCCATTTTTTGTAATTCTTTTTTTGGGATTTTCTCCCCTTTGAATGACATCTTATCCAACATTCAAAAAAAAATATTAACTTTCATATGATCTGCATGTGAAGGATACTCACTAAGTGTAGCTGAAACTCCTCACTCTTTTGCAACTGATATTGAGCCCACAAACCATTATGAGAATGCTAAATTCCCAAAACCTTAATTGATAAAAAGTAGATCCATGAGAAGAAATATATAAAGAAGAAAATAAGGACCACAAAACTAGATCCAACGTACTAAACGATTCTCTTTTGTTTGTTTGAATAGATAAGTATGTTGATGCCTGTATCACTTTTGTTCCTCACATGCACATGTAAGTACATCAACACATGCACATGTACTTACATCAACAGTATACGGAGATTGAAAAGAGTGGAATGATATGAACATGGATGATAATAGTCGATATCCGATATATATCGTTAATATTAGTGGTTTTTGTAAAAAAAATAAGAAAAAGAAATTTATTGATCGATACCAAGATCTCTACCTCTGGATATGACAGTAGCGCAATTATAATAAGTAAAAATATATCAAAAATTGATTTAGTTTATATTTGATATTTCTTTTTCAAATATGAATATCTCATTTTATATTTAAGGTGAGACTAATTTCGCCTAAATCTGTTTTATTAATACTCTAAATCACTCAATCCAATGACAAACTAAACATCTAGTATTAAAAAATAAAAATGTTCAATAAAAATATTTTTTTATTAAACACAAAAATAGAGGTTTGATGAAATAGTTTATATTTTTTGTCGAGCTTGTCTGATTCACGTGCTGTCCAACGTGGTAAAATGATGGAATGAATTCCCTCTTTCCTCAGTCGCAAGCAACGTAAAAGGACTCTCGATACCTACTCAGATCCACCAATTCCATTCCTTATTTATGTCTTATTTACGTCTCTACGACTCTGCTCAAGACAATACTACACATCCCTCTTACAGCCATTTGGATATTTTGAAAGGTACTGCTCTCACTATCTTTCTCATTTCCTTCTCTCTCTAATTAGCCAAAGGTAATCCATGGACTATCAGAGCTTGTAGTATGCTCAATGCCCACGTGACAATAGTTTAAAATACAAGGTTTGAAAACTTTTCAAACTAGGATAGGGTTTGGATGAGGAGTAAATTTTACAGAAGCTATTCGAGATTATCTTTAACTTGAAGTTATCTTGAGTGTTATGAATACCGCTTATTTTGAAATGGTTTTCAAAAAGTAAGAGAGGAGGGATAAAAATTTGCCCTTTAGTTATTAAATCTCCCTTCTAATTGCAGCCTAGTTGACTCTCACACTCAAAGACTAGGGCTCATGTGAGATCCATTGAAGTATAAATTGACACCCTCTTAGTCACACCCATCAACTTCTATAAATTGTAAGAATATTCATTTGAACCCATTTTAAATTGATTTTCTTTTGAATTATTCAAAACTGATTCTATTTTGAATCTAATTTTTTACAAGAAGTATCATTCTAAAAATATCTTTCAAACTCATTCACTCCCATGCATTAGATTCTCCTCTTGTGGCATTGGATCAAAGATGATTGTCGCTCGTTACAGAACCCAAAGGAAAGTGACTCTTTAAACAAATGAAATGGAGTTTGACTTTTGTCTAAATTATATAACAATATTTCTATTCATCAACTTTCTAATAATTCTTATTCATCTAGATGATCATGATGATTAAGAAAAGACAATATCTCTATTTTATGAAATAGAGAATATTCTCTAGATCATTATATCAAAACTTAAACAAACTAAAAGATTGAATTCATATGTATTACCCGAAATTATGAACTTTTCAATGTGTCATGTCAATTTGATTAGTCTGTCCAATTTATTTTACAAAAGTGGATAAAGTGAATCTAATCAACATCCTCTTGCTTCAATTGGTTGAACCCTACATTCTCAATTGCATGAGTATGAAATATTAAGTGATCCTATGAACTATTGAAGTATGATCTACTAAAAATGAAATCTCAATCCCAATCAACAAAAAGTCAATAACTTCCACCTATTAAAATATGTTTTACCCACAAATGGATAGGAGTTTCAACTGATTTCAGTGCCGGTCCAACTTTCTGTACAAAGTTCTTTGCTGTTTCTCTTTGTAATAATTCTTCAAGATGACATCATTGATTTAAAGCATGCTTTCATATAAAAAATTATACAAAGAGGCATGTGAATAATGGTATTTTATATCATGAGTCGTGGTGCCCTGAGCCCAATTAACTTGAGTCATCAGTTGTAAATAAATAGGGCTAAGGGCCCCTAAATAGGGCCACGTGAGTAGTCCAAATGGTCTTTGGCGTGGGATTTGCTTCCTCATATTTCGGGATCAAATCTTGATACTACCACTTATCCAATCCAACTATGTAGACGACGGCGGTGTGAGCCTCAGGAGATTAGTCTTGTTGGATCAATATCTCAGAAATACCTTCGTTATTTAAAAAAAACACTCCTACTCTTTTCCAAACCTTGGCTTTGATTTGAATTTTGGATGCCAACTTCCCATTAATAGTTCTACTCATAATTCTATTTCTAAAGAGAGAGAAAAATCATTTTGATTAGATCAATCATATTATGTTTTTGGCTTAATGAAATTGCTTACATTATTAATTATTATAATATTTTAATTAATTAAAAAAGAGTAACTTTTAATACATTTCATTCAAAAGTTTTGGCAACAGTGGATCATATTATGCAGATGAATTTGTTCGAAAACCAAGAAGGTTGCTGTACAGTTTAATTTAATTTAATGTGATCTTACAACTAGACAAAAATTCCATATTCAACGTACATGTGCAGTCTAAGATTCTTTCTTCCACCAAATACTGCATAAAAAAAGGGAAAAACAACAAAGTTGATATTATAATCCTCTCTTCATACCGTCCATTTACATATTTAGATTGCAGTAATTAGTGTTTAAATTTTGAATATCGTTGACTATAATGAAAAACTTGTCAAATTCAAATTGAGTCAACTCTAAACGGATAAGATTAACATTTGTAATTATTTTAAGGGTAATGATTTTCACACCAGTCATTTTGATAGTTGCACACCATAACAAAAGGAAATTTCATTATTACCCTTTTTCTTCCACTCCTTTGAAAGCAAGTTATACCTTAAATAACAAGGGTAATAATGAGATTTCCTTTTGTTATGGTGTGCAATTATCAAAATTGCTGGTGTGAAAATCATTACCCTTATATTAATGGTGAAAACTAATCTATAGTCTATACTATATACCATTCATCTTTTCTTTTCTTTTTTTAATAGAGTAGTTTTATGAAAATACATTTTGGTGTATTTTTAATTATATTTACATAAAAATGGGATTTTTTTTTAATGTACGTGTGGGAAACCACAGGATACCCAATGTAAAATCTCCACAGGTGAACTCACTACCCTTAGGACACATCAAAATTAGACCATGGGGGCTCGAACCTGCAACCTCCTACTTACTGAGGTGGGAGACAATGAGCTACACCCACGTGGATAAAGGAAATTTTATCACATTAACCCTTGGTTCCTCATGCATCTTGATGATATGTTTGTCAATGCATGTGGCAACTATTATTGCTTTGTATCTAAATGTAGAATAAAAATATAGAAGAGGAAAAAACATGTCTAATAAAATTTAGAGAATTTAAAAAAAATATGGATCTATTAACTAATAAAAAGATTCTTTCACTCTTATATTCATATCTAGATCTTTCCAATATACCCTTAAAATCAGGGGTGCAAAATTCGGTATCGGCCGATATATCGGTCAATATTATTCTCTCCTCATTTTTTTTAAACGGCTGATATCAGCCGATATGATATGGCCGAGATATCGGCATTTCAGCCGATATGATGCGGTTTCAAAACCGATCATATCGACCGATACAATACATATCGGCCAATATTTACACCCTGTTTAGAATTATATCACAAGTTAAATACAAACTTTAAGGATTAAACATTAATTTGAAGTCTTCAAAAATTTAAAATCTAAAAAACATATTCTTGATGATCCAACTAAATTGACTCACTTTTAGCTTTGTTTAAGCTTAAAACTTTTCGACAGACGAATTAGTTTATTCGCATTTTTTTAAAATATCACTGTAATTATCAGATTGAGTCTATTTAATTTGGCATGTCATATCAAATCCGGTTCTCATATCATTGGAGTTAAATCACATCAGCAAGCCTTTGGCTAGTCTCTATCAGAATTGCCTCCGTTAACCGGCTCTGTGAATTCTCGAGTCGAGTTTGGCCCTGTATTAATATAGGTTGTTGGAGACTTGGAGAGGATGATTAATTTATGACAGAGAAAGTAAATGAATATATGACAAGTTGGTGAAAGAGAAAGAATAAGATTTTTCTTTTTAATGGTGGAAATTCTCCGACTCTAGTATGTAGTGATTATTGTGAAAATTCTGAATCTATAACAGCTCTCACAAGCACTATGGATTGAATAAGGTGCTCTTTGAGATCAAGGATAAGACCTCTAACAGAAAGTAGGGATACCCAACCACCGAAATATATAAAGCGGTGGGTAAAGATTATGCACATATGGCATTTAAAAAAAATCTCTATTTATATAAAAGGAAAGCAAAGACTGACCTTGTTTTAACCTTCCACATAGTGGTTTAAATGGTTCTTATGGCTCAAAAACTAGAGGTGTCATGTTCGAATTATATAGTCACTCGATGCCTATAACTTGCAGAAGACTGCATTCATCTAGAGTTTTATAGAATGCTTTTCTTTATCATAAAGAAAAGTGATTTTAAAAATAAATTCAACTAAGACTGCAATGCCATGTCTTTTAGTACTCATTTGTAACATTTTTTAAAAATAAATAAGTTCCAAATTGAATACATGGAAACAAATAAAAGACAGAATGTGTTTTTTCATGCACATTTAAGAAAGGGACAGCGATCCTCGCACGGGTATGTAGTGTAATCCGATATGGATTTTACTATATTATCAATTTTGTCTTTTAAATCGGTTGTTGAATCCTTTGCTGTAAGTGATTCAAAGGTTTGTACGAGCCAATTCGAAAGGCAAAATGGGCAATACAGTAAAACTCGTGTTGGGTTACACAAAATGCTCGTAGGAGGATTCCTATCCTTAAAAAAAAAAAAAAGGTAGATAGAGGGATGCAACTGGGCCTTTTCGACATTATACAGTTGTTAGCGTTAGAAAAGATAAAATTTTATTGAATATCTAAACTATTACATGTATATATAGCCTCTATCCGACCATAGGGTTATCATAATCAGACTCAAACACTTAACTAATTATAAATCAAATACACCTCTTAATTAGAGGTAAACCCAAACTAGAATCCTAATTACATTATAATTAGGATAATCTAAATATATTTCAACACGCCCCCGCAAGCTGAAGCGTGGATGAACGCGAAGCTTGGAACGTGAAGAAACGGAGTGAACTGCAAAAGTGGCACACCAACTGGCCATGGAGATTTGTTAAAGCAGCACACTGATAGCTGCAAAACTTATTGAAGTGGCAGCGTTGACTGACTACAAATATGTGTTTATGTGGCAGCATTGACTGGCTGTAATACAGTTGTCCGGCAAAAATAGTGATCACAATATGCGATAAATGCAGGCGATGAATGGCCTGAAAAACAAGGGGCTGAAGCCATTACATCGATCAATCAGATAGGAAAGGCCAGTGAACAATAGTTGTAGCCATAAAGGCCAGCAAATGAGGGCTGAAGTCAGGATCTCGCCGATTGAATATGTTTTCCTCCCACCCTCCCTCTGCCGATGTATCTCCGGCAGAGGGAGAGAAGAAGAGGCGTGATTATTGAGCCTCACTCAATAGGAATGAATTCTGGCTCTGATACCATGTTAGAAAAGAGAAAATTGTATTGAATATCTAAACTATTACAGTATATATAGCCTCTATCCGACCATAGGGCTATCATAATCAGACTCAAACACTTAACTAATTATAAATCAAATACACCTCTTAATTAGAGGTAAACCCAAACTAGAATCCTAATCACATTATAATTAGGATAATCTAAATATATTTCAACAGTTAGTTTGGTTGTACCGTTCTTTTTTACTGATGTGGCCATGTCACAAACATATGGTGGCAAATTGAAGATGAATTCGACCAAGAAAAAGAGCCCAGAAGTGATTACAATGTTGTAATTGAACTCACATAGTAGGAGATTTTAGTGGTGCAAAAATGGGCCCAAAATTGTACAAATTACTGGCTCACATGGGCTTGCGTATTCGGTCAGGCCTTCAAATTCATTAAAAGAGACCCAATTCAGCTCAAGGAATTGGTTCATTTGCTGACCAAAAGGAAGACTTATGTGATTCAATTTTTCTTCATATAGAAGATTCCTATCCCTATTTCGGTGGATCTGAGGAAACAAGAAATAGTAACAAATGGCTCTCTTTTATCAGTATTTGGGTATGCATATAAGCAAAGAATTATTGTGTAATTTTTATTTTATTTTTAGATAAGACATGTCACTCAGGGATTTAGTAGAAAATGTGGTTTGAATTTGCATGCAGATTTGAGATATCAATCAATATTGGATTTTCATAAATTGGATTCATTGGAGAGCTTATTCAATTAACTTTTCAAAAATCCAAATTTGCACAATTCCGATATATGTAGACGAAATTATGACAATTTTACAAACAAGTGATAAAGAGTGACACGAAAGATACTAGATCCAATTTTTTTGTTATTTGATCCCCAAGCCCTCACCCACCTGGGCGTGGGAAAGAGTCCCACATCGCCCAGGATGGAGATGTGGAGAGCAATTATTAGAGAGGAGCCCCTCTCTCCAAGCATGAGGCCTTTTGGGCCTGGAAAATTGGGCCAGGCCCAAAGCAAAACCTTGATGGTTGGCTCGGCCAGCAGAGTAATGGGTTGAACCGAGGGGCCGAAAAGGACAATATCATGCTTGGAGAGACGGGTAAGGGTTGTTACAAGATCCAAAATTTCTCACCTAGGACCTCTATAAATTGAAGCATTGGTCGTCCATTCATGTATGCAACCAGTTGAATTGAATTCTAGTGAAAGCAAGTGTTTTTGGGTCTCGCCCGGCATGGTGAGTCAATTTATCTTCTTTTCAATTAAATTTTAAATGCATGTAGTGTTAATTTTGATTCATGCAAGTGTGTATTTATTTGCATCTTGAATTTGAAGTATTCAATTAATTGCATCCACATTGCATAATTAAAATTGGATTTCGTGATTCAACTTTGGTTAAATTGAATTCACATGGTGTCAATTTTTTCTTGAGTATTTGACCTTATTCATTTTTTTCCAGTGAGAAATTGGAGTTCTTTATTTAGTTGTATTTTTTATAACAAAGAATCCAATGTTTCTTTTCACTATTTAAGTAATGATAAGGACATAAAAAGATAAATACAATATCCTTTATTATAAAAATTGATGTCCCTAATCCCTATCACTTTTCTTCATTTTTAACTTTACAAAAAAGAATAAAAAATACTGTCACGCTTGATCCATTCAGCAGTCTCTTTATTACTTTTAATAGAGGCTTTAGCCCTAAGAACTTTTAAACACTATTATTGGGGATCCATCAATTGAGGTGATATGTAATGTTTTTAAAATGTTTATATTTAATATGTGAATAAAAATTGTATTATTTGTACCAATTAATTTTTTAAAAACTCTATAAACTTTAATCAATTTAAATTATTTTTAACATTTAAATTTTATAACTTTTAAAATGTGATTTAATTAATTCAATTATAATGATTTTTGTGATTTCAAATTCAAACAATCATTTTTTTTTTTAATGAATTCAATACCCTGAACAAAAAGAACCTCTCATACACATGCACAAATGAATATACTTCTTTAATTAATGCCTTGCCTAACACCTCACTAATGTTGCAATGGTCAATAGCTCTGGACAATGAAGTTGGATTTTTTTAGGGCCCTTAATTGGAATACCATTAACTTTAATAATAAAATATTGTTTTTATGATTGTAAACATGTCTTTCATTTCAAATCCTTCAGTCTTTTATGAAATGGACAACATTGGTCTTAATCTTCCTACATGCTTCCAATGTCTGGTCTCGCCTGTGATAAATAGAGTTAAAATTTAAAAGTTAAAACAAGTAAGGAGGTTGAATAAGGTAGTGATTTTTTTAGAGGAGTTGACAATTTATCATAGGTTAGGCCTACGTATTATTTAGGTAATTGGGTGATGTCCACAAGGCTGAGGGGATAAGAGAATCTCTTGACACAAGTGTCGTAAATTAATAATTTAATTTTTAAAATCTAAAATCACAAGAATTTTTTTAATTTACGTGTAAGATACTGCAGATACCCAGCATAAAATTCTCATGGGTGATACCCACTGCCCTTAAAGCACAGTAAATGAGACCATGGGACTCCCGCTTCATGAGGGAAGTGGGGATTTCCAATTTCAATATATATCATTTTTTATACAATCCACTCATTGATGTGCGACCTAATTGATAATTAATGGACAATTTTTTAATTTTAGTCTTATGTTAGATCAATGGAAAGTGCTCCATACAATCTACCCTCTAAAATTTGCATTTTCCTTGGCCTAATATATACTTGACTCATCCTATTTTTTAATCAAATCTTAAAATACAAATACTTATCTAATGATATAATCTATTGGTCAAGATTGAAAGTCATGATTACATAATAGGCCCTACTCTTTTCCGTGATTAAAATAGAGCTGGTATGATAGGAAATGAATTGGAGAACAGTCTTGATGTGGTTCTATTTTTATTTTTTTAAAGTATTAAATAAGAGAATTGAAATGGCAGAATGATTATTCAACGAATACTCGCCCTTTTATCTCTTATTTAGAGTTGCTATTATTGGAATAGGGAAATATATGTGAGTTTCCCATGATTTCTCACATGTAAATTCAAAAAAAAAAATGATATTTAGCATATATATTCTTAATAAAATCTAAAAATGCAAGAAAGAGAAAGCCGAACACTATTAGTAAGATGGGCCAGAGGTCCTACTAGTGCAGCTCATTTTTCAGGCCCACTAAAACAAAGTTGCGGTACCAGTCCCCCTAAGTAAACTATGCACTTATAAAGTTTGAGTACGGGTGAAAAAACACTCAAGATATCTCGTATCGGCTAGAAAAAAATATCGCCCGAGTTTGAAGTCCTTTTTAGGCATTCCTACTTTACTCATTAAGCTTTTTCTAATAAACTGTCACCAAAGATCTAAGATTAGGTTTGTTTCAGTCTCACACTTGTATATATCCCACTGGCAACTATATTAATGAAAGTGGGTTTAAGGGATTATTTTTAGCCAAAGTCAACCTTCATCTACATTGACAGACTCCAGCCTTGATGTTAGAAACTACAGGTAAAATTAGTTGATAAAGTTAGGAAAATACTCTAACTAAAAAGAAAAGAATAGAATTACTTGTTTGATAATTGAATTATTGAAAGAAAAACTCTCTCCCTTTCTAAGTTGGAGTCTCAAGTCACTTGCCTTTTTATCAAGCAAGTTGGAATGAGTGAACTTGACTAGATGGAATTTCGAATCGAGCAAAGCAACGAGTTTTTTTTTAATCAAGTTTGAGTTTCAAGTTTTTTAACTACAATTCAGTTAAGCGAGCTAGTGAGTTTTTCTAATTTTTTCATTTTTTTCCTTATACTCGAATAAATTTCTCTATTTGATTGAATTTCAAGTCTAGATCGAATTGCAATTCTAAAAATTCATCACAATAAGAGAATCTTTAGTCTTCAACCTTCACCCACTAAACTTTTATTGGAGACCAGAATCATAAAACTAACTCATTAGTAAACAAAAAAACTAACAATAATAAAAAATGAACTATCAAACGGTCACAACTTTGGACTTAGCCCACTTCAAATTTCAGTTTTACGTAAGATCATAATTCTTATGCTTTGATTAATGACTGTCAAAGTCAGATGACTTCACCTGACAATGGTCTAATTGAAGATCAAAATATTAAGCTCCTGCTTGCCTCGAAATTTAGTGTGGGAGTTTCTCACATAAGGATACATGCACAGACTACTTCATTCAACTAACCTCTATATATTGCTTCATTTGCAGTTATCTTTCTTGACTCGAGCCAAGATCTTGGCGTAGTCGTCATCATCATCATCATCATCATCATCGTAGTCATTTTTTCATTTATCTAAAGTCGGTGCACAGAAAGCCTGAAAATTGTAATTTACACTATCATGAAGGTAAGTGTAGATTCATGAGCCCAATTAATGTCGTTAGGTTTTTTTCTTTTTTGTTTCTTTTTCAAGAGTGATTGATTGTATGGTTATAATATGGTTAATTGAAGAAGTAGAACTCGAGAATTCGATTATATCTTTGATGATGATAATGATGATGATGACCCTCTGTGTTCATGTGTATTTTCATGTACTCTTGTTTATATGGTCGTCCTTCTTCTTCTTGGGTCACTGCAGAAAATCGTTCTGAAAGTGAACATCAACTGCCTCAAATGCAAAACCATTGTGATGAAAGCTGTAACAAAACTCTCAGGTGATTAATCTCCAAACTTCCCTCGTTTGTTAGAACAAATGGGCCTTGGATTAAGAACCCAAAAACAGCTAAAAGTTAGCTCATTGCACTCGATTGGAAAGAGAAACCAATGATTCATTTGGTAAGTGAATTGGGGTTGTTTGAATTAGCACATTCAATCTTGTGACAGTTCTCAATCATCCCAACTCTAGGCCTAAATTAGCAAATCTAGTAGTATGATTTCTTTCAGCTAAAACGTTTGCATTGGTTAATCAGGGATAGATGAAGTAGCTATAGACATTGCAAAGGGGACACTTACAGTGGTCGGAGATGTCGATCCTGTACGGTTAACGAAACAGGTAAGGAAGACTGGAAGGGAGGCGGAAATTGTCAGCGTTGGACCCCCTAAGCCTGAGCCCCCTAAACCAAAGCCAGACGGAAACCCCGTTATTAAGCCCTTTCCTGCATACTGTAATCAATGTCAGTTCATGCCAATCGTCTATATATACGATGACCGTGTACCTCTCTGCGTCATCCTCTGAACTGTGATCTGTCGACTGCGTAATTCTAGCTATGTTCTACTGTCAATCTTCTGAGTAATTCTACTTTCCAGCGATGTTATGTGTTGTGTTTCTATGTGATTACATGTGTATATGCGCATCATTTATCAGATGTTGGTGAAGGAGGAGCTTGCCCTGATCATCAATGTCCTGTAGTTAAGCTTCAGTAGAAGAGTAATGAGGGATTTTCCTTTTAACAAATAATGAACTAATCTAGATTATAATGGGTTTCAGTGTCACTCATGAAATATTTTAAAAACATGACAAGAAATTATTAGATTATTGTTGTAAGCTTCAGATTCATTGATACAACTGTTGTTTGATGGTGATACTTGTAGAAACAAACAGAGTTCATGACTAAACAAATCCAATAAATAATTGCATTAACAAACATTCATGACATGGTCTTGAAAGCAATTTTATTTGGCAAATAAACTTCCATTTGCACCTAATCATTGAGGATTTGGAGATAAATGCATGTATTCTTTAATTCAGCTGTTTGAACCATTCAAAGTTATTTCTGACTTGTTTGTTTATATTCTACATCTTGAGGTTGGTATATCAGGTTAAGGGGGTGTCTTCTTTAGTAGAATCATTTACTTGCTGCAATTTTCTGTCCACTGCTTAAATCTGGCCACCATTCAGAATTTTTTGTTGGAATCCTAAGTTTAATAGCCTGAAAAAAAATTAGGTAAAACTGAGATAACTTTGATGAAATCTGCCTTCCATGATTTTTTTAACCCGACCAAGAAATGGAGCCTACTTAGGTTTGTAATTGGATTAAATATATTAAAAAGAGAAAAGAGTTAATATCAAACAAAGGAAGTCCCTGAGGATCATCCGCAAACCATATTCCGTGGATCACATGTGATAAATGTCATTGAATATGGCATTAATTCCCAACTTTGCAAAGAAATAAGCAATACCGTTGCACACTTTGACCTGCCGAAATGACACCTCTGTACTTTGGTATAAACTCTTAATTTCTCTCATCACGGTCATCAGTCTCCAAATGAGCATCTTCCTCCTCTTAGCCCATTTTATAATATTTGTGAAGTCTGCTTAAATTATAAGTTTCCCCGGATCCTCAAGCCTCCACAATACAAGAGCCCTTCTAACAGCAAAGAGATCCATTTCGTTTGAAACTTAAGTCTTTTCATTTTCACTCTTAAAAAAAAAATAAGATTTTTATCCATCTTGAATCGATTCTAAATTATATTCATCGTTGAATTGAAACTCATTCCACAGTAATTTCAACCATTTTCATATTAGAAACATTGAGTCATACATTTAATTTGATCTTTATAAAGCTATACTGGAAAAATTCCTAAGAAATCCATCGATTTGTCTAACTTGCCCCACGACACTACATGCATAGAGAGAGCCTGAGTTGAGCTCTAGATGAACACATCGAGTGAATCCGATTCAATCGTATTAGTTTATTAGGTTGGGTTGTACTAATATTTTAAAAAGTGACTTGTGAATTAAATCGTCTTAGAAAAAAAGTTGAGTTTAATAGGGTTCACCAAGGTTCAATGTGGTCAAACTCGATTAAATTCGTAAAAATCAGTACATTATCATATAATGTTAATTAATTGATTAATTAATAATAAATAACTCTTAAATATAATAATATTTCAAATTTGAAAGATATGAAATATAAAAATTGATAATCATATTTTTCATAAAAAATATATTTTCCACATTAATTACAATTATAAATCACAAAATAGTCAAATAATTTAACCATAATAAGTTTTAAACCTTTTAAGAGTTATTAAAGGTCAACTGTCTCAACCCTTTTAAATCATGGGTCATTAAGGGTTTTTGAGGGTTTAAATTTTGAGAAGGTTTTAAAGATAATTGAGTCGAATCAAGTGGATATTAGGGTTGAACCATTAGGCCACAAAGTTAACTTAACCAAATAACTAACCTTGTTTCATAAAATAAAAAAATTTAAAAGATATTTCTAACTCACTAAGTCTCTTCCTTAAACAAACCAGAAATTGGCCGACTCATAGCCATGGCGCTTGAGAACTATAATAAGATATATATGAAATCACAATCATAGTTATTAATTTTGTTCTGCTTCGGTTGAAGCTATCCGATGAATTTTATTTTGTCATGAGTTAAAAATGAAACACCCATTCAGCCAAAAATAAGTTGCATTTTGACCAATCAAATACAACTATTTTTCATCTTATTCTTAATTTTATCACTTCTTCATCTTAGTTTATTAGTAAATAGTAATTTACATTTTTATAATTTCTTGATTTTAATATTTTCTATTCTTAATTCTTATTTTTCTATTTTTTATTATTTATTCTAATTCCATTAATTTAACATAAATTAATATTTTATTATTTTCTATTGTAATAATTATTTTTCCTTGTTATTTTACTTTTATATTTTTCAATGATCTTGCATAGTTTTTTTTTGAAAAAAAATTATTATAGCATCTTTTCCTAACCAAAAAGCACCAAAACACTAAAACGTTGTGTTTGAAAGGCAAATCACAATTAATTCTGAGACAGAATTGAGAACTATAGCTTGAGTATTTTGTTGATAGTGAGGTCTAGGTTGTAAAAGCGGTTCTTGACGAGGCTAGGAGTTAGGAATTTGATACCCATATAATCCATTGATTTTTATTAAAAAAATGAAAGTATATATTTTTTTCATTTTGTTGTTTGCTATTTTTTAAATTTTTATCTTTTCCTATACAATGTCAAAAATATCGACGATATTTTCAAATTTACCACAATTTTATCAACAATATACCATTACCACGTCAACAACATGTATTTATCAATATTGCAGTAAATTTCTAATAAAATCGTGTTAAAAGTTAAAACACAATAAATGTAATATTATGATAATACCCAATAAATTCTCGATAAATTTCTATTAAATTTTTTATTTTATTAATATTTGTATTTATTATATTTTTTATTATTTTTAAAATATTATATTTTCCGTAAAATTTTCTCATTAATTTCTCAATGAAAACCCAAAAATTTGAAAATATCCTGATATTACCAATTGCCGTTAATATTCCGAAAACAGTTCCGGTAAACCATGATAGACCATAAAAGATTTTTATAAATTATTTTTCCCCCTATAGTTCGAATTTTAGTATTTTGACTTTATTGATAGCTTTGTTAGTAAAAAAAATGTCAGTCTTGTAACTTTCTCAACCGTCCATCCCATGTATATACTATCATGTCTTGAATTAAATTTTCTTTTTACTAATAGCGCTATGTGAGTATGTGCATCGATATTCCTCCATCACACGTATTTATGGAAAACTAATTCAGTTTTTTAATTTCACTTTTAATTCATGTATGAGAATGGCTTGGTTGCCAAAATGAGAAGCATGGCAATTCACAGCTCTAAAACCAAGTCTGGTTTCGATACCATTTCAGCACCTGAAATCTCGGAACTTCACAAAAACCTCAACTTTTGTATTTACCAACACTAATCTCCTGAGGTCCACACCACCTAGCCCACACAGCCAGCCCGCTTAACTTAGGAGCAGACATGAGTCAAAGGCAGGACGTGGGGAGCAAACCCACTCCTCGACGACTGCACCACACATCCGGTGGGCAAAAATAAATAAATCAAAACCTGACCTTCATCCAGATTTTGCTAACTATGAATTTCCCCACATTTTCATTTCGATGAATAAAAAATAAAAAATAATTTACAGAGTTCATCGAAAATCACTAAATCAATATGCAGTCCAAATTTTCAAACTTGGACTACTTTTGTGGCAATGACAGGATTTACCAGTCCTGGATCCCTTGTACAATTTTCATCATCTAGAGGATGATATTTTAAATCAGTCACCCTCAGCTATCATTATAAAGCAAAATCATCAAGTAGGAAGGTAAGTGTGCAGCTCTAACTGTTTTGGGATAACATCTGAACAGAAAAAAAAATGAAATTCAAACATGATTTTTAGCAAATGTTCAATTCACAAACCATCTTTACTCAGTGTAGATGATGTTGCTAATTCGTTACATCCACATTAGAGTTGTTTCTATTTAGAAAGAAAGAACATAGAAATTTCAAATGGACAAACCCAAGCAACCTTAATGGCAATGCCACACAAATGAATTTCTTCATTTGTTAGGAACTAAGCAGCTCTCAACCATTTTCAATTTTCAAGCTTCACTTGACTAACGATTCTAGCCACTACCAACCACATCAAGTTTCTTCCTCTAATGCGAGTGCGCAGCAGCACAACTCAAAAGAAATGGACTTAATCCAGGCCAACTACAATATGAAGCAGGGTAATTTCTTCCCTGCATAAAAAAAAACGAAAAAAAATACATCAACATTCAACAGCAGCGGCAATGACAGTAAGTTACTACCCAATTACATGATGAGGGCAAGCCATGTTTTGCTCATGCAAATCCTCCTAGAATCTGTCAAAAACGTCGTCGTTTTTTTTTTGAGAGAGAGAGGGGGGGGGAGGGAGGAAAAAACCATGATTGTTCCCCTACATTAAAAAAAGTAAAAGAAAATCAGAATAGAAGACACATAATTTCCTCAAATCTGTCGTCACTCACAAATCTAGAAACGTGTCATTTTCCCCGTCACATTTTGCATAGTAAGCATGTGGAGCCACTTCCTCTCCAAGCCCATATTGGCTGAAATGATTGACCTTAAATTTCCACTCTCCTTTGACTGGATCATAAGAAACAAACTCTGCACCTTGATCCTGAGTTTTCTTCCTCAGCATCTCTAGGTACTTTTCAACCTTGGGCCCTTCTGTGTATTGCTCTCCTGTCTTCTTGTTAAAACACTTGACGTTCAGCAGTATCACTTCAGCAGGTTTGTTCAGTCCTTGCCCAACAGGAGGCTTCTTGCTCTCATCCATGTATACAATCACTTCCCGATTGTTAAATTGAATAAGAGATTCAAGATCAAGCCTTCGTACATCAGTCTCTCCCATGAATTTTATGCTGCCATAACCGTGGCGCCCAACTACAAAATCTTTGACGTGGCGGCAATAGCCAGGTTCTGCACGCTCCTTGGCAGCCAGCTCTTGGATCCGGGGCTCTGTGTAGTAATCAGAATGCCGGAGCTTTGGCATGAGGGCCTCAATATCAGCACCGTGCTCATAAACAATTGCAGCCTCACCAGCTCTGTGGCCAGAAATTGTGATGTATGGGTCACCCTTTTGGACATGATCTTCATGAACACCATTCGGTTTCTGTGCAGATCTGGCTGGAGATGCATTCTGCTGCTGATCAAAGCCATTCTCAGCTACACTTTCTGCAATTGTCACGATTTTAAAAGCAGTCAAAACATGATGACAATGGACCCATATCTGTAGGACATAACTATACAGAGAAAAAATCTTGTGGTTTAAAATAGAAAGTCGAGAGCTCAAAACGGGAAATCCTATGGGGCTTAGGGTGTAATTAGTGACAATAAAAGAGATAGAATGTTGAATTTCTCGGGCCCTGTGGAGATCAAAGACACAAATAGGGTGGAAATCCTAGTGATCCAGTAAGGTGGATTAACATCCATAGAAAAGAATATATTTGAAGTGATCAATTACTTTGGTCAAACCCACGACTGAGGAGCTTGAATAGACTAAGAAGAAACAGATGTTTGTTTTGGACAAGGCATGTATATCAGCAATAACTTGTAAAAAAGGGTAAGCAAAGCCAGTCCAACTCAACCAGATTTACCAAGACTCAGTGAAAAGAACAAGCATGGTGGACTTCATCAAGACCCAGCCAGTAAGACGTGACTTGTTATTTTTATTTGTATACCTTTCAAATTTTATTATATGTTTTATATTGGCTCTTCATTTACAAGACAAGATTAAAAGAACTCAACTTGGTCGACTAATGGATCACAATATTTTTTTTTTTAAGACAAAGGTGTTCAAGCCTCTTAGAATACCTAACTAATCCTTGGGGCATGTGCAAACCTCCCTATCCACACACACCGGGTAAACCTATGAGTAGTGGCCCTTTGGAGGGAGTGAGAATTGAACTCAAGACCTCCCACTTGAAGAGATGGGTTCTTGGCCATCACTCCCAACCCCATTGGGTTGACTAATGGATCACAGTATTTCAGGTTTTTAAACTGTGATGGTGAGACGAGCTTTTAGCACATTTCATAAGTGCTCACCATTGCAACTACAAGATTGCAGGTTCAAGTTCTAAGGGCATCACATAGGTGATCAGCTTATAGAAAAGTTTGCGAATCGAATTACAAGTGCCACCTCTATATAGCTGGGGTAAATGGCTCTAGTGATGAAGAACCAGATGGCTGAGACAAATAGACACAGTTGAATACAACTACAGACAAGGGCATATTAAGATCCCCTACAGAGGAGGCCAGAAGAAATATCGAGCCAATCATTCTGTTCAATCACATCTAATTCGGGGTGGCAATTTCTGACAACTAATTTTTTGTAAGAAAATTTGTGTCACAACCTGCCAACCTTACTCAAACTCAACATGGTAATTTAGGATTTGGGTTGACATTTCCATCCTAGGATATTGTCAGGCGTGGTCAACAAATGCTGCCCCAATGATCAACCGGACTTCTAATGGCATTTCCATAGCCACTGGCCAAACCAAGTAACTCTGAATCTGGTTTGACATTTTCCACACAATTAATAAACACTAGTCACTAGGAAACATCACATTGAAGCTGATATTTTTATAAGTCATTTTACTTAAGGCCTTGCATTGCCAGAAATGTCTCAAGAATGGTCCAAAATATAATGAACTGGTTTGCACTGATATGACGGCATTGGAAGTATTCCCAAGAACATAACATGACATATCATTGGCAATAAGCAGCATGCAATTAGCTGACATTTGACATTACTGGTAGATATTATCAGTGAATAATATCAAGCTAAGTCGATATATGCATCCATGAGTTTACTGCTCAAAAAAAAAAAAATATATATATATATGCAACCATTAAGACCATTTTTTGCATTTTTTTCACGAGCAATCTTTCCTCTCTATTTCTTAGAGGGATACTCAAAAGCAACCCTATTCTTGGGTGTTTTGAGTATGTGTGTGTGTGTGAGAGAGAGAGAGAGAGGATCTAAGGATCACGATGATGATAAAGACAACAGAAGAGAGAAATGTGAAATAAAATCATGATGCACAACCAGTTATCTGCCCTCTATCTCCAAGCAAAAAAGGTTTTTTATTTTCTTGTTATAAAATCCATGGAGTTGCTTAGAAATTGATAGTAAGCATCAAAACAAGTAAGACTTGAGCAATATTTGCATTTTTTAATACGTTGGAGCAATATCTGCACCACATTCTATGTTCTATTATTTTTTCTCATCTTCCCTTATTCAACGATTCTCATTTTTCAATATTTGAAATAAAACCATCAAAACTCCTAAATCATGGATTGGCTTATAGATCCAAGTATTGAAATGTTCTTTGTTAAAACCAATTAGATCAGGAATAAATTTTTACGTTCTTTCTAATTATGATTGGTATTAAAGCTTTTCAAATTTAAATGAAAACCAAAAAAAAAACATTCCAGTGACATAAACCTAGATCAAATGAAACATAAACCCAAATCGTGTATGCTTTTTATTTATCTAGAGGAGGCTTATTCCAAGTTGCCAAGAAAATTAATTTGGGAAACATTTAAAAAAAAAAAAAATTGCATTCCATCAATCATGTCAAAACTATATGGGCATGTAAGAAGAAACAATAACAAGCATAAGAACAGTATGTTGCATAACTCTTATAACAATATGCTTTCAGCCAGTATTTACTTGCTGCCAGATACGTAAGATGATGTACCATGCCTTTAACTGAGGAGACAAATAAATTAAATAATCAATTAGATTTTTGTATAGAAGCTCTGGAGACAACTGATATTTAATTAGAACAGTGAGAATTCGTGTTAAGTATAGCGGAATGACTAATAGATAGGATGAACCTATTTAATTCCATTAACTCAAATAGGCAACACAAATTAGTTAAAAGCATGGTTGTACATAAAATTAATTGGTATATAAAAAATAAAATCATAGTGAACCAATCCAGTAATTAGTCATTTCTGATTGCACATATTTGGAACAACTTTTTTAAGGTTTGAACAACAAAATATTAGAATCTAGAAGTCAAAACAATCATGTCTATCCACATAAAAGTTTACAATCATATAGAGATACAAGATAAGCATGGCCTAAGGGGGATTGAGAATCTGTCACATATTGGGTTAGATTGAAACAAAAATGAAATTTCATAAAAAAAAAAATTCGATTTTTTAGATTTTTTTGGTGATTTTTATATTTTCACTCCAATATGATGATTACAATAGAAAACCAATATTACCAGCAGATACATATCATGAATCGTCAAGGACATATATGAGAACCAATAATGGCATAGTGAATGATGTTCGACATAAAGATGGATTAGAAGCTAGAATTTTGGTAAAATTTAGGGACTTACTATCACGGTCCTGGGAAGTGGAGCCATTTAAAACAGGAGAAGACCCTGCTCCAGAGACTTTACCTAAACAAGATAAGCACAAGGTCTTACAATCATATTGAGATAGGCTAACCTTACAATAAAAATCAAACTAAAATACCATCTAATGCATGATGACTATAAATATGACAGGTGATGATGCATGACATTCACTACACATGCAAATCCCCCCTCCCCCAAGAAAATCTAACCTCAGAGGTGCCAAAAGCATCATGGGGGAACAGTCACTAATTAAGCAGGTGAAAAGTAACAGCTCAAGTATCTCCACATTGGTCTGGGACGAAGCAAGACTCAGGCCAAATAGAAGAGGTAGGACTAACAGGCTGAGCCGAAGGATCACGGTTTGCTGGTCCAGAGAGACAAACTCGGCCGAGAAAATCGGTAGCCTGGGGTGAATGGATCGGTGTAAGTGGAGGCCCAGGAGATAATGGCTCGCCAGACAATAAAATTCCCTGGTCATGAGGTTGGGGAGGCTTTACTAGAGGAGGAAGATGGAGGAGCTCGACTGGGTTAAACTGGGGTAGTTTTGGATCGCAGCCCACATGGAAATCTAGTTGTTAGCAATATGCAATCTTGTTTTTTGTGGTCCATGTGCCCCCAAATTGTTATACTTCTACTTTCTATGCTCCTAATAAATCACAGGTATTAAAAAAAAAGTAATAGTCATATTAAATGTAATAATAATAACCACAACAACTTTGTACCACTCAAATCACACTCTAGAGTCTCCATAGTCATTCCCACTCCACTACAACCCAACCCTAGTCCATAAAAACCCAAAACCTCAACTCTGTAGATGATGATAATGATCATGAGGACGATAAGATAGAGTTAGAAGCCAAGACTTCTAGTATTATTCCGTCTATCGTGTCTGGTTGGGCGACCACTTGAAATAAATTTCCAATCAGAAATCATGCTATTAGGAGACTAAACCTCATTAGTTGACAAGCTTAAATCAGGAAAGGTCAGAACAATGAACAAATACATATATAGACATTCATAAGAATATCTAGCAACTTCCTTTTATGTGTGACTAACAACTTCCCAAGTGAAACCATGGTATGAAATCAATTTACATATAGACTAGAAGAAAAAATGACGAGGAACTCACCATTGACAAGAACGAGAGTAGAGATGTCCTTCGATTGTGAATGCTTTTCAGCACTAGATCTTGGGGGCCATTGTTCTATGGGACGAATGACCAGTGCCCTAGGATTCTCCCTAGGGATGAAAAGAGCATCAGCCTTTGGTGTGCTTGGAGCGTCATCATCACTAAAGAATGGTATCTGCATTGAAATAGAAATTGAGTATCATAACAAGACACCTTCCTAAAGACTAGCCCCTTCTCTACCAGATAGCAGAACTAGCCCCTTCAAAAACCACTAATTTTTCCTAGTAATATCAACCTCACCTTTGGTCCATTATTTTTAGAATAATATTTCCTTGCCGGGATCCTAATCCTTCCCTGAGACAAGTGTCTCGAAGTCAGCAAGGATGCAATTCTGACTGGAGTAGGCTTATCAGCAACCTGTTGGGAAAAAATTGATAAATTCATAATCATGAAAAAATCCTGTATGTTTCATCCACTTCAATTCATGCAATTTCTAGCTTATATTCAAGTAAATACCTAGAGTTTCGAACACTCATGAGCATTTCTTGTCTCTCCGGAACTAAATCTAATTAGGATATTAGGCTATTCACATCAAGCAGTAAAAGGGCTATGATGTTGTTGGTTTCAAGAAATTAGCAAACTGTATGCTTTCTTGTACCACTTTCCATAATAAATCCATTCGCAGAATCTTTTGATAGGCATCTAGGAAATAAATGGAGCTCGACAAATAATGACTTGCCAAAGTTTCAAGCTGATCAGCAAGTATTTGAACATTCACTTGATTCATTACAAATTGCGCAGGGCATGTCAGAGTAACTACTATGAAACACCAAGCATATGATGAATCAATTTTCAATATGAAAATTTTAAAACGTCACTCATTAACAAAGAACTTAGGCCATGCACCTGGTGCAGATGATACTTACAGGGATGCTAGAAATCCCATATTGGACAGACGGCACAGTACCAGCACGACCAATTGACATCTGAGGCATAGCAGGGAGTGTTCCAAAAGGGTTTATAAGAGGAGTTGGTTGCATGATGACACTACTTTGACTGGCAGGACTATCAAACGAAGGATAGACATGGATTAGCATGGATTACCAAGAAAATAAGGACAAAAAAAATTAATTGTAAGACAAGGAAAACAGACACACAACAAGATATTTAAAAAAAAAAAAAAGTAATTAAAAATCCAAGAAGAATAGTCCTGTCATAAACTAACCATTGAAATCAGATTTGATCATTTAAAGCATGTTTCCTTGTTGAAAATCTATTTTATTAAGAAAGGCATTAACTGAAAAGATCTTTAAATAACATACAAAGGCAAAGACCCTTACCATGCAAAAGATTCATATCAAATATTTTGGAGAACCAGAGAAATAATTTGGTTTTATGCAAAGGAGATAAACAACAGAAGCTATTTTTGTCTTTAGACAGTCAAGATGAAGTCTAGCAAGAAAAGGAAAAGTTTACATATGGCTGTTATTAACCTAGAAGAGGCTTATGATAGGGTGTCAGCACAATTAATTTGGCAAACATTAAAAGTAAATTTAATCTGAACAATCCAGTCGAAGTTATATGGGATATATACGAATGAGTGGTAACAAGTGGAAGAACAATATGTAACAAGATGTCAAAGTTCCCTGTTAAAGTGGAAAAGTGGAACTTTGTCATGGATCTACTTTATATTTTATTTTTTTAAGTTCTAGGCAATTTAGCCTCAAAAATTTAGGATGTATCATCATGTATGTTATGTATAGACGATATAATACTAGTTAACAACAAAATAAATTTCAATAAAAAATCAATGAGAATTGTTGTGAGAAGCTCCAGAGGTATCTTGAAAATAGTAGAATACAGATGAGATAAATGGAGAATAACTTAATGCAAGGGAGAATATGGAAGATGAACTTATTAAAATTGAGGATGACTTGGTATCACTTTGCAATCATCTTAGATACTTGGGTGCAATTGTTGGACTAAACGTTGGCTTAGGTTTAGATATAGTGAATAAGTTGGGAGCAGAATGGATTATGTATAGGAAAGCTGCTGAGGTACATTCTGATAAAAGAGTCCCATGAGATATATGGGATGATTCTCTAAATCGGCATTTTTATTGAGTTGAGTGTTGGAAGACGACATAAAGAGAAATGGTTAAGGAAGGTTATGATTTATTTATTTTTAAGATAGATGTGTGGAGTAAACTAAAAGATGAAACTAGAAATAACTACTAAATCAAAGAAACCTTTAGAGTAGCACCAAAAGACAAGAAGATGAGGGAATGCCATGTAAGGTGGTTTCAGCAAGTGTTTAGATGACCAGAGAACCAATAGGCCACAACTAGAAAGTACAAGAAGAGAAAGGCTTTAAAAACATGCATTGATAAGATAAAGAAAGACATGCTAGATTGTGAAGCCTAGAGGATATGATTTTCAAAAGGGTAGAGTAGAGAAACAAAACTCAAAAAATAGACCAGATAGATGGGTTAGTGGTTTATCATTCAAATGAAAGTTGGGATGGTTTTCCTTTCAGATGGAAGTGGCATGGTTCACCATTTAAGGTGTATCAAAGACACATGCAAGTATCTTAACATAATGCAGAAAAATAACTATTAAATAAAATAACGAATAAATTTTGTATTGATCACAAAAGAGACTTACAACATAGAAAGGTCCATACTAATTTTTTTACCAAAAAAGTAAAGAATCAGGAGACATCTACAACAAAAAGAAAACAGTAGACTATATTTTTGCCCCAGATTTCACCAAAAAATCAGCTATAGCAGTTGGTGACGATCACATTTTCACAAAAAAAAAAAAAAAAATCTAAATCTCTAGACAAACTGATAAATATTTCTTGCAATCTGCGTCACCTCCAAGGCAGTCTTTTCCTCCTCAATGGCCCTCAGCAATAAGATTTACAGAATCCCCCTCTGCAATCAGGTTCCACACCATGTTTCCCCCATTTCCTAAAAGGAAAATGCTTAATTTTTTTTTTTTTGAAAATGCTTAAAATAAATAAAAGGACAATTTCAAAATATTAATTTCATCAAATAAGACCACATCCTTCCCACAAAGAAGCTTCTAAAGGTACACAAATAACAATGTTTCAACTTGCCTCAAATATATTTCCAGTCACTAAAATCAGGATGTTTCTTTAATTCAAAAAAAAAAAAAAAAGGATAATTTGATCTTCCTCTACACAAGATTTCCAAAATTTTGCCAATAAAAAAGTGCAATTTCCCCTTATCTAATTGGTTTAATAAGCAATTTTCCCTTCCACAAAGGTAAAAGAGGTTAAGAGTGAAACTTACGATTGCCCAAGAGTACCCTGACCAAACAAATTGCCACCAAAGCCACTTGAGGCTGCCCAAATAACATCAAGAAGACATTAACATGAGGAAGGAAAAAAATAAAAAGAAGAAGAATAAGATGATGATGATGATGAATGATTAATATGTCATTTGTAATCACTAAAAAAAATAGATGCAGTTAGTTCAGAACAATATAAAGAGATACCCACCTGGTTGTGAAGGATTGAAGTTGCTAAAGGGAAAAGCATTAGATGTTTGAGCGGGTGTCGTAGATTGAAAAGGCATGGAAAGGGATGGCTGCAAGCAATGGATACATTTGGAAGAAAACCACATTCAAGTCAAATAAAACTATTTATCAAAAGATTAATATGACCAAAAAATTTAGACAAAATTGTAACATTTAACAATATTAAATTTTCACTAGTTAAAACCCATCAGTAACAATGTAAGACAATGCTAATCATCAATGAATATTTAAATATCGAGATTAAAGTTTCACTTACAGCTGTTTGACCAAAACCCACAGGATTGCTGGTAGAAAGAAGCGACGGGGTTGAAAACAAGTTTGCCCCAAAACCAGTTGAAGGTGTGCTGAAAGCGTTCGGTTGACCAAAAGCTGAAGTAGTTTGCCCAAAAGTAGGGTTGCTTCCAAAAAGTGATGTTGTCTGCCCAAGGGATGGAGTAGATGACTGGAATAATCCTGATGATTGCGTGTTTGAGCCAAATGCTGAACTTGCCCCTGGTGCTGATCCAAAAATTGAAGCGGAAGAACTGAAAGAGGGTACACTTGATGAACCAAAAAGAGATGGAGAAGAACTAGCTCCAAATGCAGATGTGGAGGGTGTTCCAAATATAGATGGAGCAGCAGCAGAAGTGGTTGTCCCAAAAGGGCTTGAAGAGGATGTACCAAATGGTGAGCTAAATGCTGGAGTGGATGAAACACCAAAAGGGCTGGATGAGGTGGCACCAAATGGAGATGGTTTTGGAGCAAATGGATTAGGAGATGCAGTACTGGAGAAGGGGCTTGCAGCCGTCTGACCAAATGTGCTTGTTGTACCAAAAGGGCTTGATTGTGTCGGTGCCGGAAAGCTCGTCCCACTAGCAGGCTGACTGGCAGGATTTGGGCCCCCTTAAATTTCAGGTAATTTCAAAACCAAAAAGAATACAGATATGAGTGACAGAAAACTTACACAGTGGTTCATCAATACAGTCAAAATCAATGAGCAGAAACAGAAAGAAAAATTAATTCATATGAATAGAAATTACAATTAAACCATACCATGAAAATATAAGACTCAGAGAGAATGTTAACAAAGATGTCAATGTTACAAGGAGAATAACTCCCACCAATTGGTTGACATGATATCAATAGCAACAACATCCCAACCTTGTATGAAGATAAACATTCTACCTGACATCCAGGAGTAGAATGTAAAAACTTGCCCCCTTTTTCATTCAATACCAGATTTAGTATAACAAAAAAATATCATTCCTACTTCTAATTATTGTGTTTTTTTACTTTATAATTCCTCTTAAGTTTCAATTTCCTTTAACATGAGGAATGTTGACCTCACCCCCAATTTTAGTTACTGAAAACAGATTTTGAATGCTGCCAACATCTCTAGCCCAAAAGAGTAAAGAAAAAGGAATTGTGACCACTTAAAAGAAGGGAAAGAAGAGAGCAAGAGAGAGAGAAGGAAAAAGAGATGTAAAATATTGGCTTTGTAATTGTACCTTTATCTCCAAGTTGATAATCCTCCCATCTCAATTCTTCATGACTCTTATCTTTGTATACAGGCATGGCTGATATAGATTCCAGCTTTCCAGCAGGCTGTGTACCAGTGCCACCATCAACCTCAGCAGTTGGGGTGTAAGCTGCTACTCTACTGCCCCCACGTTGAGCTCCAAAACCTGATTGGCCAAAAGCTGGGCTGCCGAATGTTGGGGTTGTTGTCTGGGCTCCTGCATGACAATTTGAAATTTGAGTATGAATATTATGGTACTTTAAAATAAAAATGGGACATAAACTGCAACAAGAAGGAATACCAACCAAAGGGAGAACTCTGGCCACCAAAAGGAGACGAAGTACTTCCAAAAGGAGTGCCACCAAATGCAGCAGACGTTGTTTGGCCAAAGGCAGATGCAGAGCCAAAACTGAAGGAAGGGGTACTAGAAGAACCAAAAGTGGGAGTACCAGAAGACCCAAATGCAGGGGTGCTTGAAGATCCAAAAACAGGAGTACTCGGAGCACCAAATGTTAGTGTACCAGAGGAACCAAATGCTGGTGTACTTGATGCCCCAAATGCTGTGCCTGTGCTGCCAAATGTCGGTGTTGCAGTAGATCCGAAAGTTGGGGTGCTTGATGAACCAAAAGCCGGAGTACTTGTATTAACAAAAGATGGGGTACTTGTGGCACCAAAAGCAGGGTTACTTGGAGCACCAAATGCAGGTTGATTGGACCCACCAAACGGTGTGCTGGAACCAAAGAGGCTGCTCCCAAATGCTGGTTGTGCTGGTTGTGTTGGTTGTTGAAATGCACTACTACCAAAAGGACTGCTTTGACTAGGACTTGATCCAAAGCCTCCAAAAGCAGGCTTTGCCCCAAACAATGATGCTACATAGAAGTTTTGTATGGCAATTAAGGAATGGATGAAATAAAAAATCAGAGAATAAAATATATTGACGAACAATGACAAACTGTCACTCATGAAAAAGAATCTCAATTAGAATAACAAGGTAGGAACAAGCTTATTCATAAAGCATTCATGATAAGTCCAGTGGCCAATCAAAGAGTTGCCCAAACTTTGGCATAAAGCATAACATATATAATAGGGACAAGTTCCAAGGGAACAACAATTTCAGCAATCACTTGGGTTTTTCTTTCTTCCCTTTTGAATATCACTAACGATTTGGAAAGAGAGGAATAAGAAAAGATTTGAAAGCAAAAGTTTCTTGCCGACTATGTTGCACAGGCACTTCAATTTAGGCAACGTCCCCGTGTCAAACAGTTCATTTATATGTGTAAAATTCATGTTTGGATGTATCAACAGCGTGTCTAATGCTGTGTCCGACCAACATTGCTTGCTGATATTTGTAACAACAGAAATTAAATCATGTTTATTCTTTTTTGGGAGATAAATCATGTTTATTTCATTGGGACATTCAATCTAAATTCAAAGGTATGATCCTATTAGAAAATGGAGAAAAGTTAAGAGGTGGTGATTGGTGGCGGCATCCCCTTACATTGTGAGTTGCCTCCAGCAGAACATTGCAACAGTAGGCATTGAGGGGAGCTTACTGGTAACTCCTGGTTCTTTAGGACCCAGTAGCATTTTAAAAACTCAATGAGGAGATATTGCTGTTATCCTTCAAGAGTCCTACTTTTTCTCTTATACATTATACAGGGGAGAGAGAGAGAGTCCTACAAGAATTATGATTCCAACTGTACAGAATTCTAGGTATCTAAAGACAAATTAATTAAATCCTCCTTCCCATAGACACTTTGTATTAATTCAAGTGGGTGGAATGTGTTCAAAACCTACTTGGAGATTCTCATTCACAAGAGAGAGAGAGAGAGAGAGAGAGAGAGAGAGAGAGAGAGAAGCAATCACTTGTGCTAAGATCGTGACAAATGACATGCTGGTAGTGAATTCTTGAATCTCTTATGTTAACAAGCAACATCCAAATCAAGCGCCACCCCCCCACCCAAAACAACCCCCAAAAAAAAAAAAAGTTCCTCTAACCCAACCAAGCATGACAGCTGTACCTAAAAGGTGCATAAAACTTTTTACGCCCAAAAGAGTAATAATGGCATCACATTCTCCTCGAATTTCAGGTATCCATTAGCTCTGCATGACAGCAATGCAAATTGAAGATGAAGCAGATGCAACATATTTCCCTTTAATAATTAACAAATTATAACACTTTATTTGAGAGGTAATGAAAATTTTATTGCAAGGCAAGATAAAATCTTTACAAACCAAAGGTGTCTATAAAGAATAATGGATATTGGATAGCTATAGCAGAGAACTAACTGTGCCACACTTGACACGAACCCATAAACATCCAATATCTCGATAAACAAGAAAGTCTACATTCTCTATATCTTTAACAAAATATGACCATCCTGCATCAGGATTCAAGAAGAATATGGCAATCCAGGAGAAAACATAATTCGTAAATGGAAACATTTTTTGAGTATAAGGGAGTAAACAAAAATGTAACATTTTGTGGTCTTCTACAATTAAATACTCCTTTCAAATTTTACACTGTAAATGCTGCATGACTAACAGTGAAGAGCTCCTACACTACACAGCCTGTAGTATTTTTTTTAAGACCAATGAAATACTTTTGTTATCAATTATGATATATATAACTACGTACTCAAAAAAAAATTATGATATATATAACTACGTACTCAAAAAAAAATTATGATATATATAACTCTTTAGTAGAAGCAAAAAACAATAGATTTTGGAAAAGTCCTTACCACTACCGAAAGAGGATGAACCACTACCAAATGCCGGAGTTGATGATGCCCCAAATGCAGGCATTGAGCTTCCAAAAGCCGGTGTTGATGAAGCCCCAAAAGCCGGTGCAGAAGACAAAGAAGATTGTGTCGTTCCAAAAGCACCAGTTGAAGTGCCACCAAATATTGAATTACCAGTTTGTGAACCAAAAGGGCTTGTACTTCCAAAGGGTTTGGGCGCAAAAGGATTTGTCGTGGCATTGTTTGTCTGCCCAAAAACCGATTGGGTTCCAAATGGGCTATTTGATGACTGCCCAAAAGCTGCTCAAGATATTTAAAAGAAAAAAAACACACACATACACATCAACCAAAGATCATAGTTAACAGATAAAAAGGTTTAAAAGAAATATAATGAGAGAAAAAAGTTCAAAGATTCAACAACAAATACATGCAAATGATAAGAATTTTCACGTAGATGCAAGTGACAATTTTACAAGCTTCTTTTTGCCCCTAAATAATCATATAGAGATAAATAAAGGAATTGTAACCATGAGAGATGTTTACATACCCAAACCAAAAAATCCACCCCAATATCCAAACAACAAGCACCATAACCATGAATTCCAATGAAAATGACTACCAATAAAGAACAACATGAACATTTGCAGCAAAATAAATGCATAACCGACACTGATAAATTTGTAGCGCAGCAAAATGTGTTTCTCAGGTTTTATAGTACAGTAAGGAAAAAGGATGTGAAAACAAGAATCCAGATTATGACATGTTGAACAAAGCAAGCAAAAGTGCATTAAAGAATCAGCAAAACACCCAATCAAGATGGTCAATCCCAAAAAACCAGAGTTCATATACCCCCCCAACCCAAAAACCACCAAAAAAAAAATCAAATTAAACCATCACCAATACACAATAAAAAGGAGAAGACGACGAATTAAAAAAGGGCAGCTTTCAAGCAAAAACGAATTTTATTAAAAAAAAAAAATAGGAAAGAGATATTTGCAAAATAACAATTTGGAATGTCACTCTTTCCGAGTTAAAAGAAAGTTCAAGAGTTTCATAACAACAAAACTGATCAAAAAACGAAGAATAGGCAAACATTGACACGTTCATAAAATGCTCAACTCACATTTCGTCAAATATAGGATCCCAAACAAATGGAAACATCAGTTAGATGAAAAGAGAACGAGAGGGAGAAAAATTAACATACGATTCGTAGAGCCGAACATTTCTGTGATTCCTCAATCCAAAATCGATCGAAGTCAGATTCTGCAGCGCAAATCTCCAAAGACAATAAGAATCAGCAAAAGGGTTGCGAGAATGTAACCATTCATGCTTTGTGATCTTCTTCTTATAAGGGTTAGAATAAGAAAATTGCGGAGGAAATTCTAATCTTGCGTGGGATTGACGCAATAACGGTGCTTAAATCCAACGCTAGTTGTGCTCCAAAAAAATAAATCCAATCCCAACTAAACTTGCAATAGTGATGCAGAAAAATCGAGCGAGTGAAGAAATCTTACGTTCGTACGCGATTGGATAACGTGGTTAAGAAAGGGAAAATATAGCGGCGTTTTGGTTGAGAGAGAGAGAGAGAGAGAAATTGGGGGATTTTCTCTCTCGATGTGTCTGTATTGTTTCCTGCTTTCCTCTGAGGGCTCGCAGAAACTGGAGACAAACTGAGTTTATTTCCGAAACTAATTTCATTTCATTCCATCTTAGATAGAAAAATATTTATAATGTATAAAAGAAATATATTATTCTGCTTTTTGTATAATAATAATACTTAAATTTAAATGATCCTCCTATAAAAAAGTAATAATCCTTTCATACTGTTTATTATATATGAATTGTGAAATTATAAAATAAAAATTTCTCTATGCATAAAAGAGAGGGAGTTTAAAATTTGACACATTGATAAGTGTATGGAATTTCAAACATCAGATGCATCTAATTAATCCTTATCCGAAGAGCATGACAATTTTATCATAAATTTTTCATATTTATCAATCATACTCATTTATAAAAGTGTTTTAAATATGTTTGACAATTGATGAAATAAAACTATTAAAAAAATTAATTAATTGAAAATAAATCTAAGTCCCCTTTTTAAGAATCAAATAGTTATACTAAATCATGTATTACAAGAGAAGGAGCAAATGAGTCAATAAACATTGATCACATCCAAAATCATTTTATATCTAAAGTGTTAAAAATATGTATCAGCCTTGAGAGAGCTGCATTGCAACGCCCAGAACATTTCGGTGTGTAGCAGGCCCATCTAATATCGGTAGTTGTGATATCCTGACACATGAGCCACAGGCCAAGCGCTATAGTGGTTGATCCAAGTGAAACTGGGTCATGTCGGATGGACTAGCAAAGTGGGCCAGTTGGATCCGACAGCGCAGTTGCGAGTGGGAGTTGTGGAAAGTCCCACATCGGAAGTTGAGAAGTTTGGGAGGGGGTTTATAAATAGCATTGCTCTCTCAAACCAGCAAGACGCGTTTTGGATTCGGACTTGGGCCGGGTTCGATCCAAAAACCGTGCAGGCTCGCGCGTGTGCACGTGTGGGCCTAAAGCGGACAATATCATGCTGGGCGGAGCCCCAAGCCTTTTTTATGGGCCTAGCAGTTACAAATGGTATCAGATCTCCAGGCTCTACATTCGGACTGTGTGGGTTTACTGCCTTCCACTGAGTTCGTTGGGTCGAGCCGAGAGCGGCTTTGGGCTTTAGGGATGGATTGTGATATCCTGACCCATGAGCCAGACGCCAGGCCCTAGAGTGGCTGATCCAAGTGAAACTGGGCCCTGTCGGACGAACCAGCAGAGTGGGCCGGTCGGATCCGACAGCCCAACTGTGGGTGGGAGTTGTGGAAAGTCCCACATCGGAAGTTGATGAATTTGAGAGAGGGTTTATAAGTAGCCTTGTTCCCTCAAACCAGCAAGCCGCGTTTTGGACCCAGACTTGGGCTGGGTCCGATCCAAAAACCGTGCATGCTCGCACGTGTGCACGTGAGTGTGCGTGTGGGCCCAAAGCGGACAATATCATTATGGGCAGAGCCCCAAGCCCTTTTTATGGGCCGGGTTGTTACAGTAGTAATTGATAGGTTTCGGTTGGTAACAATTAAAATGATCATAACTTTGTCATAGGGACTTGATCGAAGTGATTTTAAAAGTGTTGGAAAAAAGACAAGTTGCATTTGGATGAAACGTAAGGAGGGGGGAACATAAGTTACCCCTGGATTCCCCCGTTTAGTATCCAAAGTCTAGACGTAAAAGATCCCATTTTTACCTCCCCTTTCTCAAATCTGAATACCCCCTCATCCAGAGCTGGCCCTGAGATCCTCTAAAATCTCAGGGGCCCTAGGTAGAGTGAGATTTCAGGGGCCTTTTGTTACTGGTACATTAAGGAGTTTAAATGTGTAAAGACCCTTTCTGTCTGAGGACCCTAGACGGGGGCCTACGCCAACTATGCCGAGGGCTGGCCCTGCCCTCATCCCTAGTGGTATCCCTAGTGGTATTCATAAAAGCATACCTCTCCTTTCCTCTTTCCTATTCCTCTCTCTCTCTCCCTCACGCTTGAGTCAGTAAGAGGTGATGCGCACAGTTTAATAAAAGCTTAAAAAATAAATCTAAATAAAAGTAATTATTGAAAAGTATTAATATGATAAAGTCGAGTAAATAGGTTTTTCAATTCAATTTGATTATAATGATTATATAAAATAAATATAATTTAAATATCATTATTTATGTGATTTGAATCAAGAACTAGATAGTTGACAAAAAAAATCACTTTAACCATCTATTTTATTCTATTTAAATAAAGTGATTATACAATTTTAATAGGACCAATTTCTTTTAAATTCATACATAAAAATCACTTTTTAATTTTGTAGGATAAATGGACCTCACATTATTTTCAAATTTTATTTAATTCAAATGGAGTCATGAGAACTCATGACTCAATCACGTCACCTTACCACAGTTCTTATATTTTTCTAAAATAATTTCAAAAGAAAAAGAAAAAGAAATAGAATCAGTATAGTTAAAAGTCCGTATCGGCAAATGCGTATCGCCTAGACATTTTTTTAACCCCTTTTTATGATCAATTCAAGTCTTCAAGTTGGATATCATGGAGGGCCGACACAACTGATACTGTGTCCTTCATAATTATTGATTGAAATACATTACAAATGCTTATTTTAAGTTGTGAAATTGTGGATCATTTGAAATATGGACAGAACTCTGTCGAAATTTTGGTAGAATAGTTTATTATGTTATATATTTCATGTCGAACAAATGATGAATTTTTATGAAAATATGTATTGACATTTTTTATTTATTTATTAAGATTTTAAAATATATATATATAAAAATATTTTTTCTTTATCTCACTTCTTACCATTAGAATGCAAGTGTTTCTTTAAAATTGTTTAATATTATTATAAGATATATTATTATTTTTAATTGATGAATAATATTTAATAATTATGTTTCATAAGTTTTTTATATTATATGAATTTAGTAAAAATTATTAATTTTTATAAAATTATTAATATATCAAGTTATCCCATCTTAGAGTTACCAAAGAAGATCTTTTTTCCTTAGAGTAAGTTCTAACTTTACTACTGTAATTATTAAACAAAATAAGGGTAAAAGGATTTAATTTTGAATGCACCCTTGGGATTTTACCCCTTATCCAAACGCAGTCATTGAGCTGCACCTCGATCAAAAATCATATTTGCTCCCATCCAATTGAAACTTAACTTATTTATACCCCTTAGACACATGATATTAAGCTCTCTCTCACATAAAATGAATTAATATAAAATGGTGATAAAAGTTACCTTCTAACATTTTTCAATGTGATTTATTAATAAATACTTTAAAATGCAAATCTAAGTGATGCAATACACATTTAGCCACCTAGGGATACACAAACTACAGTTAAACAGCCCAAGCTTCACAATAAGATCATGCACCTGTACAGTCTAAGTTTAACGAACGAAGAACTTTGACGATGAAGGTGTATAAACTCTTAGAGTACTTGACTAATCCTTGAGATATGTGCAAACCTCCCTAGCCACACACCCGATATATCTATAGAGAGTGGACCTTTAGAATGGAGTAAAAATCCGAACTAAGGACTCTCTCTTCTTAAGAGACATTCCTACCATTACTCCAACACCTTAAGTTGAGAATTGAATGAAACCAATCCAATTACATTCCAAGCTCGTTTATCCAACAAAATCAGGCCTATGGATCAAATATTAAGAGAGGAGCCGTACAAGGGATGATTTTTTTTTCTAACTTAGGAGAAAAGATGTTTAAAATGGCCACCGTCATGACAATGATGACTGAAATTCAGTCCAAGTGAGATTAACAGACCAAAATGAAATTTTGATGTATTGTATCAAATAGAAGTACGAATAGGAAGTTTGAATATTCAAGATTTGAAACTTTAAAGCACATTGGAATGCATGGATTTCACCATTCTTTCAAATTTCCAATCCAAAATCAGGGATTCATTTGATTGCATGACATGCATTTGAAGATACACCATTAGAGCGCAACTTGATTCAGACCCAACCCAAGCTTATAGCGAGGGCTGAACTCTATCTTTCTGACTTAGTCTCCAATAATGACTCAAAAGTGGAAGCCCATTTTGATAGAAGGCCAGCCCCCCATCCCTTAGCGCGAGCCTGATTATTTCAATTGATTTTGATGCAGGGACACGTTTGAGTTTCTAATGACAATCCCAGTCATGCAAAAATTCTCAACTATGTTATTTACATTTAGACTTTTAGTAGCTGATAATCCATGATGATTGATGAGACCTTTTCCAAGTCCTGCAACTCAAGCTAAATACATTCAGGTGAAAATATAGTCTGCACTTCTGCTTTGGTTAGCTTGAAACACCAACCTGGTTCACCCTTGTTGGCCCCTCAAATTCACACATAAGGGATCCACATATTTTTGCCATCCTTGAAATCTTCTTTTCTAAAATCCAATGGTGGAATCTGCAAGTGACACTCAGAAGAGTTTTTTTTTTTTTTTTACACTTCACACAAGCGCAAGCATTTTTTACCCCAATGTGTAATTCTTGTTTGTCGTTCTTTTTCATCGTCTCCACCCAGAGATAATAGTGCATGAATATGGACTTGCTTCTGCTTCTCAGGATATCGCTTAGTTGCACCATGCAGGCCCACCCATCACAATCTCCACAACAAACTGAATAAATTTTAACATCTATGATAAGATTTCTCCAAATCCAAGATTCCAGTGATCCCCCATGAATCAAGGATTTATTTTAATTTCACTAGGAGTAATTTTTAAGACAATTTCTAGTGTTTCCAAGTGACAAAAATCTTTGGACCAGAGGAATTGAGAGAAATCCAAACATGACTAGGATAACATTCATCGAAGCGCTCTCTCTCTCTTTCTCAGTATCATTGTGATTCGTCCCAATGGCCCTATTTTGGAGAAGGCCCAAATTAAAGGGAGAAATTAAATTCCTGTGAGGCCAGTCCAACTGTGCAATCAATGGCCTAAAAATGAGCTGTAAGAAAAAGAAACATTGCACAGCAGTCCACATTTGACGAGTAGAAAACCCTCTAATTAGAGGGTTAATAATGTAGAACAGCGTGCAACTAGGCAGGGGGCGGAAGACTTGTAACTGAGATAAGCTTGGGATAAAGCCCAAGGCAGCGACAGCAGGGTATCTCCTCTGGGATTAAGCCCAGAATCAACGATGGCCGGAACAAAACCAGCAATGAATGTAAGGTCTGCAACTCGGCAGAGATGATAGAGGAAAATAAGATAGTAAATCTATATCAATTCATATATTCGAAAGAGGTGAGTCCCTCTCTTACATGCATTGTATTTATAAGAAAAAAATAAGAAATCAAAATAGAAAAGGACTCCTAAATCAAAATAGAAAAGGACTCCTAAATCAAATAGGAAAAGGACTTCTAAATCAAAACAGAAAAGGACTCTTAAATCAAATAGGAAAAGGACTCCTAAATCAAATAGAAAAGGACTTCTAAAGCAACTAGGAAACTAACCAAAGTTGGACTGCTAAGATCCCAAACGAAAATAACAAATCCTACTTGCTAATTAAGAAATAAATAAAAATAAATAGAAGTGAAATCTGTGTGCTGCATGTTTCGTGTCCTACATCAGTTAAGATCATCCAATTGATTTGATTTGATTTTGTTTATGGTCCACCCATGTAGCCCATAAATGAACAGATACAACATAGGTGGTAACAGCTTGTCCGGTCCTCAATTGATGAAAATGCCCTCCTGTGTAAAGAAACAGAAAAGTTAGCCACAAAGATATGAAATTATGAATCACTTTTGCTTTGACAAGATTAAAAAAACGACACTTTTAACTTTGACACTACATTTCCAGACCAGTAAGAACCACTGGATCCTGCACTCAGTGCAAACTTTATGCATTAAGTCGTCCTTGTCGCTGGCTAAAGCAGGTCTCTTTCTTTGGAGTGATTAGCTAAAGCAGTTCCTCTTCAACTTTATGTTGTCATGAAATTTTGGGCAGAGACATTCTTTTTCTAGAGCTTCAACATTTTAGCTTGCAAACTAAGGTTTAACAACAGCAAGTTGAACCACTAGACTCTGAATGGTTAAACCCGGTTCCAATGTTGGACCAATTAGGATATTGTAGTGAGCCCGTAAATTGAAAATGATAAAATATATTGAACTTTTTTCTTTTCTTAAGAGAGTATAAAATACATGGAACTAGTTAAAAGCAATCTGACATCGGTTCATACAGGTAGAACCACCAATAGCTATGCTGAGATCCTACCTGTTGTATGCCATATAATTTCCTTATGGTACTTTGAAATCAGGAAACATGAAATTTAGTGTTACCAACCACACTGAATGAAGGGCAACTATCTAGATTAACCATATGCCAGAAGTCAGCCCCATCATGACTTGAAATGGATGGACAAAAATGAAACTCCTTTATCTACCAACCATCCATTCCATGATCCTTTCTCAGATGGCAAGAAACTTCTGAAGTCGCCGGTCGTTGATAGTATAAGGTTAATCCAGAGAATCCCCCGTCATTTGATAGCATCTATGTCCCATACTCCCATGAACATGCCATGTGTAGTATCTCAATAGTATATGAGAAATACAGTAGAATATGCCACAAGTTCCAGTCAAAATTTGTACCAGTTGTTTACCTGATTTGATTTGGAACAGACCAGCTTCGGCACCAATTCTATTCAAATCTGACTGACAAGTCAATCCAGTTTGGTTTTGAAACACAAACAAACTTCCAGCCAATAATTCGTTTTGCCCAATTTCCTTTTTAAGGATCCATGAAAACAAGCAAAATTTTCCATTCTAAGTTTTGAAATCCAATTCAACAAAGTTGTCAGATTTGCATGCTGAGATGCATCTCCCACTATGGAGTATGGACTCTTAATCACTGTGCAACCATAATTTCTACTTACTAGACAGACCTAGTTATAATTTTTGGTGTTTTTTATTTTTATTTTTTTTCAAAAAACCCACGCACACATGCTTCTATAAAAAAGAAAATAAAAAGCTCAAAGAGGAGAAAAACTGTAATTCAGGTAGCAGGAAGGGACAAGAAGCTTTGAACACCCAAAAAAAAGGTTTTCTTCTCTCCTTACTGAAAATTGTTATGGTATAAAGCCGCAAGAGAGACCCACAGGTGGCTATGATTATCCTGATGATCGCCAAATCCTTCCCTCCAGAGAAATCACCATAACTGACACATCATCATGATATTTGCGGCGATCACCATGGGGAATATCCAGTAGCTCATGAAAATCCATCCCTACAATGCAAGAAACAGGAGGAAGTCCATCAGATGAACACAATAAAGCCAATCACAAAGAGACTAATCCCATTTGGGTACCAAAAAGGTGATAGGTACACCTTTCATTCTATAGAGATTTCCGCATTGCAACAATGCTTAGGCTGGTTAATTAAATGTCGGGAAAAAAAAATCTTAGTGGGGATAATTAATCTCCAAAAAAACCCTCATTCAATGTGTATTATTAGATCATCAATATTCATATTTTTAAGTGCTGAAATTTGAACATCTCTGCACATCTTCTATTTACATGCTGTTGGAGTTTGATAAGGAGAGTTGTGGGAGAGACTGTAACAAGAACCTGATTAAAATTGAGATTTTTTCTTTCACTGATAATTAGATTGAGACGTTGGATGGGTTGGGTAGTATTGTGTTTACGTTTCACAGAAATCTGATAAGAGACTTAGGTTGGTTTGATTTGGTTTTAGTTGGGTTGCTTGGGTACTTGGGCTTTGTTCAGGTTGAAACTTGAAAATTAAATTAAGAGGTGATGGAATTGGTTAGAATTGACAGTGATAGAAGTTCGGTGGGGAGAGAGAGAGAGAGAAAAGCATGGTGTATGTAGTCGAGTTGGGTTGGGTTGGGTCAAGTTGAGTTCAACCGAACCTAAATTGCTCCAATATGAGAGAGAGAGAGAGAGAAAGCACGGTGTATGTAGTCACCATGTTCTGAATTTCTTTTTTTAAATTATTGTTCCAATTTTTTTAGCTTTTTTTCTTTGAAAGGTAACAATTTTATTCAAAAGAGAAAAAGATGATACACACAAGTCAAAAGTACAATAGGCCCTTAAAAGGCCACCACCCCTCCACCCCCCACAAAATTGTTTAGATTTTTGTTGACAGATACATGGATTTTTGAAACTTTGATAGATTTTAGATAAAAGTCTAAATTAAATTTAGAAGAGAAATAAATTTAATTTCTTAAATTAATCTGAATGAATCAAATGAAAAGATGGATGAACGTTTAGTCTCTAGACGTTTTTGTTTCCTACTTGAACTTCTCTACTTCCGATATAATACTCAAGAGAATGATGATGAAGAGTTTCCTTCTTCACATGTAATTTAATGTCTTGTATGGTTTTTATTGAAATCAGCCAAGCATCTGTCCTCTCTTTTCTCATTCTTTCATCATTTGTAAATGTAGTGTAACCGTCTATATCCGACTCGCTCAACATGATATTATCTTCTTTGGACCTTCGATCCAGTTCATTAACTCTACTGATCGAATCAACCTTCAAGATTTACTTTGAGCCCGGACTTACTTAACCAGGATCAAAAAGACTCATGCTTGGAGAATGGAAAGAGTGGTTCTCCTCTTATAACTGCTCCCCACACCTCCATAGTGGACGATATGGGACTCTTTCCCACGGGTGGGTGACGGCTTGGGGCGTCACCATAATATAGTGTGTGATATAATTATTTTATTAAGATCAAGGAATTGCAATTTGCAGAAACCTTGTCCCATACCCTCTTTCCGAAATCTAAACCTTTTCTCAATAAATATAGTCTTTAATGAGAGTGTGTTGGACTTGGATAGGTGACCATATAGGTATAGAGTTTGTAGAATTTAACTACCAATTTTAAGATAAATATATACAGTAATTATTATACTATTTATTATTTAATGAGGTTTAAGCAAGTTAGGTATAAAGCGTGGTCAAATTTTAAGCTCTAACTGAAACTTTTCAAAAAGTTGAATTTGTCAAAATATGAAAAAATTATATTGAAATAGTTTTCAAACATTTTCAGTAAATACATGCAGATGATTCTTCAATATTATTGGGACGTAACTTTTTTATAAAAAAATATGCTAAATTTTTTATTTTTCTATAATAGCAAGAAATACATGCACTCTAATATCAGGCTGGAAGAAAAAAAATTAAGGAAAGCTGAGCCTCATAAAAAGTTTCAAAGGTCCTTAGAAGTTAAAAAATTCTGAATTTAAGTTCATCTATCCATATTTGTAGCCTTATCTCAACCTCACCTTTGGTCCATTATTTTTAGAATAATCCTAATCCTTCTCTGAGACAAGTGTCTCGAAGTCAGCAAGGATGCAATTCTAACTGGAGTAGGCTTATCAGCAACCTGTTGGGAAAAAATTGATAAATTCATAATCATGAAAAAATCCTGTATGTTTCATCCACTTCAATTCATGCAATTTCTATCTTATATTCAAGTAAATGCCTAGAGTTTCGAACACTCATGAGCATTTCTTGTCTCTCTGGAACTAAATCTAATTAGGATATTAGGCTATTCACATCAAGCAGTAAAAGGGCTATGATGTTGTTGGTTTCAAGAAATTAGCAAACTGTATGCTTTATTGTACCACTTTCCATAATAAATCCATTGGCAGAATCTTTTGATGGGCATCTAGGGAATAAATGGAGCTCGACAAATAATGACTTGCCAAAGTTTCAAGCTGATCAGCAAGTATTTGAACATTCACTTGATTCATTACAGATTTGGGCAGGGCATGTCAGAGTAACTACTATGAAACACCAAGCATATGATGAATCAATTTTCAATATGAAAATTTTACGTCGTCACTCATTAACAGAGAACTTAGGCCATGCACCTGGTGCAGATGATACTTACAGGGATAATAGAAATCCCATAGTGGACAGAGGGCACAGAACCAGCACGACCAATTGACATCTGAGGCATAGCAGGGAGTGTTCCAAAAGGGTTTATAAGAGGAGTTGGTTGCGTGATGACACTGCTGTGACTGGCAGCACTATCAAACGAAGAATAGACATGGATTAGCATGGATTACCAAAGAAAATAAGGACATAAAAAATTAATTGTAAGACAAGGAAAACAGACACAACAAGATATTTTTTTAAAAAAATGTAATTAAAAACCCAAGAAGAATAGTCGTGTCATAAACTAACCATTGAAATCAGATTTGATCATTTAAACTAAGGCCTGTAATCGGACCCTGATCTGGCCCGACCCATCAGGATCCAACCTGGCCCGGATAGTAATCAGCCCATCCGTGGCCCGATAAGAGCCCGTTTGTCTGGTTGGCCTATCATATGGCCCTAATGCTATTTGAGTGCTATCAAAGCCAAAATTAAAACTTTTTTACCTTAATTTTAAGCCACTGGACCCGATAAATCAGATTTAAAATTAAAAACTTTTTTACCTTAATTTTAGGGTATCTCTATTTTTTAATATAGTAAAATTATTCTTTATCTAACTATAGACTGCAGTTCTTTGTTTCCATATAAGATCTTCATTAGGAATTTCCCTTTGAATGTGTCCCAAGTCAAAAGAAAATAATGCATACCCAACTGGCTATTCAACCTTACAAACACTATATATCAATTAGAATGGTCTTGATAAGTTTCATTGTCATCACAATCTTCTTCATATTAACCTATACAAACAATGTCATCCACAGATCTTCCCATGTGGTCTTGACTAGAGGCAGAGGAACTCCTGGATATGCTGCAAGAGAACTGTATATGCCATTTCTTGTAATTCGCAAATTAAATTTAAAAAAAAATACTTAAAAACAATTAAGAAACATCTAATCAATTCAAAACCCCATCATCTTTCTTGTGCTTTTCATGCACTTTTCTCTCTCTCAAACACAGTAAACTTTGAAGCAAGCTTACTTTAAAAAATCAAAGTTCAAATACAAACATCAGAACTAAAAAAATTTAGATGACCCACAAAAGATCCTTTCAAAATTCTGTTATCTTTTTCACTGTACATCAGTAACTCCCCCTCTTAAAATCTTTAGGAAGCATCCAGTAACTCCCCCACTCGAAATCTTTACAAAACATCTCTCTCTCCCTACAAAAAAAAAAAAAGTCAGAATCCAATCCAACCAAGAGCTTAAAAAATCTAAAGACCCAACCCAACTAAAAATCCAATTAAATAACTAGCCCAAGAAGAAACCTGTCAAGAAGAAATCTTTTCAAGCAAAAGACATTTTCAACCAACCCATCCAAGAGGATCCATGTCAAAATCCTGCATCCCATAAAATAAGCAAACAATCATGTTAGGGAAGAGTTTGATAATCATTGTTAATATAATAGAGTTGAACAAAATCAGGATCAAACATCACAAATATTATTGTTGAGCTGCAAAAGTTGAGACATTCATGTCGTCCACAACACTACATTAGCAAAAAAGATCGTGTAAGTCAAAATTAAAAAAACTAAAAAATCAAATGACATTGATCGGTAAAATTTATTTAAAACACAAAGGATTACCACTCATCAGTCCACATAGAACCCAAGTTCATATTACTAAGCTCAGCTTCAAGCAAGCCCAAACTTTTTCCACCTAACATAAAATAAGAAATATAGATGCAGTTACACACTTCAATCAAATAAATGGAAAGCAAGGCAACAAATTGAAATAAGCACTAAAAATACCTTGCATTTGATTCCGTAACCAATCTTGGCCACACACCAACGCTTCAACAGTTTCTGGATCCATAGAGCTGCGATATTGGTCAAGAAATCTACCTCCAACACTAAAAGCAGATTCTGATGCAACAGTCGACACTGGAATGGCTAGAATATCACGGGCCATCATTGCAAGAATAGGGTACTTGGAAGCATTGCTTTTCCACCACTGGAGCACATCAAATTCCTCGGACTCCGGAAAGACGGGTTCCTCCAAATATAAATCGAGATCTGATTTGTGAACAGAACTTGAACTTTCAGCAAGAAACTTAGAAAATCTTTTCACCCGTTTTGTTCCATGTGACGTCGATGAAGAAATTCCACAAATGGGCGATTGACTTCTTGCACTATGCATTGGCAATTTAGCCTCATACTCTTTATGAAGAGCTTTAATATCAAATAGAATCTTAGCCATTTGATCCTCAGCAACATCAGGCCCAAAAAATTTTGGATAAAAGAACTCCATCAACTTCATCTTATATTGAGGATCCAAGAATTGTGCAATCGCCAGAGGTAGGCTACAAATGTCCCAATACTTCTCAAACTTGCCAAACATCTTATCCACTAAAGGGGCAAGTATATCGTCTGCAGTGATTGATTGTTCATATAAATGTAACCGAATATCACAAACTTCAGAAAAAAATAAATTTGAAGTGGGATATTTATAACCAGAAAAAACATTTGTAGCAGTATAAAACGGTTCTAAAAGCTTAAAAATCTTTTCAGCATTCTCCCACTCACTCCAAGATGGCGCTCCCGCTTTCTCTTTATAGTTGGCATCCAAATGTTCCAAACGTTGGAATGCATCTTTGTACTTCAAAGCCACATCTAACATTTTATATGTGGAATTCCACCTTGTAGGGACATCCATGATCAACTTCTCGTTGGAATGTATTCTAGCTTGCCTACACATGTCATTGAAGGCTTTCAACCTTGATTGTGACTCGTTGACGTATTTGACACTTTCGCGAATCTTGTCAACATCCTTATTTATTACCTTCATGCCTTCTTGGACTATTAAATTTAAAACATGTGCACAACAACGCACATGAAATAGCCTAGCACCAAGTGCTAAACTACCCCCCAACTTCCCAACAAGCTTTGAAACCAAAGAATCATTTACGCTATCGTTATCGACTGTTATTGAGAATACCTTCCGATCGATATTCCAATCTATCATGCTCTTGAAAACGGAATTGAATAAGTTGTCTCCATCATGAGGAACAGGTTCTACTTTAAAACAGAGTAATCTCTTTTGCAAATTCCATTCGGCGTCTATGTAGTGTGCCGTTAAACAACTGTAGCCTAGAGTTTGTATTGATGTCCACATATCAGTGGTAAGGCTAATATGACTAGTTAGGGAATCTAAATCCCTATATAACTCACCTTTCATCTTCTCATACAAACCCATACAAATGCCCTTGATGGTATTCCTTGAGACAAGCTGAAACTGAGGTTGAAGATTCCTCGAATAATGTATAAACCCTTGATGTTCAACTATTGAAAAAGGATACCCATGCAACATTATCATACTCGCAAGATCCTCTATACTACGTTGTTGATCAAATTCTAAATGAGAATCAGCACACTCTGTTTCGTTATGCCCACCCAATTGTGTTGGATCATATTTCTTACAAGAAAGTAAGTGGCGCCGCAAGTGGGAAGTTCCATTACTACTCGAACCTGTAAATACTCCCGAACAATTATTACATATTGCAATCCCAACTCCATTCATCTCCACGTAATGAAAATCACTCCAAACAGTAGACATCCTTTTCCTATGTACATCTTTTTGGGATCTAGAAGAGTTAGGTGTTGCATCTATCTCATTCTCCGAAATAAAACCATTCCTCTCATTAGGATTAGACATTGTACTGCAGAAAAAGTATAATAAATTTCATGAATGTTAAGTTCTAATCACATTTAAGAATACATTTAACCCAAATCAAAACATGATGGTCCATAACAAGGCTATTTCTAAGCAAGATATTTTCCCAAACTTCATTTATGTTAAGTTCTAATCACATTTGTCCTTTTCCCAAATTTCACAACTTTCTGTTTTTTCTAAAGCTCAAAAATCAAAATACATGAAAAGGTAAACATAGACGAATTTTAAACCAAAAATACTTAAACCCCTCAACTATTTTTATCTAAGCATTGTTATTTTCCAAGAAAGCAGTTTCCTTGCATCCAAACAGAAACAGACCCACATACACAGCAGATCTACACAAGACATTCAACAAACCGAAGGAGATCGTGTTTATATGCACATCAGGAGGCTATCATTGCATACCACTTTCCATTACAACAGTCTCAAATCTCTTGTTGAGAAAAGCAAACTAGAAAACAACATATAACAGCAATCAGTCGTGACCCAGACAGATGTTTTCTTTATGCAAAACAGAAAATAAAAATGGTAGTGATTGTGTCGCTGATGTTGATGTTAATGCGATCTGCTGTTTCTGTTATTTGTGAGAGAGAGAGAGAGGGGAACAAAAAATAAAATGTAAAAAATGAAATATGTTCCAACAAATACCATTTTCTCTCTTTTTTGTTTCATACACCCATCACAGATTGAAAGAGAGTTTAAAGAAGATCTCTCTACAAGCCCATTAGTGTTGTTTTCTTACCTCTCTTGCATCTTCAACTGAGACCCAGATCAAAAGCCAAGATAGAGAGAAAGACAACTCAATAGGAGAAGAAATAAAGAGAGAGAGAGAAGGGTGAGAAGAAAATACCTGTGATGCTGATGTTGGGAGTGTTATTGTTGGTGTTGGTGTTGGTGTTGGTGTTGATGGGATGGAGATGAAGATGAAGATGGAGATGAGAGAGAATGGGAGAGGGACGGCAACACACACTGCCTGGATTCTGGCTGGCTGCAGACAGGGCAGGTTGCTAGGCTGAGAAGGGCTGATTCTGGGCAGCAACGGCAGGGATGGACCTGGAAGGAGAGGCGACAGCAGAAGCAGGAAGTCGACGCTCAGGCTGGAAACAAAGGAGGGAAGCTATAAGTGGTGTTGCTGTCAGGACCGCACAGCAGCAGAGGTTTGCTTGCCTGTGAAGTGGGGCAGCAGGCGTTCACAGATGAGAGTAGAAGAAGATGGGAGAAGAAGAAAACCAAAGAAGCTGCACTCGATGGAGAGTGATGGCGGGAGAAGGGAAGAGAGGAGAGGGCGAAGGGAAGAGTAAAGAGGAGATAGGGTTTCAAAACGTTCGAAATTCCCCTTATAGTTTCGACTTTTGAGTTTCGCCTTTAGAGTCCGACGGGCTCGCGAAGCGTCTGAAAATAAACGGACTGTCAGAATCCGAGTTCGTGGACCTTAGGATCCAGCCTATATGCTTATTTATCGGACCGGAACGGACGGTCGGCGGGCCGGATCCAGACCCGTTTACACCCCTAATTTAAAACGTATTTCCTTGTTGAAAATCTATTTTATTAAGAAAGGCATTAACTGAAAAGATCTCTAATAACATACAAAGGCAAAGACCCTTACCATGCAAAAGATTCATATCAAATATTTTGGAGAACCAGATAAATAATTTGTTTTTATGCAAAGGAGATAAACAACAGAAGCTATTTTTGTCTTTAGACAGTCAAGATGAAGTCTAGCAAGAAAAGGAAAAGTTTACATATGGCTCTTATTAACCTAGAGGAGGCTTATGATAGGGTATCAGCACAATTAATTTGGCAAACATTAAAAGTAAATTTAATCTGAACAATCCAGTCGAAGTTATATAGGATATGTACGAATGAGTGGTAACTAGTGGAAGAACAATATGTAACAAGATGTCACAGTTCCCTGTTAAAGTGGAAAAGTGGAACTTTGTCAAGGATCTACTTTATATTTTATTTTTTTAAGTTCTAGGCAATTTAGCCTCAAAAATTTAGGATGTATCATCATGTATGTTATGTATAGACGATATAATACTAGTTAACAACAAAATAAATTTCAATAAAAAATCAATGAGAATTGTTGAGACTTGTGAGAAGCTCAAGAGGTGTCTCGAAAATAGTAGAATACAGATGAGATAAATGGAGAATAACTTAATGCAAGGGAGAATATGAAAGATGAACTTACTAAAATTGAGGATGACTTGGTATCACTTTGCAATCACCTTAGATACTTGGGTTCAATTGTTGGACAAAACGTTGGGTTAAATTTAGATATAGTGAATAAGTTGGGAGCAGAATGGATTAAGTATAGGAAAGCTGCGGAGGTATATTCTGATAAAAGAGTACCATGAGATATATGGGATGATTCTCTAAATCGGCATTTTTATTGAGTTGAGTGTTGGAAGACGACATAAAGAGAAATGGTTAAGGAAGGTTATGATTTAAATTTTTTTTTTTTTAAAAGGTGTATCTTAAGATAGATGTGTGGAGTAAACTAAACGATGAAACTAGAAATAACTACTAAATCAAAGAAACCTTAGAGTAGCACCAATAGACAAGAAGATGAGGGAATGCCATCTAAGGTGGTTTCAGCAAGTGTTTAGATGACCAGAGAACCAATAGGCCACGACTAGAAAGTACAAGAAGAGAAAGGCTTTAAAAACATGCATTGATAAGATAAAGAAAGACATGCTAGATTGTGAAGCCTAGAGGACATGATTTTCAAAAGGGTAGAGTAGAGAAACAAAACTCAAAAAATAGACCAGATAGATGGGTTAGTGGTTTATCATTCAAATGAAAGTTGGGATGATTTACCTTTCAGATGGAAGTGGCATGGTTTACCATTTAAGGTGTATCAAAGATGCGTGCAAGTATCTTCACATAATGCAGAAAAATAACTATTAAATAAAATAACGAATAAATTTTGTATTGATCACAAAAGAGAATTACAACACAGAAAGGTCCATACTAATTTTTTTACCAAAAAAGTAAAGAATCAAGAAACATCTACAACAAAAAGAAAACGGTAGACTATATTTTTGCCCCAGATTTCACCAAAAAATCAGCTATAGCAGTTGGTGACGATCACATTTTCACAAGAAAAAAAATTCTAGATCTCTAGACAAACTGATAAATATTTCTTGCAATCTGCGTCACCTCCAAGGCAGTCTTTTCCTCCTCAATGGCCCTCAGCAATAAGATTTACAGAATACCCCTCTGCAATCAGGTTCCACACCATGTTTCCCCCATTTCCTAAAAGGAAAATGCTTAATTTTTTTTTTTTTGAAAATGCTTAAAATAAATAAAAGGACAATTTCAAAATATTAATTTCATCAAATAAGACCACATCCTTCCCACAAAGAAGCTTCTAAAGGTACACAAATAACAATGTTTCAACTTGCCTCAAATATATTTCCAGTCACTAAAATCAGGATGTTTCTTTAATTCACAAAAAAAAAAAAAGGATAATTTGATCTTCCTCTACACAAGATTTCCAAAATTTTGCCAATAAAAAAGTGCAATTTCCCCTTATCTAATTGGTTAAATAAGCAATTTTCCCTTCCACAAAGGTAAAAGAGGTTAAGAGTGAAACTTACGATTGCCCAAGAGTACCCTGACCAAACAAATTGCCACCAAAGCCACTTGAGGCTGCCCAAATAACATCAAGAAGACATTAACATGAGGAAGGAAAAAAATAAAAAGAAGGAGAAGAAGAATAAGATGATGATGATGATGATGATGAATGATGAATGTCATTTGTAATCACTAAAAAAAATAGATGCAGTTAGTTCAGAACAATATAAAGAGATACCCACCTGGTTGTGAAGGATTGAAGTTGCTTCCAAAAAGTGATGTTGTCTGTCCAAGGGATGGAGTAGATGACTGGAATAATCCTGATGATTGCGTGTTTGAGCCAAATGCTGAACTTGCTCCTGGTGCTGATCCAAAAATTGACGCGGCAGAAGTGAAAGAGGGTACACTTGATGAACCAAAAAGAGATGGAGAAGAACTAGCTCCAAATGCAGACGTGGAGGGTGTTCGAAATATAGATGGAGCAGCAGCAGAAGTGCTTGCCCCAAAAAGGCTACCAAATAGTGAGCTAAATGCTGGAGTGGATGAAACACCAAAAGGGCTGGATGAGGTGGCACCAAATGGAGATGGTTTTGGAGCAAATGGATTAGGAGATGTGGAGGGTGTTCCAAATATAGATGGAGCAGCAGCAGAAGTGGTTGCCCCAAAAAGGCTTGAAGAGGATGTACCAAATAGTGAGCTAAATGCTGGAGTGGATGAAACACCAAAAGGGCTGGATGAGGTGGCACCAAATGGAGATGGTTTTGGAGCAAATGGATTAGGAGATGCAGTACTGGAGAAGGGGCTTGCAGCCGTCTGACCAAATGTGCTTGTTGTACCAAAAGGGCTTGATTGTGTTGGTGTGGGAAAGCTCATCCCCCTAGCAGGCTGACTGGCAGGATTTGGGCCCCCTTAAATTTCAGGTAATTTCAAACCAAAAAGAACACAGATATGAGTGTGACAGAAAACTTACACAGTGGTTCATCAATACAGTTAAAATCAATGTGCAGAAACAGAAAGAAAAATTAATTCATATGAATAGAAATTACAATTAAACCATACCATGAAAACATAAGACTCAGAGAGAATGTTAACAAAGATGTCACTGTTACAAGGAGAATAACTCCCACCAATTGGTTGACATGATATCAATAGCAACAACATCCCAACCTTGTATGAAGATAAACATTCTACCTGACATCCAGGAGTAGAATGTAAAAACTTGCCCCCTATGTCATTCAATACAAGATTTAGTATAACAAAAAAATATAATTCCTATTTCTAATTATTGTGTTTTTTTTACTTTATAATTCCTCTTAAGTTTCAATTTCCTTTAACATGAGGAATGTTGACCTCACCCCTAATTTTAGTTACTGAAAACAGATTTTGAATGCTGCCCAAAAGAGTAAAGAAAAAGTAATTGCGACCACTTAAAAGAAGGGAAAGAAGAGAGCAAGAGAGAGAGAAAAGGAAAAAGAGATGTAAAATATTGGCTTTGTAATTGTACCTTTATCTCCAAGTTGATATTCCTCCCATCTCAATTCTTCATGACTCTTATCTTTGTATACAGGCATGGCTGATATAGATTCCAGCTTTTCAGCAGGCTGTGTACCAGTGCCACCATCAACCTCAGCAGTTGGGGTGTAAGCTGCTACTCTACTGCCCCCACGTTGAGCTCCAAAACCTGATTGGCCAAAAGCTGGGCTGCCGAATGTTGGGGTTGTTGTCTGGGCTCCTGCATGACAATTTGAAATTTGAGTATGAATATTATGGAACTTGAAAATAAAAATGGGGCATAAACTGCAACAAGAAGGAATACCAACCAAAGGGAGAACTCTGGCCACCAAAAGGAGACGAAGTACTTCCAAAAGGAGTGCCACCAAATGCAGCTGACGTTGTTTGGCCAAAGGCAGATGCAGAGCCAAAACTGACACGAACCCATAAACATCCAATATCTCGATAAACAAGAAAGTCTACATTCTCTATATCTTTACCAAAATATGGCCATCCTGCATCAGGATTCAAGAAGAATATGGCAATCCAGGGGAAAACATAATTCGTAAAAGGAAACATTTTTTTGAGTATAAGGGAGTGAACAAAAACGTAACATTTCATGGTCTTCTACAATAAAATACTCCTTTCAAATTTTACACTGTAAATGCTGCATGACTAAAATGAAGAGCTCCTACACTACACAGCCTATAGTATTTTTTTTAAAGACCAATGAAATACTTTTGTTATCAATTATGATATATATAACTACGTACTCAAAAAAAATTATGATATATATAACTCTTTCGTAGAAGCAAACAACAATAGATTTTGGAAAAGTCCTTACCACTACCGAAAGAGGATGAACCACTACCAAATGCCGGAGTTGATGATGCCCCAAATGCAGGCATTGAGCTTCCAAAAGCCGGTGTTGATGAAGCCCCAAAAGCTGGTGCAGAAGACAAAGAAGATTGTGTCGTTCCAAAAGCACCAGTTGAAGTGCCACCAAATATTGAGTTACCAGTTTGTGAACCAAAAGGGCTTGTACTTCCAAAGGGTTTGGGCGCAAAAGGATTTGTAGTGGCATTGTTTGTCTGCCCAAAAACCGATTGGGTTCCAAATGGGCTATTTGATGACTGCCCAAAAGCTGCTCAAGATATTTAAAAAAAAAAAACACACACATACACATCAACCAAAGATCATAGTTAACAGATAAAAAGGTTTAAAAGAAATATAATGAGAGAAAAAAGTTCAAAGATTCAACAATAAATAGATGCAAATGATAAGAATTTTCAGGTAGATGCAAGTGACAATTTTACAAGCTTCTTTTTGCCCCTAAATAATCATATAGAGATAAATAAAGGAACTGTAACCAGGAGAGATGTTTACATACCCAAACAAAAAATTCCACCCCAATATCCAAACAACGAGCACCATAACCATGAATTCCAATGAAAATGACTACCAATAAAGAACAACATGAACATTTGCAGCAAAATAAATGCATAACCAACACTGATAAATTTGTAGCGCAGCAAAATGTGTTTCTCAGGTTTTATAGTACAGTAAGAAAAAAGGATGTGAAAACAAGAATCCAGATTATGACATGTTGAACAAAGCAAGCAAAAGTGCATTAAAGAATCAGCAAAACACCCAATCAAGATGGTCAATCCCAAAAAACCAGAGTTCATATACCCCCCCAACCCAAAAACCACCAAAAAAAAAAATCAAATTAAACCATCACCAATACACAATAAAAAGGAGAAGACGACGAATTAGAAAAGGGCAGCTTTCAAGCAAAAACGAATTTTATTTAACAAAAAAAATAGGAAAGAGATATTTGCAAAATAACAATTTGGAATGTCACTCTTTCCGAGTTAAAAGAAAGTTCAAGAGTTTCATAACAACAAAACTGATCAAAAAACGAAGAATAGGCAAACATTGACACGTTCATAAAATGCTCAACTCACATTTCGTCAAATATAGGATCCCAAACAAATGGAAACATCAGTTAGATGAAAAGAGAACGAGAGGGAGAAAAATTAACATACGATTCGTAGAGCCGAACATTTCTGTGATTCCTCAATCCAAAATCGATCGAAGTCAGATTCTGCAGCGCAAATCTCCAAAGACAATAAGAATCAGCAAAAGGGTTGCGAGAATGTAACCATTCATGCTTTGTGATCTTCTTCTTATAAGGGTTAGAATAAGAAAATTGCGGCGGAAATTCTAATCTTGCGTGGGATTGACGCAATAACGGTGCTTAAATCCAACGCTAGTTGTGCTCGAAAAAAATAAATCCAATCCCAACTAAACTTGCAATAGTGATGCAGAAAAATCGAGCGAGTGAAGAAATCTTACGTTCGTACGCGATTGGATAACGTGGTTAAGAAAGGGAAAATATAGCGGCGTTTTGGTTGAGAGAGAGAGAGAGAGAGAGAGAGAGAAATTGGGGGATTTTCTGTGTCGATGTGTCTGTCTTGTTTCCTGCTTTTCTCTGAGGGCTGGCAGAAACTGAAGAGACAAACTGAGTTTATTTCCGAAACTAATTTCATTTCTTTCCATCTCAGATTGAAAAATATTTATAATGTATAAAAGAAATATATTATTCTGCTTTTTGTATAATATTAATAATTAAATTTAAATGATGAAAAATGTTATCAGTACCTCCTCCTATAAAAAACGTAATAATCCTTTCATACTGTTTATTATATCTGCATTGTGAAATTATAAAATAAAAATTTCTCTATGCATAAAAGAGAGGGAGTTTAAAATTTGACACATTGATAAGTGTATGGAATTTCAAACATCAGATGCATCTAATTAATCCTTATCCGAAGAGCATGACAATTTTATCATAAATTTTTCATATTTATCAATCATACTCATTTATAAGAGTGTTTTAAATATGTTTGACAATTGATGAAATAAAACTATTAAAAAATTTAATTAATTGAAAATAAATCTAAGTCCCCTTTTTAAGAATCAAATAGTTATACTAAATCATGTATTATAAGAGAAGGAGCAAATGAGTCAATAAACATTGATCACATCCAAAATCATTTTATATCTAAAGTGTTAAAAATACGTATCGACTTTGAGAGAGCCGCATTGCAATAGCCCGGAATATATTGGTGTGGAGCAGGCCCATCCAATATCGGCAATATCGATACATTTCAGTTGGTAACAATTAAAATGGTCATAACTTTGTGGGACTTGGATCGAGGCGATTTTAGAGGTGTCGGAAAAAAAAGACATGTTACGTTTGGATGAAACATAAGAAAGGGGAACATGAATAACCCTTGGATTCCCTGTTTGGTATCCAAAGTCTAGAGGTAAAAGATCACATTTTTACCTCCCCTTTCTCAAATCGAAGTGTTGGAAAAAGACATCTTACGTTTGGATGAAGCGTAAGAAGAAAGGGGGAACATAAGTAACCCTTGGATTCTCCGTTTGGTATCCAAAGTCTTGAGATAAAAGATTCCATTTTTACCTCCCTTTTGTCAAATCCGAATACCCCCTCATCGCTAGTGGTATTCAGAAAAGCATACCTCTCCTTTCCGCTTTCCTATTCCTCTCTCTCCCTGACGCTTCAGTCAGTAAGAGGTGATGCGAACAGATTAATAAAAGCTTAAAAAAAAAATCTAAATAAAAATAATTATTTAAAAGTATTAATATGATAAAGTCGACTAATAGGTTTTTCAATTCAATTTGATTATAATGATTATATAAATTAAATATTATTTAAATATCATTATTTATGTGATTTGAATCAAGAACATAGATAGTTGACAAAAAAAATCACTTTAACCATCTATTTTATTCTATTTAAATAAAGTGATTATACAATTTTAATAGGACCAATTTCTTTTAAATTCATACATAAAAATCACTTTTTTAATTTTGTAGGATAAATGGACCTCACATTATTTTCAAATTTTATTAAATTCAAATGGAGTCATGAGAACTCATGACTCAATCACGTCATCTCACCACAGTTCTTATATTTTTCTAAAATAATTTCAAAAAAAGAAAATAGAAATAGACTCTGTATTGTCAAAAGTTCGTATCGGCAAATGCGTAACGCCTAGACATTTTTTTAACCCCTTTTTATGATCAATTCAAGTCTTCAAGTTGGATATCCCCTTTTTATGATCAATTCAAGTCTTCAAGTTGGATATCATGGAGGGCTGATACAACTGATACTCAAAATGTGTCATTCATGATTATCGTTTGAAACAGGGGTTTAAAAAACGCCCCGGCCGATATATCGGCCAATAATTTTATCTCTCCTCCAATATCGGCATTTCTCTCTCCTCCGATATCGGAACCTTGAAAAACCCGCAAAAAACCGTGACGAACCGTGAAGAACTGCAAAAAACTGCAAAAAACCGTGAAAGCCGTATCGGACGAACCGTGATGAACCGCAAAAAACTGCAAAAAAGCCTGTAAAACCATGGAAAAACCGTATCAGTGTTTTAAAAAAAAAAAAAATAAATAAATTTTAAATACCGATATTTATGAATATCGGCCGATATTGTGACCGATATTTCAGACCGAATATCGACCATATCAGCCGATAATATTTATGTAAGGCCAATACATATCGTATCGACCGATATCGTTCGGTATTAAAATACCGATACATATCGGCCGATACGATATGTATCGGCCGATATTTCAACCTTAGGTTTGAAATACATTACAAATGCTTATTTTAAGTTGTGAAATTGTGGATTGTTCCAAATATAGACGTAACTCTATCAAAATTTCGGTAGAATAGTTTACCATGTTATATATTTCATGTCGAACAACTGATGAATTTTTATGAAAATATGTATTGACATTTTTTATTTATTTATTAAGATTTTAAAAAATATATATAAATTTTTTTTTTTCTTTATCTCACTTCTTACCATTAGAATGCAAGTGTTTCTTTAAAATTGTTTAATGTTATTACATTTAATTGATGAATAATATTTAATAATTATGTTTCATAAGTTTTTTATATTATATGAATTTAGTAAAAATTATTAATTTTTATAAAATTATTAATATAACAAGTTATCCCATCTTAGAGTTACCAAAGAAGATCTTTTTTCCTTAGAATAAGTTCTAACTTTATTACTGTAATTATTAAACAAAATAAGGGTAAAAGGATTTAATTTTGAATGCACCCTTGGGATTTTACCCCTCATCCAAACACAGTCATTGAGCTGGACCTCGATCAAAAATCATATTTGCTCCCATCCAATTGAAACTTAACTTATTTATACCCCTTAGACACATGATATTAAGCGCTCTCACACATAAAATGAATTAATATAAAATGGTGATAAAAGTTAGCTTCTAACATTTTTCAATGTGATTTATTAATAAATACTTTGAAATGCAAATCTAGTGATGCAATACACATTTAGCCACCTAGGGATACACAAACTACAGTTAAACAGCCCAAGCTTCAGAATAAGATCATGCACCGGTACAGTCTAAGTTTAACGAAGAACTTTGACGACGACGAAGGTGTCTAAACTCTTAGTAGCTGATAATCCATGATGATTGATGAGACCTTTTACAAGTCCTGCAACTCAAGCTAAATACATTCAGGTGAAAATATGTAGTTTGCACTTCTGCTTGGGTTAGCTTGAAACACCAACCTGGTCCACCCTTGTTGGCTCCTCAAATTCACACTCAAGGGATCCACATATTTTTGCCATCCTTGAAATTTTCTTTTCTAAAATCCAATGGTGGAATCTGCAAGTGACACTCAGTTTTTTCTTTTACACCTCACACCGCAAGCATTTGAACCCCAATGTGTAGCTCTTGTTTGTCCTTTTTCATCGTCTCCACCCAGAGATAATAGTGCATGAACATGGTCTTGCTTCTGCATCTCAGGATATGCCTTATTTGCACCATGCAGGCCCACCCATCACAATCTCCACAACAAACTGAATAAATTTTAACATCTATGACAAGATTTCTTCAATTTCTCCAAATCCAAGATTCCAGTGATCCCCCATGAATCAAGGATTTATTTTAATTTCACTAGGAGTAATTTTTAAGACAATTTCTATAGTGTTTCCAAGTGACAAAAATCTTTGGACCAGAGGAATTGAGAGAAAACCATGCATCCAAACATGACTGGGATAACATTCATCGAAGCGCTCTCTCTCTCTCTTAGTATCATTGTGATTCGTCCCACCCGCTCTATTTTGGAGAAGGCCCAAATTAAAGGGAGAACTTAAATTCCTGTGAGGCCAGTCCAACTGTGCAATCAATGGCCTAAAAATGAGCTGTAAGAAAAAGAAACATTGCACAGCAGTCCACATTTGACGAGTAGAAAACCCTCTAATTAGAGGGTTAAGATCATCCAATTGATTTGATTTGATTTTGTTTATGGTCCACCCATGTAGCCCATAAATGAACAGATACAACATAGGTGGTAACAACTTGTCCGGTCCTCAATTGATGAAAATGCCCTCCTGTGTAAAGAAACAGAAAAGTTAGCCAAAAAGATATGAAACACTTTTGCTTTGAGAACATTAAAAAACCACACTTTAACTTTGACACTAAATTTCCATCCAGTAAGAACCACTGGATCCTGCACTCAGTGCAAGCTTTATGCATTAGGTCGTCCTTGTGGCTGGCTAAAGCAGGTCTCTTTCTTTTGAGTAGTTAGCTAAAACAGTTCCTCTTCAACTTTATGTTGTCATGAAATTTTGGGCACAGACACTCTTTTTCTAGAGCTTCAACATTTTAACTTGCAAACTACGGTTTAACAACAGCAAGTTGAACCACTAGACTCTGAATGGTAAACCCGGTTCCAATGTTGGACCAATTAGGATATTGTAGTGAGCCAGTAAATTGAAAATGATAAAATATATTGAACCTTTTTCTTTTCTTAAGAGAGTATAAAATACATGGAACTAGTTAAAAGCAATCTGACATCGGTTCATACAGGTAGAACCACCAATAGCTATGCTGAGATCCTACCTGTTGTATGCCATATAATTTCCTTATGGTACTTTGAAATCAGGAAATATGAAATTTAGTGTTACCAACCACACTGAATGAAGGGCAACTATCTAGATTAACCATATGCCAGAAGTCAGCCCCATCATGACTTGAAATGGATGGACAAAAATGAAACTCCTTTATCTACCAACCATCCAGTCCATGATCCTTTCTCAGATGGCAAGAAACTTCTGAAGTCGCCGGTCGTTGATAGTATAAGGTTAATCCAGAGAATCCCCCGTCATTTGATAGCATCTATGTCCCATACTCCCATGAACATGCCATGTGTAGTATCTCAATAGTATATGAGAAATACAGTAGAATATGCCACAAGTTCCAGTCAAAATTTGTACCAGTTGTTTACCTGATTTGATTTGGAACAGACCAGCTTCGGCACCAATTCCATTCAAATCTGACTGACAAGTCAATCCAGTTTGGTTTTGAAACACAAACAAACTTCCAGCCAATAATTCGTTTTGCCCAATTTCCTTTTTAAGGATTCCATGAAAACAAGCAAAATTTTCCATTTTAAGTTTTGAACTCCAATGCAACAAAGTTGTCAGATTTGCATGCTGAAGTTGTGGCTTATATATATATTAGCAACCATATGAGATGCATCTCCCACTATGGAGTATGGACTCTTAATCACTGTGGAATCTATATGTAGTAACCATAATTTCCACTTACTAGACCTAGTTATAATTTTTTGTGTTTTTTTTTTTTTTAATTTTAAAACCTACACACATGCTTCTATGAAAAAGATAATAAAAAGCTCAGAGAGGAGAAAAACTGCAATTCAGGTAGCAGGAAGAGACAAAAAGCTTTGAACACCCAAAAAAAAAAAAGGTTTTCTTCTCTCCTTACTGAAAATTGTTATGGTATAAATCCGCAAGAGAGACCCACAGGTGGCTATGGTCATCCTGATGATCGCCAAATCCTTCCCTCCAGAGAAATCACCATAACTGACACATCATCATGATATTTGCGGCGATCACCATGGGGAATATCCAGCAGCTCATGAAAATCCATCCCTACAATGCAAGAAACAGGAGGAAGTCCATCAGATGAACACAATAAAGCCAATCACAAAGACTAATTCCATTTGGGTACAAAAAAGATGATAGGTACACCTTTCATTCTATAGAGATTTCCGCATTGCAACAATGCTCAGGCCGGTTAATTAAACGTCGGGAAAAAAATCTTAGTGTGGATAATTAATCTCCAAAAAAACCCTCATTCAATGTGTATTATTAGATCATCAATATTCATATTTTTAAGTGCTGAAATTTGAACATCTCTGCACATCTTCTATTTACATGCTGTTGGAGTTTGATAAGGAGAGTTGTGGGAGAGACTGTAACATGAACCTGATTAAAATTGAGATTTTTTTTTTAAATGATAATTAGAATTGAGACGTTGGATGGGTTGGGTAGTATTGTGTTTACGTTTCACAGAAATCTGATAAGAGACTTAGGTTGGTTTGATTTGGTTTTAGTTGGGTTGCTTGGGTACTTGGGCTTTGTCCAGGTTGAAACTTGAAAATTAAATTAAGAGGTGATGGAATTGGTTAGAATTGACCGAGATAGAAGTTGGGTTGGGTCGAGAGAGAGGGAGGGAGAGAGAGAGAGAGAGAGAGAGAGAGAGAAGATTTTATTTGAAAGGTAACAATTTTATTCAAAAGAGAAAAAGATGATACACACAAGTCAAAAGTACAATAGGCCCTTAAAAGGCCACCACCCCTCCACCCCCACAAAATTGTTTAGATTTTTGTAACAGATACATGGATCGCAAAAAATTGGGGTGTTCTCAATGGGATAATTTCTTTCTATGTTGCTGTTATTTATATTTTAATTCAAAATACATTTTTCATTTTTCTGAATTTTGTTATTTTTCAGAATTCTTTGGATCTTATATTAAAAAGATCCAACATAGCTCAAATTTGAGCTGGCACACCAAATACTGGCTGTTACATAGTGGGTCCACCAACTGGTATTTAAATCCTTGCTCTGTAAGTATCACTGAGCTGTCATATGCTAAAGATCGCATGCACAATAGAGATCTGGATACAGCCATACAGGAATAGGATACAATGAAATAAGCTTTATTAACAACACATGGAAAATTGCAGCTAAGTATTCCCTTAAAAAATTCGAGACCCTTTCCTTTAACGCATGCACATTAGACAGGACACCTCTGTCCACTTCCATATCCAAGCTTTCAGGCAGCTAGATGCCTGTAATGATATCCAGATCGCAGTTTAAAGATCTTTAATTTGGCCTTAATAGCAAGTGATTATAGAAGCAATGTTTTAGTTTCTTGTAGAAAGCAGTTTGAATACTTATGGAAAAACAGATTTGTGTTCCACAGCTCCAAATGGGAATTGAAAAAGCTGAAAAGAATTATCCCACATTGATGCGGCAGCGGTGCTATACGCAGAGATCCAACCCAATATAGGTATAACCAGCCTGCAACTTGGCAGGAAGAAGACGAAAGATAAAGAAACAGATAGGAAAATAAGGCTCTGCCTTAATTATTTTTTATTCAATCCATCGTTTGTTGAAGCTCTCGTGTATTACATCTGCTTATATAAAGATAAAATCCTAAACTAATTATAGAAGACTACGACTGTAGTTTCCCGACTCTACTGTGACACCGATTACAGTCACTTTTAAAATAGGACTCCAAAAATGAATGGAAAAGCCACCGACTTGGTTTTCCTACTAAAGCAAGGACTCTCTCCGATATTCTAAAACAAAAACAACTTGCTCATAATAAGAATAATACATAAATAAATAAAATAGGAGTGGAGCTTCTTCCGTGTCCTACATCACACACAATGGTGTTTACCTTGATGATGAAAATTGGAACAGTGTGGTCTACCTAAATATTAGTTTTAAACTTCTAGCAAATTAGTGTACAGCCAGATGCACCTTAGCTAGTAGGCAGTGTAGTAGTAATCATAGGTAGATAAGATCTCTTCAAGTATTCCACTTGTGAAAATTACTGAAAACGAAAGCAAAAAAAATTTTACTAACCATTTTTCTTGGCAGCGCGAAAGAGAAGCTCTGCAATAAGGTATTGTGCAGGATCACCTTCGGGGACAGTTTCCATAAACCAAGCAACATGTGAAACAACTTCTTCATTGCTGAAGTACTGGTAAAGCCCATCAGAAGAAAGGACCACGAAGTGGTCATTCAAGCAGAGACGGTGGTGAAGGACAGAAGGAATGCAACTGACGTATGGAGAGGTACCCACATAGTCAATCCGAAACATCTCTAGCAAAGCATCATTGCATTCTGGCTGCTCCAAACAAATAGAACACACAGTTGTTCAGTGTCAGAAAAGGCACCACCTCAAGAACGAATCTGAACAAGTAGTTCTATATTGGCTCTCATTAAATGAAAAATGAGTTCCCACGCAGCAAGTGCCATCTTCTATTGATTGGATGATTGATCTTGCTTATGGGAGTTACAATTGAGGCGAGCACAAAATAATATTCAACGAAAGACACAAGAGGAAAAAATGTGATAAGAATAGGAACAGATTCACAGTGTCAGCCAACATACTATAAATCAGACAATTGTTGGACAATTGTTGGACAACTGTTGGAAAACAAGCATTTCCAACCAGAACTGGAAGCCAGCTTGACCGCTGACAACAAACTGGTGTAAAAATAAAAATCAAACATCTTGACATGGTACCAACTGTTGCTGATGAAAATGGAGATAATGATGTTTGCGGTCCACTCAACTTTCTTTGCTTTTGCCACTTGAATAATATCTCAAAATCTCGACATTTTTCCTCCTGTTATGGAAGTTGGTAGTTAATCATCGCAATCTATGGCTATAAAATGTACATTTGAGTTTCCAATGGCTGCATATTCATCCACCCCAAACTCAATTTTGGGCAGGTGAGAAAAGGTAGAAGCGTGGTAACATGTTTTTAAGTTTCCACACAACAAAATATAACGGAATTCACAAAAACCAAACAATAAGAGTTCCTGTCTCATTTTGTATTTACATCTAACCTAATGGGCTCTAAATTCCTGTTCTCAGTTTCGGATAATGGCGATCATCTTAATCCTTAGGGAAAAAAAGAAACCGAATTAAGTAAGCTGAATCAAATATGAAGTCACATCACGACACTGAGCCCCTTCATTGAACTTATCATAGTTACCATTTCAAATATATATATTATATATATATATATATATATATATATATCTGGCTGGGCTGCATTGCTGTGCTTGGAAAATGGATACAACATCACCAGATTTATTCCTCATTTTGATTTCAAGGTAGTAACGATACTAATAGATGTTAATGGATGCATGCACATAATTTCAGTAAAGAACACCAGTTTAAATTATGAGATTCTAAAAAACATTAAAAGCATTTCTCCTTGAAATTGGATTTATTCAAAGAAATCTATTAAATATAAATATTTAGGGATGGGAATCTGGCATGTTTCACTGCAAGCCCAACAGAGTATAAAATCTAAGCTCAGGCTTATATTGCAAGGTCAACAAGCTACCAGGCTCGAGCTTACACATGCTTAAGCCCAAAGCCTGACCCAATTGTCGTCTTACTCACTCTACCATTCTCTCTCAATTGCCTCTCGTGTGTACTTTCTCTCAGGCTCAATCAAATGTACACAGTGTACTTTCCCTTGCATAGTCATACTCAACATAGTGTAGGCCAGCCCGTCCCTGGATCATTCTTGCATCCATCAGAAATTAAATTTTCCGGGCAAATGAATAACAAACAATTCTGAGGTATTCACTTGAATATCAGTATCTGAGCATATAAATAACGAATAATGTTGAGGTATCATCACTAGAAGCTCAGTATGTGGGCTAACTGGCTAAGTGAGAGACAGAATTCAAGCACATGATTCCTTTGGATGAGAATCACTCCTCATCTAGCCATTGTAATTTGTGTTATGTTACTTGAACCAAACACAATCAGATACATATATGGCAAGACTTTCTATTTTCAGGGAAAATAATTCTTCTTAGTCATTAAGCACATGAGTTGAAGAGGTAAGGAAAGATGGGAATGAGTGGCTACGATGATGATGTTTTTAGTCATGCTAACTACATAAGAATAGAGCCAATAATTGTGCAAATATCATTGAACAACTGGCTCAAAAGATGAATGTTGTGCCTTGACTGACCTTCTTGAGAAACCCAGCACCAAATGCACGAGTTACTTTCAACTGCCCTTTAACTCTATCGTTCAAAATGGCTTGGTTGTCATCAGCATGCTCTGCCTTTATCCTCAAAACTTCCTGCAGCAATTTGTGAAAAGAATGTAAAGATCATTTTTTCATAAATACCAAGTGGTTGTTTAAGTCCATTGTGCTCATTCTTTGTTGATGAATATTCGAACACCTCCCTCCCTCTCTCTCTCTCTCTCTCTCTCTGCTTCACAGCATCAAGCAATGAAGTTTTAAAGAACAAAATGGTTGTTTCCTACTGTAAATTAACATAGACTAATTTCCAGTACCAAAGACCACCCAAAGCAATCACTAGTTTGTATGCTACAATACTGAGAAACAACATATTGAGCACTAAAGAATTTGCAGACTTCAATTTATTCCTTCATGCCTTTCAAGGAGGGAATTGTTTTGATCAATCAAGTGTTAAACAATATGAAGTGAAAAGAAACATGAACAAAATTAACTGTTGTTATTAAGTCATTCTTTTGTTAATGGCAATATCACTCAAACTTGTAACTTGATTGCAACAGTGAGCACCTCCAACCATGCCACAGACTTGCAAGATGCAGAGCAAAGTTAGAGTGGGCACCTTCCATCCATGCCACAGACTTGCAAGATGCAGAGTATAGTTCAAAGGGGTTTATATTTGAATCCTCTCTCTATATTTTTTAAACAAATCATTAAGAGTATGTGCACCATGCCTCTGAAAGAACAAATAAACACCACATTAAAAACCACAAAACACTTCTTCCTGCATTAAATATCAGTTTTAAATACTTCCATTTTTTTTACTTCCAGAAGTGAGTATAAAGCTTAAGAACTCCAACTTCCAAAAACCTGTTTTATGTCTGTCCTGTCTCTCATATTTATCATCCGAAAGAGTGGGAACATAGATGATTTTAAAGATTTTTAACTTTAAAGTTTTAGAGTATGGCATCTAAATACAGGATAAGTAGTTACCTATACATATTATTGCTTTTTTCCTTAGACTTCTTTTTGGAGTAAACTAAAAAAAAAAAATTGAATTCCTATAAACATTGCACTCCAAAAGGTTAAGACATGTAATGAACTCCACCACAGAAGACATACATGCTGGTTGTAAGTAGCCACTCTACCATCATGGATTGGTAAGCTCATCATTCTATTGTATCGCCTATGTCTTTCCCATAGTGGGTTGGTTTAATCACTGGAGGAAACCATAATTCATGGTCAAAATATTTAGCACCCAGCTGATGGTCTCCATTTTTAGGTTTTCATGAGAGCAGAAACCAGAGACACTTCCACCTCTAAAACTGAAGGGCACAAACCACTGGCAACTTGCACTTGGACAGTTCATCTGAACTTGATAGAAATTTTGAAGTACCTAAAAAAACAAAAATCTCCCTCTAAATGATATGGGCATGCTCAATTGATAGTGATTGTGTTAGCTGCACACCTCTTTATGATGATTAAACAGCTCCCCCCTTCTCATGTTTCAGATTGGCATGCAACACTTACTCAGACTCAAGGGGCATAGATTAATCAGTAAACAAGAGCATCAGTTTGCTTGGCATATGGAAACATCCATATTCATCAGTCAAAAGGAATACTCTGTCCTATTTATACTTACACCAGACCATGGTAACCAGTCTGCCAAAGGTGCCTAAACAAGCTTAATTTGTCAAAGGTGGCCGGCAAACCTTAATTAATCTTGGGGTTTTTTTCCCCTTGTTCCATAACAAGCTTAATTTGTTGAGCTTTTCTATAGTTATGATTAAGCATTTTAATTATTATTCATTAGTAGCTAGTAGGACCTGATAGGGTCTATAACGACCCTGTCCCAACCAGCATCATATTGTCCACTTTGGGCTCACACACACGCCCTCACAGTTTTGCTTTGAGATGTGTGCCCATACCCCCCACCCCTGGTGCAAAAGGCCTCATGCTGTTTGAAGGGGGAGAGTCACTTATATCCCAAGGTTTGGACATCATCCCAGCACCTTCACTGGCGCCTTTTTTCTCTCGCCTAGTGGATCTCTCTTCCTTCTTCCACTGGCTATATTTCTCTTTCTCTACCACGCACAACGCTTGGAGTCCCCTCCCCCCCCCCCCCCCCCCCCTCCTCCTCCTCCTCCTCCTCCTCCACTAGGTGCAAGTTGTTACGCACGATGCTTGGAGTCTCCTCCTCCCCCCCACCCCCCCACTAGGTGCGGGCTGTCACAGGGTCTTTGTTTAAAAAAAAAAAACAACCTCAATGAGGTCAATAATCAAAATATGATACGCTTGTAGATGATATATGACACATGCCAAAGCCCCTATTGCCCATACGTTTTGGTTGCTTTTTTATTTGAATGATGTGCATTTTAGTGAATTAAATGAACAACTTTCTATTGTTAGGATATTGGGGTCGTAAAGATAAATGTTAAAGGAATAAATACTAAATTATCTAAATAGTTCCAGGAAGTGGCTCTGGAAAGTGGGAGAGAGCGTTGAGAACCACTGAAAGAATGTCATCTTTGGAAAAGATCCTGTAGGAAAAGGAAGATGGTTGTCTAAAGAAATTTGTGGCAGATCTTTGGCACAATTTGCAAAGTCACTGCATAATTTCCAGTGTTTTTCCCCACTGTATCCATTTAAAGCAGGGCCCAAAATCATCCACAGGGAGAGCTTTTTCCTGCAACAATGAAAATTGCTGTTAAGCAAGATGCTTTCATGAGAGACTGATGGGACAGGTATATACCATTGTGGTCATTATCACCAACATCCCAGCATGAGGCATTATACCATCTATGGGTTTCCTTTTCAATTCCTACATTTAGGTGCAAACCATTGTTTTGTAAAGTCCTATATTTAAAAGAGTACTATCAGGCCAGCAAGGCAGATTTGGTTGCTCAGTTATTTCAGATATTGCAGATTGTCAATGTTGCTAGAAACAATGCTGATCAGTAATTTTGGACGGGCAAGAGTGATGGTATAATTCCTTTCATTTCTTGGTTACAGGGGACAGAACATGAGCAGGTTATAATCGCTGTGGACAGTCCAGATCCTTTCAAGTGTCCGCTATTCATTTAGTGTATGGAATTGAATCTGAATGATGGACAACCACTATAGGAGGTAGTGCAAGAATGTTTTCCCCTATATGTTCCTCGTGTCTTGGAAATATATTTTTTTTTTTTTTGGAGAAAAGGAAGGGGGGGGTCTTGGAAATATATTTTTTTTTTTTTTGGAGAAAAGGAAGGGGGGGGGGGGGGAAGTTTACCTTTTCTATTTTATTTTTTGAAAGATAACTTCATTAATTGAAAGAGAAAACCAAAAATAATACAAGCAGAGGAGAGCCCGCCAAACCAAGAAGGAACAAAGCCCCTCCCTGAAATTACAAGAAATGGTTTACAACTTCATGATCTAAAATGAACCCCGAAGTTTACCTTGTTATTGATGGATCAAAAGGAAAAGAAGAAGAAGAAAGAAACAGTCAAGACTGAAGAGCCCGTAAACAGAACAGAAAGCAGGCCCTTTTAAAAAAAGGGACAAACCCAAACAACCAAACAAGGTTATATATCACTTATAATACCGATGCTTGGAAGAAACATCCCTTCTTTAGCTAATTGATCCGCTCTACCATTGGAAGATCTCAAAATTTCCTAGACTGAAAAGCTACACCTCTTGATTATTTCTTTGATCTCTTATACTTTGTCTAAATGGGCCGAAGGATAGGTACTTCCATTTGCCCACTACCATCAGCTCCTCAATACCCTTCCACATGGTCTCTGCCATGTTGGAATTACAATCTATGACAGGCCAAGCAAATGAGATCAGCCCCTCATATAAACTGTTATGAATTAAGTCACCATTACCTGCCACGTCAGATTCCTTGGTGCAACTCTCATCAAAGTTCAACTTGGGGGAGGGGCGAGATTGGAAGAAGCCACACAATGCCCCCAATTCAGGCTATATCAAATTTATCGAGATGATGAAAATGAGGACTTGCATTTAACCACAGATCCAGATTGAGATCACCTGAATCAAGTCTGAGACATTCCTAGCCTTGTTTTTGATGCATCTATTGTTTCTTACAGGCCAGATAGTACATTTGATGCGAGTTAACTCAGTTCCTCCATAATGCGTTCATCCTGCAGAGATTCATTGATAACTCAGGACCCACCTAGCATGAGATAGGTTTAAAGGGTCTGATTTTCCACATTCCATAAGCTTTGGACCCTTAGACGTATTGGTCAGGTCCTTAGCACATCCCTCGCTTCCGAAGTAAAACCAAGTATTTATGCTCTTTTCTTTTCCTGGCATATGCATTAGAAAAGGGAACATTTTGCAGTCAATTACCTTTATGGAAGCAATCCGGCCTTGTGACAGTAGCCCACTCCTGAAAAATGCACAATGTTCTAAGAATAAATCTGCAAGTGGGGAGGAGCTTATGGAGTCAGTGCCTCAGTGCTGCTTTCTGTTCATTATGCCAAAAAGAGTTTAATGGTATTGCACTAAATCTTCTGTTTAACTACTAGGAAGCTACTATTCTGGATAAGGAATATTACTCTCATGTTTCTCCGATGTAGTGTGACCCACCAGAGGGGTTTCTCTGGCCAACTTCAATGGTAGTGCCATGAAGAATCTCGGTCATGCAGGGATAGGTGGTATTGAGAGATATCATTAGGGTTGTGTTTGGATTTGGGGGGAGGGGGTGGGGGCGAAGTGAGGAGACTTATTTTGGAGAAGTCCAAGTTCTCCTGTTCAAATCCTCTCTCCAGGAGAATGTGGGGCCCCCGACAACAAAGTTCTCCTCCTGGAGAAGTTAAGAGTTCTCCACCTCTTGCAGGAGAACGCTATCTTCTCTTGCAATGGTGAAGATGGTCGCAAGTGCAATCCGTCACTAGGGTTGCACCTAGTTATGCTTCTTTAAAAAAATGGAGTTCAAATAAAAAAAAATCTGAGGTGGATTGGAAGTACATTTCTTGGACTATTAGTTGACCAAATTATAACGCAAACTTTAAACTTTAGCCACTTGATCTTAGCGATCGAAAATCACCAAACTTTTTTTTTCCTGAACATATATGGTGATTTCAGCCACTAAGATCAAGTGATTTGATTTTTCAGCTGAAAGTTGATTCACATGTAAGGCTTGAATGAACTTTCAATCCCACTGGATAATTTTTCTTAAGGATATATGATGGTTTAAAAAAAAAAAAGTAAAAAATAAAAACACCAACATACAACTGATGTGGGCTTATCAAGTTCTCTACTTAATACCATCCAAACCAATGATCTAAAGAAATCTCCAGGAGTGCTTCAAAGGACCAAGGTTCTCCTGACTTGTCTTACCCTAGGAGAATCTCCTATTTTAAGTTTTTCTCATACAAACAAAGAATGTTGTTTGAGCCTTCTCGGGGTCAGCTGGTTATTGTCAAATTGGCTTGAGGGAGGTAACTAGCCTGAGGGTTAGTCCCCTACCAGCTCAGGGGGTAATTTGCTTGGGCCATTAGCCAAATGTCCCTTTGATGAGTTTGATAACCTTGCTTTGGCACCTACAGATAGCTGATCACTAGGAACACATGGCATCATTTGACTATTGTCAATTTGGACACTTGTATGATGTAGCTTACTTCTCCATTTTCAATAAAATCACTACCACTAAAAAAAGTGTAACCAAGCATGAGTAGGCCCATGCATTGCATGCACCTTGTGCCTTAAGCTATAGGACCCTCGGGTGACTTGACTGCACTTTGCACCTTCACTGAACCAGACCAAGAGAATTGCTGCTTTCATTTGCACGCATCATGTAAACAAGAAATTTTAGAACATGATAGCAAAAATTCCTCTATTTGGATCACTGACTAGGGCAAATGTAATATTCTAATGCACTAAACTCATGTTGATCCAGTATAAAAAATCATGTAATGCAATGTACAACGTGTCTCTCAAATCCAGAATGATTCATACTGCAATTTGAAGATTTGATCACACAAGTGAAACAAACATCTACTTTACAAACTAGAAGGTTCAGTAAGGGTGTGAAAGTAAAACTAAATTAAATTTGTAGGCACCAAAAGAGAGAGAGAGAGAGAGAGGCGCTTGTGACTACTTTACAAACTAGAAGGTTCAGTAAGGGTGTGAAAGTAAAAATAAATTAAATTTTGTAGGCACCAGAAGAGAGAGAGAGAGAGAACCGCTTGTGACCAAAGTCAGTTACAGTAAAAACAGGAGGGTAGAATAAACACGCCTTAATTCATGAGGTTGGCAAACAACTGGGACCTACTACCCAGAGACCATAGCAATCCCCAGAGAACCCTTCTACCGCGGAAATTGCATACCTACAAAGTAAATGATCTCAGACATGAACATGGAACACAAGTGAAACAAACATCTACTTTACAAACTAGAAGGTTCAGTAAGGGTGTGAAAGTAAAACTAAATTAAATTTGTAGGCACCAAAAGAGAGAGAGAGAGAGAGGCGCTTGTGACTACTTTACAAACTAGAAGGTTCAGTAAGGGTGTGAAAGTAAAAATAAATTAAATTTGTAGGCACCAGAAGAGAGAGAGAGAGAGAACCGCTTGTGACCAAAGTCAGTTACAGTAAAAACAGGAGGGTAGAATAAACACGCCTTAATTCATGAGGTTGGCAAACAACTGGGACCTACTACCCAGAGACCATAGCAATCCCCAGAGAACCCTTCTACAGTGGAAATTGCATACCTACAAAGTAAATGATCTCAGACATGAACATGGAACACAACAAAAGAAATAAAAGAAACAACACATGCAGACCCTAATTTCTGCCACCACATTTCATATAAAACCTGCAAGTTTGGTGACACCAAACCAAACCAATGAGAGGTTCCCTCTTTCTTCTGATACTCCATGCCAAATCAAACTAAATCAACACCTATATGGCATCAATAGAGCCAAAGTAACATTAGCTGCTCAAATGTGTGCAGGCAAATCATGACCATAATATCGGATATAGAGTAACTAATTAAACAATTTTCAGCGGCAGCTCAAAAGAAAGATCATACGTGATATTATATAATGCAGATTATGCATGTTTAAGATCTTACAACAATGTATCATGGAAATATATCATATTAACATTTCAAAATTGTCACCAATTAAAACAAAATTGAAGGTTCGTTCACAACAAGATGAGTGGCTAGCATTACTAGAACATTTTTGGCAACTGATACATTAACAAAACTATGTTGAGTATTTAAATTAAACTGAAAAACAATATTCCAGCATTAAACAACACTTGCATTGAATAGAAAATTTATATTTTGACTTTGTTAATGTTACTTACTTCCTCGACACTTGTACTGTGATCAGTAGACAGCTGAATAGCCCTCATCTTTAATTTGCAAATGGAGATGTCTCGGCTTTTGTTGATCTTGCTCAAACCAATGGTCTGATTGTGCATTGGAGACTCCTCAGATATCCGGTCAAGTTCAACACGGACAACAGATTCCCTAGACTTGTTCCGATGCCGAGTATCATCTTTTGCAGTATTTGGGTTCCCATGGCGGTCATTGCTCCTCTCTTGTGCCAAGATAACACGGCTATCACCAAGATTCATGACATAAACATCTTGATCTTTCATCAGCATTACCAGAACACAAGAACCCATCAGAGCAAGTTCCGGGTTTTTGTCAAGTGATTTTTCCACCATTTCCATGTAAGCCTCTTCTGTCAATTCAAGTGCCCGTGACATTGCCCTCAAGACTGCCGCATGATCAACTGGCCCAGACTTACATCTCCTTATGGGTGCTGATGGATCTACCATTCTCTCGTCACAATGAGTCTCATCTCGGTGCCAATCATAACTCCAAGGAAACAGTTTTTTACGCAATGATTTTTGCTTCCTGTACATTTTTCTCAGTTTTGATGTAATTACGAACTTCCGCATCTGCTTGTGCCCCACAACAGAATAAGTTGTTGAAATATCATGTTTAGAATCCTCCCCAGCAACCGCCTCATCACCTCGTGATCTGATTTCCTCCTCCATGTGACTTGAATTCTCACCTTTGGTGCTTGCTGAACATGACATATGTTGTGGCACTGGTAATTTTTCTGCAGAACATGAGTTCTCTTCACCCGGTAGGAAATCCCACAAAGCACTTCTCCAATTGCCAGATCTCTGTGTCTCTGCATCCTCCATCTGAAGCAACTCATAAAGACGCATGCTTTTCCTCCCTTGGCCAGCCAAGTTTTCTGTTGAAACATGACAAGCAACCTGCTTTGAGGTGCCACTAGGCCCAGCAATGTCTGCATTCCTACTGTTCAAGTTTGTTCTAAGGTCTTCAATCCCTTCATTTGTTGTCTGTAATAAAATCCCATCATCTTTTTCTTCAATTATCTCACCAAATTCTATGGATGTATCAGCAGCAAGCTTCTCCAATTGTTTATCACTATCATCCACATTTGACTGAAGATCCACATTTTCTGCAATGCATTGTTCTTCAAAACTATCATTTGCAACCCCTTCACACGATTGTGGAATTGGAGTACCATCTTTTGGGCACTGTGACGGATTCATGACACCATCTCTCTCTGGAAGCACAGATTCAGGTGGATCCATTAGAGGTTTATCTTCATAGTCCCAAAGTAGCCCTTCCAATTCTTTATCTATAGCCCGATAAAGATTGCCCATGAGAAAATCAGGTGCATCAGGACCACTAAATCCATCATATATCCCAACAAACAACCATCCCTGTTCTTCAGAGAGCACAACGTGAACCCTGTCCTCACCAGCTTTTCCATGAGCCCATTGAAGGTTGCGAGTGTTACTATATTCACCTACAGATGGCCCAACTTCAAAACAGTTTCGGGGAACTTCAGGACGGAATTTTTCCTCCTTGGGGTGCCACACAAACTGACTCATTGGATGCAATATGAACCGCTGCATCCACCCAGACCCCGAAGAACGCCTTGAAAATGTTTGGGAGATTGCATTTCTCATTGGTCGACTCATGTTCCTGACTAACCGTCCCAAACCTGCTCTTCTTCTACTGTACACAAGTGGAGCCGAGAAGTTGGTTTTGTCTGTACCATCCAGAGGACCAGACATGAAAGCTCCCTTCTCTATAGGCCCAGACATAAAACCACCACCCCTTTCCAGAGGCCCTGAAGCAAAACCTCTCTCAAGAGGCCCTGACAAGAACCCATTTAATGGTCCAGACCCTCGAGGCACTGGCTGCAGTGGTATTGCAGCAAACGATGACGTGCTTTCAAATGAAGCTGCAGGCTCTTGGGCATCACCTGCAAACAACACACTCTGATTTGTAGACCTAGCAGTAGACACATTGGCACTCACTGAAGCGCCCGATATTGTTTTGAAGGTGGTCTCAGTAAAGTTCTTGTTGGGTCTCTGTAAACCCAATGGATCTTCAACAATTTCTCGTCTGAATGAACCACTTTGTGTTTCTGAATCTAAAGTACTTGAATCGACCGTAAATCTCTCAGAATTTGATGGGGTTATAGCAGGAGAGTCTGTGATCACTGGCCTAACATAACAGAAGGAGTGCCCCAATCCTTCATCCAAGGGTTCTAAGAAGTCTAAATCAACCCCATGCTTTCCACTGCCTACCGGCACAAAACACCCGACGACACGAGAAGTGCTGTTTCCCATACCTCAACTCAACCTACATAAACAAGGCCCAACAGATTGCAGCTCTGTTAAAGCTAAAAGACCTCTGGAATGGAGGGCCTCTATAGCTCCGCAACATGAGCAGGTACCACTGTACCAGATGAAGGAGCTCAACCGAAGGGCCGACCGCGAAAATCCCAAAAACCCCTCAACCCAATGCTCTTTATGGTAACAACTATGCATCATGTATGTATATTAAACTAATACAGACAACAAAAAATCCCAACAAGGGAAAAGTCCCAAATAAATGCTGTTTCCCATTCCAAACACTAGAAAAAAGCAGCTCTCACAATCACATGAGCTCTACAGCTACTACAACTAGTACATGAAAGGAATGCAAAGAGAGGCAAAGCAGCCATCATCATCTGACCTTTTGGAGAAACACCAAAGTCATATGAAGCTCCGGATCAGGAAACCGAGAAAGCAGATCTAAGAAAAGCACAGATATATTGAGGCCGGCGGAAAACACCCAGATAACGAGCATATGCTGAGATTGAAGACAAGGAGGCAAAAATAGCCAAGACCCAGATATGAGAAAAGGATGCACAGATGGCAAAAACCAAAACCCAGATGGGGATCGGCCTATTAAATAGAAACGCACAGCACCCAGATTAGATTTCAATGGAGGGGATTGGCGAGTGAGAAAAGGGAAGAGAAGAAGAAACAGTAGAGGGCATGAAATGAAATGGGGGTTTTTATCTTCCTTTTTTTTTCTTTGGTTTCGGTCAGTGAAGAAGAGATGAATGAATCTATGTGATTGTGAGCTGGGAAGTGTGGGAGAGGGATCAAAGGGCAAGGGAGGTCCCTTTCTTGGGGTTTTCAAATGGTTTGGGAGGGTAAAAGGAAATTAAATTGAGTTGAAAGTTGGAACAGTTACAAGCTTTTGTTTTTGCATGATTGGTGGTGTTGGTGCTGCTGATGGACTGCAAATAAATGACCACTGCCCCATCATTATCATCATCACTCCATGACCATCATTGCCATTCATGTCATCATCATCATCACATCATCACTATGACCTTTAAATGGTTTCAACTCTTAATTGGTACACATGGATGCAATGGGTAGACTTTCATGTCCAACATAAGTCAAGACAATAACTTAATTAATGGGCGGATGAAATTTTATTAAAGACTGCATTCCAGTGTGAGTCTGCCACTTGACAATCATCTGTTGACTAAATGGAGCACTTCCATGAAATGATTCTCATGGATGGATAGTCCTAAAACCATCTGTGTTGGTCACTACTGATCACTGAGTTGAATTCCTGAATTCTTTTCTTTTCTTTCTGTTCTTTTTGGTTGTTTGTTTGATCATTTCTTGAGCATAATTTTGGATTGCCATCTGTTTTTTACGTATATTAGCTAAAGTGGTCAGTTTGCATAGTACACGATGCAAGACAGACGAGTCAACTCAACACAGTCTTCTAAGAAAATGAAGAGCTTTATGGAATCTGGACCCCCTTTAGCTCTAGAGGGTGCCTTTGAATTTTAATAATATAGTAATAGTATTAGACTCAATATAATTGGATAAAAATGAAAAAAAAAAGACATCTCTTGTAAATCACTATATTATCCAGCTTATTGATGCGACCTTTGAAGGGACCATTGGGAATTAGTTAGATAAAAAGATATTGATAGAATTTAAAGTTATAGAGAAGGGTAACGATACTCCTTCGGGTATTTTATATAATTCGACACGAATTTTATTGTACTGTCCATTTTGCCTTTCGAATCGGCTCGTCGAACCCTTTAAATCACTTACAGCAGAGGGTTCGGTAAGCCAATCTAAAAGGCAAATGGTAATACAGTAAAATCCGTGTCGGATTATACAAAATATCCGTACAAGTATCGCTCGAACTATAGAGAATATAAATTGAATAAAAAATAAAATTTTGAAACTCCGAACTCTAACTAAGACAAAAGTGTAGATGATGATAATGGTGATGACGGCTAAAATAATAAATCAAAGACTTTTCATAGCCTCTATCTCACTGTTCAAAAAATAATTGAATCTAGAGTCTTAGAAGATTATTTGCATTTAGCTTTTTCTTTTTCTTTTTTTAAGAAAAAGAAAACATCAATTAATCAATTAAACTTGGCACATTAATTTTTGTCGGATAAAAATCCATGAAAATTGGAAAAAAAAATTATAACAAAAAAAAAAAACCCTTAAAAGATCAACATTTCAACTGGTTTGACCGCACGATTTTGACCTCTTCAAGGATTTTTTGTTTTTTCTTGATTTCATTTCGTCCAATTTAAGTCTGGTCTTGGTAGTAGATGAACCGTTCAATCACTAGCTCAGACTTTTACAGACATGGCTCCAAACTTCCTTTTTCACTGTTAAAGACGCACATTAGGAATGTACCAAACATATTAATAAAAATATAATAGAAAAAAGAAGAGAATCCACAGCTTAAACATAAAATAATAATAAGTTCTCTTTTGATGGAATTAAATAATGGCGAGTTTAAGAAAAAATTAAAGAAGCGATGACAAGTGAAAGTGTTAAAGAAAAGCAACTAATAATGGTATCCACTGATCCTTGCCATAGTCAATCACTGCTCTTGTTTTAAGAAATCCATGTGAAATCAGTTTCTCTCGGGTTTTTCGAGTTAAGCCACAGTTACCATAAACAAATACTACCATTAAATCTAATACTAAATTAATGGATTCTTCTACATTTTATGATTTTAATAATAGTTTTGTTTGTTTATTACTCTATCATGATACAGTTAAAAAAAAAAAGGAGACAGACTCGGTTGAGCCAAGTATAAGACTGTGCAACACCTTGAGGTTTGCGTATATTATTTTATTTTAAAACATCTAAATTTTGACTCAGTTAACTCACTTGATTTATGACCAAGTGTTATTAAGTTGAGCCATTCATTTGTGTTTTTAATTATTTATTATTATTATTATCAAAGGCATTTATCTCATTTGTCTGAAATCAATACTTTTTAAAAAAAATAAAAAATTACGTATAATACCCACGGCCCTTAGGATAAATTAGATTAGGCCATAAGAGTTCGAATTTGGCACCTCTCATTTTTTTATGCGAAAGGTTAACCAATTGAGCTAGATCCATGTAAAAAAATATTCTTCTATATGTTGACTATTTATAAGATGTTTATACTTTATAGGACTCAAAATCAATTATTTACAGTTATAACAATGAATAGTTATTGTCATCGTCGTAATCCAGCATACCATTTTAAAAAAATTATATAAATATATAAGTATTAAATGTTTTTCTAATTTTTTTTCAAATATAAAATCAAAAAGAGCACCAATACATAAAGTGGAGAGGTTACTAATCTGAGATAGACCACTTAAAATATAGAGAAAATAGATTAAAAAAAACATGATACATGGTGGAGACTTAATACATGGTGAAAGTATCTAAGAATGTCTTTTATTATAAAGTCAAATAAAGAAACAAAACTTGAAAATGGTAATACGGTTCTTAAAGCTTTAAACATTCATCATTGGCTTTAACTTTTACTGTGGTAATGATCTTTAAATTCTTAAAAAATATACAATCACTATAAATAAAAGAAATTATATAAAATGACAGAACTGCAATCCAAGTTGATTTGAATTATGTTGTTCTAACTCTAATCAAACTCAACTAGTCTAACTTAAATTTACAAAGTTTTTATCACGAACCCAAAAACATTATAATAATCTAACAAAGCTGCCTAACCCAAATTTTTAATCAATGCCCTTAACCTAATTTAAGTACTGACCAGTTTTCATTTCAAACTAAAAAATTCAGCCCCACAAAATGCTACTGAACTCAATTTTAAAGTGTTCATATTCAAATCTAACCTAAATGTCTTCAAAGCGCACTAATTATTTTCAAACCACGTAAATGATCAAAAGTCAAAACTGATCAAGACTGTCAAGAACAATACATACCAATGATTTTGACCTTTTCAGAAATCAAATTAAGATTGAAGTATTGGATAATATAAATTGGTAGATCCCTTATAAGATCAAAAATATAGTTTGACATTTTGGCTACAACGGTCATTTTAGTTGATTATAATTTTTTATTAAACACAAAAAATTTGAACCAAATTTGCAAAGTAGACTGAAATATCGGGTGAAATAGGTCTAATTTTTTTAAAATTTTGGGCAAAATATCCAACTTATATAGTACTCTCAATATTTATATAAAAATCCAAAAATCCTTTTTTTTCCTACTGAGTGGGCCTAAACCTGATCTCAGCTGATTTATTTTTTCTTAGATTCTTTTTTTTAAAAAAAAAATTATGTGTGAGAAACCATGGGAAATCCAGCGTAAAATCCCCACGGGTGATACCCACTGCCCTTAGAGTACATCAGGTTAGGCTATGGGAACTCGAACTTGGCACGTCCCACTTCTTGAGGTGGGAAGTTAACCAGTTGAGATACATCCATGTGGGCAATAAATTTTATTTAATTTTATCAATCTAATTTTATTTACTTTTAATCAATAAATTTTGTCAGTTTAATAAATCACTTAATTCCGTCTATTATTATTGTTTTGATGGTGTAAACTGAAAAAAAAAAGAGTAGATAATGGATGAGTAAATCAAATATAAAGTATGCAAGAACATGCCCTTTGAAAGTCAAAATCCTAAGAAAATTCTCAAAACTGAACAAAATTGAGACTTCAATTACCGAATACAAACCCCTCAAACTTATAATAGTCATCTAAGAAGGGTTGGGTCCTATATTTCCATGGTAAACTTTCTAATTTAAGGATGGCGAAATATAGGCGAAAGGAGTATGAGAGAATGAGAAATTCATGAAAAGCATGCACAAAAGGAAATTTGACTGCAAAGTAAAGCCAAAACTAAATTCCATTCATAAGAAACTCATGTTAAAAGTTTCAGAAGGAAATAACAATTTACAAGAAAATTCCCTAGATCCCCATTCACTAGGGGTGAAACTTGAGTCGGGTTTTAACCCGACCTGCATGACCCGACCCAAGAAATCAATGGATTCAGTTTATGTTTTTGTATATCTTGAATCGGGTCGAGTTGGGAAAAAATAAACTCGAATGAAATTCGAGTCGGGTTGGATTGAGAAATTTAAAAGTCACCCGACCCGACCCAAGTGCACCAAATTATAAAACATCAGTCTAGTTGAGGTGGGTCAGAAATTCGGATCGAATCGGGTTGAGTAACTCGGCTCAGCAATTCGAATCTATTCAAGTTCAATAATTTTTTTACATGAGTTGAGTTGAGTTTATTGAAAAGCGGTCCGACCCGAGTTTCGATCCTTTAATCTTAAAACAACTTATCAACGGAAAAGTGTATCTTGTTGTCAGATGCCTTTGTAGGCGAGAGCAAAAAGATATTCTAAGTTGTTACAAGCAAGTGAAACAATTTACACTTTATTAAAAATGAATTAATCCTCCTATAACAATTTCACTATCTCACAATAGTACAGAATGCCAATAAAAGATAGGCAAATCAACTTTCTTTAGATGATCTAAGTTGTTATAACATCATCTAACTTAACCAAAAAAAAAACCCTGAAACCTTCAAACATTTCAAAGTCCTGCCTTCGAACTTCCTTGCTTCAAACTTGGAAAGTGCTTCTTCGAAGTTGGGTCTGCTGAGGTTAATATCTGAACTCTGAAGTTTCAAGATAATTTCAAATTTATTTCAATCACATTTCATATCTCACATAGATGGGCTTTATATTTAAATTTAGATTTTATACTGAACCCACAATTACCCACAAAAATGAGAACCATATGAAACGTAAATAAACTAATATCTTATGTTGATGTGCATGGTTGAGCAACTCTCATGAATCAATTCTATTCCATTTTGATTTTACCAACATAGAATGGTAGAGACTTTAATCATATTAAAAAAAGTGTAGATGAACTGGTTGTCTCCCGTTTCTGTATTTGAATTTCTCACACATTAATTTTTTTAAAAAAATAAACTGAGAGTGGAGAGTAACAATATCAAAGATGATTATATGTTTGAAGTATAATGTTATTTATTTAAAATGATGATCCAAGATCAAGACAATGATCAAAGTTTAAACGCACTCTACAAATTTTACCACAATAAATTTGCATGGATGCTTAATTCTATAAAGAATAAACTGCCTAACATACCACATTGCCACATAGATTCTGCATGCAATAATATTTTTGGGACTAATCATCATTGTCTCTATTTAGTTTTGCAACATTTGTCTGTGTGGCTTAAAAGATTAAATTAAATTAAAGGTTTTCCATATGAATAATTAAATTTGTGAGGGGATTGGGTGGCACAATGAACAAAAGGCAACAACAAAATGAAGTTGGATTTTGTAGGTAGAAGGGGTATAAATTCTGTTTGTTTGAAAAAGGGAAAGGGAAATGGAAATGGAAATGGAATTAGAAATAGAAATAGGAATAGAGAGAGGACATGCATATAACGTATATTTGAGTTTGTTTATAAGTATTTATTTTGGGGCTTTTGTTGTCATGTGACACAAGTCAAGATTCCCATTGACATTGAAAAAACAAGAAATGGTTGCTGGTTTTGCTGAAATTTCTCACATGGACTGAATGATTGTGACCATGCCATTTGTGTTGTGTGTGAAAGACGACAAACCAAGCTTTACAAACAAACCCCCTTCACCGTCTCTCATGTCACATGCTCCATCCATCCATCTCCATTTCTCCCATGCATGCCCACACATACACGTGTATGGCCCAGAGTTTACATGGGTAGAGGATTTGTCCCACTCTTTTTATTTTTGGGGTGCTTTTGGATGATGGGTAAATTTTAAAGGATTAATTTGAGTTATCTAAGTATTTGAAAATATTTTCAAAAGTAAAAAAGAAAAGGTAAAAAGTTGATTTTTCACTCTTACTCTTTACTCTTTAGTTATCAAACAAGAGTAATGATAAGTTACCCTCCATTCAAAAACAGAATTGAAGAGAGACTTCATATCTTCCTTCACATTTATAATGTGTAAGACCAAACTTATTGTATAAAAAAGAATCATGAACTTTTTAGATTATGATGGATGTGGCTCCGTTCGTGATCCTGGATCCATTATTTATTTATTGAATGAGTATTTATTTAAACGGGTTGATCTATTCATCTAATTCAAAACCATTTCTCTATTTAGACATTTAACTCATTTAAAAAATCATAAAAATATATTGTTTAAATGGTTACCAAATAAAAATTATGAAGATGTGTCAATCTTACAGTAAGGAAAACAAAAATATAATATGTAGAGTAATGTACAAACCAATCTAAGTATGTTAGATTACCAATCTAAAACTTTTAGTATGTATATATTAAAAAAAAATATAAATACTATTATTGCTAACAGTCTAGTTGGTTTATAATTCTTTGAATCTATAAAAATGACAACGAAATTATATTAACATAAACCATGATATTGAAGATCATGAGTGTCACTAGTTTCATGAAAAGACACTTGGGGAAGGTTGAGTTGGCTAAAAATATTTTGGACATTAATTCATCTTTAGAGTCACTTAATTCATTTATTTAATATTAATTTTATAAGTTCTACTTTCTTATTCTATTTTATAAAAATGCATCTCCTTTGCTTCAAAAGTTACTGTGTCCCGCATTAATCTATAAGTTTAATTCTCTGTACAAAGTAGAAGTGCAATTTAGATGGACCAGTAATGTACAATACTGCAATCCAACTCTACCTCAGCCTGCATTTACTTTGAGCACTCACTTTTTGACCTAGCCCCATGTCCCATTCCTCTGCCCACCTTGCCATATCTTGGCCAGTCTTTAAAGCTCTAAATCATTTTCACCTCTTACACAAATATACGTGTAAAAAAAAAAAAGTCATTTTCTCTTATAAAGTAACATTTAAACATTTTTAATGGGCACATTCAATTTTAATAATATTTTTATTGTCACACTACACATCCATAATTGATAAAAAATTAGTTCGTAACACATGTATCAACTGCAACAGGCATGCAACCCTAGGGATATTGGCTTGACGGCCAAGACCCTGGCTTCAGAAAGTCAGGTCTTGCGGTCAATTGCAGCCAGCACCTCTGAGGTACTCCTCATGGATTATTTCTCATCGATGAATCCTATGTGTGTGTAGGAAGGTGTACACATACCTCGAATGATTAATCAGGTGAGATGTCTGGACATTTTCGATTCATCACTCATTTGAACCCAGACTGCAACGTGTTGCAGCCAATACATGTCGGTCGGGTATTTTCCCCTATGCTGCAGCCTATACACAAAATATCAACCGCAAAGAGTTTGGATTTCAATTTATAATATGTGTTTTTTTTTCCATTACTTAGTGTGAATCCAATTTTAAGTTTGGTGTTGAATGGATGAAAATGCAAATGTAGCTGAATCTAAGCTTATTAAGTTGATTTCCTTTCATTCACATTCAAATAAAGATAATAATTTATTTATTATAATTGAATATTACTATCTTTTATCTTAAATACCCAAATTTAATAACCACTATAGACACATGCTTCGCACAATTGCACGTGGCTTAACAAAAATACAAAAAAAAAATATTATACCTATTTTAATGAATTGAACTGTATATTGAACTTAAATTATAAATTATTACTTTATATACATGAAAAATATAAACTATAAAAACATACAACAAAAAATACCTTTACTTAAAGTTTATACATATATTTAAATTATAATCTATATGTGTGTATATCTATAAATTATCAATCGACCAAAATGAATCTTACCAAAAGAAAAATATTGTTGTGATGTAACTACTAAAAAATAAAAAGTGTCTAAAAATATTAAGTATTCAAAAAATAATTTAAAGCCAGTAAATTTATAAGAGCTTTAAAAGTATGTTTTCTAAGATTGGATTGTGTGATTATTACGAGGTGCCATATTTATGTTAGAGATCTTGCAATGGGCCATCAAATCCAGTTGCTTGCAAATCCCGGCGTTTCATGTAAAATATATATATATATATATAGGTAATTGTTTCTTGTAAATTACATACACATGGATGGATAGAATTTAAAGAAAGTTTTCCTGCAATTTCATAAATCATCATATCAACATATAATAATAATATGATAAAAATATTGTTTTAAAATTGAATTATTAATTAAGTTATTTTTTAGGATAGTTTGGTTTAATTAGATTTAAATATCAAATCAAATCACTTTAAATTATTTTGAACTGTGACATAATAATATAAAATTTTAAAAATAAATTATTAAAATATACAATTAAAAATATATTTCAAACATGTTATTTTTATAAAAAATAATGAAAAATAGCATTCTTATTGAAAGAGAAAAAAATATAACATAAGTAAAAATCTTAATAAAATTAGACAAACTAAACCGTTTTAAGAACTATACCACATTAAGAAGTGGTTTAATTTAATTTTTGTAACACAAATTAAAAAAGAAAAAGAAAAAAGCTTAACTCGTTGTCAACCATCCATCCATGTGAGTGAGAAATGAGCATGACAACTCATTGCATGCAAGCATCCAAAATGTGTATGGGGCCATCAGCCATGCAAGGCTGACTCTACAGTAAACAGGCAGCAATCACTCTTGTCTACACTCTACATGATGGATGTATCATGTATGTATGAATAGAAGAAGTAAGAAGGATGATGGACATGATTAATGCCACATGGCATATGGGCCCATCAAAGGCCCACTCCACATCACCAACCCCATAAAATTTTGACTAACCAGATCCACTAGACAACAACTCCACAGGCCCATCTCATCTAATCTTTTGAACACCCAAACCATTTTTGATATTTCTTTGTGAGGAAGTAATTTCCAAGGGGTTGTGGACAAAACCCTAAAACATAAATATATGAGATTGAAAAAGAAGTGGTTGAAGTGGACACCATCTAACCAAAGTTCAAAGCCCCCCCTTAGCACTTGTCACTTGGCATTGCCATCCAGCAACCCATCCACCCAAATCTCTTCTTCGCCTCCTCCTCCTCTGTATTTGGATGCATGGTCAGTGCTCACAACCTTCTAGATCACTTGGCATTTGTTTGAATTTAAAGGTTTGTTTAGGTGTTGGTGGTGAAGTAGATGGATTTGGATTTGGATTTGGATTTGGATGTGGTTGAGATTTTTTTTTAATCAAAATATTCAGGCATCTCATCCGATTAATTCTCAAAATACATGTAAACAATGCCAGACCTGAGATGCTTTGAAATATCCTAGGCACTAGACGAAATTATAAGATGAGCCCTACTGCAATTAATATCTTCTTTTTTTTTTTAGGGATCCTGACATACTCTGAAATTTTGAGGGGCTTAAGCCACCTATAGCCAAAGTCGACCCTGCATGTAAAACTCTCAATTTATACATTAGATAAATTTAATAGAGAGTAACCTTTTGAAGTAGAATGTGAATCGAACAAAAGATCCTCACTTTCTTGACACGAGTTCTTAATCACCAGACCAATCCCTCTAAACTAATATTATAGGATACAACAAACAATATTAATATTGAAAACCATCTTTGTTATTTTTTCTTTTTCTTTTTAAATTTCGTCTACTCACGATCGTGGATGGATTATTATTGTTTACACTTTACCAAGGGTAGTGTGTTTTGACTATTGGATATCGTCAGATCAATGTGAAATCAGATTTTGTCTGCTCCTCCTTGGCTTCTTCTTCCTTCCTTCCTTCTTTTTTATTTATCCATCTATCTATTATTATTATTATTATTACGTCTCTATCTTTCTCTCTGACTTGCCATGGAGAAATAGTTTAGGAAACGCACGTGGAGACACCTACTACTACTCTTGGACATACATACATAGTATGGATTGTAAATAAATAGACCATGGTGAAAAACTGAACTCTCTCTGTATACAAACATGTTGACTCGTAATAGCCAATTAATCCTGTAAGTGAAACTGGTAAGATAGGATTAGGTTCAAACCCTCTGCAACAGGTCAAGAACTGAATTAAAGATTTGAATAATGGAGTAGGTGAATTGCCCCCAGCAAAACATTTGAAAATGAAAACATACTATCATATCATTATCAGCAGCTCCCCATTGTTATCAACTGAAAGCAGATTCATTAATTTCCTTTAAGAGTTTGAATTCATGAACATAAACAAGTTTCAAACCATCTGCAAATTGATAGGATTTTTGCCCAAAAGCACAGGTGGCAACCTTCATGGGTACGGAATTCCTAGCTGAAGTTGCGGGTCAGACACGATACAAATGGAAATGCCTGTTGTGGGCACAACATTTACATGGAAATTTGAAGGGTCGGATTCAATGGACATAGGGCTGTAACTCAGGTCGGGTTTTGGCCCGACCAGAAAAATCATGAGGGTTGGGTCGAGAATTTCGGATCTACGAGTCAGGTCGGGCTGAGAATATAAAAACCCGCATGAAATTCAGGTCGGGTCAGGTTGAAGATTTTATAAGTTAACCCAATCCGACCCGACACAATCTGACCCGGATAAAATTAGTCTAAAATGGGTTCAAAATGCGGGTCGGATCATAATTTGAGTTTATTCAGGTTAGAATTCAGGTCGGTTTGTGAGATTCAGGTTGAAAATTCAGGTCGATTCGGGTTGAGAATTCGAATCGAGTCAAGTTGAGTTGGGTTTCATCTATATCAATTCGGGTCAAGTTGGATTTTAAGGAACCCGACCCGTCCGACCCGAATTGCAGCCCTAAATGGATATGGTACCGTTCATGTGTTCAACTATCCCACAATGACAAAGACATCCAAATTACTCAATGACAATTTGCATTTATGAAAGAATCAAAGTTAAACATGTCTCAATTATTATCTCTTTCTCAAAGTCAAAATATTCATCATCATCATTATCACTCAGAACTCTATCTATCTAAGATTGATTCAGACCATCAAGTCACTCTAATATTTAGGATGTTCTTCTTTGTCCTTTCCTATCATGATTATGTAATAATACTTCAGCAGTTGACTCCTACTACTAAATTTTGATTATGTAATAATACTTCAGCAGTGAAACCTTTTTCCTTATTATATTTATGGGCAAATTTGTTGGTCATGGACAAGTTTGTGCGTACTACTTGTTCGTCTAGAGTTAACTAGATTCAATAAATGAAAATTTTATTTTGACGACGGTGATTTACAGGCAAATTTGTTCGGAACAGATGCATAAATTTTAAATTTTGAATTGCGGCATGCCGGTAATGGTGTATTAACCCAGTTGACTTTTTATAAAGTACGTGTCTCAGTATTTAATAGTTTCCCAATTACGAAATTCTAATTTGATTTATTGATTGATTCTTTTTCTTTAGAAAATAATTTTCCAATTAATATTATATATATATATATATATATATAATACAAGTCTCTCTAAAGAAAAAGAATCAATTACAAAACTATCAAATAATATAACACACATTTATAAAAAGTCAACCATGTTGGTTAATACGGTCTCCATTGGTGAGACGTGGGTTTAAAGGAAATTGGCTACTGTCTTTGTATAGGGACTGGAGCTCTGCGATGCTGCAGTAAATGGTTTTGGGGGGCTCTAAATGGGTTATATCTTGAGGATGTTCTTCAGAGCTGATTGTCCATTGTCTCTTTGGAATTTTACTGATTCTTAATTTTCCCAATTTCTTACAAAACTCACCTCTCTCTCTCTCTCTCTCTAAAAGGGAGCTGAGTTGAAAAATCTGAAAGGTCATATTCACACAATTCCCCACTTTCCAGGGAGTCTGAAGTCTAAACTGGTTAACTTGTATTTAGCTCTTTCTCCCCTGATATCACCAATACAACAAAAACAACAAACTACTGCCCAGGCAACTCTGTTTCTCATTTCATATTCAAGAGTGGTATGTACAGAGGCTGAAACATGTGATGCTTGCGACTTTTCTAGACACCCCTTGATTGGTACTTTTCAGCAAGGCTGCAAACACTGTTGTGTCAATGATCGGCGACGTGGGTACAAATCTTGGATCGATTTTGGCCCATCAGCTATCTTCTCATACTGCTCTTAAGTAGGGTATTTTTTTTTTTTCATTTTACACAAATTATAAGCAAAATTTCTACCAACGTTAAATTCAAATGATCCTTAAAACACTTCAGATATTAGCTTACTTTTTGCAACTTGGTTCTTCCTTCTTCCTCAACGTCTCCCATCCAAAGAATCTCTCAGAGGCATTTCTTCATACAATACGAATACACCATCTTGCAGTCTAAATCTTTCCATTGTCGGCGTCGGAGGAAGAAGAACACGGCATCACCTACCACTCCGGACAACGGACATAAGCGACAAACATGGTTGATGAATTCAGGAGATGATTATTTATTTAGGGGCTGATTCCAATCCAAATGACTCCCATTGAAACATGGTGAGGAGAATAATCTCACTCCTCTTGACTATAGATTTTGATTATAACAAGAAAATTTTGACCGAAATTTAATTGGACTCACACTATGGTTGATTGTTGAGTATCACATATGACGTTAATTACAATAATACATCAGCATTTTCTGATAAGATCGTATGGAAGAAGAGGATCACCAGCATATTCAAAATTAGAGCTACACAGTAATGTGAAATAAGTGAGTCATGATTTTTCGTAATCTAATTTTAATTTCAAGAATATAAATTGATTTCTTGAGTAACTTAAACAAAAATAAGAAATTTTAAAAACATAATACAAAATTTATTTGATTAAGTTAATTTTTTTATAATTTAAAATTAATTCCTACGCTTTGATAAATTCTAAAAAAAAATGATTGTTTACCAATGACCAAACACACTAGAAAACATGTGTTGTATATTACAAAGCACCCTGAATTGGCGTTGACCAATGGAACAATAACTAAAAAATCTTGTAGAATTTTATAAAAAAATTATGTTTTCACATGGTATAGTTCAACTGGTTACCTCCCGCCTCAGAAAGCGGAATGATAGTGGACTCATCCGTAGGGGTTTTACGTTGAGTATCCCGTGATTTTCCACACGTAAATTCAAAAAAAAAAAATTCATTTCTAACGAATTCAAAAGACAAAATCACTTGAGCCCACTAATCCATGGTCTTTGTTGTAAAGCATAGGCAATCGATTCTAAGAACATAAATTCAAATTTCTAGTACATGCTTCTTCTTTTTTTGAAATGTAGTACATGCTATTTAGTATGTAGAATGATGGCATTTGGTCCTTAATGGCAGTATTCACAAAGGCACAAAGCCAATCAGATAAATGAGATTTGCATTCGTGATAATAATGTTTTTTTTATACATGTACCATAATGCAACGATATGATTTTGAATTGAGAGAGATGCATCCTTAAAATGGTTTAAATTTGAGCCACTAACTAATGGTCATCATTATCCAACATTACAAATAATTGGCCCAATTCAAATGTTACATTTTTGGTTAAACAAAATACTTATATTAGATTGAGTAATTTTTTAGATAACATGGGTATCCTCACTCCACGTTTGAGGTGAAATTAATCCCACATATATGTGTAAACCTTTCAATCTACACACTCTGGTTAAATCTACGGAGAGTGGATCATTTTGATTGAATGTGAATTGAACTCAAGATCCAACTTTATGAGACGGGCATCTTGACTGTCAAGTCAACCTCTTGAAGTTAAGATTGAGTATTTTTGGTTAAACATGATAATTAAAGGCATGTTTAAATGCACCTAAGAGGAGTTTGCACCTTATGTTGTGCTCTACATATTTACTCCTATCTAATGAAAAAGACAACTTTTTAGTTGTGGAGAGTTAAGAGAAGGGGTAAAAAATTTGGCATCGACTGATATTTTTCTCTCTTATTTTTTTTTAAAAAAAAATATATCAATATCGGCCAATATCGATACGAGACCCCTGGTTAAGAGAGAGACCCCTGGTTAAGAGGTTAAGAAAACCTATTGAAAGGTTCAAAAGAGTTGAAGGAATGTGCTAAAACAATTTGAAGTGCTTTCTTGACTATCTATCTAGTGTGCCAATCAGTCTCATATTTATTGGATTTAGAAATGAAGTATATATGACTAAAATTTGAAACCAATAGTATTATTGTCAAATCAAATGCATTGAACTGGGTGTGGCTAGAAACAACCTTGACTTTAAATGTTGATTCTAGGGAAGTCTACAAAGTAAAATGCACAAGGCAGTGACTATTGGTCCACCACATCCATAGAAATACTGTACATTTGACATACATTCTCCCTGTTTTGTTTATTGAATGCCTACTTGAAATGATATGACAGATTAAATCAGTCGGTCAATAGAAATCAAAACTAGCAATAAGTAATTACGCCATCCATAGACAATCGTGGCTCACTCTTTCACTTAAAGCCTATTTCTTACAGATGGTTAATGGTGTGCTGACCAGTGAGGGCGGGCAACTGGAAAAAATCCCCAGCCGAATGAGACCTGCATTCAAGGCAACCATCAATGTCGCTCACTTCATTGCAGCAAATCCATCTACCTGGACCTATTATGGACAATCCCCAACATCAGCATACGCCATAATTCACATTTGAATTACAAAATCTTAGAAGGTTATTTCCTTCTCTTTTTTTTGAATTTACAAGTGAAAAACAGCAAGATACCCAACATAAAACCCCCACGGGTGAACCCACTACCCCTACGGTACACCAAGGTTAGACCATAAGAGTTCGAACTCGCAACCTTAAACTTCCAGGCAGAATACAATCAGTTGAACTACACCCATTGATCTCTCCTGTGATTATCTTGCATCGGATATATGCATTCTCCCCTTTTTTCACTGTAGCGTCTTATCATTCTGTTTGCCCCAACCCAGTATTTTCCTACCTTCTTAAAAATATATTCATTTTCATATTTTTGCAAAGAGAGAGAGAATGACATTCTAATTGTGATTTTCATCTACCTCAATAACGATCATGTGAAGTGATGTCATTTAGACAACCAAACAACAAAATTAAAGTGCAAATTGTGCTGTTTTCAGCATTAAAGGAAAAAGGAAAAAATTCAGCTCCAAATACTCGAGATTACAAAAATCATACAAATAAATGAACAGAGTGGACATTGCAATGGAACATCCTAACTTGAGTTTTAATTTCATCTACCTCAATAACGATCATGTGAAGGGGTATCATTAAGACTATCAAACAACTAAATTAAAATGCACATTGAGCTGTTTTCAGCATTAAAGGGAAAAAAAAGAGTAGAGCTACAAATACTCGAGATTACATGAATAATAGAAACAAATGAACATAGTGGGCTTTGCAATGGAACATCCGAACTTGAGTTTTAATTTCATCTACTTCTTCCTCCCACCACCAGGCTTCGATTTCTTGTTCGTAGTTTCTTTGGTCACCTTCTTATCAGATAAATCCTGGATGAAGTGGGGAAAACCATTAGAGCCCAAACACATTACAAGAAATAGTAAAATAAAAACGTTTCTGCTTGTTGCTAGAATAATGCAATCAAAATTTACAGAACAAGAGAAGCATCCCCAACAGAATTGTAAAGATCTACAAGGGCACCTGGCTGTCAAGGCACTGTTTGCTGTTCTTGACTCGTATAGAAGAGTTCCCTTAGAACCCACCAAATATTTAGGTTAACTCTGATATTGTAATGCTGAAAGTGAACCTTATTTCCAATTAGTCTCTGATTTTCTTCAAAATTATGTGTTCCGACAACAAATAAGAAGCTGAATAAAATAAATCATTTGATTCCAGGGAATCTGAAGTATGTTATAAATTTTTGGGTTCCTCAACTTTATTCTTACGAGGGTAACATTTAAAAAACCACTTAAAATGTCTCAAAGATACAAATGTCTCTACAGCTAGAAGGTGGTATGAATCTTGTATACTATGAGACACTGAAGTTGATGATGATAGTTGAAATAATAGGGCACCTACCTTCTTTTGGATAGTGTCGGTTATCATACTGTAACTACATCTCTCGAAAAATAAGAAAATATACAACTCACAACCTTGTTTAGTTCTACTAATGTTAGAAACTACAAGCAATGACCACTAAAAGTAATAACTGTTAAATGACCCAAGGTCATTAGAAATTAATATTACTAAATTACTGGACATGAATTTAGGAAGAGCTGTTGATCAATGTTTGCCCTTAGAAGCTTTGACCTGTGTTCAGCTTCTTGAGCCAAAACAAACACTCTTGAGAACTGCACCCGAGTGTTTGGAACCCTGCATTGGAAATGGCAGGTCTACGCTGCCAATGATCTTAGGCCGCGAGTGGATAAAAGCTTGTACAGTAAAAGTCTTAGATTTGAGCACTGGTCTGGGAAATCGAATTATGCATCTATTCTCCTGGAGGGAGAGAAAGGTAGAGGTGAGAAGCTTCAAGACAATATACAAATGAGAACATCCATGAGCAAACTTTGAAATGATAAAATCACCAATTTATCTTTGTCAATGTAGATGATATAACAATGAAGCATTTCTTAGGAAGAAGAAAGTCAATCAACCTGGTCTTTCATGTAGCACATTCAAGTTTTGAGAATAGGAAAAAGAAAAGATGAGTAAAATTATTACAAGATTATATGAGCGATTGTATTATATATTATACAAGAGAAACAAAGCAATAAAGAATGAAAAGAAACAAATGGTTGGCAGGATATGGAAGTCAATAATTTGAAATTAATCCAGTATGAAAAGACAGTACTAGATACTTCACTGCTTTGAAGAACACACCTTCCGCTTAATGGGTGTTGTTACACTTGCCACTGGTTTAAAAAAGGATTCTAATCTGCATAAAAACCAAAATGTTGCATGGATCAATCAAATAGAATTTCTTTTCTTTTTTGAAAGGGTTACCGAAGACGAATTCTAATATATTACCTAAAATAGTACATAAACAGGGCTTACCGGCCTTGGGATGATTTGTTCTTGGCTGCTTTGATCTTTTCTATTGCCTGTTGGAAACACATGTACACATGGTGTTCAATAACCTAGTCATGATGCAGGAAAAAAGGTCAACTTAACATATAGACATTCATAAGAAGGAAGAAATTAGATGTGCCTTTGTCACTCGGTCATGGTTGAATCCATTTTCATTCACAAGGAATGTCACAAGTCCCTAAAAAAATGAAACATTATACTTTCATATTAGTAACCAAATAAAAAGAGATCATATTAAGAAGCACCAGTATAGATGAATTAGATACCTCTTCATCTGGAGCAGTCCACTTTAGCTCTGGTAGCTGTTCTATGTTGGATACTAAAGGCTCTTTGAAAAGGTTCCTAGCTTCTTGATATGGCCAACTTTCGGGTATTTGATACCTGTCGTGGGGAATAAAGCAAACAAGTGGATAGGAAAGCAAACAAATGACAGAAAATGTACCCCTAAATTTCTACAAATGTAGGAACCATGAACCTGAACTAGATGGAAAAAGTATACTTGCAAATTCTTGCATCAACTGAAAAAATAAAACACATGCTTTCAGACTTATGTGTTGATCAAATATTGGGTCCATCTATCTCTCACCGTTATCAATACCAAAAAGCACCATCCACAAAATGCTGAATGTGCTTAATCCAATATTTTAAAAAATGAACTGTACATTGAACTGGACAAGCTAAGATTTGGTCCAAGCAAATCCACCTGGAGGTTCAATCCAGGTTGAACCATAACATCAACTTGATTGAAAAAAATATATATTAGATATATGTTTAAATTTAAATTTATAAAAGGAGAAAATCTACTACACTTACACTCGGTGTCTTGGTGACAGTGTACACGTCATAAACTCAAGGACAAGCAAAAATAAATTAAAAAAAGCAACTGAAAAATACAATATTTCATCAATTGTTCCATGAGTAAAAAATGAAGGTGATTGCTCCATGTCTAAAATGGCATGGACTGTACATTATATTATTACAACAAAAATTGAAAGGGGAATAATTAAAAAATCCTTTCCCAATTTTCATTCCAGCATCATTACAAGCCATGTGCCTGCCCCGTAGATCCCCTCATTCCAACACATACAGAAATTTTATACCTAAAGAAACATTCATTAACAACAACCAAACAGGGGGAGAATTGTGAAATGGCACATCAGACTGTCAGTGATACCATCTTGTTTGATGTCATGATCAAAACAGAGAAAGGGAAGGAACAAGGGGTGAGGAGGAGGGGGAGAGAGAGGCACTTGAGGAAACGAGGAGGAGCTGCCAATGCTTACCTCCACCCCTGGACTGCTGGAGGTTGCCTCCTGCAACTCACCACTGGCGATGGAAGGTGGGGAACTGAGTATATCAAGTAATCCAGGAACAAAAGAGGGGTTTCTTAAAGCAAGATGATACTGAAATAAACAGGTGGTACAAACAGTTTGAACAGTTGAACTGGATGGCTCATACAGTCTGTATGATGAAAATTTCTTCCCAGACAAAAGACCTTTTTTTTAATATTACTGAACCATAACACCTTCTAGTTCCAGTCCAACCAGGTTGGACTGCACAATCCAGGCCAATTTTTAGAACACTCGCTTAATCCATTTTTAAATGAGCTATAGTCCACTGAGAGCTCAAAGAAGAAAAGACGATTTGATACCGTTAAAAGACTCAGTGGGAGCAATCTTAATGGCCAATCCGACAAAACAAAATAGTTCAGTGAGGGATGTCGATGACCAGAACTTACATCATATGTTATCTAGAGATCCATAGGCACAATAAAGTCACCTTGTTAAATCTAAGTGAGTGGCTAACAAGTGAGGAGAATGCCAAATTAGGTTGAGTGGTACAAGTGGAGGAGGGGTCATGAGACACAGACTTGGCATGAATGCAGCAGAGACACGGTCTTTACACATAAAAATGAAGTATCAGACACAACAAGATACAGAATCCTTGCCTACTCTTTTAAGTGTTTGGGTCTCATGCATGAGGATTAAACATGTAAGGTGCAATGATGCGAGATGCTACAAAACATGCATTTAAAGGTTATAACATGAAAGCACGAACGTCACACAATATATTTCAAATTTATTAAAAGAAAAATCACCTCTCTCTGTTTATGTTCTCCAATGTATTTTCTATAGAACCATGTTGACGAATTAACTTCAAAGCAGTCTGTGCCCCAATGCCTATTTTTCAAATGCATTCATCACAAAATCAGTTCAATATATTACTATGATCAGGGTATGCACATTCAAAAATAAAACATGGCAAGAAAAACTGGTTGTTTGTAATCCAACAAATTGATTGACATAAACCAAAAACTGCCTATATATGCAAGAAAATACAGGACAAAGAAATCAAATATAATAATCAAATACCATAAACATAATTAAACAATTCAGATAAATATTATTGTTGTAACTGAAGGCATGGCAAAGCTGTCATGAAGACAGCAAGACCAGGCTGCAAAGAGATTCCATGGCCTGGCGAATAAAGGACCAGCAACACAACGGCTGTGGCTCAATTTATACTCTCTCCTTTTCTACCTTAATTAAAATTAATATTTTTATGAGATTTGTGTGGACTGCAGAGGATTTTTCTCTCTAAATTGGGAGGTCCAAGTCTATATAATAGAGGCTCAAACCCTCAATTGTGACACAAAAATTGGAGTTCTTCCTTTGTGTCTCCTTTGAGAGTGTGAGAGTTTGTGAGGTTCTCTTTGTATATTTTAAGAGTTCTATGTAAGATGTGGTGAGCCTTTGGATTTGTCCTTGGCACATTATGACTCATTCTTCTCTCTTCTGATTAGTGAAGCCATTGTCCCTTTTGCCCGTAGATGCATGCATCAATGTCAAACCACATTACATTCTTGTCTCACCTTGTGTGGCATGTTTATTTGGTCTACTTTTATTTTGTTTTTCCTATTGAAATATGTAAGTTGCACTTTCTCCACATTATAACAATTATCAATTGTTAGTATTACATACTAGAAAAAGTTGGGGTACAGAAACACTAAGAGATTCCAATATTTGAAGTATTCCAGCAAACAATGTTACTTACCTCGAATGCTATCACAGTAGTCACACCCACAAAGAATACACAAGTCGATGAATTGGTCCATCGTAAGATCTAGCTCCTCCAAAATCTAAAACATAAGCCAAAAAAGGAAAGCATGGATATAAAAGCTTGCAATACAAATTCAGAATTTCAGATATTCTACTATTATATCCTTTTCCATTAGGCAATACAATTATATCCACATTTGCAACTCCCTATCTCCCCAAAATAAAAAAAAGGACCACCTTTGCCACTTCAAATTCCATTACTGGAATCTTTCTGGAGCTTGGGTCCATTAAGTGGCGAAGAAATCTTGGAGCTCCAAAAGTTAGTGAATCCATATCTTCAGAAGCTACAGCATAAACCTAAAACAGACAACAATCATAAACTGTTGTTGGAAGTTGATTCTGCTTTTAACTAAATTTTATTTAAAAACAAAAAGATAGAAATAATGGTTAAACAAACTCAGGTTAGCCACATGCCTTGCCACTTTTACAAAGTGAAGCGCATTCTGCCTCTGCTTCAGATAGAGCCTACAAAACAGACACAAACTTAAATTTATTATGGCCTTCAAGAACAAAAATACACACACAAGAGAACTACACAAATGAAAATAGAAATAAATGCACAAATGTACTAGTGACAGAGAAAGTGATTGACTTGGACATCACCACCTCAACTACAGGCACTCCCATGAGTCTTAGAAGTCGCTTGCAGTCCTCATTATGCTGCTTTGTCACCTACCAAAACAATTCCATGCAAACTCTCAAATCTTTAGAAGCATTAAAACACCCAACCTTTACATATCTAGTAACCTAATAAACTAACCAGTATAAAAACCTTCATATAGTCCACAAGGCCTAAACTCCAAAAAGACAAAAGGCATGCATGTCTTTTCTTTAATCACACAGTTCATCAATGAAAAAGAAAGCAAGAAGAGAATATACAAAGAAAAAGGTCCTGCTGCATTATAAGTGCAGTACATTGAAAGAGGATCCCAGAGCTGAAACTGGATGCCAATGTATAAACCATCTCTATCAAGCCCTTCTAAGCTAGTGAATCTGCCACTCCATTTCCTCCTCTAAGTTAAATCTAAACTGAATCATAAATCTACCCAATTTTGTTCAGATTGACAGCTGCGCTCTAATAATCCCTTCTAAGACTGGAAGCATAAGGAACAAATATCCCAGGATAATCATGTCTACAAGAAAGAATCATTGCACAATTTTAAGTGTCTGGGTATCACAGGCATCAGACATGGTTCAGTCCATGGTCTCATAAGGCATCCCACATCCAAACCAAAAAGGTGTTGGGAACAGGCTAGTCTAGCACACCTGCAACCCATCACCTTTTTTTTGAAACATTAACGACTTAATTTCATTAAAAACGAAAAAACAAAGAGAGTACAAGAGGCGGGTTCAAGTATAGGAGAGATACATCCAGAACCAAGGAAAAGAAGAAGGAAAAGAAACAGGAATTGAAAAAAAAGATACATCAATTTGTCCCCCCCAACACAAAATACACCAAGGAGAACCCTACTCCCCTAGCTCCCCAGGCTGATATGATGAAACAAATTCCACAGCTGGTCTATGTTTATAAACAACTTTAGTCAAGAAGTCCGCTACATTGTTTGCCGATCGAGGTGTGTGAATGACAGTGATGCCTCCCAACCTGCACAACCTCCAAATGTCCCTAACAGTACATACCAACCTCTAGAGGGGGAATTTCCTATTACTAGCCCAAGAGGCATTAGTCGAGTCACCTTCAATAATAAGGTTACCACTCCTAAACCTAGACCAAACTTGGAGAGCTCTCCTAATTGCTCTCATTTTGCCTCGTTTGAATCCATTATCCCTAACATTAACCCATCACTTAGCAACAACATGAGTTAACCTAACATTAACCCAATCAAATTCATCACCCAACCTTAAACATTCAATTCCAATCACATTAAACCCCCAATATTCATGAAGCTGTCGAAAAGCTATATCATTATGAAAAAAAAACAAAACTGCTTATTTGTTGCACCCTGAAAAGCACCCACAAAATCCCCTAGCATTCATGCAATCATTTTGCCTAATTATAAACGAAGCAAAGAATTTGAGAGGTGAAAAGAAAATCACTGACTTATAGTCCATCAATGCAGTGTCCACCATTTACCACTATACTCCTCAGATGAAGTGGAGTTCCCAATAAAGAAGGGGCAGAGTTAAAGAAAGACGGGTAGCTGTAAAAAGCCCCAAATTTTTAACTATAAAGGGCATAACTTATTTAGATGGGTATCTGTACTTCTACACACACTAAAAGACTTTGACAGGCCTGGGACTCATTATTTGGGTCTAGCATGTCAAGGATTCAGGTTTAAAAACTGAATACAGGTCCAGCCCCTTGCACTTTTAATTAGAGAACAAATCTGGTCATCTGGGATCAGGCTGGATCAAGGTTCGTTGACACTTGACATCACTATTGAGTATTGACAGATGAAATTGCCAAGGCACAAAATTGCTCGGCCCAACACAAACACTTTCCATAGCAGTCAAAGGCATGCCTTGGCTACACCTAGGCCCCAGCCTAGGCACCAATCAAAGGCATACATTTATTAAGCCTTACTTTTTAGAAACCTTTTAAATGACAAGCCCCCTTTTTTGAAGACTAAGGTATCCAGGCCTCTTAGAGCACCTGACTAATCCTTGGAGCATGTGCAAACCTCCCTATCCACATAAAGTATTGGGTAGTAAAGATCATAGTTCACATAGAGTAATAGCTTGTAATATTTAATTAGAAACTCTAATTAACATAATATAATTGAGTATGTACCCCATATATACTTGCATAATGTGTTTGGAAGCTCGATTGCCAATATATTGTGCTACATTTTATGAGTAGCACACTGTTTTGTTAATATTGATATACGAAAGACACAAATCCATGAAACTACACATGAAACATCTAAATAAGTGTGGCTAGTAAAATTAGGCTCACACCTTCATATGCATCTTGCACTTTTGGCACCACAACCCCTTGGTGCCTTGATTATGCATTGCACCTCAAGTACTATGATGGTTCCAACTCCCTAAATATCATATGGTTTTAAGTGCTTTTCTGCATACTCAATATGTATTTCTAACTTGGTACACCAAACATGCCAAATGCTATATGATTTTCCCTTCCACATGGACCAGCTTCGTCCCCTCTTACAAAAGGATAACCCCCCTAGCTTAAGAAAACATCTGCTAACAATTTTGGAGAAGCCCAAGACCTATCAATCAAGTACAAAACAACAAATCCTCCTTGAGAAAGGAACAAGTAACCAATGGTGATTAATTGATTCATTTCCCTCTTCACAAGCACAAAGAGAACAATTAAGCACCTTGACATGATGAAGAGCAAAACCATTCCAAATGAGCTAATGAGGCAAGACCACTGAGGTCAGTCAAGAAATAATTAATCAAATTCTCTCTTCTCAAGCTCAACTAAATACCTACTTTGACAAACATCTGTCTCAAAACCAAAAGCCTTCAAGAAAGAGTTTATTAAATTCTCATTTGGAGAATATCATATCAAAATCCTAAAATCATCATCTATAATAAGCAATGGTGTTAGTATACTCCAATATACTTTCAAACTCAATTGATTCCCAGCTTTGACAGACATCCTTCAAACAAAATATTCAAACTAGCTCACCTCCCAGCAACTCATAACAATGACAAGCTAAACACTCTTTTTGCAACGCAACATTGCTACCCATTACAGGTAACAATTATTTTCACTAAATTCCCCCAAAACAACTATCTTCCCAATACTAGGATCTAACGTTCAATCCAACTGTAAAGGCAACACTGCTAGTAAAGATAAAGTTCAATACTTTGGACTCATCCCCTCTTATGGATCTTCAAACCTGAGAAGATTTTAACTGATGGAGACTACTAAAAACCCAAAACCTATTTCTAATTCCATAACTGTGGGTTGTGTCAATTTACTTTTCTCCACGACGCTTTTCTCCCCCAAACTCCAACCCCCATTTTTTGAGCAATGCTGAATTTCTCTCTACAAGTTAGAACAAGGGTTTTCACCCAACATGAAACTAAAGTTGAAGGAAGGTGATCACACTGCCACACCTTTATAGTTGGATAATGGACCCAATCTTGAGTGAGAGGCTGCAATAGCAGAGCCTGCTCGGTGAGGTTTAGGCAGCACGGGGTGAGGTCTGTATTGAAGCACGGGTGCAAAAGGGTGACGGCAACAGCAGAGACGGCCAAGCCTTGGTCGATGACGCTTGCTGGTCCGAGAAAATGTCGTCCTTCTTCAAATAGAGGAATGGTGAGACTCCGGGGATGCTCCAATCGTCGTTGGAAGCAGGAACCGAAAAGAGGAAGAGAAGAACTCCGTCGAAGGAGGAGAATACTCGAATCCACAAGCAAGAGCCGGAATCCACCGGGGAAGAAGAAGATAAACAAGGAAGAAGCCAATTAATTCATTTTCATCAATAATCTGTGTTTTACATACTCTAATTGGGGTTTTTATAAGAAAACCCAAAAACTAAAAATAGCAACAAAATAAAAAAGAAAATAGAATAACAAAAATAGAAATAATCCCTAATAAATCTAATCTTACAAATAAAGCAATGAAAATAAATAAAAATAGAAATTTCCATAATTCTTTGATTTCTTGATTTTGTTTCTTGATTCGGTAGGGTTTCCTGATAACCCGATTCAGGCCGATTCGATCTTGGGTTGACGGATTTTCGTGCTACATCACCATGAAGCATCATGTAGATTATATATAAATATAAAAGAAAAAGGCATATGCATGATATGGATATATTACCTGGTCTTGAGCATCTAAGTACTTCGCATGAGAATGTGATGTTTCATATCTAAGTAGTTTCAAAATAGAATTTGAAGGTAAGTAAGATCTTCAAGCCTGATTACATAAATGAAGAGACAAAGCAACAGAATTTATCGTGGCCCAGGTTTTAGGTTCTTTTGTCACAGGCATGTGCTTTTGTTGTTTGGGTGTTGATGTGACCACGAGTTTAGAGTTCCCTTAGGTCCCTCTGGAGTTCGAGCCTCCATGCTCCCCCACTAGGTTGGTTGCTTCCTTTCTTCCAATGTAATCGGTAGGGGTGAAACTTGCGTCGCGTTTTGACCCAACCCATATGTCCCAACTAGAAAAATTAGTGGGTTGGGCTATGCATTTTTAAAATTAAGGTTGGGCTGGGTTGAAGGGAAAAAAAACAGAATTAAATTCGGGTAAGGCTGGGCCAAGTTTTTTTAAAATTAACCCGACCCGACCCACTCAAAAAACTTAATATATAACTAAGGATTCCCTAATCCTCTCTTAACTTCCTGCAGCGAGGACAAGCAAGAGCAAGAGCGAGAGCAAGACTGACTGAGAGAGAGCGAGACCAACTGAGAGAGAGAGAGACGCCTTAATCTGTTCCCTTCCCTTCCTTTCCTCAACGGCGACGGTGAACCCTCTTTCTTTCATTCCCTTTCTCTTGAAGCTTAATCCATGTATTTTATTTTTTTATTTTTTTTTATCTTAAGTTGTTTTTTTTAAGTGGGCTAAAACGGGTCAGGCTGATTCTCAGGCTATATATCGGGTCGGGTTGTGTTGTGCAATTAGAGTTACCAATTTGGGACGGGCCGGGCTGGGCTCAACCATTTTTTTATTTCGGTTGGTTTAGGTTTATCAAAACCTGGCCCAAACAGCCCTAGTAATCGATCTTGAAGCCTTGTCTGATTACATATGATATCTCTGCCTCATTTCAGAATATGCACTCATCCTCCAAAGAGTAAAGGGTCTATCCAAACAAGGGACATGTTTTGCATTATTACATGCAATGCTAAAGTGAGGACTTATTTTTGTGTTTGATGCCACATGTGTCATCATATAATGGAAGAAATCCACTGGAGAAAAAAAGACCCACCTTCACTGTCCTTTTACTGTACTTTTCAATATCTTCCTTAACTCCAGTCTGCAATTGAAATAAGAGAAAAAATGTTAGCAAAGGAAAAAACATTTTCTTAAAGAGACATCCTATATGCCTACTTAGAGAAGAAAAAAACCTCTACTGCTGCTGCCAAATCCTCAGCAGCATCTTCCCGTCTCGAGTACCTGAGTAAAAGGATGGTAGTATGAATAACAAATGTTGCCACCCATATAGGACAAGAAGATGATAATGATGAAGGAAAGAGGAAAGAAAAGCCCATCATTGCAGATGTTGATGGTTTAGACATGCCGTTTTGCAAGCTCCTGTTTCTTCAGATCTGGTGGTGCCCCATCAAATACATATCTGACATACACACCAACCCATTCAACAGATGCATCGATGAAGGTAACAAAAAATAAGTCAACACAAAAGAAATCAAAAGACCAAAAGGAGATGCATTACACTGGCTTCATCCCAGATTCCAGCAGTCTGATTGTACGACTAAACATTCCTTGCAAATGACTACAGAACAAGAATACAAATAACACTTCATAATTAGTACAGAGGCTGCAAATAACTTCCAATCAAACCATTGCACATGCCTTAGTCAAATTGATTGTATTCATAGATATCCCTCATTAAAATAAATAAATGAATAAACATGCATTACCCACCTTGTTACTTCACCAGCCTCGTTTGTTAGTGTCTCCATTCCACTCCTTCCGACCACAATCTGCACATCAAAATTCAGGTAAATGATAAACAAATAACAATCTTTCCCTTCTTCTGAGAAAAAAAGAAAGAAACAGTAACGGTCATTCCAGGCATTGGAATCCGGAAACCTGACATTCTAAAGAAACTTCAACTGGAAGAGAGGGGGAAGGGGGAAGGGGGAAGGAACACGTCATGTGCTTTTTTGTTAGTCAGATGCAGCTTCTAAAAAAAACCTGTTTCGATTTTCCAGAATCTATGCAAACACAGGGGGGGACATTCCTGGAAAACCAAAGTAGTGCAATGTCAACAATCCAAATTTCCAAGGCTGGAATCTCCGAAGAATCTAAAATGCATGCATCCAAACAAGCACTGAGTCGAGGCGATTCTTGCAGGGAATGACAGATAGGTTGTGTTGTTAAAAACAAAAAGGGTGAAAATGAGGAAAATGTGATGAAAATGTACGGACAAGGAACTGATAGATGCTCATGCTGGCGTCGATTGCAATCTTGCGGCCAAAGTAGCTCTCAAATTTCTGCTCTTTCATAGCTTTGGGAGCATTGTCCGCCAGCAGCTTCGTTAAACCCTATTATAAATTTTACAACAACGACAATACATTAGAAGTATAGAGATAGAAAAGAGAGAGAATTGGAAGAGTATAGGAGTGAGGGATTCGATTTGGGGAAATCTCACCTTAATACCCATTAATGAATAATAACAGATAATAAATAGATAAAAGAAAATGCGTGAGATGACGCTGTTCTCTTCTCTTCCCTTCCCTTCTCTTGTCACGGGCGACAACACGAGTCCAGCCGCTGCAAGCTTCTGCTACTACTGCTTCTGCTCTATGCTTCTTCTTGTCTTCTATTTCTCAGTATTGGGAAATATAAATGGAAATGAAAGGAGGGTTTTATACTTTCATTCTGTTTCCCGCGTCTCTCTCTGTCTCTCCCTCTCTTTGGGGCTCGCGATGAACGCTCGAGATTGGTTTGCTCGTCCCGTTATCTTAAGTCTCGTTATTTTTTTTATTTAATGCCTAATTTATTCTTAAATTAATTGGTTGTTGACGATGCCATTGATCCATTTAGCCATGTGTGCATATATGCAATCAATTTTATTCTTTAAATATTGTTTAAATTTATTAGAAATAATTATTTCAGTTAAATTATACTTGAAGATTATAACTAAGTTATTTTTAGTTCATATTTAATTTATAGTCACATAACCTTAGTAGTCAAAATTACTATGTATTTTTTATTTTTTATTTTTGAGAGCATATCATTTTTTAACCATCAGAGTTGAATGACTATAAATTGAGTTTGGAAATATAATTTGGTATATAATTAGAAGCCTTGTGATATAATTTCTTTTCAAATTTTGATATATAATTGAAATAAATTTTTCGAACTACTTGTTGAAGATTTATATTAATTGAAAGTTATTGAAACTTTTATAAAATAAAATCATACGAATTAAAGGTGTTTTTGATAATTATTTGAGTTTGAATTTATTGCTTCGTAAAATATTTAACGTAAATTGAATTCAAAAATTATAAATAGTAAATTTAATTAAATTCAAATTAACTCAACAATATCCGTTAATTAACAGATTGTTTTCTCTTTATTTCAAGATGATATTGAGTTGTTGCTATAGCATGCAACAAAGTTTGTAAAGCAATAAGGGTTAATTCAGTTGAGATCCTAAAATTTTACAGTCTAATTTATTTGAAAGAGATTTATCCTTAATTACAAATAAACTTGGCCTAAGGAAGCGGAAGTGTTAGATTCGAGCTCTCATGGTATCACTTGGTGTACTCTAAAGCAGGGGTTTAAATATCGGCCGATACGTATCGTATCGACCGATATATATCGGTTTTGTATATGTGAACATCGGCCGATATGTATCGTATCGGCCGATATTCACAATATCGGCCTTGATATCGGCCGTATTATATCGGTCCGATATCAAAATATCGGCCGTATTATATCGGTCCGATATCAAAATATCGGCCGATATTTAAAAAAACAAGGAAGAAAGAGAAAAATATCGGCCGATATATCGGCCGATAACGATATATCGGCCGATACCGATTTTTAAACCCCTGCTCTAAAGGTCTCACTTGGTGTACCCAATATCACAAATGGAGATTTTATGTTGGATTAATCATCTAAACAGGTTAATATTTTGATGAATAATCATCTAAATTCAACACCTAATTATCTGTATAAAAAAAAATGTGAACGAACATTCAAATTCAGCCCATATTTATTAAAACTAAAAATTTGATAGTGAACATTGAACTAATCAAGTTAGGGAAAATGTCTTATTTGAAACATTGAAAAAGCAAAAATCGGAAAACTTAACATTCCAGGCCTTCTGATTTGCAGGAAAGGGGTCCCCCTACCTTACAAATAATGACATTTTTTTAAAGATTTGCTGCTAATCTTTAGATTTCCAAATACTATAATCTAATCATTTCAGATTTCGTGAGTGGAGAAACTTCATATTGGTTAAATGGTACCTCATGAGGTATCAAAACTTCATGAAATTATTAAAGTTTTTTTTTATAACCGAGATGACTAGTCATTTGGACATCGACAAACTTCTATATCCACACACAGAATAAAATTTTGGAAAATGATCATTTAAAGTGGGAAGTTTATAATTGACATTAATACAAATAGAAGTCACGGATTTTACTACGCCTTAAGTTCAAGTTAAATTGTAAAACTAAATATTCTTCAATTACTTGCTAATTGAGAATGAAGAGAAATATTTGCAATGAGAGACATGAAAATAAAAATTCTAATAAACTCCTTTTCGTAAGATCTAATTTTGAGATTTTTCTTTAAATGAGTCTCTATATCCGTCAATGGACGTGAGTTAGCAAAGGATCGTACGATTAAAAGGTTATATGGTTTTTTTTAAAAAAAATTTATGTGTGAAAAACAGTAGAATACTCAGTATAAAACCCCCACAGATGGACTCCTACCTCTAAGGTACACCAAGGTTAGACCATGGGATCTTAAATCCATGATATCCCGCTTCCTGAGATGGGAGGTAATCACTTTATTATTTGATTTTGAACTTCTAAAAATAAGTTTCTCATATTTATTAAAACTTAAAAGACTAAGATTATATAGATTAAATAGTCAACTAATGATGAATTATCTATCTATTATAATTAATTATCATGCAAAGTTAAATTAATCTAAATTTTTAAAATTAAACTAAAAATCTTGAGAACAACCACTGTTTAGCATACTTGATCTAATTATGTCAGTATAACATCAGCACCAAGCTATACATCTCTGTAGTATATTTTAACATAATACTATCAAGTATGTTACAAAATCATAGAAAAAATATAATTTATAAAGAATTGATAAAAAATATAAATCAATTAGATTATATATTTTAAATTTATTAATATTAAAAGTTGAACAGGGCACCCTCTTGAATTGGCGAGGCATTCAGACGTTTGCTTTGTATTAAAAATTGCAGATGAAGAAAGGAAGAGACTCGAAAAGCCCCAGATTTCTTCCCATCCAGTGACTTTTGACTGCTTCTGAGGAAGAGAAAGAGAGAGAGAGAGAGATGAGGGGAACGAGTTTTGAAGAGAAATGGCGTGGGAGTGGGATATGGGTATTCTTCTTCATCTTCTTCCTTCACGCCATAGCCATTTTTCTCTTCACCAGAGGCTTTCTCCTCGCCCGAACCGAGCTTTCCTCTTTCAGCAATTGCTCCGACGTCTCACACTCTCCCTGTTTTTCTTCAACCACCAACGCATCATCAACCTCACAGCCACAACAAGTCGAGGAGTCTCTTGTTGGACCAAACCGGCCATCGATCGCCTCGTCATTATCGTTCTCTCGACGCCTTGAGGTATTTGTCAAGTTGTCAACACTCACTCTGTCTCTTAATTGATGCTTTAATTTGATTGTAGATCTCTTTCTCCCCTCCCCCTGTTCACATGGCAATGGACCCTGATTCATCGAACCCTTCTCCTTTCTTTAATGGTTTATAACTCTTAAAAACTGTTTGGTCGTGTCCCACCAATTAGAACCAAAAAAAAAGAAAAAAAAGAGGAAATTTTATAGATTGGATACTCTATCATCTCACTGCCTGAGCGGTCTGTTGAAGTGGCAAACTAACTGGTTGGTCTACATTGATTTTTTCATTCGGTGATCTTGACTCTTCGCTTGGTAAGGCTGGCACCTTTAGAAAAGTGGGAATTCATGGCTGCTTTTCGATTTTTGGTTTGTAAAAAGAGGGGGCATGGTTTGCCAACCCAAAATATTAATACCATACATCGAGCGCTAGCTTGTTGTAACAGTTAGTAAGCAGTCACTGTTACAACTGTGAAAGGTTTTGGGTTCAACTTGGATAGGCATCAAACAGTGGTTCAACACTTGGAAAACAGTTACTAAGTTCAATTATGAGTGCCAATCCCATATAGATAGAATAGATACGTTTTTGGATGACAATGAATATTGAACTCCCATACTGATGAAATCACCTAGGTGGTTAAATTTCTAACCCTTAATTTAGATGACCTGAAGATAGAAAGCTGGGAAGGAAGTTGTAACTGCAGACAGCTTTCAACAGGGAGAGGGACAAAGATGTGATTCAATGAACATTACCTTGCAATCTTGAAGGCTTTCTTTGCATGATTATCCACAGTGGAGTCTACGACATTAAAGACTTCGGTCACTGAAATATGATCGCACTTGCAGAAAATTGAATAACTTGCGGCAAACTGTATATCTTTGTGGGCTTGGCGTTGTCTGTCTGTCTTTAATAAAGGATATCTATGTCTACTGGATGTTATGTTCTTGATTGTATGATTATGAAACTAACCATTGACCATCATTCAAGTTTCCATTGTACTTTTCTTACATCCACAGAGAATCATGTTAAGATTTGCGACAGTTCTTAATTTATCAATGCCTGGTTTTGGCCCAGAGGTGATCTTACTAAGCAAGTTTTGGGAGAAATTTCAATTCTACAGTCTATTGGGAGAAATTTCAATTCTACAGGCTATTGGAATTTACTGGTTGCCATTTCCATTCATTGTGATTTACTGACAGTGCCGTGTCCATGCCGGTCCAATGTGTGCTCTTGCTGGGTGGTTTTCTAAAAGTGATATTTTTAGTGATTTGTTCCCTTTAGATTCATGATTGTTCTATAATGAAGTAGAGTCCGTGATTTCCTGAATCACTTCACTTCTGTTTTGCAGGTTCGATTTTGTTGCACCCAGTACTTTCTTCAAGGGTTAGCATATCACACTTTCCTTTTTCCACAGTGATGAGTTTCTTTTATTCATCTTAAAGTTCTAGACAATTTGATTACCTCAAGAACATCTAATAGGATGGGAGATCATCCACTCATTTTCTTCCAGAGGTAAAGCCTTGGATGGACAAGTTACAAGTGCTGCAGAAGCTCGCTTTGGATGAAGGTTCTTCGACAAGGATTTTCAAGGCCATTGCTGATCCACCTACAACCAGTTTACAGCGCCTGAAGGTGCATACCATTCTTGCTGTTCTAGATTAGGAAAAAAAACTCAACCAAATACTCTCACTTTTTTCTTTTCTTTCTTTTTTGGGAAAATTTGACGAAGAATTAGGTTAAAGGGGATAAAAGTACATCAATGTCTGTTAAAGGCTAAATAGATGAACAAGACAAAAAACAAGTGGGAAACAAAAGATATGTAAAAGACATACGTACTTCTAAGTGTAGTAGAATGTCTGTTTCTTCCTTTGCTGAATGATGGATATTCTCTAGGATAAAGTCAGAGTGATGACATGGAAAAGATTGAGAATATCGTCTACTAATTGCATTAAAAGAGTCACCCTCAACAATGACATTAGAAACTCCCAGAGGTTGATGAAGTCTGTGACCTCTGAGTAAAGCTTTAAACTCTAATTCATTAGAAAAGATCCCAATGAAGGTTTCCATAATAACTATTGCACATGAATCTTGTATGCAATCCCGAATGCTACCTCCATCAGTTTCTCTATGAAAGCTACCATCAACATTCAGCATGATAATATTACAAGGAGCATGATTACAATGCTAACCAATGTGCAAGGGAGGAGAGGAAGGCAAGCAAGAAAACCAACCATGATCAAATTCAGCTTTATAAATACCTTTAAAATTGGCACTGGATAAAGCCCAATAAATAATCTTGCCTACTGCCAAAGAAGATCTATTGTAGAAAACCCATTGAAAGCCCAATTATTAAGCTCTCCCCAAACTGACCATAAGACAACAACCAGAGCTAGGTTTCAAACATATAGCTTTTCAAGCTTCCAAACCCCAAACACCATGAATTGATACGATTAGCAGGCATCACACTTATTTGCTGGGAAAATTGTGGTTCCACCATTCTTTTTGGGATACTTGTTAATGAAATGGCTGAAAGGAAATTGAGAATTCTATCTTCGCATGCATTTGATCTTTGTGCATTTTGGGGTTATAGTTGATGCCAATTATAGTAATAAACCTGTACTTCAAATAATCCACATATGTTTGCTTGTTGCTGCAACATCATATTTAACCTCTAATAATTGGAGGCACAAGTAACTTTTCTCCTAATTTCTGTCACTTCATTTCCATCGTTATTTGTTTTTAATATTTAGTTTGGTTCTCTTTGATATCATAGTTGATCATATATGCACTTAGTCTCTTGATACTACAGCTGTCTCCTTCTGAATGTATTTATTGAGAGATTAGGAGTTCTTTATCTTGATTTTCCTCCCTTCAGGGTTTGACAACCGGTGGGCTTCCAACATTTATTGATGTGGGGAATAGCTTTGGTGCTCCAGCAATTGTTGAGGATAATTTAATATATCAGGTTTTCTTTCAATTGGTTTTGATTCAAGTGCCATATGTATTGGCTACAGAATTTATTTTCTCAAGGTTTTATATCAAATCCCTTTAAGTTCTATTCATTTCTCATGCATGGACAAATGAACTTTCTTTTCTTGGGATATGCAGTTGGCTAGAAATGGGAAACGTGTGTTGATGATGGGCGATGATACGTGGTTGCAATTGTTTCCTGATCATTTTGAGAAGTCATACCCTTTTCCTTCCTTCAATGTGAAGGATCTTGATACAGTATGTATATAGGCTCCATGTTTTTTCATGCCTTAAATAAAAACTTTCTTTAGTTAACTTATGGGGGATTTTTGTGGAATTTCTTCTGCAGGTAGATAATGGTTGTATTGATCATTTGCTTCCATCTTTGCATCAAGACGACTGGGATGTTCTGATTGCTCATTTTCTTGGAGTGGTATGTTCAAAATCTTCACCCTTGTGATGAAGATAGCACCTGGATATCGAGTCAATCAACTGCTAAGAACTAAGTTGTTTAGATATTATAAACACTATTCCCCTTGGTGTACTGAAGTTGGACTATTAGAAAACTATTTTAAAACTGAAAATTAACTTTGAGGAGCACGGAGACTGAAACTGATTTTCGAAGATAAATGGTTATGTCCCAGTAAAGAAAATACTATAGAGAACAAATGTAGCTAAGGCCAAGCAGTGAATACGTTGTCTAACCTTTGTTCTGCCCCCATTACTTTAGTAGAATTAAAGGCTTCCCTTTGCTGGTCTTATAATAGCATTCCTTTAGCAATTATAAGGTCAGTTCAAACTTCTGTTTCTCTTGGCTTTATATTGTGGAAAGCAGATATAGATATTTTCTACAAACACAAAGCATTTACTTTTTTATTTGAACAAATTGTAGGGGTACCTGCTTGGGATTGTTACTCTGAGGTTGAATCATAATTAGTTTGAGAAATTTATATCATGCAAGGTCTTGAATAAAAAAAAAATCTCCGCTTATGAAATCTGGGGTTACCAGATTGGAGTGTTTATATGTGGACTTTTCCTGGTTTTGTCTCTTCTCTTAAGATAATTTGTACCAATTTCTGTTGTTATGATAGGAGCTGAATTTGGATTTTTTAATACCAATTTCCCAAAGCACTTGTTCATTTTCCACCCAAAGATGATTTCAATGCATCTCTCTCTCTCTCTCTCTCTCTCTCTCTCTCTCTCTCTCTCTCTCATCTTTTGCACAAAATTTTATGTGGAGATGTCTTTCCTGATTTTTTTTCCTGTCAGGATTAAAAAAATACTAATTTCTATTTGTATGATGTAGGTTGAATTTGAAATTTTTGTTACCAATATCTCCATTCACATCATCTTCTTCTTCATTTTCCACCCATGGATGATTTGGATGCATAACTTTTCTCCAAGCCTTCTTGGCAAGCCCAGCTAAATTTGTCATTCAAACAAAATGGGGGTACTGGATAAACAGAAATTGGAGATATTAGAAGGGCCCAATTTATTCCAAAACATCATGATTAGGTTAGTATTTTCTGTTAGTCATAATCAAACATTAAGATTTTAATCTATGGGTATCTTTAAGTTGTCAAACAGTAAGATTTAATCCTAACATGATTTTTATTTTATTGATTTTAGTATGGCAAGTTTTGAATCAGACACCCTCAAAGTTTGACAGTCACCAAAGACATTCTAATTTCCTTTATCCTCCCAACATGTTTTTGTTCCATCATAGCATTATGCAAGCTGAATGGATGTCACATTATCTATCATTTGGTGTAGGACCATGCTGGGCATATATTTGGAGTTGATTCTACTCCAATGATAGAAAAGTTGGAGCAATACAATGGCATTCTAGAGGTTGGTTTCTTGTACTTTAGCTTTATTTTGTTAATTGTATTGTTGCATGGTTTTGTTGTATCACTAAACCATTTATGCTTTTAGATAAAATATAACTTTTTCGGTTTCAATAATTGTCACAAGTATTACTATGGAGAATTTATCTTTTTTAGGACAATATTGGGATAATGTCATAATTTTGTTTTCTATTTGGAAAACATCTCCTAAGAATACAACAACTCATCATAGTCATTAAATCCTTTGTCCTATCTATTTTGGGTTTGATTTTTGAGTTCTATTTTTCCTCTCATGTAACATTCAAAATATATTAAAAATATATAGACATCGTAAGTATATATTTTGAAATATTGTTAATATTTTGAAGATATCATGTTAATATTAAACTATTATTGACACACAATTCTATCATGTTATTTGTCCATATATCACTAGCATTTGTGAGAAGGCTTGTTGGAAACAAATTTCAGAAGATAATTTTTTTATTGAATCTTTTGATGTATGTGGGTACAAGAGTTTGAAGTGTCAGATCTAAGCTCCACCTTGGGAGACTTCGCCTAGTACCCTTAAAGTACAAGATTTAGAGCACAATTTCAAGGGACAAAATAAATGCCTCAATTGTTGAATTATTCTCTCTAGTGGGTCCCTAAAGACTTGATTCACTTGTGGAGGTAATCTTTTTCCCAAGAATAAAAGTTGGAATATGATCCTTGAGAATATGAAAAAGTTCCCCTAAGTTCAATATGGTGAACTTTAGGAACTTTGACAAACCTTAAGGACTTCGAGGATTTGAAGTCCTAAAGTGTTCAAAATATCTCCTTGAACTCCAAAATGAAGATTGTTCAAAAAGACGCTGGAGGATTTTTAGTTCTAAAGACCCTAGAGGATCTGAAGTTTAAATGACACTTGGGGATCTGAAGTTCAATTGGGTGCTTGAAAACTTTTCCATGAAGCTTCCTTTTCTATGTGGCTTTTTGCTTCTATCCTTATATTTTCTTCATCCAGGGTCTGATTTGGGATGCATAAAATTCATTGGGAAACTTGATGATCTTTCTTATATAATGACACATTTTCAAGTCTTTTAGTGGGTCCACATGACTGTAAAGTGGATGCATTTAAATTTTGGAAATTTTTGGTATTTGAACAGTAACTTTCTCATATGGACTTGGATTTGAGATTCGTAAGTAGCATTAAGAAACTAATTTAAGGATCTTTAAGATGATATTGGAGTGATGATCATGTGATCATAATAGGTGGGATGTGTCTTGTATATTTTGATTCTTATAATTGTTTGATGATTTGTAAGTTGTGTTTGGAAGGTAATTAAAGGATCTTCCAAGTGATCCCAAGTCATGATTGCATGATCATCATGAGTGGGCCACACTGTATATATTTAGACCCTCTTATCCGATCAACCATTTATCTCTTTTGGAGCATCTCTTAGACCTTGGATATGTCGTATCCGTAGGCATTCTAACATTATCTAAGTCTTCTCTTTAATTCATTGTACTTTGTTAAGTCTCGATCATTGTGAATCTTCATTGATTGGTTTGTATGAGTTCCAAATCACCATGATTGAACAATGTTTAGTCTAAAGTGATATGATTAGACCGTGTATAGTTTAAATCATCATGATCTTTCATGGATCCTTTTCGATCTTTCTTTAGTTTTGTTGGATGCAACTTGCAGATATTCAAGTCATGTCTTCTTGAAGAAATTTGCAAGAATTTAGGAGCCAACAAGAATGTAGTGGTCAGAAATAGGTTCAATTGGCTTTTAGTGGCCAAATTTGGAGTTCCCAAACTCTTTATAAAAAGATGGATTAAATTGCTGATATTTGATAGGAATTTTTATTTGAATGTTGCTTCGTTTGTTTCATAATTACTTCCGTTGAGAATACTAGATGGAAATTCAGTTTTGTTACTCTGAAATTTAAAAAATATGATATTATAAATCGTAATGGTTTCTTCTGTGCAATGCTGCTACGCATAATCTATGGAAGTCATAAACCGTTGCCTAGAATTTTCCTTTGCTTTCAGAGTGATTTTTTGTTTTGTTTTGTCAGAAAGTTATAGAAATTTTGAAGAACCAGTCTGCACCTGGAGGTTTACATGAGAATACCTTACTTGTTGTGATGGGTGATCATGGGCAAACCATCAATGGCGATCATGGTGGAGGGACTGATGAAGAGGTCTAATTTTGTAATTAGTTTCTATCAGTGGATGGCAGTGTTGTTTCTAGAACTGATACGAATAGTTTCTTTTGTAGGTTGAAACATCACTTTTTGCGATGAGTTTGAGGAAGCCACCTGCTTCCGTACCACCTGAACTTGACAGTTCTTCCTGCAAGTTAAATGAGGTAAAACTTATTTTTTGAATGTTTGGCAAAATTATTTGTCTACAACTTATTTAGGAATTCAAAGTTTTTGGAGGATAACAAGAGCTTGGAGCATAGGTGGGCATTAATTGATGCAACTATAGAGGCTGAGTGTTTGAATCAAGTGGGCCTTAGATAGGCACTTGACCCATTAAAAATCAATGTCAAATTTAATTATGACTTATGAGTGCCAACCTCATTTAGATGAGATAAATGGGTTTGATGATTGGTTGGAAAGATGATAAAATCCATGCAATTATTAGCAGACAGCAAAAGAATCAAAACTTGCCCCTCATATGCACATGCCTTTTATTGGTTGTTTTTTGGTGAATGCATATGCATATTTTCTCCATGTCCTATATATAGTTCCACACCACTATCTCTTTCTGCTTTGAAATTACTCTAGATCTAGATGGGTTGTGCTTCTTGTTACGCTTATTTTATTATCTCTTAATAAATTAGCTTTAGAAAATTCTATTTCTAATTTGAAGTGGAGAAAAATGCTCTTGAATTTTTTTTTTTGCTCTAGAACATTAGAAATATTTATAAATATGTTGAAGGTATTATCTCATGCAGATACCCTTAATAATGTGCCTTGCCCTTACAAAACCATCTTTGCTTGTTTGGTTCTGTGGTGGATACCAGAAGCTTATTTCTGTAAAATCCATTATGTATTTATCTGGCTCTGTTGAAGTTCCTCCTTTTTCTCCATTTATATGGAGCTTATTTCTGTAAAATCCATTATGTATTTATCTGGCTCTGTTGAAGTTCCTCCTTTTTCTCCCTTTATATGGTCTGTTGGTGGTTCCATTCATGTGATCATTTTTTGTTGGCTAGTGTATCTCAACACGATTCCTTACATTAGCATTTCAATGTGAGTGGGTGATCTTTGTCTGAATGGGGTGGATACTTATTGCAGTTTATCTGGTGGTTCTTCTTTCATCCCCTTGGTGTTTCATGGCTGATACTAGAATATGTTTGCTGGTTAATGCTTGGATGAGCTGATAAGAAAGATGGGCTTTAGCTTTTAGGTTGCTGATTGAATTGCCTTTGGTCTAGCTGCTACTCATGTTTGTCTATATCTTCTCATAGTGGTTATTTGGGATTTCCCTCTGGAAGGGATATTGAAGTTCAATTTTGAAGAGTGCTTCACCCTATAATGGTTTTGGCAGGTGGGACCTTTTTTTAGGTTGCTTATCCTGGCCTTCTACATGGTAGATGACAAGTTGTGTAGAGTAATCGGCTCTTCCAACCTGTTGTAGGGAGTGCAGTAACTGCTCATTGGGTAATCAATTGATTGAAGGTGACTCTTCTTGATGGTTCAATGTGCCAATGGTGTTAATTTCCTCTGGTGCTTGGATGGTTGGGTGGAAGAAGTTCACAATCCCATTCAGGGTGGAAATTCCATCATCTAAATTTTTTGAGAACCATGAATTTATTGTTGATGCTTTTGCCCTCTTGATATATCAGATGTCTTTTATTTGATGTAATTTTTTGTTTGACATTAGAGTTCTTGCTTTATATGTTGGAATGGAAATTTGCCATAAAACTCGAAGGCCAAAGTGCTTGACTTGAAAAAAGAGGGCTTGAGTATAAATCTTAAGCCAGAATGCTAATCAAACTCAAACTCTGTCTTCAGTTTGAAGCCCACTTTTTTATTGATACATGTTTAGGCCCACAAGCCTGAATTGTAAATAACTATTTTAAATAGTAAATATATAGTATATTGGTAAAAAAGTTTCTCAATGTTGTCCACATGTTAGATGCCAACATTAGGTCCTTTGGCCATAGTTAAAAACTCCCAGGCCCCAACAATGGTTAAAAGTCATAGGTTGAAAGATAAAAAGAAAATGAAATATGAAAAGTCATGCATTTGCTGGGGCCTTTCATCGGGCTTGGGCTTCCCATCAAGCTTGTCTGACTCTACTATATCTTTGAAGCCCATCTCTTTCTCGGACTTGAGCTCAACTGTATCTTCCATGTCAGTGTCATGCTTAGACTTTGACTTTCATTGTGTTAATAGGGCTCGGACTTGGCACACCATAGGCCCACCCTATTGCTATCTGCTTCACACTTGATACTGTGGCTGCTGTTGTTTTTAAAATGAGTTCCTCATGTAAATGACATAATTTTGCACTTCATCTTTGTCTACTTCATCAGCATACTTGAACTGTTGAAAACTCTATAAAATTTATATAAATGCGTAAAGTAGTTTCGACACAATTAGTCAGAGAAAGTATGAGAATTGGTAACATATTAGTTAAAAAAAGTCTATAGTTGGTTTTAAGTTCATTGATTATATAAAGCTTCGATATGCTTAAGTTGATCATGAATATTATCATCAATAAATATTTGGAAATTAACAGACTACAACCTAACACAATCAATTCTGGCCTTTCCCTTAAATTACATTCATGGCATTCTTTTTCCACAATTTCAGCATTTCAACTGTCAATATGTTTGGGGTTTGTGTAACATTTGTTACTCCATTTCTCCCAAAGAACATTTTTTTAATATTATCATAATATTTGTAAAATATTTTATATGTCTCCTGCTTTTATATGTATATTTTTATTTTTCAGGATGGAAAGAAGCTTTGCGTTAGCTCCATTCAACAGGTTGTGCATATTTTTTGTTGGGTAGAGCCCTTTTGGATCTTCATTCATTCACATAACAGTGGTGCATTTTATGAACATTTTCCCCTTTTTTTTTGCAGCTCGATTTCTCCGTTACAGTTGCTTCTCTGCTTGGAATTCCTTTTCCTTTTGGAAGGTGCACAGTAAGCATTTGGTCAATGTTAGATAGTAGAGTACTAGAGTTATATTGTATTTAAAACTGGGTACAAGAGAGCTAGTGGTCAGTCCATATCTTTATGATAGTTGACTTGGGTGCTTTATTTTTGTATTGATTAAGATTTTCCATTGAATCAAGTGGCTAAGAATGGAAACATAACTTGTTAAGGATTCAAATCATATGTTTTGTTTAACCCAATTGCCTTCTAGCATTAGACATTTTTATTTTGATGTTGAGATGTATGTTTGTACAGTTTATATGTTTGAATATGATGTCAAGATGGAACTTTTGATATATTTTGCATCTTGTAAGTCATTGTCTTACAAAGGATAGTGCTCTAGTCGTGTAGCTACCCATATATGTTGTTTAGCTAATATTCTTTTTCTTTCTGACTATATCCTTAGACAAAAAGCTATTTACTTGAGTTTCAGTACAATCTTGTGTATATTTTGGCACTCATTTATCATCTGGGTTTGTTTTAAGGCCCTTGTGAGCAGTTGTAATCATAATAGCTAATCACACGTACGCCTCTTGAGCTGATCTCTGCATGTTCCTTTCTTTCTTTCTTTCAATTAAAAGATAATATTATTAACAAATCTATTTTTGGAATGTACTGAATTCTTTTTCAGCATTGGATGTGTTAATCCTGAGCTATATGCTTTAAGTGCTGGTACATGGCATGGACTCAGTGCCGATGCTCCTAGAATCTGCAAAGATTGTTCACCTTTGGAAGTATGGATGCAAAACTATGCCAATGTCCTTTGTGTTAACTGCTGGCAGGTATTGCTATTTCTCATTCTTATATGACACAGGCCTTCTAATTTTACTTCCTAAATCTTTTATAATTTTGCCTGAGTATATTCCATACATGCATACGGATATACATATTATACATACATACATGCATGCATTATGTACAAACACACACACACATGTATTTTATACATACATACATACATATACATATATATATATACATATATATATATACATATATATATGTATATGTACATATACATATATATATACATACATATACATATATATATATATATATATATATATATATATATATATATATATATACATATTTTGTAGGGACCAAACTTCAACGACACTTTTAGCGTGACACTCTTGTTCATCAAATAAATATTGATTGTTATTTTTTTAAAATGATTGGCCCAGTTTTATTGAGTGTGATGGATCCACTGCAAAGATCTTCAATTGAATATGGCCTAAACAAAATCACCTTGGTCCAATTATAGAAGCCATTTTTCGAATCCTGCTGGCTGGAAAGGTTACTGTCTCATTCAAAAGTTAAAATACACCCCTGTATTTTCTTTTTTCTTATCCACCTCTACATCTTTTTCTTTTTAATTTTTTCCCCTTTATGACAAAACCTATAGCATATCTGGTAAAGGCTTCTTGTTACAACCTAAAAGTTGTGGGGTTTAAGTCATATGTGGGGTGTTAGATAGGCAATTGGCCTATGGAAACAGTTTGCCAAATCCAAATATAAAGGACCTTGAATTATGGGTAAATGGTTAGATGAAGAAGAAGAAGAAGAAGAACTTCATTTTCAACATTTGCGTCTTTGTGTGTTCTGAGTGGATTTTGATCACAGCCTAAAGGTTCACATATCCCATACATCAGTTCTCACTAAGAAACTCTTGGTGGTTGCAACAAACATGATCTTAACTGTAGATCCTCTAATAGAGTGCTGACCTTGTCCAGGTTTATCTTGTGATAGTATAATACTATAATCATGCATGTTTATTTATCTTACATTGAATTCAGGCCTGGCCCCAACCTCTGGGCTGATAAAGCCAAAGCCTTGTCTGGATTTAGATCATTTGGTTGGAAGTGGCCTCACCAGAATCAAAGTTCAGCTTATGTCTGTGCTTAAACCCATTTATTGGGCCTAAGAACCAGTTCGGGTCTCATAGGGGGCGGGGGCTTTCAAGCCTAGAGCCTGGGTCTTAGGCCTGGAAGCCAATCTGGCCTATGGTATGTTACAACGGTTTATAATGGGATTTTTTATTATATAAACTTGGTTGTGCTCCATTATTGGAATTCTGAATTTTTTCCCCTCTTATAAAAAGATTTTGCTTTGTAGGTAAAACGATACATTGATCTATACTCCAGATCATCAGTTATTGGATTTCCCAAGGAAGACTTGCTCCATATATCAGAATTATATGCACAAGCACAAGCTAACTGGTCTAATCATGTGAATGAAGCTCTCTTAGTTAAAGGTCAAGGTCCCGGTGAAAGCTGCAATGGTCCTTCATCTATTCTCCTCGAGCAAATTGCTGCATATACAAATTTCCTAGCAAGTGTTGCCGCTCTAGCCCGTTCAAAGTGGACTGAATTTGATTTGAAGTTGATGGGTGTTGGTCTCTGTATTTTGCTATTCTCACTCATCTTCCAACTTCTTGCTATTAGGAGAGTGAACAAGATATGTGTGGCTTTTGATCCTTCCATCGGTAATCCTGTTATTTCATTAAGGTCCATATCTGCTCTTGTTCTGGTGGCAATACGAGCATGTAGTTTCCTGTCAAACAGCTACATATGTAAGTTATTCATTCCCCATTGTTAGCACCCCTCTAGTATACATTTACTCCATCTACTCTTCATCGTTACTATTCTGCATCTTCATTTTACTGACCTTTTGTTTTTCCCCTGATAACAGTGGCAGAAGGAAAAGTTGCTAAGTTTCTATTGGCCACAACTGGTATTCTTAATTTACGGTATTCATTCATGGAGGAGGAGTTGAAAATAGAAGTGAGTTACGATTACATGCCTCTTTGTTCCCTGTTTTAACAGTAACTCAGTTTTTAATGAATTATTTGTTTGTAGATAGGAATACTTACATGGAGAAGTTTCATATCTGTTTTTCTCTAAGATAACTATAATTGGTGCGTATGTTCAGGCAGTTGCATTTCTTCTATTAAATTTCATTCTGGGATTTAGCACTGATCTTGGACTATCAAAACAAGCTGCTGCTTCAGTATTATATGAGATTGTACCATATCTGGGTTTAGTGTTATTAGCATTCTTGCTGTGTCAGACTACTGCTGGCAACTATTGCCGGAGATCTTTGAAGTATTTCTTTGTGCCAGGAAGCATCTTGTGTTACATGCTCATGGCAGTTTATTGGTACTTAGAAAGTAATATGCTAGCCTTTCCGATGTTCTTCGAAGGCATAGGGAGAAATGTTTTACCTCGAATAATCTATGGAATCAGTTTTGTCATGCTAGCATTAGTATCATTTTCTCAAGTGTTCAAGGATAAACACATGCCTTCAGATTACATTAGAGGGACAGTTGTTGCGACACTGGCAATTTTATCTGTATGGAGTTCAACAATCTTGGTCCTGTTGGGAAGACAAGGTCCTTTGGTTGCTTTACTATCCATAGTTGGAGGTAATTTCTCAGCATGTTATTACTGGTTTTGCTGTTCGTATTATGTTTGTATCTTGCAAATTCATAGCTGAACTGCAGCTGTATTTTCTTCAAGAAGTCAAGCTTAGCAGGATCAAATTAATCTGTTCTTTGTTTTGATCACTAGAATCATATTTCCTGTTGGTAGTGTTACTCTTCTTATTCTTTGCCCAATGTCTACATGCTTTTTCCCCTCTTTTGGTAATGATTTGATTCATTAATAAATTTGGCAGTTAGAATGCATATTTATCATGTATGATACTTTGTTGAGATGGTTAATATATCACAGGGTGGTGCATCATTAGGTTGCAGAAGCTGGCACAGAAGAATATAGCACCTAGTACTAGTGTAGTTCCAGTAACTGATCCTATTTCTGTAACACAATGGAGCCTTCTGGCTGTGTGCCTATTTTTCTATACAGGTCATTGGTAAGACACCCTTTTTATTTGGTGCTAAAGTTGATCCATCTCAGAGATGTTGTCTTTATTTTATCTTTTATTTAAAATGACATGCACTGTTCTAATTTTCTATTACATTTTACTAACATGCCAATGTGGGGCTTGTGGGAAGTGCCCATTGGGACCAAATACCACATTTCTATGCATTTAATTAGCTAATTTTTTTCTCTTTAATAGCACTTCCATTTTTATTAGTTATCTTTCCATGTTTTAATCTCTGTGTTAGTCTTTGCCAAGTTGCTGAAAAATGTTAGGTTTGATTTTGTGTTTCTTTTTGGGTATTTTGGTATTGGATGTGGCCATGAATCTGCAGTTTGTATCAGAAAACTTGGTTTGGTTTGTGAACTGTCAAGAAATGGGTATAGGTTATGCACTTCCTTTTTTATTTTTTGCGTACTTATTTGTTGGGGGTAGGGATGGTTCCTTAACCTATGTTGAGGAAAGCTTGCAATGGGATCTGATACTGTATAACAAATGAGAAAATTGAATTTAATGGCATTTTTGGTCGAATTCTTCCCCCCTCCCCACCGTCTTCCCCAGTCACCACCCTGCAAGATTTGTTATACTTACTCAAATTACAATTGACTAGGATATAATTGACTTCTTATGGTCCCACCTACTAACGTAATTATACACAATAGAAATGTAAAGTTTTAAAAATAAACAGTTCCATTTATCATACCTTAAAATATAAAAAGATTCAAAACAGTAATATCATAAAAATGAAATTAAAAAATACTAAATATAAGACCAACAGACAAACATATATAGCTATGTTTCACATGTCCAACTATGTCATGAGCCATTAAGTGGATAAATTTAAAATAGCAAAGCAAGCATATCATAGTAGGACAGAAGAGTCTGCCCTAATATTATAGTTGTTGGGAGATTCCACTATGTGGATGAATTGTGCGTGCCATATTTTTTGGACTTTTGCTTTTTGTGTAGATTTGGAGATTCCAGAATATTACCAACTTTTGGAATTTTGGATAACCAAACAATGGATTTGAGTAGGAATTTGTCTAATTCTACCAAATCTAAAATTTCACCTCCAGATTCTAGATACCAAACAAGCTCAAAGTATTTCCTTAGATCTAGAATCTGCCTTTGTAGAATTTGTGAATGTCCAATTGTTCCTTTTCCTTTATTCCTGGTACAAAAACCTATGTATGTTATTATTATTAGGATTTTGAATTATGAAACCTATGTTATTATCATCTATCTTGATTTGTGGTACTTTGGTTTCTCAGGTGCACCTTTGATGGCCTCCGTTATGGTGCAGCATTTATTGGGTGTGTATATAAACCTTGGAATTTTCTATTCAATCTTGCTTCACATCTTTACTGGGTTCAGCCATATTTGTGACTATATCTTTTTGTCCCCCTTTTTCTTTTTGGATGCATGTTATGTTTATAATTTGATGCTTATATGAAATTTCATCCTGATGCCGGTTTCAGGTTCGATGAATTCAATCTTATTCGCCAAGGTTTCCTTCTTGCCGTTGATACATTTGGGGTTTCTCACATTCTTCCCATTTTGGGTCTTCCATTACTTGTTGCACTTAAATATCCACATTCTACACAAAACCATGGAAAGAGTGTCTTTTTTACAAACTTAATTCAGGTAATTTCTCTAGAATTTAGATTATTGAACTACCTTTTTATTTCTTTTATGATTTGTCTTGTTGTTACATCAATGATTGAAGAACTAAACTAGACTGTGCTATTGGGTTGGACAACCACTGCCCTTTTTCTAGAAGGATAAGTAGATCTTTTTTCACCAGAGGAAAAAGTAAATTTATTAATCTGTGCAATTGCCAAATGGCTAACGGAGCAATAGGAAAACCTAAGTGAAAGCTGCCAATGATGGACAGCACCACCCCAATGACTGTGTTAAGTTTCCCATCTGTTTCTCGGCTGGCAGTGGGCAATAGTAGAACTGTTACACTTTGTTGTGTACATTCTTATGTTGCACATTTTTCTCTGTTGGATCCTTTTTTTTTGAGAGAGGAGGGGGGGTTATCATGTGGTTTCCCCACCCCACATTGGAGGTGAGACGAATATTTTCACACTTTTCTTCATTCGAAATATAACTAAATTATTGATATGTTGTCACTTACTAGTTCATACTAAATTATTGATATGTTGTCACTTACTAGTACATACTAAATTATTGATATGTTATCTTACTGGTACATTATTTTCTATTGGTGTTATTCTCAATCCTTATTTTCATTTAATAAATGTTATGCCGCATCTACAAATTTTATGTTTTGGAATTGGTTGAATTTGACACCTTGTACTGCTATCGGACTTTAATGCGTGTATGTGTACCCATTCAACAAAGTGTTGGGCTACTTGGTCAATGTTCCTATGTGCTTGAAGCCATGAACAAGCCAAGATGATCACACAGTTAGTGTTGCTTCAGGTATCACTCAAATGACCTCCGTCATTGATCAATCCAATCCCATTAGTGAACTTCTTAATTTTGTCTCATTTTGATCGACCATCTCTAATCAGTTTGAGAATAGCCTTCTAGATCATGTCTCTGTAGTTTGAACAGCTCCAAATTGCGGCGCTCTCACATTTCCAACCATTTCAACTTACCAATTAGGCAGGTTCTGAGGGTGTGTGGTGAGACACAATCTTAGGAGATTAATCACTGGGGCGTCTTCTAATGCAGTTGCACGACTGAAAGTAAAGAAGCAGCTCCTATGCAGGTTGCTGCTACCAATCACAAGGGATATTGCCAACATGAGTAAAAACAAGTTATCTGTTACCAAGTTGTTGATTTTTTGGCGAAAGCAGTAGTTGAAAGACAAGAACCTTTTGTTGTCTTTTTATAATGAAAAATGATCTTTTTGTTTTTTCTTCTACTTGGCTTTGGTATGTACCTTTAAACCTTCTTTGTGAATGACAAGAAGGTTGATGTTAAAAAAGGAGCCACCTGCTGGCCTCTGCGGGATTAGCAGTGGATGGACAATTTCAATGTAGTTCCAGGTTGAAATTGTGTATGAACTGGGTATTAACTGATGTTCTGGAATAAGCCACTCATTTGACCAGCTTGACCTTCATTCCTGTGTTTGAGCCATTGTCGGCTTTATGCATGTAGGGCATGTGCAATCGATTCTTAAGTAATAAAAGCATGGGTTGGAGTAGGCCGTGTCTCCATTACATGATGTGATAGAGGTTTCTTGAAAAAAACAATGGAAGTGCCTTTTATCTATATGGGAGTTATTTTTGGCTTCAAAATATGTGTTAGCTCCTTATGTTTTTTTGTCATTGTTGTTATTATTAGTTATTATTATTGTTGTTATTATTCTTACTACTATGAGTTTTCAGGTTATCATTAGTTGTGTTAGGCATCTCATGGGCATTATATTCTAATTGTTATCTACTTTTTTCTTCAGGTGTTTTTGATGTATGGACTCATTACTGCTGTGACGACCACATTCATGGTTGTATGTGTCACGATTCAAAGGAGACATTTGATGGTGGGTTCATAAAGGATGTTGATCTTAATCAACTGAATGAGAATATGAGAGAGAGAGAGAGAGAGAGAGAGTAAAAATCAGTTTCGCTGGTCCTTACCAGAAAAAGACATTCAAATATTGTCTTTCTAATTATCCATTTCAGTGACTTGGACTGGGACTAGTGCAGTTTTTCTATATAAAGTCTCCTTTTAATTTTATTTGGGGAGGGGGAGGTGTTCTAGCTGGTACTGACTTATTGAACAGCTGGAGAATGAGAAAGAGGGGCCAGGGTGGTAACAGTGTGTGTGTGGAATCTCTTTTGGTTACCATGTTTTGCCATGAAAAAAATGAGTTCATAGTATGTTGTGTACATTTCTGTTTTAGAGAGAGGACAGGTATATACTCTGATATTACTAGAATATCTATGACATATTTTATTCATGCAGGTGTGGGGATTATTTGCTCCAAAGTATGTTTTTGATGTGGTGGGCCTCATGCTAACAGATGCCTTGATTTGCTTGGCGTCACTTTATTATTTCCACTGACAGAGAAGATGGATTTCTGAAAGATTCAGAATGAAGACAAGCGGTACATACTGTTGGAAATATTTGATCCAAAACTTTATTATTTCCCGACAGAAAAGATGGTTTCTGGAAGATTCAGAATGATGACGAGCAGTACATGCTGTTGGAAATATTTGATCAAATTTGATGATGTAACTTCTTTTATAGGGTTAATTTGGCAAATTTTGATTGTAATTTGTTTTTTTCCTGGATAGGAATTTTGATTGTTCAATTAACTGGCTTCCAATTACCTCCATCTGCTCTGTTAAGAGCCATAGGTGAATGGACAGACAGATCACTGACACGGCGAAATTGTATTTTTATTTTTGGAAATAAAAAGCATTTAAAAATTTTGTTTGGAGGTTGTTGTTTTGGCAACTATTTATTGTATTTAATGTTTTTTCAGAAGTCGAAAAGCCTATGTTCATGTCGAACATCAGCATTAGAGCCTTTCAGCGGTTCAATCATCTTGTGCAAGTGTGATGTTCCAAAGGCTCTGCTTCCGGATACTCCTCATCTGAGGCAATAGATCTGCTGATGTCTGGATTTATCTTGTTTGAGTCAATGATCCATACTGTGGAAAAATTCCTGTGATTTTTATTTTTTTTGCACTAAAATAAAATGGATGATGTTTACAGGACCATGTTATGATGGCCGGGCCAGTCGTCTCTTGCATGAACTGATAATATAATGTTGAAAATAAGAGCCCTTGACGGAATATGTTTATGTTTGAAGTCAGCTTGACATTCAGAAGGGGAAAATTGATGGAAAGGGGGCAACAGAAGCTCTAGAGCAAGGTGTCAAATATGGTTAAATCTGCATGAGAGCCTCGTATATTGATAATTTGGTGCCATCTTTTTCTTTATTTAAGAGAAATGAGACTTGGGATGCATAGAAGCCGGTCCGGGTCGGGTCGGGCCTAGGATAGCCTGAGTCGGAGACTGATTTATTCTGCATTTGCTTAGACAGAACCAGGCGATGAGATTGTAGATTTTTTTAGAGGCCTGGGACTGGCCCAGCGCGTTTGTGGTGATTTGATGTAGTGAAGAAGGGCTGAAGAGGACAGACCCATGACCATGGACCAAAGAACAAAGAAAATTAATTTAATGATGAAAATGATGAACCCTACATGCAAGAAAAAAGAAATATTCAAAGGTTTGGTTTTGATATTATTGCGTAAGAGTTTGAGACGTTGATTTTTCAAAGGCTAATACCTACCGGTCGATACTCATTGTGGGCCTAAATATTGGCAATATATTGAATTTGAGCTATATATCAGCTAAGATTTCGATGCATATTGGCCAAATTGGCCCATTTTAAGGTATCTTAAATATTTTTCTTTCCGATTTTAGGGTTGAGTCAGGCATTTGAGGTTTTTGGAGTTCAATGAAAGTGTCTTTGAGTTGTTTTTTTAATATTTTCCTTAATTTCTCGAATTTTTCTAATTCTTCCGTTTATCTAATTTAATGTTTTTCCAATATTTCCTTCTAAAAAGTCTTTGGACCTTTTTTTTTTTTACAATTTTTGACATGTTGAAATTTTCAGTTTGCAAGCATTGTTATGCTATGAAACCCAACAAGATTTAATCTAGAATTTGGAGATGCGGATTTTCCATTTTTTCTTATTTTCAGATTTAAAAATAAAAATAAAAATTGAGCCAATGTGGATACACATTAATCATAGTTTAAAAACTTAAAACTCACAATTCAAACTTATCTCAAAATCTTGTCAGCTCAAGTAACTTGTCCAAGTTTTTAGACTCAACACGGAAAAACTAAGTAAAATTCATTGACTTTCGATTCAAATCCTATCAAGCCACCTCAGTCGGACTCTTATAAACTATGGTATCAAGTCATATCAGTGGACGCAGGAGATCTCCACCAATATGAAGAGATCTGGACTCGGCTTAGGATCGTTCTTTGGTGGAAGATTCCATTAGATGAATTTGTTTGAATCTCTTTAAGGGTAGTGTTTTCTGCACCATCATTTTCTCTTATGGTGTACATCTCTTAAAAGAAAATTTCAATTTTATCCTTACTTCCCTCCTCCTTTCTCTTTCCTTCTTTCCAAAACCAAGTACAAAATTGAAATTTTCTTTTAAGGGAGTGCACAATCACTACCCATCTCTTAAAACGGCTTGCATCCTAATGATATTCGATAAAAGATTGACACCATATTCTGTAGCAAGAAATAGGTGTAGCATGCTATTATTGCAACATCATTTTCTCTCATGGTAAAAGAAAATTTCAATTTTACCCTTACTTTCCTCCTCCTTTCACTTTTCCTTCTTCATGAAATCAATAGCAAAATTGAAATTTCCTTTTAAAAGAGTAGATCATGAGAGAAGATAGTAGTGCAAAAATCACTACCCATCTCCTAAAACTGCTTGCATCCTAATGATATTCGATTAAATATTGACACCATATTCTATAGCATGAAATAGGTGTAGCATGCCAAAGTTAGAAAATTCCAGTCATTACCAACAACATAGGAGTGGAAATATGGAACTATTCTGATGTGCTGGTTGTCCTTAAAAATTCAAATTACAGTGTACTTATCTGTAGTGAATCGTGATTTCTAAGGACGCTCAATCATATAAATACGTAAACGCCAACAGACCTGAACAAATGTGCGCTTGGATCATCTACACTTGCAACAATTTATTTTATTTTCTGGGATTGGATGATCCGCCATGTAACTGCACAACTGAATTTTTTTTATTAAATTTTGTCTCAAACACTTATAATATATATGATTAAGGAGAAGAAAACGTCTAAAATCACGCACAAGCAATGGCCCGTTTGCCGTCGCGGACGTCTCTTCCATCTCCTCCGAGATTAAATCCAAGTTGCCCTTTCATTTTGCGTCGATTGTTGTTATTTTGCAGTGGTCAGGTGGAAACCCGGGTGTCTTTCACATTTGGCTTTTCGAAACTTTGGATCCTCAGATTCTTTTTGGATGGCATTGCTTGCTGTCGAACGGGTACGGTTCAACTAAGAGAAAATTAAAATAATAATAAGAAATTAAGAAACTTTGAGAAAGGCAACAAACAGATAAGAGTTAAATATATCTAAAATTCAATTTGGATTTATGTCGGATAGAACATTATAGAAGCTATTTTTTATTTCAAGATAAATGATGAAGAAAATTGGAGAAAATAGAAAGAATTTTTATATGACTTTTATTGATTAAAAAAGACTTATTTTGACCTAAAAAAGACTTATGATGGAGTATCACCAAACTAATTTGAAGAAGTCTAGGAAATAAATACATCCCCACCTACTATATTGATATTATTTAATATATGTATGAATGTGCAACCACTAACATTAAAATTATTTCTAGTGAGAGAGTATAATTCCCTATTAGCGTAAGACTCTATTAAGGATCTACTTTAAATCAATATCTATTTGTGCTAATCATAGACGACTTAACGTCAAATAGTCACAATGAAGTGCCGGTGTATGATATTTGCAAATGATATACTATTAATTAGTGAGATAAAACAACAACTCAATGCAATCTTAGATTTGTGGAGGAGAATGTTGGAGTTAGAGTCGGCAATGGGTCGGATCGGGTCAATTTTGGGTCGGGTCTCATTCAGATTCGGGTCAACAATCTTCAACCTATTACCTACTTATTTATTAAACTGATTAGTCGGTTTAGGTCTATTACCTAAAAGAACGATATATAAAACATTTATTAGATCTACAATGTTATACGGAGCAAAGTGTTGGACAATAAAAAAGGAAGACAAATAAATAAAGTTAGGACAATAGAGATACATATGCTACGTTGGATGAGTGGTTTAACTCTAAAAGATATAGTTAGAAACAAATGCATTAAGATAGTTTAAAGATAACTCACTTAGATGACAAATTGAGAGAAATTTGTTTAAGGTGGTTTAGTCATGTTAGTAAAAGACCAAACGTAGCTTCAGTCTGTAGAGTTGAGAAGTTATAGATCAAAAGCATCAGGAGAGAGGACAACCTTTGAAAACATTGAGGGAAGAGATAAAAAGACATGTTAGACTTTAAAGTAATTAATGGTATGGTTTATTGACATGATTAATTGGAAAAGAACTCATTAAGATAATGGTTGATGATGATGATAAAAAATTAAAAATAAAAAGCAATGCGAGGGGTGCTCAATGGTAATTGCACCACAATCCTTGGTTGAACCTCTAATGTATTTTTAGATGGACACTTTACAGCATGTGAATTGTCCGAAAGGGATGTGAAAAAAGTTAGGCCGGTGAGATTTTATAAGCGAGAAACACTAATGAAATATATCATTAAATGGATCATGGATCCCACAAATTTAGAATCATTTGATAAGTGTGTCTATGGATATGAAGTGTATAAAGTTTCATTATTAATTGATGATCGAAGTCATATAATCTTAGTTTTTTTTAAATTTTGATGAGTATAAGCCGTTACTTTTTAGAATTTAAAATCAAGGGATAGAATTATAAGATAGATGTGAAACTTCATATAGTAACTATTCATCTGACACTCTTTACATCAGACCCAACAACATAGACCCTAAAAATCCATTTAATGAGATGTCTCATCAGTGTGTCTTGTTAAAGAAAGTCTCAATAGTTTTCACGTAAAAAATACATAAAATCAGATGCATAGAGAGAGAGGGTGGTAAGTTCCATGCATTTGCGGTTGATACAAAGCATGCTTGACAATTTGATCACTATATATGTTCAAATACTTCAATCCAAACATTACAGTCACTTCTGTACTTGTCTACCTTACTAGCTCTGCACTCATGGTAATGCTACAATTTCAACCTAACCACATATGATTTCTCTCTGCTTTGGCATTAACATTTCAAGAACTGGGATTGATATTCTTCCATGATATATTTTGTTCTAAATGAGAGAGAGAGAGGAAGTAATACAATTTCACCTTATCTACATCATCACTTGTGATACAGTCGAGTTAATCTGCACTCATTAGGGTAGCCCATGATCCTTCATCCACCTTGAGTATTATAACTAGCCCAAATTTTACTTCATTGGACTGATAATTACTGTTGTTATGGCGATCGTCGCCACGCGGTGGTCGAAAATTCTATCATTGGTTGGTGAAACTAAAATGTTATGATGAATTTTGTTTTATGTTGAGAATATTCTACAACCCAAAAGGTTGCTTGGTGATCTACAGTGCCGGCCCAGAGATTACCTGAAATTTCAGGTGCCCTAGGCGCAGTGCATGCCTTGAGATTTCAGGACCCCTGAAATTGTGAGTAAAGTCATTGGTCACATAGGTGGGGGCCTTAGGCGGCGGCCTACTCCGCCCATAGCCAGGGTCGACCTTGGTGTTCTAATCCATTTGGTCTACCTTCACGACCAATGGATCCCACTATTGCTTATATTGACTATCAATGTTGGGATATGAGTTGCATTTCATTGTTTTTCATGAGAAATCTGTTATATGGCGGCATCTTTGTATTAGAGGCTTTAGCTCAGTAAATGTTATTTGTTGCAGCCACAATTCTGAAACCTGTAGTCTGTAGGCAAAGGTAAAATCTATCCCAGATAGATGGGAAAGTCCAATTGCAAAACTCATTTATGAACCATCCATTTGATGGTTCACACCTTGTGTGATCGTCAGGTTTTTTTTCCCCTTCATTCTTGTTTTCTGTCTCTTAGGTTCATCCTTTTGGTGTTTCTCTATGCTTCCTGTGTTTTCTGCAAGAAAGACCCACATCTTTGTCCTACCTTTTGTACTAGTTTGGTTATTTTACATTGTTTTTTTTTACCCAATGCAGGGACCGAAAGACGATTTTACCGATTTTAATTCTGAGCACATGAAGAATAGGAAAAAAGGTGGTTTTAGAGCCACAATTTTCATCTTTGGTAAGTACTATTGTCAATCACTAAATCACTTCATGGTCCTGGCAGAAATTTCTTTTAAAAAAAAGGGTACAAAATCATTGATTCATTGCTAAATGCATGGACTGACCCGCTTGGATTGATTTTTTTTCATCTTGCTTTGTTCCTTGTAGTGATGATAGGACTCGAGAACGTAGGTTTTGTTGCGAATATGGTGAGCCTGGTGTTGTACTTCATGCTCGTAATGCATTTTGATTTATCTGGCGCTGCGACGACACTTACAAACTTCTTGGGCACGGCATTCATGCTCACTCTCCTTGGAGGGTTCATTTCGGATTCTTATGTCAACAGGCTCAACACTACTCTCATCTTTGGAGTAATTGAAGTGCTGGTAATTTTCTAATGATGTATTTCAGTAAGAAAGTCTCTCCCTCCCTCCCCCTCCCCAGAGAGAAGAATTCCACTGAAATATTCTTCTTAAAATAATTGTTACTTTTAGATTTCAAAATGAAATGCATTAAGAGTTCTCTTAATCTCTGTTCTTGGTTTGTGGGATTTTCAGGCATATATACTTCTCATCGTTCAAGCCCATGACACCAATCTGAAACCGGCGCCTTGTGGGAAGACGAGTTGTGTCAAAGGTGCCAAATCACTGATGTTCTATACTGCAATTTACTTGATGGCGTTGGGGGTAGGTGGCATTAGAGGGGCTGTTCCAGCTCTAGGTGCAGACCAGTTTAATCAGAAGGATCCAAAGGACCGCAAGTACTTAGCAAGCTTTTTCAACTGGTTCCTGCTAAGTATCACAATTGGAGCATCTATTGGAGTTACAATAGTTGTTTGGATAAGCATGAACAGGGGATGGTATATTGGCTTTCTAATCTCTATGCTCGCCACTGTTGTTGGTCTTGTTTCCATTGCTTTAGGGCAGCCATTTTTTCGTGTTCGAGTCCCCGGAGTGAGTCCTCTGATGAGAGTTTTTCAGGTCTCTCTCTCTCTCTCTCTCTCTCTCCCCCCCCTGCATAAACAAATACCCACGCCTGCACACAGACACACAAGTGTGATGTTTAATTACTCAATAGACTGATCCAAGTAGATTTCACAGACACATATTCATGTAAGACCTTTATTGATTGGATACATGCAGATCTAGTCTTAAGTCATAGTCTTATCCAAATCAATACAACTTGGTAGTGAGTCTAGATGACCCAGTTGATTTTGGAAGATTTGCTCAAACCAATTTGATCATATTTCTTGTTTGTTTATACTTACTGTTTTAAAACTTTTTTAATAGAACTATTTGTTTGGTTGGAGTCCAAGTCTTGGCTCAATGTTTGTGTGAACTCAATTGGATGACACTTGAAGTGGCTTTTCAGGTCTTTGTGGTAGCACTTAAGAACAGGAATCTGAGCCTTTCAGAGAATTCAAATGAATTATATGAGATTCATGATCAGGAATCTGTTTCAGGCCCAGAATGCATCCCCCGCACAAACCAATTTAGGTGAGATTATTTTCTTCTCCGTAGATATATTATTGATTGAACCGTACATTGTTTACTTTCAAAATCTTAAGTTTTCCTAATTGGAAATTTCTTGCTATACTCTTAGCGAGTTCTCTTTGAACCCAAAAGAGCAAAACAGGACCTTCCTGCCATTACCTTCCATACTAAATAGAAGGCTTTTGCTGTCTACATTATTTTTTGAACTTAAATATGAATTACTGAATAATGAAGAGGAACCTGTTTGGTGGAGAGATGTCAAAAGATGAACTATGTAAACTTTTATTTGATAATTGGGTACCTAATATTCATGTGAAATCGGTTTTTTTCTCTACTTAATTTGATATTGACACATTTTTTTGGTTTATGCAACATTTTGATTGAAAATTAGAAACAAAAATGCTCAAGTTTGACAACTTCCATCTATTGTAACAGGTTACTAGACAAAGCAGCCATCCTTCCTCAAGGGTTTAAACCGGAAGCTTGGAGAGTATGTTCAGTGACGCAAGTAGAAGAAGTAAAGATCCTAGTGAGGATGACCCCTATCATTCTAAGCACAATCTTGATGAACACATGTTTGGCACAGTTACAGACTTTCTCAATTGCACAGGGGAGACTTATGAACACGCACCTAGGGAAGTTTGAGGTCCCACCGGCATCCATTCCTGTGATTCCACTCGTCTTCATGTCCATACTCGTACCCATCTACGAATTTTCCTTCGTTCCCATCATGAGAAGGATCACCGGGCACCCCACTGGTATAACTCACCTTCAGAGAGTCGGCGTTGGGCTAGTCCTCTCAGCCATATCCATGGGGATTGCAGGCCTTGTAGAAGTAAAGAGAAAGAATGAATTTAATAACCACCAATACAAGATCAGTCTCTTCTGGCTCTCCATCCACTACGCTGTTTTTGGAATTGCCGACATGTTCACTCTTGTTGGGTTGATGGAGTTCTACAGTGAGGCTCCAGAGGGCATGAGATCGCTCTCAACTTCATTCTCTTGGCTCTCTTTGGCAATTGGCTACTTCTTGAGCTCTGCTTTCGTGGAGGCAACCAACTTGGTGACTAGCAGCGTAGCTAAGAACCAAAAAGGTTGGCTTGAAGGGGATGACATGAACACCAACCATGTGGAGCTCTTTTACTGGTTTCTGGCTATCCTAAGTGTGCTCAACTTTGCAAATTATCTTTTCTGGGCTTCATGGTACAAGTACAAGGAAGATGTACCTACGTTGGAGAAGGAAGATAAACCAGCAGCCATGGAAACAGTTCCAGTATCTAGTCTCAAAGAAGGTGAAAAAGAACAATTATTGCAAGGAAAGGAAACTGAGGGAACAAAAGATGAAGCAGCTTTTGATCATCAACAGCTTCCTCCAGATACTGATTAAATGGTGAGGATTTAGAACAGGAAGCATTCAATAGCAAGTTGCATGATAACATGCATGGTCATTCTCTTCTTCGGAAGATCAGTAGAAGTAGAAACAAGTGGGCCTCATGTGGACGATCTAGTCCAAACCATTTCACCACTGAATTCCACATTTCCAACAATTTGTATTTAAACATCTTAGGAACAATTGAGATTTGAGATTTGAGAATGAGTAGTTGCAGTTTCCTTAATTTCAAAACTTTTTGAAAATGGTTTCCAGATCCAAGCAGTTAATAGTTTCTTTCTCTACTTTCAATTCTTTCAGTACATAAAGGTTCTAAAACCATAATTCATTGTCAAATAACAGAGGAAATCCAAAACTTTGGCAGTTGATTTTCAGTGTAGGTCCTATTGGACAAGAAAATCATAAATGTGGGTTTTCTCAGAGTTCTGCAAAACTGAAAAGGCCCAAGTTGGTCCAATTCCAAATTTCACTTTTTGGGGGTTTTTTTTTCGAAAAATAAAAATATGGGCCCTAAATGGGTCAACTGGACAATATTCGACCCAAAAACTTTAGCCCCTCTAGAGCAGATGTATAAAATTCGGCTGATACGTATCGTATGAGCCGAGATATCTCGGGTTTTGGAAGATATCTCATATCGGCAAGATAAAAAAAAAAATCGGCTTGTGGGCCCGGTCCATATTTCGGCCGATATTTATATATATATATTTTTTTTTAAAAACAGCCTTTCTATTTTTTTAAATTAATTTTTTCAAAAAAAAAAGTCACCGAGATTTTCGAAAAAAAGGTATTTTGAAGAGAGAAAAAAAATTCAGTCAAGATCTCGGCCGAGATAAAATATGGACTGAATTTTCGGCCCCCGCTTTAGAGAGATCAGTTTCGGGTGATCATACTACCATCAGATATGGATCCATTCTCATTTCAATCGGCAAACAAAAAGTTCATTTACCCAATAGGACAAATGAGCTGAGCTGACCCAAATTCAAGGCCTAATTTCTACATTCATCACGATCTGGTAAAGAATGCATCCATGTGAGTCCCACATGGGCCCTGTGGATAAGTTAGTTGAAAAGGTCTTAAATTTAAATAAAATTAAAGTTCATTTTTAATCGGATAAGTAAAGGCATGCGGTTTAAAATTCAATTTTATCCAATGGTGCAAACTTTTTTTTGTGAAGACCAAAGTCTCCAAGCATCTCACAGGATTTTTCAGGTATTCTACTTGACTAATCCTTAGAGTATGTGTAAATCTTCTAATCTGCACACGCCAGTTACAGAATTAAAGGAAGTGACCCTTTTTGTATTGAGGGTAACTTGATTCCAAGACATTCCACAAACAAAAGTGAAAATTGACCATCAAACTAACTCCTCAAGATTCCAACTGTGCAAACTTTGTAAAGTCAATCAATAGTCTACAGAACTTGAAATGAGGTCAAGTTGGATAAAAATTGAACTCATTGGGTGTGAGGTGAAGAGGAGTGTGATTGAAGCCAAGTGAGTCCCACGACATTGACACTCAAGAAAATTTTATAAAGTGACCACACTAAAATAAAATTTGTTATAATGAAGAGAAGAAAATAGAATAAAATAACAAAAAGAGGGGAAGTGAAGGGGAGAAAAGGAAGAGAGAGAGGAGTTATTTTTAATGGGATGGAGGCAGTAATTTTTTATTTTATTTTTCATTTTAAACAAGTGGAGAGAGATGCTACTCCTGAGCCAACTTTATAAATTGATCAACACTGAAGTGCCCATAACAAAGAAAGAATGCAAGACGGATGGATTTTCTATTGATGTGCAGCTCCTTGATTCTTCAGAAAAATACTGTGACATTGTAGCTTTTGAATAATATAACTTTGACTATTCACCACAGACAAATCCCATAAAGAGAGTTTATTTCGAGTGAGAGAGATTTTTTTTTAAAATTTACGTGTGGAAAATCGTGGGATTGTAAAACTCCTACGGATAAGTTCACTATTCTTATGGCACACTAAGCTTAGGCCATTGGGGCTTGAACCCGCAACCTCCCGCTTTCTGAGGCGGGAGGAAACAAGTTGAGTTGCACCTATGTAGATGAGTGAGAGAAAAATTAAAGTTGATAAAATTGTTGAAATTGAATATTCAATGAGGAAAATTTTTAGTCTAGCTAAACTAGGTTGAACCTCCAATGATGATGATTAAAATATATTTATATAACTTTCTATTGAATTAAATTAATTAAAATAATTAGTCAATGAACACATGTCTCCTAACAAGTTTAATAGAAATAAAATTAACTAATATTTTTAATTTCATAAAATATAAAAGTTGATAGACATAGTTGGGAGGAGAAGATGGTAGCATCAATTTGAGCGGTGGGAGTGGACTACAATTTTCAAGCTAGTTTAATGGTAGTGATAAAAAGAAAAGAAAAAGAGGTGAAAACATAAATTTCAACGACTTAATAATTACTTTAAATTAAAGAAGCAGTTGTTAATTTCTATCTTAGTTTGTAGGAGGTCTTAGGATCAAATCCCTGAAACATAAAAGGTTTATTCTCTATAATTTATATTCGGCCTGTGTAGATAGGAAAGTTTACATATCTCAAAGATTAGTTAAATAGGACGTCTAACTAAATTAGGATGGTTGGATAATTTAGTCTTCTGAAACTAGTTGTCAACGTCAAAAAACAAAGGTTAGAAATTGAACAATAACTAAGCAAAATTAAAAAAAATAATTATAAATCATGGATTTTAATTGGAAATTGATAGAAATAACTTAGTTTTTGTTATTAAGAAATACTCAACTTCTTTTGTCACTTCTTGTTGTGTCGTGTCTCCATGTCTTGTCCTTCTCATTGAAGTTTCCTATTTCTTTTAAATGTATTTTAATACTTAAAAATTAACAATCTTAAAGTAAACACTTTTATTAATAACAATAATTATTGTTATTTAGACTTTTTTGTCAATCTCTGGTCCCTGTCCAATTCTAACTTGAGAAATTACCCGTTATGGTACAGTTTATAAAATTTAGTATGAATTTTTTTATAAAAAAAAATTAAATGAATATGAAATTGTCAGACTTTATCTTTTAAATTTAGTTAATAATTGGGTTTATAAATCTTCTTTAAAAATTGAGAATGGGTCAAATGTGATCAAGTTCACAACGAAGAAAAATAAATAAGGTTAATTGGCCCTTTTGCACCTTTCATCTTCTTCTTTCATCGTTATTTAAATTAAAAGTAGAGAAAAACAGCACTCAATCAGTAAAGAAAGAGATAAAATTCAAATGGGTACATCGTTGGTGGCCCCCACTATTCGGACTTTGTGGCCAAAAAGTCAGCATGGTCCACCCAATTCATAAGCAGCAAACCAACCATGTTGGATGTGGACAAGATCAAACTTCCAAACTCTTCTCTCCTCTCTCTTCTTCTCATTTCCAGATTTTTCCCATCTAAAAGACTAAAACCGATCACATGTTTGAGTCTCACCCAATTTTATTCTCTATTGGAAGCACCCATTGCTTCTCTAAAACCTGTAACCAATGTTAGGTTCAGCAATTTGAAGCAATGCCTAAACCTAAATTATAGTTATCAAGCTTTAAATGCTCTATGGTGTAAAGTGTTAGTCAATAAAAAAAAAAGACAAATAAATAAAGTGGTATTACAAAGATGTGTATACTAAATTAGATGAGTAGATTAACCTTACAAAAAGGAATTAGAAATTAACGCATTAGAATTATTTTAAAAATAACTTCAATTCATGACAGGTCAAGAGAAATGAATTAAAATAAGTTAGTCATTCGAGTAAAAAATTATAAATAGGTCCAATGTGAAAAGTTAAAAGGCTAAAGAATGTAAAGATGAGAGGTCCACCACTAAAAACAAGGGGTGAAGAAGTAAAGAAAGACAAATTAGATTATAGAATAATTAATGATATGATTGGGTAAAGTGGAGAAATAGAATTCTAAAGTTAAAACTCCAAATAAATGAGATTATGGTTTATAATGATAATGATTTATATATAATATTTAATATTTTTTAATTAAATTAATATATCAACATTAAATTTAATAATTAAATTGACATAATTATAAGTCGATGGTTAAGCATAGTCTTTTGAATAGATTTATTTAACTAACATCTGTGGGTCTCATCTCTCATGTAAAAAGCGCACGTCGTAATTTAAGGTTCCTTGCCCTTCTTTTAATTGTATTAGGTGGCGACTCTGGTGGGTTAGCGGTGCAAAGTGAGCCCCACACGGCTTGTAGATTTTCACACGGTGCTAAGAAATTGATTACGTGGTGATTCTGGGTGGGTCGGTGGTGCAAAGTGAGCCCCACACGGCGGAATCTCCACTGAAGCTTCTCTGCAGCTTCAAGCTATTCTTCTTTGCTACTTCGTCTTCTTCTATTATTTATACGCGGTGATTGGCAGATGGTAACCACTAAGCACAGCTCTCTCTTCATTCTCATTTCCTGATTTTCCTATCTAAAACCGATCTCGCTTTTCAGTCTCACTTAATTTTATTCTCTCATGGATCTGAAGTTTTCGAAAATATTGGATTCATGGATACCATCGTTTTCAATGAAACCATTCCTTGAATTTCCTAAAGCACGTTTGAGATTACCACCTCTGACGAAGGAGCGTCTGGAGGAGATCAAATCTTCGAGATTGAAGGCCGAGGCTTTGCTTGCAGAGACTCAAGCTTGATTGCAAAGTATCCCAGTGAGTTGTTTACAGCTGCTCATGCCTTCCATTCTTACCATGTGCCAGATGATTATGATTTTGTACAGTCATGCTCAGAGATGTCGGAAGAACTAAACGCGAGAATTTCACAACTGGGTCTGATTATAAAGGAATTTGATCTGATGATCGAAGAACTATTCCTAACCCAAAAGAATTTAGAGGAGAAGCAGAAGAGCATCCGTTGCAAGAAATGCTCTCAGAAAAGAGCACAGCTCTTTTATAAAAGAGGTGGAGGCTCTGCATCCACAACTCCAAAAAGAAGTGGAGACAATCCACAACGAGTGTTTGTTCGAGCTTGAAAAACTGGTGGAATCTGTTTCCATCTTCTCTACTCTTCTGGCCCCTCTCGAACAAGATCATGTGACAGAGCGAATCGTTGGCATGGAAGAACGGGAGATGACGATGATGATGATACAACCATGTGAGGCCTAAGATCAGAGAAAATCGAGCTTCTCGGCTTTATTATTCATTTTCTCATTAGTAGAATAGAGCGGCAACTATGATTTGTGTGTTTATTAAACCTTGTATGCTTTTTCGATAGGACTGTTTTACTGACTCACGTCTTATTTACTTTTGTGTTTTGATTTGAACATGGAATGTATAAATTTGTGGCTCGCATGCCTTAATGTATTGCAAACCATGTTTGTAATGTTTAAAATGTGTGGTCGTGAATGTACGTAAGAGTATATATATGTTAGTGTAAAGATGGAAATTGAAAATGATCATAATGAATGGAATGTTGAGGATGAACTCTGGTCCCAGAGAAGTCCCGACGGTTCTACTTTTAGTGGAGATTCTGGTAAAATTTTGGTGGGATCACCGAATCTCAAAGGAGATATGAAAACCTCTAGGGCTGCGTTTGGACGAAAGATAATTTTTCGTTACACTTATTAGTAATTACAGGATAAAAAATTAACTTGTTAGCTCTTTCTTCTCACTTTTGAAAATCCTTTTCGTAAAGGGTATTTATAATACCCTAAGTAATCTCTGATTAAAGGTAATCCCAAATAACTCTTTTAAACTTATTATTGTTTATAAATTTTCTATAAAAATTGAGAATGGGTCAAATGTGAAGGAGTTCACAACGAAGAAAAATAAACAACGTTTTCACTTGTCATCTTCTTTCATCGTTATCTAAATTAGAAGTAGAGAAAACCAACACTCAACTATTCAAGAAAGAGGTGATCATTGGTGGCCCCCACTATTCGGACTTTGTGGCCAAAAAGTCAGCATGGTCCACCCAATTCATAAACAAAGCAACCATGTTGGGTATGGACAAGATCAAACACAAAATTCTTCATTCTCTTCTGCCCTTGAACCCTCTCTGCCAGCAATGTCAACCTATTCTTCTTCGCTACTTTGTCATCATATTCTATTTATGTGGGGCTGTGACTCTTTCATTCTCATTTCTTGGTTTTCCTATCTAAAACTGATCAGCTTTTTTTATATGTACGTTTTCTTTTACCAAGATGGAAAGCCGGCTAAATCTTATGAAACCACCAATCATGATCACACAGACAACGAGTGTCGATAACTGATCACACTTTTGAGTCACACCCAATTTTATTCTCTATTAAAAGCACCCATTGCTTCTCTAAAACTTGTAACCAATGGTTAGGTTCAGCAATATTACAGAGTTGCAGAGACAGCTCTATCCATCTCAAGCTAATGCTTCAAGGTAAATTATAGTCATCTAGCTTTAAATGCTCTATGGTGTAAAGTATTGGCCAAAGAAGAAAAGACGTATAGATAGTATTAAATAAATGTATATGTTATATTGGATGAATGGGTTAAGTACAAAAGATAAAGTTAAAAATAACTGTGTTAGAAATAATTTAAAAATAATTCAAATAGATGATAAATTGAAAAAAAAACATATTTGAGATAATTTGATTATACTAGTAGAAAGACTCATATGGCCTTAATACATAAGTTGAGAGGTTACAGATTGTAGATATAAGGAGGAGAAGTAGACAACTAAAAATGTAAAGGAAAGAGATAAAAGATAACATATTAGATTATTGAGTGATTGATCTTATAATTTACGATAAGGTTCCAAATAGATAAATAGAACTAGAGAATTCTTGACTCCAAATAAATGTGATTTAGACTTATGATAATGATGATGTTAATCATTATTCTATTGAATTATATTTTGATCTGAACTAAGCCTGAAAAATTTAATTAAAATTTTGAATTTTCCCTGAAAGTGCAGAGAGAACAAAGAAAATTGTGGCACACTTACACTGTTTAAAAGTTGACTGTCTTTTTTATATTAAACAATAATAAAGAATAAAAAATTATTTCCATTAATTGATTTTCTATTTAAAGCTTAATAAAGTAAGTTAAAACCCTAAACGAGATTCTGTGGAAGTTATATAGGATTCACCAACTTCTATCTTATCCCAACAAGTGAACCTCCAACAATTTGCATTTACACATCTTAGGAACAAATGAGATTTGAAAATGAAGGGTAACACTTTCTTTAATTTCGAAACTTCTTGAAAATGGTTGGTTTCCAGATTGAAGCAGGTCTAGTTCCTTTCTTTTAATTCTTTCAATATTGGGCTCAGGTCAATGCAGGATCCAAACTCGTTGGTTGAGACATAGAGATACTCAGAAAATCTTGAAGGGAGATAGCTCACAATATACACTTGGTGAAACAACTTGTTTACCATTTCTTTAGTTGATTGGATTGCATATTATTATTTGTGATTTCAAAATTCAAATATCTAATATTCGAATATTTTAACCGTTGTAAAATAGTTATATGATGGTAAACGTTAGGGTTATTTTCTACATATATTTTAGCATATAACATATTTATTATCAATAGAATAGAGATATAATTTATATTATTTTGCGATTTTGGTTAGTGAGTTATTAGATTTAAATATGGCTGCTACTTTTACACCTTAATAAAAAAGAAATAGATTTTAAATTTAAATTAATTTCAAATCTAAAAAGTAAAATGAATATAAAATTTTCAACCAAACTCATTACTATGGATTAAATGTTTCAACTTCCAAACTTTCAGATTATAAAACATCCATTACATCTTAGCCATTGTGCAAGTTATAGACCTAACATACATTAGTAGGCCAACTTCAAATAGACTCAATAAATCTTTAACAAACCATTTTGAAATACAAAGGTGCAGCACAGGCGTGTCAAGTCAGGTCATATTGCAATTATATGGCTCATGATTAAATCAGAACCATACAACCCCAAATTACTTTTACTAAACTTGGTTCCTAAAAATGGATGAGGTCACACGAGTCTTCATTCTCTTTCTCAATAAATTATCAGAAAATTGCTAGAATTTTTTCATAATTTTCTGATTTTTTGATATTTTTCTTAAATTTTTATTTAGATTATATCACTATGTAGTCCAGGTTTTTCTACATTTTCTGTAGATTTTTCAGACCTTTTGCAATTTTTTTTTTATAGGCCAATACATTATGTATCGGTGCAACGGCCGTAACGCTATCGGTACCATTTTCTTAACCCAAGGGTGGGCATTTAATCTTTTGTAAGAACATTTCATTTTCTACCAATAGATTTCTTTGTCAACGACCTGCGGAGTCATATTTGTACGTTCATATTGAAAATGGGGCCGCTCTCATCTACAATAGAAGAACGGTGTTATTAGAGAATTGTTGAAAACAGTGTTTTATAATAAATTAAAATAAGTTGAAAGTTACAATTTTCACTTGAAAATGTGAAATTTTTGCTTGAAATTTGATGTAAATAATTTGAAAATTTCACATTGCTTGAGGGCAAAGTTGGAAATGGACATATAATTAAAAATCTGCAATAAAATTAGGTGCGTAAGAGTGATAAATTTTTATCCAATCTATGCAGTTACTTGACTAGATCCGAAAAAGATGCGATTTGAATTGCACATTTCTTAAAAAGAATTTAAATTGAACCGAATGCAATTAAAATAAATTTAAGTTGCATTGGATAGAAGAGTCCCAAGTCCAAATCCAATCAAAACCCCAAAGGAATTGAATTAAAATTAATATTTAGATAAGTTATTTATTTATAGGGATTGAGTGAAGAAAATATCTACTTATATTAAAAAACTTGAAAAAAAAAAAAACATTTGATCCCTTTATTGGCTAAAGTTAAGTGAGCTCATCAATATTAGAGAATTTTAGAAAATTTTGGAAAAGGAAAACAAGGACCGTTGTTAAGGCATTTCTTAATTAATAGTAGGCATTCACCATTTAAATAACCAATGGTATAAAAGTTCTCTTCTTTAAAAATATTTTTATTCGACTTGTTTAGATGAGGAAGAGTCAATTTATTTTTAGTTACTCTTAACCGAAACACCTAAAAAGGAATATGCGAGGCTCCAACATTTTCTTTTTTTATTATTTACTTATTTATTTATTAGTTTTCCATCTATCTATTTTTTTAATGATGAAATGTCTATAATTCTTATAACACTATATCAATCTTTGGGACATGAACAAGTTTCTCTACTCACACACACAGGGTAAAAAACTAAGAGTAATCTTTTTGGATGAAATTAGAATCAAACTTAAGACTTTAGCTTCTTGAGATAGATCTTTAACCATTTCTCCAACCCGTTTAAATAATCAATCCAATTTGATGAAATTGATGAGTTTACTCTTATTTATCATCGACAAAGAAGAGCGAGACCTGTAGGTTCAAACCATTAGAGCCCACTTTAACCAATTTAAGCTTTCCATATTCCACTGAGGGGTCAAAAATTCGGCCGATACGCATAGTATCGGCCAAAGAGAGAAAAGTCCAGCCGAAGATCGGTCGATTTTTATTTTTTATTAAAAAAATAAATATCGGTATGGGCCCAGTTGATATCTCGGCAGATATGCGTTTGATACGGGCGAATGTCGGCCTAGATATCGGCCGATATTTAAAATATCGGTCGATATTTATATTTTTTAATTATTTTTAAATAGCTTTTTTTTATTTTTTTAAGTGATTTTTTTCCAAAATAAAAACCACTGAAATTTCAAAAAAAGAAAAAATGAGTAGAGACAAAAATCTGGGCCGATATCAAAATTCACAGCTCGTGTATCCAAACTCAGTGGCTGATGTTGACTCAGAGGTCAGAGCAATGTGAAGCCTATGTCGCCTATCCTGTGGGCCACCTAGACCATGGAGTTATTCCCGTGTGGAACCCACACGGTGCCTGCAGACGAGATCGAGGAGCTTGCTATGAAATTCATCCCACCAACCAAATCTGGTAATTTATAATCCCTTCTTGCATTTTTCTCCACTTACCTTAAAAACTTTCTACTCATCTTCTCTTCTTCTGCCTTGCCTTCCCTCTTCCCGGTTCCATTCTCCTTTCTGCTGTTCTTTGTATCTCTGAATTGCAAGATCTAAAATGGCCGGTAAGGTCTCTGATTGTTGGCTCATCATCAATGGCAAGGTATCAATCCCCTCTCCCCAACTATTGTTCTCTCATGTCTTTCTTTCTTGGATTAGACGTCTGGCCTTTTTGTGGTCTTTCTAATGCCTTTCCAAAATGGGAAATGGATTTAATGGGTGGAATCATAGCGCTGATCGGTAATATTTCATGCATTAGGATTGATTTATTCGTTCCTGTATCCCCTCATTTGGAGATCTGGGTCTTGTTTCAAGTCTTTGGTTGGTATATTGGCGAGAGACGTTAGATTCATTTGAAGTCTTTATTGGACTCCCTCTTTTGCTAGTACCGTGCACAGGCAACCATTCAGTTCTTCACATGATGCTTGTCTTCAGTCTTCTAAGCACGAGTCTAAACCATTTTAGACAATGTTACATGATTTCCTCAGATGACTTTTTTGACATATCAATTATGAATTTATTATTATTATTTTGGATTCCATCTCAAAAGAAGTTGTGGTGATGGGCTGATGGTCAATAGAGGAGATTTCTGTGGTCAAGGTCTTGGTTTCTTCACTGCAAGAGCATCTTAGCATATAAAAGGTGTTATAATTATTATGTAGGTGTCTGTAATTATTATGTTGTCTATGTATTTGGTTCTCACTAGATAAACTTTGTTCTTTACTATATTTGTTGTTTTTTATTTTAGGATACATGCTAGACTGTCTCAATTTAGTTGTCTCATATGCATTTTGAGACTGTCCTAAAATAGTTGTCTCATATGTATTTTGGAAGAATTACAGGATGTTGGAGAGAAGTTCATAAGTCTTTTGAAAACCCTTCCTTAAAAAAATCAAAATTTTAAAATAAGACAACTAAAATGGGAGTATTTTTTACTATCATGACATGCCCTTATATACTGTCCAATATCCTTATCAATAACTGAATAGGCCGTTATTACCATGGGGCCCCTTTGGTTTTGTTTTCTATTCTGTGATATGGTTTCTTCTGTCATTGTTCTTGTAGATAAAGCTATCATGGATGAAAGTCTAAGCCCTTTACCATCCAACACCATTAACATTTTCCCTAGGCGTTTCCTTGTTTTCCTTGTAAGTATCCTTTCTTGCTCCATTGATGCATGTGAATTATAAAATATCCATTTCCCTTTTCTATGAATAATTTTTCCTTAATTTGTAATTCAACTATAACTACATTGACGTTTGAAATATTTTGCCTCCATCATAACATTGCACTCGTCAAGCTTCATGTGATATTTGCAAGTGAAATACAATTTTTGTATTCTCTCTTCATCCAAAAAGGAGATTGCCTAAAGTAGCGAAATAAGGGCCAGCTGGTTTAGAATTGTTTGTCTTAAGCTATGGTGCCCAGACACACATGGGACTCACTAATCTTAGTGTCCTTAATTTATCAAATAGATAAATTAGAAACTGTTATAAGATTGACAACCAAAAAAATAGGAAAGAATCGTGCAAAAAAATAGGAGAAGAGGTTGTACGGCATATTTTGGTGTATCGAAAGTTTTTTTACTCTCCCATTGGGTGAGCCTCCCACATTACCTCTGTCATTCTAAACATGCCATTTCTGGCTACTGATCACTTCTCAAACACCCCATCAGTGTATAAGACAATAGTTTGTTGATTCTACAGCTCATGGTTGTCCCGCTGCGATAGTGGATCTCCACCCCTTGTACATTTTTTCTCCTCTCTTATTAGTAAATTCTTTTAGTTCTAAAAAAGTAAAGGATATTCATTTAGGTGGAGAGGTCCCATATAAAAGCAAAATGAGATGTCTTATGAAGAACTTGTTATGCAAATTGGACAAACTGTTGACTGATCTGATTAAAACAATGTATGAGCCTTTGGTAGGAAAGGAATAATAGGCTTTTCAGAGATAAGAGTGAGTCCAGTGTGGCGGTTGGACAACGCACTCTTGTTAAGAGTGTTTTTTGGACTGTTTCGTTGTAGGTGTTCTGAAATATTTCTATATTAGACATTTTGCACGCCTGTAAAGAATACGTTGATCTTGCTTGAGGAATCATTGTTTGCTTTCTTTTCCAGTTATTAGTGTTGCTAGTTTTATCTGTTTTCTATCTTTGTATTTGCACCTCTGGTACCCCTTTATTTATTAATATATGAATCCTTTTTTAAAAAAAACAATGTATGTATGTATCAGTTACTAATTCAAAAAATAAAAATGAAAATAAAAAAAGGAGAAAAAACCCCACATATGCGAATATGTAACTGATCTGATGGGTTTCTTTTTGTCCATCATTGTAGGCCTTCCCAGTTTTCTATCATCATATGTATGCAGCTTTTCATCCTGATATAGGCATCATGGCAGTTTTGTCATATCATCTTCTTCTTTTCTGTCATCCTATGTATGTAGCTTTTCATCCTGATATATGCATCCATGGAATTCTTGTTATATCATCATCATCATCATCTTCTTCTACTTCTTCTACTTGCATTCTTGTCATATCTGAAATTTAGTGGCTGCTGTTATCTCCAATAACAATTAGTGTAAAAGCAATGTTCATCTGACCAGCCACAATGGGAGTAAGAAATTGGTGTTCTGGCTTATAATTGAGCTCTTAGTAGATTCTCATGTAACGATACTATATGCTATTTGTTCTCTCATGTCTTTCTTCCTTGGATATTGTACCTAATTATGTAGAAATCTTATTCAACAGTGTCCAAGCACGAGGAGGTCTCTGTGAAAGAACCCCCATAGTTATTGTTGCTACAAAGGATTGTTGATCATAGTAATTGTTGGTTTTGAAATTAAACCATGGTGGACAGTGTTGTGAAGGCTTCCTTGGCTTCCTTACAAACCTTCAGTAAGATTGCAGTCGATGAAGTATATCTGTTGAAAGGACTACCTGATCAAGTCAAAGAAATCAAGCGGGAGCTTGAATGCATGGAAGCCTACCTAATAGATGCAGATACAAAGAAGGAGAGCAATAATATTGTGAGCGAATGGTTGGAACAAGTACGAGATGTCGCCTATGATGTGCAGGATACCATCGAAAAGTATGAGTATCGATTTCAGAGACAGCAATCAGGTGGATTTAGTGGCTTTGTCAATTCCACCACTTACCTCCCGAAAGACCTCTGGATCAAGCATAAGCTTTGCAATCGGCTGGAACGAATCCAGAGTAGGATTGAAAAAATTTCAGTGAGAAGAGGCAGATACCCAAGTGAACTGAAAGCTGATGGAACCAGTGCGGGTCAAATACTTCAGCGTCACCATAACATTTGTGTGTTGACAGACCAAATTGTTGGAAAAATGAATGAAAAAATAGATGCACTAGCGAAAATGTTAGTAGATGAAAAACCACAACAGCAAATGGTAATTTTGGTGACTGGAAGGGGAGGTTTGGGCAAGACCACTCTTGTCATGAAAGCTTTCGAAGTTGTGAAAAACCGTTTTGACTGTTCTGCAAGCATTTCAGTCTCTCGGACGCCTGACATGAAAATCCTATTGAAAAGCTTGCTAAATGAATTCTACACGGCAAAAGAGCAAAATGTTCCAAGCGATGCAGAGAGCATGGATGTCCCGGGATTGATCAATTCAATCAACAACTACCTTAGAGAGCAGAGGTACGTTGTGGTGTTAGATGATGTTTGGAACTTAGATGCCTGGAACAGCCTGGTGATGGCATTTCCAAGATCTAGCCATGGAAGTAGGATAATGATCACAACGCAAAATCTGGAACTATCCTCCCAATTGGGTAGCGGAGTCCACAATTACCCACTCGAGCATCTAACTGATAAAGAGGCTCGGGAATTATTTTGTTTAAAGGCATTTGGGGGGAAGCCCTGTCCTCAAAACCTAGAGTCATGGACTGAAAATTTTGTGAAGAAGTGTGAAGGTTTGCCTTTAGCAATCACTTCCATTGGCAGCCTCCTAGCATCAATGCGCGATGATCCATCTAAATGGGAAGTTGTCTATGCCCGATTCAGGTCGTGGCTTGAAAAAAATCCCATGCTTGGAAATTTAAAAGGTGTTCTGTCCCTAAGCTTCAGTTTTTTGCCTCATTATCTTAAAAGCTGCTTCTTGTATTTTAGCATCTTCCCTGAGGACCATTTAATTCATCGAAAGGTTCTGATAAGGCTTTGGATCGCTGAGGGATTTGTAGAAGAGGACGATGACCAGGCACTTGAGGACACGGCAGAAGAATACCTTATGCAGCTCATTCACCGAAGCATGATTCAACCTGTAGAAACCAATGCATCTGGAAGGATAAGAACTTGTCGAATGCATGATCTTATGCATGACCTAGCTCTATCTAAATCAAAGGAAGAGAATTTTTGCTTGGTGTACAGAGGGAAATACCCAAATTCATGTCGGAAAATCCGTCGCTTATCCTTTTGGAAAAATGGGGGAAGTGTTCCATCAAACACCAGCGTGAAATACCTCCGTTCATTTTACACTTTTGAGGTTAACACGTCTTTCTCATCCTCTTTACAGTCACTAATTCCACGCTTCAAATATTTGAGAGTATTGCATCTGCAAGATGTCGCTATTGAAAGTATATCCAATGAATTGACTGATTTGTTCAATTTACGATATTTGAACTTGAGGGGTACAAATATACAAAAGCTTCCAAATTCTTTCAATAAGCTTAAGAATCTACAAACATTGGATATTCGGGATACCAAAGTGGAGAGGATACCAGATGGGATAGTGAAGCTGCACAAATTAAGGCATCTGTACCTAAAAAACAGGCATGACAGGCACTACAATAAATTCAACTATTTCAGTTCTGTCCAGGTGCCTCATGGAATATGTAACCTGAAAGAATTGCGCAGCCTTCACACTGTAGAAGCTACAGAGGAAATTGTCAGGGAAGCAGTTAATTTAAGCCAATTAAGAAGGTTTGGCATTCACAAATTGAGAGCAAACGATGGACAATTTTTTTGCAACTCAGTAAAAGAGATGAAAGAACTCCGTGCCTTGACTATAAGATCAACCAATGAGGATGAGTTCATTCGATTAGAGACATTGTCACCTCCACCACTCCATCTTGAAAAACTCGGACTGTACGGGCGTTTGGAGAATGTGCCAGACTGGTTTTGCTTACTTAAGAATCTCACCCATTTGTGGTTGCAACACTCTCGATTAGGAAATATTCTTTCTTCACTCCAAAGATTGCGCAACCTGGTATTTCTCACACTTTACAGGGCATATGATGGACAACTTCTGCACTTCCATGTTGGCATGTTTCCTCGACTGAAGAGACTAAATCTACACTCTCTTTCACAATTAGATAAAATAGAATTAGATCAGGGAGCACTGCCAAACATCGAAGTGATACATCTGATTGGATGCAGTGAGTTGAAGATGGTACCTGGAGGCATTGAACACCTTAAAGGCCTCCAACAGCTCTACTTGGTGGAAATGCCCAGGGAGCTGGCAGACAGGATAAAAGAGGATGCAGGCGAGGATCACCCAAAGGTTCGTCACATCTCTAACATCAGGTATTTTTATAAGAGCGAAGGAAGAACTTGTGTTGAACGACTTTCTTACAATTTGCCTGTATCTACTTGTATTAAGTATGAATAATTAGTTTAGCCCTAGAAGTTTTCCACCCTTTCACCCTATTAACTGAGGTGGATGATTATTGAATAAAAAATCATTGTATGTATCATAGTTGTTTATGTTTTGGTCAATGAAACTTTGTTTCTGTCATTATCAGCCTGTTGTTCTGTCATTATGTCTTGGTCTCAGTGGTTGTCTCTTTTACCCAATTACCAACAAGAACCAAGCTATCCTCCAAAACTGAAACTAGTTCATTGGCAATTGTTGAATTTTATGATTCCTTGGTTAAATTGATGGTTTAACCACCACTTTTCAATGATGTAAAATATAGCAATTAAACAATCAAACAATTGAAAACTTACTGAATACCAAGTGCGGTACTTGTGAAGAGGTAAAGGAAAGTCCAAAAAGTTTCAAGGCAGCGACAGCATCAATGTTTGCTGAAATTAAGCTTTTGGACTGCATTAAGAAGCACAATGGATGTAGAGTATCATTCACTACTCCCTCTCCGAATACAAGACTGTAAGTGAGGGTGTTTCTTCTTGATTGAGAACCTTTAACATGAGGAAAAATACCTGCAATGTGCAAACCGAATCTGTAGCTGAAAATATGGCACCAACAGCTGCAGATATAAAATATACACTTAAATGTACAAAGTTGCAAAACCAAAAGTATATAGAAAACTCAAGGTGACTTGGTAGATAATCACCTAGGTAATGTTGTAGCTGAAGGATGTTATACATATCTTTTGAAAAAGGAAAAATCACACCTACAAAGTTTAAGGAAACCGCGATAAGATTTCAGAAATATGATAAAATTTTAATCACGAACTGCTACAAATGCAAAATATGTTTCATAAATCACAAATTGTAAGAACGAGGCAATACAGAATTCACGCAAGAATGTGATTGATCATACTGATGGCTTTCCACGTTTCCTAGTTATCCATGTAACTACAGATTATGGATTTTGAATATACCTAAATTGCAATGGGATTATTAATGTGGCAGACTATTGCTGTCCTATCTGTTCATTTGTGGAAAAAACTTACATTAAATGATATTTATTCCATATAAATCAATTTAATTAACAATTCAGATAGTTACATTTGGGTCTGATGAACAGATGATGTAACATGATTTTCATATTCTGTACCTCTCCACATGTACAGCATAAAGAAAGAGTATCCATCCTCCTACCAAAACATTGGAACTGCTTCTGATTTTTGTACATCCAAATGATTCCAAAAAGTTAATTGTAATGCATATCAGGGACCTATTGATATAAAAAGTCCATAAGGGACATCAAGTGATTGGCCATAACAGGATTGTATTAAAAAAATTAAATATGAATTAATTATAAAAATCACATTTGCTAATATCAAGCAATTTGTGTACAATATTTCCTGTTTTAAAACGTTCATCCATAACTTTTTTTTTTTGAAGACCAAGGTATCCAAGCGTCCCACCTGAATTTTTCATGCGTCCCACTTGACTAATCCTTCGCGCATATGTAAACCTCCCAATCTGCACACGTCGGGTACAAAACTAAGGGGAGTGACCCTTTCTGTATTGAGGGGGGCTTGATCCCATGATCTCCCACAAACAAGAGTGGAAAATGACCATCAAACTAACCCCTCAGGGTCACAAACTGTTCTGCTTAAGCTTAACTGCTTTTTCCCCTTACGGTTCTGAAAGACAATCCAATTGATAAAATCCTTTCAGGATGCATCTATACATGTAAACCACTGATGGTCCTGTAGAGAGACTGGAACCAGCCTGTTGAGATAGTCTCTAAATCCATAGAGAGAAAATTTATACCTGCTTGTAGAATTTTTCTGAAGTGTCTTGAGGATTTTCTATTTTCAATTTTCATTCTTTCATTCTCAATCTTGTCATGGAGGAGGATTAGAAGGGTCAGATGTGGGGTTTCCCTCATCAAAACATTTTATTTCCTTTTATCTCACTCTCTATCTTTTGCATATCTCGTTGTTCATCTTAAGAAACTCCTCATGACTACACTCTATTCTAAAACACAGAAATTCTACAGATCTTTTTAATCATTCTTGATCAAATACATCCTCTGTTCTCTTCAATGACATGCTGCATCTATTAAACTCCTTAGGACAAATATTTGGTAGCATCCTGTGGTAAGCCAAAGGAAAGCTCCTCCAATGTCTGAAATATGCGACCGTAACCGTATTTCATTTTTTTCTGTTTTTTTTTTTTTTTAATTTATTTTAAGGGGTTGAGACTTGAGAGTAGGCTGCCTCCCTTGTGGGGCCTCTATCTTTTAGCTTTGAATGTTTGCACCAACTTCCAATATTCAAAAAAAAACAAAGCTTATGTTGCTTTGAGATTTTTTTCTTTCTTTCAACTTCATTCTAAAACATGGGCAAATATGGAACTTTTCCCTTTGCTGACCAGCAAGACCACTCCTCCAGTGCATAAACCCTACAATCGTCATATTTCACAATCCAAATATTAGCCCAAGCAATGGTTAAGATTATCCAAAGCTACCTATTCCAAGTTGTTGATCCATGCCACTGAAATTTGGGGTATAGTGGAAGCTCTTAAGGACTATTGCAAATCAGTGAGCCATACTGAAATTTGGTGGAACACTAATGAAAGAAATGCAGCAACTCTGTTTTATTGGCTGATAAACTGAAAATCATTATGATCCACCGCAATTAATTCATTTTCGTGGAACTCTACTTACTCATCATGACTCTATCTTGTGGGCCATATAAACTCATAACATGTATCTTGCCCAAATCACAATCACATGCTCCACATTCATGTTTCATGATTCCTGAAATCAAACGTGGATACCCATGGAAAAAGGTTTCTTAATACAGTTATTCATTTGGGTATCCAAAATGGACAAAATGGAAATCATGCTGCCTTTGCTGAGAATGTCTTTGGGAAACAGTTTATAAAATTTGCCTATCTACTCATTTGTTTTCCTCAAATCAGAGTAGGGCACAAGCTACTTAATCCTGTTTCACATATTGAAACTCTAAACTGCTGAAAAAGAACATAGATATATGGCATGAATGAATTGAAATTTTTTGGGTTAGCTGGATGCTTTCCTAGCATTTGACTTCCTTGCTGAAGATCTAATGAATCACACCCTTGCCTGTTTTACTATTTATTCGTGATTTTTCACTAGGATAAATGCTATTCATGAACTATAAACTTGATTGAGCACAACACACTTATACTTTGTCTTGCTTCATTGTTCTATATCTTGTTCATACTCTTCTCTAGATTGAATGTTTTCACTACTATATGAACAATATATTTAATCTCCTCAAGAGAAAATTGATAGCAAGTTAACTTGATTTATTGAGTTAAGCACAAATTTTTCTTCTTGCTTCTACTTTTGTTATTCATGCTTTATTCTTGAGCTTCTTTGTTAGCTGAATGATCACATTGACTCATGAACATTGCTTTACATGCAACAAGAAAAATTTAGTTGAAAACCACTGGAGCATATTTCATTCACTCTTGTCTTTGCTCCTAGTTTATCATGGATTCATGGCTACCAATCTGCAATGGGTATTCAATATGAATACCTTATCTCTGTCATGATATTTAATCTTGCATTACACTACAATATTTTCCATTCTATGTCTCAAAGATTTGTATGTTGTTTCATTTATTTAACATGTTCTCCATTGATCATTCTCATGAGAAAATTGCTTCTCAAATATTGAAAATTGATTAAATGTTTTATATTAAAGCCTCTCAAGTAATGATCTTCAAATCTTGGGTCTTGAGCACTCCATCAGAATCATCATGGTTTATAAGTATTACACTGAATGCAAATTAGATTCATTCTTTCTAGAGATGTACTGATTTGGAATGTTGAACAGTGCACTAAATTGCTATTGTAGATGTTCATACTTCCTCATGTCCAAGCTATTCTCCTCACTCACACACTCAATAGTATGAAATTTGGTCATGCATTGATTTATCCTGCTGTTACATTGCTCCTTAAATTTGTTCACACTATTTGGCCTTACATGTCAGTTCACACCTTTCGATTCACTCCATATTTTTATGTTGACAAAAGGGTGAGAGATTAATTGTGTAATTCTACTACTCCACCCCTTGGATATGATCTGATTTGATTCTGAATCATTTGATTGTGCTTTAAAGCTGATGAATGAACTGATTGAATATCATATTTCTTGAATATCAAATGATTTATGTGAATTGAGATGCACATAGTGGGGAGCCGTGAACTTTTACCTCATGCCTCATTCATTGATGTGCATATACTTCTTGTAGTATATTGGTTGATGGTTTTTTTGATAATTTTGTTAAGACGGAGTTTGTAGTGACCATCTGAAATATTGTACTTAAATGCCTTTAATGAATATCTGTACTCTTATTTAATTAAATTACCTGTGTAAAAAGGGAGATGTATGAATTCCTGGGGGTTAATATTTTTTATGATGTCAAAGGGGGAGGAAAATGTGTATTGCGATGTAAATTTATGCTTGACAGTGTTGATTGAATGACATTGTGCTTATGTTTGATCAATCTTTTTGTTCATTCATTTACAAAGGGGGAGATCTCATTTTATGAATGCTTAAACTTAGGGGAGCAAATTTTACGCAATGGTTTGTCATCATAAAAAAGGGGGAGATTGTTAACCTAAGGGGTTTTACTCATGGGCATAAAGGTATTTTTTATGATAACAAAGTATTGTTGTACGATACTAATGTTTTCATTCATGTAAAATTATAAGACAGATTTCCATCTTGCTCTAAGCCCAAAGTCTATAAAGCATACTCACAATGAAGCATCCAGGATTTCTCAAAGAAGACAAGAGGCAAACAAGAGTTTGTCATGTTGAGTCATGTGTCTTGTATCTCTTGTATGAAATAAGTCTAGCGGTCTAGTGTTTGTGTGTCATTAACCTTGTCTCTAGAAGATCAAAGAAGTCATATCAAGTTTGAAGACCAAAAGCAATGATTTTGGAAGGCCACGTGCCAAAGAAGTAAACCCCATGTATACCAACCAAATTCAGATAGATCTTTCAAACTAGCTATTGGAAAGTCAAACTAGCCGTTGGGAAAGTCAAAAGTCAAACTAGCCATTGGAAAATCAAAAGCCAAACTAGCCGTTAGAAAGTCAAAAGTCAAACTAGCCGTTGGGACTTATTTTTCTATAAATTGAGAGCTCCCTTAAAGGGGGTTGGCAAGGAAATAAGGCTTTAATTTTTTCATACCAAAAACCAAATGTTGTAACATCTTCATGAGCATTTTACAACCTTAGGAAAATCATTATAAGCTCTTGAAATTCAATCTCTCTTGTTCACATTCAAAACAGTCATATGGAAATCTTGAGCATCTTATGCTCTAAGTTTAATGTGATCTTGAGAAGATTTTCTAGGGTCATATACTCATAGGAAAACTTATCTACCCTAAACCTCTTCATTTTCATCTTGGTTGAGCATCATTGGAGCAACTACAAAAAGCCAAGAAGAAGAACTTCAAGAACACGCCAAAGCTACTTCAAGCATCAAGAGGCAAACGTTCTTGGTATTTTTCTACAAACAAATTCTTTCAATCATTTTGTTATTTGTAAAAGGGTTGGTTTAACCGTTGCTAAGTGAGAAGGGTGTCTTCTCTTGTGTTTCAAAAGAAGTGCTCTCTTTTGTCAAAGGTTTGATCTTCACCCTTGAAGAAGATCAAAAGTTGTAGCGTTTTGATCTCTACATTTGAAAGAGATCAAGTGTTGCAATAGGTTTCTTCTCCACCCTTGAAAGAAAGGTTAGTGGAAAACACAAGTGGTGTACTTGAGGCGTGGATGCAGACAAGATTGTCGAACCAAATAAAAATATGTGTTAGATTTGCCATCTCCTCTTTTTACTTTGTGCATTTGCTTTATCTCTTGCACATCTTGCTTGTGTGGACTTGTTGTTGCATGCTATATTTATTAGACAATTAAACTTGTATGCTAATCTAATTGGGGATTAAATTGCTTAATTTGTAAAAATCAATCATTAATTGACCAATATCTTAAAGAAAGTTAAAATTCCGCATAAGTCATATTCACCTCCTCCTCCTCCCTCTCCCCGCCGCACCCCCCCACCCCCCCCTTCTCTCTCGACATTGATCTAACATAGATTTGAGCAATTAAAATAGATTTGTTGGTCTTTTGGACAAACAAGGTTTTGTCTACACTACCCCTTTGAAACTCATGTTCAAGTAGAAACTGTGTGAGCCTTTCATATCAGGCTCTTGGAGCTTATTTAAGACCATACAATGCTTTCTTAAGCTTGAACACATGATCTGGATATTTTGGTTAGTGAATCCTTTTGGTTGTTCAAGTACCCACAAGAGGGCACTTTTAACATCCATTTAAAACAGTTTCATCTTTAAGAAGCAAGTAAAGGACAACAAGATTCGAATTGATTCTAATCAACCCCTTCAATTTGAGTATACCCTTGAGCTACTAATCTGGCTTTGTTTCTTACAATGATACCATGTTCATCCATCTTATTCTTGAAGATCTATTAGGTGCCAATCACATTTGTTTTCTTGGGTCTAGGTACCAAGTCCCACACTTAATTTCTAGTGAACTGTACAAGTTCCTCTTGCATTGCATTTAACCCAATCCTCATCATGCAATGCCTCCTCTACTTTCTTAGGTTCCAGCCGAGAGGTGAAACATGCATAACTAGAAATATTTTTATTTGTCTTCTAGGCTTGACTCCAGCTTTAGGTTCTCCTATAATCTGAGATATGGGATGTTCCTTTATAGGTTAGAGTTGCTTAGGGGTAGGGGGGATGATTTCTTCAAAGGAGGTTCTTCATTTTGAGTCAAGGGGGTATTATCATCATCCTTTTGGTCATGACTTGGTGTGCAGATTTGATCATTGACTACCACATTCACTGAATCTTTTATGGCACCTATCCTAAGATTTTGCACTCTATTATAGGCACGACTAGTGGTTGAATATCCAAGGAAAATTCCATCACCACTTTTGAATTCAAATTTTCCTAAGTGTTCTCAGTCTCTAAGAATGTGACATTTGCTACCAAATACTTTGAAGTACTTAGAGTTTGGCTTCCTACCAATCCACAATTCAAAAGCAGGTTTGTTTAACTCAGCTCTTAAGTAAACCCAGTTAATTATAAAACATGCAGTGTTAATTGCTTCAGCCCATAGATTCTTTGGAATATTTTCACTCCCAAGGAGTACTATGGCCATATCTAAAAGGACTATATTTTTCCTTTCAATCACCCCATTTTGTTGTGGAGATTTAGGAGTAGAAAATTCATGGTCTATTCCATGTTTCTCACAAAATTTATCAAATGCGTGATTTTCAAATTCTCTCCCATGATCTGTTTTAATTCTGTTTATGGTAGCTTCTTTAGCATTCATGATGCGTTTGCCAATTATCTTAAATTTATGAAAATTATCAGATTTTTCTCTAAGATAAGCTACCCATGTATATCTAGTGTAGTCATCAACTACTAGAATCAAGTACTTATTTCCACCTACACTCATGGTTTGAGTAGGTCCAACTCAATTCATATGTAATAGTTCTAGAGGTCTAGAAGTGACAATGGTATTAACATGTTTGTGAGCAGCTCTTACTTGTTTGCCTTTTTGACAATCACCACAAATGGATTTACTTGACCGACTCATTTTGGGCAACCCTTTTATATGATCACTTAACTTGGACAATTCTTTGAAATTTATATGTCCAAGCCTTTGATTCCACAACTTAGCCTCACTTAGTTTGGACAAATAGCAAGCATTTTTTATAGGAGTTGAGGTATTATCTAAGACATAACAATCATCAGGTGTTGGGAGCCCTTTTAAGATGACTTCACCTTCATTATAAAAAATTTGACAATCATTTTTTTTAAAGGTTACATAGCTGTCTTTTGCACAGAGTTGAGAGCAAATTATGCTCTAAACGATCCACAAGAAAGACATTATCAATTACATAAGAAATTTGCTAATTTCAAGGTGCCTTTTCCTATTATTTTGGCCATATTGCCATTACCAAACACTACTGATCCACCTTTGAAATCGACCAAACTAGACATATAGAGCCTATCTCCAGTCATATGTCTAGAATTTCCACTAAGTACCATTTTGATTGATTTTCAACTTTTAGAGCAGTATAAACAACTGGGCCTTTGACTTTAGGAACCCAATGTGTTGAGATAGAAGGTTTTGAATTTTTCTTTTTGAGTGTTTGGAACAGATTTTTCATTGGTCTGATTTTAGTTGTTCCCCAACCTTGTATTTCTCAACTCATTCAATAGATTGTTCAGTTTTTGGGTTAAAAAATCATGTTTTTGATATCTTTGTTTTTCAGATTTTTCCATTTTAGGTGTGATGGAAGCTATGAAACCTTTAGGAATTTCAACCTTTTATTTAACCTCTTCATCTGAATCACTTTCAGATTGAGATGTGTCTTCATAGGTTATTATAGGTTTCTTTTTCTTTTCGGACGGACATCCATTAGCGAAATGTCCACTGCGCAATTGAAGCATGCTTGTTCTTTAGGTTTCCTTCTATCTTTTTCTCTTGTTGGATCAAATTTTTTACTAGATTTTTCATGGAATTCATCTCTTTTTGATCTTCTCATTTTGTTCATTTTATTAAAATTTCTTAGAAACTTCTTAGCCAACAAGGCCACATCTTCATTTGACTTATATTCTGTTCAAAATGAAATTCATAAGTTTGTAATGAACTAACTAGATCATCAACCTTCATAAGAGCTACATTTCTGTACTCTTCAATGGCTACCTCTTTGGGTTTGAATCTACCAGGTAGATTTCTCAAGATTTGAGTACAAATTTTATCTTCTTGGATTCTTTCACCAAGAGCCCACATGGAATTTACAATGTCACTTAGTTTTAAGTAGAACTTCATAAACACTTCATTCTCTCCATTTTTATAGAATCAAATAGTGATTGGAGGATTTGGAGTCTAGACCTTTTAACAATAAAAGTTCCTTCATATATTTTCTCTAGAATGTCCCAAGCCTCTTTTGATGTTTCACATGTCATAATCCTTTTGTACTCATTTGATGAGACAACACAATTTATGACATTTAGAGCTTTATCATTAGCTGTGTAGTGGTCCATGAGTCATAATCTTTAGGTTTGTGGGAGGTAGAACCTTCCATAGTTTTAGAGGAGGTAGTACCTTCCATAGATTTAGCGGTTTCTTCAGTTACCTTTTCCATAGGTTCAGTCCAACCACATTTTATTGGCTCCCAAACAGCTCCATCTATGGAAATAAATAAGCTTTTCATTTTCGCTTTCCATGATGCATAATTTGAACCATCAAAATATGGAGGTTTGGAGATCGCTTGACTTTCACCCATTGACATGATTTTCGTTCTAGCTTAGGATCAACTCAGACGGTTAAGTCTTATGATCTGATACTAATTGAAAATTGATGAACATGAGAAAATGATTATTTTACTATTGAATATTGGACGAGTTAGATATGTTTGATGGTACTTTTGAGTTTTGCAGATAATTTAGGAAATGCAAGAAAATGAAATAAAATTGAAGAAAAATGCAGAAAAGTGGGCCACAATGCTATTTTTTGGGAAGTTTGTGATTTTACCACCTAATTTTGAGAAATTATTATAATTCAAGTCCACATATGAGAGTTTGAATCATAATAATATTTTTTAGATTTTTTTAATTGTTAAGGTAGCAGGGGTAAAAAAAACACTGGGCCCAAGATCTTGACGTCTCAGCCGAGATCTCTGTCCCACAAATATCGGCCGATATTTCTCTCTCTCTCTTTCTTTTTTGTCAAATCTCATGCGATACGGTCGAGATCTCGCCCGTACGGACGACATATCTCGTATCGGCAGAGATATATCGGGCGTCCAAAACCCGAGATATCTTGGGTGATATTTCTACCCTTAAAAGGTAGTAAAAATTCACGACATTAGTTGGCCCAAGTTCCAGCCTAAAGTCGAACCCCGTGTCCTGTGATTGAAGCTCATGAGCCAAGCTTGAACTCTAAGCCCACATTTGAAGGCCAGATTGAAGCCCAAGTCCAACTGAAGTCCAAGAATGAAGCCCAGAGAATTCGAATTATGATAATGTGGCAGATAAAAACCAAGTGGATTATGGGAGTGACATGTTTCCTGCATATGCAATTGCCGTATGCAAAATACGATTGAGGCTAGATGGGATAAATGAGGAGATTAATTTGGATAAGAATCCTTTGAGAAAATCATGGAGAAGAGAGACAAAACCCATAAGCCAAAGTCGCGTATACTGAAAATGGGTTATACAATTGCCGTATGAAGTAATGCAAAAATCATCAGAGGCGGATTAAGATCAAGTGAAGATTGGATTAGTGACAGGAATCTAATCCAATCCAAATTTCTATTTTATGGAGAATTCCTCTCCAAAATTTGTATGGCCTAAAGTTCCACCTTGCTTTTTTGCGGTTGAATTTCTATATTGAATATTCTTTTTAAGAATAGATTATTTTTAGATTTAGATTTACAAGTGAAAATTCTGCATATGTGATGACCTGACCCGACTCCCTTCAACAAGATATTGATGACCTGACCCTCCCTTCAACAAGATATTGTCATCTTTAGGCTCCATTTGGATCTTCAAGATTTTGCATTGGACTTGCCAACCAAACCAGGTCCAAAAGGCCTCTTGTTGCTGAAGGGAGGCTTCCCACTCAATAACACCCACCCCACTCACCTCCCAACGGATGTGGGACTATGTGGGTGGGTGTTACAGCTTTGGCCTAACGCTTGAACTAAAATGGTGAAAAATAACAATTAGTGCAAGGAAAGGAAACTGATGGAACAAAAGATGAAGCATTCAATAGCAAGTTTCATGATAACATGCATGAAATGTCATTCTCTTCTTTGGAAGATCAGTAGAAGTAGAAACTAGTGGGCCTCATGTGGACGATCTAGTCCAAACCATTTCACCACTGAATTCCACATTTCCAATTTAAACATCTTAGGAACAATTGAGATTTGAGAATGAGTGATTGCAGTTTCCTTAATTTCAAAACTTTTTGAAAATGGTTTCCTGATCCAAGCAGTTATTGTTTCTTTCTTTACTTTCAATTCTTTGAATACACGAAGGTTCTAAAACCATAATTCAATGTCAAAGAACAGTGGAAATCCAAAATTTTGGCAGAAATAAAATTAATTAAAAGAATTAGTCAATGAACAAGTGTCCTAACAAGTTTAATAGAAATCAAATTAACTAATATTTTTAATTTCATAAAATAAAAAAGTTGATAGACATAGTTGGGAGGAGAAGATGGTAGCATCAATTTGAGCCATGGTAGTGGATTACAACCTCTGGTCCCTGTCCAATTCTAACTTGAGAAATTACCCGTTATGGTACAGTTTATAAAATTTAGTATGAATTTTTTTATAAAAAAAAAAATTTAAATGAATATGAAATTGTCAGACTTTATCTTTTAAATTTAGTTAATAATTGGGTTTATGAATTTTCTTTAAAAATTGAGAATGGGTCAAATGTGATCAAGTTCACAACGAAGAAAAATAAACAAAGTTAATTGGCCTTTTGCACCTCTTATCTTCTTCTTTCATCGTTATCTAAATTAAAAGTTGAGAAAAACAGCACTCAACTACTCAATATAGAGATAAAATTCAAATGGGTACATCATTGGTGGCCCCCACTATTCGAACTTTGTGGTAAAAAAGTCAGCATGGTCCACCCAATTCATAAGCAGCGGACCCTCTCTCTTCTTCCCCAAAAAAGCTTCTCTTTCATTCTCATTTCCAGATTTTTCCCATCTAAAAGACTAAAACCGGTCACGACTTTGAGTCTCACCCAATTTTATTCTCTATTGGAAGCACCCATTGCTTCTCTAAAAATTGTAACCAAGCTTTAAATGCTCTATGGTGTAAAGTATTGGTCAATAAAAAAAAGATAAATAAATAAAGTGGTACTATGAAGATGTGTATACTTAAATTAGATGAGCAGATTAACCTTACATAAAGGAATTAGAAATTAACGCATTAGAATTATAAAAAATAACTTCAATTGATGACAAAGAGAAATAAATTAAAATAGGTTAGTCATTCGAGTAAAAAACCATAAATAGTTCCAATGTGAAAAGTTAAAAGGCTAAAGAATGTAAAGATGAGAGGTCCACCACTAAAAACAAGGGGTGAAGAAGTAAAGAAAGACAAATTAGATTATAGAGTAATTAATGATATGATTGGGTTAAGTGGAGAAATAGAATTCTAAAGCGAAATTCCAAATAAATGAGATTATGGTTTATAATGATAATGATTTATATATAATATTTAATCTTTTTAAATTAAATTAATAGATCAACATTAAATTTAATAATTAAATTGACATAATTATAAGTCGATGGTTAAGCACAGTCTTTTGAATAGATTTATTTAACTAACATCTGTGGGTCTCATCTCTCATGTAAAAAGCGCACGTCGTAATTTAAGTTTCCTTTGCCCTTCTTTTAATTGTATTAGGTGGCGACTCTGGTGGGTTAGGGGTGCAGAGTGAGCCCCACACGGCTTGTAGATTTTCAAACGGTGCTAAGAAATTGATTACGTGGTGATTCTGGGTGGGTCGGTGATGCAAAGTGAGCCCCACACGGCGGAATCTCCACTGAAGCTTCTCTGCAGCTTCAAGCTATTCTTCTTTGCTACTTCTCCTTCTTCTATTATTTATACGCGGTGATTGGCAGATGGTAACCACTAAGCACAGCTCTCTCTTCCATTCTCATTTCCTGATCTTCCTATCTAAATCCGATCTCGCTTTTCAGTCTCACTTAATTTTATTCTCTCATGGATCTACATTTATTTGAAGCATTGGGTTTCCTGACACCATACCTTGGATTTTATGAAGCATATCGGAGATTACCGCCTCTGACGAAGGAGCGTCTGGAGGAGATCAAATCTTCGAGATTGAAGGCCGAGGCTTTGCTTGCAGAGACTCAAGCTTTGATTGCAAAGTATCCCGGTGAGTTGTTTACAGCTGCTCATGCCTTCCATTCTTACCATGTGCCAGATGATTATGATTTTGTAGAGTGCTCAGAGATGTCGGAAGCACTAAACTCGAGAATTTCACAACTTGGTCTGATTATAAAGGAATTTGATCTGATGATGGAAGAAATTTGCCTAACCCAAAAGAATTTAGAGGAAAAGCAGAGGAGCATCAGTTGCAAGAGAAATGCTCTCAGAAAAGAGCACAGCTCTTTTATAGAAAGGTGGAGGCTCTGCATCCACAACTCCAAAAAGAAGTGGAGACAATCCACAACGAGTGTTTGTTCGAGCTTGAAAAACTGGTGGAATCTGTTTCCATCTTCTCTACTCTTCTGGCCCCTCTCGAACAAGATCATGTGACAGAGCGAATCGTTGGCATGGAAGAACGGGAGATGACGACGATGATGATACAACCATGAGGCCTAAGATCAGAGAAAATCGAGCTTCTCGGCTTTATTATTCATTTTCTCATTAGTAGAATAGAGCGGCAACTATGATTTGTGTGTTTATTAAACCTTGTATGCTTTTTCGATAGGTCTGTTTACGCTAATATTGTCTTGCTTTTAGATCTTGATGATGGTTGAATGGCTTTGAAAATTCAGTTTCAATGTCTTTTTTAAAATATTATCATTAAATCATTTGGGTCTCGGATAAATCTGGAAAATTCAGCACCTCTGTCTTCTCTTGTTCTCCTTCTCCTTCCTTGGATTGGTTGGAGTTCACCTGGTTTCTATTTCAACAGGGCTTAAAACCAAATAATTGCTCCATGACCTGGGTATTTTGAGAGACACCATTTGCTCACTCTGTCATCGTGAATCAGAGACGAAACTCCCACCTTCCTGGCCCGGGCTTTGATCTTCACTTATTAAATTTATTTTATTTTTCATTAGTCTTTATATTTAAATTTGACAAATTGTTTTTTTTTTATTTTAAGTACTAATCAAATAACATAGAATTTGAACATATAAATTTTAGGTTGTTAACTTGCAAACATGATTGTGGAGTATGCGACCGCAAGGGTGATGTAACAAAAAAAAATTTTAAAAAAAGGTTAGAAATAATTTAGTATCCCAGTACGAGTTTAGATAATTCAGATGAATAGGAGGATTTCAAAGAGATAAGATTATGCATAATTTTGACTCCAGATAAATGTGATTTTGACTGATGATGATGATGTTAATCATTATGCTATTAAATAATATTTTGATTTGAACTAAGACTGAAAATTAATCAAAATTTTGAATTTTCGCTGAAAGTGCATGTATAGAGAGGAGAGGTATGCTCATGGTGGTTTATCACGATGCTACCATCTTTTAGGAAGAATGTACTGAAATTCTCATTTTATCTCTACCGGTGCACTGTTCAACAAGTACCGATGCACGGATAACACGCCACTCTGCATATATATATTATGTATACCGGTGCACCGATACTTGTTGAGTGATGCACCGGTAGGAGTAAAATGAGAATTTCGCTCTATCCCGTATCACCTAAAAGATTTTACCAGTGTTAGGATGGGCGCCCTAAAACAGAGAAAATAGTAAAAAGTTAACTATCTTTTTTAAATTAAACAAAAAATAAAGAATAAAAAATTATTTACATGAATCGATTTTCTATTTAAAACTTAATATCCTAAGTTAAAACCCTAACAGATATCAAGCAAGGTGATACTGTGGAATTTATATAGAATTCACAAACTTCCATGTTCTATCTTATCTCAACAAGTGAACCTCTAACAATTTGCATTTACACATCTTAGGAACAATTTAGATTTGAGAATGACCAGTTTCTTTCTTTTAATTCTTTCAATATTTGGCCAAGATCAATGCCGGATCCAATTCAAATATGGAGTTTTAGAAGCTTAAATTAATGTCATAGTACCATCCTCTCAGTTTCAAATAACATCGGAACTCTGAAATTTTGGCTTGGAAAATTTTCTAGCTGGGCCGTGAACAAGAAAATCATAAATTGGTTTTCTCAGTTACGCGAAACTGAAAATGGGCCCAATTGGCCCTATTCCAAAATTTCAGATTTTTTTTTTTTGTTTGTGAGTAAAAAATATGGGCCTGAAATCGGTCAAAATGGGTGACATTTGACCAAAACAGATGTTGCGAGCTATATTTCCAATGGTTTCTGTCCTTACTTGAAAACACAGAATTCACATCAAAGCAAATCCTTCTCCTTCTCTCAAAGCTTGAAGCCAAAGTCTGTATTCTTTAAGGCTGATCCTGCAAAAGTTCGTTATAGTAAAGGCTGTAAATGGATCCTGATCCGGCCCGGTCTGATTGGATTATGGGACTGTCTGCAGCCCAGACTGATAATACAGGATCCGATTAGTCTTAGATCCGGCCCGGCCCGATAAACCTAGGATATTACTAACCCATCATTTAAAAAAAAAAAAAAAATTAGCCTTTCTAGAGATATGTCAGTTTTGGGTGACTTTTAAAACTCAAGTACCCGATGATATGGATCTATTCTCATTTCAATCTGCCTACAGAAAGCTCACTTACCCGCTTGATCAAATGGGCCTAAGGACCTAAACCATGATATCTGACCACGCACAAGTTAAAGGGTTGGGCTCAGGCATACCTGGGTCTGTTGATACCCCTGTTCAAGTAAAATCGGCTAAAATTAAAAGAAGAATACTAATTTAAAAATAGAGGAAATTTATAAAAATGATTAACAATAGAAATAGAAAATTTAGGACTAGATCTGATGAGTTAAACTTATTTATTAAACTTTTGACATATCAATAATTTAAATATATATAATTTTTGAAAATTGCTAAAATGAAAAAAAGTATTTTTAATATTGGATTTGGTGAGTTGGAAAGATTTAGTTAGTCTTGACCTAAACAATAAGGTTTATTAAGATTGCTCCTATCAAATCTTGATATTTTGTTTTTGAGTATGTATGTCACTCTTTTTCAATTTTGTAAATCGGCTATTCATCTTTAATTTCTATTTTCAGAAATATCTTATTGATTCGATTCGATATATTGTATATTTCTTGTTGATATTAAATTTTTTAATTAATTAAAATATAATTGAACTCTTAAATAGATATTTATTTATTGATTGATAGGTCTAACTTTTTTTACCACTAAGTAACTCATAACAAATGATGCTTCTTGGGTTCATGTAGATCTAAATGTAAAGCTCTGTAGGATGAATTTATTTAGGTTTCAAATAGATTTCTTTCTACATATATGTGAAGGAGTGTGAAGGAGTGACATGTTGCAAGGACGATAAAATCATTCCTACTCAAAACCTTACAATGTAATATAGATTTTTAGTTTTAAACTAATTTATTAAGAAATGAATTAAGATATATTAGTCGTCATGTGAAAAGTTAAAAGGCTAAAGAATGTAAAGATGAGAGGTCCGCCACTAAAAACACGGAGAGAAGAGGTAAAGAAAGATAGATTAGATTATAGAGTAAGGGTAGCGATTCTCCCACGGGCATTTTGTGTAACCCGACACGGGTTTTACTGTATTACTTATTTTGCCCTTCGAACAGGCTCGCCAAACCCTTAGAATCGGCCCGTTGGATTACTGACCCTTCCACTGCGGTATAAATCGGTTCACTGACTGCCTCGTCGAATCACTGACCGGCTCGCCAAACCCTTAGAATCGGCTACCGGATCATTGATCGGCTCACTGAAATTTATCTAAATGAGTTTGTTTTTTCATACAGAATAGCAAATCGAATCACCAACCGGATCACTGAATTTTTTTTAAATGCTTTCATAGAGAAGTGAAATGGTGAAATGAACAATACTCTAAATCTCGTGTCTCGTTATACAAAATACCCATTGGAGGATCGGTACCTTAGAGTAATTAATGATATAGTGTATCACAGAGTCAAATATAGAAATAGAATTCTGAAGCTAAACTCCAAATAAATGAGATTATGGTTTATAATGATAATGACTTACATATAATATTTAATATTTTTTAATTAAATTAACAGATCAATATTAAATTTAATAATTTAACTTATATTTAAACTCTAAATTTTTATTATATTGACATAATTATAAGTCGATGGTTAAGCATACTTTTTGGCATAAGATTCATTTAATTAACATTTGTGGATCTCATGTAAAAAGCGCACGTGGATTGGGTCAATATTTAAATCTTAAAATAGAAGAACAGTGCGGCAGCTCCAAAATAAAGGCCTACAAGAAGTGAAGAATGGAAGCCATTGATTGATAGAAGACCGTAAGACCTGTGTCGGATCTTGGCTGTACCATGAATTTTATATTAGAAATTAGAAATTATATTTTTATTAAGTAATGATTGTTTCAGTAAGAATAATATATTAAATACTGAAACATTGCTAAAACTATTATAAAATTGTATAGAAGAATCAACAGGCCAAGACCAAAGCAAGCATCAACCTTTTAATATCATAAAAAAAATGTAAGGAGAGTATTATTATGAAGTTCAGAAATTGATAGCACATCCATTATAACAACTTTTGTTTAGCATTTAATTTTATAATATAATATATATATTATATTTTTAATTTATTCATGATATTAAATAAAGTAATAAACTATACTTTTAAGATTTATTTAAGTGTCAAAATTAAACTAAAAGCGAGTGTAGTGAATAATCATTTCATATTACAGAAGAAAACAAATTAATTGAAAAGTTCTTTTTTAAAAAATTAGGGTATAGAAACATTAAAGTATCATTTGATTAAGTCAGTTAATAATATCGTAAAACACATTTATTATCTAGACATATTTGAACAATATTCATTCAAAACAAACTTATTTGGCATTTCAAATTGTTTATAATTATTTTTTTGTAATAAATTTTATATCCATTATATGGACTTTTTACCATATTTTGCGGTATGTCAAATAACTATTTTTAAATTTTGATTGTCTTTGAATAACTTTTGTATTAATTCAAAATAAAAATACAATTAATAGTTTTACATAGGTTGCATTTATAAAAGTATGGCGTGTGGCCCACACATCCATCGAAACCGCTGCATGGCCCACACGAGAAGATGTCGGTGCCACTCACACGAGTCATCTGGTTCCACCAAGGCCCACCAATTCACCATTAAAGTATGTATATGTGGCCATGTGATATATCCATAATAAACCCAAGAAAGGAACCGCCCTCATTAATCAAGCCGGTCGCAAATAAAACCGATCCAATAAACCCACATTTATTCTATTATGAGACCCAAGATTTGAAGAACTAAATTATATCAAGTTGCCAAATTTAAAACCCATCATCTAATAAATCTTTGAGATGTTATTAAAGTCTAAACTCATCACAGCTGGCTGATCTTATTACATTAATGACTTTCATTGGGGCGTGGGCTTCAAATGAATAGAATGAAAATACAATTCTTGAAAGGTGACAGAGACATTCGTATTTTCTATAAAAATAAATATTGGTGTATTTTTAATAATTTAAATAACTATAAATATACCTAGATAAAAAGACAAATTCAATGTCTATTGTTATAAAAAAATATTATTTTTATCAATTTTTTATTATTATTTTTATTTGATGAGCAAACTTGGCTTGAGCGAATAAAAAATGTGAGACAATAGAATTGACTACGTTGTTTTATTTAATAATTAAAATTCGTATGGTCCATATAATCTAACCTGTCGGATATCTGCTTTTTCTTTAGGTGACTCTTTAAGCTGGGACTTATTGAGTATCGTCGGTTAATCAATCTTTTTCCTTTTTCAGTAGTAGCACTAATTCTTTCGGTGAGTAGAGTGTGAACATGAACTCACAAATTGATTGAATATATACAAATAACATTTCTCTTACGTTAGGATTATTAGTCAAGATGGGTTGATTAGTCTCATTATTGAAATTTAAAAGTAGGGCATTTTGTTGTTTTATTGGACGTAATACTGATAGGGACCGGATGAATTTGGTAACATGGGGGGACATGCATGTGATATTTAAGAAAAGGATTTGTAATTCAATTATCCTATGATTGTTATAATGAAGATTTGAAGATTCAAACTGTTTGTATATTTGGTTGTTAAAAAAAACATTGTCAATCTAATTATGAATTAGCAATAATCTTAAGTTGATGAAGTAAATAGTTTTAATAATAACAATTATTTTTGTTATTTAAAATTTTCATCAATCTCTGATCTTTGTTCAAGTTTAACTGGAGAAATTATCTGTTATGATCCGGTTCATAAAATTTAGTGTGAATTTTTAATAAAAAGTTTTAAATGAATATAAAACTGTCAGATCTTATCTTTTAAATTTAGTTTAATAATTGGGTTTATAAATTTTCTTTAAAATTTAGAATGGCTCAATGTGAATGAATTCACAACGATTGGCATTTTGCACCTTTCATTTTCTTTCATCATCATCTAAATTGAAAGTAGATAAAAGCCGCACTCAAGAAAGAGATGAAATAGAAATGGGCATCCACTGCATGTGCATGATTTGGTTGTACATCATTGGTGCCCCCACTTGGCCAAAAAGTCAACATGGTCCACCCAATTCATGATGAACCCAAGTACCCAACCATTTGGACAAATAGACAAGCTATATCAGTTCTAACATCAGTCTCACACAGTTGGCAACTACCTGAAAATCATCAAGTTATTCCTTCTACACTTGAAAAGGTTCACAGAAATGATAGTTGAATAAAAAAAAATATTACAATAATGAGAATGATCTCAAAGAATACTATTTGGGACTCGTAGAATTCACTTTTTAAAGAGATAAAATTTATATAAATAGATGAAAAATTACTTCCAACATTAGAATTTTTTCTCTCAAACAATGTTCTTCTCTAAGTGTGTTGCCATTCTTAACTAATAAGTTTTATCTAAGATCAATTTAGATTCTCGACCACCCTACTTCTTGTCAATTAAGGTATACCCCACTATGATATTTATCTAGTCTACTAGTCTAAGTATATATAAATTGCCAAATTGAAATTCACAACATTGATATCTGATCCTTTACTTTGGTGGGATTCATGATCGATTCAACTCTGGCAACAGAATAATAAATCAAAAGAGATGGAGACAAATATATTTTTTTAAATTGGTAAAATCCTATGAAATAGTGAAACATCTACGTGTCCATTGATAGGTAAAATTTTCACTATAATTGAAAATTTCTTACAATTTTTTCACTATCATTGACATTCGACGTGGGACTAGATGGATCCCACTTGTTACGTCAAAACAATGTTGAAGAATTGTCGTAGATGTTTTTCTTGAGCCCACTTCTCTAGAGAGAGAAAATAATCCATGCTTTTGTTGTGCTAAACATACGGGGCCATTTAGATATCCCACTTTTCTTTAAGAGACATTCCATTTCAAAATTTTGTATAAAAATTACTATTTTGCCCATCTTTTTTTTTAAAAAAGATGATTCCTTCGTACAAAATTGAAGAGCAAAATGGTAATTTCATATAAAATTTTGAAATGAAGTGTCTCTTAAAAGAAAAGTGGGGTATCTAAATGACTATCAAAAAATACGAACGGTCGCATTTGGATTGGGGTTTGGTAATTGGGAGAGGGTCATAAGATAACACATCTCTTTATCCCTTTTTCTCGCTTTTTGAATACCTTCTCCGTGCAAAAGGCATTCATTTTAAATACGCTTATCTGTGAATGCACCCTTGGAAAATTACCCTCCATCCGAAGGCAGTCGTGGGTTTCTTCATCTCTAACCATTATCAAATAAAGAGAGGCCACTGTCCTCAATGCAACCACCATTAAATCCTGGGACTGAAAAGGAGGACCATCATTCGTTTGTAAATGCAAAACTGGGTAATCGATTCCTTCATAAAGATGTTGGGACTTGGTAGCACATAGCAATGGAGTGTAAGACTTGTTGCTCACCTTTTGAAAATGGAAATGGGTACTGCCTCTCCACAGACACGGACACCAGCGTCGGTGGGTGGGTACCTCTCTCTCTTTCAATTCCCTTTTTATTACAACAATAACTCTCCAATTCCAAAGAAATTGAATTCAAAAGTAACTATCAAATGGATCTATTCTTGGGTTTGTAACGACTCTGTAAATGCCGCCCAATAAAACTTTCATGAAACTGCAAATTCAAATCCAAATTGAATGAACTTTGCCGAGTTAAGTGTGAAAACTGCTGAGTTGAAGATTCAGGCTCAGAGACTCGGCTCTCTAATTTTTTGACTCGTCAGGATACAAATCAATATTAGCCCTTGACTTAGAGACCACCAAATCATACGTTAGCATGATCAGATCAAAGTCAAATTCTTCATAATAAAATTAGGCCTTACATATCAACTATCTATTGAAAAAATGCCGATGTTTTAAAATGTCAAACTTTACAAATGAATGGTCGACACTAGGTCTGAAACTCGGGTGGGTCGAATCGGGATTTAATAAATCCAACCCAACTCATATAAACAATTATTAAATCTGATCCAATCCACCCCAAGTGGTTGACCCAATTTGCTCAACCCGACACGAATTGCTAACCTGACTCGACTCAAGTGCTAGCTCGACTAAACTCGAATGATAGCCCAACTCAATCCGAGTGCTATATTAATTTTTTTGTCTGGGTCGGATCAGATCAATTCGGGTGGGGTCAAATTTTAAAAAGCTTGACCTGATCCGATCCAATCCGACCCGACCCAAATTTAATTCGTTTTTTTTTTTTTTTAATCCAACCCAACCCACTTGATTTCTCATATTTAATCGTCCAGATCAAATTAAAATCTGACCCAAGTTTCACCCCCAGTCGACACTTAGGACTTCTACTTATATAAACCAATCTTCTGCTCTGAATTATTTCTTTGAGTGTACATGTGAATGTTATTAAAGATCAAAACAATGCTATAAGTCTAGTGAAATGATTACCCACGTTTTGGTATAGATAGTATTATTTTATACACTTAAACTTTAGATCCATCAAATGAAATGGTGATAAACTCATTCAAAATCTTTATTTAACTGCAATTATAAAGGAATACAACTCAATATAGTGTCACATGCATGTAGATGTTAGTATCATAGGAATTAAACAGTAGAGTAATGAATTAATGACTGCTAGTGCATTACTTCAATGCTAACAAATTTTTTTTGCAATGTATAATATCAAAGAAGATATCCTATTTACACGAGGATTTTTTTTTTTTTTTTCAAATTGTAGTATTAAAATACAACATGATTGAGATCGAAGATCTCATATATTTTGGGTTGATACCTAAAACTAGCTTCTATCTCGGATTAAACTTTTTCTAAGAAATCTTCCATTATCATTTAAGTTTTTTATACATTAGAAAACAAAACATAAGCTGTGAACATACTGAAAAGATAAAATAAAGTTTTGGGTCGATTGATTATGGTACATAAACCACGCACGGGTCCAAAAAACAGTTGATCCAAAATCCCAGTGTCTCAGTTGAGATCTCAGGTTCACTGTTTTTCGACTATAGAGATATTTTTTCTATCTCTCCTTTTTTTTTTTTTTTTATAAATCTCAACGAATAAAGAGTACCACATGTCAGGCCCGGCCCTACCTATAGGCGAAGTAGGCTTGAGCCTAGGGCCTCCAAAGATCCAAAATTCCGTGTGCAGAGTCTCCAGAATCCAAAAAAACTCAAATCCACGTGGCCCGCGCGAATGCGTAATGGCATTCCGCGCTGACACGGAAGCGTGAAACAGAATTCGCCGGGGCCGCGTGGAATGCCGTTCCGCATTCCGCAGGCGGCAAGCGGTTCAGCTCGTCCGTGTGGGACGCGGTTCCGGGCGTCCGTGCCTCTTCCCATTCCTCTGATTCGTATTCGTTCCTTTTTTCGAAACTCTCAAAATTCAAACCTAGCGCACTCTTTTAGTTTCTTCCATTTTTTAAACTTGAAAATATTATATAAATAAAATCTCTAAATAACTATTGTAGCAACCTCTCCTTTCCATACTCTCTGCCTTTCTCATCTCTCTCTGTCTCTCTCACTGTGCTCTCTCTCGCTCTCTCTGACCTCTCTCTCCGTGGTCTCTTTTGCTGGTCCTTTCTATTCTCTCTCGCCTTCAGCTTGCTCAGTTGTAGACTTCAGACTTGCAGGTACTTTTTTCATCGATCCTGTCATCTTGATTTCTTAATGGATGTTTTAAATAACACTTTATTATAAATTTATTTTTTATATTTTATTTAGATATTTTACACTTTATAAAAAAAAAATATATGATATTTTTTTTTGACAGTATATATAAGAGCAAAATGTCTCATTTAAAAATTCACCTAGGACCTTTAAAATCTCATGCCCGACCCTGCCACATGCATAAGTCACAAGCCATAAGGTCTGTCTTGCTGGAACATGATTTTGACCAATGGCTACTCCCATTTGTGTCTTCTTCCTTTATTTTAAAATAAGAGAGAGAAGAAGACGAAGAAGAAAAAGGAAGGAAGGAAGAAAGCAATAAGGAATCCAACTCAAAAGATGGGCTTACTGTGGAAAATGAAAGGATTTGTTTATTTCGAACATTCCAAATGTGGCTTCAAAGCGTAATTGGCTAAATGTTTGAAGAAATAAATTCCATTGCATCCATTGTTGTGGGCCTCTAAAACTTGTCGGCAATGAGTATTTAATGTGAACCCTTCGCAAATATTCTAAACTAATGATGTTTATACCTTTCTTGGAAGATTAAACACATTGCTTTTGTCTCCGGACCACTTTCTTTAATACAAACTTCACCACACCGAGTTCACTCACCGTGTTTATTCTTTGCTATTTTTATTTATAATTATTATTAATTTAACTTTCATCGTCAATAGTAGCAGCCACAATTTCATTTATTTAAAATTGACTTTTTAAATTATTAGTTTTTATTTTAAGTTATTATATTCTCCTCTTCCCTATATAGCTATAACTTGTAGCATTTAGATCTGCAGGGTTGTCTTCAAACCTTTTACTTAGAATTGTTTTTAAGGATAGTAATTCTCCTAGATGCATTTTGTCTAATAAGACACGGATTTTAAAGTATTGTCTATTTTATCCTTCTACTGTCGTACAAAAGTATTTAAAAAAAAATCAGTGATATGGTCACTGATCCGCTCAGTAATCCGATTTATTATTTTGTATGAAAAAAAGAATCTCACTTACACAATTTTCAGTGATTCGGTCAGTGAACGGATTTATACCGCAGTGGAAGGACCAGTGATCTAGTGAGCAGGTCAGTGAGCCGATTTATATCGCAGTGAAAGGGTAAAATGGAAAATACCTTAAATCCCGTGTCGGGATATAAAAAACTCCTGTGGGAGGATCGCTGCCCTATTTTTAGATTGTCATTTTGTGATCATTTCTAATTCTATTTTTTAGAGTTAAGCACTCACTCATTGTAGACTAACTTTTATCTATTTTTTTTTTTCGCAGTACAATGTTATTAATGTAAATTTATAGCGCATATACAAAGTGAAGAAAGGATGGTAGTAAAGATTTTTTTTAGGGGATGGAAGCTAAGATTCATATTTAAGGAACTTCATAGTACTATCGTTAATTGTATACCTTAATTATTTATTTTAACAAATATGAAGATTGTAAAATATTCATTTTCTTTTAAATAAATGATAGAAATATAATGCTTAATGGCTTACCATCATATTTCTATATTTGATGAGATTTTCAAGATGAATAATGAAGACGTACGACCCTGTGATAATATCATTAGAATTCTTTTTATATGATTATCTCTGTTGTTCTGAATTCAAATCTTAAAATTATAAATTTCATTTCTATTAAATTACTATAATATAATTTTAACTCTACGACGACAACATTCCATCTACCCTTTACATGTTTGAGAGAGTATTGTGTGTGTTTTTTTTTTTTCATTTTACAACACAAGATTAATTATTAGTGTTGGTATGATTAGAAATTTCTATACATAGTATAGACTGCATATTTAGTGTTGAGACGGAAGAAGTTGGTGGAACCCATATTTCATTAATCATATTCTATACTTAGCTTATTAAATTGTGCTTTCAATTTATTTAATAAGCTATTTACAATTTTAAATTTGACTCATGTTCATATTTTATTTTTTTATCAAAGTGTCCAATTCTCTTAGAGCAGTCGACTAATCTTCGGGACATACGCAAGCTTTTCCTACCCACATATATTGGATAACTCTAATAGGAATGGTTCTTTTGAGTAGAATCCAATTCTTAAAACAGTTTTTTACCAATCACTCCAATCCCTTTAGGTTCATGTCCGACTCTTATTTTGATTCATTTTTAAGAGGGAACTAGATATAACATTTACAAATAAAAATAAAATAGTTAATAAAATTAACTTAGATCATTTCATAATTAGTATATCTTTATGATAAGTGAGACCACTGTCTAATATTATGAAGGCCTTGACTTTAAAATTTAAAACGTTTTTGGAAATCTCTTGCAATCGTTAATTTATCTCCTTTCAAAGTTTTTATTTATTTTTTCTAATTTGACATCAATTAAAGTGTTTTTCTTTATTGAATTAAAATAAAACACTCTTTTTAGTGAAACCGTAGTAATCTTAAAACTCACAATTAAAGGTTAAACAGATATATTCTTAAGATGGTGATGTTCATAAAATTTAAATTTATTGACTTTGAAAAAGTATAATTTTTTGAAATAAAAAATTTAATAGTCAAAATAGAGTTAAATTCAAATGAATTTCAATCTAAAAGGAGAATCAACTAAAAATATTTTAAATCAATAAAAATTCAATTTACAAAAAGATCTATAATCCATTTTATGAAATAGATCCGTAAAGAAGAAAGAAGAGAACTGTCTGTATAGTGTAAGAGTCCACGTAAGCTCTCTCACGAGACTTCAAAGTTCAAAATTAGGTCGCCCTTTCTCCACTATTCGCGGGTTAAAAAGCTAAAACTGTTTCTTATATTCATTCCCGCCCTCTCTCTCGTGTAATTGGCGCGCTTACTTAATTTAAAGTTTACTTAACTGTGTAATGTGTATATTCAAAACATATGGGCATTAAAAATAAGGGAAAAATGAAAAAAAACTCAGAAAAAAGGGAAAAATGAAAAATATAAAATTAGTCAATTAGGTGAAGCTCATTCAAATTTTGTGCAAAATGTAAAGTAAATTATTCAATGAAGTGAATAACAAAATCAAATGACTATATATGTTAATAACATGAGTATTCTTATCTTACATTAAAAGTGGGATAAATTTCAATAATGTACAAAATCATTAGTTAATTTTGTATACTTAGTGTATTAAAAAAAGTCAAATTCAAGATCTCTAATATAATTTTAAAAATTCAGATGAACTGAACAACCTTTTCGAATGAAATAATAATATAATTTAATTTAAAAAATTTAGATGAACTGGATAAGTTCTTAAAGCATATGCAAACTTTTCATGGGTAAAAATAGAAGAAGTGGCTCTTATATGTTGAGAGTGAGACTTGAACTCAAAACCTCTCACAACTTATTAAGGTTCTTAATCGTTAAGCCAACCCTCAGAGATTAATTTTTTTATCTCCTTACATGACATGTGATTACCATAATTTATATTTTCACAATTATTAATAAGAACTTTTATTTTATTTTAAATTGCCATCATAATTAAAATTAATAAATTATATTTTTAACCCAGCTTCTCATATCAAGATGGTTACATCCCATATTAAAAACAAATTGTTGGGAATAGAATAAAATTTTTAAATCACTTTAAGAAAATAGAACATGGGTGACCTGAAAGAAACGTAATGCCAGGGCAGTAGGAACAGTGACTATCTCGACTCGAGCATGGATCTTTAAGTGTGGCTCAGGGTGCAAGTCCGGTACTCGGGTTGGCTGGATCATGCCTTGAGCCAACTCAGGTTAGGATTAGGGGTATAAATCTTGATAAAATTTTAAAAAAATAAATAGAAGAGAGATATCAGCTCATATCTCAGTAAACCCAATTTTTTTACCACGTGGGATCAACTGAGTTCTAATGATTTTGAGTTGAGTTTAGATCTTAAAAATTAACAAGGGCTTTAATAAGCCTTCAGAGCTATTTTTTAGTGGCAAAGATAAATATATTCAGCTTTTAAAATTCTATAAAATTTTTTGAATTCAAATGTTCTATAATATATGATTAAAAATCTGTAAAATTTATCACATCTCTTCTGTTTGATTCATTTAACAATGAAGTAATTGTTTTACAATTTTTTTTAAAAAGTGTATACTTTGATATTTAAAATTAATAAATAAATTTAAATTTAAAAGACATATCTCATTATGAGTGGAGTGTGGACCATAAGTGCGGCCCGGCAGCGGCAAACAGCTGGAAATCACACCTGTTTTACTCTTTACACATGAAAAAAATGGATACCATAACTGAAGCAAACAACTGCCGTTTCATTTCATTTTTGAAACCTTCTTCTCTCTGCTTAAAGAGAGAATAACAGAAACGTGTATCTCTATCCATTTCTAATCTAAGATTCCAAGCAGCAGTGAAAGAAGAGAAAAAAAAATCTCCAAAACAAGACAATATTCGCCTCTTGTCCATTGCCATTTGCCAACGTAAGGCTCAGATTCGGTCTGCATTTCCCGTTTCACACCTCAAGACCCCTAAAAAAGAATGAAAATAGTTTATCGTTTCTTCTTTATGAGTAGAATCTTACAAAATATCTTATTGGCTTTTGGTATTTTGCTCATTAAAGGTCCAATGTTTTTGTTTCTTCTCTGTATTTCTACAGATTGCTGAAGGAGGGCGTGAGGAAGAAAAGAGAGCAAGGCAATTAGAATGCAGCTGTTTTGGGTATTTGTTGTTTTTGGGCTTGGTGTGGTGACGAGGAGATGGGCTGTTGATGGCTTTGAGGGTTTGAATGTGACTGAAGTTTCGTATGTGGAGGCATATGGGGTTTCATCCAGGCCTTTGATGGTTCCCCTCACTCTTATTCGTGGAGCTGCTGCTAAAGGAGCTGGTACTCTCACTCTCTCTCTCTCTGGGTTTATCTTTTGTTTTTTTTTTTTTTTTAAATAAATTTTCTTTCATCCTATTAACCCTTGTCATGTTTTGTCGATGTGGGTTGGGGGTCTTTTTTTTTTATGCTGTTTATGTCACAATATGTGAAAAATCCATATGTCCTTTTTTTTAATTTCGTTCCATGAAGCTTGTTGCTGTTCTATTGATATGGGCTATTACTTATCTTTTTTTTGTTAAATTTGTTCCATGCTTATGCTATTGGTTGCATATTTAATGGCTATGATTTGATTATTTCGATCAAGCTCCTCCATTTGCTTCTATTTTTGTTTTGATATTAAAAACTGCGCTTTGTTTTCTTCTTACTCATCGACTGTGGATTTTACCTTTTTTTCTACCCTTGTATATAAGTTAATCATAAGCAGTTTTTTTTCCCCCAAACAGAATATGATTCCTTTAGTTATCTTTTTTCCCCCTCTCTGTGATTGATGTAGTCTATTACCTGTTGTTTTGATTGAGAAATGCCTTTCCTGTACCCATTTGTCTCAAATAGCAACACTTGATTAACTAACATTGCTTGATGGAAGAACCTCAAACCTAACAGATTCCTTTATTTGAAGCATTTTGCTGACAATGTTTTTAGCAACGAATACACTGTATCTGTAAGTTTTCATGTTGTTTGAGATCTAGTGCTAGAATTGTCCATTTGGTTACTGAGATTTCCTAAAAAGCCTCTAATAGGATGTCAGCCCTTCTGGTGATGTGATAGGTCTCAGATGGCATGAGCTTCTAGGAATAGACTAACTGTCTCAAGTTCAACTCCTCCCTGAGTAACCCAATACACGAGGCTTGCGGGTGGCCTCTTGCATCTGTTGGATTGGTCTTACCTTCATGTAGGGTGGGGATACCCATATTATTCAAAAGAAAAGAAAAACTTTATACTACCTTTTAGGTGTGAGCATAATACACAAATGCATCCCCAGTCCTTTTTTTTCCACCCAATGTTTCATGGAACTGATAGATTGCCTTATGGTTGTCAGTCATGAGGATGAGCTTTTACAGCGTTCATGATTTAAATTTGAATGCATTGGTTTGATCTGCATATTTCTTTTTCCTCAGTATAAACATCCACATTCAGTAGTCTTTAATATGTCAGAGCATGATATGTGTACTTTTGGCTGCATACAGTCTGTTTGGATGGAACATTACCAGCTTACCACCTACACAGAGGATATGGATCTGGAGCAAACAGTTGGCTCATACAATTGGAGGTGAGAGAACTTCAACTAATTATTTACAGATAATTTGCAATACATGCTATGCAAAGTCAAGCTCATTGATTTGCTTCTGGTGTCACAGGGGGGCGGCTGGTGCAATGACATAAGAACTTGTGTTACCGCAAGACAACTCGTCGTGGTTCATCAAATTACATGGAAAAACAGATACCATTTACTGGAATTTTGAGCAATAAACCTGAAGAGAATCCTGGTTTTTTTCTTCAATCATGTTGCTTGATTACTTTCATGTAGCTTGAATTGGCTTGGATTTTCCTTTGAGCAGTGAGTTGCTGCAGGATCAATGGACTTATTTTGGGTATACTTTGTTCTTCTCAGATTTTTTCAATTGGAACAGAGTGAAGCTTCGGTATTGTGATGGTGCATCTTTCAGCGGTGAAGGACAAAATGAGGTCAGTTAGAATATTTTGATATTTGCCACTTTCTATCTACTACTGAGAATTGCATCCAGAGATGTCATTTATGAATTAAAGGTGCAATATATTTGATGTTTCTGAAGGGATGCAATAGTTGAAAGTATATACCTTCATCAGCAAACAAATAAATTCTACTTTAGAGACAATTTTGTTAATAATTTCTTTTAAATGTTTTTATAATCGCAACCCTTTTTGGATTCTTTGACCTTCATCCAACGTCAATGTGCATATAATCTCACATCTCGAGATTAGTGATTGCTCTTGCATGTTGATTTATCTACATTTTGAGCTGTTTTGTCTTCGCAGTTAATTGTTGTTGTTATTCTTTCTCCTCTTTTCTTTTCTAGGAGGAGGTGGGTGGTCCTGAATAATATCAGCTAGTTTATGCCTGAGTTGCTAGTACCAATGGACAGATATCGAAAGGGATGAGAGAAGTTTTTTACTTACATATATTAATTAAATCAAGGATGTTGTCTAAATGTGGGCTACCATAGTTGTGGCATCTTGCCAGAACCAATCAAACATAGTTGCTACATAAAATTAGATTAAAATAGTCAGAGAGAGAGAGAGATATTTATGGTATGGTTTCATGTGTTGGTATATATTTGGATTTTGGATGGATTGGTGGAAGCTCCAATCTTCATCCTTATCAAGATAAACACAAGAAAGAGAAGCTTTAGCAGTGATAGCAGATCTCCTCTGTTTGAAATTTTAATTCCACAACAATCTTGGGAGCTTAAACCACCTTTGATTTCTCTCCATCATAAATCCTCTCTACTTCTTCCTTTTCTTTTGAATTTGTAGTAGACAAGTAGAACAACAGGCAATGGCTTCTGATGAGAGCATGGCAGTCCATTCATCCACACATGAACAAGTTATGGCCAAGTCAAGATGCAACTCAGCCAAACTGTGTCTCGTTTAAATAGGTATAAATAATACTTGACTCTGCTGAGTCATCAAGCATGGAACACTCAGCTGGACGAGATCACTTCGGGTTTCTAGCAAACTGAATTTTTTTCATGGCTTAGTTCATGCAAATAGCTACTTAGCTGCATCGTAAGTTTAGTTTCCATTTTCCAATCTTGGCACTGTGACCATGTATTGGCCTCTCTTAGTGAGAATGGTGAATAGCTGCATCCATGCCCTCCTTTTCTTCTCTTTGAGGTCACCAGGTGTATCATAAACTGATTGTATAAATCCTTTAAAGCATTTGCCTTGTTGAATCCATGGATGCCATTACCCTTTAACATACGTTTTTTGTTTTTCAGAACTGAATGACTGACTGGGCTTGTTTTTGTAGGCTGCAAAGCTTTTTTTCCGTGGACAACGGATATGGTTAGCTGCCATGGAGGATTTAATGTCAAAGGGAATGCGTTATTCTAACCAGGTGTATTTTGCACTGCACTTGTTTTTTATTATGTTTTAAATTTTGTATTTATTGCATGCTATCACCCTGAATCATGGGATTAAAGCTTTTATGATGATGATTATTATTGGATACCATTTCAGGCTCTTCTTTCTGGATGCTCTGCTGGGGGTTTAGCATCTATACTACACTGTGATGAGTTTCGAGGATTATTTCCTGGAAATACAAAAGTCAAGTGCCTAAGTGATGCTGGATTATTCCTTGATGCGTATGACTTGCTTTCTAAATTACTCTTGACACAATGCCATTTATTGTAACTTTTCTAGCTTGTGGTGCTGATTGGTATTTTTTGATTGGCAAATTGTTTTTAATCTAACCCTGTGGGAATTGTAGGATTGATGTATCTGGTGGTCGCACACTAAGATCCATTTTTGGAGGTGTAGTGAACTTACAGGTATTTATTTCAAATATTATTTATTTTTTCTGTAATGTCGTTTGTAATGGTCTACACTAAAAGGGAATGTCAAAATAAAGATGGTGAGACATCAGGAATCAGAACATTGCCAAATGCATGTTTGGCATTAAAAAAAAACATGAGCATACCTTTTAGTCTTTTACCAAATAAGAAAAAGAAACCTACCACAAAAGGGTAGTATGGTGTCGGTCAATTATATCTTCCAAATATGTTGACTAGGTCCAATATGCTACAGTGATGTTGGATCTACCTTCTGAGTGTTATATTTAGGCCCATAGCAACAGGTCCAATCATATTCTGCTCCTTCTTTTTTTTTTTAACTATTTTTGTGACAATTTGTTACAGGGGGCAGGAAGGAATTTGCCACGGACTTGTACCAACCACTTGGATCCAACTTCAGTAATTCTTTATCCTTTTCCAATCTTTTATACTTAATTACTGGATTTGATTGATTATAGAGAGAAGGTATCATTGTTACCGGTTTTTGCAGTGTTTCTTTCCACAGAACTTGGTGGCAAATATCAGGACTCCGCTTTTCCTTTTGAATGCAGCATATGACTCGTGGCAGGTAAAATCTCTTTTATCTTATAAAGTGCTGATTTTTTAGGGAATGGTCAACATCATTAGGATGATATAGTGCCTGATGTTGCAGGTGTGGATGTATCTGATTTGCAACCTGTTTTTGGTAGAATAGATGGATGGTTATCCATCTCACCAAGTAGTTTGGACTGAAAATTGGGAAAGCACATTTGTTAAAATAAAATTTTCCTCTCTCTTCATCCTCATCATCAACAACCAATATCCCATCTATTTGGTTAGCTTTATGAGTTCTTCTCCAATTGATTTTATCGTAAATCATACCATTAGTCACTTTACAGTTTAACATTTCCTTTTTTATCCCTTCTCTCCATGTTTTCAAAGGTTGCCCTCTCCTCCTAGTTTCTTTTATCCGTAACTTCTCAACTCTACACACTAGGGTTGTGTTTTGTCTTCAACTAATATGACTAAACCATCTCAAACGAGTTTCTTTCAATTTTTCATCTATTAGAGCTATCTTTAAATTATCCCTTAATGCGTTTGTTTCTAACTCTATCCTTTAGAGTTAAACCACTCATTCAATGTAGCATACACATCTCTGCTATCCTAACTTTGTTTATTTATCTTTTTTCTTTTTTTCATCGCACAACACTCTACTCCTATAGCAATACGGGTCTAATAACTATTTGTAAAATTGTCATTTTAGGAGAAGGAGGACTCTTTTATCACACAGACGCCACTAACTTGTCTACATTTTGCTCACCCTGCTCTTATTTTATTCGTTATATCTTAGTCGAAATCATCCTGAGATTCTATCATAAAGCCCAAATATCTAAATTTATCACAATGTGCAATGAAGTTGTTTTCTATTTTATCGTGTTATTCTTACTATCATCTAATCCACTAAAGTTACATTTCATGTATTCTATTTTAGTTCTACTAATTTTCAAATCATTTGATTCTAATGTTCGTCTTCGTCTCCACAAATCAAGCCTCACATTAAAATGTTGTTTTGTCTCATTAATTAATACTATATCATCTAAAACATACATTATAGCACGTCATCTTAGATTTCTGATGTTAAGTCTTCCATGATTAGCGTAGATATGTCTGGGCTTAAAGTAGATTCTTGTTGGAGTCCAAATTGAATTAATGCCAATTACAAGATGTTGATTTAGATTGAACAGTCCATAAAAGGAAAAGAGTTCTTGGGGAGAAAAACAATATATGCATAATGCATCCCCCTGTGATTTCCAATTTCTGTGGCCCATTCCTTATAAACCCAATTCTGCTAACAAAAAGAAAACAAATTTCTTTATTTTGAGTATATTAAGTGCATACTAGATGAAAGTTATGGTCAAATCATTTATTTTTCCTCACTTTCAGCTCCAAGCTAGCCTAGCTCCAGCTGCAGCTGATCCTCAAGGTTATTGGCGTGCTTGCAAATTAAATCATATGTCTTGTAGTTCATCACAAATCCAATTTTTACAGGGTATATCTTTCTCTCTCTCTCTTTTTTTTCTTGCGCTGGTTCTGAAATATTTTTGATGTCATAGGCTTCAAAGTATGATTTATCATTTTTGTTTTGGTGTCAAGCAGGATTTAGGAATCACATGCTCAATGCCGTTAGACATTTTTCAATGTCTAGACCAAATGGTTTATTTATAAATTCATGTTTCGCTCATTGCCAAACTGAGAGGCAGGACACATGGTTCGCAGATGATTCTCCTGTCATTGGAAACAAGGTAAGGCTAACATACTTTCTTGCATTCAACTTAATAGAATCTCTCTCTCTCCATAGGAATTGATTTTGGGGGCAGTGTCCATTAGGACAAAATTGTGTGCAATTCCTTCTGATGGACCATCAATCACTGGCAACAAATCTCTGTGCAAGTGGAAACTGAGACGTTCTTGAGTTCTTTAGATTGCAAGCTCCATACAGCTATTGAGGACTTGTCCTAGCAGACACTTAAGATTTTATCATTCAGAAGGAGAAAAAAAAATATGAAACTACCTTGAATCTCACTACGATGCTTATCCTTTAAGTATCTGCTATGCCACTCTTTCTACATGCCTATGTAATTTGGAGATTGTTGGCTTTTTCTGTAGAATTTGGCTTTGTTTAAATGGGCCTGATCCCCAAACGTCCATTAAGGGACCTGAAGGATTATGTTCAGGTCCAGTGAAAGGGGAAATAGCGAGGAAAGCAAACAAGATATATTTTATTAAGGTGCAAGATACAGATTCCTTTTCCACCCAACAAAGAAAATCTGTGGGAGAACAAAATTCCAAGATAGAAAAAGTAGATATATTATCAAGATATTTTTTTGAAGGCTGTCTTATAATAGAAGGCTATATGGAAAAGGTGTTTAGGTCAAGTTGGTGAATAGACATGTCTATTTTTTTTTTTGATGGCCGAAGGTGTCTAGCTTGACTAGTCGTTTGGGGTATGTGCACACCTCAATATACACACATGCTGAGTTCAAGCGGTGGTACCTTACTCTGTAGTTTGTACATGTCCCACGGAGAGTGGCCCTTCATGGAGTTACTAGGGATTGAACCCAAGACTTCAATCCTGAAGTCTTATGTTTCAACCACTAGGCCAACCCCTGGGGGTTCATATCTAATTGAAATTGTAATTTTGTTCTTTGGCCCATATTCTCTTATATCCTATTTCTTGAAAGACTTGTCTGCTAGATTTTTTATGCTTGGGACATCTTATATTTGGGCTTTATCATATTGACACATGATTCTATGAAAGTTAAAGCCCATGCATGATTCCCTCTTTCTCAGTTTCTCATGCATTGCAATCATATTTTACTCTCTTATTGGGTTGATGTAGAACAGATAATCCCAAACCTAGAATGTAGTGAGTCATTCTTCTCCCAAATATCTTCCCATAGTCTTTCCTATATTCCCTCCACCAAAAACCTAATCTCTTTCTTAATGACTAATACTTTTGAAGGTAGATTCTCAATATTTGAAACATCTTTCCAAAAAAGGAACTTCTCCTATGATCGGCCTTTTTTTTTTGGTGTCCCAATCTCCTTTTTATTGCAATATTCTCTCACTCTCCACCAAAGAGTTCCTTTTCCTCACCCCTCCACAATTTTACCTTATGAGAGCTAAATTCCTCTCTTGAAAATTTCCAGTACTTAAGCCCCATCCTCAGCCAGAAGATCAACTGCCTTGAAGTTCACCGAGAATATTGTCTTTTTTATCTTCTCTCCTATTCCAAAGAAAGTCCTTCCTTTTGAGTAAATTTGCAACCATAGCCCCAGGATAAATAAACATAACATGTAGGTGGGTTAGAAAGAGTTGGTTTTTTTAGAGTGATTTGATCCTCAAGGGACAATAGTTTTTTTCCAAGAGGAAATTTTCTTTTCAAATTTTCAATGAATGAATGGGATGGCAAGTGACAATTTTTGCCAAAAGGCAAGCAAAGGCAATTCAATGGAAAAGGTGTCACCTTACGACCATTACAATCAGTTAGAGCTTGTACTTTGACTTCTGCATGGCTTCACCTCTATAAGTAAACTTTTGCACACATTATCCCATAGATCTGATGTGGCTTCAAAGAGCTTGAAGACTCTCAAAACATTATAGATTTATTTGATGGTTGCACAGCAGAAAATCAGTGTCATCTACAAAGTGCAGGTCTGAAATATGCAGATCTTCTGCTCTAATCTTAGATTTGTTAATGACTGACTGCCCCTGCCTCCACTTTCTGAAGTCCATCAAGTTGGTTGGCCATGATTGATAAGAGAGAGGAATCGAGATCCCTTCCCCTAAATTGTTGGGGGTAGAATTCCCAACCAAAATCGCATTTCTATTCTCGGTACTAATGTACATTTACTGTAGAAAGTTTGTACTGGAATAGGAACCATTGATCCTTTTAGTGAACCTTTGTAACAGATCAAAAACTCTGCTTTGATTAGATTCCTTTTATGGATCATGGTAGGAAGTGAGAACTTAATCTTTGTTTTGTTGACTGAAATCCATCGTGGGAACTTTTATATTCATTTAGTTTTATAAAATTTAGTTTGGGGCCATAAATTGTTATAGGTTGGCCTTAGCTCTTGATGAAGGACCACCATCTGCTTGGATCCATCATTGAACAGTGAAGTGTTGCCACTGTTGATTTTTTGCCATAAATTAGTTGAATTTCACGTCATGGACAATCAGCTTAACTACCAATTTTATGGCCAGTGACTGAGTACGTTAATATCATTGAAAAAGTTTTGAACAGTTTACTATCATGGTTTTGCTTGCGCATTTGCTCTATTTTCTTCTCTTTGGTTTTAAATTGTGATCATCTCATCTACAAATTTGATATTGGATGCAGGGAATTGCACAGTCTGTTGGAGACTGGTATTTCGACCGAACTGTAGTTAGAGAGATTGATTGTCCATATCCTTGTGACAAGACATGCCACAATCTTGTCTTCAGGTCATAGATTAGTAATTGGCCAGCATTCTTCGGTTATCTCTTACCAATTTGACTTGCGTAATATGTTTGTCTGATTGAAAGCAGCTCATGAGACAATAAAGGCAACGGCATGTGAAGAATAGGGAAAATGAAACCCGCTTCTCACTTGCTGATGCAGTTGTGCAAATGCAAGTTATGCGCCATTTCTGCAGCCTCTCTGGTCTCTACATTGAAGTTTTAACATTCTTCCTATATACCCTATTATTGTTTTTTTTTTTTTCAAGTGCTTCAGAAATTATAGAAGCCATTGTTTGTTTGTTTCAGACGGTGAACAATGCAAATAGCACTCTCTCTGTGCTGTTTTTCAAGTTACTAGGAAATATTTTATTGGCTGCCCATATGTGATTGTTTACAGATCCATTCTCATATGTCTTAGATCAATGGTTCCCTATAGGAATGTTGTGATTCATGGGTTTTTCTTGAAAATTTTGAGATATCTAGTTTAGATGTTTGGGATCTTCATTAATTTTTAAATGTCCAAGTTGCAGCTGCCTAATCTGTGAATTGTGAATGAGATGAAAACTGAACTATCTAAAATCAACTCATTCCTTAAAGAGGTTCAAAGTCCAAATAGCACATTGTATGGTTATGTGGTTAAGTTTGGTTGAGCTCCAAGCCAGAACTGGGCCGATTTTGAATTGCCTGATGAAATCCCCAGTTGTCCAAACATTTGCCTTGCATGATCATGAAACTAGAGACATTAAAATATGATGGATTGCATATTAAAACATTCTTCAATGAGAAACTTCTGGTGCAAGCTTTAATTTTATAAGTTATTTATTGAGAAACAGTAAGACTTGCAGCTATTGTGTAGAAAATTGGTAAATTCACTATTGCGTTGGCGGAGAGTTTGGTTGTTTAGATAATTTGATTTTATTCACTTAAGTGACAATTATTAGGTATAAATCAGATTTTTTTTCAGTTCATTTTAAGGTTGATGATTTTCCAAACCCAGATTCCATCCATGTTCTCTGCTGCAAGACCCTCTTTTTTCCGCCGCTCAGAATGTTGTATGCGGTCGACTCTGTTCTTTCGATTTTCAAAATCATGTTGGAGTGGCAAATGAAGCAATCACTCTTGACCACAAAATGCGTTTGCCAGTGCTCATCTTTTCCTTCATTGAAAGGTTGCAACCACTGAAGTTGCTATTTACATGTAATACAATAAAGGACTTGAGATGAAAAGAAAAAGAGAAAAAGGCCACCCACAAAATTTGAAACCTGTGCTTTCATGAAAGAGACGATGAGGAGCTTAGCCATTGAGGCGGGAGGCCGATGTGAGTGCGACCACCTGCGCCCATACCTTGAGTCGAGCCTTCACGTCTCTTGGGTCGTCCCCTGATCAATAAAACAGGTCAATTTTCACACACAAAATTTGAAATTCGATCGCTAACAAGAACCTTCAGTGGAAAAAATTATATGAATGTGTCGTTTTACAATATCACGATTGATTGTTCGACTAGGCCGAGTTAACTAGAGCCATTTGCACCTTGGATGATCTGGTTCATATCAAAAGCTCTGTAAAAATCAGCAAAAATTGTTTAACCAGTTCAGACTGGCTCAAGGCCAGTAGTACTATGAACCTTGTATGCATGATGTGTTTCATCTTTGACGCCCCAAAGAAGGAATTACATCTATGCTTGAGAGTTAGGTACATTTAACAAATATCATTGTCATGAATGAGAATTATTAAGTTGCATTAAAAAAGAAAAAGAAAGAAAAAAAACAAGAGCAAGTTGTCAGTTGCTGATAGAAAGTGAAGGCCACCACGTAAGGAATTATTCTAAGATCCTTCCTCCAAATCCCTTTTTAAAATTCCTCATGTCCACCCGAATCCCGGTTTTGGGGTTATCTGCTCTTTCAAGTTTTCAACAGTCTCCCAATACAATGCTGCTGCTTCTTTCATCCATCAATTCAATTCATGGTAATAGGAAGAAAACCATCTAACCATGATTGAATTGATAATGCTTTTTTATTTTTAACTAATTCAAACATCTCTTTGATTTTAAGATAGAATGAGATGAGGGTTTAATCTTTTCTTATTTATTCCATTTAAACTAATTGTGATTAATTAATAATTAGAGAGAAAGAGAGAGAGAGAGGACTGACCAGGGCTAGAGATCCTCCAAGTGGCAATGGGGGAACTGCCACTACTATCAGTGTCTATAGTGGAGGGAGAGATCTTATTGGGTGGTAGCTCCAGCATCCATTCCTGCTTCAGATCGAAGCCCAGATCTCTGCAGGCCTTGATCTCATCCATGTCCATGCAGAGACTCCTCCCTCCTCCTTTGGCCCTTGCTATCACTACACACTCGCTCTCACCAATCTCCACCTCCTCCTTCCTCATCTCCCACACTCTCTCCAACCACCTCTCCCTCAACCTCCTCGTCCCCTCCTCCTCCTGCACATCTGGCTCTCGTTCTCGCTCACACTCCTTGCTGCTCATGCTTCCGTTCTTCTTCTTTAGTGTTCCAATTCTCTGCTGCGGAGACGCAGGCAGCGAATACCACCCCGTCATCTCTCGATCCGAATCTTCGAACCCCATGACGCCCTTCTCCTTCTCTTCGTCTGAGAACTCCCCGTCTGCGTCGTCGGCCTCCGACCCATCTTCCACAGATAACAGAGACATGCTCCGAGTCAAGGCTTCGTCGTCGTCGACGACTTCGTCGCTCTCTTCCGACTGTTTGCTGTTGCTGGTGCACATGGATAGCCTGGACATGTTGTGACGATGATGGTAGTGGTGGTGGTGGTGTTCAATGTGTACTTCGTCGTGGTCGTCTTCTTCATGTGTGGATGAATCGACTGTCATGGTCTCATCAGAAGCCATTTGCCTGTTGTTCTACTGGTCTGCTACAAATTCAAAACGAAAGGAATAACCAGTAAGGATTTATGATCAAAGGTGGTTTAAGCTCCCAAGATTGTTATGGAATTTAAACTTCAAACAGAGGAGCTCTGCTATCACTGCTTAAGCTTCTCTTTCTTGTGTTTATCTTGATAAGGATGAAAATTGGAGCTTCCACCAATCCATCCAAAATCCAAATATATACCAACACATGAAACCATACTATAAATCTCTCTCTTTCTGACCATTTTAATTTAATTTTATGTAGCAACGATGTGTGGTTGGTTCTGACCAGACGCTACAAGTTTCATGAGGTCCACTGGTCCCACAACAAGCAAGTGCTGTTCTTTGATTGGCTTTCTAAAAGTTGGGTCATCCAATTTAAAATGCAATCATTTGACAAGACATTCAACACAAAATTATTGTACACCATTGCTTAATAGAAGAAACTTTCCAGATCCCGCTTATGGTTGAAATGGTCTGCTGGCGGCTATCTATGATGAAAAACAAATGGAGAAATGTTCATTTTTATGATTTTTGTTTTATTTTAATTTTTATAAGAGGTTTTTAGTGGGTTAGAAGATTCTAGAATAGGAATGGATTACAAAGTATTTAAGTCATTAAAAATTGGTTCGATCCAATTCTTTTTATACATTAAATTGCTCAAATCAAATGAATTTTCCATTTATACCATGTGAGCCAAATGGCTTAGGTTATTCAGACCTTTTTTTTTTTTTAAGAGAACGGAACAATTTTGACTGACAGTTTGTTCTTTTTAGGTGGACCTATTGTTGAGTATACAATGACAATGTTTGCCTCTACCATTCTATTTAATACTTAAGATAAATATAAATTTTAAGAATTAATCTTTAATAATTGATGTTTAGGGACTTTTTTTCATAAAAATACAAGGGCATTTTGCACATATATCACATACATGTCACATTTATATATTAAAATAGATAAATTGCATATTAAATAAGGCAGTAGCCTTCTGAATATATCAATAGCATAGATTTGATACAGATATATTTACATTAAATTTCGGAGCAATATTTAGAATATAAATATATTTTATTTTTACTTACATTTTGTTTTGAACAATAATACAAAAGACAACGATTCTTCCATAGGTATTTTGTATAACTCGACACAGTTTTATTGTATTATCTATTTTGCCTTTCGAATAAGCTTGTCGAACCCTTCGCTTTAAGTGATTCGAAGGTTTCGACGAGTCGATTTGAAGGACAAAATGGATAATACAGTCAAATTAATATCAGATGCTGTAGGAGGATCGCTACCCTAATATAAAATGCATATTAAAGTATAAAATGAAATGCAAATAAAGCAAAGTCGACAATAAAATATAAAAAATATAAGTGGATATATTACTCCTCACTTATTCAGAAGTGCGGTCCCTCTTAATCGTTTCTGAAGTAATTAAATGAATTTGTTAATAAAATATTGATAGTGTATACATGTATTTAAATAAATTGACCATGATTTGGTTAGGGTTGACAATGGTGATTACTTTTTCTTTTCACTGCGTCAGCTGATGGGAACGGCCATTAAGCGCGACATGCTAACACAGTAACACCTAAATCGAAAGTGATTACACAATTTTTTTAAAATTTATTATTAAACTTATTTTGAAAAGGATAGCAATCTACCTATGGGTATTTTGTGTAACCCGACACGAGTTTTACTGTATTATCCATTTTACCCTTCATCTTTCATTTTGAAAAATAAAAAAAAGAAAAGAATGTCATAAACCAGGACACCAACCGGATCAGTTACTATCCTTTGGCGAGCCAATTTCGGATCACAACTGTTTTTTTATACAAAACACCAAATCGATTCACTTACCAGATCATTTACTAGTCTTTGGTGACCCGATTTTGATTGACACTATTTTTTAATATAGAGTACAACAAATCGGCTCGCCAAAGAGATCACATACTAGCCTTTGGTGAGTCGCTTTTATTGAGATTTTTTAAAAAATTTATAGTATAATAAATCGGCTCGTCAAACGGATCACTTACTAGCATTTGGTGAGCCAATTTCAATTGAGACTGTTTTTTTAATATAAAATATAATAAATCGTTCGCCAAACAGATCACTTCTAGAGTAGGCCCTGAGATCTTTTAAAATCTCAGGAGTCTTAGGTGGAGTGAGATTTCAGGGATCTTAGGTGAAGTGAAATTTCAGAAACCCTTTATAATTGATATATTAAGAAGTTTAAGTGTGACCTTTTCTTTTTGAGAGCTTTAAGCAATGGCGTATACCACCTATACTATCCCTAATTACTTAGTAGCCCTTTGGCAGGATGTTCAGAGAAATCTCGAGCAATAAGTGTAGATGATCCTGAAATAGGAGGATTGGTAGAATGTCCAGAGGAACCTCGAACAGCATGTGTAGATGATTCTAGAGCAGAATGTGCGGCAGGCTTTAATTAGCCTTATCGGACTTTATTGGGTTCGGGCTGTGATTTTCCACTTGATAAATCGGACTCGGGCTTTGCACAACTGAAGCCCGGCACGTTCCCGTCCCTACCCAAGTTACCACTATGCCACGTCACCCGTTAGCAAAATTCCAACGACACCTTTTCTTGTTATATTCGGCGAATTCAAAAAGCATAGGGAAAGACTAGGCTTTGCATTCTCACACGGAAGTAGGCCCAAATCGTGCCAGCACACGTGGCTGATCCTGAGGTCTCATTTGCTGCCACGTACTGTCATTCATATCCTCCTCCAGTTGTACGTGGGCCCACAACTGAAAAATTCAAGGCTTGTCTTCTCAATCATTTATTTTGTGTAAAATTTTCTACTTTAATTTGCATAAATAGAAAATAATGGTCGCTCACTGACCGTTGATCTTTTCCCATGAAAGTCTCGCCAGCCGTTGATCACGATGGATAAGGACGGCTGCTGTGTGTCAATTTTGCCGTCCGTCATTCCTGAGGTGGACACCTGTCAGTCACGTTCTCTGCGTGGCCCACTCCAGGTAAATGACGGTCGGACGGCTATCCAAACTGGGGGAGTTGGACACGTGCCATTTTCTTATATTTTTCAAGTGATGTTTGAGCTGTTAGTTGTAATTTTTACTCTCTAGGTTCTGTAATATTTTTCGCATTTTGAAAATTTTTATTTTTTAAAAATTATTTTATAAAATATTATTTTCGGATGTTCATATTTTATTATTTGAATAAGTCAAATCTTATAAAAAAAAGTCATTTTTTCATAACGTTAGAATAAAATTTGGAGCTGAAAATAAACGAATCGCAGAAGTAATTTAAGACAATTTTAAAGTGCGTAAAGGACAAGTATTTTGAGACGGAGAGATTATTATATTATGCGATGATTAGATTATAATTCGAGAAGATACACATAAATTTTATTTTTTAAAATATTAACAAAATATTTCCAAATAGTCGTTTAGATGATTTTCGTAGTTGTATTTGTCATATTTATTTTTAGACTGTTAATTTTTAAAATTTTAATATTAAATGTTAAAACTAATTAGGTAAATTTTAAGTTTAACAATTAAAATATGAAACTGATTTTATATATACTTTCATATGATCTGATCAAGTGATACAAAATAATGTATAATTTTTTTTTTTTAAAAAAAGAGAGTACTACTACCTGATCACAAGCAAGAAAAACTATTAGTTTTTTAATTAATATTGGGTTTAATTAATATTGGACAAGTCACGTTAATGCCAGCTTTTAAGATTTTGGTTTATTAAGCCAGATTTGGAGGGTGAGACAAGATCGACAAAACAAAGAAATGGATGTGTGACGTGAGATCCACATGATGCATTACAATTTTGATTTTTAAATTTAAAATGTAATTCTTTTTTAAATATTTATAATTGTATGCTTAATTAATTGAAGGGGAGGAATTGCAATGAGTTAGGTGAACACCTAACAAGTCAGATTTGGATTTAGAGTTCAAAATATTAAGAACTTATTCCATATTTAGATTTTATATTTAATTATTTTATTTTGATGATATCTTCTAAATATAAACATAAAAAATAGATTATATGAAAAGAGAGATAGTGACAGACTTGAGAAAAACTAGAAAGCCAAAAATAGTTGACCAATATTATAAAGAACAAGTAGAGTGTTATTCAAGAAGAAATAGATAGCGAAGGGAGTTTTGAAATTATTCACTAATTTATGACTAATTATCCTCCCAAAACCTGTTGACAACAATTGCATATTATTATAAGATGCACGTGAGACACGTGATTATACTATTATTATGACACTCAATGGAGAAAATGTATTTGAAAAGTTATAATTAATATTAAGATCTCTAATATGGAGAAGTCTTCTTCTTTTACTAGTTAAATTGAATAAGAGTAGGGCTGCAACTCGGGTCGGACGGGACGGGTTTCTTAAAACCCAACTCGATCCGAGTTGATATATATGGAGTCTGACCCGAATTCTCAACGCGAACTCTAGAACCCGACACGACCCGAATTCTAACCCGAATCAACCCGAATTCTGATCCGACTCTCATTTTGAACCCATTTTAGCTAATTTTAGTCGGGTTGGTTCGGGTTAACTTGTAAAATCCTCAACTTGACCCTACCCGAATTTCATGCGGGTTTTTATCTTCTCAACCCGACTCGACCTGCTGGCCCAAAATTTTTGACCCAACCCGCATGATTTCTTGGGTCGGGTCATGCGGGTCGGGCCAAAACCCGACCCGAGTTGCAGCCTTAAATGAGAGGTAGATGGCACAATATCTAATTAGTCACTTAAAGCATAAAATACAAAATCTATAATATAATTGATTAAGATTCATGTGGATTTAACTTTCATGAGTATTAGATAGAGAAGTTAATCAAATTGATGGAGTAAATGACTTAAATGAATGATTAGTGAAGAGGAGTTGATAAATAAAAATATTGTAATATTATGTCTATTTTTCAGACGTCCTATTTGACTAATTCTTAGAACATGTGTAAATGATTTAAATGAATGATAAGTGAAGAGGAGTTGATAAAGAAAAATATTGTAATATTATGTCTATTTTTCAGGCGTCCTATCTGACTAATTCTTGGAGCATGTGTAAATTTTCCAATCCACAAACGCTGAGTATAGAACTAAAGTGAGTGATCCTTTTTGTGTTGAGAGGAATTTGATTCCAAGACCTCCACAAATAAAGTTGAGAATTGACAATCAAACAAACTCCTCATCGTTAGATATTTTATCATAGTAATGCAAAGGTCTTTGATCCTACCTATCTAAGTACACTCAAGTGCAAATTCTTCATGTGAAACACTATACTATTATTTAAATTAATATCTAATCTCATTTTTTGTTTATTAAATTCATCTTTATCATAGTATTAAATATTTGTGAAATGAACTTATTAGATATTGGAGAGTGTTGATTGACTTAATTATTTAACAAAATTTTAATATAAAAAAATATCTGATTAGTTGCACAAAAGTATAATGATTTCTTTTCTCTTTTTTCTATAAGAATAAAATAAAAGAAATATTTAAAGTTGTAGGAATGTTATCCTATTAAACTTGTGAGACATATTATGAAATTTTGGGAGAGACCAATGAAGGCTCAACTAAAAGAAGAGTCAAACATTTCTAAAGATCAATTTCAATCTATATTGGATAGGTTATTCATAAAGAAATTTGGGAGAAGAAGATCCTACACTGGGTATTTATCAACTTAGAAAAGTTCTGTAGTAAATTTTTAAGGACCATATTATTATTATTATTATTATAATATAAATTAATAAAAATATTATCGATATGATCTATGAATGGGTCCAGTAAGCTTGATCTTGAAATTTTGGATGAGAAAGTATATGTTCAAAAGCGTAACATGTGCTACACATGTATCAAAAGAGTCCATTTTGATGTGATGGGGCCCTTCATTTGTCCTTTAACTAAAGCATAATCTTAGCTAAAGTTCCAAATTCCAATGAGCAGAGAAAATGACATTCAATTGACTTCTAAAATTAAATAACAAGCAGCAAACCTACCCTCGTCCGATCTGTTAATCAAAAGTTTATAATATAACACAGTAAAACGAGATGAAGACTTTGGATAATTTCTTATCAGCTCCAACATACATTAAATCAATTAAAGTTTATATGAAACCTTATCTCTATCTCTCTCTCTTTAAATAATTTGAAAGGGTCAAATGTGTAAAAAATACAGTCGATACATTGCGTACGTATTATGAAAATGAAGGCCGATATGTATTGACTACAATGCATCGATGGATTGCGGCCAGAGTCTAAGTCGGTGACGGATGAATGCAAACGGATGTGTATCGGCCTGTTGCAGTTGATACATATATAACGGCCGTTTCTATCGGCAAACCGATTTTTTATCTTAGGTGTCAGATCAACTGAATTTATTATATCATATATGACCCAATTATAATTTTGATTTTAGATTCCAACAAATCTAATTTTAATTTTTCATTGAAAAAGTTATTATAAAATTTTGTAAATACTCATTACTCCAGTCATGCATTTACATACTTTGGTCATATACACACCGTCCTCGCAACTGAATGATAGATATAATTCATCTAACTTAATTACAAAATATAAATGAAATAAATAATTTAATTGGTGATGACCGATGGAGAGAACTAAATGGTTATGAACTGATTCATAAAAATTGATATGAATTTTGAATGAATTTAAAAATTAAATTCATCAGCATTTTATTCATAAAAAAATAATAATTGAACGTTGATACTAATTTATTGTGAATAATTTATCGTATTTATCTATAATAATGATTTGATAAATTTACAGGAATTGAATGGAGAGCAGTAGGGCGTGGGTGGCAGATTTTGGTTCGCTCGGGTCCATCTCTTGGCTTGTTCCAAACTTCCAATAATACAGACGTGCACCATAATTTTAATTTTGAAGTGCTCCACTGTCCTAACTCTGAGGGAATACACTCATCTTTTCATGTTGGTTCTCTATCATTGGCACCAATTTTTAGAACGTCAACCTCATTATTGTTTCATTTCCTTTTCTTGCCTGTAAAGATTGTGAAGAAATATATCCACAGCCTTGGACTTGGGTCATAAATATTGGACCAGAAAGTGGCTGGATGACATGATATGTCTAGTTTAGCATGGCAACAACAAGGCCATGATTTTAATGTATGACGTGTTAATAATTCAGTCGTTGCGTATTAGTCACAATGTTGCAGGAATATCCTAGCCGCAATCTATCGGCTATAACACATCGGTGCATTGTGGCTGGGGTCTAGACAGAGTTGTATCGGTGACGATCAGCCTCCCTCAGCAAGATAATGTTCTGTTTGGGCTCATCTGACCTGCACGCTTTTACATTTGAGTCTGGCTCACTTCCAGACTTAAAAGGTCTCTTGTCTGGAAGAGGGGCTCTCCCTTCTTAAATTCTACCCACACACCGGCAAGAGCATTACAATATCGACTCTGTAACAGTTGATGCATTGCAGTGCACCGAGACGGGCGTATGTCTCAGTTTTTACTTGAGAATTTAGATGGAGACTGCTGCGTGTCTGCATGGTGTGGATGCCACAGGATATGCCCTACTGGGCTCACCTGTATTCAGAAGTTCACTTACAGAGATCAATGTATAAAATGTAATTTTTGGAGAGTTCAATTTAAAATTCTTTATATATATTTAGTGAAGGCTTTGAAAAAACTTTTAAATTCAATTTAAAATTCTTTATATATACAATTTAGCTTTATCTAAAGTTTTTGATCATATAATTTGAGAATACGAACTTGATAGTTGAAATTGAAATTCCTTTTAAGAACTTGATAATTTTGATCATGTGATTTTATGTTTTTAATGTTAAACACTCATTTAATCTTCTTTCATATAGCTAGATATTTAAATAAAATAAAATTTTTAATATTTAGATAATTTAGAAGCTTTCTTAATTTTCTTCAAACATCCTACAAACAGAAAATCACACTAATCGTACTTGCATTTTTGGCAGATGGCTCCGAAAAATGGTTGTATGATTAAAATGAGTTGGTGATATATTTTTTTTAATTCTTTTTTTTTTCAGAAACCGAAAAATAACAAATGTCATATTAGTCATTTCAGTCTATATATAACATTTAAGTTGGTATATAATAATAAAAAAAATAAAAAGGGACTGAAATTTCTGCAATGGCTGGAAATATTAGTTGAAATGGACCAAAATTTCAGAAGTTTTGGTATTTCTCAAAAATTAAAAAAAATCAAATTTTAATATCGGATAAACCTAAAACTGAAAAATGATTTTGACTGAAATTTCAAATTCTTGCCAATATCATTTTCTTAAGCTTGGGCAATAAGCTGCCTTACCATTTAGAAACTAGTCCTTGTAAACCCGATCGGATGCCATTCACTTGGATTCCCAATTCCTAGCAAACCCCTATCAACCCAGGCCCAAAATGATTTCTTGGACCAAATCATGATCATATGTTGATGGTAATGTAACAAAATCTTGAGTGAGCTCTAGCTGTTGGAGATTTCTAGTCTAGTGGTGTTTCTCCATTGAGACCTTCCAACAGTTCTTCTACATTTCCACCATGTACATGCTCCAGGTATCATGACAGTGTTATGTGCCTAGTAGGGCCAGATTCGGGTATAGACGTCGGGTTGGACAAGCCTAGAATAAGATAGGCTTAAGAACTTGATTTTTTGCATTTTATCAACTTTGGAACTTTTAACATACTGGTTAGGTACTTAACAAACACATAGAGTATGATACAGCTGCTACAATACTGGTTGACAATTTTTTACCAAATCCTACTGCATTAGATTCATTACTTCAAAATTCTTCTATATCATGATACATCTTAATCTAAAAGTTTAATAAACATTGACAGCTAAACAAAAATTGACAAGTTAAACAGCCAAGATACACTACCTTGTACAACTGGAGGGAAAAAAAGAAAACTAATGGAAGAGTCAAATGCATCAAGAGTAAAAACAAAAATATGTGCAAAGAGAACATGGTGTTTGTTAGGGCTGGCTACAAATGAGTCTCACATTAGAAGTGTAGAGGGGGATTTAGAGATTTATAAAGGACTTGGTCTTTCACCTAATAGGCTAGTTTTTTACCTAGGTCCTGACAAGTGATATCAGAGTCGAAGCAGACGGGATGGTTGGCCTCGTTCGAGGAGAGGATTGTTGGGGTTGGATGCAAATGAGTCCCACATTGGAAGTGTATAGAGAGATCTAGAGATTTATAAAAAACTTGAGTCACTCCACCCTAATGGGCTAGCCTTTTGAGATGAATACACAGTCTTAATAGTGTTGACTTAAGTGTTCTTTTGTGTATTGATAGTAAATTTGCAGTATTCTGGTGTCTCCTGTGGTTGAGTCTTTCAGAATAACCATGTTTGAAAAGATTACTACATTACTGCATACATTTCTTTTCTTCACAAATCGAAGGAAAGACAAGCCAGTGGGAGAATCCAGTCTTTACCTAACAAAATGGGTTTTCAAAGAAAGAAATGTAGGCAGGAGATGTACGTTTTTAAGGAATAAATGATTTCAAATATAGATCCAGAGCTACTTATAATTCTTTAGTGGGCTGCTCATCATCAGTAATTTCCCATCTATTTGGAGTAAGCTTTTGAGTATTTTTTCACTCTTGTTTCAATCATGTCCTTTTATTTCTATACCCAATCATCCAATTCAGCTATGAATCTCAGTAACCAGTATTGCATCTAACCTTTTTTTCTTCGACCAACATTCCTCTCCATAAAGCATTGATAGTCTAACTATAGTCATAACTTGTCCTTTTTATTTAACCCAGTGCTCTCATATTTAGATAGAATCCCACTAGCTTGCTTATGTTTTGCCCACCTTGTGCCCATTCTACTTCAAATGAACAAATAAGACTGGGTCCTCCATATTCGTAGATCCATTTATGTTGCAATCTATATATTTTTCCTGTTTTCTACTAATCTTATATTTTGCTCACCTTGTACAATCATCTCTAAAGCCCTACTGGTGTGGTCAAGTTCAATGTTGATGCAGAAGAAAGAGGGAAGCTAGGTCTTGGTGGACAATGGGGGGATATTACATTATTCCGCTAATAATGTTTTGGCGGCCTTCTCAAGTCTTTTGGTAATGAAGAAGTCCAATGACAAAGGCCCCTAGGTTCTTTAGGGGTTCCTTTCAAGGTAAGGTAATCATTGAAGGTGACTCACTTAAATGCTATACACTAGGTGGAGGGGAAGAAAAAGAGATTTTGATCCATCTTCAAGGAGATTAGAGCTCTTATATTTGGTATCAACATCTTGATCAAGCATGTCAAGAGAATGTAGATGCTATAGCAAACTTCCTGCCAAAGAATGGGGTGGATATGAGTTCATTACTACTGAACTTTTCTTCAAATTAGCTTCTTTAAGTTGCTTTTGGTGTAATCTTATTTTTATGTACTGGTGGCATGCACCTTGATACCACCTGGTTCCTTTCATTTTAAAGTTTATCTTGTGTTAATGAAATTCTTTGCATCATTTTCTTTAAAAAGTGGTTGAAGATGATGATGCAGAATAACCAAAGGAAGGCAAGCCTAATGCATCTTCTAAATAACTTATTGAAGCAATAGTGTTCTCAGTCGAATGTCATAAGTAGTTAATAGGCATCTAGAGGAGGTCAGAGCTGTATTGATGCAAGGACTTTATAAAAAAATACTCGAAGTTAACTATTGGCATCGGCAGATAAAGAGTTAAACGTAATAGCTGAGAGTCAGATGATTGAAACGTGCAACTGAATTCCTCTAAAGATGAAAATATGTAAAGGATTAAATAAGAAATCAAAGACTAACTCACTAGCAATGACATAGTGAATATTGAAGAAAAATACATAAGCAATGAAAAACAGAGAAATCTTTGAATGGTGAGTGGTAACTATCTGCTTAGCTCTTAGTGAAAGCCATGAAGCAATCAACTCCCAACTGCTTCCAGCTCTTCATGCTCGGGAATCTTACAGAAAAAGAAGAAAATGTTTGATTTTAGAATATCTAGAAATGGACGGCATAATTTTTAATCAAAATGTGAACAAAATGATACGAGTTAGAAATAATGGAACGCCATACAACTACTGAATTAACTGACCAGTCTCATGAACTAAGAAACTAGGGAAGTTGACAAGCAAATCAGGTTTATGCAATCCAAGAGAAATAGGGTTTGAGCCAATATATTGCTTCATTCAAAACATGATGGAGTCATACTTCTTCAAATGTTTAGTGGGTTCACCTAGTAGAAACATACAGAGAACAGACCAAGATTTTCTTTTGTCAACAGAATCTCATCATCTGATCAATAGACCAAAGTTTTCTACTCTTGGCAGAGTTCTTTCATTGTCCTTCTTTAAACACCACCCATCAAGAGCATAACTTTCTTTCTAGTGTTGATCAAGAGTAGAACCTAACAGATAAATGAAAATTCTAGGTTGCTGAGAAGCAGAACCTACAGGAAGAGAGTGCTCATTAAATGAAATAAAGCATTTATTTACCAAAAAGAAGAAAAGAATATGCATTTTATTTGGTCCCAATATTCTTAAATTGCATTTCATAATAGTAAGCCTCCGATGTCGATTCTCACAAGATAACTATATCTTCTAGGCCAAAATTTCCAATTATTTGTATTTGCCAAGCCACAACATTCACCAATTTCCCTGCCCAATAATTTCTTAGTACAAGTTCTTTGGATAGCTAGGCAGTGTGATAACAGATAGAACAAAAAGAAAACAAATAAATAGGAAACAAGTTTCCAGATATTTGTCCTTAAGAACTCCCTGAAATCCAAGAAAGTTGTCACATTTAAGCCATTTTTTTCTTCTGTATGCAGTCTATTGTCTGGTGGAAGAAACTAATATCATTCTGGATGTAAGGAAAATGAAAACAGAAACTGCAATTTTGTGAAAATGGTTTTCTGATTCCATTTGGATTAGGGAGTTTTAGAAATTCGAACACACAAAGGGGATTTTTCTTTAACGTGTATGGAATGTGAAACTTTCCAGTTCATACGAGAGACGGGGTGAGAAGATGAAAATTTCAGAACAACAAACAAGATATGGAATCAAAATAGGAAAACATGACGGATTAGGGAAAGTCCATTTTTCCTCTTTTCTATTAATATTCCTAGAAAGCGCATCCATAAACCAGATCAATTAGGGAAACTGGAGTTTCAGAGCAATCGAAACACACATGCATTAACAAAATATATAAAAATCAAATCACTATTCCTAGAAAGTGCATCCATAAACCAGATCTATTAGGGAAACTGGATTTCCAGAGCATACGAAATCCACTTGCATTAACAAAAAAAATAAAAAATAAAAATCAATTCCTAGAAAGTGCATCCATAAACCAGATCTATTAGGAAAACTGGATTATCAGAGCAATCAATACCCACATGCATTAACAAAATTTAGGGTAAAAAAATCAAAGCAATCAAAACCCACATGCATTAACAAAATTTAGGAAAAAAAATCAAGGAAAACTGGACTATCAGAGCAATCAAAACCCACATGCATTAACAAAATTTAGGGTAAAAAAATCAAATTAGGAGAAAAAAAATTTGGACCATTTCTCGATTTGTGCGTGTCATCCTTGCGCAGGGGTTCTCTGTATCGTTCCAATTTTATCGGATGTCTCCGAAGAGACGATCGGTGGAGTGGCGCTGCTACTTATAAGAAACGAAACATAACTACAAATATGCGATGTGGGATTTTTCAACATACCGACAAAGAACAGTGCCTATTTTTAATGGAGAATGTAAATTTATCATTATGGCCTTATGTGGTTTACTAGAATGAGATAACTCCGTGGATAATATAAAAAAAAATCACCTAAATCTGATATTATAAGTTTGTAAGATAGATCATGAAAAATTAATAATTTTATAAAAATCAAAATTTTAAAATCTGAAATTACAAGGTCAACATGATTAAATGAAGCTCAAAATTTATAGAATCATTGACCATACAATTTTCTACATATTTCATTAGAAAATGTATCGCTCATCTCAATATAAAAAATCACCTCCCTATGTATTTGAGGAGTCTCTCTAGAGTTTCGTCATATAAAAGAATTGTTGATTGATGGTGAATGCTAAAGGATCCCTTGAATATTAGATATATCGTTAAATCAGGTTGAATACTTTATGAAATGGACGATCAAAGCGGCTAATCATTATCCCGAGATAGGAATGTGAAGAGGAAGGGTATTTGTGATAGATAATTTCTCTTTTTTTTTTTCTCGCCTTTTGTATTAAAATGCATTAAAAAACAAGAGAATTTACGTGCATTCGAGCTAAAAGGATCAGGTATCTGATGGGTTATTTTAGATAGTAAACTTTATCAGATGATAAAAAGAATTATATAGATTGTTAAGATATCACAATGACCGTTATACGATAAAAAATGGGACAGAATGAACCATGTTAGCAATTTTTTTTAAGATTAAAAATGAACTATTACTCTATTAGATAAATATTTGGACTTATTATGTTTAATCCAATAGTGAGGGATGCATCAAATAAAAATCATAAATGATTAGATCTAAATTTCAAAAAAGAAAAAAAATTAACAGTTGGAATTCAATATTAAATGGGTCCCATATGGGACCCTTATGCCCGAGCATCTTCTATATTTGCCCTAATTTTAAAGTGAGCTCAAATCTTTTAATGGATATATAAGACATATAAAAAACGGCAGATGAGAATTTATCCCCAACGAATTTATACCACCTACATATTTATCTTAAAGAATCTACTGTGATATCCTAATTAAAATTCGAACATTTAACTTCCATAATTTACAATCCTAACCATCCAATTCTAAACTCAACCAAATCTCTAATTAAATAATTCACTGAAAATGACTTTTCATCTATATTATTAAATATAACTTAGAGTTATACATATACTTACGAGAACCTTATAAAAATGACCCATTACTCTATCAACAGTATTAAAATAGTAATTGAAACCAGAGAAAAAAATATCAGGCGATATTTGATATATATCGCCGATATCATCTAATATCCGTGGTTTTAATTAAAAAAAATTAAGAAAGAAATTTTTCGGCTGATATATCAGCCGAGAAGGAGATTTCAATCTCTGACTGAAACAAATGAGAGAAGAAATGGAGAAGGGTTTGAACACCTAAATACCCATTAGGACTCTTATTTATTGGTTAAGTTTTAAGCCTAATTTAAAATAATTAAGGCCCTTTCAGCCTGATCTAAATTTGAACCTTATAATTTAAACATGACTCTAACCCAAATTAACTCAGGCCTTACTCAGCCCACCCGACTTATCTTTGGATCTCCAAGTCTTTAAGTGAGGCCCATTCATAGAAATATTAAATTGGTATGAGAATTAATGTTAAATTTTGTTATATTATATTTGGAAATCTTCTTCTTCTTGAGTGTTTTTTTTGGTAAGCTTCTTCTCATTCATACTGTTAGTTGCTTTGAAACAGGGAGCTATTCAGGAATTGGAGGAGTAATTTTTATAGATTTTTAAAAAATTGCAAAAAAATAATTACAGATTAAAAATAACTTAATGTGAGAAACTTCTTATAATTCATAATTATATTAATTAGTTTTACTAATTTATTATAAAATTATGGTTTCTCTCTTTCTCGTATTAATTATTTATGTTAATATTAATAAAAACTCTTGTTTACTTCATGTTAAAGATTTTGGCAAACATTGTCAGAAGGTGGACCCCATGATTTGATATCTAGATTGCATCGATGGATACAAAATCATGAGGTTTTACGTATAGGAAATTAATTAATTAATAACATTATAACAAAAATTATTAAAATAATTAAGATTATCCTTTATCCTCATGTTACATATAAAAGAGACTTTTCAAGAACTGAGTTGTATGACTTTTAGTGGGTTTTTCAATTCAAAATTTTCATTAATTTTCTCTAACTTAATTGATATTAATAAATTCTTAATATTAATATTTTTATTAATTACAGTACTACTAACTAAATGATAATAATAAAAAGTATTAATATTAAATACAATAATTATTTAATATTTAATTATAAATTATTGAGAGAGGTAGAGAAGATATGTAGCATATGCAATTAATTGACTTTTTGTTCTAGTTGTGCAATCTGAACCAAATAATGTCACATTGTCACCACATGCAATTAAATTAATTCAAGGGTTGCTTGATCCATTATCATAATTTATTTCCATAATTAAGAATTTACATAGATGACCTCTTTAACCTTTACAAGTCTCTTAATGGATTTTTGGCTCCTTTTAGCCACCCTTTTGTAATCTAGTGTATTTTCCTTTCCAGAGTGAGGCAAGTGAGGTTTATCTTTCCTCTCACAAAAGTATTAAGAAGCGAGATGTGTCAAGTTTGAGTTCCCATAATCTCACCTGGTGTGTTTTAAGGAAAGTGAGTATTACCCCTTGGGATTTTACTCTAAGTTTCCCGCATTTTCCCACACATTAATTAAAAGAAAAGCACTAAGAAAATAAAAGGGATGATAATTTGGGAAAGGGATCCCAGTCTATGGATTAAGTATGTTGAGCTTTTCATTCATTGATGGAAAGGAAAGGTATGCGTATGCACCCTTTGGACCACCTGGGCTCGTATTTTTCTTTCTACATTTTCACTTCACCAAGACTCTAGCCCGGCTCAACCCCATAAAACCACCCATCATGACCACACGGACAACGAGTGTCGGTACCACTTGGGCTCATATAAATGGGTCAATATGAAAATTCTCACTTTATTTATAGTGCTTATAAAAAATTATTCTTATTGGATTAGATAAGTTATGTTTTTTCAAGCTCTCAAAATTTTATTTGTATTTAACAGTAAAAATTCATTTAGTTAGATAAATGAGTTTTAAAATTTAAGTAGTGTTAAATTGAGTATGAATGTAATTCATAGGAGATAGATGGGTGCGAGTAGGGAATTTGGTCTATTATGTTTACCAAATGGATTCTAAGAATCAGTGATAAATGAAAATTTTTTAAGAATTTTTTTTAGGAGAGAATTGTTAATGAATTACTTCTCTGAAGAACAGTTACTTTGATGGGACAGTTTCTACTCCATTTGGGCCTCAACGTCGACCCTTCTGGCCCAACTCTGTATACAAAAGGAGTGCATCCCCTCTGTGGCCATCCATGAAATGGCTTGGTATTGTTGAGATCAAGACCATTAAGCATATGGGTCAACCCCTTTGTCTTGTATGATTTGTCATTACTATTATTATTGGTTGTTATTATAATTGTCTAATGAAACTGTGTACGCTTTTGAAGCAGAGAACTAAATTAATGAGCCAATCATGTAGTTCACATGCACTCCCATGGAAAACAAATATAAAATTTGAATAAATGGGATAAGCCAGGCTATACCAATGAAAAGAGACAAAAGGCATGGACTAAAATTTTAGCCATCTCAATTTTTCTAGACCCCAATGCTTTCACCACTATGAGGGGTTGAAAATTGAAATTGGGCTGGGTATCTTGGGCTTAGATGAGACTCAAGTTGACATATATCAATGGGCTGTTCCCATGCCTGGGTTCTAAACCCTAGTTATCAGGACGTATCGGTTGAGATATCTCGGTTTTGAAAACCTTGATATCTCAGCCAATACGATATGTATCGGTCGATATTGGTGGTTTTAGTAAAAAATTAAATAGGAGAGAGAAATTTGTCGGTCGATACCGACATTTCACCCCTGGTTTATACTGATGTTAAATCCCAACAGGCTGGTCCAGTCACTTTTCAGCTGTATTAAGAGTTCTTTTCCACTATTATGTTGAGGTAATATAATGGCCACCAATGATTATAGAAATGCATCTATTAGAAAGATCTTTATTTGACTATAGACTCAACCAAAAAAAATTAGATTTAAAAGTATTTTTTTATTTATTCAATAAAAATGATTTTTATACACCTTTCAATAAATCCACAGCTTGAGACCAAAGCGGGCCTTACATAGGAATGCAGCAGAGTACTAGAGTGAGCCCGTGCTTAGGTGATCATTTGCTTTATATTTAACATAATTAGATTGGATGAAAGATGGCCCAAATGTATTTATTTTTGTGGGCTTGAAATGGACACTTCGATGGGTCTCGGCAGGTTCAATTACTAATCTATACTTATCTAAAGGATGAGAGAGAGAGAGAGTCCCAATCAATAATAGGAGCATGTCCCAATCAAGTAGGAGCATGTTAACTCAAAGGGGCTGATGTGTTCGTCGGGACCCGTCTCAAGAAAGATGAATTTTGAGTTCCAATCTCATTTTGGATCACTTTTCGTAGTTTTACCCGGTATATATGGGTAGGGAAGACTTCAACACCTCGGTCGATAAAAAAAATTAGTAAGAGCATGTCCTAATGAATAGTCTCGTAGTATTGGTCCACCTTATTTGATAGGCGCATCAGGAAATGGTCCCCTCCAATATAATATCTCCCATTTATTCAATCAATATTAATAATGTTCATTCAATGTTTCCATCAATATTTTAAAATTCAACTACATTTGTCCAATTCAACTTGATTGGACTCTAATTAAGTTCTAAGAAGATCCGGTCCTCAAAGATGTTCAGTTTGTTCAAAAAGTATTGAAATTTTTATTTGTCTCATTTTTTTTTTCTCTTCATTTTCATTGAAATCATCATTTTCTTTTGTTGTTATTATAGCATCATGGTTGCTAATTAATTATATTATTACAATATTAAACAATTTAAAATAATTTGATTCAATGCTTGAATTTAAATAAATCAAGTCATGATAAAGAATTTAATTAATAATTTTATTTTTGAAACATTGGTTTTCATTCTTATTTCGTGGAGCCAAGTTCGATTTTCTTGTCTTTTTATTAAAAGATCAATTGCGAAAAAAGGAAAGAAATAACATGGCATTGCCCACATGCATGTCGGCCCATCTCTATCATTCTGACTTCTGACCATGTTAAGCAACTCTAATGTTAAGAAATAACTTTACATTCATGGGAGGATTCTTACTGGAAAATCATATTTTGGAGTGAGAATTTAGAGAGACTGGGCTATTTATACATTCCTACATAGTTGAGTAGAATGGTAGAGGATTTCTTGTATAATATAAATTTAATGAAATTCTTCAATCTAATCATCATAATTTTTTGAGATTAGTTTATAACGGTTAGCAAAGTCCCACGTTATCAGTGGACCTTTGGGTCTTGAGATTTATAAGCACACGGGTACCCTTTCCTTTTAAGTTGGTTTTTAAAGATGAGTTCTACTAATGTGTTTAGCGTGGCATCAGAGTGGGGATACTAAAGGGATGAGTCAAGTTCGTATCTCCAGCCTTGCATGGAGGGAGAGAGTTGTGTGTCTCTGTCCTGACTCTCACGTTGCCAGTGGACCTTTGGGTCTTGGGGTTTATAAGCACATTGACATCATCTTTTTTCAAACTGGTTTTTAAGGATGAATTATACTCACGTGTTTAATAATAATAATCTAATTTTCGAAGTCCAAAATTATAAAGTTAAATGATAAAATAAGATCTGAATTTTAGCCTTTACTATTTTTTATCTATTATTAGCAAAAATATGTGATCTATTATAAATTTTAATCAGCAGGAAGACCATCTCGTTTTGAGTTTTTGTTCTGAGAGTGGTCCTCCACACTTGAGATTCTTCCAAGGAATGGACCCAACCATATATTTTAGGAGATTCTTCCCTTCCTTCTATCTTCCTATCCTTCTGCATCTGATCAAATAGTCAGAGAAAACATCCATGTCAAAGAATTTTCTTCTCTCTCGGCTCCAAAGTATCAGCATCAAGAGGTGTCCATCATAGGGTCTACACTACCATTACAATTAACAAGAGCTCCAGTCCCACTCCCTTAAAGTGGCAAAAGATGGATACCATACCAGGGAGTGAGCATCACACACAGATAATCCACTCAGGCGATGCCAAGTGGTCGAATGAGCATTCGATGCCATGTCAGCGGCCCCACTGTCCTCCTAATTCATCTTGTAAAGAAACCCCTTTCCACACACACATGCTCCATGCCTAACCTTGAGCTGCAAGTCTTTAGCTTTCCAGAGTGCCTCTTAGAAAAATGTATAGGGACTTTTGAAGAAACTTAGATTGATAGAGCATGGGGCATCATCTTTATAGTTACTGTTGGATGAATGGAGTGGAATAGGCTGGATGTACTTGGACTCGAGTCCGTCTAAGTTTATTCGCCCAATTCTATTTTAATTGCACTTAATTCTTAAAACCAAACACAGCTAGTCTTTGCACAAGTCTCTTTCTTTCTTTTCCTAGCATTAACCATGCTGCTCCACCAGTAGAGAGTTCATCTGCTGTTTTCCACCAAGATCTTCCCTTTCAGATAAGGCAACCAGAAAGGTTACAACATGATACAAACACAGAATGACAGCAACAACTAAAAGAAAGGAAGAAGCAGCAGCCTAACCAATTAATGGATAGGATCTTCCTAGCTTAGGAGAATCTTCAAATGTTGCTCCGTAGGCAGAACATGTAACCCGTTACATCACATACGATTAGCTCAAGTGTATGACCCTACAAGTCCTCTGTAATGTGAAGCTGTTTTAGGTTTAAAGAGTAATATTAGGACAGGGTATCCACCCCAAAAGGCTAGTCCGTTAGGTGGAGTGACTTAAGTCCTTTATAAGTCCTTAAATCTCCCTCTTTACAACCAATGTGAGACTTGTTCGTTGCCCCAACAGGTAATTTATGCGTATAAAAGAAGATAGCAGTATCAAAACCATATGTATAATGATACCAGTATAACAAGCGTACAGAAGAAGCATGTGTCTTTCATGTATCCAGATATTTTAACTCGCACTCGTAATTCATTTCTTCAAAGCAATAGAAGTGCTGGTTGCTAAAAGCTCGAACCATCGGTATCTATAAGAAAACATTTGACAGTTATCTGAAAACCAGGTTCCTTTTATTTTCATCTAGACAATGTCACTCCAATGAAAAGGATGCATTGAGTGGTTATAAATGACAAGATACCCAAAAAAATAAAAATCCAAGTACATATTTTGACTGTTTACAGATGAAATTACACTCTTTGAATGAAAAGCAATGAACAAGAAAAGAAGAAGAAGAAGAGGAAAGACACAAATGAAACAAGCATTATTTGCAATTCATCCCACCTCAAGAAGAAGGTGAGGTCGTCTTGTTTCTGCACAAATATTAAGAGATCAGGGTCTGGGACAATTTTGTATGGGACCTATTTACATGACAAAAATCTATTGCACACACCTGTGATTAGAAGCCTTTATTCAAGCCTTTTCTTTTTTGAGTTGGAAAGTCTGTAAGGATAAGCTGCTGTCTGTCTCTCCCCCCCTCGAAGCAGAGAAGGGATTCTAAAAGCTAAATTTGTTCAAATGTGGTGGCAATTCTAGGGAAGTCCTTACCATATATATCTGATGCTTGCAACTGTTGCTGTTGGGCCTGATGCCATGTACTTAGACTACTGATGGTGGCAAACTGGCTCTCTGATTTAATCTGACTGCAAAGATTTTGGCTTTGATTTTGGATGCCACTGGTCATTGAGAAAGGATGATGGAGGAATTCAGACCATTTGATGTCTTCTGGTTCACCTTCAAGATGGATTTGTGCTTCTTTATCCAATGATAACTCTGATGATTCGACTCTGCAATCAGCAATTCCCCAAGAGAAGATGCTATTCTCAAAGAAAGAACTGTTACCCTGCACTTCAACACTGCTACTGCTTCTACTGCTGCTGCTGCTGATGGAATTTCCGGCCTCCCAGTACTGGACTCCATTGATATTGCTAACACTGGTGACAGAAGGGTTGTCGGGTGGAGGACTAATGGCAGGCTTGAAGCCCATTGAAGTAGGAAGTACTGAGCTTGACAAAGATGGTAAAACTGAGGATATTGTATTGGAATTGAATTCAGAATTTATCGGGAAAGGCCGGGAGGTCTGGTTAAACCAGAGAACTGGATTTGGGTTCACTGATAATCCAGTGGTGGCCATCTGATTACCGCAATTGGAACTGTAATTCAACTGCTGAAGAGGGAAGTAGCCCATGGAATCCGAAGGCCTGCTGCTGGTGGAGCTTTCAGGGCTTGTTATAAACCTGTCTAGGAAGAATTCCTTGGTGGGTGTAATTGAATTGCTGCTGTTTATGTTGATCTTGGAGTTGAAACCATTGATAGCGTATCTTTCGGCCCCCATTAGTGAGGACGGCTTCTTCTCAGGGACCCCTGGCTCAGAATTCTCCATCATGGGAGTTGCTGTTAGGAGTTTCAGTTCATTCAACCCTGTTTCTTTCTCTGTGTCACCAGGCACCTTATCCTCTCCATTCTCAACCTCAGACAGTGGTTTATGGGTGTTGGGGTCAATGCCTCTTTGCTTCAGCTTCTTCTTAATGCATGAATTCCATAGATTCTTGATTTCATTGTCAGTTCTTCCTGGCAACTGTGCAGCTATCTGAGACCACCTGATAGTGTTGTAAAAAGGGAGAGGAGTTCAGCATTTCTTAGAATTTCAAATAGCATGAAAAGTGATGAGGGTTTTCAGGACCAGTATACGGCAAAACAAATATTACCTGTTCCCTAAAACCGCATGTAGCTCGATTATCAGATTCTCCTCTTGCTGTGAAAATGTACCCCTTTTAAGATCAGGCCTCAAGTAGTTTATCCATCTCAACCTGCAGCTCTTCCCACACCTCTGCAAACCTGCAATTGTGCCATAAAAGAAAACTGTCATTTGTCAGCACACAAAGAAGACTGATTGCTCTGCTTTCTTTTGAATGTTTTCAATTGAAAGATGGAAGGTCCAAGCAATTGGCACCTGCTTGTTTAGGCACAGAGCTCCAACATCCATGACCATATTTTGTGATATGCCTCACCAGTTTCTCATCTTCCTCTGGAGACCAGAGGCCTTTCCTCAGCTTCTGCTTGTAACAGCAAGAATGCCTCCCCATTTGAAGCAAAAACTACCTATCCCACCCTGAATTGCACAAATTGTCTGCCAAACAGAGGAGGTTTTGATTGGGTTTAGGTATTGGGTTTGCTCTAAAGTGGTGAAAATGTGGGATAGAGATGGAAGAGAGGCTTTGAAAATGAAGTGGCAGACGAAGAAAGGGAAATGAACAGAGAGAAGGGGAGGGGAACTCAAAAGAGAGGGAGGTCGCAGTCAAGAGGTTGTTTGGAACTAGAGGTATTTTTTGAAGTGGAGGAGATGGGTTAATAATCTGGGTTGCAGATGTCTCATCAAGCTCTAAGAATTAATGTCTGTTGCAGAAATGGTGGGGCAATTCGTCTGATATTTTAATAGAGATGAAACAGAAGGATTTAAGCTCATGCTTGCTGGTTGAAAAATCCCATCACAGTAAAAGTAATTGTATCAGACCCAATATATAATTCACAGCCCCAAATCAGGAAAAATTTTGAGAAATTCACAATGGGGTCTTCAACTTTGTACTGGGTCTCAAGCAATCCCTTTTTTCTATTCCAAGATTCCAATACGCAAAGATACCATAAAATTGTAAAAAAATAAAAAAGAAGTCTAGTTGCCGATAAGAAATACCTACATGACAGTTCTCTTCTATCATACACACAGACTCCAAATACAGATGGGAAAACAATAGAAGCTTTACATTCATATGTTCTAAGGAAGAGAATGAGAATACCCATCTGATTCCTTTTCTGTCAGAGACCCCCCAAAGAAACAGCAACCTTTTTGCTTTTGGGTAAATTTTCAAGACCATGATCTCTTTGAAAAGTTTCATCATTGCTTGGAAAGAGCCAAATACTTTGAATATCTTTCTTCTTAAGAGAATGGGTATCTTTCTTTTCTTTGAAAAAATCACTCAAATCTTGGAAACTCCCTTGAACATGTCCATTTTTCCATTTAGAAATAAAAGTAATTTTTTTTTTATATAAAAAAACCATTCTCTTTCCCATCTATAGAATGCAAGAAACCTGTGGATCACGCTTCTTCTCACCAAAAATACAAGTGCTTCTGTTTAGAATACAGCCCACGAAGAATCTGTAATTTCTTCTCTCAAATTCAAGAAAACTACAAAACTAATCCTCCTCTCCTAAGAAAATCACTATCTGAAACAATAATTCCAATCATACTCATCTCTGTAAAGTGCAAATTAATTGGAAAATGTCAATTCTTTATTATCTTTTAAATTGAAAAATTAGCAATTTCCTGTGCAGAATTTATAGATTTAAATGAAAGATGAAATAAAATCTGAAACATAGTTTCTAATCTTCATCATTCTTAAACAAATTCTAATATATGCAGAGACAGAGACAGAGACAGAGAGGGAGAGATAGTATTCTAATTTTCTGCGGCATGATTTGGTTTGTCAATGGCAAACATGCAAAAGGAGAAGAGAATGTAATCAGCGCAGTATCTTTGGATTTTAGTTTTATTACCCTTCAATGATTAGAAGTGTACAGTACATGCATTCATATGGTCCTAAATAATGCAAGATACATAAAAATAATAGATTAACATTATTATAATAATAGTTCCAAATAGGCTTTCTTGCTGACTTTTAATTGCAATGGGACCCTCATGAAGCCAGTGATTTTATATTTCAACCCTTCCATCTTTGCTGTTTCCAGCTTATCTTGGATTGAAATGGGCCCCTCTGCAACAATCAACCCTCAAAAGCCAGGACAAGCCAAAAACATTAAAAAAAAATGGGATTTCAATAGAAAATTGAGGAAACCCATACAGAGAAATGGAACACCTTTCATCAAATTGTAACAAAATTCAAACCCTAAATTAGAATGGAACATTTAATTAAAAATGATGAGAAGCATTAGCTGTCAATCCTGTCGCCACCTCCAATGTCTAAAGTCTCTGGAATCTGCTTCATAAATTAATGAATGAAAAAAAGAAAAGAAGGAAGGGTATTATTGGAGATGATGATTTTTCATGGATTTTACTTTCTCATGGATTTTGCTGAGTGGGCACGTACAACGCGAACAATATTTACGTGAAAAGAGAGGTCAAAGTGAAAGAGGACAGAGCTGTGCGTTTGCCACTCTTTATTACAAACTTGCAACTTGGTGATGATGACTGCTAATCAATCACACACTAACCATATGCATGGCTTGTATGAATCTACGTGAATCTACTTACAGTCTAGGGCTTAGATATTGGATTTTGAAATTTTCTTTTTGTTGACTCTCCTTATACAAAAGGATGTCTTTTTTTTTATCTCTCAGGGGAAATGATTTGTGTACCCCCTATTTTATCTATGGTGTACTCCTTCAATTGTTTTTTTTCAATTTTACCCCCCACTTAAAAAATAATGGAAATGGAGAAAAGGTTGGTGGAGGGTAAAATTGGAAAAAAAAATTTGAAGGAGTGCACCATGGGTAAGATGGGGGTGCACAAATCACTTTCCCTTATTAGGTATTAAAGTATAAATAACAATACATAATTTTACTCACGTTTACTCAATTTTATCTATAGGTGTTAAAATATAAACAGTAAATATATAGTTTTCATCTTATATAAGGTGCACCTTTTCTTTTCTTTTTATTTTTCTAGTAATGATGATTTTTTATGTCTTTAACTTATTATTGCTTGATTTTATATATTAAATCTTTGTTATTGACTTCTTATATTATGCAATTATGTTTTTACATTTAATGTATTTTTTACAGTTTATATATTGTATTGTCTTTTTTTTTTTTAAAGTTACGTGTGGAAAATTGTGGAATACCCAGCGTAAAATCCTCACGGATGAACCTACTACTCCTATGGAACAATAAGGTTAGGCCATGAGAGCTCGAACCTGCAACCTCCCGCTTCTTGAGGCGGGAGGAAACCACTTGAACTATACTCATGTGGGTATATATAGTTACTCCACTATCTATTATGTCTTTCTTTATTCCTTCTCTCCATGGTTTGAGCCGTCTACATATAGAGATTGCATCAGGTCTTCTTATTACATGCACAGATCACCTAAAATGAGTTTCTCTCAACTTATATTCTATTAGAGTTATACTCAAATTATCTCTAATCCGGTCATTTCTAATCATTTCCTTAAGTGCTACTCCATCACCCATTGTAGCATACGCATCTTTTCTTCAATATTTTACTCTAAGTATCATGAGTCTAATAATTGTTTTACAAATTTTCCCTTTTAAGCGATGGGGGACCCTCTTATCACACAAAACTTTGCCTATCCCGCTAGTAGTAATATCTAGGTCGAGGAATTCTATCATACATCCTAAATATCTGAACTTATTGCAATTGACAACTGGGTCATTACCTATTTTCATCGAATCTCACTCTCTATATTTTGTTCCACTGAAGTTACACTCCATGTATTTAGTCTTCTACTCATTTTTAGACCATTTACTCTAAGGTTCTCCTCCAAGATTTTAGCTTGCCATTGAATTGGCATCTCGTTTCACTAATTAAAGATATATCATCAATAATAGTTTTGCTTAAACTTTTAGCCCTTTGCTGACTAAAATATCATGTTAGACCTTTTTTTAAAACTTAGGATATTGATTTTTTTTTCCTTTTTGTTAACATGGATATCCCTGCTCCATATTAGAAGTGAGACTAATCTCACAGATCTATGAAACCACCTACAAATCTTGTGTATCAGATAAGATTAGAGGAGTTGAATTTAATATCTCTAATTTAAATGTAAAAGCTTCAACCAACTGACTTTAATGTATTTGTTAGATTCTGGGGAAAAATATAGGCACTCAAAATTGTAAGAGGATATGGAATTTTCCCAATCCCTAAGATGAGAAGGTCTTGAAACTCTTCAACATAATTCATCATAAAAAATAAAATAAATAAATAAATAAAATTACCTTCAAAAGGTCATCATTTCTCCTGCCACAGCAGACTGCTCCAATTGACACATGTCAACGGTGAGCATTTGATGGACTTTCCTTTTCTATCTATAAAAAATGGGACAGACAGTGAACATATTTTCTTCCATGTTAGAGCAAATGGATCACCAATATATTCTATTTGACTTACAATCTTAGAATGAGTAAGTGGAAAATAGATCTTTTTTATATCTTTTCACCTTCACTAAAAACTTGCTTCTCATCGAAAGAAATCTTCACTAGTTGCAGTTAAAACGTTACATTGGTCATGCATCTCATTGTTATATTTGAAAATTAGTTTAGGCTGTACACACGTTTGCTCTACGTGATTGTATAAAAATAATATTAAAATTTCTTTTATTAACTTAAATAGTTATTAAAATTAATTATGTAATAATAATTCATACTCATAAATATTTTAACTATACAAAACATGATATCAAAATATAGTTTAATTTAAATTTATGTGTATATTTAAATTATAGTATACATATATGTGTATATCCATAAATTAACATTAGACTAAAATGAGTCTTATCCAAAGGAAAATATATATTTGTTACCTCTTAACTACTAAAAGAAAAAAGAGAAAATGTTTTAGAATATTAAATATTCAAAAATAATTTAGAGCCATTAAAATTACAGGAGCTTAAAAATATGGTATTTAAAATTGGTCGAATGATGTTTATAGCATTCTATATTTATATTAAGATCTTTGAATACCATGTTTATGGATGAAAAGATATACTCAAAAGACTCGTCATGTTGGGTAAAGTTGATCCATCATCTGGTTTAAAAAGTTGTCTTCTATAATTAGATTGAGATGCTTTTGTTCAGGTCCTATACTTATTTAAAGATCTTTGCAATAGATCCATCACACTTGATAAAAATACTGGTCAATCATTTAAAAATTAATGTTCCATACTCATTTGTTGAGTCTAGGTCAAGTGCGACCAGTGGCATGGGTCACACCTAGTCTACTCAAAGGTTTCATATTCGAGTGCCACTGAATGATATTGTGTTAAGTGAATTTTGCATTACTTAAAAAGTACACAAGATGTTATATTAATGTTGGACAAGAACAATAGTCAAAGAGGCATGATATATGGATTTTGACTCTGCGAGTGATCTTGGCAAACTATGCTCACTGGTTCCAATTGTTAGAAGTCAATGCTAGAATTGACATTTGTAGAGTGGTCCATTGAGGGAGTGAAAATGGGAGTTAAGTTGGTTGGTAAAATGATTGGATTAAAAGAAGTTTGTTATTTGAGGTTATGGATTTGGTTTTTTTGTTCTGATTCTAGTAGTTTTCTGCCTTTTTTAGTAATGGATCGCTAGTGCTCAAAATAATTTGCAATAGAGTTTTCGCTTTGAAATGCACAGGCTATTGTTTGCGAAGAATGGAAAGTAAGAACAAAATACAAGCAAAAGAGGCTTTAGTCTGATTTCATTATTCACTTTTGAAAAGATTTACGCTGGTTGATCCGTAATAATGTTTCGACGTCCAAACTCACTCCTATTTGGATGGTGGAGCTAGACTCGAATTTAAGATTGTTGTCCGACAATACACAAACACAAAATGGAATAAGGGACTGAGACCATATATATATTTTTTTTAAAGTGGTAAACCCACTGAATGGGGAAATCTCCACGTACCAATTTAGGCAAAAGATCCACTATGAATTGAGTTTTTTACAAACAGACACCGGTGTAAAAGATATTGGACCCATTGAACCAATGGACCACGTCGAATACAAACTCATTGGCGACAATCAATTAGTGAACTCTGCTGAATCCTTCATGGAGACATCAAATGTATGCAGAAATGACACTCTGATGGACTGTCGGCTAAAACCAGCGTCCCAAAACGTAGGCCAAAGCTCTAGAGAAAAATCCAGAGTGAAACAGTTTAGTTCAGTCGACTGAATTATGAGATTCAGTCGACTAAATCATAGTCAGATCCCGATCTACATTATATGTGAAGAATTCAGTCGACTGAATTGTGAGGTTCAGTCGACTGATTCTGTTCAGTTTGGTCGTAACTGCTTCAAATCAATCGCGATCTGCTTGCAAGAATGCACTGTATGTGGCCCCTCTCTGTTGTTGGACGTTGTGACTCCACTGTAGATAAAGTGGGTTCCCTCCAACTCTCAAAGTTGAGAAACTTCCTGGCGGTTGAGTTTGAATTTGAATTCAAAAGGTAACTGTCGGTGGTTATCAAAACTGCACCTGAATTCGAAAGTCAAGTGGAAACTACCGAGTTTTATAACTCTAACTCGGCAACTCAGTCTTTCATTGTGACTCGATCCGATTACGGATCACTGGTTAAAAACTTGAGAAATGAAAAAAATTTAACCTTGTACACCCTTCATGAACATAGATAAAAATGAACTCTTTCTTTCTCAAACAAAATGTCTATCATCATTTCTTAGCAACGGAATTGAGTTCAGATGTGCATATTAGGATTGGACTTCCAGCCTAAAATACTAGTCTGATAAGTGGAGTGATCTAGTCTTATATATATCTTCAGTTTTTCCTCCTCACAACGGATGTGGGACTCTCGTTCGACAATCAAGACACCCATGTGTGTCATGATTGGATAGTGGAGAGAATATTTCGTACATCTTTACTTGTGAACATGTCCATCTTCCAGATTCTTTTTCAAACTCCCAGATCCCTCAAGGTTCCTTGGGGAAGGGGATCATTCCCCAGTGACAAACTTCTTCTCTGATATGGTCTCCCTTGATAGCCATTTCTTCTTTTTCTTTTCTGCTTCATACAACATCACTTTATTTATTTATTGAGAAAAAGTATACGACATTTGGTCTAGGGGTTTAGTTGGTAAGCTTGGATTGGTACAAAGCAACACCTTATATCTTCAGTGACAGTCAAAGCACAATAAACTTGGCAAATATTCGGTTTTACCATAATGTATAGCTTCACTACATATGAGAATTAATTTTAGACGATGTTATCTATTTAAAGAAAATTTGAACCAAAGATAATGTAGTAGAAATTTTGAAAAAAAAAAAACAAGTCCTATTGAGAAGTATGTTCAAGGAGGCTAAACAAAACTCCCATAAAAGTGGAGATTGTTAGAATATATATTTTTAACAAGATGAGGTGGGAAGTTAACCAGTTGGACTACACCCACTTAACCAATTAACCAATTAAAATATATGTTTTTAGAAATATTATTCAATATTTCCTAAATGTCACTGATATTTCTAAACTTTGGCCAAACTTTTTTCAATCTAGATAGAGATAAAAAAATTCTACCCATTGAAATTTGTAAGTGAGGCGGTACCGCACATGTTTGTTGACCATCAAAATAATAATAATTATTGTTGTTGTAGTTGAGAAAGAGATTGATTGAACAACTTTAGTTACTAGTTTTTCTTATTTTAATGTAAATGGCAAAATACTTTTGATTAAAATTTAATGTAATTAATTATCATTTAAAAAGGATAATGTTGACTTGACATTTAAATAAAATAGAAGTATAAAAATGTTCTTTTATAAATAAAATAAATCTAATATTGGACAACGTTGGACAGTTCAACTGGTTACTTCTCGTCTCATGAAATGAGAGGTAGTCAGTATGAGTTTTGGAGGTGTTAACTGGAGGCATCTTGAGTAGATGTGGGGTGTTCTTTAGAGAGATTTATAGATTCTTGATTAATATAAACTATGAACCTCTATGGAACATATAATTGGGAGAATTTGAGAGTATTCTTTGAATGATTTGACAGATGAATTTAAAAAAAAGAAAATTAATTTTAAGGGAAGGATTATGGATTTTATTGATATGGCTGTATTTCGTAAGGTCTTTAACTTACTTTTTGGTGGGCTACACTTTAAGGAGGACGTATCTTTATCCAAATTAAAGGGGTCCCACCTAAATCTGATGGGAATATTTTTCTAATATTTCTCCACCGACAGAAAAGAATGGAAAGAAGGCATTCATTTTTTTCCTCTCAAAATTACAATATTATCCTTTTTCAACTTGTTTCTTCGTCAATGTCCAGTGATTTACATTTCAATTTGATCCGAAAAGAGTCGGTAAAATTTATTAACTTCTTCCAGTAAAAATCTTATCAAGTCGATGAAAATTTGGATTGATTCATTTGAATTTTCTTAAAATTTAAATTATAATAAAAACAATAACTTTGTGATCAATTTAAAATTAACACAATTGAATAGATTTTTAGAAAATAGGAAAATAATAAAAGAAATATCTGTGTAAAATTTATGTTATATAGTATCTCATGCTGACATGAATGTTCTATAATAATTCATAAATTTGTTGTTGTAAAAAAATCTGAATTTCATAAAAATATTAGAAAAATTACACAAATACCTTAGAGGCTTAGAAACTATATCAATCACATCAAGAAATATTCACTTAATTTTATAAATATTTATATATCATTTCATTATTTTTTTCCATAAGGAACTCAAAAATGGGAATTATCTTTGAAAATTTAGCTTTCATTAATTTAAAAGAAAATGGAAAATCACAAGGACATCGTATAAGCTATATCAATCATATTTAGACATCTCCATTTAATTCTATAAGCACTAAATATTATTTCATTGAATTATTTTCACAAAAAAACTCCAAAATTAAGATTGTCTTAGAGCAAAAACTCAAAAAAATTGATGAGAATAGCTCAAAATTATCAAATTTCAAGAAAAAAAAAGTGTACACTTGACAAATATTTTTCACACGTGAAGAAATTGTTTATAAGCCTGCTTAATATCATATCCAATACAAGATTTAAAAAAAAAATTTAAGAAAAATGAAATGACCTGCCGATAATAGTTACAACGATACCGCCGAATTATCAGCTGTCTCGGCCAACACTCTACTTGTATATGGCTGATATAATACCATTGATATATATAAAAAACTGAAGCATATCAATCGATACGATATATCATCTTTGATTAATTTGACTCGCAATATTTGAGATTATTTGCCCTCTCTAAAATGGTGGTTATAGTCCACTAAACAAAATAATGTATGTCATTTTCTTGAGATGATGGTGGTTTGATGGTTTTTTAGATCACTAATCTCACATCAGTGACAAATCATTGCGTTGTTTCGTCTTAGTAAAACTTAACGTGACCATGTTAGAAGACGGCGACAATAATCAATATGGGTCTGATTTTAATTATTAATTTTTAGTTAAAATGTCCTTTTGTCAAGGGAATAATTGAAATCATTTGTTTGGTATTGATTTATTTTGATAAATAAGGAATCTAATTGAGTGTTTAAAACTTTTTTAAGCGATTTCAGAATCATTATAAACAGCTGGAAAATTATATTTTGTTTTAGAAATTTAGCTTTAAGACTTAGGTAGGTCCTCTTTTCTTTGACTCTTAGAGCACCCGACTAATTTTCGTGAAATGTACAAACCTTCTTACCTCTAATAAAAGATAAATTACATGATAAGAACTCTGTGTATTATGAATTGGATGGACGATTTTTATAGGATTTATTATTGTGAACTACATTGTTGTTTTTTACAACATTTATTTTTTATTGCTAGGATAAATTGGTTTAAAAGGGTGCTAAAAGTATGCTTGCATGAATAAATCTAAGATTTTAAATATTTCAAAGTATTAATTTTTGTAAGATATAGATTAATCTAAATGGTGAATGTATGCTAAAATAAGTATAAATCTAATTTATGATATGATAATAGATATGAGATGATGAAATTATATGGAAAAAAAAAAAACTAGTTACATTAGTCTAATGGACTGATACAATTTTCAGCTCCTTTTTTGAACTAAACATTTTTATTGATATTTTTTAAATATTGACTGATGTATCTAAAAAAATATTTAATATTTTGAAAATTTTATCTATTCATGGCCAATATAATTGTGCTATCACGTGGTTACTCATACTACGAATATTTTTGGCCAAACACAAACTATTTCTAAGAATTGGATTGACATGGTAGAAACATGTGAAACTAAGTTTGCATTAAAAAAAAAAAAAAAGTATGAGTTTTTCTTTTTAGAAATCATCACATCGAAGCCTGTCAAAGACTTATTAGTAATATTATTAGATTTTATATTTTTACTATAAATTTTGATGAATATAAAAATTTTAAAACATACAAAGCCTATAAAATCTCCTTCTTTTGACCATTTTATTCTCTACTTTTATGGTTTTAAATTTTAATGCAAGTGGATGCCAAAGATCGCCTTTAATTTTGAGTAAGGTGGTGCAACCGGGCGTAGACAGTATTTAAATTTTTATAATATGAATATCTCCATCTTATATTAAAGGTGAGATTAATTCTATGCATATACAAAATTATCTGCAAATTTCATGATAGAACTATATGTGTTGATCAGTTCAAATTTTAGTTTTGAACTCTTTTTAAAGTTTGAGAACTTTTTTCTCTAAAGTTAAGATCTGGAATAAGTGAGCAAGAATAAATGAAATTTGGAAGAAATCATCATCATTATATATTATTAAATTTAATTAGAGTTGACTTTTAAATTGTCATTTTTCACTCAAGTTGTGGAAGACCATGTTGTTCCGTGCATTTTAATTTTGTTGTCATTATCATCATCTTCATAAAAATAATTTATTAGATTAATTTAGAAGTTGCAATCATTATTGAATTTGATAACTTTATTTTAAATAAATTAATTGTATAATATCTATATAACTTAAACCCACAATTTTAAATTTTAAAACAATTAGCATTTACCAATTATGCTATAAGCATTTGATATATACAATGAGACCTCACCCTCTATCACACTTCATTTCAAGACCTACCTATTTTTCCTCGAAAAACTTATTATTATCATTAAAGATATTTATTTATTTTTTTTTAAATATTTTATATTTTTGAATTATAATTTTTAATCAAAGATAACAAAAAATTTGTTCCTTCTCCCTCATAATATGATCTTGTTAGCATTGGGATCGTATCATTCAAACTGTTTACCACATCTATTAAAAAATAACAATTATTATTAAATATGACGAGTCTATCTTCTATGAACTAATCGATATTCTTGCACCCAGGGTGAAAAATTCAACCTGGCCGATATATTGGTCGATAAATTTCTCTCTCATCCTTTGTTTTTGTTTTTTTGTAAATATCGGTATTTTTTATTATTTTATTTTTTCTGAATTAAAAAATATAAAAAACCCAAAAAAAAAACTGGTTTTTTCAAAAAAAAAATTTGAAAACGTAAATATCGACTAATATAGGCCGATATTTCGACCAGGGTCCACCACCGTTTTGATTTTTTTTTTAAAAAAATCAGATCGATATTAATCATATCAGACCAATATATATCGCCAATATATTGGTCATATCAACCGAGAAGTAGTTCGTATGGCCGATACAATACGTATCGGCCAATATAGATCGGCACTGAAAAACCGATATCTATATACCCCTAAAACAGCAATATAAAATTTAAATCCACATTTTTAATTCTTAAAACAACAATAAGCATTTATTAATTACATTATAGAGGATAAACTCTAATAGATGAAGAGACCTAATGATCTATTATGCTTCAAATCAAAGAATACCCAATTTCTCACGGTAAAACACAATTGGATCAATGACAACAATAATTAAAATCACATCAATCAGCTTCATTTTACCATTTGACATTCTCCACCTTCGATTTGGGAATTGTATTTAAAATACATCAAGAAAGCAAGAGGGTGGATTTATAAACAATAACAATGCGACTTGTCTGCAGATAAATGAATAATGACCCGCAAACTCTATTAGTTGGGTCCATCGAGTTCCCTTTCCACCAATTTCTATCGTCACCTCTATCAGTGAGCTGAATTTTTTTACTCTAGACACGTGCAATTACTGACCATCACTCTAATTCTTTTATATTTATTGTGATGTTCTCATCATCGTTATTATAACTAAAATTTAACTATTTGACTCTGATTATTTATAATTAAAATTTTAAATTTATAGCTATAATAACTCAACAAGATTGATTTTTAAAACACTCTAATTCATGTATAAATCTTTTAATTATGGGGTACGCTGGTCTGACGTTCCTAAGTCAGCTACTGAAATCCTATTGGTCCAGCTGTCCTGATCCCAATATATTTGGTGAAGACAGTTACACTTAACTGGGTAACCGGAAAAAACGGTTACCTACTGGTTTCACTTTTTCTTTTTTCTTTAACTAATTTCAACGGGTCTAACCCACGCCATCTTTTCTCTTTTTGAAAAATTAAAAAAATGTTGAATTTTTTGAAAAATAAATTAAAACGTTCTTTTATGAGTCATGGTTCATGCTGATCACGGTTCAACTGTAGACCGGACCAGTTGTTAAAACACTGGTTTTACATTCAAGCAAATTACCCAAATTCTTTTAATAGATATGCCATTAAAACAAAGCTACTAGGGGACGTTTGGCTTGAGCAAATTAGCCGAATCACATTATATATATTTCTCATTATTTTATTCAAATGGAATTATAGGAAATTTCTTTATATATATCATTTTCAAGAATAGTGAAAAGTTGTTTGAGTTGCTTTTTAAGTCACGTTCATTTACACACATTTTCAAAAAAAAAAAATATTTCCCATTGAAAATGAGATTTTCAAATGTTTATTTGCACAAACTTTTGTGGGAATCTAGATTCTTGACTCTCAAGGCAAAGTCTTATATGAAAGTAATAAAAAAAATTCAATTAAATTTAAATGTGTTTGGTGAACATAACTTATTTATTAAATAGATTAACTCGATTCGACAAAGATTAAATAGGTTGATCCAGCCTAGTTCACTTATAAAATATGTTGATCAAACAAATCGTAATTCATTTATTAAACAGATTGCCCTTAACTAAGTAGACAACTAATCTCAAATGAGTCAACCTAACTCGATCTATTTATTGAAGGCTTAATCCGGTCTGACTCGTACAAAATCTGCCTCATTTATTAAATCGGTTGACCTAACATACACAATTTTAAATAGGTTAATCCAACCCATATATGATCTAAATTAGGGTTGCAACTTGTGTAGATCATCAAGTTGAATTTTGAGCCAATGCATACTAGGACTAAATTTATGCTATTTTATAAAAAAACGTAAGTATTAGTTAGATAAAATTAGGGATCTATAATTTCTTATGTTGAAGATGCTTAGCCATCAAATTATTATTATAATTATGTTTTTGATGGTTTGAATTATCAAAGACAATATTCCATTCGCCTTTGTGTATCGAATCCAGACAACACAGCTTAGAAAGGGCATCTTCCTAATTAATATTTTAATTCCTATTTCCCATATGCATAGGCATTGGAAAAGTTGACAAGAGATAATGAAAATCACCATTTGGATTTCTTTGTACCCTCATTCCAAGTATCATTAGGCCTCTTTGGCCATTGCAATGTTTCTAGTGAAATAATGGGTTAATTAAACAAAACTAATCATATCATAAAGGAAAAAAAAAATAAAGATACTGCTAACCCTCAAATCTAATCATTATCTCATGACCCATATCATATGGAAGCACATGCAGTTGTTCACTTAAGTCAACCCAAAGTCATATAATTAATGACATTTGTGATTGAAAATTGCCGACAGCATCTAATGTTTACTTGGTTAATCTCCATCATGAAGCAACCAGTGTGAAACTATCTAAAAATTTAGAAAAATTCATGAGAATCGTGTCTATTCTATCTTGATGACCACTCTCTCCTGTAAATTTATTCGGTGTGTGTGGGTAGTACGTCTTTTAAATTTTTTAAAAATTAGTCGAGTGTTCTAAGAGGTCTAAACACTTCGGTAATAAAAAGAAAAAAAAAAAAAAAAAAGGAGAGAGAGACACTATTTGTGGCGGCAATGTCTCCGGCGGAGTTGATGGTGCTGATAGATTCAATGTGGTCCACCCAAGAAACGGGCCCTTAGACGAGATGTAGAGGGCCCTTGAGTTTGTAGGTTCACTGCTTTTTTCTTGATTGAGAGAGGTTTTGTCTAGGCTGTCCTGATGCAATCAATGCGAAGCCAATCAATTGCTGAGGCCCAGGACGATGTAAACATGGATGTGGCCCAATAATGATAAAAACATGGTTACGCATAATTTAGGCTTAATTTGTGTGCATCCCTTGAGTTGATAAAAACCCTACTCAACCCATGAGCTAATTTCCAAGCTATTGAAAAAATAAATTTTCTTTTGAAAAGAAAGTGATGAATGTGGGTGGGGTCTGCAAGTGTCCTGTGGGTCTATTGGGTTCACATGTGGCATAGGTCCATAACCATCACAACATACACTAAAAAGAAGGTGCCTTGATGGGTGTTAGAGAGATTGAAGGAGGACAAGGCTATGTTTGGACGAGGAGAAGGAAGATTATTCTTACTAAGGAGAGTATTTTTTTGTTGAAGGATTCTCTTATATCTTAGAGAGATTTTAGAAGAGTATTTTTTTTCTTGAAGGATTCTCTTATATCTTCTTTAATAGTCAAGAAAATGTCTTACAATTAAAGAAGAAGAAAAAGAAGACAAGGAAAGAGTAGGGAAAATCGGTACACTTGACAAAATTTGATGACCCGATTATCAGAACTGAGATTATTGAGCATTTTAACTAAAAGGTTAAAGTTTTGTGATCCAAACTGACTAATCCATAAACAAATAAGTGATGGGTTGAGCGTTGTTGACTCAAACCCGAAATTGATCAGACTTGACTAGAGTATTGTCATGTCTATCTTGAATTTAGATCTGACAAAATTTGAGCCAACTTGATTACTCAAATCGAACCAAACCTGAGTATTTTAAGAATCTGGATGATCTCGAAGTGGACTTCTATGAGATCACATCTCTACCAATTTTGCCATCGTCTGACAGTCAACTTCCAAACGATCTGAACTTGTATTTTAAATGATTATGAGTTTGAGTTTAAAATTTTGTGTCACGACCTAAACCGAATAACCTATTTAATAAACAATTAATGAGTTGAATATTATTGATCTGAATCCAAATAAGATCCGACCAGACCTGACCCAATCAAACCCATTGTCAAGTCTAGAAACCATGGTTTATCCTCCCTCTCTAAGGAGCTATTTTTCAATGAAGAGTATAAAAAATGAAATTCTTCTCTCCTATATTTGCCAAAAGCACAAAAATTGAGACATTTTTCTTTGTTTTCCAACAATCCATTTACAATTGGGGATTATAACAAAAATAAAGATTATAACTCAAGCAATAAAATCGTTGGATTTCTACAGCCCAATGAGATTGAATTTCACAACACCTATTAGATAACATAAATTGAGTTTAAAGATAATTTTCCACAAAATCATTTTCTTTGAGAAAATATTTACAAACGACCTCGAGGAAAGTAAATTTTGGTTTGAAGGGGGAAAAAAGGAGAATGCTGGACTCATTTTTTTCTTATTTAATAAATTTCAAATAGGAAAAATGAACTGAATCTTCTGCATTCTCTTACTTTTCCCTCATCCAAATTTAAAAAAAAAAAAATCATGAAAATCTTAATAAACTAATCAAGCATGATGAACACTGTGCATGAGTAGTACTAAGGGAGGACAGAAAGGCACCCTAATGATATGGGCCCATTGTCCTCTCGTGGACCTCCCTACAATGTCTTTTCCACAAAAAGGACCCAAGCCACTGCCAACCTCAGATTAGAGATAACCCATTCTTCTTTCTTCTCCCTTCTTTCCCCTTTCTTTTAAAACTCTTGGGTTGCTAATACTCTCCCAGTCTAAAACTGGGGTCGATTTGGACATGGATCACTTACAATAACTTGGTTTTTTAATGGACTTGCCTCCTCTATGCAATTTACCCTTTCAAGGTTCTGGGTTGAGAGTTCAAAATTTACGAGTCGTCGACCCATTAGATCCAAATATTTCTCTACCCAATGAATTGTGAAATACTACCAACTCAACCTACATCGACTGAAAAAACTGAAATTTGGATCGACTACATTGACCCGTTTAGTAAATGAGTGATTCCAACTAAACCCATTTATTAAGTTTACCCTTTCAAGATTCTGGGTTGAGAGTCCAAAATTTATGGGTCGTCGACCCATTACCTCTAAATCTTTCTCTACCCAATGAATTGTGAGTACCAACCAACTCAACCTACATGAACTAAAAAAACTGAAGTTTGGATCCACTACCTTAACCCGTTTAGTAAATGAGTGATTTCAACTAAACCCATTTATTAAATTGACAAGTTATGAATTGAGAAATTTAAAAAAATTAATCGACCCGCACAATAGCGGAGAAACCCTAAAAGACTTGCACGTGCCATATTGTGTCCCTTTCATGAATGAGAGGGTATGGGGACTATGATGGGTCCACGCAGGACAGAGACTTGATACCAAGTTATCAACGCAAGTTGGCCAAGGTGGTTACGATAATCATAATCGCCATTGATGATTTAATAATTCCAACTTCAAACCATGATTAGTCCTACCTGTTATGATAATGCCGTTTGACAATTCCAATTTCCCTCTCTCTGTTTGGAGGATTCCTTGCAGAAGAAAATGCAATTGGTAGAAATTACCCTAGTTGACTTTGGTTCTTCCATCGTGCACCTACTTTCTTCACAAACTCCATCAAATTAGTGGTTAGGATTATCATATATAATAATAATATATGAATTAAGATTATGATCTATTTTCTAGGGTAGCGTTCGTCCACGAGGTTTGTATAACGAGACATGAGAATTAGTGGATTCTCGATTTTAACCTTCGCATGAACATTAAAATCAGACATTTCGCATGATCAGTAAAATTTTGACTAGTTGAGGCAAATTTTGGCTAACAGATTTACTATTTATGTAAATTTTCAGCTAGCCGATTTACTGTTAATTTGAATTTTGGCTAACCGATTTACTGTTTATGTGAATTTTGATGAGCCGATTTACTGTTCATATGAATTTTGGCGAGTCGATTTACTGTTCATGCGAAGGGTTGATAAGCCAATTTTACTCTTTATGCAAAGGGTAAAATCAGAATCCACTAATTCTCGTCTCTGTTTACACAAAAAGCTCGTGAAAGAATCACTATCCATTTTCAATGTTCTACGCATTTACTTATTTACATTACAGCCCACACTTGTTAATGGTCCGATATCCCACCTTTTAAAAGTCTGACCCAACAAGCTAAAATGCTAAATTGAATTTACAAAATTCAGTACATTATTGGGGTGAAGAGTATACACAATGTTTACATGAATATATAAGTACATGGTGTGTTGAGTCCATTTCTGCACATTATAATGACTCAATTAGAAAGGTCTATTTTCTTATTTATTTTTAGGCTTTTCATTCAAATATATGTCTTTCCAACTAATTCCTTCCCATTATTCAATGAAAAAAAAAATCTCCAACATCAGTATATGGGTTTCAATGTATGGAATTTCTCAATCTCTCTTGATAATTTTTCTTATAATATAGTTTTATAATTTTGTGAGAGTTTGCATATATTTCAAAGAATACTCTATAAGATATAAATGAATGACAATTTGCAAAAAAAAAATACAATTAATAGGTTAAATGACTCGACCGATGATAATATTAATAGATATTTAACATTTAAATTTGCTTTGCATAAATGTTTTATATTATTATTAGAACTTTGTAATTGAGTGTCCATGGTCTACATTTTTTGATAACCATAGTCTCTGCCGCTCTTTCACAAATAAATGAAAATAAGGAATCTCAATTAGTCTGCTCATATTTTTATGAAGTTTTTGTATATATAATTTGTCACTTAACTCACGAAAATACAATTATTTTTTTGTCAATTGAAAAGAAAAAATAGAAGTAGAAATTTAAGTCAATCCACCAATACATTTATGATGCTCATATCATAATGTAAATCGTATCAGATATTATTTTGTCCATTTGTTTCAATAATAGAAATTGTCTAATTTTTAAAGCATAAAATTAAAAATCAAAATTTATTTGACAAATCTACTTTGGATCACTTTTGAAAATCACAAAAACTAGCCAATATATCAAATTGAAAAAGAGTTAGACTAGTGAGATACACTAACGAGACATGTCAATAGATGAATCGTACGTCTCATTTGGTAGAAAATTATATAGATATGGAATTTATTAATTTTTATTATCAATTGATGATCCAAGTCATATAATCTCGGCCTTTAAATTTTGATGAGTATGAATAATTCATTTTTAAAATTTAAATTAAGATATAAAATTATCAAATAAAAATAAAACTTCATATAAAAACTACATATGATTCTCTTTATATCATGCTAATAACATATATTTTAAAATTATATAGCATATTTTAATAGGGATTTTAATTTAAAAACTGCAGATTTGATGGAATCTCATGCACCTCCCTTGAATGAGAACGCAAAGAGAAGAAAATTCAAGCAAGCAACACTTTGAGAGTAATGAAAGGGGTCCATGCGAAAGGTTCCCTTCCTATTTCACGCAACGGACTTTGATTGCCGACTACGTTCATTTTACGGCAATGGAACTTTTTCCTCACAAAAAGTCGTCACATGTTTGAGTGAGTGACAATTTCTATTAACTCAATTTTAATTATATAATAATTTATTAGAAACAATAATCCTGTTATATTATTAATATAGTATTGGTAAAAAGTTAAAATTTATTTTAGTTAAGAGATTTTTTTGCAAAAATACCTCAAAAATTACAGTTCATTGTCAATCTACTTTTAAAAAAATTTATTTGATTTAGAGTATCTCGTACATCAATTCAAACTATTTTTGAATGAAAAATCTCTCACGATAGTGAAGTTTTTTTTCAAAAGTACATCTATTCATGGAGTAACGCATTTATAGTCTCTTTCTTTATGACCGAGGTGTTTCGGACGTGTGCAAGCATCTCTATCTATACATACCGGAAAAAGATATGGAGAGTGGCCCTTTGGGATGGGATGCGATTCAATTAGGACTCCCTCTTCTTGAGACATGTTCATATCCAACACAACAATCCCTCAGGATTTTGTACTAACGTTACAGTTTATGCACTAAACTGTAATTTATACGTTAGTTTTAACTAGTGTTTCAGGTATTATGTGCCGGTCAAAAGTCTAAATGCATTATTTCGTAAGTAGATATATTTTTAAAAAAGAAAGTTTAAATGTCCTCAGTGCACATAGGAGTTTTTTTTTCAAAAAAAATATTTGACAGGACATGCAAGACACTCTAATTAGATAAAAAAATAAAATTAAAGTACTTTGATACAAAATTACAGTTTTCAAAGTATTTTTGTCAAAAAATCCATTTATTTTATTTTATTTAAACATATAAAATGTACACTTGATAGAAAATATTATTCTAGTTGTCTATTTTATTTTATTTAAATTATGGATTGATAAATTAAATTCTAAAAGAAACTTAAATCAACAAATTTTTAAGTTTTTAGAATAATTGAATCTTATATTGTTATTAAATATGATGTAATTTAAACCACAAGAAGTTATGTTTATATTAGTATCATCTTTTTCGTCTGAATTTTTTTTTTTCAAAATTCACAACACGTGTGTTCTAAGTTCTAACAGTGTGGAGCCCGCATCACAGAGACATCCAACTGTACGCTTTCAACCTCACGTCAAATCAACCTAAGTGGGACCCACCCACCCATCTCAAACTTTAACTCTTACTCTTAGTGCTGTCCACATCTTGTGGCGCACATGGTCCACCGGCGGCAAGGGGTAGTTTCTGGCCACCGTTCGGGAATCTTCCACGTGTCGTTATGTGAACCATCAGAGGCCCCTTCTATCTACAATAATCGTACGGCCGAGGAATCGCTATCTTCGTGTCCTTGTCCGCTCGTACATGGCTGCTAAGAAAAACGGTCGTTCTTTCTTCCAAAGATCTGATCCGCACAAATCATCTCTCTGATGATGATTGTGAAAATCATTTTTTCTTTAGAAATAAAAGTAATTTTATTTTTATTTTTTTTTCATTATTTTTTATACACTTCATATTCCGACAAGATGCGCAGAAAATAATATTTTTTCTTATATTTTTTTTTCTCTTCTTCTATTTTTGGTTCTAATCTTATTTATTTTTGTGTTTAGGTGAGAAAATATCATTTAATCAACAATAGTGCTTCAATTTTTTTGTTTTAGATTTACAATTTTTTTTTTTAATAAAAAATGAGAATTGTATTAATTGTTTATCATCTTTATTTGGAGAAGAAAAAATTGTTTTTGATTTGAACTTTGAAAGAATCAAATGCTGACAAGTAAATTTATGAAAGAACAATGTGAAACTCATATAACGACTATATAATAGGTATTAGTAGAAAAGGAATGGTTTGAGTTTTCCATAAATTTCTATTAAAGTAATTTTTTTTTCTGAATTAACATGTGAAAAATCACAAAAAATCAAACTTAAAACCCTCACGGACGATATTAAAGCACCTATTTAGTACAAGTTATCTCTAATAAAAAACTTTTAAGGTCGATTTTGTTAATTTTGTTGCAGCGAGTGACTCATTAGTGGTAATGGTTGAGTTCATGTAGTTTTAAAGTATGTACAATAGATTACATAAATAGAAAGATATTGAGGAAATTCTATTCAAATATTGCTCCACACAAATGAAATGCAACTGTGTCCAACTAGGAATAATATGCACATGTCTTTATTCGACCTAAATTTGGCCTACTATCTTCATGGACCCAGCCACTATGGACATAATCACTATAGAGCCCACCATTGATGGATTGAATGGAAGACAAATCTCTTATCTTCTCAAAATAATCTTTCCTATTTTTATGTCATAGAAAACAATAGTAACAGAAAATATTATAATTATTATAATATTATTATTATATATAACACAAAAACATAGAGATATATCCATGCATGTGATATTACACATGCACAACATTGCACAGGTGAGCATGTGGAGTTCACCTAGGTGAGGTTAAAGAGTGCAATGAGTATTTATCGTAAAAATATTGTTTTAATGATGTTTCTTGTAAAAATCAAGTCCATTGAATTTCAAAAGTCATCATTTTTAAAGATCGACAAATCAACAGTAAAATTTGAGACAATTTTACATAGATTTCAATCTAACATTGAGATCAACTCAAAATGGATTCAAATTAGGTAAAGATCCAATATAGCTTAAGGTGCAAGGGGGATAAGGGGTCCAAATAGAGCCCATGTGGGCCCCATGTAGGGGTCCAAAATTGACTTTGTCCATCAATGACGTCACATAGGTAATACCTCAATGGGTCCAAGATGGGTGTGAGGTTGAGAGGACTGTGCGTCGAGCCAAGATAGGCCCCACAAGGCCACCAAACTATGAAAGTTTCATGAAGTCACCACCTTAGAAAAAATTAATATATATACATGACAAAGGAAGGCCAAACCTTCCAAGTTTCACCAAATTGTATTACAATATTTTTTTTTTTACATAAATTTTCTATAATAACATTATAACTGTGGACTAAAATTTTCAATTTCACCAAATCTAAGCATGACATCCATTTTCCTATTTTTAGTCTCTTCTTACACAAATTTCTCTATTTTCTAATATTAATATTATAAAGGCATCTAGATTGGGATTTGGGAGGTGTACACATCCCTCAAAAATTACTCAGGTGAGATGCCTAGATACCTTGGTCTTCAAAAAAAAAAAAAATTATATATATATATAAAGACATATCAAATCAAACTTATCAAATGAAATTTAAAATGTATTTTTTATATTTTTTAACTATATTTAGAACTAATTTTTTCTATTTTATTAATGTAGAAAAAAAATGAGAAGTATATAATAAATGATGATTAAAACCCATTTTACAGTTATCTTAAATTATTTATTTTTATGTAAATAGAATAAAAATAAAGTATTCAAATTATACATTTTTAGTATAAGCTACTTGAATCCAACCAACCGCTGCCTTGGGAAATTTGTATAAGATGAAGACTATTGTCTTGACAGCATTACCTTATCTGATCAAATTGAGAATTACTGACCTTGTTTTTTGTCCATTTTTAACTTGTATGGCCTTCCGTACCCTTTCTTTCTTTTTTAGAAATATATGGCTGAGACGTCTCACTCGACTAATTCTTCCAAATCACTTTTTTAAAAGTCTTTACTTACCAAGAAACAACAAATCTCTTTCTCAATTGTCTAAGCCTTTCTGAAAATTTCAGTCAAAATTCAAAGAAAAGCAAAGGAATTGAATTCAACTTCTTATGATATGGATATATCCAATTGAAGATGATAATGACAATAATAGATAGAGAGATAGTGTATATATTCACCTAAACATGTCTTTTCCATCTCTTAGCAATATAATTTCCAACAATCTCATTTAATTGTATGAGGAAACTCTGAAGAGATGAATCTGAAATCTGAATGGAGTTGATTTCCTTGTTCAGTCCACATCTTTTATGACTTAATTGTTGTTAATAGGATATGATTATCTGTTAATATCAGACCAAGAAACATTTAAACTCATCTTGAAGTCATATTAGATGGGATTAGACTACTGCTATGATTATGATTTTGACATTTGTCATTACATTTTTTCATTCCAAAAATATGGACCCATGGTTTATAAGTCTGAGATTCCTTTCTATATATGTTAGGATGCATGATTTTTTCTTAGATTCTTATGAAGGTTTCTCTCATCCTAACATATAATAGTATAGAATTATTTAGTACTATGAAATTAAGAAGAAAAAAAGATACCTTTGAATTTGCAAAAAAATGATAAACAAGAGAGAAAAGGAAACTCTGAGAAGTTGATTTGATGGTTAAAATAAGTTCTTCGCAGGAAATCTTAAGATCAAGTCTGTTTTAAGACAAGAAATTACCACTCATGTACAGATTGAAGAATTTATACATGTCCCAAAGATTAATTTATATACAAATTTTATAAGTCGTTCACAAATTTTCTATGTGAGCTGGAGCTGCAATAATCCTCCTGTATTTGATTTGATGGTAAGTTGTGATATTATGCTTTGAACAACCACACCTTTAGAATAATGAGAATTTCACAATTGGGTTATTAAATGAAGTCTTGACAAATAACGCTGAATCTCAATAAATTCAAACTAATTAATTTCAAGATAAGTCCAATCAATCTAAATGTTCCTAAGTACCTAAATAATCCTAACATACACTCACCTCTTTTAATCAATAGAAACCATTTTCATTTTGAGTGGCCATTTAGACACTCGATTTTTTGTTATGGGATACCTTTTTTCTAAATTTAGGATGAAATTACCATTTTGCCCTTCAAATTTTGAAAAATCTTTCATCGTCTGAACGCACATAGGAAGGGCAAAAAGGTAATTTCACCTTAAATTTTGAAAAAAGAGTGTATCTTAGTAAAAAAATCGGGTGTCTAAATGACTATCAGTTCATTTTTCACTCAAAATGATAATAGCTGCTAAATGCAATTTTAATGCTACAAAATCTAAGAGATGAAAAAAAAAAAATCAAGAGATTTGAAGAACTATGTGTCCAGACTTGCCCTTCTCCTATTTCTCGCAATGGAGGAGAAAATTAAGAAAGAAAGATATTAAATAATTGCATCATGCTCATGTACAGGAGAGGAGGAGAATCCAACTAAAATAAATAATATTCTATTAAAAAAATTGTTCAACTTCTCCTATCCCACCCCTCTTATTCATTAAACCTTTAATCCAAAAACTCTAAAATCTTAAACCCCTGAAAATTTAAATTGAAAAAACTTTTCTAAAATCAATTCACTTATAGGAAGGCTATTGGTAAGGTTTCTACGTTTCTTAAAGTATTCGAGTAATCTTCAAGTGGAGTGAAAATCGAACTTAAAACTCTCATTTTTTAAGATGAATTTCTAAAATTCCTGATCATCACTCTAATCCCTTTAGATTATTTTATGATAATAAAGTTATCATCAGAAACGGATAAATGTACCTATTGTGTTTGATGAACCATTAATTTTAAGTATTTAATTAGTAGGACTAGTCTTTTTGTGAGTGACCCATATGTTACATGAGGATGATGACAATCTATTTATAATTTAATTTATAGTTTTCAACCCTTTATCTGTTTCTTATTTTATTAAAAAGGAAAAGGTGTTGAGAATTATAGCGTTGTTTCCTTTTAAGTCTAAACAAATCCATCTAATATTTTTTTATGTTGCCTTAAACGATGGTTTGCCAGTTTTTTTTTTAAGACCAACTATTATTGGCTTGCTATGGCCCATGTCCAAATATTTCTACTCCAACATTGTTAACATTTACTTTAGCTAGAAATATTTTCTATTAATTTCATCATTTTCTTCACTGGATCTTGCTCCCAAAAGTGGAAACTTAGCTTTTTTGTCTAAATTAATGAAGTTTTTTCACCTTTAGATCCTCCCTATATTAGGAAAATTCTTTTTCATTTAGATCACGTTTGCACAAATCCATGTGGGTTTTTCTTAGAAATCTATTAAGAAGATTCCAAAGTAGAAACTGATAATAAAAATTGAGAACCCATTGAACTTTCAATTACGTGCTTGTTTATTTTTTTATTTTTTTTAAAAAAATAAAATAAAATCTTTGAAATACCACACTGGTAGTTATACGTGACATATTAGTAAACCGAGTAATATCGGCCGATACGATAAGTATCGGCCGTACATACCGAATATCGGTCATAATATCGGCCGATATTCATAAATATCGGTATTTTTTAAAAAAAAAAATTTAAAACACCGATACGGTTTTTCGCGGTTTTTACACGGTTTTTCGCGGTTTTCCACGGTTTACGGTTCTCAGGGATATTCACGGTTTTTCGCGGTTTTCGCGGTTTTTCGCGGTTTTCCGCGGTTCAGGGTTTACGGTTCTCAGGGTGTTCACGGTTTTGTGCGGTTTTTTGTGGTTTTGTCACGGTTCACCACTATTCATCACGGTTTTTGCGGTTTTTTCACAGTTCCAATATCGGAGGAGAGAGAAAATGCCGATATCGGTATGAGAGATAAAATTATCGGCCGATATATCGTCCGTATCGGATATCGGCCGAGCCGATTTTTTGACCCCTGAGTAAAACTTTATATTTCGCCTAATATTTAGTTTAGGACGGCGATCCTTCCACGGATATTTTGTCTAATCCGACACGAGTTTTACTATATTGCTCATTTTGCCTCTTCGAATCGGTTTCGTCGAACCCTTCGCCCTTTCCTAGAAGTGATTCGAAGGGTTCGGCGAGCCGATTCGAAAGGGCAACATGGGCAATACAGTAAATTATACAAAATACCCATGGGAGGCTTGCTACCCTTTAGTTTACTCACCATTTTAGGCGATGATTGTGTTCCATGAATTGCTTTTGGTTGTATTCTTTCAATAGCTCCATGATCATTATGGGTTTTAAATAAGATTGGTAGCAGTACTTGGTAAAATTAAAGTTTATCATTGATCATGATGTATTAATCCATAATGCCTTTTTAAAACAGTAATTGTTTTAGATGAGAAGAGAAGTCACAATCCCTGTGTTCCTCTTCTTATGTTGAGCCAAACAGATCCAATCAATATGCCACCCATTGTACGGCTCCATTGAAGTATATAATATATTAATAAATAAAATATGTTAGTGTATAAGGTAAGTTGATGGGATATTTGTGGGAGAAATTTGCAAAGATAAGGATTTGTGAAGATCTTAATCAAATGGCCGTTTGAAATGTGAAGCAACTTTGATAAAACTGTCTTTGAAAATAAAGGTGGCATCACTTCACCATCCAATCCCTCCTTAAACCATCTTTTCTTCACAACCATAACACCATAACAAGCCTAATTCCACATCTAGACAACTAATTGACAAGAAAGGCCAATAAGTCTGTCGTTAATATGAGATCACTGATTAAACCTAGCAATTACTTGCAAGTCCTCATCAGTACAGTTCAATGATACACACCTCCAAAGTGACAGGAATTAACACTTGAAATTTAGAATTAATATCGGAAAGTGCCACGTCGAGGGTCGACCGGTAGATGTGGGCCTCAAGGTCAATTGATCAACACCATCAATCTAATCTCCCCACCCCATGACACGACCCAACGTCAACGCCGGCTGGGAAGATCTCAGCCGTTTGTTTCCAAAGCCCGAAAGATCTCATTTTTTACAGGATCGATCTTGTTCGCAGATTCATCGGACCCACCGTCCGGATGAACATCAACATACAGTGGGTGGGTGAGTCAGTCGATGTCGTATTGCGGGTACAGTCGACTCATTAGCCTCAATAATAGGATGGATTACCCTACGTAATGGAGTTTAATTAGGTAGGCCCATGAGTTCGCTTATAAAGTTAAGGAAGATGACACATTGCTAATCCGGCACATGGGTGCATGTGATGATTATCTAGAAAAACCATAACCATGCATGTATCTTTCTTTTCATTATCTTCATTGTCCTAAGCATAAACTGGGGGCAAAACCAGTATAGGAAAAATTGAAAACCATGCTCCCTAACCAACAGTGTAGGAGGCCCAGAGACCATAAAAACCCTAATTAGTGGCTAGGTACAACCACAAATAGGACCTTGGAAGCATTCAGATCTACCTAGTGTTTGTCCTTCACTCACACTAGTAAAAGGGAGTTTAGGGTTTTTAGCTTTTAATTGTTGAAAAGTAGAGGGGAGGCCCAAATTATAATGGCAGTATTACTTTAACAAGAAGGAACACAACAATAGAAGAAGGTTTTAACAATCAATTATCAGGCCTTATCTGATTTTGAAATGCTAGTTGGTCCCCTACTTTTTGAATAATTACATTTCTCCTTTTGTATTGTGGGAAATGCTAGTCACCTTTCACACATATTACATCATTGACTTCATTTTATGGGAACTCATGTCCCTTAAAAAAAAAACCCACTATTTTATTGCTAGAAAGATTCTTATAGAGATATTTGGTCTTCTTATGAATGATTAACACAGACAGGTATCAACTTATCTTTAGCTTTTCCTAATAAATCAAATAAAGTAGAGGTGTCTAATCAAAAGAAATGAAGTAAAACTGACCATAAGACTTGATTGGCAAAGTAGATTATTATAATAACAATACTAAACTTTTTTCACTTTGATTTTTAAGAACACATAATCCTCTCATCACATTTCCCATTTTCAGATTGATCCAGCACCATTGATACAGATACAGATAGCCATACCTTTAAATGGCCACAGGATGATGATATCTATCCAAATGAAGTAATATTTTAGATTTTCAAGTTCTATTTCTCCATTTGATCTTATAAAAAATTATATATTCTGTCACTTCACTATCTATTATATTTTTCTATATCCCTTTCTTCTATATTCTTCTAGGCTTATCCCTCCTTCCTCTATACTACTAAAAGTGTCTCTGGTCTTCTCTTTATATATCCAAACCTTCTCAAATGAATTTCTTTCAACTTTTCATATGTTCAGACTACTTTTAAATTATCTCTATTGTTGTCATTTTAAAGTTAATCTACTCATCCAACATAACATATCCATCTTTGTCATTCAAACTTTGTCCGTGTATCGTTTCTTCATCACTGATGTTCTGCTTCATGGAGCATTACACGTCTGATACTTGTTTTATGAAATCTGCTTTTTAAGGGATACAAAACTTCTCTATTACTCAAAATTCCACGAGCTTGTTTACATTTTTCTCACCCTGCTCTCATTTTGTTTGTTAATCTAAATTCAATCTTCTATTCTACTATAGACCTGAAGTATCTAAATTTATCAAATTGTGTGCAGGTTCCTATATTCTATTCCAGTTCAATATATTTTATTTTAATTTTATTAATTCTTAAATCATTTATTTCAAAAGTTGTCTACCCAAAATAGCTTTTTAATTTCAGAGTTCAAATTTCAAAGGCTAGTTTAGCATGGAGATGTACTCAGAATGTAAGCATTGCAACGGGAGAAGGAAGAGAATGATTACATTTGAAAACAAATCTAGGTTGAATTGAGAACCCTACAATTGAAATGAGGCAAATGAATGTTTGTCAAACAGACAACATGATGAAGACGGAACCCTTTCTATTTAGGGCACACATTCACCCAACACGCATCGAAACAACTTGATGTGCAGTAATCATACTCCAAAGTTTCTTTAATAAAAGTAAAATAAGAAAGGTAATACGTACAGACACTAGGATTCTTCTTTTTATTTTTATTAAGGGGCTTGGATGAGAGGTGAGGATGATGGAAACTATCATGAACATCCACAAAAGCTAGTTCACCATCTATGAATGAGTACCCAAATTTTCTAAGAGATGAATGATAAAGATTAAAGCATTTGGGACCATGAAAATAGCTTTAGCACGTTATGGCTATCAATTCACTAGGGCAAAACATTGCATAGAGAAAGATATATATTTATAAGTTAAGACCTCAACTCAAAAGAATTGAAGTGATGGTTAAGAACTTGTCTTACGAAGTGGAAGTTCTGAATTCAATTTTCACTTCATCTCAAAAGGTCACTCTCCACAGAGTTATCCGGTGTATATAAGTAAGGAAGATTGTGCATTCTTCGAGGATTAGTTAAGTGCTTTAAAAGATCGACACACCATAGGTCATAAAAAAGAGAGTTAAGACATCAACAAATAACTATGACACGAAATTAGTGGCCTCCAAAAATATAAAATACACAATACACTATAAAATACTAAACATGATTTTTTACAATTTCATTTCCACTTTATTATCAACCAAAGAGAAGTGAATCATTTGTCATATCCATTCAAGCTATTGGTCCTGCAGGTTTTGTACCTTCCACTTGCCTCTTGATACCATCACTGACAAACACATGATGGTATGTATACCAACCTGCGTTGAACCTTCACGATAAAATGAGACATTATGCACGTAGGTGTAGTTCAACTGGTTGCCTTCCACTTCAGGAAGCAGGAGGTTGCAGGTTCGAGCCCCCATGACTTAACTTTAGTGTGCCATAGAGATAGTGGACCCACTCGTGGGAGTTTTACGTTGGATATCCTGCATTTTCCCATATGTAAATTAAAAAAAAAAATAGACATTTGTAGGGACTCGAGATAAAAAGAAATTCCTTTAATGCAAAGACGTATACATAAGAAACTAAAACTATAAATAGGAAACTGACTGGATGTCTACATGTGTGTGAGGCACGGAAAATGGTGTCCAATACAGTATGAAACCTGATTAGCTGACGTGTCCATAAAAATGTATAAAAAGGGCAAAAAATTCGTATCATAAAAAATTGTAGTCGTTCATATTATGTCATTATTATGACTAAAATGGATAAAAAAATAATCATGTAACATACTAATTAATATACTCTTTTAAGTGCTTGTTTTTACTGTATAACCATGGAAAATCTTTATCATATGACAATGCATGATGGTACAGACCATTTTTAACTAATTTTGTATATAATAGCCTGATTGGCCATGCTTGGGCTAATTGAAGAAGCCCGTGGGCCTTTTCAGACCATTTAACATTTTAACCATATGTATTTTGTGTCTACAAGTGGTACCTTTTCCTTTTTTTCAAATTTTTTTGTTAAACTTCATTAAATAAAACTAATCGTGCAGATTTAAACTACACTTTATGAACTACAAATACACCAAATTTCAGCCAAAAACTAATTTTTTAACCATTTAATCTAATAGTCAAAACTACAAAGGCGTCATTGTCTTTATGAAATTTTAAAGACGTTTGTTAATTTTATTCGCCAAGATTAATTAGCTAAAAAAGTGATTTCAAATCAAACTTTAATCCACTTGTAACTCATTCTATCTATTGTCAATCCAAACAGTTGAATTTTTCAATAGAATCAAACAGCACGGTTAGGGGTTTGGACATAGTAGAGCTTGAGGATTGATTGGCACGATGGATAGCTGGCAGGCTCGGGCTTCTATATATCCAAACGGTCCAAACTGATATAAAGAAAAGCCCCGCCTGAACCCACCCCGTGAACAGGCCTAATCTTGATCATAAACCATATCTCAAGAACCAATGGGGTTTAAAAGATCTATGTTTATCCAGGCCAAGGTTACAAATCTCAGCCGATACGCACGATTGAGATCTCGCCAATATCGGCGGATACACATTTATAAAGCCGAGATTTGTTGGAAAAAAATTAGGAGAGAGAGAGATATCTACCGAGACACCAATATCTCGGTATTGGCAATCTTTTGACCCCTGATCCAAGCATAGCCACAAGGCCATGCCTGACTCCCAGTATCAGCCTTGATAAAGTGAAACATTCTCACCATCACCAAACAAAAACGTTGTTCACATAACAGTATAACACTGTTATGAAATAATAAACCACCAATTGTGATTATCTTTTCCATCAAGGCATGCCAGTTGAAAAGAAAATTTGCAGTGCTAAATAAAAAAAAAATTCACCGTCCTGCGGGAAGTTGAGGTCATCATCATCTTAGACATTTTTTCAACAATTTGGGGTTGGAAGTTTCAGGGTCTTCCTAAGAAATTTGAGAAACTGGGCATTCAAAATTGTTCTGAAAGATGTTAAGGTTCATTTGTTTCTTGCAGGAAGTCATTTGAACAAAGTTGTATACGACAAACATGCTCGAAGTGGAACAACACTCTCAACATTCAACCAGATTGACATTCATCTCAAAAAGAAACGGATGAAAAAGTAACATTTCCATAATTTATTAAGGTAAGATTCTCCTATCGAAGAGATTTTCAGAGGTACTGACCTATTCCAGAATATTCCCTCAATGGGGTGCTGCAAAGGGTTTTCCCCAAAACCCAATAATGGATAAATAGATTGCTAGAAAAAATAGAGCTTTTCCAAGAACACATACTGAAGTATTGGCAGAAATCTTGAACTTAAGGTAGGCATGGAAAGAAAAATTAAATCACAACTTTTTTTTTTTAGGGGAAGGGGGAGAGAGCCAAAAGATCTTGCACTTTTGATATTTAAATCATCAGTTATCTATTGAAGTGAAGAAATACAACCACCAATGAGCTGCTTTGGACAGGGAAAAAACCGGATTCTAAGTTTTTGTGATAAACAAGACATGTCCAGTTACTTCAGAGGTTGGCAGAATATCCCCATTCAACATGGGACCTTAGAACAACTAAGCAGATGCTCAACCAGGACCCAAATCAACAACAGCAGCGTAGGAAGTTCTTGAAAAGAATAACCAAGTGCAGAGGAAGGGATAACATCGTGAGTTGTATGCATAGCCAATTTTTAGAACAAACTACCAATTGGCTAAGAAAATACATGGCAAAATTCAGGTCTTTTGACTTCAATATTATCAAGGAAGAACACCTCACACGGAGTATCCCAACTAGCAGGTTATTTGGCTTAGGAATGCCCATGGCTCGTGGGGTGCATGTGAACAACACCTTCATACATATATCAAGAACTCGAAAAATTAAGAGTCAGATATTATGCATATATAATCTTCATTCAGACAATAAAGTTTTTTAAGCATTCGTTCAGACTCACCAAGTCGTCAATACATCAACTATAAGGCCCCTTGAACATAGAGTGGAAAGCCGAAAAATATTGCTGCCATCTATGCAGTAGAATTAAGGCTACTTACAAGCTTACCTAGACCCACCAGGATACAATCAGAAACAAAGGTAGTAACTTAAAATTGGGAAGACATATCTACCACAAAGATGCTCAGATGGTCACCAGGCACAGCAAAATGCTTGGTTCTTGAAAACATTTTGAGGCTTAACATCTTTTTCTTCCTCCTTAAAATGAGAGGCTCAACACTTTCATCAACATGATGCCTTGTGTTCATAAGAACCTGTAGATCAAGAGGATTCCTCTGCCAGTTAGAAAATAAAGGTCAAAGTTGTATTAACTAAAAGGTGATGAATGTCAAGAATGGAGATTCAATCATGAGAATCAATGTAGTTTTTATAGAATTTGTCACCTTCTGGAGCATATTATTTCCATTGGTCAAGTCAAAATCTTCTTCCCTAATTCAGAATGCTTGTCCAGCACTCCAACTTTTGATTCAAGACTGTTCACATAAACCTTTCTTCCTCAAACATTTTTACTGTTTCTCAGCAACCTAACTTTGATCAGAAAGAGAGAAAGCATTCACATATGATTCTTTAAGCAGTATCAGGATGCAGATGTAAAGTTGACTGGTGATTACAGCTGAAGTAAAATACAAAACAAGCCATCATATCGTTTCCTACTATGTCGGCACTAAAATTAATCAAGGTAGGGAAAAGTAACACATTCAAATTGCATTTCAAGGAGCATTTAAATGCATTCTCACTTTGTTCAATGTGTATCTTTCTTTTCTTTCTTTTTCCTTTTCAGGTCGTTAAGAGGTAACTTTCAACGCGACCAAAGATAAAAATGGGTCCCAAGTGTCAGTTGTGAAGCGACATAACTAAAAGCAGCTCATAGAAGCTAAATGCCTTGGGAATTGTCTCTAGGCTCCAGTCAAATATCAATCAAGCACTTTTTAAGGGGTAATCCGATGATATTTCATCGAAAAGTGTTGGTTGGAATTATAGGTGACAAAGTCCTATAATGACTAAAAAATGCATACAAAGTCCTCCATTCTCTTCTTTCATCCAAACAACAATTTAACATCTCTAGGGTATTTAAGTTCTCCACCAAAGACATCCAAACAGGTGCAGGAGAACTTGAATAAGAACGCCCTCAAGGAGATCCTCAAAAGTGAATATTCTCCTCAGTTCTCCTACTCCAGGAGAAGCCTCTTGCTTTAAGTTCTCCCCATCCAAACACAGTCTTGTAGAGACTCGCACTTGTGTCAGACACTTGTACTCATTCTTTATAGACTATTTTAGTGCTTTTTAACGTTGTTTTTTAAGATGGCTAAAATATTACAACATATTTCCCCCTTTAAAATCTAATTAAAATATCACCTTTAAAAAAACCTAATTAAAATATCAATATTTTCGTCACCTAAATATTTAGAGTAAAACTAGTATGTTATATTCTATCTTATTTTCATTTAAAATAAACTCGGGTTTAATTTTATCTAAATATGGTGTTGTGTTCTTGTGTCCTTTTTTTGGGTCACCATGTCCAAGACTTCGTACTATATCAGACACCGACACTTCTACCCATACCCACTCAACTAAGGTTATAGTGAGTTTTTCCAAGTTGAAAAGCTCACCCAAATTAATCAACTCAATTGGGTTTTTAATAGAGTCCAAGTTCCAAGTGTTCAAACTTCATATCTAACTAGTAACTACCATCTTAATGCAATCAAAACCAACTTGCATAAGCAACACAAATACAAGGAAAGAAAATAAAGATTCTTCATTGGCAAACAAAGAACCACAAGAATAGCTTCACAGCAACAACATAATTAAAGGAGAATCAACTCATTATATGCTTTGTGAAGGGGTGTGTTGGCGTTGGAAGAGTTGGGAGCCGTTGGGAGTGTCTTAGAAGGTGATTCTACGATTGTTGTTAGTTGGGCTACAGGGTCTCTTTGTCCTTGGTGCTATCTTGATAAAAGTGACAGAATTCGGCATTCCATGGTGTCTTATGAATATTCTGTATCTTGGGCCCCTCGCTCAACAAATTTAAGAAGCAGATGAGTTGACTCATTGGAGTGTTACTTTATCTTCAAAGATTGCGCATATTTTGATGTAATTTTGGGGGTGCTTCCTCCTTTTTGCTTTTTGCTTTTTTCTGGGTTGCTTGCGTTTTGTGCTTGCCCCCTTTTGGTTTTGTTTCCCTTTTTTCTTGATTAAAAAAGTTAATTTTCAAAAAAAAAAAGGGAAAAAACTAATTTCATCTTGATAAATTAAAAACTTGGTGTTAAGTCATTGTCTTCACTATCTAGGGAAATTCTAGTAGATTGAAATCCTGACGTTTGGCAAATATGCTGAAGATCCTAATATATTAAAAAAAAATTACAACTAATGTAAAACATTAAAGGTTTTTATTTTAAATTATTTTTTAAGTTGTGAATTGAGCTAGTGAACTTCAGCAATATTTTGATCTAATTGTATTATTATCACCTTAAAATTCAAGCAACCAATGTATTACTTAGTAAATAAGACAAAATTGTTATAATCATTGTTTTAAGTATCGTTTTTGTATATGTAAATAGAGTGCAATTAAATCATGTAAATAAATAAATAACATAATTTAATTAATTAATTATCACAAAATAAACAATTCAACAAATGCACTATCTATTTAACAAAGTAGACAACATAATGTAAATGAACATTTCAGTAACATAAAAAACAAACTAGTAGAATACATAAAGAAAAAAATCACATTTAAATTAGAAAAAAGAAACAGATATTTAGGCAAAGTGGTAGAGATTTTCAAGCGCAGATGATCTGGTGTAATTACATGATTAAAATTCTGGAGCTTGGAACATCATGTAATTAGACAGCGCAGACACATACTGTAGAATGCAACTGACATTATTAAGTTTGTGGGGTTTGGAACATCATGTAATTAGAGGCCACCCACACATCCTGAAGAATGCAATTGACATGATTAAATTTGTAGGCTCGAAGCATTCCCAAATCAGAGGCAAACAGCGGGAACAAGGGGTGTTTTTAGAGAATTCACAAAGTGATAACATATCATTTACATGCAACAGACATGGGGTTGGGGTTGGGGTTGGGGTGGGTGGGTGGGGTGGGGGTTGTGAGAGAGAGAGAGAGAAGACGACAAAGGAAAGCATTTACTTTTGCTTTTCCTTTACCGTTTCCCAATAAAAGAGATAACGCATGATCAACTGCAGCCATTCAGCACACGACGCGTGTCTCCGCTATCCGGCACCGACGGTTCCAGCCTTATCTTTTATTTGAAGTCTCAAGGTTTTGACAACCCATGACAACCTGTGGCTCTCCTAGCCAAGCCTAACTCTAAGCAGGTTGGCCTGTACCATACATGGGTAGACTGGCCATTTACAACACTAGTGATATTCAGTATGTTCTCCTTGAACATCCAATGAAACTGTAGTATGCATGGACTATAAACCAATAACTTGTGTAGACTAAACTGGATGTCATTGAGAAAGATACAAATTAAATAAAACTGAAAATCAAGAAACATTCTCTATTGCAGACATGACGTGCCAACGTCGATTAAAGATTTCCTTGCTCTCTTTCCATATCATATTGTATCTTTCTTCTATTTGCAGCCACAAACCCACTTCTACAGGAGTATATTATGAGTAACATAACACAGATCTGATGTCATATTACCATTCTAAAAGGGTCTCGCATGTAGAAACTAGTTGCTGGTTGTGTCATAGGAAACAACCTTGCTGTCTGTTCCAAAATGTATGAGGGTCTCAGAGAGAGAGACTGAATCTCACCGTGTGTGTGAGAGAGCGAAAACAAAGAGAATCAGTTGGTTGTAGAAAGATTCTTCATGAAGCAGGCCCGGTCGAATAGGGAGCCCGTCTCAAGTAATCGATGGCTTTGATTTACAAACGCTGTGGATCTTTCACACTTTGCACGAATTAAATTAAATAAACCCACAATCATCTAACTTGGCCTTCCAAGTTTTGACCAAATTAATTAGGCTCCTTTCCTTTAAAAAACAAATAGACTTGCTGAAAGACCCAAGGAAGATAATAACACTCTCGAGAGTTAGAGGCCTGATCTGCAAGATCCAAACAAACCTGCCTGTATGCACACACGGGACTTGAAATGTCCGTGGACCTGTCTGGATAACAGGTCTACACTGGCGGACCTGAACAGGGAGACGAAGCAATGGCTGGCCTGCGGACGAACGGCAGGAATTGTGTTAAGGAGATCAGCTCTTAATCACCCTCCAACGTCTCTGAATGGGCCTGAACTCAGCGATGATTTGCCGATTGTTTGGCTGGTTCTTTTCTTTTCTTTTTTTTATCGATGACAGAAAAATTCATTAGAAGAATAGAAGAAGTACAAATACAGAGAATAGGTCTACAAGGATTAGACCAACAAACGAGAAGAAAAAGTACAAGCAAGTGAAAAAACAAAAACAACAAAGAAAATCAAAAGAAGAAAACGCCAGAAAAATGATTGTGAACTCCCAATTTAGTGAAATAGTCTGCCACGCCATTAGCAGAACGCCCTACCGTATCAAAAGATACTCCCATCCCATTAGCCATTGTTTGGCTGGTTCTAAATTGGGTTTCAGATTAATCTCAAGCGTCGGGGCTTCTCAGGGCTCAGTAACAGTTCTGCATAATTTGTCTGCAAGCTGGGTTGATTCCTGAAGCCAACGACCAAACTGGTAGAGGGGTGGGTTTCAGATAACTCTCGCTCCCTCTGACTGAGCCAGGAACGAACGTCTACCACCTTCGTCTGGATGTTGCACAACCTCCAAACTCCGACAGATTCTCAATGAGAGAAAATAAAATAAAGTCTTCAAACAGGGTGAAGACCACCGCTCATGCTTGGGACGAATCCCAAGTTCTGCAAAGCACCGACTTGCAGGAAAAAAAAAATTCACGAGCAAATCAATTGCTTTAAAACTTCCCTTTCTTCTAGTGATACACAGTACCAATGTGCCTCTGTAATCTTTTCTCAATATTTTCTCTTTTTTTCAATGTCTTCCTTTCTTTATTCCTTCTAATTCTCATCCCATTCCACCATCTGCCACCTTTGGCATTCCATTTCTATCTCAGTATATTGCCTTTGATTTCTTACAGATGGTGCACACGGTTAAGGGACAACACCTACTTGCCAAGTTATCATTCTTGATCCCACTTTCTTTCTTTCTATTATTTGATTGGTTTTTACCAACAAGGAAATCAGAAAGATCCTGATTTTTTGTTGATTTTGTTGGCAGCAAAGGCATTAGATTAGATAATCTCTTCCTATTTTTGGGCTCCTTCTTGCTTGAAGGGTGAAGTTTGCAATGTGTGAGGTCCACACGAGAGTGACTCCTTGGCCACCTTGGCACTTCAGGTGGGGTCCACCTAGTGCTGACATGGAACTTGAAGTGGGCCCTCTCTTCCCACCGTCAGTCCGACGATACATTTGAAGACTCAACTCATCAATTTCAACTAATTGGGCCGACTCGTCATCGATCAGACTTGCGTTGGATTTATCGGATTTGATGCATGCATCACTTCACCTCTCAACTTCAATGACAACCATTACCTTTGTGCTTGATATATGCATGGCTTCAAGGTGTCCACCAGATGCTCGTTGATGTAGCATTTAGTCATTTTCGCCACCATTTGGAGCTTGTGGCGAGAACGAAACAATCGTGTCCTCAGGAATAGACTGAGTACCCTGAAGGTGTCTTCCAACGAGTTGCAGCCAAATGTGCTGCCTCGGCTTCTTCCCTCCCTGACTTCTCTATCTCGGACATCTTGAGAGCATGGAAAGAGTGTCTTGATTTGGTTTAAAGTCTAGTCATCGGGTTCTTATTCTTTATTGGGTGTATTGGGCTTTGGGATTGATCTTTTGTTTTTTATAGACCGATGTATTGTGCACTTCTAATGACTTTTTAAATAATAATATATTCACCGTTACCACGTCAAAAGAAAAACAAGGAGGACATGCACACCATTAAAACTAACAGTTGATATTTTTATTGAAAGAACTAGCAGTTGATATTTGGGCTTGTGTTGGCTCAAATCCTATCTCTTTCTTTTTTCTAAAATTAAGTTAAGAGGGTAACATTGTTATCTTTCAAGGTTACTTTTAAAGTTCAAGTTGTAGTAGTATTTCTTTAAAATTGAAATTGTTGCCTTTTTAGCAAAACCCAAATTCATTCTTTAAATACTTTATTTTTAAAATTTTGAGTCAAACTAAAAATTTGAACTTGAAGGTACATTTTCTACAAAATTTAAAATTTTATCTTTTTTGGTATTTTTTTAATCCCACATTGGAATTGAAGGAAAATTTGAGTGAGAGGTGTAATCTATAAATACCCTCTCAACCCATCATTTTCCTCAGTCTTCCATTGCTTGGAAGCGCACTCTTGCATAGTGCATTAGAAGAGAAAAATAAAGAAAATAAAAAAAATTTATAATAACTATAATAATAATAATAATAATAATAAAGAAAGAAGAATAAGAGGAGAAGAAACTGAAGAGGGTTAAAGAGCTCAACAACTCTCTCCCTTGATGGTTTCGTAACTCTCCAGAATTCAAGTTTCTAATCGTTTGGAAGAGACCGAAAAAACGGTCATAAACTTGACCATTTGGGGGAGAGAGGCTAGGAAAATGGTCACAGGCATTGAAGTCTACAACTCAAACATTATTATTTTTCATCTATAAATAGGTGAGCCGATAATAGAACGAGTACACACAAAAAAAAAAAAAGTGCATTCTCTCTCTTTTTGAATTTTCAAAAACACTCAATTCGTTTTGGGCGTTCAGTTCTCTGTTTACAAGGGTGCAGACTAGTGAGCAGAAGTAAGGGCATTGAATCCTAGAGACAAAATTTCCATCTGCATATAGTGGAGAAATTGTTGTCTTAAAGACAGTACTGTAACAATGTACCTTGCCCATTTTTCATTTCTTAAATCATTTACTGTTTATTATAATTTCCACAACAATTTTAAGACAGCAATCTTCTTCCTCACCAATGGCATTGAATGGATCAAAGCCCTCTCCAAACGATTTGGAGAAATTAGAGACTTTTGAAGCCACTACCTTCAAATGGTGGCAGATGAAGGTCTACCTCATGTTGGTGACGCAAAGGGTGGCCTATGTGCTACGTATTCCACATCCTCAAGCACCACCAATGAATGGCAATGGAGCACCAACATCAACTTAATGTGTTTCCTACACACCAGAACAAATCAAATGGTATGATAGTGATTGCGTATGTAGAAGCATCATTCTCAATGTGTTGTCCAATGGGCTTCTCAATCTCTTCTACTGCTATTCAACAGCACTAGAGTTGTGGTGTGCATTAGAGGCCAGGTATGTTCCTAAAGATAATGGTAATTGCTCCTTTTTAATAGATAAATTTATGGAATTTAGAATGGTGGATGATAAACTTGTCCTTGAGCAAGTTCATGAAATGCAACGAATTGTTCAAGAGATCGCCAGTAGTTATGAACCCATGTCTGAAAATTTTCAAGTTTCAATAATTATTGGCAAATTACCACCATCTTGGAGCGATTAACAATGGCAGTTGAAACGTAAAAAGAAATCTATAATATGGATGGTTTGCTCCAACACTTGCAAATTGAAAACAAGCCAGTCACAGGGACAAGTGTGAGGAGGAGGAAATGAAAAAATTAAGGTCCTTGGAAAAAAAAAGTTCATATGCTTGAACTTAGTTGGGGGGGGTGGTGGGGGGGGGAAGAAATGTTTTTTAAGAAAGGACTTGAAAATGCTTTTAAGAGAAAAATGTTTTTTAAGAACAAATCTTGGAATAAAAATAAGAAAAATAAATCTTATTTCAAGGTTGGCTCTAAGCACTATCCTAAGAAAGGTGGAGATTTTAAGAAGAAAAGGGGTCCATGTTATGTATGTGGGAAAATGGGCATATTGTTCAAGTTTTGTCAACACCGAAAAAGATCAACAAAAGGAAGCAAACTTTGTCAATGATGAGATGGTGACAATGATCTCCGAGGCTTTCATGGTGAATGAGGACAGAGGATGGTGGATTCACTTCGTGTCCACTTGTCATGTTATTTAAAAACTTACCAAGCTATTGGTGATAATAACAAATTGTATATAAGTAATTCAGCTTCAAGTCCTATTATAGACGGACCAGGACAGTGGACATTGTCTTTTCCTTGGGGAAAACACTTTCTCTTAGGAATGTTCTCCATGTGTCAAGTCTTAAGAAAAGCCTAATTTCTATCTATCTACTCTATCATCATGATTTTCGTGTTGTTTTTTATTCTGATAAAGTGATTATCACTAAGAAAAGATCATTTGTCGGAGAAGGTTATGCCAAGGACAAGATGTATGTTTTATCTGTGTTGAATAATACTGTTGGTTCTTCTTATTTGACTAAGCTGAATGATGTATGGCATTTTAGACTAGGTCATGCTTGGTAAGAAAACTATAGATAGAATGATGCAATTTGATTTGATTCCTAAAATTGAAAATAAAATGACTAAATGTCAATGTGAATGGTGTGCTCAGTTTAAACTATGTAAAAGATCTTTTAGATGGATTGAAAGGTCTACCAATCTTTTAGATCTAATACATAGTGATATTTGCGACAATAAATCCGTAGAAACTAGAGGAGGAAAAAGATATTAATAACTTTCATAGATGATTTTTCAAAATTCACTTTTGTTTATTTGATTAGCCATGAAACTAAAGCTTTAAAAAAAAGTCAGAAGTTGAAAATCAATTAGAAAGAAAAGTTGAAGCCCTTAGAACAGAAAGAAGTGGAGAATACCTATCAATTGAATTTCATTTTTTTATAAAATTAATGGTATAATTTACAATGTGACAGCCCTACTCACCAACAAAATGGTATAGCCGAACGGGTAAACCAAGCCTTAATGGAAATGGTGAGTGCTATGCTTATACACACTAATTTGCCTTTGAGCTTTTGGGGAGAAACCTTATATACTGCATGTCACATTGGGAATAGAATTTGCATAGAGGATACAATAAGACTCATTATGAATAATAAAAATCAAATTTAAATTATTTCAAAGTGTGGGGGTGTCTAGCTTATGCTCTTGAACCTTCCCATAAAAGAAAAAAATTGGGAGCTAATGGTATTTAATCCGTTTCTTCTGGGATATGTCTATAGATTTTTTAACTTATCAACCAATTCTATTTTTGAAAGTTACTCTGCTGAATTTTTTGAACATTTAACAATAAAAAATGCCAAACAATTTGAAATTGAAAAAGATCTTCAAGTAGAGCTTAAAAATAACCAAATTTCTTTTATGATCAATCTATTCAATTTAAAGAACAAGTAGAAGAATCCCAAGAACCTCAACTATGAAGAAGTAAAAGACCTCGAAAGGAAAAAGATTTAAGTCCCGACATGTTTACCTTTATTTTAGAAGAGTTAATTTGTAACTTTGAAGAACCTAGAGATTATAAAGAAGTTATGCCTTTGCCTAATGCAGATAAGTAGAAATTAGCAATGGATGATGAAATTAAATTAATTAAAGATAAAGATACTTGGACCTTTACCGATCTTCCCCCTAATGCCCAAACTCTTTGGTGCTTAAAAAGAAAGCAAAACCGAGTTGTAGCATAGATAAGTATAAGGCTAGATTAGTAGCAAAAGGATACAAAGAAAAGGAGGAAAATGATTATTTTGAGACTTTTTCACATGTAACTAAAATTATCTCTTTCAGGATCATGTTAGCCAATGCTTCAATTTACAACTTTCAAGTTCACCAAATGGATGTTACAACAGCTTTTCAAATGGTGATTTAGAAGAAGAAATTTATATTGATCAACCTAAAGGTTATGTTGATGAAAGGTTAGAACATAAACTTTGTAAATTGAAAAGTCTTTGTGTGGCCTTCTGCAAGCTCCTAGGCAATAGTATAAGAAATTTAAACAAGAAATTAAAAAGTTTGGTTTCAAAAGTAACAAAGTTGAAAATTGTATTTTTACCAAAGGTAATGGAAATAATAGCATAGTAATCACTCTTTATGTTGATGATTTGCTCATCTTTGATTCCAATATGGATTTGATAAATGAAAGGAAATCCTTCTTGACTCAAACTTTTGAAATCAAAGATATAGGACCTGTTGATGTTATCTTGGGCATAAAGGTGATAAGGCAAGGCAATAACATCATTTTGAATCACTCTCATTATGATGAAAAAAATCTCAATAAGTTTAATGTTTCTGATTATCGTTTTAGTGTGAATCCTATTGATCCTCATAAGCAATTAACCAAGAATAAAAGATCACCTGTTTATGAAAAATTGTATGCAAGCATATTGGGTAGCTTAATGTATCTTATGAATTGCACAAGGCCTGAGATTTCTTATGCTATTGGCATGTTAAGTATTTACTTCGAATCCTAATCATGAGCATTGAAACAAGCTAATTAGAACTCTTACATATCTACAAGGAACTATGATTTATGGTCTACATTATCATGGTACCTCATCAGTTTTGGAGTGTTATAGTGATGCAGATTGGGTGCTAAGAAAGTAGACTCCGAGTCTACTAGTGGCTGGTGGTTTACATTAGGAGGAGAGGTTGTAAAATGGCCATCCAGAAAATAAACATGCATATCAGCCTCAACCATGGAATCAGGGTATGTAGCAATGGCTAAAGCTGGTTAAGAACCAATATGGATGAGAAGATATCTAAGGCAAATACCCTTCCTTGAGAAGCCAATACAATCAGTGACAATGTCTTGTGGCAATAAGGCTGCAGTACATTTTGCAAAGAATAAAAGTTATACAGGTAAGTCTAGACATATTCGGTTGAAATACAACCATCTTTGGAAGTTAATCAAGAAGGGAAAATTTGTGTTGGAATATCTCCCAACAAAATAAATGCTAGCAAACCCCTTGATTAAACCTTTATCTGGAGAGAACATATTGAAGACCTCAAGGAAGATAGGATAATTAGTTGTAGCCCTTTCTTAACTTTTAAGTTAGAGTTAAAGGAAATTTAACCAAATCTACTATTTATATGGAATGTTATGAGATTATAATTCTAAAGTGCACTGTATCATTGAAACTAGTGGAGGCTTATAATTTTTTCTACTTTCTCATCTCTAAGGTGTAATGCACTTAAAGACTTTCGCTTATAGTAAGGTTGGACTTTTCTATAATTTACACGTCCTTAACAAACTCATGGTCTTTTGTTGGGTATACAAAAGAACCCTTAATGAGTTTTCCTATATGGGTATGGAAGACAGGCCCGCTTCCTATGTGCTTTCAGTAGAGCTCTAGAGTACTCACAAGAACATAACCGGGGTTAGCACATAGCCTATTTTTTTTTAATGGTTCATATATTAATAGAAAACGGGGAACCAGAGGGGTAGATACAGAAAGAAAAATAGACAAAAACTACAAACAGGAAAACCAAGAAAAGAAACTGCCCACAAAGCCAACACTAGCCATGAGACTCAATGAGCTCAAATAAGATCAGCACATTCTTTCCACGAACGCAAAATATCATTCTTAGAAATATTCTTGAATTCCTGAAGTGAGGTGAGCCCACGATGCACACTTTGTGAGGCTACGTCTTGAAACCGAAATACTGGACTCAGCAGTACCTTGGAAAATCTTGTTATTACGTTCCCATCAAATGCTCCAGACAGTGGCAAGAAGAGACAGTTTCCACAAGGAAGAGCACTCAAACGAGACGAGGGTAATGTCTCAAGCAAACGACAACTCAGCCACCGAATAAGGCATAACCCAAGCTACACCAAACTGACCTAACACCGAGTTCCAAACATCGGCTGAGAAGGAGCAATGAATAAGTAGGTGGTTCGCCTCTTCAGAGGCATGAAGACAAAAAGGGTACTCACTAACCACTATTCTTCCTATTTTCCACAAGTTATCTTGAGTCAAGATTTTCCCCAACCCAACAGTCCAAAGAAAACCAACTTCTCTCAGATGAGCTTTGGAGGAACCAAATCTTGGGATTAACAGTAGCTGTAACAGCAGACAAAGAACTCCAAGCATAGGACTTTACCAAGAAGATTCCAATGTTGTGTCAGGCCACCAAACAATACTGTAGTCCATGAAAGTGCGGATTCTGAAAGATGAAATGGTGAGTAGGAGATCCGTGAAAGCATCAGCTTCAGAGTATGACAGGTTATGCCAGAGAGCAGATGTCCCACACAATTTGCTAAACAGAAATGGAATAGAAATTTGAGATGGTTTCAAGTGGCTGAAGAGAGAGGCGATAAATAAAAGGAAACCGAGAAGCCAAATTAAAGCTATCACTCCAAGAGGAGGTCCAAAACTTAATTCTATCACTATGGCCAGCCTTAATCTGACACCTTCTTTAAATTTGTCGACACAAGCAACTATAGCACGCCATATTCCAGAGGCTCTACGCAAGGTAGGGTTGATTTCCCAGCCAAAATTTCCCAGATTGTACTTAGAGCAAATAATCAGCACATGGACTATTAACATGTGGCTGGGATGAACTGAATGCCCACAGCCAATATATTGCGAATATCATTCTCAGTCTCTGAAATGTTTTAAAATAAAGGTTTGTCCTCTTGTTCATGAACAGAACAATGAGAATCATATTTAACCCTATAGGTTAAAGGGTCATCCACCTTTGAGTATGCAAAATATTGATTTTTTTTGTCAATTATTTTAATTTTTTTAAAAATAGTGGGGGAATGTTGTAGTATTTTCTAAAAATTAAAATTAAAATTTGAAATTGTTGCCTTTTTAGCAAAACCCAAATTCATTATTTAAATGCTTTATTTTTAAAATTAGGAGCCAAACTAAACATTTGAACTTGGAGGCAAATTTTCTAGAAAATTTAAAATTTCATCTTTTTTGGTAGTTCAATCCCACATTGGAATTGAAGGAAAATTTGGGTGAGAGGTTTGATTTATAAATACCCTCTCAAACCATCATTCTTTTTTTTTAATTGTAACTATATTAATAGGGAAAAAGCACCAGAGGTGCACATACAAAAAGCACAAACAAACAAAAAAATTAAGAAAGTCCTAATCACTCGAACCATATGCACAAAAAAATTGACAAAACAAAAAACAATCTGAGAAAATGAAGAAAAAAGATTGGGTTGATTGTGATAATGAAGCTTGTAATTGACGATCTCAATACCAAGTCACCAAGATCCCTCATAATCCAAGAGAGGATAAACAAGAAGGGCCCAACTCATCACCTTGAATATGTCTAGGAGCACCTGATGCATTTTGTTTGCGACCGAAGCAATTGATAGAGGAGTTCAATCGTGTTAATTCTCTACAGGTCCTATCTTTCGTTTTGGTCTTCGAAAAAGTTGATCCCAAGTCCCTTACCATAGCGAGGTGAGAAAGGAGGCGGCTTTCCTGGCCATCGGCAATCAATCCAAGTTTTCTACCAACCTCTAACATTGTTTGAACAACCCAATCTAAAGTATGAGAATCAACCATATGGGCCACAGATTCAGGTGTGGGAGTACCTAAAGAGACTGCCATACTACTCTGATTTGAAACATCTGTCTTTGAAGCAAGAAATTCCAGGGAGCTATTAACTGGACGCACGGAGAGACCCAAAGAAATGCCAGTCCCCTGTGACAACAAAGAAAGCTTGAAAGAGCTGCCCAAGACTACAATGGGTTGGGAGGAAAGCGGCGCTAGGCAAGGAGTTGCAATGGCACCGAGTCCAAAAGAAGACTAACTCATAGCCGAGGAGTGGCTAGTAAGAAGCGAGGATGGATCAAGACTCAAGGCCGAATTTGCAACAGCACGACATGCTAATGCTTGGAAAGGGATAAGGGTTTTTTTAAAGGGAGACAAGAGGTTGGGACATGCTTCTCTGGCTTGAGGATAATCAGAGGAGGAGAAGAGAGGCTTAAGAAAGAGGGCTGCGGTTGGGCTTGTTTAGAAGATGATTGTAACGCCATGTCCCTCCAGCACAATATTATCCTCTTTAGACCCAAAGGGACCCTCACAGTTTTGCATTAGCGAGTCAACCCAAGGATTGCTCCCAAAAGACCTTGCACTAGAAGGAGAAAGCACGCAACTTATATACCGGGAGATTTCCAAGCACACTAGTGATGTGGGCCTCTGGGAGAGCGCCCAGGCCAACCTGGCGATTTTCTCTCCAGTGTGGGACACTCCACACTATGGGGCCCCCTATTGGGGCGGGTATCACAATGATAGGGAGGGAGAGGCTATAGGAAATAAAGGTTTGGGTGAAGGGAGGGTTTGGACGTGGGTCTAGGCTGGAGCAAGGCTCAGACCGAGAATGGGAGGAAAGGCCAAAGGGACGTAATTTGCTAGCCCAGAGAGAGGAATTGGGCTAAGACCAAGAAAATTAGTTGGTTGGATTGAGTTGGTCTATATAAGATGAGGCCCAGGAGGCATTGAGGACAACACGTGGGATATCATCGTGCACTGGGTCGATTAAAGAGGAAAGGTGTTAGGTCTGTGCAAAGGCAGCGGGAAAAGGACTTCCATTTCTTCGCAACAACCAAAGACTGAAGGAGTGTCGAATTAGAGGTTGAGCAAATTCGACCGTTCGGAGCAGAGGATGATTCGTTGAAGGACGTGTGGCAACCGCAGCAGAAAAGGTTTGACTCTCCAAAGGCATTGCACAATTCTCAGCATGGGATTCCTCCAAGGTCAAACAGTAAATGGTCAATTGGGTGATTGGGATTGGGTAGGTGGGTAAATAGGTATAAAGTGGGGGATAATTAAAGAATATGAAAGATTGCATTTAATGGAGGGGACAATGAAGATTAATGGGGTGTTGAAAAGGTATTGGAAAAAGTGGGATGAGGTGTACACGTTGGTGGCTTTTAGGGGGTGAGATAAAGGAGATTTATGCTAGAAAAAGTAAAGAAAAAAGGGGGAAAAGCACTTGTAGGTTCGACTGCAACCGAGCATACTGGGAGGAAGGAAGCTTGGTGAGCAGCAATTGTTCGAGGAGCAGGGAGGTGATGGCTGATCTGGCTGTGGTGATGGAGGAGAAGGAAAATGACAGACAGACGAGGAGAAGGGGCGAAGATGAAGCAGGGGAAGGCGGCGGTGGAAGTGATGTGACTACTGTGGGACCCACGTTAGAGCACATATGGTGTTGTGGGACCCACGTCAGAGCAGAGTTGACCAGAATCTCATTAGTTGTCTAATTGATTGTAATTGATTAATTGTCTATATTCTTTTCCTAATTTAGACCCTAGATTATCTCTTATTCTTTTATAAATTCATGTAACTATTCAGTGTACATACACAATCAATACAATATTGAGAGATTTTCTTCTCCAATCTATTCTCTTTATTCTATTTTCCTACCGTGATTGTCATCGGTTTGATGAAGACGTATGTAGCAATGGAAGGATAACTCACCTGGGATAATGCCCAGGTATTGTTGGGAACAGTAAAGCTACAACTCAACCAAGTCTGCACAATCGGCAGTGAGAATAACAGATAAAAGTAGTAGAAGATAAAATAAAAGTAACTTTGAATTGAGCTATCTGATATTCGAGAGACTACCCTATATTATAACCATGCGTAAATATAAAATAAAACTCTAACCTAAACTAAGCCAACAAGGAAACTAGAATTTGACTAGGCATAGGACTCTCAACGGGATAGGATTCCCAGCCAACTAGGACACTAACGAAAAAAGAAAAATTACAACTAAATCTGATGATTAAAAAAATAAAACAAAGATAAAAATAGAAGTGGAGTCCACATGTGCTGTGACCTACATCAATAAAGGCCACTTGAAATATGACCAATTGAGTGTGACTCATCTTTTGCCAATTGCTTTGACAATCTGAAGGACAAGACATGTTACAAAGGAGAATAATAGATGAGTCATGGTTTTAAGAAGGCTTTAATAAGGTTGTGTTTGGCAATTGGGAGGTGTTTTTTTTTTTTTTCCTTTCCTTTTTGAGAAATGGCAATTGGGAAATTTGCACTCGGGAGATGGGAAAAAATACATTCAAAATGAAATATTGTTTGGTCCTAATCTCTGGTTGCCAAGTGCCAAAATTAAAATATCCAATCTCTAGAGATTTAAGGTCGCCGAACACACTAAGATTGATTATGTATTAAAAATTGGGAAAAAAAAACTATGGACTGCAATGAACCTAAGTAATAAATTCTATTTTGTAGGTTATTACAATATCCATAGCATGAGAAAATGTTTTGCCATTTTACTAATTTTAGTAATACATTTCAATCAAATTGCCTCAAAAGATTCATACTTGAGGGGAAAACAATACTACCTTTGCGATGACGAGCTTAGAAATGATAAATATATATATATATATATATATATATAACCTAGGAGCATAGATAGGCATACAGCCACCTGGTGCTTAGGGTCACACCTTTTTGCACCTAGTTGAAGCCTCATTTGATTCTTTTAAGTTATAATGGATATTTCATTGTTTACATGTATATGCAATATTTATTAATATTGGTGCCATAAGGATACAAAATAAAGAGCATACTTGTATATTCTGAACAATCTAAAGAACAACACTTGGTAAACTACAACTTGTGCCCAAGCTCCAAGAACCCTCCCGGTGTTGTTTTTCCTATCTAAATATGATGCAAATTGTGGTGACTAGTTTGTAAGGGCATGACCCATAAGATCATACGCAATATATGAAGATAGGAGAAGTCAAGTCCAAGAAAATGTATAAGGGACTCATGCTCTAATTAGAACCCCAAAGCCTACCTAAATTTCTAATATTGTCTTTTCATCTTTCATACTTAATAAAATCCACTGTGGTTTTAAATAAATATAATGAAAAAAATAAGATATTGAAACTGATAGACACTCTGCGTTGAAAAAGCTATAACATTGCTTTCAGGACATATTGCATTTTTTCTTGGAAAAGTATGATCGTTTCATAAGAAGGCTACGGTTAAACGAAAACTTGTGACTGAGTATAACCACGGTCAGTTATTCTAAATGTTGATCTCCTTTCCCCAAAAAAATCATCCAAGCATATAACAAAATATTTAATGGTGTCATAGATCTTCAATGTCAATCAAGCTTTGCGCCTTTGATCAAGGGAAATCATTTTCTTTCTCAAAGAGAATGCATACATACTAGAGAAAAATACAACTAATTACACTTCCTTCCAGAAAAAACTATTTTCAAGTTTATGGGCACATGTTCCTGCGAACAAAAAATAAATAATCCTTACAAGCTAGAAGGCCCAAAACAAACTATAGCACTTATCAAAAAAATAAGGTAAAATAATAAAAAAAAAAAAAAGGAGAAGGAACCACGACCTATGACAAAGTGGCAAGGGCACAACAGAAGTGGAATGAAACGGAATACAAAGTGATAAGATCTTTTCACTCTTCTAAATGATGATTATTTTCACTCTTCTTAAATGATGATCATTACAAAGGACATAAAAAACAAATGTTTAGTATCCACTTTGATGACTGAAAACAAATACTTAATCCTTTGATATTTTTCACTCCTTACATCAATTAGAAGGTTTTAGTGAGAATTTCTTGCACAATGAAAACAAAGATACAATATCTTAAAAGAGCATATCTAAAAGACACTTGTATCCCCTCTCAAACGCCTACAGTCCTCACTCCCTCCATTCCACAAGCACCCAAACGACCATATTAGGCATTACGCCTGTTACTATCAGCATACAGGATAAATTTATCAGATAAACAGTTTTCTCCATAACAAGAACAGATTTTGATCAATCTCCTCAGATTTTTGTTCTACTTCCACCTAAGATATGATAAAAACAAAGGAAGCCGCATTTATTACAAATTGGCTACCAAGTATGGTTTTGAATATGGGATGTAACTTAATGTAATCTTTTGGTTGTTTTCAAACTCACGTCTCATCACTTCCCGATCCAATTGTAGAGTTTCCTTCTCTTCGAGCAAATGATCCTCATATGTAAAACCCTAAAACGGAAAGGCGTCGCCGCAGCTGTACTTCTATACTGTGTCTGTGCATGCACCTATGCACGTATAATAAACAGAAAAAGTTATTCCAGAAACTATACTCTTCGGCCACGTGCCTTTGCTCAATCTCCCGCCGTTCCCGTCGCAGTGTCGCCGAATTGTACGGTCGAGAATCCATGTCGGGAACCATGGACGGGTCGTTATCGTTCTCCTCTACAAGAAAAGAAAAGGAAAATGGTGAGAACAAGATCGAGAAATGGCTTACCTGGCTAGCAATCCTACTCACTGGAGAGAAGGTCGGAGATGGGGACGCACGAGAGATCTTTTAGGGTTCAAGTCCGAAGGATAGAGAAGGAAATGTGACACGTGCAGCTCCCCGCCTGTCTCTCTAAAACGCACCAACAGCCGCGAGAGCACGAGCCGAGGGGGAGGAACAGTTAGAGAACAGCCGTTTTTTCTGAAAATCCCGAAATGAATAATGTAAAAGAAGAAATTTTTATATTAAATTAGAATATAAAAACACAGAGGAAAGATTTTCATGCTCCCGACGGGCACTGAAAATCCTTCTGCCTTTCCAGTTTCCACTATGGTTCACAAGTCAAAAGTCAGAACTGGTTTCACTTCTTGTATTAAATAAAGATAGAGACAATGTGTTTTGAGTTAAATAAAGGCGCGACTTATGGAGAATCGAAAAACTCTCTACACGTTTATTTTCAGTATTAAGTGAAATTAATTCTACAGATAAGATAAATATCTGTGACTTCATTTTGACATTAGTTTGAATAAATAACTTATATAAATAAATTATTTGTACGAATGAATGTCTCATATAAATTTAATTCGTTCAAACGAATATGATGAACAGTAACATATATCATTCTCCATTCCAATGAAATCAATTTGCATAATATTGATTATTTAAATAATAATTTTTTTTAATTTTTAAGTTATTTTTTAAGTACTGTTAAAATTTCTCAAATTGAATATCTGAATTATGATAATCTGATAAAAATACTTTAAAATTTTAAATTCTTTTGATACTCGGAAATACTTAAAATACAATATTTTACAAATAAGAGTATCCTTAGGTTGTGCTGAAAACACCTTTGAGAGTGTCAAAAGACCTCGAAGTTTTAAAGTATTTTTATCAGATTATCGTAATTAGTTTAGATATTCAATTTGAGAAATTTTGAAAATACACAGTACTTTAAAAAAAACCTTAAAGTTTTAAAGGAAGATAGACCGTTATTTTTTAAGTATTGTGTATTTCCAAAAAAATCAAATTAAATATCCGGACTAATTACGATAACTTGAAAAGAATATTTTAAGACTTAAAGGTTTTTTTGCACTCCCAAATGTGTTTTCAGAACAGCAGAATACCTTTATTTGTAAAATACTGTATTTTAAGCATTTGGGAGTGTCAAAAGACCTTAAAGTCTTTAAAGTATTTTTATCAAGTTATCGTAATTAGTCCGGATATTCAATTTGAGAAATTTTGAAAATACACAATGCTTAAAAAACAATTATAAAGTTTTAAAAGAAATTTTATTATTTAAATAATCAATATTATGCACAGTTATTCGAATGAACGATGGTTTCATTTGAACGAACTGGTGAACAATAACACGCGTTATTATTCATCTCATTCATTCGAACGAATTAAATTTATACGTGGGGCATTCGTTCGAACGAGCGAAAATACGGGGGTAGAATGGTAATTTCACCCTAAAATCTGAAAACGGGTGTGTAGAGGCAATTTTTCTGGGTGTCTATAAGTCGGGCCTAAATAAATCATTGAATTTTAACTATTTTTAAAAATTAAATAAGAAAATCATCTGTGTTATTAACTTAGAATTCTTAATTAAATTAAGTTTCAAATTTTGAATAATTGTCTCCTTAATGCAAATTATATAAAAATCAAGATTATAAAAGATAAAAAATATTTATAGATATTGTAATGATATTCAAAATTGAGCAAATAGTGTAACTCAAAAAATTAATCAATTGATAAAAAAGATTTTTAAAATTAAATGAAGAGCCCTTAATGTGTTTCATATGGTTTTTAGGGTATTTTGTGATTTTTCTAATATTCCAATATTTTTAAGAATTTTAAATTTTGTATGAAAACTTTATGAATTATAGTAGAAGATGCATATCACTATGGGATAATAGGGAACATAAATTTCTAAAATTTGTAGATAATTTTTATTTTTTTAGGACATATATTTATTCGTATTGAAATTTTAATTCTCAAAGATTAATACTCTATAAAAAATATGCTCATACTAGATTTTTTTATTTTTATCTCTTTTTTGTCATAATTTATGTATTTTCAATAAAAATAAAAAAGGAGAGAGAATGTGTATATATCATTGATTTGTAATATTTAAACTTAACGTAGTGGAGTTCAATTTCATAAAATGTATGAGAGTTTCAAATAATATTTTATTAGACTGGTTCTATATTTATTCTAAGATCTTTCAAGAGGCACAAATGAAGTTGAAAATGGGCCTCATTACAATGTAAATTGTTAGCATTTGAAAACAAATTAAAATAATTAACATTTTGAAATCTTAAAAAATTAACTTTTATGATTGAATTGACATAACTATTTTTGGATATCATTTTCGTGATTGAAAAAATCTATTCAAATGACTTATTACATGGGACAAAGTTAGACTCTACATAAACTGCAAAATTTCATAAAATTAAAAAATATTTCAAAATGAAATTATGAAAGTATTAGAAGAAAAAAAATGATTTTTGCAACATGAGTTTATCTCATGATGCACAAATTTTAAGAAAATTTCAATTTTACCTTTATTTTTAAAAAAGAAGAAAAAAAATAAGGGCAAAATTGATTTTTTCTTAAATTTTGGTGGATAAACTCACGATGCAAAAATCACTTCTCTTAAAAATGGCTTCTATGATTGGATCAAGATAAATTTATTTAGATCTTATCCTCAATTGAAGATTTTTAAAATAAACACATTATATTCAATAAGTATGGTTCAATCATCTACTAAATTACCACTAATTATTTTTCCCGTTTGTATTTATATTATTCGGTAGAATAGTGGTGTCCTAAGCTTATGATAAAGAAGTCATATATTTAACATAGGGCATGTAAACCTAAAGTGATTGTTAACTGTTTGATCTAAATATATTAAAATTAATGACCATTTAACTTATTTTAATTGATCAAAGATTCGATCGATAAAAATGGCCTTAACTTGTAATTTTAATTTTAAAGTATTTCATATTCAACGAGTTCATTATTCTAAATTATGTTTTACAAATATAAATTATATCATTTTGTTAAAGTAATAAATATCCGTAACTTAAAAGAGTTCATTGATAGCCAGGAATCCGAGCGGGTGTTCTGAGATCCGTTTATACTTTATTTCAAAAGGTCACTCTCTATAGAATTTCTCAATATGAGTGAATAACAAGGTTTGTACATGTCTTAAAAATTAATCGGATGCTATAAGAGATATCAACACCTTAATCTTTAAAAAAAATAACAAATATCCATTACTATAACAATTTCAGGGCATAAGAAAGGCAATCATAGGGCCAGACACCCTTGTCTTGCATCAGGGTTGAGCTGACTTGCCCCAAGAAAGGGTTAATGGGTCTCAAAATCATGGTCTACCCGACTAATATGATTATTGGTTTAGCGTAAGCAAAAACTATAAAAGGGTCCAATAACAAGAGAAATTCAAGAACGGACAATATTGTGGTGCCTCCCAAGCGTAGTCCATTAAGTTTAAGTGCAGCCCAAATAATGACCCAATGCCAGATTGAGGGGGATCCAGACTCGGCTCCACTCAAGCCAGTCCCAGGCCCAACATCCTTAGTGGACCCAATCGGTGTCTCCCAAGTTTGGCAAGGCTCAAATGAACTTGATTGGATTTTAAAGGAAGTAAATTAAAGAACTTTGTTAGAAAATTATAATTTGATAATATTTTTGAGATAGAACTCATGCTAAAAAATTAGCCATTAAGAGAAGTGTGACTCAAGTGTTATATAAAGTCATTGATTTTTCAAATTAGACAATGTGAGATTCTCTTGTTACTTGACATCCTCACTCATGTGCAACTGATCATCTTCACTTATATGTAATGGTTGCTCGTAAAACTTGCTTTAATACTATGTTAGAAAATCATAATTTGAAAATATCCTTAAGACAGAACTCACTTTCAAAAGTCAGCCATTGAGAGAATGATGCATCAAGTGTTATATATAGTCGTTGGTTTATCAAATTAGAATACGTGAGACTCTTTTGTCATTTCACAAGTTTTACAAATTTTTTTAAAGAAACAATGGACAAAGGAAAACTCTTGCGAAGAAGGCTGATCAAATCTCAAGTCAAACCCCAGCATCAAGTTTGTATTGTATCTTGATCCAAACCTATGATACGATGAGCCTCATAGGTTTATATGATATATAAAGCTTGCAGTTAATTTTGTGTACTCCCGAAATTAGTGTTATTTCTATTTTGAACGGTGGATATTCATGTTATTAAAAAATAACTATAATATTGGAAAATGTGGATATTCATGTTATTAAAAATATTTTAATATCAGGATCCCATAAATATGTATTATACATAACATGAGAAGGCCTCCCAAATAGTTATTTTTGCCGGTGGACTGCAGATCTAAATGATTGTCAGCTCTTTCTGTTTGTGCTGTAGCAAATATAATTCCATAAGATTTTGGATTCTGTATGGAGAGCACATAAGTAGCCATCAGCAATAGAAACATAGCATGTATAACAGTAGCAGTCCTAATCATTTAAAGGTTAACAGTAAAGGTACAGGGACAAAGGTGTACAGTCCTTACACAAACAGTAGAGAGAGAGAGAGAGGGGCATGGTAAGCCATCTACTTCACGTGAAGTAAAGAGCTAACTGCATAGAACTGTAGTGAAAACGAAGCCCTTGGCTTCCTGGGAGATCTGTCATTGATCCTGGAAGAGTGTACATCACAACAACAAGATCTTGGACTACTCTAACTTGATTAAATGTTAAGGATTAGGCTTCAAATCTAAAAGACTAGTCTAATAAGTGGAGTGATCAAATCCCTTATAAGTCCTTATATTACCCCTCTCATAATGTATGTAGACTCTCGTTCACACCCAATAATTCCTCCCTCAAATAAAGCTCTCAGGCGAATAAAACATCGCCAACTATCTCGCTCAGTTAGGGGATCACTGAGTTCATATACTGTAGCTTGCTTTAATATCACTGTTAGTTAGAACTGAACTTCCTTCCTAAAAGACTACTTAATAGGTGGAGTGACACAATTCTTTATAAGTCTTTAAATTTTTCCCCTCACAACAGATGTGGGATTTTCGTTCCCATCCTAACATTAAGAACTTCTCTTGGACAGCCACCATTTGAGTTGGATATATTTAATTTATGATTGAGTTGAGTTAGAGTGTATGCTAGATGAAAATACTCATGATGACGGTCATGAAGTTGCATCACCCAATTATTATGGAGAGTTAGGCCCTCAATTATAAATATTGGTCGGAAGCCAAATTTTTTTTTTTCACAATGCAGACTGAAATAAATTTTCAAAATTATTAGTAGAAAGTCAAGAGATGTAATCAGTAATATTGATGGATACATCACATTGGGCATGAGAGATACTACTGAGATCGTCTCGATTCTACAATTTAATTAAGAACTAGAATGACAATTTGGTATCATATAATATGATAAAGAATTCAAACCATACTTAGCCCATTGACATCTCTAAATTGTATTGGAGTTAATGAGTCCATCCAGCTATAATAGGGCTTGGCCAGTTTGCCCATTTGTAGCCTCTGAAATCTGAAACCAAAGTGCTTACAGTGGCAAAAGACAAGACTTAAGTAGTTAGTGAGTAGCTGCTATTTGTGTAGTCGTGGAACATTCAACACGAGCAATCCACATAGAATTAGTAGGCTAGTCGGGCTCAATTCAGGGCGGTGAAGCCCGTGGGCTTTGGCCATAAAGAGTTCCAAGTAGGGATGAGACCTCAGCCTGTTTAATTAAAAGCCCAAGTATTTGGCTAGAGAAATGATGAGCTTAATCATGAAGTCTTGCCTGATTATAATTCCAGCCCAGGCTTAGACATGCATCTTAATTCTTAAGTCTGACTTAGATTCGAGCCAAGCTCAAACTTACGTATGCTCAAGCCCAACTTACATCAACTTACCTTCTATCCATTCATTTTTTCTAAATAAAAAACATTCTATAGAAAATGAGTTAAAGAGAATAGGATAAACAGAACGACTCTAAAAAGGATTAAAATGCCACATAATATGATAAATGTGGAGGAAGCCAAGTAAATAGCATGTGCATTGGTTGATCTCAGGGTTGGGATTGAAAATGAAAATGGTGTGGCACACAATCCTACGGGTAGTACTGTGAGTTATTTGGAAGGAGAGGAACGTAAGAATCTTTGAAAGGAAAGCGTTTGAGCAAAGTGAGATCGTATGGGGTGCTAGAATTTAAGGGTTTCATATTGATGGACTTGTTGAACTTGTGGGAGGGGCGTATGAGTAGTGTCCTTAGGAAGATGATGCGGACATATGTAGACATGAGCAAGATGTTTTTTTTTATCCAAGTTTGTGCGGGAGCAAATCGACAAATACGGGTTCCAAGTCAGAAGATTTTGACCCATATATGGGCCAGGTCCAAGTGGGATTAAATGGGGCCAAAGCTGAAGCCCAATGAACTGCTCCAAAGGCAAACAATTCCACATTCAACGATTATTTGAATTTGAATGGGTTCCACGTGAAAACTCAACCAAATAACGTGCATGGATTGCATGGTTGGGAGTTAATGGGGGTTGAAAGAATTGGAGATTGGCAACTAAGCATTCAACGTGGAATTGTTGGTAATACATTAACCTAAGTTTAGAATTATTAGGATTATTAGTTGTTTTTTTGCATTATATTTTGTTATTTGTAGAATTCCAAAATTAGCATGTTAGCTTGGATTTAGGATTAGGATGGGTCGGCTCATCCATTAGGGCTTTGATTTTATCCTATATATCTCTGTATGTAATCAGAATAGAGGAGCCAAGGTGTTTGGTTATGAGGAAGCCACTTAAATCAGAGAGCGTAGAGGAGAAGTGGAGATCTCCCTCCATAACCCAACCAGCAGAAATCTGAATTCCCAGGCCCGTCGTTTGCAGTCTCCCTGCAATCAGGCTTTCAGATCAGGCCAGAAACAGGGCCAAGAGCAGCCCAGTTATTGTCAGACTGTCTGCGGACTAATATTCAGTCCTACGGACCAATCAGTTTGCAAGCCCATAGGCGTTGGGATCTTGTTTACAGTCTGAACCCATATCTGACCCGACACGTAATCGGTACCGTTTTTCGCTCTCTTCCAACTTAAGTTCTGTTTGGGTTTTTCGAATTTTAAAATATAAGTTTAACTTGAAAGGGTTTATCTTCAAATTGCCGCTAGGGTTGTTTGATTTGATAATCTATCAACTTTCAATTACTTTAGTTGAATTTCAAATTTGGAAATAAAAATTGGTTTGTGAGTGGGAGGTTTTTTAAAACTAATTGGACTTTGAAACCCAAGCGAGTGTGTTTATACATTCATTGATTATGTTAATTTCCATTATTTAATTGATTGTGAGAGTTTTTTAAAACTAACACTATACATATTGGCCATATTCAAACTTGACAAAATTTTGAGTCGAAGTTCAAATTGTATTTTTAAATAATGGATCATAAATATTAGGCCCAAGCCCAAACCTGATACCAGGGCACAGAATGTTGTAAAGAAAAAGTTGAATCAGTGATTCAAAGTATTTTGGGGGAAACTTGAGTTGCAAGTAATCCTACTCTTCTTTTTGGTTCACATGGTAAGGTTGCAGGAGAATGGAGGAGAAGATCTGTGACAGCAACTTTTAGTTGCTTTTCCTTTGATAAAGGGTGAATTCCATGTGGCCAGAACACAAAGTAAAATACCCAAACAGATTTGGGGAAAACCAATGAAGATAGTGCCAATGGTGCAATATCTTTTCAAAGAAAATTGAAGATCCAAGAGACCAAACTTAATATGGTGTTTGGCTTGTTAGAGAAATACAGAGAGGACCCCATGACAGTCTGGAAGGCATGTGGATGAAGAGAGTGGAGGCCCATGAGAATGACAATGCATTGGCCCCATTTGCTACTTGTCAATCAAATTAGGAAACCAAACAATCACTTTCAGAGAAAAGAGTGAAATAATTGTATCAAAACTCTCCCATGCGTTTATTATCTTATACACTTAGATATATGATCTATTAAATAGAATGAAGATAACTTTGTCATTAATTTCTTTCGTTGAATTTGAAGCCCACAAAAATTATTTTGATTGAATTAATTAAGCCATATTTTTTTAAAAATTTAATGAGTTTTAATGAGTTTAAAACTCCGACTTCTTGAATAATTATTTATTAGACCATGTGGATCATATACCTTGTTAAAAATAACTGAAACTAGTACTAGTTTAAGTGACTTTATTGACGAGACAGAAAGTAACTATGTAGTATATTGTTGTATTTGGATGATTTAAAGTTTCAAAGTAGATAGTATTGGGGTATCATCAAATTTCATATTGGTTGTGAAAAGGAAGATCTAGATAGCCTCGTACGAGGGGAGATTGTTGGGGTAGAAAACAGGTCCCACATTGGTTGTGAAGAGGGAGATCTAGGGATTTATAAATGACTGAATCACTCAAGCTATCAAGCTAGTCTTTTGGGCTGGATACCCAGTCTTAACAAGTGGTATCAAAGCCATATCTTTAGGTCAATGCATGTGGATTCAGGGGATCTCTTAGCTAGACAGGATGGCTGACGATATTCTTTCGATCGGAGTCTCATTCGAGGGGGAGATTGTTGGGGTGAACAAGTCGCACGTTGGTTATGAAGGGAGAGATCTAGAGACTTATAAAAGACTTAGGTCACTCCACCTTTCAAACTAGTCTTTTGAGTTGGATACCCCGTCTTAATAGATAGAATGTGTTATATCAGCTTTTTTTAAAAAAAAATTAGATTGGCTCACACCTTAGGTTGAACTCCATCACTAACGGTCCATTATTGTTGAATTTGAAGAAGGCTGGTTGCTGTTCTTGAATCCATGGCCAGTGAGACTGTAGTACCTGATCAAACTGCTAACCAGGTAAGAGATGATTCTGTTCATCATTATCATTTTATTTTTCTATCAGGAAGTACTGTCAATGGCTTGTGGTTTTGATTTTGATTAATCATGAGTTAAAGAATACACACTAATCTCAAAGAAACATGCAAGATTCAATCTTCTGCATATTACACTGTCATGAATTTGTAGTGTTTCTTTCTTCATTTGTTTTGGTCATGCATGAGCAGAATTCATTACTTTTAATTGATAGAACTGAGAAAAATTCAACCTGTTCTTAATATTTTTAGGCCTTGCTCTAAATATTAAGAAAGAAACGATGACTTTTCTTCATCTCCTCATCAATAAGGATTTCTTTGTAAAACTTCTTAAAATATGTTCTCTAGTAAGCAAGCCTACCTGATTTCCTTGATCATTTTTATAGTTTGAGAAATAGCGAGTAAGATCAGGCTACAATCTTTTTCAATTAATTCATGAATATGGTTCTTGTGAGGTCATGTACTTGATAGTAGATGAAGAGGAGATAAGGGAGGGCAAAGACTCGTGGTAGCTGTTGTGGACGATTGGAACTTTATGGTTTGCTAGATAAATGAGTATACGTACCTAAAACACTTAAAAATGTGGGGTCGGGGAAGTTAAAAACTACCCGATAATTTTGCAGGCATTTAAATGGTGGAACGACCCTACCCTAACCCATGATTCTTGATCCAATTTTTTTCAATTTGGTTTGGTTCTAGGGGGGTCCAGTTTTTATCCAACCCGACATCTCTAAATTTGGTGACCTTAATAAATTCAAGTATATGCCACTTCTATAGTTCTTGATTCAAGTGTCAAGGACAGAAATCTTACTCATAAAATGAAGTATTGAAGACACCCCTATGTGGAAATGTTGTGCATTTTGATGTTTCTGGGTATCATAGGTTGCCGGTTTTATGTGCCATGTATGCAGCTGAGGTCTCATCCCATGAAATTTCCTATTTGGATCCGTTTCATGTTTATTTTATTTTATGTTTCCCCTTTGTTGAATACTTCATAGAGAAGAAAAATTATCTCAATTTGTGTTCACAACCTTCATCATCGCTGGAATATCTTCCCACTGAGTTGGCTGACCAATTTGGACTTCTTTACAGCACCTAGAGGTGAAAAAAGTGAATGAAAGTATTCAAAATGTTGAACAAGAGCAATCTAAGGAACAAGGAGGAGATAACAAAGAAAGGGTTGTTGCAGGACCAGTAAGTGGCGAACTTGCTGCATTGGAGTCTGAAAAAGGGACAGATGATGAGTCAAGAGACAAGGTGGATGATGAAAAGACAGTGGTGCCTGCATCTGTGGAGGGGATGAAGACAGAAGAGAGTGGAATGGCTCCTGGATCAAATGTCACTGTTGATGATGGTCCAAAAGAAGCTACAGGTGTGACTCAGTTGTTTATTGAAGAATGTTCTGGACGTCTTGTTTAATGCCATTTGTCTTGTGCTTGCAATAAAAATTAGGCTCTTAAGCACATCAATCCAGTGTAATGAATGCATGTCATTTGAGTGTGGGGTTTTCTGTTCATCCCCACTGAATAAGGGCAGTTTCAAATGTTATTTTTCTTGTAATGGGTTGTCTATAAATCCTATATTACATTATTATAATTATTGGGTAGGACCTACCAACATTAGGTTCCCACATATTAATGCCTGAAGAATATCCTCCCATTTGCTATATAACCACTTTTTGTGGAAGTCATGAATGGTATAGTAATTTGTTTCTTGCCTATGTGAAGTTATGGAACTAAATTCCTGAAGTACAATAAAGAATTGGATCCAGTTACAAAAATCATACCAATTTCAATTTGCTGATCTGAGCTTGATCTGGTCCATACTACTGCCTTTTGGACGATCACTTAACATTTTAGGTTTATCAGTCAATATTTCAGTCCTTACAATGTCTATATCTTATTTATGCTACTGATATTTAGTTTATATAATGAGTTTTTCATATCAGTAGATGAAAAGTTATTCTAACAAGTGTTGACTATAATCAAATCTAGAAGCACAAATGTGACATCCGCATGAATAAGATGACTGATTTAGTAACTATAGTTGTGATTTGTTAAGCACTTCATTGGATGTTTAATGATTCATAGAATTGCAGCCCTCCCTTAAAAGCATTTGAGGTAATTACTTTCTTCCAGGAATGATGATATTAGTCTGAAGCAATGGACCTCTGTTGGATCTACTGCCCAAAGCAGTATGGGCTATTATATCTGCAGTCAGCTTATGAAATTCTCTATTCATCTCTATTTCTATATCTCGCCCGTTTGTTTGATCCACTTGATTTTTCCAACTTTCAAGCATGGATAGAGGACATGTTGCCATTCTCTTTGTCATCACCTTTCAAACAGAAAAGCAATGAAAAATAAGTTAATAAAATTGTAGGGAGCATGATGATTCCAAACAATACAACAATCCAAAAGAAATACTGCGCAGGGTTGTAGCAAAAGCTGCTGGAGCCGAATCCATATATGGTCTGTTGCGGAAAAACAAAGCAAACAACAGATCAATCACACACAATACATAGAGATTTACGTGGTTTGGCAAAACCGCCTACGTCCACGGAGTGTGCATTGCACTATGAAAAAAAAATGCCAAATATGTTACGAGGATTACCCAGCCCTTACCTTCGCTTTTCAGAGTCTCTCCTTCCTCTCTGTTTTCTTCTCTCATCTCTCTACCCCAAGAGAAATCTGTAGCTACTCAAAAAACCTAGAGGAAAGGTTGCCTTTATATACTTCGGATTTACATAAAACACAACTAGGCCTGGTGGGCCATATAGAAACACACCCAGGCCCAAAAGGACTTTGAGCCAAAAACCCAATAAAACTTCACATTGGCAAAAAAGTCTGACCCTATGAAGAATGTTGCACTATGTTTATAACACCTTCACCTGCTATGTTGTAACTGTAACTCCGCATCTTGTATAAGATGCCCATCACCACGCCCTGGAATGCTCCACATGTCTTCATCAATGAGAAGGTTGGACCAAGTCCAAGCCATGCTTGAACTTGAATGTAGTCACTGACTTTTTTGGAACACCTTTTTGGAACACCTTCCGCATTGTTCTCCTTGTAGATCTTTGTCACATTCTCCTTTCCATCTTCGATATTATCTACACTATGGAAATCAGACAAAACCCCACAACCATCTAATGCAAATAAACCTTTTTTTTCAAAGCCATACCTGACTGGTGTCTTTTGGGTTCTTTTCTTCCTTTCTGCAGCCTGACTAGTAGGTTCATGTTGCCTGCCAAAGACTGTACTCCCTACTAGTGTGTACAAATTTCCTTGTCTTTTCTCCTTCATGACAAGCATGGCTCCTTTAACCACTTTTGGAGCCTCATCTCTTGCCGAGACAGTGAACCCATTTGAACCAAGTGTAGCCAAGGATATTAAATTGTTTCTCAGATCAGGGACATGCCACACATCATCCAGTGTTCTCACTATATCATCAAACATTTTAATTTTTACTGTCCCGATTCCAATGGTTTTGCAAGCGTCACCATTACCCATTTAGACAGTTCCTCCATTACAAGGTTTGGAAGTGTCAAACCATTCTTTATGAGAACTCATGTGATAAGAACATTCAGAATCTAAAATTCATTTATCAACTAGATGACCCATACTTGTGATGATTGCAAATATATCATCATCATCACCTAAGACGGACACAAGTACAATGCTTGTTTGATCTCAAATATGTGGCTTGCCCCTTTTGTTGTTTTCCTCCAGATCACGCTTTCTTTGTAAGCAGTCCCTCTTCATGTGTCCTTCCTTCTGGCAGTAGAAACATTTGAACTTTCCAGCACTTTTCCCCTTTAATTTCAATCGTGACGACATTTGGTTTTCGGAGTTTCTATCAACTCCTCTTCCGCGCTGCTGATCAACCGTAGCCACCAACCCATCTAAATAGGATGAGTTCTGTAGCTTTCTGAATGCCTCCATTTCCAACAGAGCCGTTGTCACCTCATCAACACTGAGGTGTCCTTACCAACCAATAGAGTAGTTACGAATGTATCAAAAGATGATGGAAGAGAAGCCAAGAGAAGAATAGCCTTGTCCTCATCCTCAATCTTCACCTCAACACTTAACAATTGAGTGATAATTTTGTTGAATGCAATGAGATGATCCATGATATTTGTTCCTTCCTCCATCCGCAACTGGTATAATTGTTTCTTCAAGAAAAACTTGTTGTGAGTGATTTTGACATGTATAACTTCTCCAACTTATTCCACAACTCTTTAGCCAAACTTTCATTGAACACATTATATTTCACCTCTGGATCGAGGCTCAAGCAGATGGTGTTCACTGCCCTTATCTCAAGTTCCTCCCAATCATTATCAGTCATGGCTTCCGGCTTCCCCTTTTCTTTCCCTTTTAGTGCTTTAATCAACCCTTGTTGCACCAAAATATCTTTAACCGTAATTTGCCACAAGCTGAAGTTATTTTTCTCATCACAAGGCTTCACCTCGAACCTTGCCGCCGAGGTCCCTTTCACTGCCATTGTATCTCGCACTGAGATTTCTTCACGCTGCCCTTCTGCAGATGCCCTGAAAACCCCAAAGACCGATCTTTAGTCTATTGGTGGTCTGAGTGCAGGAGGGTGGAGACGTTGGTCAGAAGCAAGGAATGGTGGAGGAAGAAGGACGCTGTGGGCCTGGAGATGAAAGGAGGGAAAGGGTTAGGTGTTGCAGGATGTATTAGATCTGTCTGTGAAGAGGGATGGCAGCAGTGGGACGTTGGGCTAAAAGGGGCGACGGTGGATTTCAATCCAGATGCAGCTGGTCTTCTTAGGCAGCTTCCTGTACGGCATCAATGGCAGAGGTAAACCTTCTGGAGCAGCGGAGAACTTGCCAGAGCGTCAGTAGACGTCTGGTTGCAGACGGCACTGCTGAGAAGGGGGGAGGATGGAAGGTTGAAGAAGAGGCAGCAACAGAAAAAGAGGGCTGCACTCGTGGCAGCAACGGCAGCGGCTGGTTGAAACAGAGTCGTGGGCAACAACAGGCTGAAGCAGGGACGCCAATTGTGGCTCGAGCAGCAGTGAAGGTTGCTCGCCGCTTGTGTATTCTGCAACGTTGGTTGCTGGGTATTCTCTGGCTGCATTGATATTGTAGACAGACCTGCGAGAAGAAGACAAGAGAAGAAACAAAGAGAAGAGAAAACGTGAAGGGAAGAGAGTGGAGGACATCAGTTGCTGTTTCTTAGAAGGGACGAGAGAGAAGAGACGGGAGGTAGCAGCAGGAGTTGCTGCTTCAGAAGAAGAAAGAGAAGAAAGAAAGGAAGAGAAGAGAAAGCAGAGGAAAAGGGAAAATAAGAAAACTTTGAGTTCGTATGTATCTTGTATCGAATTTCCAGCCATGGTGTTACTTTTATAATGAGTTATAGTCGGCTGGACAGCAAGGTCGGCTGGAACGGGAATAGAAGTTTCCGTGGGAAACGATGGAGAGGCTGTGAATGGCAGTTTCCTGTGGGAAACGGCTAGTTGGCAACGGCAAGAGCACTGAGTTGGAGAGATGGATTTGAGCCAAAAACCCAACATGGCCGATATCAGCCTACTCACTCAAACTTGAGATCCAAGCTCGATCTGACTCACTCAACCCTAAATAGTTGATAATTTACTGAGTAAATTCTAATGAAAATTGAAGTTTACACTTCACAGTTCTGATTTTACACACTATATATACGCCTAAGGGTTTTTTATTTTTTAATTTTTTATATCAAGATTTCAATCAGGTCGGGCCCAGTTGGTTGGAGAACTGAACTCGGCCCATTGCAAATTATTATTCTTTATTTTGTGTGTGTGGGTGGGTAGGGGGCTAGGCCTTATGTGTTCTGATTGAACAACAATACTCTAACCCTACCAATTTTGGGGTTTAGCTGTCCAATTTTCGGATCAAGTGGGTGAGCCCAACCCATATAAGATCTCTCCGGCTGTCTCTAGGGAATTTTTTGAGAAGAGAGAGAGAGGTACCACATTTACATTAACAAAATAACAACCACAGAATTGCTACGCTATTTAATACTAAAACTATCGACTTCGGACTAAGACAATTGGTGACTTCCAAAAGGCATGAAAATATTCCAAAAGGGCAGTGAAGAGGGAAGAAGGAAAATTTAGAGAAATATATTGATGGATTTCATGGTTCAACAACTTGATAGGATCATGGTTCAAACAACTTGAAACTTGGATCCAAATCGAATTGGATGAAGTTGAGTTGGTCGGCGAGTTCTTTTGAATCTTTTCATAAACTTCGTAAAACTAGCCCATATGGTAGATCCGAAATTCACTAAAGCCAAGTGAACTCAACGCTCACTCTCTAAGTCTTTTTGTATTTTAAACCATAATTTAACCCATGTTGTCGAACATTTGTTTATTGGAGTTCAGTCCATTCTCTTACTATTTTGATTTAAGTGAGGGCGTTATCTCCACTAATTGAATTGTTATGATCACTTATTCCATGTGATTTTTTTATATGTAGCCCATTCACATCCATACTTTGGATCCCATATTTAGCATTTTCATCATTTAATAAGTAAAAAATTGGTTATTGGTCAAAAACTATAGAGCTGATAAAATGTAGAAAAGAGACTCTTTAAATTTATCCCATATTAGGTTGTCCTACACCCAGTCATATGTCAAGCCATCGAGAAACTAGAATTAGAGAGGTTTAGAAAACCCACATTCATGAATCTCTAGACCAGACCCGACGGTTCTTTCCAAAGACCCAATTATTAGGCTCAATGAGGAGCCGATCTTCTTTCTTTTGGAACCATGAGCTGAACCTGATAATGGCTTTCAGCATCACATGACACATGTAAGAGTTAGACCTACACAAGTGCAGTTGCATGGTAAGGGTGGGAATTTCTGATCCAAAATGCATATCACTTGGCCCAACCTAACCCAGAAGAAAAAGTGGTTGAGTATCTTGACCCATTTAATAAATCAATCGGCAAATTAAGTATATTGGGTTATTCTTAAGGTAGTGTGAAGTTTAATACCCTCATGGACTCGGCACAATAGAGGTTTTTGGGCCCTCAGCAGTCGGCTCCTTAGTACAATTCAAAACAAGAAACAAATATACATAGTAAAAGAAAGAATTTTAAAGATTTAAAGTAATTTAAAATGATTAAAATTTGAAAGGTTAAAAAATGGTTTGATTGATTTAATTAAGGGGAATTTTGATCGATCTATTATTTAAATATATTAAATTGAGGTTGAGCTACACCCGTATTACCCACATGGGTGTAGCTATGGGTTCGAGGTCCATGGCCTAACTTTGATATAACTTAGGGGTAATGGCATCATCCGTAAGAGTTTTAGTAGGACTGTGTCTGAGCTTTCCACATGTTAATCCATATATATATATATATTAAATTGAGGTAATTTTTAGTAAACTATATAATAGATATACAAACTTAAAAGTTAAAAAATAGTTTAAAAAATTATAAAATTTAATAATTTAATTTGATTGACCTATAAAAAAAACACATTAGCTCCATCACGTGGAGCCAAGTTGGCTCTACTGGTATTTGTTCTGTCACTCAAATTCACCACATAAATTGTAATCATTCAAAGATGTTTCTCCTGAACGGCTCGCTCGCTCGCTCCCCATGAAGTCGAACTTCAAAACATGTTCTTCGCCATTGCCAGATTCTACATCCCCACCAAACAGATACAACGGCACTTTCCTCTCTTTCACTCCTCCATTTCAACAATCCTCACTGACAACTCTCCAATACGTAGAATTCCAAGCAATCAAACAATTGTTCATAGAGGGCACCTCGATTCTCTTCTGGCTTCTTCCATTCAAGTGCTCCCTCAGATCACCCCAGAGCCCACCACCTGCTACACCACCCTTTTCTTTCATTTGAGATCATCCGCCAATCTTCATGAAGCAAGAAAAATACATGGATTGTTGCTGGTTAATGGTTTTTACTTTTCAAACTGCAATGCACAGCTACTATCACTGCTACTGAACATCTACGCCAGCTTTGACAGTCTGCAAGAAGCTCTTCTTGTGTTCAACCACCTGCCAACCAAGACTGTTTTTGCTTGGAATTCGATTCTCAGATGCCTTTTAAACTCGGGCCAGTTCTCTGAAGCATTTGGATTCTATCATTTGATGATGACCCAAGGCCTAATACCTGATAATTTCACCTACCCTCTTGTTGAAGGCATGTTCTGGGTTACGTTCACTTGACCATGGTAGAAAGATCCGGGAGTCCATCTGCTTCAATGAGTTACAGCACAAGATAAAGCCCAATATTTACGTTGAATGTGCCATGATAGATATGTTTGCAAAATGCGGGAGTTTGCATGAGGCACGGCAAATATTTGACAGAATGTCACACAGAGATTTGGTCTCATGGACTGCAATGATTTGTGGCACCGTGCAGAGTGGAGATTACTTGGACGCATTGAACCTTTTCCTAAGTATGAGATTGGATGGATTGAATCCGGATTCAGTTATAGTGGCAACAGTTCTTCCAGCCTGTGGTAGGCTGGAGGCACTACAACTGGGAAAGGGGTTGCAGGGTTTTGCTGTAAGGAGTGGAATTGAGAAGATTTGTGTTTCAAATGCTTTCATTGATATGTACTGTAAATGCGGGGATACCCGTGAAGCTCACCACGTGTTCAGCCATATGGAGAGTAAGGATGTAATCACCTGGAGTAGTCTGATCGCAGGTCATTCCCAGAACTATGAGTACAGTGAGAGTTTTGAGCTGTACGTTCAGATGAATGGATTTGGAATGAGACCCAGTTCGGTTACTCTTGCAGGGGTTCTTCCTGCATTTGCCAATTTAAAACTGTTTAAACAGGGAAAGAGATCCACAATTATGCAATCGGCAGGGGTTCGAGTTTGATGGATTTGTTGCTAGTGCATTGGTAGATATGTATGCTAAGTGTGGATCGATTGGAGAAGCAGAAAGGGTCTTTGAGGTCACATGCAAAGCAGATATTGCAGTATGGAATTCAATGATAGCAGGATATGCTCTACATGAGGATTTCAAGTCAGCCTTTCAGACATTGCGAGGAACCCAAGAATCCAACTTCAGGCCCAATTCAATAACCATCATGACCATCCTCCCACTGTGCACACGCTTGGGGATGTTGAGGCAGGGAAAGGAGATCCATGGTTACACAACAAGAATTGGTCTTGGGTCTGTAGTTTCAGTTGCAAACCCTCTTATAGACATGTATTGCAAATGTGGGTGTCTAGAATTGGAGTGGTGGTCTTTGAACATATGATAGAAAAGGACATTGTAACGTATAACACGATCATTTCTGCAGTTGGGATGCATGGCGATGGGCAACGGTCCTTTTCATTCTACAGGCAAATGAAGCAAGCAAGAATTACTCCTAATAAAGTCACCTTTGTTGCCCTCTTAGCAGCTTGTAGTCATGCAGGCCTAACCGACAGAGGTTGGTTCATTTACAACTCAATGATTCATGACTATGGAATTGTGCCGGAGATGGAACATTATTCTTGTATGGTAGACCTTCTTGCTAGATCAGGGCACCTTGACGATGCTTGGGAATTTATCAAAATTATGCCGGTTGAACCAGGCATTGATGTTCTAGGAAGCCTAGTTGGAGCCTGCAGAGTCCATAAAGTATTAAGCTTGCTGAGCTTGTTGGGAAACAGATTTTTGATAAACATCCAGAAGATCCTGGTATTACGTTCTTTTATCTAACATTTATGCCACTGCTGGAAGATGGGAAGATGTGTATAAGATGAGAACAATAATAAGGGAAAGGGGTTTGACGAAGAAACCCGGGAGTAGCTGGATTCAGGTAGGGTGCTCCGTTTACGTATTTCTTGCTAGAGATAGATCACATCCACAAATTGATAGAATACATGAGGTTCTAGGGAGCCTGCTTTTGCAGATGAAGGATGAAGGTTATATCCCAGATACTAGTTTTTTCTTACATGATCTGGGAGGGAATTGTGAGGATTTTACATCTGTCGATTAAAAGAGGCCGTATGAACGGACGAGAAGCTACAGATTTTAAACCAAACAGGAATGGTACGGAGCCAAAATGAACCCGTGATTCGGGTTGCAGTAATATGCACAATCAGATCCTGTAAGGAATGTAACAATTGAAAATTTCACAACTCGGAGGAGCTGAAGGCCAAGAATCCGCCTGAAACGGGGATCCTATGTTTGGTTCACAATCAACTTCAAAGGGCCATTCTCCATAGCTTCACGGGGTGTGTGAAGATTGGGTGGTTTTCACATGCCTCTCACCTTCGGTCTTTAAAAAAAGCAAAAAAAAAAAAAAAACATTTGAAAATTTATGTGTCAACAATTGGTAATTGCCAATTGAAGCATAATTTTGTCAGCTTGTCGCAGAGTATCTATCTACATCTTACAAAATCATCACCATTACAGCCTATTCTATTTATTGACTTGCAAATTCTACTCTGTGTTAAATTCTCTTACTCATCATAACTCGTTACTTCTCCCTATACAACTCTGTGTCTAGACCTGCCCACATGGCTACAGCTCAACTGGTTAACCTCCCTTTAGGAAGCGGAGGTGCAGGTTTGACCCCCCATGGCCTAACCTACTGTACCCTAAGAACAGTGAGTATCAATCATGAGAGTTTTGTACTGATTTTCCATAGTTTTTCCATACGTAAATTCAAAAAAAAAAAAAAAACCTCTAAATTCATACTACATTTCTTGTTTACTTTCTTTTTGAATGATTTAATTGTTTTACTTCTTTAGGAGCAGTATTGATTTTAGTTTATTGAAGTTCCTATTGTCGTACTAAATCATTTCAGAAGATCCTGATCGAGATTTAATTGTTTAGATATCGAATAGGGGCTTGTTATGTTTAAGGGCACCCATAAGTTCTTGTAGGGTCTTACTTTTTGGCGTGTTAATAAAGTAGCCTTAACCATTTTAAATCAAACTCGTCTCAAAAAATAGTGATGGCCCAAACAGGTTCATGCCGGATCAAGTTTTGCCATGTTTACCTCAAACCCTAATTATGGCTTGACTCCCCAAAAACAATAAATTTGAAAACAGTAAACTAGGGTACAACTTTTTTAAATGCTTAAGCGACTTAGGAAACCTCTGAGGAAACTGGGTCACCCAAGCCCTCCTAGACTCCCAAGCCTGCATTAAATGGAAAATTCAAAAATATATATAAATAGTAAGTTTGACTAAAACTGGAATTATATCCCTTGGAATTTCTGAAATCTAACAAATCCAACGACCCATCCTGAATCATTAATTTTTCCAAAGTTCCAATTCATCCGCAAGTGTTTGTCATCATTGTACATATAGTGAGAGTTGGCTTTTTCTTTTTAAATTTAAATTTTCATTTTTATTCTAATAAACATTATACTCTCAATAACTGTCAAATCTTCAAAGATCTTCCCCTTTGAGCACCATTCACTTTTAATCATTTTCGTGATTTGTTTGCGCCACTTTGAACGATGAGATTTTATCTTCTCAACTATTGGAGCTGCTTTTAATTTTCTTCTCATGCAATAATGTCAATTCCTATCTTCCATCTACATTCCATAGTATATACATCTTTGACACATTATTTTATCATATTTTTTTTTCCCATTACCTAACATTCAAATATATACAAAACTACAAGTTTGATTGCCACTTCACAAAAGCTCCTCTTTAATTGATATGTTTTACTTCTATTACACAACCCATGTCTACCTCGCAAAGATCCAAAGTACTGTTTATATAAATAAATCCCTTGCTAAAATTACACTCTATAGATTTTATTGTTCTATTAGTTTTCAAACTATTCATCTCAAAAGCTTTCCTCCACAATATTAATTTGTTATTTAACTAAAGAATCTCATTTGGTAGTGTTTCATCTATCCATAACCCAGCAGAACAGAAATTTATAAAAAAATTGATTTAAGTTCTGGAATATGGAAACTCATCTTCACTTCACGGCCTCGTTGAATTTATTTTAGATTATCAGTTCCAATAAAAGGATCATGCAAATAAAAAAGGGTAGCAATTACCAAAGCTGTGGACGAAAAGTGCAATGAAGCAATTCAGCTTGCTATTTTTGTTTTCTTCGCAGGTTGAGTGGGGAGCTGACTAGGAGGGGTCCCAAACGCCCCAAATCTGGCACAACTGCGTGCTGCTATAGTATATGCTTAACACAAGCGTTCAAGGAATTCTCCGTTAGCACAGGGTGGGATTTTGGAACTCGCTTCCAGAGCATAAGCATAGAACTCGCCGAGTTGTTCTCGTGCCCTCTTTCTGTCAATAGCGGTTAGCAGGTGGGAATGGTCCCTCCCCGGCGTTCTGGCTTTCCCCAAGCCTTCAGCCCTTCCAAAAAAAAGAAAAGTATATCCACAAAAAAAGAAATGTCATTCCTTTTCGTAGAAGGAAGTGTTTACACAAGTGTAAACCTCATAAAAAATACATGGAGAATTGAACCAACTGCATGGATCCCGTGATTGAATGTACAGGCAAACAATGTCAATTCTCTTCAACTACTAAACTTCTGATTACAGTTAGCATGACCTGCTTCTAGCCTACCAGATGGCGGATCATTATTGAAGGTTTGATTCACGTATACTCTAAAGAGCCTTTCCTGACGGAGGATTAATTTCATCCAAAATAAGAAGAATTTAAATATGCAGAATCGAACTCAACCAGCGAACATCACGCTTTTGGATCAGAACTGCTAGGAAATCTTGCTTCGATCACATCCTGTATATAGAGAAGCATTTCAGCCTACAGTGATCGAGGGGAAAAGTAAACAAGTGACAATCTCCTATAATATGCAGGGGTGTATTTAGATGCACTCCTATTGCATGTTGCTTAAATTTTTATAGCCGACAGGATTGGCTATCCATTTCTCTGGGGTGGCATGAGGAGAGAAACGCATATGAGAGACACTATATTTCTTTGCCTTTTCTGCCCCAAATCACCATTACTGGGGAAAGCCTATAATAGTAATTTAAGGCAGAAAAGGTGGTAGGTAAAATGCTTTCCAAATCCTACTTGAATGGATAACCATCCATTCCACCCAAACAGTTGCAACATAGTTTACATCCAACACCTCTTAATGAATTAATAATGCCAAATGCTACCCATTTTCAACTCACTAGTTGCGTCTCTGCGTGCTACTTCATTTTTTACAACAGTATCGGCCGCAGGTGCATCAGTCTTGGCTTGTGAACTTTGATTATTTCTATGCACCAAGTCACTCTGTTCAAAGCATTCTTCAGTCACCTGGGGGAGATCATTTGGAGTCAATTATCCAGGACTACTTTTGCTAGAAACTCTACCAAAAAGGAAAGTGCTACTTTTGTCATTTGTGGATAGTAAGATTTATAACATCAATTTTGTAATGAATCATTCCTCTTGAATGGTAAGGTATTATTTTGAGTATCCCAAGTTAAATCTATAAGGGCATTTTAGAAGCTCAATGTTGTCTGTTCCACTGCACGCTGGGTGACAACACAAAACCAAAAATTACATCAGATGGAATATTGCTTCATGTTTTCCCCACCGAGCAATATGTCCAATCAGTTAATGATGTTCAGGAGGGAAAGACAGAAATATCCAATTAATATATTCTCTCTTTCTTGCATCACCCCAAGGAACATCATCACAGATAACCATCAATTCCACCAAATTATTTACTCCACTTGGAACTTGGTGTTCATTCTATTGTAAACTGGAAAAGGCATGGATCGAGGATCAAAGAATATACCTGAGTTGACGTCTGAACCTGGGAGCAATTATTGCTCTTTTTATTCATCGGTTGTAAGTTCGTATCATGTATTTGATCTTTCGAACTTGAAGGCAAAGATGAATCTGGAACAAGCGGAGGACAAGCAACCATCGGTGCATCAGGTGCCGAAACTACCCTGGTAGAAAAGCCGGACATTGGAATATATTGTGCACGAGGCAGAGGCAAAGGAACTCCTTGCCCTGGAATACCAAACATCTGGACACCTGATCCTGGCATCCCATGCAATCCTGCAGCTCCTGCAATAGGCGAGTAAGGGAACTGTGCTCCATGCATAGGCGGCACTGGAATCAAAGGGTAACCAGAGGAGCAACTCATGTCAATCATACCCATCCCATAACCCACACCCATGCCCAGGCCCATGCCCATTCCAGTACCCATGGGTGGGAAATGAGGCATGTGAGAGGCACGTATCTGTTGCAATCCTGCTGGTAGCATCATTGATGGCATACAGAACCCACTTCCCATTGACATAATCTGTGCAAGGAATGGAAATTGAAGTGCACGTGTAAGGAGATAAACATGTCAATTCTGATAAAATACAATTAACTTATAAGAAATAATATGCCCTGCATTGACAATGTGCATAGTTTCATCACACTTTCAGTTTAAATCTGTGGGTCTCCTGTTCATTGATCCTGACAACTGAATCTAATTAGCCCCCTTGGATAGACAATGTCTGAAATAACTAATGCTAGAAATTTCAAAGTGCCCAATATTTGTCCTTCTTTGTTTTGAAGAGTTTTTTGTATCAAATTTCAAGCCTTAGAAACATGGAATTGTTCCCTCGGGATGTTGGCGTCATGTCTATGAATGCAGCAGGACATACACAGCTTAGTTTGCCAAGCCAAATGGGTTTATGATCAATGATACAGGGAATTTGAGGATCAATGCAGGAAATACATAGCATAGTTTGACAAGCCAAAGCATTTACAGCCAATGCCACAGTCTATTAGAGAATCAAATAGTTCCTCTTAAACTTCTGTTAAGATAATATTTACCTGTACTTGCAGCTGGAGAGTCTTTAGATACTCAATTGCCTCATCAAGCATTGAAGCTTTGTCCACCTTTCAAGGGAATAAGTTAGCAACTTAGCATAAAGTAGTAGAAAGTCTTGCCATAAGCAGCAGTTCAGAAGGCAGGCTATTCTAATCTAGAAGTTTAACAGTGAGCCACAAATAAAATATTAACATTGAACGCATAAGAATGTAAGAGAATAAAAAATCCTTTTTCCAACCTTATTACAGTTGGGTATGAGCTCTTGTAGTGCTCGCATTTTCTCATTGATCCTGTCCCTTCTCCTCTGTTCACCAAAAAGGAAGATACATTATAATTTCATTTTCTAAATTAATGTCGTCTTTGAGTGTACAACAAATCATAAGAAATTATGTTAGAAGAGATGGTTATTAGCTATGTTAGCATTTGGGTAAGTGAAAATTCCCATTCCGAAACAATTATGATCACCAATTACTTATTGATGGAGCGGTGGACAATTTTGGGATAGTAGTATCTCCCCTGATATGAATTCAAATTTCTGCACCATGCTGCATGCACAACAGAACAATTTACCATCCAGTCTGCCAAAATATTCAAAGCATCTTTTGTTTGGGATCCAAATGGGCCTTTGGGATGGAAATTTCAGGTCAACAAACTTTTTTCACTGTTGCACTTACTCTTTCTGATAAATTATGCACTTCTGCAGCTCGGCTTCGCTTGGGGCCCTTAGCCTTTTTCTTCACATCCATAGATTCATCTTCCACATCCTGCATCAATGGTTAATTAATTATCCAAGGTAATCTAAAATAAGAAGAGAAACTGAGAAAATTTAAAGATAAAAATCTGTAATCAAATTAATAAAGTGCAAACCATCAGGTGCATTTTACTTACTTCACTCTGGTACCCAGACTCCTCTGCTTCCCGACTTTTCCTCTTCATGTTATGTTTCATATCATTTGATAATCCACCTGTGCTGTTTCCTGAACATACAGATGATGATGCTACCACAGGGCCAGCAGCCTTTTCACCTTCAGATGTTGATGCTCCAGGTGGGTTGGAAGCCTTTTCACCCTCTAGCCTTCCTACAGCAACACTTGCTGCAAAACTTGAACTCTCACAGTGTATATGATCAGGCGTTCTAGTGCCATTATTCCTTGAGGAATCTTCATGACAAATTGCTTCTGACCGGTTGACGGAAACTGGCTCCTGAAGTAGCTTACAAGATGATTTTGAATGGATTTCATGCACCATGGAAATGCCTTTCAAGCCACTAGTTGATTCAACCACTGAAGGTTCAATGGGAGTGCTATTGGTGATGGATCCTTTGTCGGCACTTCTCAACCTATCTACACCTGAGGAACCTGCAGCTGTAGCTCCAATGCTCTGCAGATTGGCTTTAACAAGAGCAGCTGGTCTTGAGAAATGGGAAAAATTCATCAATACCATATTGTTGTTAGGCTGTGGTGGCTTTCCAGACGGAGAATCCTTTTTTTGCATCCTCTTATCAAGCATCCAAGCTGCAGAAGAAGGTAACTGGTTGGGATTCTCACAACGAGATTGGTGATTAGTACTATTGCTATTGTTGGAAATGAAATCTGAAACTTTTTTCTGGTTGTGGCCGAAGGTTGGTATTGGTGCAATGAAGCAGAAAATGGGCTGCTCCTAAATCTGGTAGGCTCAGAACATTTTCACGTCAACCTTAGGTGCATTCCCATGATCTAGATTTGAATTCCCATCTACATAATCCACAAAAGAGCCTCGAAAAGCCTGACAGAAGCTACTGTTTTTATTAGCCGGTTGAGGATTATTCCGCAGTGTCAATGAATTCAGATCGGTTCTTGATAATTCAGCAAAGTAGTCTGAACAATAATCATTTTGCAGAGAATCATCAATGTGACAATTCAACCACGGCGCCATTTCATCATCTTGTTCCACACCAACATGCCCTGAAGGCACTGGCAACGAGAAATCATTGACCACAGAATCTAGATTACCATACCTCCCCATCTTTGGGATAACATTGTCACTATTATCTTTTTCTTGAACCTTGTGCGAAGGAGGGGAGAAAGTGGTGGACAAAGAACTCTTTCTAGTTCTACTGGACTGACCCTGCATTACAATCGGACCGTTCTCCCACAGTAGCTCAACGAATTCGTTATCAGAACTGAATCAAAGAATAAAAAGATGAAGCAGATCAGGGAAATGCAATAGTAACCACTGTTGGGTAACCCGGAATTCCTCCGTGGAATAGAAAATCTGTGGAATTCTAGGCAACAGACAGCCATAAAGCAGAGAAAACTCCAAAATTCCAATTCCAATTCCACTAAGCAATTCATGGCTACTACAGGCCCAAATAAGATGCTCAAAATTCATTAAAAAACTCACCCAAAAGCAAGATCTGTAGAGCAGTTAGTCATCTTGGATTGGGTAGATTCAAGCTTCCCCTTTGTCATCTGATGATCAACTTGAGAGTAAGGCACCATTGATTTGACGAAGAGCACTGCTTCTCAGTCAGGCAACAAGATCAAAAATTCAAAATACTACCTATGTTTGGTGTTCTCCACACCTTGGAGAATTCTAATACCCACCCCTAAAAATTCCATTGAGCTGGCCCCACCTTAAAAAACACAAATCACCATCACTGTCAGATCCCCAACGACCTCAGTAAAAGAAAGAGAGAAGAAAAAAAAATTAATTATATATTTTCTCAGGGTTTCGGTCTTCAATGTTAAAGCCTCTCTCTCCAACTTCACTTTAAAACTCCAAACCACCTGAGGTCTCAGAAAAAGAGAGACTTGCTTTTGCAATTGAGTTCTTGAACACAAGAACAGTCCTTTTACCACTAATCATTCAAAAGAAGATTCGACCGACCACCCCTTTATCAACATCGACTCTTCCAGACCTCAAAGAACTTGAGATTTGGCTTTCTTATACTGATAAAAGATTCCTCACTTTCCACAATCCAGTAATTCAAACAGATCCTCATCAAAAACCCATCTCAGATTATCATCCAGAAATCCAAAATGAACCCAAATATGCCAACTAAATCATCAACTTAAATGAATCAACAGTTCCGATCTCAATCCACAAAATACTCCAATTAAAATCGAATTTCGACTCATTTTAGTAGAAATGTATCAAACCCGCCAACAAAACGGAAAAAAATAACGTAAATGTCAGAAACCCAATTCTTCCGCACCACTTCTAGACTCCAAAGTACAAACTGATCGCTCAGACCCTGCAGCCGAAGAATCCAACGTCGACAATTCCCTGTTTTTGGAGACAGAGTATCCAGAAAATAAAAAATAAAAAATTAAAAAGCGGAAAATCTCGAAAGGGTTATTTCCGAAATTTACATGAGACTATCTGCTGTTGGAGATCGAGACAAGCGGCGCTTTCGGAAAGGCGCGGATCCAGATGCTAATGGAGGTGGCGAAAGGTTAGCAGTGGCACACTAGCTAGCACTAGACCCATAAAAAGTCTGTAAGAAGGTAAGATCAGATATTATTAATAATTCTTAATCTTAATCCAACAAACTTTACTATGGTTAAAATATTAGAGTACAATGATTGTTTGTTTTCCACAACGACTGCCAACTCTCTCTATCTAAATCTATATTAAGATATGTTCGAAGATGAATATTCCACTCTTCATTCTGTGATAGAATCCTCTAAGTTTTTCGCCATTTTGCGCATTGAATTTTGTATGATAAATTTAGTAGTACATATTTTATAAGTAGGATGATGAATTAATTATATTAAATGATTTAAATTTATCAAAGATTTTGATGGTTAAGATTCATTTATTTGATGTCCATTTTGGAGAGAACTAAAAAAATCAAACATTTTAAATTCGCATTTGATGGATTTTAGGGGTGAGAGTAAATTTAACTTAGCACTCAAGTAGTTAATTTTGAGTTTAGTTTGATAATTTTAACTCAAATAACATTAGTCTATTAAATTAGAATTGGACAATTTAATAGTTGAATTAATAATGCGATTTCTATGCTAAATCAATTTAAAATTAACCAAATCTCATCATATTCTAATTTACGTTTCCGCTGTACCAACAAGGCAACAATTCAAATCAATCTTAATAATTTTAGATGAGTGTCAACATTTTAACATAATCAAAATGAATGAGATCAAGATTAGCTCATTTAATAATCAAATTAAGTTCTGATCAAATCAGTATTGTAGTGTATATAAAGATGAAAAAGATAATTGTATTTCTTTAAGCGATATTTTGAATCTATGACGACAAACAAAAGAAATATTGTAAAATAAAACTTCATATTTCTTATCATCCGAGGTAATATAATTAGAAATTTAATGAATATTTAAAATCCAAAATTTCAAAAGCATCCAACATGAAATAAATGAATTTAGATGTAAATTTTAGATCTATTTTTACCTCTCTTTTTTTAAAAAAAATCTGATTCTATTTGTAATTCAAAATTTGTTTGTTTTTAAATGCATATTTAGATCTAGCCATTTCCCAATTTGATAACCCGTTAAATTGAATGATAGGTAATATAATAATATATTTGTTGTTAAGAAATATTTTATGTGTTAAAGTATAAGACCCTAACATTCACCCTCATATAGTTGTAATTAGGAAATAGTACTATATATAAGATATAATTGGTTATACCATTTAAATTAAAGGATTTTATCACTTTCTTTGCATTTTCTGTAAAGTTTCTTTCTCACTAGTTTTCCAAAATATAATTTTTAGGATTATTTTACAGATTTTTATAATATATAATTAATTATTAATTATATATTGTATGAGATTTACTTTTTTTTTTTTAATGAAACTTTGATTATGTACCCACACAAGTTTAGCTCAACTGGTTATCTCCCACCTCAGAAAGCAGGAGTTTGTGTGTTTTAGCCTCCATAACCTAATCTTGGTGTACCTTAGGAATAGTGGGCTCACCTATGGGAATTTTAAACTGAGTATTCTACAATTTTAAATACAATTCACAAATACTCCAAAGTAGGAATTAAAAAAAGGTTTTCAGTCGATAAATTTCTCTCTCCTTATTATTATTATTTTTAAAAATCATCAATATCGGCCAATATTAATTTTTAAATAGTAAATTATCTATAAAAAGAAAAACACAACAACGATATTAGACTCATAAAATGATAATAAAGCCATAGCCATTTAAGACCCGTTCCTGTCCTCAAAGGTCATTGTACTCCAAATCGACCAGACCCCTCAAAGATCATTGTACTTCAAATCGACCTGACCCAACAACTGTCAGCACTGCCATACCAACATATCTTGAGAGTATGGTGCATGATGATGTGTTGGCTATTGAACCGCTAGTTTGTAAGCCACTGAATGAAAATAGTTATTAATATAAGAATTTAAAAGAAAAATAGTCGACCAAATAATATACAATTCTTTTAATTTAAACTGAGCAAAAGAATCAGCTGCCATAAAGTTTTTATCAATAATTATGTTGTACTTAAGTCAAATAGATAAAGGTTTTCAAATTAAATACTTTTTTTTCAAATACATCATCTAATGTCTTAATTTATTTTAATAAGATTACTTAATCAATGAATTAATGAATTCATAAAATTAAATTAAATTATGAGACTCTCAGATTCACTTATATCATATCAACTCTGCCTTCTTAGAAAATGAGTGGAGTAATAGAAGAAAAATGATTTTTTATCAGTATTTTCAAATCGTCTCCACAAAAAGTTGGGTTAAATAAGATTTAATTATGATTAAATTTAATTAAATCAGTGTCATGAATATTATATTATTAACTAAAGTTTAATTGAAGAATTGAGATAAAAATTTAAGTGAAAAAATAGATGTTTAATTTTTTAAAATTAAAAAAATATTTTCATAATTTTTTTTATAATTTTTTAAAGACCACAGTTCACAATTTTTCCCATAGAAAGTTTTTTAGAAAATCGGCCATACTGAACCGGACCGGTTTAAAAAACATTGGTTCAAGTCCAATGGCCTCCGATTCCATTCCAAGCTTCTAGAATAAACTATTAGGTCTTGTGTCTGATTATGTGACACACATATATATCTGGTTGGTATATAATTATTTATATATCACCTTATCCTTCATGGCGTTGCAAAAGATTATATGTTACACCGTTAGGTCTATTAACAACGACTAAGTATGTCAAGATCTCACATTTTTTTTTATTATTATTATTTACAAGGTGGGGTTGCGTTTTAAATTAAGGTTTGAAATGTGAGGCGATGGGATTAAGAAAGAGATTGACTTGTATTGATGTGGATGGGTCCTTGACATTAGTCTTAATATCATAATGGGTTACATTATTAAAGAGGATTTTGTGTTGCTAGTGACCCTTGTATTTGTTTAATTTAAGGATTGAAGAAAGTTAAAAAGGAATCAAGTGAGATATTAGATGAGTTGAGATTGCATTTTGGATACTCGAATCAGATACGGGAATCTTTTAAAGTAAGATTTGTTTATTTACAAGGAGAGGTGTCTTCATTTCATATTTTCAATTGATTGATAGTGTCCTTTAGGAATTATTATTGTTTAGTGGGCCTTTAGAAAATGCACACTTTACTTGCATTTTTTTTAGTTCGTACATAGTGGGCCATTTTGATAACACTTATCCATGAATATGACAATGCCCGTTGTGGATGGCTATGCACAAAAAATCTTGTAGATAAGAAGATGATAGAAAAAGGGTTGAATTTTTTTATTTAATTTTGTTTATAATTAAAGTGTTCACATGTTTTATATATAAATCTTTTAATTTATATATATTGAATAAGTTTACGAAGAATGACCTATTTAACTGGAGTCAAAATTGAATACAAAATCTCTATTTCTCGAAGTGAGTTATTAGCCGCCACTTCAACTCTTGACTTTCAAGACTATGAGAATTAAGAGGGTTTTTTTTTTTTCTAAATAATATATTTTGTATTATTTTAAAAAAAGACTACATGATAATATTATATCTTTTTCTTTTTTTTAATTTTGGAGAAAGATTATTTCTTCTAATTTGATAAACTTTTTATTATTTTTACTGAAATTTTTCTACTGCTATGTAAATAGTAAAATCTCTATACTTAAAAAAAATCTTTTTCAATTCAAATTCAATGAAAAATATCTTATGATAGAGAGAAATGGTAGTAGGATCGAGAGGATTCACATTTCTGATGGACTAGTGACGTGAAACAAAAAAAACAAAAAAAAAAGAACAGAAAAACTCTATATCTCTAAGTTCACAGGAGAATTCACTGGAAAATATCATACTCTTTCAGCCTTAAAATACTTGTCTTATATATATTTTTGAATTGCCCTAAATTACTTATTCTATTTATTTATTTTCACATTAAATCAAATCTTTAATCTTGCTGATGAGCTCCACACCTTCTAACTTGATGGAAAGACATCATCTTTTATAATCTATGACTTGCCACGTGGGGTATTTTATAATTATTTTCACATCTGTCTCTCATCGTGTAGAATCATGCATTGCTACATAATTAGGAAATGCTCACTGAATACTAAATTAAGTTCATTGAGGATTATTTGTAATCTTAATATCTCAAAATCATTCATATTATATCCGCACGAGAACAATCGTTAAAAAATAAAAAAAATAAAAATAAGACAAATATTTTGAGATGAATGAGTACAGTATAAACTCAAAACCTCCTTCAATTTTTACATTGTTTTAAATTGGATTAGCATTGTTGAAGGACATATGGGCAATTTCTTAGTCTCCCTTGTCCTCTGATGTAAGGCCACGCAGAGGGAAGAGTTAGCGGCTTGGGTTTGGGCAGATTTTGTAAGCTTCCTATTTGTTTCTAGGCATGAGAAAGGGACGACCACGTCCAATGGAGTTATTGGTGGGGAACTGGGGACCAGTTGGGAAAGAGGGGTTTTCAAGAGACATGACACGTGTACGAAGTAGAGAGGGATGGCCCTACAACGAATGAAATGGCATTTTCCATGTGGGCCCTCCCAAGCTCAAGCATCTCTTGTATCTTTGTTTAATGGTGCATGTACCTCTGCAAAGACAAGGACATGATACTCTTGTCCCTTTAATGCCACACTATCCTCCCTCTCTCTCTCTCTCTCTCTCACAGATGGATGGGATTACGAAGAGATACGCTCTCTTTTAGCCATTTGAGAGAGAGAAGACAAGAGAGGAGCAGAGCGGAGCAGAGCAGAGCAGAGCAGCAGGCGCGTGAGATTCACGTGTGTGGATGCTGAGGAGGGAGAGGTGAGGAAGGGATGTCGATATGCCGGATGAGATGGGTCCCACCCAACCAGTAGAACTGTAGAAGGAATGAACATGTGGCCCACCTGAGGCCATTGTGGGGAGCTCTTTCTTCTCCCACAAGCACAGACAACTACACGGCTGATGCGACCCTCTCCTCCCTCCTCAGTCACGCTGGGAAAACTACGGCCACACGCTTGCTTCTGTCTGTCTGCGGTTTTAAACAGTACTCACTGCATCACGTAACTCCTCTCTCTCACAAAAATGTTTGCACGAAACATGTCCACACATAAATAACAATATTAAAAAAATAAAAAAGAGAAAATCAATACAGAAAAACCAAAATATAAATATTTTACATAATTTCTTTTCAATATTTCTACATAATTCAAATTGATCCAATACATTTAAAGGTGAAAAACTTAGAAAAGACAACTCTTACTATAAATATTCTACACTCTCACACATAACGAAAATATAATATTATCTTAATTAGAGTTTGTATAAAATACAATATGAAATTACAAAATTGTCTTCTAATAAAAAATCTCTCAAATGAATCCATCAGCATATCTCTGATAATCAGCTTCCATGGAACTCGATAAAAAGCAAGTTCTAAAATATCATAATTCGAAAATGTAAATCTCAATTTATTTATCAAGCAACATTGCCATTCTAAGACAAATAATGTCCCTAGTCTCAAATCCCAATCCAACTTACAGAAATGGCATTGAAATCAATGAAAGTGATGTTCCCTCTTATGTGTCTCGAGAAACAATGCTTTAATGGTTCAAATTATGTGAGCAGAAAAAAACTAACCCACAAATATATGCAAGATCTTTAATAATTTTTTTTTTTTTTGCAATGTAAGATTTTTAGTAAAAATAATTTCATAAACTGTTACCTTTACATTTATATAAATGGAAAAAGTTATACAAGTAAAATTTTATTTTAACTAAGGTTGTATTTGGATAAGAGGCAAATTTTATAGAGATTTCTTTTATACAGGAGTTTCCTTTGAACATGAATTTTCTTTGTCATTTTTTAATAATTGTAGTGAGAAAAAGTATAAGAGAAAAAACTAAAGATAAATTAATTAGGAATCTTTGGATTAATGATGGGAAGCTTATTTTCACTCTCTCTATCCCTTGTCCAGATACAGACGAACAGTTCATTGATAGTTAGAAAATTAAGAGCTGAGACTATCATAAATTTGTAGCAGAAGATGAGTTAAGACCAGGTGGGCCACACATGACAGGATTAATATGGCTTCATAGGAGTAATTTGTAGCCACCCATTTATCTCGTACCTGTGTGGCCCAATGGTGATTTTCTGTGTGATCACAGCTGTCAGGTAAACTAAGGGCAACTGGTATGGCGGTATGGCCACCTTATTTGGACGGTACGGAGCTGGCTATTTGTGGGGTCCACACAATTTTTTTGTTAAATGACCACCTTATTTGGACGGTATGGAACTGACTATTTGTGGGGCCCACACAATTTTTTGTTAAATGGCTGGCTACATATAACATGCATGTAGCCAGCTATTTCTCTCTCTCTCCTCTTTTATATATATATATATACATAACTTGTATATAGTTTTTTATTTTTTTTATTTTCTCTTTTTATTTATATATTTGATTATTTTGGATTTTTTATTTTGTTTTTGGGTATAATTTGTATATTAGGGTAAATAATTATTTTTTTCTTTACTTTATTATTTTATTTTTTATACAAAAAATAAAAAAAACTCTTTACCTTTTGATTTTTTTCCTTTACATTTGTAAACAAAATAATGAGTCGAGATCCATCAAAGGCGGCAACAGAAATAGAAAAAGCGTGGATCATTGCGCAACAAAATGCAATCATAAATAAATTAACTCAAGGTGGCAATCATATGTAATGTATTTTCATTTATACTAGAGTATGTAATGTTTTTTTAATTTATTTATTTCCAACATCACAAATATGTATGTCTTTTTAATTTATTTAATTTCTTGTGAGAGAATATGTATGTTTTTTAATTTATTTAAGTACTTGTGAGAAAATATATATTTTTGTTAATTTATTTAATTACTTGTGAAAAAATATCTAATGTCTTTATATTTATTTTTTTTAAATTTGTTAAAAAAATGTATATAAAAAAATAATAAAATATTAAAAAGTAGCCATTCTAGTTAACACTATACCGTATGACGATGCTGGTTAAAAATTATAACGAGTCATGTCATCAAAAAATATATTATTTAATTATATGACAGATTACATTTAATGACATAACCAACTATATATGATCAACCAACACCGATTTCCATAAGGAGAGCTCAACGACCCACAAATATTTCTGACTCTGCCGCGGCAAATGGATTCTGTATGCCAGGGTTTCACAGAAATTTCTGGCTTGTCGAATTGAACCCTCCCTTGTTTTTTCTCTTGGGTTTTAAATTGACTGCCACTCACTCTGCCGCACAAAACAAAATCAACCCATAACTAGTAACACCATCGCATATTTATTGTCCCTGCAAATAGGAATTGATGAAGGAACCAAATATCATAAGGTAAGAGGATGGGTAAATAACATATATTGTGTGCAGTGTTTGAAATTTCTAAATCCAACTTTAAGTTCAATTTTTATTAAGGTTGAAAATTTAGTTAAGTTTTTTAAAATAATATGGATATTATCCTTTCATACAAGAAGCGTGACTAATCCTATAAATATATGAAATTACTTATAAATTTCGCGTATAAAATATGTAACAATTTTGACCTGACTCTCCAAACAACATGATATTATCCTCTTTGAGACCTCAGTCTAGTCTATTACTCTGTTGCTGACCGAACCAACCTTAAAGGTTTTATTTTGGATCTGGCCCACTTATCCTCTTATAACTGCTCTCCATATTCTCATCCTGAGCGATGCAGGACTCTTTCCCACGCCTAGATAGGTAAGGGTTTCAAGCATCACAAAATAAATTTTGGAGGTGTCGAACTCAAGATTTTTAATCTAATCCAATGTGTGGAATATCTTGGACTGATGTATTCTAAGTTTTGAATAATGCTATTTGAGTGTAGAGAGAGTAATAATGCTCCTTCCAGACTTGTTGATCTTGATGGGTCATCACCACTCATCAGTGATCCCATCATATAAACTGATTGATATATTTTAATTTGGAGCCTAAACTGTTAAAAAAAAATTGAATACTATATTTACATTGGATGGTCACATATATTGTGAAGATTTCAGAATTTCAATCAATACAATCTAAAATATGGGTTCAAAATCTTAAATCAACACACAAGTCAAAATATCAATTTCGACCGGAATTTAAATTATTAGAACAGCAATTTTTGCTGATATTGTGACAATAAACCAAGTATAGTTCATTGGTAAGGAAACCAGTAACCATTCGGATCATATGATCCTAGCCGGTCAATGATGGGATAACTTGACAATAGTAAGGATAAGGATAGTAAGGAGTTAATTTGGGCCCTAATATTTTTATTAAGATAAAGCATTATATTAGAATAAATTGATATTTTATAAAATAAGAGACAAAATAATAAAAATATCAATTTATTGCAACACAGTTACTAATTTTAATTAAAATACTAATATCCAAATCAATTTCTTAATAGTAATACACTTTATTAGTGAAAAAAAATGACATTGACTACTCTGCACCGACGGGTGAGCTGTCTAAGAGTCAATTGGGCTCCACCTAGCTAAGCTAGATTTAAGATAAAGAGTTCAGCTCATGAGTTTATCAAGTTAAGTGAAACTTACTTAGATTGCAACACTCTGCTTATGACATTAATATTAGTATATATATTAATACTATTTATACATGCATCCTAATAATTATTATTTTTTATGGCTATTTCAAATATAAGCACAAAAATAGTTTTATTAGTAGAACTATCATTTTTTGACCCGAACTCAAGTCCATTGTTCTAAGCACGGTTCTAAATAAATTCTACTAAAGCCGAGTTCGATCTTGCTTTAGGCCTATAGAATTATGCTCGACCTCAGTCTATATTCTCTCAAGTGGAGTTCATTGACAAAAATTTCGACTTAAATGGACTCGTCTTTTGATAAATGACCCAATTTTAATTGAATAATTTTATAAATAGATAGGCTTGACTCATATTAAAAAATAAATGGGTAGATCTGATTATTATCACGCAAATACAATCTTACAAAGTCTACTATCTTTTAAAGAATAGTCTTGATATGTATTAGAAAAGATTTTTTAACTAAATAAATAAATAAACCCAACCCAAACATGATTTGAATTTGAAGCATACTTGAACCGGCTATACCCATATAAGAAGAAGAGAAAATAGACCCGAGTTCAAATAGACCGAACAGAGTAACACTCTGCTCAACCTGATCTACTGCCAAATATAGTCTAAGCCAATGCCGACTTGATTCAACTTGCTTACCACCTTAATAATTGACCCATTAATGGCCATAACTGTTTATCTGTTGAGCATTTAAGCTTTTACCATGGCCTGCCATGGCTCAAACTTATCGTCTATGAATTTATGAAATATATCCCGAGATCCACTCAGTGCCTGTCTAATAAACACCTGGAAATCGGCTTCATTTCAACCCCGGCCTTACCTGGAGAATGGTTCAGAGCTTGGACACGTGCAGCATGCTCCCTTTAATTTATCATAATACTTCTTGAAAATTTAACACGAACTCTGTAAGTTTAAATTATTTTCAACAAGGATCTTAAAAAGGAAAAAATCACAAAGGAGTCGAATCACTCGAGAATTGGAGGATGAGTGACTGGCGGTGAGAAATAAGAATGGAATATTACTGTACAGGCAAGGGTTGCAGAAAATGGAGATGAGGAAGAACTACCAAAGAATAAAGGAAAAACCACTACAATGTACATAAGAACCTAAGTACTCATTCTGTTCTAAATTAGTTGTCTTCTATGTTTCAAAATAACTGTCTCAAAATAATTATCTCATTTATATTGGAATAGCATAAAATGTGTTGAAAATGGATGAAATCACGTAAAGTCCTAGTCTTATATAGAGAGTTATTTAAAAAATATAAATGCTTCAAATAAGACAACTAAAATAAGACGGAAAAAGTATTAAATAAGCTTTTGATACTTTGACCCTCTCTCTTGCCTTTTTATCTTTCTCTCTATGCATTTTGTTCTTTTCCAATTGCTTATTTACATTAACTGGTGACTCCAGTAAGGGACTCTTCAAGTTTTTATAGATTAGAAGTATTTAGTCCTTTTACCTTCAGTCTTTTAACATTTGGTTTCATGTGTTCAATCTCTCTATATCATTTTAGATAATCCACTAACTTATTTATATGAAAATGTGATAGATTCATCAAGCACACGTATTTGTACATTGTGACATGCTTTTAAGAAATCCTCATCTTGTCAATGACTGATAGCTAGAGTTATTCAAGATGCATCACTTCTTCTTTAGATAAATATTATCGTTGTGTTGAAATATTCGAGCAACTTTCTCTTCATGATGATGTTCAAATTGCTGGAATATTTCAAATGAGTCAAGCCTTACATGCATGGTTGGAGAATACAAATCAAGATTTTTTATCCTTCCCGTGTTGACCAATTTCTTTTTGACAAATTTCTTTCAACAATGGAGGCTGGTCATGAAGAAGTTAACAAATACGATGATGTAGTTCTTTTTATAATTGATGTGACTTGTGAATATGATAAGTTAACAAGAAGTTTTTGAGGATTTTTTTCTACCTATTTTATCTTCGAGAATGTTAAGTAATTTTTTTTAAAAAACTTAGCATAGAACTCCCACGAATGATATCCACTGTCTTTAAAGTACATTATGTTAGGTTATGAAGACTAGAATCTCACTCCTCCCACTTTTTGAGATGGAAGATTAAAATTTGAGCTAAACAATTTTTTTTGGAATATTAAGATTGCCTCTTTATGGACGATGCAATTATTGATCTTGTAATTGATACTTGACTTATAGTAAGAGAATGGACTGATTTTTGTGTAGAGAGACATTGAGAGGTAATAGTTAGCTACACTTTGAAACTTTGCTAATATGAATGACATGATAATTTTTTCTTTTCAATTATTTTCTTTTAAACAGCAACAAATAAGTAGAGACTTATTTTAAGATCGTGTGCGCTCTCTCTCTTGAAAGTATTTGTCTAGATTTTTTTTTCTCTTAAGTTGTTGGGCTTTCCCTTTCATATACATTTTGTTTCTTCTCAATAGTTTCAAGTAAATAGTTTTATATAGGTATGCAAATAATTTAGATTAGGTAAATATATAGATTCTATTTTATATTTTTATCAATATTTTTAGGCGCCCCATATAGACGCCTGAAAAATCTGCCTCTACACAACCGATTTCAAGAAAATTGGATGAAATTACCATTCTATCCCTCCATGTATATTCATCCGAATGAAAATCCGAACGAACTTAAATACACTGATGTGTTCTTTTGGATGAATGAACTTATATATGTTCATTCGTTCGAATGATCACTTAGGATCATTCGAACGAATGTGTCTTCTCATTCACTTCCTCAAACTTGTCCTCTTCAGACTTGGCTTATGCTTTGACTGCATTTCCATATTCCTCAAGTTTGTCTTCTTCAGACTTGGCCCATATTTTAGTTGCATCTCCATATTCAGCTGCTTTGCATTGAGATCTGCCAACAAATGTGGCACTGCTTTCCTTTTTCAAGACATAATCCGAAATAGCATACCAAGAACCTATACTGTATGAATTGCCAAAATTATTTTGAGGAATTGCTGAGTGATACTTGTTATTTCTAGAACTAGTTCTCCATTGTGTGTCTTATGTACCACATTTACTCCAACATTCTTTAATATTTATCATGTTACATTGTTTACTTATCAAAGAAACATACTATTTTTAGGGTATATCTAAACTGATCATTCGAACGAATGAATATATATAAGTTTATTCTTCCGAACGAACTGAAATTGCACTGTTCTGTTTCTTCGGATGAATATATTCGTTCGAACGAATAAAAATTACACTGATAGTTCGTTCGGACGACTATGTTCATCCGAACGAATTGAAAATGAACTAACACTTCGTTCGGATGATAGAACACAGAGGGGTAGAGTGATAATTTCATCTGATTTTTTGAAATCGAATGTATAGAGGCAGAAAAATCGGTGTCTATATTGAGGCGCCCATTTTTTATTTTTTACTCTTATCACAGCTGAAATTTAAATTGAAACATGACAAAAAAATAATTTACCACAACCAATTAACACTTGCCACGTGCCACTTTTTTATCCTGACTCAGGGAAGCACTGAAAAGATAACAGGAAAGCAGCTTGGCGCGTCAGCTGTTACCTCTCTCTCCCCCTCTCAGCAATGGCAGCGGTCACCGATCCTTCCATTCCCCCCCCCCGCCCTTCGTTTTCCACCAAAATCAAGTCATCACACTCCTTCACACCCCTCATCTCCTCCTCGGGACAATGTCGTCGCCGCCTGAGGGTCAGATGCTCCGTCGCAAAGGAATCCACTATGACTCCGTCCAAGTCTGACGGCGGTGACGCCTCGGCTCCGCATTCTGTTGACTGCGTCATTGTTGGTGCCGGCATCAGCGGCCTGAGCATTGCACAGGCCCTTGTTACAAAGCACAGCGACGCCGTATCTGTGGGGCTTGATTGTGACGGAGGCAAGGGACCGCGTTGGTGGGAATATCACTACTGTCGAGAGGGATGGATACTTGTGGGAAGAGGGTCCCAACAGTTTTCAACCATCTGATCCCATGCTTACCTTGGCCGTGCGTATCTGCTCCCCTCCCTTTTTCTTTGCATTTAAGGGTGTTCTTATTTATGATCTTTCTAGGGCCTGTTAGCCTCAATTCTTGATATGGGTTTTATAAATTTAGACTTGTGTTGATTATGTGGGACCATTAGAGCCTGTTTGGTATCCTGGAATTCTCAGTGAACTTTCAATTCTGTGGAATCATGCTAGGAATTGATAAATTCTACAGTGTCCCCAATTTTATCAAGGAATTCTGGAGTACCATCCTGGCCCTTAGGATTGGGTTCAAGTTCATGGGGTAGAATGGGATGTGTACAAAATGTAATAGTGATTTCATGAGCCAAATGTCATCATTGTCCAATCATGCTAACCCTTGTTATCATAATCTTTTAAGTTTCTTTATCAATAATGAGCAAGGATGTTAAATCCAATGGTGGGTGTTTCAAATGGGTGTCAAGTTGAGATGCCTGTCTCACAATTTTTTTTTTTTTAAAATGGTTCATATATATTAATTATAAAAAAGCACCAGAGGTGCAACTACAAGATGAAAAAGCAAATAAAAAGCACAAAGACTAGCAAAGACACCCAACGTGGATGCACAAAAGCAGAAAAGCTTAAGCTACGTCAACACAAGCTTTCTAGGCACGCAATAAGTATGACATGTAAATATTCCTGAATTCCTGAAAAGAAGTAGCCCACGATGCACACTTGGCAACCACTCGTCTAGCAACCAACTCACTGCTATCGGCAGTACCTTTGAAAATCCGGTATTATGTTCCCACCAAAGGCCCCAGATGGTGGCAAAAAGAGATAATTGCCACAAAGTAGAACATTTCTGGGAGACGACAACGATGTCCCAAGCAAAGGATAACTGAGCAAGAGAAGAAGGCATAACCCAAGCCACACCGAAAAGGTCAAGAACGAAATTCCAGACTTCAGAGGAGAAATTGCAGTGAATGAGGAGGTGATTAGACTCTTCGGAAGCATGGAGACAAAATGGGCAAGCGCTAACGATAGTTATTCCTCTTTTGCGTAAGTTATCTTGAGTTAAGATCTTCCATAAACCAGCTGCGCAAAAGAAACCAATAACCCTAGGAGGAGCGTTGGACGACCAATTCTTAGGGTTAACAGAAGCAAGCCGAGGAGTCATAAAAATCCAGGAGACAAAGGACTTAACCAAGAAAATACCAGAGGGGTCAGGCCACCAAACAAGGCAGTCCTCTTCAGAAAAGCGGATCCTGCAAGAAGAGATTCTGGAGAGAAGGTTGGTCAAATCATTCACTTCATAGTCTGAAAGGTTGTGACGAAAAGGAATGTCCATGACGATCTGCCCGCTAGAAGATGAGAAGAACTCGGAGATAGTACCAAACGGCCTTAGAGATAGGCGGTGAAGAGAAGGGAACTGAGAAGCCAAAGAAGCGTGATCAGACCAAGGATCAGACCAAAACTTGATTATGTCCCCATGCCCAACCTTAAATCTGATACCAAATTTAAATTTCTCGACACAAGCAGCAATTGCACGCCACATGCCCGAAGCTCTGCGAGGGGCATGGTTGATAACCCAACCTGAATTCTCCAAATGATACTTGCTAGTAATGATAGCCTTCCAAGTAGAGTCATCATCGGTGCCTAATCTCCAAAGCCACTTGGTCAAGAGAGCAATATTGGCTGTCTTGATAGGACGCACCCCTAGCCCCCCCAGAAACAATGTGAAGACAAACCTGGTCCCAATTCACAAGATGATATTTCCTCGAATCTTCCTGATCACTCCAGAGGAAGTTCCTCATGTTCTTTTCCATCGATATTTCCTCGAATCTTCCTGCTTGATGACAATTCACATGGGGTGGAGTGGTGTAGAGGCTCAGTCTCTGGTTTGGTTAGAGATGGAAGGGGTGTAATTGGGGCTCAGTTGGTCCCATTTGGTGTGGTGATCACAGTGATTATATAAGAACCAGTTCCTAGTGGATTGAGATTTTTTTTCCTTGTTCAGTCTTTTCGGATTGCTTGGTCTAATAAGTTGGAAAGAAAAAAATAGATTGGTCTCATGTAATAAGATTCTTCGAAATGGGTGAGTCACCTTTTTTATTGGCATCTGGAAGGTAGATGATTAAGAAAGTAATCACTGACATTCAATAGTAAAATGTCCTACTTTTTGTTCTTTGTAGAAAAAGACGTAATTTTTGTGGCCACAAGATTTCAGCTTGTGGGGTTTTATAGGCATCACCCATCTATGGAAGAGGGGCAAATATGTTTTGATCACTATAATATGCAACTCCAACTCCAACCCCTCATCACCAAATAAAAAAGGGTAACTTCATGATGCAAGACTTGTCAAAATATCGAAAACCTTATATCTAAATGCTAGATAGGTGCTTTTATGAAAATGCAAAAGTGTGCAGTGAAACCTAAAATGACATTGCAACCTATATTCATGATTCACGTGTGATATTGGAGCGCTAATTTTTTATCAAATAAATAATGTGCAAATTCACGCTTACAATGAATCAAAGAGTTTTCAAAAGAAAAGGTGACACCCATGCATAATGCCATTATAGTTGTATTGTTGTCCTTTAGTGCAAAATCCCTAAAAAGATTAATTAGTTCTTGAGAATCCTTGTTATAGGCATTCTAGATTTGAAATAGGTCTCAAATAATCCCAAATAGCAAGTTAGGGGTTAGATTTTGGATTCAAAGATAGGGATCCAAAGGTTTAGGATGAAAAATATTGCAAAACGGGGTCAAAAGGGGTTTCTCCATATGGTCGTACGGGCATGTACATATGTATGTATGGATAGGGGGTCTTGACTGAGTTTTGGTGGCCTATTTTTGGATTGGGTCTTGGGTTGGTTGGGGTTAGGGTTTGGATAAAGAAAGGAAAAAATAGGGTATGAAAGAGAGGGAAGTGGGGAAAAGAAAGGAAGAAGGGGGAGGGGGGAAGTGAGAGAGAGAGAGTCTCAAATAGCAAATTGGGGTTAGATTTAGGATTCCAAGATAGGGATCCAAAGGTTTTAGGACAAAAAATATTGCAAAACGGGGTCAAAATGGGCCTCTCCATATGGTTGTACGGGCGTGTACAAACATATGTATGGACAAGCGGGTCTTTACTGAGTTTTGTTGGCCTATGGTTGGGTTGGGGTTACAGATGGGATGAAGAAGGGTAAAAATAGGGTATGAGATGGAGGGAGGGAGGATCACATAAGATTCCTTAACTTCATACTAGGGAGGCAGAAGAAGTCACATAAAAATTCTGCAATGGAAGAAACTTAGAAAATTTTCATTTATTCAATGATTTCTCAAAGTGTCTCTTACAAGACTAGTTATTTATTTATTTTTTAGAAGTACTCTCCTAGAAAACCTTCCTAGGCCAACCCTAGACACATGTGCCACACAACATTGACACATGGGAGAAAGCTAGGCCATAAAAAAATCTCAATAATCTTTATAGTCTATCAATTATAAATTAAATTTTGAAAAATATTAAATGGCTGAATACTAAATCAATGGACGGACCAGCCTAAATCAACCAAGATGCTAGATCTAGTTGGAATAAGATTGCAGTTCATTATCCGACCATATTGGGGTGGCAATTGGATGATATTGCCTTGAGCTATGCAAGTGCGTTTGAGATCTAAGCTTGATGTCTCCACAATATTATGCATCCTTAGGTTATACATCTAGAATTTTTTGACATTGCTGAGATTAGAAAATTTGTTTAGTTTGGGGAGGAATTGCCGACAACCATCTAGAAATATTGGGTCATGAGGCTTGTTTTTTTGCAAAAGATTCATGTTGTATTAAATCATCCTTAAAGCCAAATTTTTGCAAAGCTAAAATACATGAAATTTTGATCCTCAGTGATTCTAAGTTTGAAGATATTATGAGGTTTTGTTTCTTCATTTTTTAAAATTCTACGTTGTGTGTTACTATTTATTTTCTAAGATTCTTTAGTGGAAAAAAATTCTATGGGTTTGGGTGCAACAAGAAGAGTGACATGTCATATTAAAAATTTAGGATTCAAACGTGAACTTAAATCATTTATAAGATCCATTAAAAATTGCTATCCATCCATTCCAACACTATAAAATGAACAGTTGAATGAAAATGTTAGAGTTGCCCACTGTTTTTTGTTGTAGCATTATAAAGATGGACATGGCATAGTTATGGGGCCCACCTACCATACCAAATGAAAGTAAACCTCTTGATCTATTCAAATTCAAAACTTAAGCCCTCACCATTGATAAATCCAAAAAAAAATAAAAAAATTGTACTCATTTTTTTGTTCTGAAGTGCTCATGCAATAGTGTCGTAGTTGAATCAACTGAGTATTCAAGTTTGGTTCTTTCTAGGAGAATTGAGTTTTCGATGTATACATAGGTAAAGCTGTGTGCAATGAAAAATACAAGCACGATCTGGGGAGGGATCTTTTTTCTTATTCTATTGCAACAAGGAAATTATCTACTCCATCCGACTAGTTCCGGGATCAAGTCTTAGGGAACCCATTCCGTTTCATTATGGAAAATACAAAAGAACATTTATTATTACATAAATCTCTATCTTTTTTTTAACCCACTGATATAATAGCCAAGAAATGAATATTGGATATTCATACCATGAAACAACCCCAAGGGGTTGGTCTAGTGGTTGAGACAAAAGACTTTAGGATTGAGGTCTTGGGTTCAATCCTTGGTAACTCCACTGAAGGGCCACTCTCTGTGGGATATGTACAGAGTAAGGTCCCACCAGTTGAACCTGACATGTGTGTGTAGGGAGGCGTGCACATGTCCCGAAGGACTAATCGGACGAGACACCAGGAGACCTTCGGTCATCAAAAAAATAAAATAATTGAAACCATGAAACGTATGGGTATTGATTTGTATATATAGCTCATTTCATTAGATTATGGTGATCCATGGAGTTCTATGTGCATCCTGCCCTTCCAACAAACATTAGGTGGGGGCCAAGTGCCCCAAAAAGAATTAATGCAATGGAATCTTTCCCTTAAGAGAAGTTCTTTTTTGTTTTTTTGTGTTTGGTATGGAAGGCCACTCATATTGTTGTAATGGGAGTGATATGTAGAGAACATGTGGATGGTGAGTGCCTGATGTTTCATCCCATCTCGACATGTACTCTTGTGATGGTCCACATGAGCATCTTATGATTGAATTTGCAAGAATCAAAATCATATGATTGTGATGGTTTGATAAAGATAAAAAATTAATACATGTTCTGTCCATATGGTAGCCAGTACATCTGAAGTAGTCCTTGCATTCATTATATCTAGTCTAGATGGGGCCTGAATAAATATGTGCAAAATTCATGAGCTCACATGACCTCAAATGCATTGCGACTTGTTAACACTATCCGTTCATATGAGGGTGAGAGTCAGAATTTACATGTGGTAATGAGGTATGAACTCATGGCATCGTATTGTCCATGCTTTATGACAATGTGCTGGCCCTTGTGCCACCACCCTTTCTTTTGTTTTTCTGTGGCTTCTAGTATTTGTCTTGCGGCCATTGTTGATCAAATAGCAAACTTTGCCTTGGCCATGCTTTTGGCAAAATTATCTTGAGGATTTTTGAACAATGGATTTTTAGATCCATCCCCCAAAATCATTGGAAAAAATGATTAATTATCTTCCATCATTTTGAGATCTTCAATTACAATTACGTGTTGCACTGAACATAATATTGTGTTCCTAAGGAATTGGAAATCCTTTTCCACAGATTCTTTGCTGCAGAAACATGTAAAACTGCTAGAGTTTTATCCTTGTTTTAACTCGAGTGGGTTACAGAATCCAGGTAATTGATTTTTTTGTATTCAACAACCATCATCATTTGCTTGAATACACAAACTGAAACATCTTCCTGTGACTCTGACTGGCAATAACTATCTAGGACACAATCATACTTGCAGATAGCATACTATGTTTTCATAGTGATAATAAAAATTCTATTTCTCCCCGAAATTGATCGTTCAAATCATGCTTTGTTTTGTATTATTATTTTTACAGTTATCATGCACACACACAAAGAGGTGGATCTCATTTAGGCTGTTATGAATTGTAAGACTGTGATACTTACCCATAATTGTCAAAAAAATTCTAAGACTCTGTGATGTTGGCATGCGTCCACATTTTTTATTCTTTCTTTGAAAGATAGATTTTGATGCAGTGCTGCTTTCTATTGGTGTTTTCATTCTAATTTATGACACTATCTTGTCATTTCAGGTGGATAGTGGCTTGAAGGATGATCTTGTATTGGGTGACCCTAATGCACCGCGATTCGTATTGTGGGATGGGAAATTAAGGCCTGTGCCTTCAAAGCCAACTGACTTTCCTTTCTTTGATTTAATGAGCTTTTCTGGGAAACTCAGAGCCGGATTTGGTGCTATTGGCTTTCGGCCACTTCCTCCAGTTTGTCTTTTTCTTCTTTTTTTATAGATGCTTAAGAATATATTTGCACAAGAATCACATACATTCACCTCTACACTTTACTGTATTCTCTTTATCCATATATACACATACATTATCTGAGAGAATTCCAAAATGAGTTTTCTCATTTCTTTGCTTTTGACAAAGGTTACAGGGTCATGAAGAATCAATTGAAGACTTTGTACGTCGTAATCTTGGTGATGAGGTTTTCGAACGGTTGATAGAACCATTCTGTTCAGGTGAACTTTGTCTATTTCTTTTTTTTGTATTTTTTTTTCAAATCAATTTCTTTTGTTCAGGACCATTCTGTTAACATCCTCCCAACATGCTGCCATTCTGGTCATGGTCTGTACTCACTTCTATGCTTTAATTTCTAATCCGAAAATTTTCTGACTATGCATCTAAGGCAGCTTTCTTTTCTTATTTGCGCTAGTAAGTTCTCATCCTAATAGGAAGGTATATGCATGCAGGTGTTTATGCGGGCGATCCTGCAAAGCTGAGTATGAAAGCAGCATTTGGTAAAGTTTGGAAGCTAGAGCAGAATGGTGGAAGTATCATTGGTGGCACCTTCAAAGCAATTCAGGAGAGGAATAAAAATCCCAAGCTCCCTAGAGATCCGTAATAAAATTGAGATACTAAAGCTCATTTTCCTTGTGGCTTATGTAAATTTATTACATGTTTCATTGCTTTGAACTTGAGATAGATTTTTCTGGTCTTAATTGAATTTAAATGACATGTAGGCGTCTGCCAAAGCCGAAGGGTCAAACTGTAGGATCATTTAGGAAAGGCCTTGCTATGCTGCCTGATGCAATTTCAACTAGGTACATTTAACCTCCATTTTTTCTATATGAAAAACCTATTAGTCTTATTATGCCGCGTATGTGATGCCATCCTAAAACGGACAAATATGAAGTACTGGAATGTATGCTTGTTTAATTGTGCTCAATTAACTTAAAAAAAAAAAATTAAAACAAATTGTGCTCCATTTACTTTTTGACTCTTCTGACTAGTAAAATTTTGATGTTTTTTCTGTTGATCAATAGCGTACAGACCTCCCTAGCAAAATGGTAGTATGTGCATATGATAATTGGTTCCTCAAGGATTTTGCTGCGTTCCATCTATTATTAGTTTTTTAAGTTGTCGTCATTGTCATCATCAGTATAGCCATTTATAGCATCTATTTGAGGTTTGCAGTAATAATTTGATTTGGTGATTTTTTTAATGGTTCGATGTCTCATCTGATGTCGGTAGGAAAAAACCCACAATTTCATGGTTCCGACAATGATATTATATATTTTTTTAAATGGATATTTATTGGAAATATGGAAATTGAACATGTGACGATCTTTTTTTTGAAAGACAATGATTTTATTAGAAAAGAAACTAAGGATAAAGGGCCCCAGAGAAGGTCATTACAACAAAAAGCCCCGCCGGCCTGGAAACAAAAGAACCCAAACAATCACTTGGGTTCCTCGTTCTACTAACTCGGCTGCCGATGAGTTGGCTCGTCAGGTGTTATCTTTAGAATCTGAAGTAGTTTCTCATTACTTGTAGCTGTGTTTGGGGGGCCCTTTTTGGCCTTCTTTTGTGCTTGTATTCTTTCTTCTTTTTAATAAAGTTATCTTTCATTAAAAAAAAAAAAAAACAAAAGAACCCAAACAGGGGCAAAAATGAGGGACACCTGACCTGGTAGTCCTGCCAAAAGCAAAATGAATACAACAACAATTAGGCTAAGCAGAAATCGGTAATCACTTGTGATCACCCTATCCCTTGAAACCCAACTTTTGGCCAAAGAATCTGCTACACCGTTTGCCCCCCCTCAAAGTATGGACAAAGGAGAATGAATTGTTGTGTCTTATTATAGAGTTGACCTACAGATGTCATTAGGTGTAATTGATTCTTCTTTCTTTATTTGCCGCATTGATTGACTCATTGTATTCTATATATACATGTATACTACTTCTTCAAACAAGCAATACAACATACATAGAATTCTCTCTCTCTCGCTCTCTTCTCCTCTCTCATCTCTTTCTTTCTTTTCTCCCTATTTTCATTATAACATAGTCTCAGAGCGAACGAATGGTCTCTTATTTTTTCGTTGCGACTCTTTTTCAGCGACTCGTCCTTGGAGAAGTCTCTTCTCCCTTAGTTCAGAGCTGCATCCATTGGGTGGTTCATAGGGCACTTTCTGTTTGTACCCTTAGATCTGCAACATTTCTACAGATTTGAACTTGCAACTCTATTTCGTATTTTGACCTTGAGTGCATCCATCTAGTTGACTTTTGGTTCTGGATTTTCGTGGTAGCCACAAGTGGTGTTCTTGACATCAAATCTCTAGACGTCACTGCAAAACAAGGGCAATTTTCCTTCATTTCGATCTTGGTCTACAGAAAATATTTGTACCTCAAAACTGCACTATAGGTTCGTCCATTGACCTAGAATCTATCGATTAGGGAGATCATCTCTTTCGTTGATTCGTGGGGCCTAGTTTCAGCGATATTCTAGATCTGCTCTGGGACGTCTACAACCTGCATTTTTGGGATTTTCCCTTTGATCTGCCTCCCTTTTTGATATTTCTGCCTAATATCAACACCATTACTGTCAACCCTTGTTGTAGTCGACATCTCACCGAGTGCATCTGGATTTCGAAGAGTGTGGGGCCCACTCTTCTATAGTTTTCTTTTTAAAACTATACTTGGGAAGTCAGATCTAGTCAGATTTGAAGTTTTCTTGCTACATCGGGGTATTTTGCCACTGGATCTTCCTCTGCTGTTACTCCTGTTTTGGATTACATTTGCTGGATTTCAATTTTGTTGCATGTGGGGCTCTCTTTTTTACAGTGTTGTGGGCTGATCTGTTGGAAAACTGTTAGTTGGGGCTATTTTTTTTTGAGATCTCGTTAGTGTGATCAATCCTAATGACATTTGTAGGTCAAGTCTATAATAAGACATGTGAAAAATACATACTTTATGATATTTACAGCAGGAACCGGATCTACTAAGGCCAGCAATCTACTCATTCACGTCTGCAATTACCCAAGGAAAGGAGTCAGCATTCAATGCCCATCTAATGATACAGTAAGAGTCACCTTCAACAACCAGGGGGAGGAGCTTCTTCTGCATGGCAAGTTTGAAAAGCAAAGCAGGAGTCACAAGGGTCAGAAAAAGCATGTAAAAACGACGCCTTCCTTGTTTCTAATCAGACCACCAATGCCAGCTGGCCCAGGAGCCCCAAGAGCACACCCATCTAAATTCAATTTAAAGATTCCTGAAGGAGGGGGCAGCCACTGAGAGGACGGGCTAGCTGGGGAAGGAGCATCTTGAATAACAATGGCCCAATTATTATCTTAGTAGCGATGTAAACACGTCATTTTGGGTGGGGTTAGGTGTCTTCTGTGCTGAGCTTGAGTTTGTTTTCTTGCATAAGCCTGATCTTGAGCTTGATGTGGGCTTGAACAATATGACCAAGATTGATCATAACAGGCCTAATGGATTGCCCAAGTTGTTGGGGGCCAAAATCATAGATAAACAGACAAATAGACAGTTAGATATTATAGTAGTATCTTTTACCATTGACAGACAGAAAAACAGATAGTATAGTTAAAATTTTACAATTTACCATTTGAATCTTAAGAGACAATACGGTTTTACACAAAACAATGAGTCTTATACTAACATCCCGATTTTTAAGATTTTTTCAATTTTTGGTAACTTTTCACAATTATATGTTAGTTTTACTAAATTATGATCTAAGTCAGTTTTCAAAACATTGGCCTTAAAAGCCATCCTTAGTAACTTGTAATCACTGGTTCACATGCCGAGTTTCTTGTTGTAATCGTGAATAACATTTATCAAATTTTAATAAAGTTTTACACATGGTACTACCATCATTTATTTGTCATTTACCAATAATGATCTGAATAGAAAATCCATAGATTATGAAATATCTTTTTTGTACTTTTCTTTTTTTCTTAAGTTTGAACAATTTACCCTTTCTGAGAAAATCCTAAAAATCTTATGATTTATGATATGATTTCAATTTTCGGAACATTGATAGGTAGATAGACAGATGGATGGATGGATAAGATAGATAGACCAACACCTGTGATGAATGGACTCGTATACAGGCTCGATGTGCATGTCCAGACACAGAATGGCAATGGGATGTGCATGGGAACTGGGTGGACATGGCTTTGTTTGGGCAACTGTTTTTTTTTTTTTTTTTAAAAAAAAAACTGAGAGAAAACCGTGAGAGAACTGAGATAGAAAAACTGCAGGAGAGATAACTGTGAAAGAAAAGAGAGAGAGAGAGAGAGAGAGAGAGAGAGAGAGAGAGAGAGAGAGACATGGAAGAGGAACGGGTAAAAGAGAGAGAGAGAGACATGGAAGATGAACGGGTAAAAGAGAGAGAAACGGCTACTTTTTCTTCTTTCTTCTGCAATCCAGCTGAGTCTTAACCTTGGTTTTCATATTGTATTTAAAATCTAAAGTTATAAAATGCTGGATGCTGTTCAAATAATCTTAATTAAATATATTATACTTTTTAGAGATACTCATTACCAAAATATAATAGTCATTATTTTATTTTACCTAGTGGGCCCGCTTTGGTTATGTGTGCTTTGTAACTTGGTTCTAAATTATTGTCACACATTATAACTTGGTTCTAAATAATTGTGTCTAAAGCCTAAACTAATATAAAGATTTAGGAAGTGATACATTGCTTAATGTGAAATTTAGTCAAATGATGAAATTGCCCTTTTTTACCAAAATTTTAAATTGAGATACTATTTTTATCATATGCTGTCCATTGTGTACCCTTTCCCGTGTCCTAGATTTAAGAAAATGCCATGTAGTGCCCCCACTCCCCATGTCCATATTCTTTCTCGTGTCCGTACCCGGGCATCATAGACCAACAGGCAGGCAGAGAGATACGCAAACAGACAAATAGACAGATATGGTGCCATTTAGATATTGTGCTAATAAATAAAATTTATCTCATTCTTATTGCTGGTGTAGCATTTATATCATCATATGGTAATGGGGTAACTTGGTCCCATATATTTTCTCTAAAATGTTTCAAGACGTGCTTGTTACATGTGGAGTGCTTTCTTCTGTTAGTGGTTTGATGAAGTTTGGGCCTTTTCCTTTACTGTTAAGACCCAATTATAAAATCATGTTTCAAAAAAAAAGGCCCAATCATAAAATCTTTTCCTTTAAATTGGGCATTTGCCAACATTATTATAAAATTCCTTCAACGTCCTTTTTAGCCCCCCGCCCTCCACGCCCCCCCCCCCCCCCCCCAATATCAACTTAAATTTTCACTTCTTTCTAGGTTGGGTAGAATTGGCCTCTTACTGATATCTTTGACTTTTGATGCCTTAAACATTGTTTCTTTGGTCTTCAGGTTGGGTACCAAAGTTAAATTATCCTGGAAGTTATCAAACTTAAAAAAATCAGAGAGTGAAGGATATACTTTGACATATGAAACACCTGAAGGATTGATTTTTGTCCAGGCCAAAAGTGTTATCATGACGGTTCCATCTTATGTTGCAAGTAGTTTATTACGTCCTCTTTCTGTATGTATTTCAAACCCTTATTATATGGACTTCATTGAATTTTATACATGCATTCCATTCATAAAAATATAGATGGATATTCCAAAAATATTATTTCTCTGTCTGAGGAGATTCATTATTTATCCATAAAACCATATCATGTGTTACGAGTAGAAAGTGTATCATCTTCTTCCCCACCACCATCACAACTATTTTTCCATCTATCTGGGCTTAAATTTTTGAGTTATCTTTTTCCATTCTGCCCTATCAATACATATTCTCCATTTCTCCATAATCGATCATGTTTTTCATCTTCTGTTATAAGCGATAAGTAGAGGATTTCTGTTATTTCTGCTGATTGACAAGCTGAACTTTCTACTGGTATTATCAATGTTTATATCCACGAAAAATGACTTTTTCTTGTCATGCTGCACTGCTTATATAAGACATAAAAATGGATTTAGATGTCTGCTGATTCCAACTCCTTGAAGCTGCTTGATTATCTAATGCACTTTTCTTTACGCATTGAAAAAGCACCTCTATCAATAACAATCAAACACAAAATCTCCCTTTAAAAAAAGAAAAAGAAAATTGGTGATAAATGTTACTTATATAACATTATGTTCAAAATTTCCTTTATTTCTATCTCTCTTCATTTATAATGATGTGCAGTTTTTCTCCTAGAGCATTGACTCAAGTTATTTACTAGAGTTTATTCAAATGTCTATCAAGATTTGAAGAAATGAATTTAGCATGTTCTGGTAGGTTTGACAAAATAGATAATAGTTATCTACAATTAGAACATAAAAACTTAGATATAGTTGACAAACAAGGATAAGGGTTATGATTATTGATCAAAAGCAAGGAGGCAATCTTATGGGTTGTGTTTGGATGGGGAGGCTTGTCTTGGAGAAATCCAACTTCTGTTTGGTTTCATTCTCCAGGAGAAAGTGGGCTTGCAAACAGTGAATCTTCCCCTGCTGTAGGAGAAGAGAAGATGTGCAGAAGTTCTTCTACCCCAGAGAACCTCCTACTTTTAAGTTCTCCTCATCCAAACGTAGCCATGGAGATTCACTAAGTTTTCATAAATGCATTTATGTTAGAATTGAACTTTTGTGAATCATTTTTTTTTTTGAAAGATTAATTAATTGTATTAGAGAAGAGAAAGGAAAAAAGAGAACAAACAACTTTCGTTTTAAGCAAAAACATAAGCAATATAAAGAAAAAGCAAACAGAAATAAAACTACATAAGAGGAGAAGACTAATAGGCTCATAGCATAATGAAATATTTTAGATAGATTTTGTCAATAATTAGTTCTAGTAGGTAAACAGAATAGGATTTGCTTCCTTTTATTGACTTTCGATTTGAGTTGTAATCCTAAGCCTATTTATTGTCTAAGTGAATAATGAAATGACAAGAGAGTTTTCCCAAAGTTCAGCTTTTGGCTAGGAGGTTGGTTTCTCCACAAATTGAAACCAGGTGGGATCCCTATCCCTCATTTTCATTCATTTTCTCAATTTCTTCCGTTGTCCTTTTTCTTTTCCAATACGAGTTCGTACCAAAGACATTCTTGAACGAGTGAGTTGATCCACCTCTTTGTTGAAGAGTCTTTCTCATGAATGGCCTCCTTGAAGAAATAATAGCCCCATTCTCAAGAAGGAATTCTCTTTAAAAAAATAAATCTCAGGAATGATATCTGACAAGTTCCATGGAAACTTTGAAGAGGAAGACCAGTTAACTGTGGTCCAAGAATCACCTTGCACTACCACTATGTTCATGTTCAAGTAGTGTGTGTCTGTTTTCAAGGAAGATTTGAGATGGAATATTAGAGTTGATGGGTCTTTCTCGTGTTCTACACAATACCTTGTCAGGGGTGTTGGAGGCATGGGTAAGGTGTCCGTTTAAGGGGAGGTGGAAGGTGGTGTGGGAAACTATTCCGAGGGTGGTATTAGGTCAATATGGAAAGAAAGGAATGCTAGAATATTTGAAGGGTGTAAAAGCCTGGTGGAAGAAATTCTGGAAAGTGCAAAGTGGAGATCGTTTAGTTGGTTAGCCGTTAGTAAGGAGTTTGAAGGGACTCATGTATCAAATTTGAGTAGGTGTTGGAAGTATGTTTGATAGGGGGTTTTAGGAAAGTTTTAATTATTGTGAAGTTGGAGTCTCCCCCTGTGGGTTCCTTAAGTTTAATATAGATGGTGTAGCAAGAGGTAGACCTATGCCAGTAGATGTAAGAGGAGCGTTACTTGATGATGAGAGAGTAATGAAGTTGGCTCTCTGCTCCTATTGTGATGTTGGTTTTTGTTGGGTCTAAGGCTTTCAGACCTTGTAAATCCTGTTTGTTTTTTTCTTCTTTTCAATGAAAATATTCTCTTTACCGTTAAAAAAAAAAAGGACTCAAATAGGCAGAGTTGGTGGAATCAGGCTTGCCCTAGAGTTATTTTGATATCAATAATTGGGAGGTTGATAATTGATGGGGATTTGTGAATGCAATAGCATGGGTCAAAGGCAAAAAGAATCCTCTGTGGAAATGGATTTCTATCTCCAAGAAAATTAAAAGACTGTTCAATTAGGGACCATCGCCTTCAAGCATGTTAGAAGATCAACTAATGGAGTGTTAGATTTGTTAGCAAAGGTAGGAACGGAGAGAAGTGATCCTTTTGTGTGTTGTTTTTGATCTATCGTATTTTCTTATGCTTATCCTAACTGTGCTTCGGCAGCTTTTATCTTATAGACTATTTGTTTCGTTATTTTAATTAAGTTTCATGGTTAGTATTTCATTAATTTTCTTTTTTTGAGCATTAACATTCCACAAAAGGTTGATTTCATATTTAAAAGCATTAACCTTGATTAAGTCCTTTTGTAGAAAGTGATTCTTAGTAATGCTATTGTCATTTTCCTTAGTTGAAGGGAGTTGATGCTTCATCTATGTTGCATGGACACTTTAAGAAGTATCATGCACCTATGTCAGACACTTGTAGACACTCACTTGTTTTGAACATTTACATCCATTCTTCATGGGCTATTCTAGTGTTTTCTACCATTGTTTTCCAAGATGGTTAGAATATTACAACACCTTTCTCTTTCAAAAAAAATAATAATATTACAACACCTTTCTTCTCATAAAACCTAATTAAAATATCAATATGTTTCACTTAATTGTTTAGAGTAACACAGATACATTATTTTATACTAGTGTTATCTTCTTACCTTAGTTTCATTTAAAATAAATTTTATATTTAGATTTATTTAAATATGATGCGTTGTTCCCTTGTCCTTTTTTTTGGGTTTGCTGAGTCCAGCACCTCGCACACATATTAGACTCTTAACACTTGCACCTGTACTCATGCAGCTTAGTGCTTCATGTTGTGCTCTAGGTGAAACAATTTTGTACAGACATTCTACTTTCCTTTCGAGCTACCTCTGGGTTTATTTTGTTGACATTTCTACCTTTTTGCATTATGTATTTGAGTGTTTTGTGTGGGTGTGCATGCATATTGTGTGGATGTGAATGTATATTATTACCTAGATCCCCTATGGTGCCTTATTTGCGATCCTATATGTGGGGACCTGGATCCCCGACAGTACCATATTTGTGGTATCTGTATGTGGGTCTTACATGGGCCAATGTGGATGGGTTGGTTGGAAAGGTCATTGCTTGAACAAGGTGTAAAACCCATGGGGTTAGATCATTGGTCCATCCTATGTAATGATCTTTACGTGCATGTATGTTCCATGCACACACACCTATGTGCATCAAATGAGATGATTGTTTGTTTCTTCATTGCCCCCATGTTCTCTGGGGTTTGGGCCCCTTATCAAGGAAAGGCCAAATCTTGTGGAAAGTATGCCTGCGGCGATTCCTTGATTTATTTATTTTGAGCGGTAACATGAAATTTCATTAAAAAGAACGAAGGTACAAAAGGATAATATAAAAATGGGTTCAGGAGTAATGAACCCTATGAAAAGAAAGGAAAATACAAATGATCCCGTATGTCCAAAAATAAAATTGAAACAACAAAAGAAGAAACCAATCCCACAGATCCCTATATGTTACAAATAGTAAATGCCCTGGCTTGTTGATACTACTCCTTATTTTGCAAAGAAGTCTACAACACCATTAGCCGATCTATTGACTTTGATGAACGAGATTTCTCGACCTTTAAGTGAAGCCTTTATCTCCCTCACCACTGTGGCCGACTTCCATGGGGGTCTATTCACACCCTGATGCCCATTTTTTTTTTTTTGCAACAGTAACAAATGGATTCATTAAAAGAAGAGGAGGATACAAGAGAGATAGCCACGTATAGGAGAGGAATACATGGCTATCAGAAGAAAAACAAAGAAAAATATCTAAGAACTATGTGTAAGAAAACCGTATACAGAATAGATACAATGAGGAGTTCCCCAACACCCCATCTACCCCGATGCCCATTTGATTGCATTTGCCGAGTCACTTTCAATAATCAATTTACCCAACCCTAAAGAAATCCAAATAGTCAGGGCCTTCCTAATGCTTAGCAATTCCTCCTCGTTCAATTCTTTTCTACTGATCGACTCTAGGAATACAACTGACGGTTCCCCGTTGTGGTCACGTAGAACGCCCCCAATTCCTGCTGGTCCCAGTTTACCCCTTGCTGCCCCATCCACATTGAATTTGAAATGTCCTTGTTGTGGTGGTGTCTAGGTGGTTGACTTCTTGGTCTTTTTAGGGTCTCCCATCATTGAACCCTCCCAGGTTTGATAGAAGTCCATTATCTTGGATCGTATGAAATCTTTTCTTGATAAGAGCCATGTGCATAATCTCCATTTGGAGTGCAACAAATGGATTTTTGAGGATAAAAGCTTCATCCAATGCAGCTTTGCTCTGGAAGATAAAGTATAGTATTATTCAGGGGGCTTCGGTGCTTGGCTCTTTCAACGGTTTCCAGTTGAAAGATTTCAAAGAAGTAGGGCAGTTTATATAACTTTCTATTGTATTTTGAAGTCTTCTTAATGTCTTTGCTTGATGTTTGCAGTTCAATATCTCACTGAATATAGATCTTTGTAATCTTATTTTGGTTTAATAAATTTTATCCTTACTGCTCAAAAAAAAAAAAAAAAAAGAGATCGCATTCTTGTTGAACATTTTCCTACATCTTGCTTGATGCAATTTTCTGAATTATTACTGCATGGGAGGAACTGTTACTGCCAATAAAAAAAGATATAAATATATTTATTTAGTGGTCGAATCAGATTCTGAATCAGACCTGTTTATTGACAGAATACAGCTGCAGATGCTCTCTCAAGGTTCTATTACCCACCAGTTGCGGCAGTTTCTATTTCATATCCACAAGAAGCAATAAGGAAGGAATGCTTGATAGATGGTGAGCTAAAGGGATTCGGTCAGTTGCATCCGCGCAGTCAAGGAGTGGAGACTTTAGGTGTGTATTTTTTTAGCCTGTTATGAAGGAGCTTGAGGGATTTTTAATGTCCTGTCGCTTGCTTTTTCCCCCTCTGCTTAAAACAGAGGTTTTTTAGTGTTTTCCCCCTCTTAATATAGTTCTCTTTGATCTTCCGTCTCCCCCACCCAAAGTTATTCTCTTTGATCTTTCCAAAAAAAAAAATCATGCTTAAATTTGTCTTGAATGGCCCTTGACAAGATTGTATACTGAATTCTGCATGCACAGTCGTTGTATCTTAAATTATCGACATATTTCCTTCTTCTTTTAACCTTGAATTTTGTTGAATTTGGAATGAAGGTATCAATCAATAAGTTGTGTGAGGGATGTTTTCGTAGATTATTTTAAATGGCGTTATTGCCTAAGGAGAATTATAGTTTATGGAAGCAAGCTGTTCATGTGTATGGTCATCATAAAGCATGAGGTTGCAACTTATGGGAAGAAGTTATTTAACTCATTTCAGTTATAATTTCCACTATCATGGATAAAATATATTTATGATTGAATAACAAAAATGTCATAGGAAACTTCTTTTAATATGTGAAATAGGTTTATACTCAAAATTGGTGTAGTCTGTGACAATCTAATTGAACATGAAGGGTAGGCAATGTCATCCTATGCACCAATGAATTTTATGCCTATTGATTAAGGTATTAATTTCACTATATTCACCATATTCTTTCCTCGTTCAAAGTCTCGAACAAAAGGGGGGCGACTATTAAAAACTTGTATTTATGCAGTAAGAAAAGATATAGTAGATTGAGGAGTGAGAGAGAAAATAATTTATTTGGTAAAGTCGAGCTCAAAAGGAAACACCAAACATATGGGAAAATTGCTTTTGATGATGATGATTAGGGCCTTGAATAAATACCCAAGGATCATTGCTTAAATCATCCTTGATGTGAAGGTTATGGAAAAAGTATTGATGAAAATTTCAACCCTATGTTTTCCGTTAAAAAAAAAAGAAAGCTCAACCCTATCTCAGCCTTTGGCTTGGCATTATTAGAAACTTAGAACAAATATGCAGTTTAGGGTCTCTCTCTAGACAAGAACCACAGATAGGGATTCTCTACGAAACAAGGTAGGGTGTTTGATTTTGGTGCTCCATATCCTTCTAGTGCTGTCTTCACCTTGCCATGCTAAATTAAACCCTAAGGGTATGTTTGTGTATTTCATTGAGAGCAAATCTTAACAACCCACATAATAAGATCCTCTCTTTTTCTCTCTTTTGGAGAGAGAACAGTGAGATTGGTGCTTTTCCTTTTCTTTGCTCTTATTTTATTTTAATAAAATTTTGTAACTGTTCAAAAAAAAAAGAAAAAGATCTCCGATTATATGATGCACACAAACAGAGCATGGACACGACAAGGACATGTATTTTGCACTAATGAAGCGTTTGACATTGACATAGTGCCTACATTGGCGTGTCCATGTAACATGGATCTCATTTTTTTAACAATCTATCCTAATCCACTATATGCCAGAGGGTGGCTGCTTCTAGGCAAACCTCCTGGCTGTCTCTGCACCCCTACCTCCTTTATCACTGAGCGGTCATTTAGGGGCCTTAGCTGGTGATCCGGGCTGTTTCCCTCTCGACGATGAAGCTTATCCCCCATCGTCAATGTTGGAGATTTAGGGTTCCAAACATACCAACATTTTTCCTTTGTTGGGCTAAGGAGGTACATGTAAACATCATCTAAATGCCCGTTACCTAATTTGGTCAGCCATCTTCATTCTCATGGGGCCAATTTTGGGATCCTTTCGTGCTCTCATGGATGGTAGAAAGTCCTTGCGCTTTGGGGAATAAGTCAGTTGGCTGTAGCATGGGGATTTGGAAGGAACATAGTTGAAGGGTTGTCCAAGATAAGGCCTCTTTGAGGACATCTCTGAGAGTATGATATCCTCTGAACCAAATGGAGTCTTTCAAATAATTCGGGGCTGAGTGAAAAATGATTTTGGCTAAAACTTCCCTTCATTTATTGGGTCTTTTGCTTAGTCTGGGATATTGCCGTTAGTGTAATTTCCCTTGCTTTTCCATTTTGTCCACAATCTTTATGCACTATTGTTGTTTATATTTCCACTATTAATCGATGAAGTATTTCTCTCTCAAAACTTTATATTATTTTATGATTCAAATCAGTTTAACCAAGTACAAGTATGCTATTTTCCAGGAACAATATACAGTTCATCACTTTTCCCTAACCGAGCACCTGCTGGAAGGGTGCTGCTTTTGAACTACATTGGAGGGGCAACCAACACAGGAATTGTATCCAAGGTAACTTGCCATCACATCCTTGTTAAGACACTCTTAAGGAAAAAGAGAGATACAGTGGGAGATTGAAACATCTGATCAGTAAAACAGAGTAAATATTCAAAAAAGAAAAAAAGACTTACCTCTTAATAGCTATATCGTGTCCTACTATTGATGAAGGATGCTCCTAAAGTTCATTCCCTTGGATGATTCTAGTCAATTTGCAATTGAAATATATACTTTGGCCATGATGTCTATTTTTAGGCGACCTGGGATTAATTCTGCAGGAGAGATTATGAATGGTCCATCTTTCAGTGGGTCCATCATATGATGAAAATTAGAAGGCTGTATGCAGCTGTCTATTTGCAAATCACCAGGGAGATATCACTTCATCATGGGCCACTCTTTTTGACATGATGCTAATTCACTAGATTTGAGAAAAATTAGTGTTCTTGATATATTGTGCACTAATTTTATGGTTATATGGATTGTTGTGGAATATTCTGTCTGATACTTCCTAACCATCATTTAATCCTCAGACGGAAGGTGACCTTGTGGAGGCTGTCGACAGGGACCTCAGAAAAATGCTTATAAATCCGAGTGCCAAGGACCCTCTTGTCCTTGGTGTAAGGGTATGGAAACAGGCTATACCTCAATTCTTGATTGGTCATTTAGATCATCTAGAATCTGCAAAAGCCTCTCTTAAAGAAGCTGGGCTGGAGGGGCTGTTTCTTGGAGGTAATGTATCAGGTGTAGCCTTGGGCCGCTGTGTGGAAGGAGCATACGAGAGTGCATCAGAGATATCAAATTTCTTGGTGAAGTATCTCTACAAGTAATTGAATTGTAGATCAATAAGCAAATACCATAAATGATAAAATGCATGTCGCTGTTGATCTTCTGGGAAGTTTTTGTTTCTCCAGTGGGGTTGGGTACTTGTCAAACTTTCATTAAAGGGGAGGGGGCGGGGTTGCGTACTTGTATCTTTTTTCTTTTTAATCAAACTTCCATGGTGGTTTTGGATTGCTAATTTTTCTTAGAAATGGACAGAACGAGAGTGAAAGGATTCTCTTAATGACATTAGCTTGTACAATTGCTTTTTACTAATGTCAGGAGGATTTCAATATTGCTTGCAACCTGGCTCTATATAATATACCAGGTGGTATGCATGTAAGATCCTAGCAGCATCCTGCAGCTGGCGGCGCGTGTAGATGCCCTAGCCCCAAAACTCAGACCAGGCTATCAAGCTATCAGGCTATCGTCTTCATCAGATGTGCAATGATAATATTATTAAATGTTTTAGGGTTCTAGTTTTGGCACTCTTATTTTTAATACTGGGAGATACTCTCTTGCATTCGTACTACCATTCCAGGTGGGAAAGTAGGAGGATTGGCTCCTGGTATAAAAAATGAGTGCTTCAGTTACTATTGATCTTTGAATGGTTGAAAATAAATGGTCAGTTGTTTATGTTGTAGTAACATACATGGCTCACCACTAATGGGTTGGCTTGGTCTATTTCAAGATATGCATATTGAGTGCCACCTGATGCAAAATGGATCCGGTGCATGCATGGTTACAGATTGGCTAACCTCCACCAAGAGTGGTAGTGGTACCCACGTCTGGTGGAAAGTTCTTACCATCGTTGAAAATTTTGCTCAGATGATTATGATCCTGTTGAAATAGTTTAAGGGCGGGCCCTATCCTACTGGGGATCACAATTTCAGTGGTGTAAATTGATGTGGTATACATGGATGCTATGTGTGGACCGAAAAAGGTTGCCGCCATTTAACACGACTGTTCCAAAGTCTGCCCCAGTGGTCCTCACTGCCATTGCCGGTCCAGCCCAACATGGTTCTGCCCAATGTCGTCTTCAAATATGAAGGTGTGTGGAAGTAATTCTGCTTATTTTCAAGGAAGAAAGTGTGCTCCTTAGACCTCTGGCTAATGCTCCTCTCAAGAGTCCAAAAGAGGAATTTAGGGCCATCAATTCCATTTCATCATGGCAAAGTTGAATAGTTTCTATGGGTAGATGAAATTCCAAATGTAGCTGCCATTTTTTCAAACTAGTAGGCATTAACTTAAATGGCAGTGGTCCACTGTTGTAATGTCGTCACAGGGAAATAGTCAATGCAATATTTCTAAAGGGACCAGATTATTCGTTATATGTGGTGTCTATAAATTTATAAGAGGGGGGGCCATTTTATGAGGACTATTTTGTTGTCATTGGATGTTCATTTTAATAGAAAAAATGGTGATAGATGACAATGATGACAGTGGATAAACGTGGATTTCATTTTTACTAACTTGGAGCCCATCATGGGAACAAGCTTACATGGGAAAATCAAAAGCCATCCACAAGTTTGACTGAGAAAATCAGAGGCACGAAGGGAATCATAGCTCCAAAGAGAGAGAGAGAGACAGTGGGGTGAAAAGATAAAAAGATAAAAAGAGGGGGGATGGTTGCTCTTAAGTAGCTTTATTGGGGTTGTAAATGAAAACATGCATTGGAGAATGGGGGGCAATGTAATTAGATGTTGGGACAGCGGTGGGTTGGGCAAAGACATGGGGCACGTCACACGAGGTTTCTCTTCATTCCCACCTCACCTCTTCCATTTTCTTACCTGGGTTTGGACTTTAAACAGAAACAGAGAGAGAGAGAGGAGGGGTGGATATGCTTCACTTGTACACAAAGTGCATGCACCAGTGTCATTGGACAGAAAAAGATGCCTAAGGGAAGCAACATAGGGGGAACAACCCTTTCTTTTTCTTTTCTCTTTCTTTTTACTACCCAATCCTTCCTTCCATTGGCCTTTCTTCAGTATCAAGCTTGCTCTCCTGTTTCCTTGATAGATTAAATTTTTTTTTTTAAAAGTCAAGGGAGAGAGAGAGAGATTCATACAAACATATGTGACACCATGCATGTATGATTTGGGCAAGAAAAAAGAAAAGAAAAACACTGTATAATTGGCCCTGTACAGATTTGCACTCACACTTGGGTCAAGCATTGTAATATATTTAGGGATGTAAATGTTCAAACCCGAACCATCTAGGTATGGTTGTCGTGTTGTTGGTGGCTGAAGTAAGGGTTCTTTCCCTTTACCCGGGGATTGAGTTGATTGCATGTCTCCTAGAGTCGCCCTCATGTCTTCTCTTTTGAGAGGTTGTCTTGGATTAATTTAATATCTCAAAATCTACATCAGCTCCAATGTCCCATGACTTCAACTTTCCTAACTCCAAAGTTTTCAAACTACATGCCCACCTTGTCTCCTCCCCTCAATAAAATATAAACTATGCTCTACAAATATCAATATTTATATCATTACTAACACTCTGGAGAAACCAAACCCTCTTGCTTCTACAGACTCTCTGTTCAATTCACCCAAATGCACTGATCATTCCTCAATTGACTATTATTTCCCTTCCCCTCTCACAAAGGAGAGATTTGAGTTTATCTAAGCAACGGTCTTCAAAACATCTGATTACGCCATTGATCTCTCTGTTGTCTGTACAGAGATATACTTGTGTGAATAGTTTCACATGGTACACAATTGATTTATGTGTCCACCTAACTCGTGTCGATTTATTAACAGCATTTGGGCCCATACCCAAATGGCTAAAACCCTCTCAAAGCCACCATGTGTTCATATGCGTAACACTCAAGAACCATGTCTGTAAAGCTTGAATTAAAATAGCCTATAATGTAAATGTAACACCATTGGAACTGTATGACACACGTGATAAGAGAGACAACTTATGTGTTTGATGACATGGCCTGATGACATAAATGTCCCAAGGCCTTTAGGATATCTCAATATTGTTTAATTTTGTCTTGAGGTGGTGCAAAGATGGCCCCTTCTCTTTGTTACACAGTAATATAATTATACCTTTGATATCATTGTTTACATTACAATATATTATCATAACTTGAAGGTTAAACACAAGAAATGATGCCGATGAACAGCAAACGAGAGACGTGTTGTCACTTCTCACCGATAATCCGTGTGGGCCAACCATGTCGCTAACTTCAGCCCGTCTTCGCTTGGCCCATTTGGAGAGCTCTTCGCCCTAAATGTTGGTTTAATTTGGGTGGTTCTGTTCTTTTAAAGAAAAAGCATTGCTTTAATAGAAGGTCCCTTTGAATTGCTTGTGGGTGGCAAAGGAAAAGGAGGAACCTTAGGGGAAAGATGTAGGTATGGTTGGTCTACCCTCCTATGGGAATTGATGGAGACATGAATTCTTTCTTGATTAGTGAGTGACATTAAGAGTGCAATTGATAAATGCAACCCCACCTCACTATTCTTTTCTTCTTTTTGCTACAAGAAGGGACAGCAGAAATGTTGCTCGATCTCTATCATATGGAATAAGGCAAGAGAATAGATTGGGGACCGCGATGAAATGGGACCTTTTAGACCTTTTAGTACTGTAACATTCATTCCATTGTTGGACGATGAAACAGGTAGGTCCAAAGCCAAGTTGGCCACAGAAAAGTGATGGCACAGAGGGCAGGGAGAATCGATGGACTGATTCTCAAGCTCGATTGAGTTGTTAGAGTTCTCTTTCAGGTACTGGGTCCTGACTGTCTGTTCCTTGTTACAGCATCTAATGTGCAAGAATCATCTGGATGCTCTGTTCTTCCTTCTTTTCCTTTTGTTTGGTGAGTGAGTACTGTTAGTGTGGGAAGGAGGAATTCAGTGTGTGGTAAGTAAGTTGAGACTTTCTCCCAAGAGGGTCACTTCAAATACAGAAGAGAAAGTGATGCTTACTCAATTGGTGGAAACATGACAAAGTGATGCTTAATTAGTGCAAACAATTTTAGCTTCTGAAAAGAACACTTGAGGAAATAACAATTAGTATATATGCAAACAAGAGGAGACCATGACATGGATGGGTGACGAATGTCGTTTTCCTCTTAACAAGTGAATTTCTCAATGGCGACATTGAATTCCAATTAATGTCAATGCACCATGTGGTCCATGTGAATATGTGATTGTGCAACCAACACTAATTGGACCATCTTAAACATTTCATCTTTGCAAAATTCTCTGTTAAATGTGGGCCTTCTTTTAAATATCAAATTTGTAGATATTTAAAGTCTTCAGTCTTCAATATAATACTAACATTTTTCTGTTCGATTCAAGTTCAACTCTGAGGGTCATTTTTCATAGTTTTACCTGGTGTGTGCGGATTGAAAAATTTTCACATGATCTGAAGGTGTACTCAGGTGAGATGCCTGAACACCTTCTGTTATAAGAAAAGGAAGATAATATTTGCATAATCTTAATAGGGATACAAAAATGGTTTGGGATGTAGTTGGTGACGAAAAATTAGTATAATAACGAGAATGACCGACAATAATGACGAACATGTATTTGATAGTCCATAGATGAATATAAAACTCCATCTAAGGAATCTCAATCTCCTACCATGCCTTATTTGGAGTACTTACTTGTGGAGTCCACGTAGGCCTATGTAGATTGATTGGTTGAAAATGTCTTTATTTAAATAGAGTTCTTATAAAAAAAATATCTTGATTAGATGAGTAAAATTATATTTTCAAAGTCCCAAAGATTTAGTTTTTTATACGAGATGCTTGATCAATAACCCATTTAACTTGAAATAGAGTTAAATTGAGTAAATGTTCAATTGAAAAGAGTAGGTGAGCTTGTTTACTTAAAAAAAAAAAGAGAGAGTAGATAAGTGTGAGGTAAGAGTTATGATTGGAGCCATGGTGGACCTGAGAAGGTGCTCACCACAAGAATGTTACGTGCAAGTCACCACTTTAGAAGATAACTGTTCCCATCTAAGAATTAGAAAATATATATTTGTAGAAATAAAAAGTCAATATATATCTTTAAACTTGCAATCAGCTATAGACTTCACATGAACGTATCTCAATTGTGGGAGAAAAAGGAAACAAGAAATGCTCATGTAAATGATACCTTAAAAAAAAAATCAATCTTGATTTTGAAAATCTTAACCTTTAATTACAAAGTTAAAGTTGCATCTTATTTAATGTGTCATTTAAAGGATCATAAGCGTGTTTGATATATGAATTTCTTATAAATGAGTCTTACAATAACATAAAGAACGTCCATCTTAACACGGGTAAATTTTGTTAGGAGATACGGGATAGAATGAAATTTTCATTTTACCCCTATCGGTGTATCGATCATCAAGTATCAGTATACCGATAACACGCCGCTCTGCATGTATATATTCTGTATATCGGTATACCGATACTTGATGAGCGGTATACCAGTAAAGATAAAATGGGAATTTCACTCTATCCCGTGTCTCTTAATAGATTTTTTCCGTGTTAAGATAGATGGCCTAACATAAAATTTAAGGTGACTATTAATCTTAATTTTCTTAAGCTGTAGAGAGGCTTTTAGCCATGAAGAAATATATTCCAAATTTTAGTAGGGGTACAACTTAGATCCAGCTCAATTTGAATTTGATTGATTTGGCTTTAAATGTGGACTAACTAATTTAACTCATTTACATAAGGGCAGTGGATATCATTCGTAGAGGTTTTACGTTGGGTTTCCTACAGTTTTTCACACGTAAACTCAAAAAAAAAAAAAAATTATTTTGGTAAAAAAAAATCTTACTTGTTTCTAAGTTTGTGTCAGGGCTAAGCTTTTGCATCATTTAACTTGTTTCTAAGAGTAATTTTATTTTGACAATGAAGAGTTGTTTGAATGATTGTCTTTTATTATAAATATACTAATATTTTGACCAGTACATAAAAAGTCTCAAATAACCTGATTTAACTATGACCTGAATTGTCTTAACTATTGATTTGAATTGAAAATGGATTAAAGTTTTTTAAGAGTAGGTGATAAAATAGTCAAAATATAAATTGGATTATAAAATAATGACTCAAATTTAATGTTGAGATGTTCACTCAAACATTGAGTTGACATAGTATTATCTTGCGTATTTAGATGTGGGACCTATCAAATGAGATGATGATGGATCTATTTAGATTTTTCATTTAATATGTTATCCACTAGAAACCATCTTCATCAAATTAATCAAATCATACTTCTAAAATGATCAAAATTTTATTATTTTAAACTATTTTTTAATCTCTAAATTTTATAACTTAAACAAAAATTAATGAATAATAATATTAAAAAAAAAGATTGTTCTCATAGATGGGCTTGAGTAAGACCCTCAGCCCGTGATCTCCTTAAATTGGACTAGGAATCGAAAATTCTTGAATTTTCTGCCGAAATTTTCCTCTTTCCTTAATTTTTTTAAAAAAAAATCTCGGTAACCTTTTTTTTTTGAAAAAAATCATTTAAAAAAATAAAAATAAGCTGTTTTTTTTAAAAAATATAAATATCGGTCAAGATATCGACTGGGCTCACGACCGAAATTTGTTTTTTTTTAAAAAAAAATCAGTTGATATTCGACTGAATTTGTTTTATCTTTATATGCACAGTATTAAACCAAGATTTGGACCCTCAACTGGACAGTAGATTTTGGAGAGCCGGAATCGCATTGCCACGTGTCAATGTCGGCCACCCTGACAACCGTTTAAAGCGAGGAGTTTGCTGAAACGTCTCACGACTTCCTTACCCCTCCCTCTCTTCTTTTGCAATTTTGACTCTCTGCCTCTCCCCCATCTTCTCTCTACTTCTATGTACAGAGCTAGCTGACGTCTCTCTCTCTCTCTCTCTCTCTGTGTGTGTTCAATGGGAAGGCCCAGCAATTCCTCTTCTTCCATAGACAGCAGCAGTCACCCAACTGTTTCCTCTGCGTCTTCTCTCTCTAAGAGAGATTTGAGCACTGATCTAAGGCTAGGACTCAGCATATCAGCCTCGCAATCTGTCAACTCTTCAAATTCAAGGTAGATAACAAGAATCCACTCACACTCGTTTCTTCTTTTCTTTCCTCATTCCATTTATTTTCATGTTTTACAATACTTAATAATCATACCCACCCACTTGATCTCCCTCCTTGCCTTCCTCTCTCTATAGGAGACACTACTTTGACTTCTTTCTCCCATTTATTCTTCTCTCTATGCCATGTAACACAATTACATGCTTCATTTCTTCTGTCCTCTCCCGTGTTATTGTATCAATTCAGTTTCTCTCTTTTAATTTCAAATTTCTTTATTAGAAACTTGAACCATCTCCATATTTAAAATTGGTACATAGTTAAACTAAAACATGGCATTCCTTTTTACCTGTAAACCCGTTTGGTCTTTCACAATATAATGGCTGAAAGGAACCTGTTTGGTTCTCTCATTATTTAACCATACAATTTCTTCTTTTTTTTGGGCATTAGGAGCCAGCACTCTGATTGGCCACCCATCAAGCCACTCTTAAGAAACACGCTAGTGGAGAATGGAAGTCACCGACAGCATCAGGCCACATTCTTCGTAAAGGTCTACATGGAAGGAGTTCCGATCGGCAGGAAATTGGATCTTTTTGCTCATGATGGTTATGAGGACTTAATAAAGACCCTTCAATCCATGTTTGGGACAACTGTTATCTGTAAGTATGGAGAGGGGGAGAAAGATCATGAATTATTCCTTCTGTATATATTCACTTGAATTGCCTTTGGATTTATGTTGCAAGATGTAGAATTCGATGGTTTCGATCAACTTCGCCATCATCATCAATGGCCAATTTCCTATTTATATGGGGTTGATTGATGGTTTTGATCGACTTTCTGATCAAAATTATTGGAGCCCATTTACTTTAGATATATGAATGAACACTTGCATATGTACTAACAAAATCGTTCTTTTTCTTTCGTTTTGTCATTTCAATCAATCCATAAAGGTTCTGATTTTGCTCAAGTGTCTACAAATGATAGCCATGTTTTGACTTATGAAGACAAGGAAGGAGATTGGATGATGGTGGGAGATGTACCTTGGGAGTAAGCTTTTGCCAAACATGTATCTCATTTTCCTGATTCTTCCCTCTTTCACATATTTATATGGCTTGTATTTTTAATTTGGCAGGTTGTTTTTAAATACAGTGAAGAGATTGAAGATCACAAGGGCAGATAAATGTTAATGTTCTCTCTCTCTCTCTCTCCCCATTTTTGTCTTACAAATACTAAGGAATTTGTTGGATTATATTGTAGATGTACAGCCATACAAAATGATATATAGAGCAGTGTTTTTTTTTCTCCTTTTTCTTCCATACTTTTCCAATGATGCGTGAAACTTGTTAGAAAATCCCATCACTCAATGAAAGTAACAGGGAATTATAATGCCATTGAAGATTTCATGAAAGTGGGCATGGGCTTCTTCCTCTTTTCTTCTTTTGTACTTTTGCTTTGTGGGTTGATGTGATCCTCTTCCAATTGTGTCATGCCATTAATGAGGTTTAATCTTCTTGTTAAGTGACTAGGTCCCCCTATTGGCGAAAGGGTGTCGGACACGTGTTTTCACCTAAACAAACACATTTTCACCTAACACAATGATGTCATCACCTTCATTTACAAATAATCTACACACTTCATCCCATTGCCTACTAGGTCTTTTCCTCTTTTTTTTTCTCTTTTTAAATCTTTTTATGTGTTTATGGTAACTTCAGTTCTGAACTTTGCTTTGAAGTATTACTAAACTGTGTTTCTCCTCACAGTTGATTTACAATCAGTCACTTACATTGTTTGTTGCGCAATATTGTTTCAATGCCTAAAGAAATTGAGGAAGGTTGAGTCCATATAGACGTACCCAAATCACTGTTGGAGCATATTAGGGTTCCATTATGATTCAGAGATTAATATCTTGAGTGTTTTGGATTGGGACCCAAATCATCTAGCTTCTAGTTGATAAAACACAAGTAAAACTCATCCTTAAAAATCGGCTTGTGAAGAGAGGGTGCTTATGCATTTATAACCTCAAGATCCCAAAGTCTACACGTGATGTGGGAAATGCTAACACTCTCCCTCAATGTCAGGACTGGAGACGCTCGGCTCTCTCACTCCATGCAGGGCTAGAGATACGAACCCGACCCATCTCTGGTACCTTGTTCTGATACCATGATAAAACACATGAGTAGAACTCACCCTTAAAAACCGGCTTGTAAGAAGAGGGTGTCCATACATTTATAATCCCAAGATCCCAAAGTCCACAAACGATGTGAGACATGCTAACACTAGTGAGTTGAGAAATTATCTGAACAGAACATACAAATAAAGTTGTGACTACTATGTCAAAATTTGCAGCTGCCTAAATATCCTTTCACCAAGAAACAGATGCAGAGCATCCAAATCATTGATCTGCTGTATCGCTTTGAATTTCATCGAGTGGTAGAATGCTGGATGGTCTTTTGAGCCACAATCGATGCCTGTTCAGGCTTGAATTGCTCCTCAGACCAAGACTGTTTGCTACTATGTTTAAGCCTCGTATTCCCACCAAAATGAGAACCTGAATGTAGCCTTAAATTTTAGACACATGAACTCCGTTCGACAAATTTTCGTTTCTTCCAAGTAATTGTTACATTGCATCCTATGATTTATGTATATTAATGCACACCTGTGTACTACTGCTAGTCAAGAAATGATAAACAATAAGGAGCTACTTTCCTGACCCATTCTTTAATCACCCCTGACATTGTTTAGTAAACATGAAAACTATATTTAACTGAATCATTGGCTGAAGAATATTTAAAAATCAGCCAATGCATATTATATCGGCGGATACAGGTACCATATCGGCCAATGAGGCCAATAATTCGACTATATTGTATCAGCCCATATCGGCTGATATGGCATAGGATCACTGTTTTCAAGTTTTTTGAAAAAAAAATCCATTTCAATTGATTTTCAAGTTGAATCTTGTATTGTGTATAAAGTTGAAAATTTGACTGAATTTTTTATACGTCGTAAATTTTTAGTTGAAATTGCAATCTAAAATTTTGGATGAGGATTTAGAAATTCTCAGGTTAAGTATTGTGTGAAATTTAAACTTAAAGTTTCTGCTGAAATTTTAAAAAAAAAATCAGTAGAAAATTTTACCTAATTTTTTTAGAATCCCAGCTAAACTTTGGAAATTGTAAGCTGAAATTTCAGTTTATATTTTTGGCTAAATATTTTCCATTAATTGTAAAAGTACTCTATAAAAAGGATATTTTTTGTAATAGAAACATGCTTACACTAGGCTTTCTATTTTTCCTTGTTTTCAGATATTTTCCTGTATTTTCTTTTATAAAAATACAAAAAAGAGGAGATTGAAACTAGATGTCGCCGATATGATACGTATCTAGATGTCGCCGATATGATACGTATCGCTCATACACCTGTGTTGACAATATTTATCACCCAACCATTTTTTTAAACCCCTGAATAAGATAAGTGACTTAGACGAAAATAATAATAATAAATCTGCAAGTCCAAAGATAATGTGAGAGTTTACAATCAAATACCTCAAACATTGAAGGGACCAACGAAATTCATTTCCATGAATCTTCAGTGAACAACCTCAAATGGAGCATGGTTCATTGTAACTAAGAAGAAACTAAATATTTCTTGTACGGAAATCATCCTAACACGGGTAACATTTGTTAGGAGACACGGATTAGGTGAAATTCCTATTTTATCTCTACTGATGTATCGCTCATTAAGTACCAGTGTACATCATGCAGAACATATACATACAATGGGGTGTTATCGGTACACCAGTAGAGATAAAATGGGAATTCCACTAAATCCCGTGTCTCCTAACCAATTTTGACTGTATTAGAATGACTAGCCTTCCTGTACACATGTTAGTGTTATCCCTTGGAAAGCCAATTTCAGATTACAAGTAGCAGTCACATTCTAAACATGTTCCACTCTTTTCTACTTTTTATTTGTTTATTACTTTTTTATATTTCATTCAGAACCATATTGGAGACAAATGAATTTTAATTTTAAATGTCCATGTGGTCCTTATATCCCTGTTTGGAATGTTTCATTAAATAGGCCATGAAAGCTTTGTTTGAAAGCTTGCATTGTATGGTTTAAAAGTGGAAGGTTATCTTCATCAAATGAATTTAGATGGAACAACTTAACAAAGTGAGCCCACAGAAAAAGTTGGATAGATTATACAGTTGGAATCACAAGAAGTCCAAAAGCTACTAATATACAAAGATTAAATAAGTTCAACTTGAATTTAATTTATTGAGGCCTCCTACTGTTGAAAGAGTATCAACAGGGTTGTCAAGGGAAAGGATTGGGATGGGCTTTATGGACCCAGCCCACTCCTAATCACATTTTATTGTGGCCCAAGGTTCGGTTCAAGCCATATCCGTGACAACTTGACGCGTGGGAATGAAGGCAAAGGCAAAGGCTAGACCTCAAGATAAAAACCTTCAGAAATTAAAGTATGTGCTCATTTGGATCATTCAATCTCTTAAATTGGATGCAAAATGGACTGTTGATGAGCTGTCCTTGGATATTGGGGCTTTTTCAAGGTATTATCTAAGAGAAAAACTCAAAGGAATTGGAGTGATGGCCAAGAATCCGCCTCAAGAAGTGAGTATCCTGAGTTCGATTCCTAAGCCACTCCAAAGGGAGTCCGTTGTCTGTGGTTAGGGAGGTACATGTCTCTAAGATTAGTCGGATTCTCTAAAAGGCTTGGACACTTTGATCATTAAAAAAAAAAAAAAAGGTTACTATCAAGAGAAGATGAGGCTAAATGGTATTTGGAATGAAGTCGGTGTGCTACATGTTGGGCTCTGAGGTGATAAAATTTAGCCCAAGACAGAGTGAAAGAAGTCACAAAATCTAGTCACAAATATAGGAGTTATTAGCTCCAAAGCTAGACATAGCCCAATATGTAAGGTGGTTAATGGATATCCACCTGAATGTCAATAGCCCGAATTATCAGAAGGTCAAGTATAGTTTTTTTTTCTTTTAACCCAATGATTAATTAGACTTGGGTTTCCATCCTTGATTTCAAAAGCAAAACCAAGTTTGAATAACAAAGCATGTGTACTTCATTATAAATAACTAATTACCAAATTATGCATAAATAGTTTATAAATGACACTAATATAAATACATTTCGAATAATGATATAAAGAGACTAGATCTCTATTTGTAGTTAGAATAAGGGTGCAACTTGGGTCGGTTTCAATTAGTGTCAATTCGGGTATGACCTTCAAAGCCTGACTCCTCAATTAGTGTCAATTCGAGTATGATCTTCAGAGCCCTACTCCACTTGTTAGGGCCTTGCATTCCAAGGGCCCAACCCACTCTAAAAGCCCACCTTAACTTTGGAACCTATAATATTTAATATATATTTTCCATTTTATACTTAAGAATAAAAATATACTTTTGGGGACTTATGAAATTATATTTATTAAATATTATTATATTTTATTCTTGATATTAAAAAAGTTATTATAATTAATTAAAATTTTGATATTTATAAATTATTAAATTCTATCCATTCATTCAAAGCTTTATTCTACTTACCAGGGGTACAGATCGGACAATTACATATTGTATCAACCGTACAGCCTATTTATTGGCCGATATGATTTATATCAATTTAAAAAACAATAAATATCAAAACGATAATGGACCCACGTCGAAAGAGTGGCTGATATTAGCCGAGATATCGGCCGATATTCAAAATATCAGACGATATTTACGTTTTCAAATTTAAAAAAAAAACAGTTTCTTCTTTATTTTTTTATATTTTTTAATTCAGACAAAATAAAATAATACCGACATCAAAAAAAAAAAAACAAGAGAGAGAATCATATCAGCCGAATTATCGGCCGGAGCATTTTTTGCACCCTGCTACTTACCTATAAATTCTCGTTACTTTCTACTTCTTAACACTAAGTATTGTTCTCCACTACTACCAGCTTATTTAATTTCATAATTTTGAATTGTAGATTTTGAAACGTGTTGTTTTTTGTTGTGTTTGTTTGTACTTTTATATGAAGAGTTAATTAGAAGTAAAACAATAATTTGAGAATTAAATTGCTGTGATAGATGTAACAGAAATCACAACTGTAATGATGAAAAATTTATTTGATTCTAATGATAAACCTATAAAAAAAATGTGTCCAATAAACAATAAAAAACTATCGCTTAATGATACAAATTAATAGTTATAACTAATTTAAAACTAAGTTGAGTAAGAGCTCAAAAATCTAAAAGCTTGTATGAGCCTTTATTAACCTTTTTAGGACCTAACTTGACTTCAAATAATTTGAACCCATATGGTCCGGACTTGAGCATGGGCCCTATATTCGCAATCATGACTCTAGACCAAATTGATTTAGGGCTCGATCCAATCTGTCTGAGTTACATCCCCTTGTTAAGAAGCATGTAGATTCCTGTGGAAACAGTGATGTGAAGATTGTTAGATGGTTTAAAAATGGCCAAAGTCTCAACTCCATTACCTTATCATAAATAAAAATTTGTTTAAAATTTAATAATTTAATAAAATATATATAATCGTGATATTTTGTGTGAAAATTAAAGTAAATGCTTAATAAAAAATGGGTGCCAACTTCTAACATATACGTTTCATGGTTGGGTTAGAAAGGTTTCTAAACTAGATTTGTAGGATGTGGTTGGGTTAGAAAGGTTTCTTCCTACCTTCCAATTATCCATACTTCAGAAAGTTTGTATAATTTCTTCTTGAGACTTGCTTAAGCGCTTGAAGATTAATCATACATCTTCATTTATAGTTAGTAAGAGTTCCTTAGTAAAATTAAAGCAGTTTTTAAGTAGATTTTAAGCTCTAATTGGTTTATGAAATAAGTTGACAATTTTAACTTGTTCCTCCTGGATTTGGCGGTCAAAACAAGCCTTTATATTTGGATATCATTAGGCCTTTTTAGAGGGTCGAGCCAAGTCCTTTAAAGTTGAATTTATGCGGTAGAATCATGTGGACTTCCGAAATTTGCTTCTTATTGCCTGGAACTTGGGTTTTTAGCAAAAACAAAAGACTGGCCACAAGGACAAATTGGGCACAATCTTTAAAAAAATAAAAAATCAAGGAACTCAAAAAGGAGAGACAACGCTGTACTAATTACCCATCATTTAAAAAATCTAGTGTTTTTTGTTATAAAAAAAATACTAATTACCTATCATTTAAAAAAAAAAGAGACCATTAATAAAATTCGAAAGTGGAGAAAACACACAGATTTGTAGGATAGTGGGACACACTAACAAGTCGTCATGATGATCCAAATTGGGACATGTTATCCTCCCGTGTGAGTCAACCCATTAAATTATAGTCTGGTGTCTTCCACGTAGGAAGCAATTACCATGCACGTGGTATGCATGGTATTAGCAGGGTGGATAAGCGTGAGATTTTCAATTTTTAAATTTAAAATTTGTCAGATAGAAATCCTTTGAGATTCACAGTAATGTCATTCAGTAATTTTTAAATATTGTTAGATTTAAATAATGGATGGTAGTTCTTAGACATTCTATAGATTTAAATATTGCTAGTAGTTTATTTTAATGAGTTTTAATAATAAAGCTTAATATAACATAGTACTTATAAAATATAATTTATAAGTAACATCAATTGTAATAATATAAAATTAATTACTTATAAAAGTAGAACAAAAATAAATAATATATATTTGCAATGGCATTGATAGCTATAAATCAATAAACTGATATGCCAACAGTAATACGAGTAGATGTATGGGCCAATACATTATTAATATTATTTATGGATTCACCTTTATCTCGGCTTTGTTCGCTATTCAATATGGGCTGGCTATAAAACTTCTTATTAAGTTTTCATATTAGAAAAAGAATAAATGGGAGAAACGCGTTGACTTATTGGATTGTCATCATATGGACTAATAACATTTAGTAAGAAACTGACATGGTGAAATTTAGAAATAATAAATGGGAGAAACGCGTTGTGGACCTTCGCTTCAGAGATCATTTAGAAATAATAATAATATGCAAATGACAAGGTGAAATTTACCTTTTATCCTAAATCATCAGCTTGTTGATACGGATGGCTGTTACACTCATATTGGACGTAACAGTCGATACACATTCATCTGTCACTCGTCCGCACCCGCCATCATCCGTTTCGACCCCGGCCACAACGCACTGATGCCTTGCGGTCGATATGTATCAGCCTTCATTTTCTCAGATACACAGAATCAGATAGGCAAGTGTAGAATGAATGACAAGAATAGATTGCACTCGATAACATCAGCTCCACTCATATGAATAGAAGAATAAATTAATACAGATTTAAATATATCTACAATGCAATTATTTTTTGATATTTGAGCATCAAAGCTAAATGACTATATAAATATTTATACATGTCTAATTCGACAGTGGAGATGATCAAGAAAAAGGTTAGTCAAAACTGAGTTTATATTTAGAGAATAGGACGGTATGTAGAGTGTTTTAGACTGATCATTTTATAGGGCAATATTCAAAGATAAAAAAAAAGAGATTAAAATTCTACTCTCATTCTGCAGAAAGGTGAATCGTCTGGTGCATTAGAAGCATTGGATTCTACTTACATTTCTTTGCAGTTTTGATCTCCCAATCCAACAACTCCTTGGAAGTCTCCCCGTTTATCTTCCAACCTCCTACTTTGACGACAGTGTATCTCATTCCTTTTGAAAGACAACTAAACAGATAAACTTTTCATTTTAAATGAAATTTATTCTAATAGTACTAGTAAGTGTTGAAAATCTCCTTATTCTGTGTCAGAAATTATCTTACCTTCAATTGAATTTGGGGGGGGGGGAGAGAGAGAGAGTAGAGAGTAGTCTCTTTTAAGAGATCAATGCCATGATTTGTGGTAAGGATGAAAAGAAGGGTAAAGTTAAAAAGATGAAATGGGCATTTCACAGAAAGAACTCATTGCCTTCTCCCTCTCCAATCCCCATACTTAAAACTAAGACAAAGAAGGGGGTGAACCCACGAAAAGAAATTTGGATCTTTTATGAGTGAATTTTTACAAAGTATTATAAAATACTCTCTCTTGTAAACATATTTCACTGTGTCAAATGTAATAAACATCATCAGTGTAACTTCCACCATTATGATCTGAAAAGTCATTGTTGGTAAGTTTGACTATCCTCCAAGTGCCAAATCTGTCACTCAAGTACTGGTTGGTATCATACAACCAATAAACACCAAAGCGTCACCATCCCTCATAATTACACAATAATAATAACGCTGATTTAAGCTTTCAATAGGAAGACCCCCTCCTTGTCCACCCCACTTCCTCCAAGAAAAAAAACAGAACAACTTGATGTTGTAGATTTGAGGATTTCAACTATTAATCAGCAGCATTGAAGTGGACACTTGAAAAAGTGATAAAATTAGACTTTGATGCTCTGCTCAACTAAATTTATTACGAGGAAGTTTAGACTTTGATGCAGGGACTTTTCTTGCTAATCCTCCAGAATGTTTAACCTCATTTCTCAAGTTAAGACCCTTCTGTTAGAACCTGGAAATCGTATCCAAACATTACCATTATTTTTTTAAAGATTTTCTGTTACAGTGTTTTTTATCCAGGATTTGAACAGAGTTGGATAAAGATTTTGACCAAGTACACTGGAGATCCCTCCATGATTCTATCTAAGCAGTAGGCACACCCAATTCCAAACATGGATAGAGAGGCCCTCCCATCTTAGCTCCAAGTAGGGATCAAGGTAGGGGCCCCCTCCTTAAATTTTGTATGAACTTCAATGATCATAACTGGGAAGTATTGGCAGATTCATCATTCCTGCTTTTGTTTTGGTTGAGAAGATTAAAAGTGTCCAGTTTGAGAGATCAGAGAGAGAGAGAGAGAGAGTTATCTATGCAGTTCACATGGTGCATCGTACATGTTACAGTTTGCACTCTCTTCAACTACTATCCCACTCCCTTCCATACAAACACATACGGTGCAATTGGGCTCGCAATACAATGCGATAAGACCTTGTCTCTGCCTCTGTTGCTTTGTAGGAGAGAACCATTTTGGTTTGGTTTTAGGAACTCTCTCACTACTTTCGCAATACAGCTCAATCCAGGCCATCTACCACCTCCACCTCTCTCTCCTCCACTCATCTTCTTGCCAATATCGCAAGACACTTGCCCATGTTAAAAGGATAAAAGAGATAATTTTCACACTGATTTGACAATTTCATTTTACATAAGTTTGTGGATCATATGTGTTAGACTAGGTATCTAGCTCAAAAGACTAGTGTGTTAGGTAGAGTGACCCAAATCTTTTAAAAAAAAATTAGATCTCCCTTTACACTTCCAATGTGAAACTCGTTCGCAATTCCTACAATCCCCCTTTGAACGAGGCCAATCATCTCATCTGCTAAAGGGATCTCCTGAATCCACATGAAGTAATATTGGACCTGGTCTTATACGACTTGTTAAGAGTGGGACATCTCCAAGTTCACCTATTTCACAACCACGTGTATAGCAGAGTGGGACATCTCCAAGTTCGCCTATTTCACAACCACTTGTGTACAGCAGATTCATAAATCAGATTGATGTTCGCCAACTACTCATCTAGAACAGGTAAAAACACCAAGGGAATTTGAAATCGTGTGCGGGCAACCTATGAAGGTAAAAACACAATGTGACCCACCAACCTGTCAAGGCAGACCGTTGGATGGATTGGATTGAGGTGATTTTTGTCTACTTATATGACCATGTGATGTAGATTGATTTCAATCCTCCAACGATGAATATCACTTCACTATGTATCATATGCGTTGTCGCTTGTATTTAATGCTTCCTTAATCAAGAAGAAAGACAGTTCCACATTTAATGTATCATAACACAAGATATGCTATCACCAAAATCATTTTAATGGTAATGGAGATAATAATGATTAAGTATGTTTAATCATAAAATAAAATAAACTCATTCAAAGAGTTTATCCATACGTTCAGGAAAGAATAAAAATGACCCCAACTTAAGGGTATAGATAAATTTCCAATGTTTAAATGCCCATACCCAATTCATGAAACTAAACAAAATTTGACATTTAAACTTCTACTTTACAAGAAACTCCTTAACCACGTCCATCCACGACTTAAACTTTACAAGTGTTTCAAATTCCCAACAACAACCAAAAAACCTAAATGAAATTGGATATTGAAACTTAGAAGTTACTGAAAACACTGATGTCTTGCCGTCGATATGTATCGGCCTTCATTTTCTCAGATACACAGAATCAGATAGGCATGTGTAGAATGAATGACAAGAATAGATTGCACTCGATAAAGTCAACTCCACTCATATGAATAAAAGAATAAATTAATACAGATTTAAATATATCTACAACGAGATTATTTTTTCATATTTGAGCATCGAAACTAAATGACTATATAAATATTTTTATGTCTAATTCGACAGTGGAGATGATCAAGAAAAAGGTTAGTCAAAACTGAATTTATATTTAGACAATAGGACTGATCATTTTATAGGCAATATTCAAAGAGAAAAAAAAATTAAAATTCTACTCTCATTCTGCAAAAAGGTGAATCCTCTGGTGCATTAGAAGCATTGGATTCTACTTACATTTCTTTGCCGTTTTTATCTCCCAATCCAACAACTCCCTTGGAAGCCTCCCCGTATCTCTTTCTTTTCAAAAGACAACTATACAGATAAGCTTTTCATTTTAAATGAAATTTATTCTAATAGTAATAGTAAGTGTTGAAAATCGCCATATTGTCCGTAAGAAAATATCTTACCTTAAATGGAAGATTAATATTTGTCACAGAACTACGGGAGGGAATTGGGGGGCCGGGAGAGAAAAAGAAAGAGAATAGTCGATGTTTACCGGGAATAAAAATGGGTATTGAAACTTCGATCGGAATATGCTCTTACTACGCCAATTCGCGACTTAAAAACTGTCAATGTTTCAAAAGACCATCCCCAATCAATTACCCTAAACAAAAATATATATTACCAGAAACTCCTTACAACGCCCATCCAAGACTTAAAACATTGCCAATATCTCAAATGCTCATCCCCAACAAATGAACCCAAGGAAGATTGGACAATGAAACTTCTATGTTAAACTCCTGAGTACGCCTATCCGCAACTTAAACATTACCAATGTTTTAAATGCTCATCCCCAATCAATGAACCAAAACAAAATTTGATATTGAAACTTCTATGTTAGTTTAAATACCTTACTACGCCCATCCACGAGTTAAATATTCTCAATGTTTCTAATGCCCATCCCCATACAATGAACCTAAACAAAATTGGGTGAAACTTTATGTTACCGGAAACTTCATACTACACCCATCTACGACTTAAACGAAGTCAATGTCTCACATACCCATCGCCAACCAATGAACCTAAACAAAATTGAACATTAAAACGTCAATGTTACCAGAAACTCCTTACTAAGCCCATCCGAGGCATAAACATTGCCAATGTCTCAAATGCCCATCCCCAACCAACGGACCTAAACAAATTGAGCATTGAAACATCTACGTTACTGGAAACTCATTACTACGCATGTCCATGATTTAAACATTGCCGATGTCACAAATGCCCATCCCCAAACAATGAACCTAAAAAAAATTGGCCATTGAAACTACTATACAACAGGAAGCTTCAAATTACGCCCATCCACGACTCAAGCATTGCCAATGTCTCAAACGCACATCCCCAACCAACGAACCTAAACAAAATTAAGCAAAACTTCGACTTCACCAAAAACTCCTTACTACACTAATCCGAGATTTGAACATTGTCAATGTCTCAAATATCCATCCCCAACAATTGAACCTAAACAAAATTTGACATTGAAACATCTATATTATCGGAAACTCCTTACCATAGCAGTCCGCAACTTAAATGTTACCAATATTTTAAATGCACATCCCCAACCAATGAACCTAAACAAAATTGGGTATTAACAAATCAATGTTACCGAAAAATCCTCACTACGCCCATACGAGACTTAAACATTGCTAATTTCTCAAATGCCTATCCGAAATCAATGAAACTTAACAAAAATGGGCATTGAAACTACTATGTTACTGGAAAATCCTTACTACGCCCAATCCCCAACCAATAAACTTATTCAAAATTGCACATTGAAACTTCTGGGTTACCGATAACTCCTTATTACGCCCATCCGCAACATAAACATTACCAATATTTCTAGCGCCCATCCCCATCCAATGAACCTAAACGAAATTAGGCATTGAAACTTCAACTTAACTGGAAACTTCAAAATTGTCAACTTAAACATTGTCACCGTCTCAAATGCCCATCCTTAACCAATCAACTTAAACAAAATTAGATACTGAAACATCTTTGCAACAAGAAACTTTGAATTGCACCCATCCGTGACTCAAACGTTCCTAATGCCTCAAATGTCATCCCCAACCAATGAACCTAAATAAAATTAGGCATTGAAACTTCAACTTTACTGGAAACTCCTTACTACTCTCATCCGAGACTTAAACTTGTCAGTGTCTCCAATGTCCATTGCCAACAACTGAAAGTAAAAAAAAAATGGCCATTGAAATATATATGTTATCGGAAACTCCTTACTACGCACCTCGGCGACTTAAACATTGCCAATGATTCAAATGTCCATCCCCAACAAATGAGCCTAAACAAAAGTGGGCATTGAAATTTCAATTTACCAGAAACTACATAATACGCCCATCCGCAACTTAAATATTGCAAATGTTTCAATTCACCATCCCAACCACTGAACCCAAACAAAATCGGACATTTAAACTTCTATATTACAGGAAACTCCTTAGTACGCCCATCTGCGATTTAAAAATTGACAATAATTCAAATGTCATTCCCCATCCAAAAAACCTAAACAAAATTGGGAATTGAAACTTGTATGTTACCGGAAACTTCCTTACTACGCCCATCCAAGATTTAATCATTGCCAATGTTTTAAATGCCCATCCCGAACCAATAGATCTAAACAAAATTGGGCATTGAAACTTCTATGTTAGGTGAAACAAATTACTACGCCCGTCCACAACTTAAACATTATCGATGTCCCAAATGCCCATCATCAACCAATGAACCTAAATAAAATTGGGCATAGAAACTTGTATGCAATAGGAAACTTCTAATTACACTCATTTGGTACTTAAACATTGCCAATGTCTCAAATGCCTATCTCCAAAAAATAAACCAAAGCATTAAATATTACAAATGTTTCAAATGTCCATCCCCAACCAATGAACCTATACAAAAGCGGGCATTGAAACTTATATATTACTGGAAACTCCTAACTACGCTCATCTATGACTTAAACATTGCTAATGTCTCAAATGCACATCCCCAACCAATGAACCTAAATGAAATTAGGCATTGAAACTTCGACTTTACCAGAAACTCCTCACTACGCTTATCCGAGTCTTAAACATTGTCAATGTCTCAAATGTCCATCCCCATCAATTGAACCAAAACAAAATTTGGCATTGAAACATCTATGTTATCGGAAACTCCCTTCTATGCCCGTCCGTAAAATTGGACATTGAAACTTCAAGTTACCAGAAACTATTTAGTGCGCCCATCTGCGACTTAAATATTGAAAATGTTTCTAATGCCCATCCTCAACCAATGAACCTAAATAAAATTGGACATTAAAACTTTTATATTATTGGAAACTCCTTACAACGCACATCAGAAACTTAAAAATTGCTAATGATTCAAATGCCCATTCCCCAACCAATGAACTTAAACAAAATTAGGCATTGAAACTTCTCTTACCAGAAACTCCTTACTACGCCCATATGCAACTTAAAAATTGCCAATGATTCAATATCATACATAACGCGTTAACTTATAGGGCTTCGGACTCCAATCTAGAACTGAGAGCAAGTCTAATCCAACTTAAAAACAACCTTCATCTTTATGTATTACGACCAAGACCAAATGGCATCCACACCAGAAAAATTAAGAGACTAAACATCTTTCCAACAAGTCAGGATCATCATGCTTTCAGACGATCAATTGAATTTCAATCCTCTCCAAAATCCTTTCAAATGGCTATGCATAGGCAACGTTGCCTATGTTGGGTGAATGTGGTGGCTATGCTTAGTTTTATTTAGATTCATTTGTTGGAGATGGGCATTTTGAACAAAATACTAACAATTTGTTGTTAACACTTTTGAGATTAGGTTGATATTTAACATTAAACATGATCATAAATACATACATTACATAATGTATGTATGTATGTAAATGTATGCATGTATGTATCTATGTATATGTATGTATGTATATGTGTATGTATGTATGTAATTATATGTGCATTTTGTATGTATGTATATGTGCATTTTGTATGTATGTATGTACGATCATATCTAATGTTAAATATCAACCAAGTCATAACACTAAATTGTTGACAACAAATGGCAAGTCTTTTGTTCGCAATGCCCATCTCCATCAAATGAATCTGAAGAAAACTGAGTATAGCCACCGCATTCACCAAGTATCTAATAACCTTTACAATTTTATCGGAAGTTTTCCTCACAAGCTTCGACGACATTCACGATACGTTTCTTCAAATAAGCTTGCCCAACAAATGAAACATATTAAAATTGGGGCATCGGCAAGAAATTGCCTAATCTTTTGTAGAGTACTTAGTTGATGACCGCCTATCATACAAAATTTTGAAGTACCAATCATATACTTGAGATGCCCATCCCTAACAACATACCATTAAACAAAAGTAGGAAAACATCATGGCCTTTCCATACTTGACATAGATTTGAATAAAATCAATCATACTATCTATACGACCTTCCACCATATATGATGCCATTCTCTAAATGCCTGTGCCCAGCCAATGAAACATATCCAAATAGTTGGCTCCATATTAGCTAACCTTCCACCATATACATGATTTCAATCTTTAATGAGAGTGAGATTCAATTCCAACCACGACTCAGCATCACTCCGCCAACTTTGAGAGTTCAGTCCGCTACACCTCCGTAGGTAACCTGAAAACTGTTAGGGAGTGAGCTTAACTTGTCCAAAGATCACCAGCCCAATACGGCTACAATATAAAACAGTTGGAATTCCGCAATTCAATAATTTCACCATGAACATGCAGGATTTAAAAAGAAACCATCCCAGAGTCTCACAGACCTCCATCACACGCACGAGGAGCTTACCACAATCATCCTTTGTTTTCCAATGAACATACGATAGATTTCCACACATCAATCACATCTCTAGATCTCACCTAAAGACCTAATTACTGGACACACAAGGAAACCCACATGTCAAACATGGCTTCAAAGGCCCAATCAATAACGCCGTGCAACAAGGAACCCAAACAACCGCATTCCATAAACAAGGGCATGCACATCACATCCATGCATGACATCTCAATCAATAACATCATATAACACATGTAAACGGAACTCAACTGTAGACGAGATTAGCTAGGTTCCTAGGGCCATACAAAATACTCTGGAACCGGTATTGATCAAAAGGCCACAACTCCGACGTCCATAATGTCCAAAATCACATTAAACGATATAACATACATCAATTGAAAACATGTCACCATGCTTTGAAAGATAATGAATACTCAAGAAACCCAATATAAACCATCGTCAAAACACCGAGAAATCTCATCACAACATCCCTTTAAGAAAAAGCCAAAGCATAAATCATCACACTCCCTACATCAAATTGAGCAGCTCAGGATCCTCAAAATCCAAAAAGGAACCACAAACGCCGTCTCAGCCCAACACCCATTCGAGACTTAAAACATTCCAATGTTTCCCATCCTCAACCAATGAACCTAAGCAAAATAGGGCATTGAAACTTTTATGTTACCGGACACTTCTTACTACGCATATCAGTGACTTAAGCACCGAGCCTTAAACATTGTCAATGTTTCAAATGTTCATCCCCAACCAATGAACCTAAACAAAAAAGGACATTGAAACTACTATTTATCCGAACTCCTAACTACGTTAATCCACGACTTAAACGTTGTCAATGTTTCAAATATCCCCCCCCAACTAATGAACCTAAACAAAATTGGGTATTGAAACTTATACGTTACCGGAAACTCCTTACTACGCTCATCCGCGACTTAAGCATTGCTAATGTTTCAAATGCACATCCCGAAAAAAAAGAACCTAAACAAAATTGTGGCATTGAAATTTCCATGTTACCGGAAACTCCTCCTTACGTCCATTCGAGACTTAAATGCTGCCAATATTTCAAATGCTCCTCTCCAACCAATGAACCTAAACAAAATTTGAAAATTAATGCTTCTATGGTATAGTAAGCTCCTTACCACGCCTATCCGTGACTAAAATATTTCCAATGTTTAAATGCCGATACCCAACTGATGTACCTAAACAAAATTGGGCATTTAAACTTCTACTTTACCGGAAACTCCTTACCACGCCCATCCACAACTTAAACATTAGTGCTTCAAATGCCCAACACCAACCAAAGTACCTAAGTAAAATTGATCATTGAAACTTCTACTTACGATAAACTCCTTACTACGCCCATCCGCAACTTAAACATTGTCAACGTTTCAAATGCTCATCCCCAATAAATGAACCTAAGCAAAATTGAGCAATGAAACTACTATGTTACCAGAAACTCCTAATTACGCCCATCCGATACTTAAAGAAGAGAGATGGAAGCAACAATTATTGCCAAGACGGAGAGTGAGGAAGCCTTTAAGCAAGAGAAAGAGGTACTACTTCGTAATGAGTCCAAGAAGGACAAGCTAGTGGTTGATCTCCGTAGACAAATTGCTTTACTAGAAGAGTCTGAAAGAAGAGAGGGAAGCTTACATTCTTGCGAAGGAGGCTGAAGAAGAAAAAGAGGCTTTGCTCGAATATGCAAAAGAAAAAGACAAGACAATTGACAATCTCAAGCAGCAGATTGTCTCGCTTAAAGAAGAATGTGCAAAGCGAGAAATAGAAGCTGCCATTCAAGTGAAAAATGAGACCCAGAAGATCTTTGAGAAAGAGAGAATCGGCCTCCTCCTAATTGTAAAAGAGAAAGACAAGAAAGTTGATGAACTCAACAAACAGACGGTGCAGCTAGAAAAAGATTACATAAAAAGAGAAAAATAAGTTGCTATCTTTGCTAGGAAGCCGAGAAATTTTTCAATAAACAGAAAAATGACTTTCAGTTAATTGTAGCAGAAAAAGAAAGGGAGATACATGATCACCGACAATGTATTCGGTCTCTGGAGAAAACACTTGTTGACATGGAATGTGCTAAGTAGTCAGAGGGCAATTCGCTTTGTTATAAGACTTGGGAGAAGATTGCTACATATTGGATAATAGCAAAGCTAGAGTTTCATGACCAATGCCTATATATTGCCGAACATGAAGAAGTAGATGATTTGAAGCAGAAACTGGAATCGAAAGAGAAGTTGTTGTTTGATTCAAAGTAGCAGTTGGAGCGGCTCAAAGCTAAAGTGGAGATGAGACAACTGGAAAGAAAGAAAGAAAACGATTGGTTGGAAGAGTTTGAGGTTAAAAGAAATTATTTGCTTAAAGTTAATGCAAAATTGGTATCAGAAAATGATGGGTTGGTAGATGAGTTCATTACAACCGAATTGATGAGTTTTCAAGTGAGGACATGGAACTGATGAGAAGCTTTGAGAGGATACCTCAGATGGTGGAACATGGTGACAAACCTAAAAGGTATGGGCATTTTAGTGCTACTAACAAAATCAACCACATCGAATGGCCTCTTGATTCAATTGAAGACAATATATAAGGAAATTAAACCCGTTTACCAACAACGTAGAACATTTTGGTCACTTTTGATAGTCAAGAATATAATTTTCAATGCTAAGATAGAAATGGTTGAGATCATTGCATAAAATATCAAAGGTGGTTGCAAGTGTTGCAATAAATGATTTTGACATTTAAAAAAGGATTGTTTTGTAAAGGAATGGAGAGCTGATGCAACCAAGGACAATTGGATCTTTCTTTGTGTGGAATGGATTGATTTTACAATAAAGCAAGTACAAAAAATGATGGTAATTGAAAAAAAAAAAAAAGGATCCAACATAAATATTAGCCACACAATCTTTCAGCAATGTCAATCAATCGTTGGTGTTGGTTCCTCATAACAGAACTTTCAGCAATTTTAGGGTTCTAAGAATTGCTCCTGTAATTACTAGGCCAAACTATAACCAATCCAACACTCAAAACACCATATCCCTAGTGAATTGTCACATATCCCAATTTGACTCCATCCAATTGATACCCATTGCCGAATAACGATTCATCTTGAAACATTTGATATTGACTGTTAAATTAAGAAATAAATATCAATGGTTAGCATGATTAAATCAAGGTCTGATTTGGTACTGAAATCATCACACAAATCCGTATAAGTTGCACCTTACTCATTGATATGAAACCCTGAAAAAGTGGACACCATAGGTGTCTGCCCATCTTGCAGTCTAAAAAAATAACCAGTTCCCAAGCAACGTTAAAACCCAATAATGTTCTGTGAGCTAACCACTATATGTATAACTTTAGTAACGCATGTCCTTTTCTTTTAATTGAATTGGATTCTTGGACATCAAAATAGGCATACATGCAAAAGGGTTAAACAATTCTCAAGGTGTTGCAGTGGTTGTCTTGCAAAACTGATGCAGACCTAGTAGGGGTAGGGTCTCCAACGTTGAACTACAATGCAAGTCGGGACCATCTCAGACACCGAAAGTCGTAGTTTCCCAAAACCAGTCACACTCACACAACTCCTCATCGGGATAAGTTAACAACTAAATGGCTAGTTGGATTATCCACGTTGATTTATCAAATTTGCACAACTCAAACAGCTAACGTGCATTCCCAACTCTGAATTCTCAATTCAACTCGATTCCAAAATCAATGCTTATTTCATGGTTGACTCACTACTAGATTCATTCCCAATAAATACCAAGTTTTAAATACAAAACTCAGTCCCCCTAAATGGGTCCACTCAGCCAATTCCTTGGCCCAACTGAGTGGGTTTAAAACGAAGGAGTTGCTCACTGGTGCTAGACAACAAACAGGCTGATCCAATAACGGTTCGCTGACTGGCCCAGCAGCATTAAACCATACCGGTTCTGTAGCCAGATGCTGACTGGGTTAACCCGGTATTCAGAATGGGTCTTCAGGAACACTGAAGCCCAACTTAAATAGCAGTTTATGTCTGTTCTGATGGCCTGGGCCTGCCTAACACAGGCAGCCCAACTGAATGATTTGCAGGTCCAAACTAAATGCAGTTAAGCCCACAACCAGAAGTGAAACAGTGCTGTAGCAGTAGCTTAATCTGGGCTGTTTGGTGAGCCCAAACAGTTCCCTAACTGAGTTAGAATACTTAGAGAAATTCAGAACACACTGTTAATTCAAGCGAAACACTGATTAATAAACAACAAATCCAAAAAACTCAGCCAGTAATTCAGAAACATAACTGGATTGAAAAGCGTGAGTCACTCTTGATTCGTTCAATTTCTTTAGAAGGAATTACAAGGATTGCTCCTCAACTAAATCCTCACTCAGGCTTCCAAGGAAATACTGAGACTCTTCACCATATGTTCTTGCGAAGGTTTTCATCAGTATTGACAAGAACTTTGACATGTCCGTCCCTATGGATGGGGCAGCTGGGGGTCATCACTTTTAACCTTATGGTTAATGGGGGATCTAGATTGTCACTTAAAGATAAGTAGAGTTATGTTCTTGCCAATGTCCACAACAAAAACCGGCCACCAACACAATATTAAGGGGTGGAAGAACATTGGTGCCAATGGCTTTCAATGGTGCAAGGTACAAGATACAATGAATGGTGGAAAATACTGAGACTCTTCACCATATGTTCTTGCGAAGGTTTTCAGTATTGACAAGAACTTCGACATGTCCATCCCTATGGATGGGGCAGCTGGGGGTCATCACTTTTAACCTTATGGTTAATGGGGGATCTAGATTGTCACTTGAAGATAAGTAGAGTTATGTTTGAGTTCAGCGTTGTGGGTGCTCTACTACTTTTGGCACAAAATATGTCAGGTTCAATCTCAACGGTCTCCAATATATCTGCTTAGTGGAGGATTTCCTCTCGGCCCCCCAAAGCATGCATCACCCAAGATGGGCTAAAAGGGGTATTAGAGTTGAGAAGGATGTTTACAATAAGTTGATGGCTCTACAGAACACCACTCATATTACTTGATTACTTGAGTGACCAAAACATCAGAGAGCGGATTATGACCTAGATTAAAGGAAGGTGGAGGCAAGACAAGATTCGATTAAAAAAATGGTCGAATTCAAGTATGGAATATCCCAGAGTTGGCTCAGGAAAGAGAATCATGTCATTAGGAGGCTGAGTTTTTAACAGCTTGTCACACTAAATGGCTGTTAGACTGAGAAATTTGATACTAATATTCACCCATAATGGGCACATCTTCCAAATTTTGCCCTGCATGCATGATCTGAGGGCGTCAACTAGGTGCTATGGAGACCTTGAAGATCATTTTGGAGGTGAGACCAGCATTAGTGGGGAATGAGGATGGTGTTTGCTAGAATCACAATCCTTACTTTGGAGGACATCCACAAATTCATGGAGTTAACAAGTGAATTTGTCTTTCTATCTGCAGGCTAAGATGGAGGAGATGACAAAGGCTCCCCTAACTTTGGCCATGGGAAGCTAAGAAGCTAGACACTTGCATACAGAACATACAGTGTAGGACACAAGTTCCTAAACCAGATATCCTAATACTTCAAGGATACTTCGCACAAGAACCTTCAACTAACATGGTATCCTAGGTTTGACATATCTGAGCTCGTTATGTTCATAGAATGCTCCAGTAATAAGAACCGGCATCAAAGAAAATGTATAAAAATAATCATCACATGCTAGAATCCCATCTATTTGGGGTCGGCTTCACAAGTTCTCCATTCAACCCTATAAAAAGATCTTACTAAAAACGGACACCTGTGAATTCAATAGGATGCTTGAAAGACTACAGTAAATCTAGAAGGTATCCCCCCACCTTTTTTAAGAATTAAAGAAAAATTAGATCAGATCTTTTTTCCCAATAAATGAGGATGTAAGACACTGGGATAAAGGCAAAATATCAACAAGTAATGAAATTATCCCACAAACATTAATTCATGAGTCATAAGACCTAATTCTAATTAGATTAGTCAGCAACAGTCATACTTCAATGAAGTTCCCATTTGTAATCAACAAACAGCTTCCTCGGAAAATGTTTTCTAAGTCGTTTGTTTTCTTATAAAATTTCTTGGTTTTCTAAGTTCTGACAGATCAATTACAAGTTTCCTCTCAGCAGACTTGCAACAGAAACTGGGAGATAAAAAACTCTCTTTTGCGACAAGAATTTTCCAGCACTTACTGTTTCTTCTAATGCTTTAAGTGGAAAATATTTCTGAATCAGTGTCTCAAGGTAGGACAAAATTTCCATATTTTCTGTGCCTCAAAATTTCCAACCACCCATTGGGAAACAAATTCAGGTAGACCCATTTTCAGGGATTGGGGTATAGGGTTTAGAGTTTAGGTTTTTCAGCCTAAACCCTGAATGTATCTTTGAAGTGTTACAGGTACAAGTTCCAGCAAAATCCAGAAAGTTGGTCTGGATAGTCCAATTGCAAAGAAAATACGGATTAAACCAACAAGATTAAACATTAAGACAAACGAAAATAGCAAAACCTTAAATTGTGCAAGGAATTGAGATTCAATTACCTTGTTTGCAGCAATGAGGAAGATCTTCAGGAACTGCTTTTCCTTGTCCAAGATGCCCACGGCGTAGTTACAAACCTGAGCGGCAGGGGCTTCTCCAGAATGACTGGCACCAACAAAGTCAAGCTTGGAGTCTTTCGGGCTGACAACGAGCTCCAGGCAGTTCAGGAACCGCCGGTTCCTGAAAACCCTAATCTTGGTATTTCTTCTTGTTCTTCTTCTCCTAAACCTTCTTTAATGGGTTTTTGCCACTTTTGGGGATCGAAACCGAAAGGAAAGTAAGCGACGAAGGGAGCGATCTTGTCCTTGGATTCAGCAATGCATTCCATTTCCACAATTGCTCTCTTCTTCTTCTTCTCGTTCTTGTATTTTGTCGCTCCACTTTCCTCTCTCGATTATAGGGTTTTAGAAGAAAAAGCTTCTCTCTCTCTCTCTGATTACGGGAAAGAAAAAACTTCGGTCTCTCTTTGATTACAAGGTTTCTCTCTCTGTGATTTATAGGGTTTCTCTCTCTCTAATTATAGGGAAGAAAAAGCTTCCGTCTATCTCTCTGAATTATAGGGTTTTAGAATTAATGGATAGCATCACATGTGAAATATAATTAAAAAATAAAATTTGATTTAAAGATGTTTTTGACAATTGATTTAAAGATTTTTAATGACAGAAAATGCTAAACTACTATAAAATTATAGAGAATTTAATCAAAATTGTTATATTATTCAGCTTAAAATCATATTATATATTATATTTAGAATTAATCGATACCATTACATGTGAAACATAATTAAAATTTATAATTTAACTTATAGATTTTTAATGATAAAAAATACTAAATTACCTTAAAATTATAAAGAATTTAATCATAACTATTATATTTTTCAACTTATTCAACATATACAAGAGAACAAATTAAGCCATTACAATATGTGTAATTAATACATATACCATCACTTTCAACCTTAATTACCAATTCATGGTGACTAGGACTCAACAAAAATAAAAGAGTTACTAACACCAAAGCCAGACATAGCCCAACATGTAAGGTGGTTAATAGATATCCATCTGAATGTCAATAGCCCGAATTACCCGGTCAAGTAACTTTTAACCCAATGATTTATTAGCCATTGAAACTTCAACTTTACCGAAAGCTCCATACTACATTCATCTGATACTTAAACATTGTCAGTGTCTCCAATGTCCATCCCCAGAAATTGAAAGTAAACAAAAATAGGGCATTGAAACATTTATCTTATCGAAAACGTCTTACTACGCCCGTCCGCGACTTAAACATTGCGAATGTTACAAATGTCAATCCCTAACCAATGAACGTAAACAAAATTGGACATTGAAACTTTAATTTACCAGAAATTAGCCCATCAACGACTTAAATATTGAAAATGTTTCAAATGCCCATCTCCAACCAATGAACCTAAACAAAATCGGGCATTGAAACTTCTGCATTACCGGAAACTCCAAATTACACCCATCCGCGATTTAAAAATTGCCAATGATTCATATGCCCATCCCCAACTAATGAACTTAAACAAAATTAGGCATTGAAACTTATATATTAACGGAAACTACTTATTACGCTCGTCCGCGACTTAAAAATTACCAATGATTCAATGTCATAAACGTCTCAAATGCCTATCCCCAACTAATGGACCAAAACAAAATTAGGCATTGAAACTTCTGTGTTATTGGAAAATCGTTACACACGCCCGACTGAGACTTAAAAATTGTCGATGTCTCAAATGCCCATCCCTTACCAATGAACACAAAATCGGACATTGAAACTTCCATGATACAAAAGACTTCTAATTACACCCATCTGTGACTTAAACATTACCAATGTCTCCAAATGCCGATCCCCAACCAGTGAACCTCAACAAAATTTGGCATTAAAACTTCGACTTTACCGGAAACTTAGAAATTGAGAACTTGAACATATTCAATGTCTCAAATGCCCATCCCAAACCAATTAACCGATACAAAATTAAGCACTGAAACATCTTTGCAAAAGGAAACTTCGAATTACGCCCATCCGCAATTCAAACCTTGCAATTGTCTCAAATGCCATTCCCAACCAATGAACCTAAACAAAATTAGGCATTGAAACTTCAACTTTACTAGAAACTCCTTACTACGCTCATCCGATACTTAAACATTGTCAGTGTCTCCAATGTTCATCCCCAACAATTGAAACTAAACAAAAATAAGGCATTGAAACATTTATGTTATCGAAAACTCCTTCCTACGCCCGTCGGCGACTTAAACATTGCCAAGGTTTCACATGTCCATCCCTAACTAATGAACGTAAACAAAATTGGACATTTAAACTTTAATTTACCAGAAACTAAATACTACGCCCATTCGCGACTTAAATATTAACAATGTTTCAAATGCCCATCTCAAACCAATGAACCTAAACAAAATCGGACATTGATACTTTTATATTACAAGAAAATCCAGACTACGCTCATCCGCGACTTAAATATTGTCAATGATTCAAATGCCCATCCGCAACCAATGAACTTAAACAAAATTGGACATTAAAACTTATATATTAACGGAAATTCCTTACTACGCCCGCCCGAGACTTAAAAATTGGCAATTATTCAATGTCATACACAACGTCTCAAATGCCTATGTCCAACTGATGGACCAAAACAAAATTGGGCATTGAAACTTCTGTGTTACTGAAAACTCATTACTACGCCCGACTACGACTTAAAAATTGTCAATGTCTCAAATGCTCATCCCCAACCAATGAACCTAAACAAAATTGGGCATTGAAACTCCAATGCAACAAGAGGCTTCTAATTACGCCCATCCGAGACTTAAACATTGCCAGTGTCTTCAAATGCCCATTCCCAACTAATGAACCTCAACAAAATTTGGCATTGAAACTTCGACTTTACCGAAAACTTAGAAATAGACAACTTGAACATATTCAATGTCTCAAATGCCAATCCCAAACCAATTAACCTAAACAAATTAGGCACTGAAACATATTTGCAACAGAAAACTTTGAATTACGCCCATCTGCGACTCAAACCTTGCAATTGTCTCAAATGTCATTCCCAACTAATAAACCTAAATAAAATTAGACATTGAAACTTAAACTTTACCGAAAAGTCCTTAATACACTCATCCGACACTTAAACATTGTCGGTGTCTCCAATGTCCATCCCCAATAATTGAAAGTAAAATGAAATATGGCATTGAAACATCTATGTTATCGAAAACTCCTTACTACACCCGTCGGCGACTTAAAAATTGCCAACGTTTCAAATGCCCAACCCTAACCAGTGAATGTAAACAAAATTGGACATTGAAACATTAATTTAAGAGAAACTAGCCCATCCGTGACTTAAATAATTAAAATGCCCATTTCCAACAAATGAACCTAAACAAAATCGGACATTGAAGATTCTATATTACAGGAAACTCCAAACTACGCACGTCCGCGACTTAAAAATTGTCAATGATTTAAAAGCACATCCCCAACCAATGAACCTAAACAAAATTGGGCATTGAAACTAATATATTACTGGAAACTCCTTTACTATGCCTATCCGAAACTTAAAAATTGCCAATGATTCAATGTCATACACGACATCTCAAATGCCTATCCCCAACTAATGGACCAAAACAAAATTAGGAATTGAAGCTTCTATGTTACTGGAAACTCATTACTACACCCGACTGTGACTTAAAAATTGCCGATATCTCAAATGTTCATCCCTTACCAATGAATCTAAACAAAATTAGACATTGAAACTTCCATGCTACAAAAGACATCTACTTAACCCCATCTGTGACTTAAACATTACAATGACTCCAAATGCACATCCCCAACCAATGAACCTCAACGAAATTCGACATTGAAACTTCGGCATTACTGGAAACTTAGAAATTGACAACTTAAACATATTCAATGTCTCAAATGCCCATCTCAAACCAATTAACCTAAACAAAATTAGGCACTGAAACATCTTCTTAAACAGGAAACTTCGAATTACGCCCATCCACGACTCAAACCTTACAATTGTCTCAAATGTCATTCCCAACCAATGAACCTAAATAAAATTAGGTATTGAAACTTCAACTTTACCGGAAACTCCTTACTACGCTCATCCGATACTTAAACATTGTCAGTCTCTCCAATGTCCATCCCCAACAATTGAAAGTAAACAAAAATAGGGCATTGAAACATCTATATTATCGGAAACTCCTTCCTACGCTCGTCAGCGACTTAAACATTGCCAACGTTTCAAATGTCCATCCCTAACAAATAAACGTAAACAAAATTGGACATTGAAACTTTAATTTACCAGAAACTAAATACTACGCTCATTCGCGACTTAAATATTGAAAATGTTTCAAATGCCCATCTCAAACCAATGAACCTAAAAAATCGGACATTGATACATCTATATGACCAGACAATCCAAACTACGCTCATCCGCGACTTAAATATTGCCAATGATTCAAATATGTCCATCCCCAACCAATGAACTTAAACAAAATTGGGCATTGAAACTTGTATATTAACGGAAACTCCTTACTACGTCCGTCCGTGACTTAAAAATGGAGAATTATTCAATGTCATACACAACGTCTCAAATGCCTATCCCCAACTAATGGACCAAAACAAAATTGGGGATTGAAACTTCTGTGTTACTAAAAACTCATTACTACGCCCGACTACGACTTAAAAAATGCCGATGTCTCAAATGCTCATCCCCAACCACTGAACCTAAACAAAATTGGACATTGAAACTCCAATGCAACAAGAGACTTCAAGTTACGCCCATCCGCGACTTAAACATTGCCAATGTCTCCAAATGCCCATCCCCAACGAATGAACCTCAACGAAATTTGTCATTGAAACTTCGACTTTACCGGAAACTTAGAAATAGACAACTTAAACATATTCAACGTCTCAAATGCCAATCCCAAACCAATTAACCTAAACAAAATTAGGCACTGAAACATATTTGCAACAGGAAACTTCGAATTACGCCCATCCACGACTCAAACCTTGCAATTGTCTCAAATGTCATTCCCAACTAATATATCTTTGCAACAGGAAACTTCGAATTACGACCATCCGCGTCTCAAACCTTTCAATTGTCCCAAATGTCATTCCCAACTAACATAACTAAATAAAATTATGCATTGAAACATCTATGTTATCGGAAACTTCTTACTACACCCGTCGATGACTTAAACATTGCGAATATTTCAAATGCCCATCCCCAACCAATGAACGTAAACAAAATTGGACATTGAAACTTTAATTTACAAGAAACTAGCCCATCCGCGACTTAAATATTAAAAATGTTTAAAATGCCCATCTCCAACCAATGAACGTAAACAAAATCAGGCATTGAAACTTCTATATTACCGGAAACTCCAAATTACGCACATCCGCGATTCAAAAATGGCCAATGATTCAAATGCCCATCCACAACCAATGAACCTAAACAAAATTGGGCATTGAAACTTGAATTTCACCGGAAACTCCGTACTACGCTTATCTGATACTTAAGCATTGTCAGTGTCTCCAATGTCCATCCCCAGCAATTGAAAGTAAACAAAGATAGGGCATTGAAACATCTATGATATCGGAAACATCTTACTATGCCCGTCAGCGACTTAAACATTGCGAATGTTTCAAATGCACATCCCAACCAATGAACATAAACAAAATTGGACATTGAAACTTCAATTTACCAGAAACGAGCCAATCCGCGACTTAAATATTGAAAATATTTCAAATGGCCATCTCCAACCAATGAATCTAAACAAAATAGGGGCATTGAAACTTCTATATTACTGGAAACTAATAGGCTCATCCGCGATTTAAAAATTGCCAATGATTCAAATGCTCATCCCCAACCAATGAACCTAAACAAAATTGGGCATTAAAAGTTATATATGAACGGAAACTCCTTACTATGCTCGTCCGCGACATAAAATTTGCCAACGATTTAACGTCATACACAACATCCCAAAAGCCTATCCCCAACTAATGGACCAAAACAAAATTGGCCATTGAATCTTTTGTGTTACTGGAAACTCATTACAACGCCCAACGACGACTTAAAAATTGCCGATGTCTCAAATGCCCATCCCCAACCAATGAACCTAAACAAAAATGGGATTGAAACTTCAATGCTACAAGAGAATTCTAATTACGACAATCTATGACTTAAACATTCCCAATGTCTTCAAATGTCCATCCCTAACCAATGAACCTTAAATAAATTAGGCATTGAAACTTCAACTTTACCGGAAACTTAGAAATTGACAACTTAAACATATTCAATGTCTCAAATGCCAATCCCAAACCAATTAACCTTAACAAATTTAGGCACTGAAACATCTTTGCAACAGGAAACTTCGAATTACGCCCATCCGCGACTCAAACCTTGCAATTGTCTCAAATGCCATTCCCAACCAATAAACCTAAATAAAATTAGGCATTGAAACTTCAACTTCAGCGGAAATTCCTTACTACGCTCAGCCGAGACTTAAACATTGTCAGTGTCTCCAACGTCCATCCTCAACAATTGAAAGTAACCAAAAATAGGGCATTGAAACATCTATGTTATCGGAAACTTATTTCTACACCCGTCGGCAACTTAAACATTGCGAATGTTCCAAATGACCATTCCCAACAAATGACCGTACACAAAATTGGACATTGAAACTTTAATTTACAAGAAACTAGCCCATCCGTGACTTAAATATTGAAAATGTTTCTAATGCCCATATCCAACCAATGAACCTAAACAAAATCGGACATTGAAACTTCTAAATTACCGGAAACTCCAAATTACACCCTTCCGCGATTTAAAAATTTCCAATGATTCAAATGCACATCCCCAACTAATGAACCTAAACAAAATTGGGCATTGAAACTTTTATATTAACGGAAACTCCTTACTACGCCCATCCGCAACTTAAAAATTGCCAATGATTCAATGTCATAAACAACGTCTCAAATGCCTATCCCCAACTAATGGAACAAAAACAAAATTGGGCATTCAATCTTCTGTCTCATTACTACGGTCGACAGCGACTTAAATTGCCGATGTCTAAAATGCTCATCCCAAACGATGAACCTAAACAAAATTGAGCATTGAAACTTCAATTCAACAGGAAACTTTGAATTACGCCCATCCGCGACCCAAACCTTGCAATTGTCTCAAATGCCATTCCCAACCAATGAACCTAAATAAAATTAGGCATTGAATCTTCAATTTCACCGAAAACTCCTTACTACGCTCATCCGATACTTAAACATTGTCAGTGTCTCCAATGTCCATCCCCAGCAATTGAAAGTAAACAAAAATAGGGCATTGAAACATCTATGTTATCAGAAACTTCTTACTACGCCCGTCGGCGAGTTAAACATTACGAATGTTTCAAATGCCCATTCCAACCAATGAACGTAAACAAAATTGGACATTGAAGCTTTAATTTACAAGAAACCAGCACATCCGCGACTTAAAAATTGAAATGCTCCAAATGCCCATCTCCAACCAATGAACCTAAACAAAATTGGGCATTGAAACTTCTATATTACCAGAAACTCCAAATTACCCTCATCCGCGATTTAAAAATTGCCAATAATTCAAATGCCCATCCCTAAGCAATGAACCTAAATAAAAATGGACATTGAAACTTATATACTAACGGAAACTACTTACTACGTCCGTCCGCGACTTAAAAATTGCCAACGATTCAATATTATACACAACGTCTCAAATGCATATCCCCAACTAATGGACCAAAACAAAATTGGGTAATGAATCTTCTGTGTTACTGGAAACTCATTATTACGCCCGACTGCGACTTAAAAATTGCCGATGTATCAAATGCCCATCCCCAACCAATGAACCTAAACAAAAATGGGTATTGAAACTTCAATGCTACAAGAGAATTCTAATTACGACAATCTGCGACTTGAACATTCCCAATCTCTTCAAATGATCATCCCTAACCAATGAACCTCAACGAAATTAGGCATTGAAACTTCGACTTTACCGAAAACTTAGAAATTGATAACTTAAACGTATTTGATGTCTCAAATGTCCATCCCAAACAAATTAACCTAAACAAAATTGGGCATTGAAACTTCAATGCTACAAGAAACTTCTAATTACGCTCATCTGCGACATAAACATTGCCAATGTCCCCAAATGCCCATCCCCAACCAATGAACCTCAACGAAATTAGGCATTGCAACTTCAACTTTACCGGAAACTCCTTACTACGCTCATCCGATACTTAAACATTGTTAGTGTCTCCAATGTCCATCCCCAGCAATTAAAAGTAAACAAAAATAGGGCATTAAAACATCAATGTCATCGAAAACTTCTTACTACGCCTGTCAGCGACTTGAACATTGCGAATGTTTCAAATGCACATCCACAACCAATGAACGTAAACAAAATTGAACATTGAAACTTTAATTTACCAGAAACTAGCCCATCCGCTACTTAAATATTGAAAATGTTTCAAATGCCCATCTCCAACAAATGAACCTAAACAAAATCGAGCATTGAAACATCTATACTACCGGAAACTCCAAATTACGCTCATCCGCGATTTTAAAAGTTGTCAATGATTCAAATGCCCATCCCCAACCAATGAACCTAAACAAAATTGGGCATTGAAACTTATATATTAAGGGAAACTCCTTACTACGCTAGTCCGCGACTTAAAAATTGCCAACGATTCAATGTTATACACAACGTCTCAAATGCCTATCCCCAACTAATGGACCAAAACAAAATTGGCCATTGAATCTTCTATGTTACTGGAAATTCATTACTATGCCCGACTGCGATTTAGAATTGCCGATGTCTCAAATGCCCATCCCCAACAAATGAACCTAAACAAAAATGGGTATTGAACAAGAGAATTCTAATTACGGCAATCTGTGACTTAAACATTCCCAATGTCTTAAAATGCCCATCTCTAACCAATGAACCTCAAGGAAATTAGGCATTGAAACTTCGACTTTACCGGAAACTTAGAAATTGACAACTTAAACATATTTAATGTCTCAAATGCCCACCCCACACCAATTAACCTAAGCAAAATTGGGCATTGAAATTTTAATGCTACAAGAAACTTCTAATTACGCCCATCTGCGACATAAACATTGCCAATGTCTCCAAATGCCCATCCCCAACCAATGAACATCAACGAAATTAGGCATTGAAACTTCAACTATACCGGAAACTCCTTACTACGCTCATCCGAGACTTAAAATTGTCAGTGTCTCCAATGTCCATCCCCAGCAATTGAAAGTAAACAAAAATAGGACATTGAAACATCTATGCTATCAGAAACGTCTTACTACGCCCGTCGGCGACTTAAACAATGCGAATGTTACAAATGCCAATCCCCGACCAATGAACGTAAACAAAATTGGACATTGAAACTTTAATTTACCAGAAACTAGCCCATCCGCGACTTAAATATTGAAAATATTTCAAATGGCCATGTCCAACCAATGATCCTAAACAAAATCGAGCATTGAAACTTCTATATTACCGGAAATTCCAAATTACACCCATCCACAATTTAAAAATTGCCAATGATTCACATGCCCATCCCGAACCAATGAACCTAAACAAAATTGGACATTGAAACTTATATATTAACGGAAACTACTTATTACGCCCGTCCGCGACTTAAAAATTGCCAACGATTCAATGTCTCAAATGCCTATCCCCAACTAATGGACCAAAACAAAATTGGGCATTGAATCTTCTGTGTTACGGGAAACTCATTACTACACCCGACTGTGACTTAAACATTGTCGATGTCTCAAATGCCCATCCCCAACCAATAAACCTAAACAAAAATGGATATTGAAACTTCAATGCTATAAGAGAATTCTAATTACGATAATCTGTGACTTAAACATTCCCAATTGAAAGTAAACAAAAATAGGGCATTGAAACATCTCTGTTACCGGAAACTCCTTCCTACACCCGTCGGCGACTTAAACATTGCCAACGTTTCAAATGCCCATCCTTAACCAATGAACATAAACAAAATTGGACATTAAAACTTTAATTTACCAAAAACTAGCCCATCCGCAACTTAAATATTGAAAATGATTCAAATGCCCATCTCCAATCAATGAACCTAAACAAAATTGGGCATTGAAACTTCTATATTACCGGAAACTCCAAACTGCGCTCATCCGCGACTTAAAAAATGCCAATGATTCAAATGCTCATCCACAACCAATGAACTTAAACAAAATTGGACATTGAAACTTATATATTACCGGAAACTTCTTACTACGCCCGTCCGAGACTTAAAACTTGCCAATGATTCAATGTCATACACAACGTCTCAAATGCCTATCCGCAACTAATGGACCAAAACAAAATTAAACATTGAAACTTTTGTGCTATTGGAAAACTCATTACTACGACCGACTTACGACTTAAAAATAGCCGATGTCTCAAATGCTTATCCGCAACCAATGTATCTAAACCAATGTTGTGAAAATCGAATCGTATCGTAAATCGTTAATACATCTTGAATCGCAAATCGTGTATCGTAAATCGTAGAATCGTAAGATTCATAAGTGTTTTTCCTAAAAAATATTTAATATATGAAATAACATAAAATATATCTAAAATATAATAACATGAGCAATTCTCCAACTTTCTATCAATATTAAATGAATTCTATATAATTAGTTCATTGGAGCTCAAATTTCAATGCTTCAACCCTCAAAACTATAAGACCAGTATATAATCCAACTATATTGTGAAAAGTCAATAATGAACTAAAAAACCTTCAAAAAATCAAAAGGTCTTAAATGCTTATTAACTCAAGCCTTAAAAATCATTAAAACGAAATATTTCATGCTTTCACACTCCTAATAACCCCATTATTTGTTGATAGATACGAATCGTAAGATTTGTTGATAGATACGAATCGTTCCTTTTATCATATCGTATGAATCGTAAGATATGAATCGTGTATCGTAAGATTTTAACAATCATGATCTAAACAAAATTGGGCATTGAAACTTCAATGCTACAAGAAACTTCTAATTACGCCCATCTGGGACTTAAACATTGCCAATGTCTTCAAATGCACATCCTCAACCAATGAACCTCAAGGAAATTTGGCATTGAAACTTCGACTTTACCGGAAACTTAGAAATTAACAACTTAAACATATTCAATGTCACAAATGCACATCCCAAACCAATTAACCTTAACAAAATTAGGCACTGAAACATCTTTGCAAAAGGAAACTTCGAATTACGCCCATTCGCGACTCAAACCTTGCAATTGTCTCAAATGTCATTCCCAACCAATGAACCTAAATAAAATTAGGCATTAAAACTTCAACTTTACCGGAAATTCCTTACTATACTTGTCCGATACTTAAACATTGTCAATGTCTCCAATGTCCATTCTCAACAATTGAAAGTAACAAAAAAATAGGGCATTGAAACATCTATGTTATTAGAAACTCCAGAAACTCCTTACTATGCTCGTCGGCGACTTAAAAATTGTCAATGTTCCAAATACCCCTCCCCAACCAATGAACGTAAACAAAATTGGACATTGAAACTTTAATTTACCAGAAACTAGCCAATCAACAACTTAAATATTGAAAATGTTTCAAATACCCATCTCCAACCAATGAACCTAAACAAAATCAGGCATTAAAACTTCCAAACTACGCCTGTCAGAGACTTAAACGATGCCAATGTTTCAGATGCCTATCCCAAACCAATGAACTTAAATAAAATTGGGCATTGAAACTTCTATATTACCAGAAACTCCTTACTTACTACGCCTATCTGAGACTTAAAATTTGCTAATGATTCAATGTCATACAGAACGCGTTAACTTATTGGGCTTCGGACTCCAATCTAGAACTGAGAGCAAGTCCAATCCAACTTAAAAACAACCTTCATCTTTATGTATTACGCCCAAGACCAAATGGCATCCACACTAAAAAAATTAAGAGTCCAAAAATCTTTCCAACAAGACAGGATCATCATGCTTTCAGACAATGAATTGAATTTCAATCTTTTCCAAAATCCTTTCAAGTGGCTACGTATAGGCAACGTTGCCTGTGTTGGGTGAATGTGGTGGCTATGCTCAGTTTTATTTAGATCATTTGTGGGAGGTGAGCATTTTGAACAAAAGACCAACCATTTGTTGTTAACACTTGTGTGACTAGGTTGATATTTAACATTGAACATGTTCATAAATACATACATTACATAATGTATGTATGTATGTGTACATTATGTATGTATGTGTATGTATGTATGTGTACATTATGTATGTATATATGTAAGATCATATCTAATGTTAAATATGAACATAGTCACAAAACTAAACTGTTGACAACAAATGGCAAGTCCTTTGTTCAAAATGCTCATCTCTAACAAATGAATCTGAAGAAAACTGAGTATAGCCACCGCATTCACCCAATATCTAATAACCTTTGCAAGTTTACCGAAAGTTTTTCTTCACAAGCTTCCGCCACATTCACGATACGTTTCTTAGAATGAGCTTGCCCAACCAATGAAACATATTAAAATTGGGGCATCTTTGTAGAGTATTTGGTTGATGACCACCTGTCATACAAAATTTTGAAGTACCAATCATATCCTTGAGATGCCCATCACTAACAAGAGACCATTAAACAAAAGTAGGACAACATCATGGCCATTCCATACTTGAAATAGATTTGAAAAAAATCAATCATACTATCTATACGGCCTTCCACCACATATATGATGCCATTCTTTGAATGCCCGTGCCCAGCCAATGAAACATGTCAAAATAGTTGGCACCATATTAGCTAACCCTCCACCATATACATGATTCCAATCTTTTTAATGGGAGTGAGATTCACTTGCAACCATGACTCGGCATCACTCCGCCACCTTTGAGAGTTCGGTCTGCCACACCTCGGTAGATAACTTGAAAATTGTTAGGGAGTGAGCTTAACTTGCCTAAAAGTCACCAGCCAGTAGGGCTACAATATAAAACAGTTGGAATTCTGCAATACGATAATTTCACCATGAACATGAGGGATTTAAAAACAAACCATCCCAAAGTCTCACAGACCTCCATCACACGCAAAAGGAGCTTACCATAATCATCCTTTGTTCTACAATGAACATATGATAGATTTCCACACATCAATTGCATCTCTAGATCTCACCTATAGACCTAATTACTGGACACACATGGAAACCCACCACATGTCAAACATGGCTTCAAAGGCCCAATCAATTACACCGTGAGACAAGGACCCCCAAACAACTGCATTCCATAAACAAGGGCATGCACATCACATCCATGCATGACATCTCAATCAAATAACACCATATAACACATGTGAAGGGAATTCAACCAATTAGACGGGATCAGCTAAGTTCCTAGGGCCATACAAAATTACTCTAGAACCAGTATTGATCAAAAGGCCACAACTTCATCGTCCATAATGTCCAAAATCACAATAAACGATATAAACATACATCAAGCGAACACATTTCCACATGCTTTGAAAGATAATGAATGAATACTCAAGAAACCCAATATAAACCATCGTCAAAACACCAAGAAATCTCATTACAACATCCCTTTAAGAGAAAGCCAAAGCATAAATCATCGTACTCCCTACATCAAATCGAGCTTCCCTACATCAAATCAAGAAGCTCGAGATCCTCCAAATCCAAAAAGGAACCCCAAACGTCGTCTCAGCCCAAACTTCTATACTACCTGAAACTCCTCCCAACACCCATCCAAGACTTAAACATTTCAATGTTTCAAATATCCATCCTCAACCAATGAACCTAAACAAAATAGGGCATTGAAACTTTTATGTTACCAGAAACTCCATACCACGCATATCCGCGACTTAAACATTGTCAATGACTGAAATGCACATCCCCAACCATTGAACCTAAAAAAAATGGACATTGAAACTACTATTTATCTGAAACTCCCAATACGTCGGTCCACTACTTAAACGTTGCCAATGTTTCAAATATCCACCCCCAACCAATGAACCTAAACAAAATTAGGTATTGAAACTCCTACATTATCGGAAACTCCTTACTACACCCATCCGCGACTTAAACATTGCCAATGTTTCAAATACCCATCCCAAACAAAAAAAACATAAACAAAATTGCAGCATTGAAATTTCTCTATTACGAGAAACTCCTTATTACGCCCATCTAAAACTTAAATGCAGCCAATGTTTCAAATGCCCCTCTCCAACCAATGAACATAAACAAATTTTGAAAATTGATACTTCCATATTATAGGAAGCTCCATACCACGCCTATCCGCGACTAAAATATTCCCAATGTTTAAATGCCAATACCCAACTAATGAACCTAAACAAAATTGGACATTTAAACTTCTAATTTGCCGGAAACTTCTTACCACGCCAATCCACGACTTAAACATTAGTGCTTCAAATGCCCAACCCAAACCAAAGCACCTAAGTAAAATTGGGCATTGAAACTTCTACATACCAAAAACTCCTTACTACGCCCATCCGCTACTTAAACATTGTCAACGTTTCAAATGCTCATCCCCAATAAATGAACCTAAGCAAAATTGAGCAATGAAACTACTATGTTACCAGAAACTCCTAATTACGCCCATCCGAGACTTAAAGAAGAGAGATGGAAGCAACAATTATTGCCAAGACGGAGAGTGAGGAAGCCTTTAAGCAAGAGAAAGAGGTACTACTTCGTAATGAGTCCAAGAAGGACAAGCTAGTGGTTGATCTCCGTAGACAAATTGCTTTACTAGAAGAGTCTGAAAGAAGAGAAAGGGAAGCTTACGTTCTTGAGAAGGAGGATGAAGAAGAAAAAGAGGCTTTGCTCGAATATGCAAAAGAAAAAGACAATTGACAATCTCAAGCAGCAGATTGTCTCGTTTAAAGAAGAATGTGCAAAGCGAGAAATAGAAGCTGCCATTCAAGTGAAAAATGAGACCCAAAAGGTCTTTGAGAAAGAGAGAGTCGGCCTCCTCCTAATTGTAAAAGAGAAAGACAAGAAAGTTGACGAACTCAACAAACAGACGGTGCAGCTAGAAAAAGATTACATAAAAAGAGAAAAATAAGTTGCTATCTTTGCTAGGAAGCCGAGAAATTTTTCAATAAACAGAAAAATGACTTTCAGTTAATTGTAGCAGAAAAAGAAAGGGAGATACATGATCACCGACAATGTATTCGGTCTCTGGAGAAAACACTTGTTGACATGGAATGTGCTAAGTAGTCAGAGGGCAATTCGCTTTGTTATAAGACTTGGGAGAAGATTGCTACATATTGGATAATAGCAAAGCTAGAGTTTCATGACCAATGCCTATATATTGCCGAACATGAAGAAGTAGATGATTTGAAGCAGAAACTGGAATCGAAAGAGAAGTTGTTGTTTGATTCAAAGTAGCAGTTGGAGCGGCTCAAAGCTAAAATGGAGATGAGACATCTGGAAAGAAAGAAAGAAAACGATTGGTTGGAAGAGTTTGAGGTTAAAAGAAATTATTTGCTTAAAGGTAATGCAAAATTGGCATCAGAAAATGATGAGTTGGTAGATCAGTTCATTACAACCGAATTGATGAGTTTTCAAGTGAGGACATGGAACTGATGAGAAGCTTTGAGAGGATACCTCAGATGGTGGAAAATGGTGACAAACCCAAAAGGTATGGACATTTTAGTGCTACTAACAAAATCAACCACATCGAATGGCCTCTTGATTCAATTGAAGACAATATATAAGGAAATTAAACCCGTTTACCAACAACGTAGAACATTTTGGTCACTTTCGATAGTCAAGAATATAATTTTCAATGCCAAGATAGAAATGGTTGAGATCATCGCATAAAATATCAAAGGTGGTTGCAAGTGTTGCCATAAATGATTTTGACATTTAAAAAGGGATTGTTTTGTAAAGGAATGGAGAGTTGATGCAACCAAGGACAATTGGATCTTTCTTTGTGTGGAATGGATTTATTTTACAATAAAGCAAGTACAAAAAATGATGGTAATTGAAAAAAAAAAAAAAAAAGGATCCAACATTTCAGCAATGTCAATCAATCGTTGGTGTTGGTTCCTCATAACAGAACTTTCAGCAATTTTAGGGTTCTAAGAATTTATCATTTCATTACTAGGCCAAACTATAACCAGTCCAGCACTCAAAACACCATATCCCTAGTGAATTGTCACATATCCCAATTCGACTCCCTCCATCGATACCCATTGCCGAATAACGATTCATTTTGAAACATTTGATATTGACTGTTAATTAATAACTAAATGTCAAACATTGCAAGCATAATTTGAATCAAATGAACATAAATTCAGTTGCAATGGGCGGTTTCTAATTCAACAATCATATTGAGAGATTCATTTTGTAACTTATCATTGCTTCTTTGGGGTTTGGTATGTCTCTCAAGTTCTTAATCAAGTTAATGTAGACTTTAAGAAATTATGTTTCTCCCTTTGTATATCAAATCCAAGATTATCAATTTCTGTGTGATAAATTATAATTATGAACATGTTTTTACAAAACCATGAGGTTCTAATATTTAAACATCAGAAGCAAACTTTATGGTTTCATACGTGTGAACAACGTGCATTATACTAGTTTATTTTTAAAAAACAGATATCTGGCAACCAGTGAACTCTAATGATTCTACCACATTAGAGGCCACACAGCACTCCACTGTAAACAGGATTCCCCATACTATAAGACCTTCATTACATGGGAGCTACTATCTAATGAACTAGCCAATCATGTCCAGGGAAGACAAGGATGACAACTATTCATATTATCAAGCAAGACCTTTATACGGCATGGTGCATGGTAGGATTCTCTAACCAGTGTAATCCTTGTATAGTGGGCGGTCCATGATGAGACCCACTAGCCAAATGGTATCTTGTATCTAAAGAGAGCTCTACCTATAACAATGATTATAGACCATATTAAAACTAAACAGAACCATATGATGATTGAGAGAATCATTTCCTTTACTCAACCATCAACGATCCAGATCAGACAAATTGTTATAAACATCAAGTGTACCGTTTTACACAATTTTGCCTAGGGGCTGTTGAAGAGTGTGGAAAATCAGACCTTCTCTCTTCTTCCATGGAAAAAGGGTTCTTTGCCAAAACGACAAAAAATGAGACTCACCCCAGTTCTTCCAAGGAATCTACTTCCCATAGGGGAAGATCATAAACATTATAAGGAAAAAGGGGGGCTTTCTTAACTCGTGGAGACAATATTTTGTTCATTTTCAACAGAAATAAAGGTTCTGAGCAAACAACAAAAGCATCAGATTTCCAAAACCCGACATTATTTGATATTTCATGGAGGACGTTGGATGAGGTGGATCAAACTGAAACATAATTTTTCTGAGTTGATTTCCTTGATGAAATCAACAAACAGCTTCCTCGGAAATGTTTTCTAAGTTGTTTTCTTAAAATTTCTTGGTTTTCTAAGTTCTCTAACAGATCAATTACAAGTTTCCTCTCAGCAGACTTCCAATAGAAACTGGGAGATAAAAAAACTTTCTTTCAAAAATCCGAAGTTGTCCAGCATGATATTACTGAAATGTTACTTTGCGACAAGAATTTTCCAGCATTTGCTGTTTCTTCCAATGCTTTAAGTGGAAAATCTTTCTGAAACTGTGTCTCAAGGTAGAAGAAAATTTCCATATTTTCTGTGCCTCGAAATTTTCTACCACCCATTGGGAAACAAATTCAGCGTAAAACGAGAGGAAGTTGAGGGCCCATTTTCAGGGTTTAGGGTTTAGGGTTAGGGTTAGGGTTTAGGGTGATAAACCCTAAACCCTGAATGTATATTTGAAGTGTTACAGGTTCAAGTTCCACAAGCAAAATCCAGAAAGTTGGTCTGGATAGTCCAATTTCAAAGAAAATACGGATCAAACCAACAAGATTAACAATTAAGAGAAATGAAAATAGCAAAACCTTAAATTGTGCAAGGAATTGAGATTCAATTACCTTGTTTGCAGCAATGGGAAAGATCATCAAGGACTGCTTTTCCTTGCCCAAGATGCCTACAGCGTAGTTACAAACATGAGCGGCAGTGGCTTCCCAGAATGACTGGCACCGACAAAGTCGACCTTGGAGTCTTTTTGGCTGACAACGAGCTGCAGGCGGTTTGGAACTGCCGGTTCCTGAAAACCCTAATTTTGGTATCTCCTTCTTGTTCTTCTTCTCCACATCCAATCGCTCTCTCTTCTTCTTCTTGTCCTCGTTCTCGTTGTCGTTCTCGTTTTCTGTCGCTCCATTTTTCTCTCTCGATTATAGGGTTTTAGAAGAAAAACTCAAAAACCTTCCGTCTCTCTCTCATTACATAGAAGAAAATCAAGAAAAGGTTCCGTCTCTCTGGGAAAGAAAAAGGTTCCGTCTCACATTTAAAGGGTTTTAGAATTAATGGATAGCACCACATGTCAAATATAATTCAAAATTCAAAATTCAAAATTCAAAATTTGATTTAAAGATGTTTTTGACGATTAATTTAATGATTTTTAATGACAGAAGATGCTAAACTACCTTAAATTATAGAGAATTTAATCATAATTGTTATATTTTTCAGTTTAAAATCATACTCCCTTCATTCCATTTGAATGATTTAAACATTTATGTCTTTTTAGAGAAGTTGAATTTGACTTTAAACTACCATCTCATTTGAATTTAGTGATTATCATTTATTTCAACCAACTTTATAATACTCTAATATGAATGGGACAATTATATTGAAATAATTTTAAATTCATATCAAACAACTAAATTATGACAAATAGAGTATTATATATTATATTTAGAATTAATCGATACAATTACATGTGAAATATAATTAAAAATTATAATTTGATTATAGATTTTTAATGATAGAAAATACTAAATTACCTTCAAATTATAAATAATTTAATCATAACTATTACATTTTTCTAGCTTATTCAACATATACAAGAGAGCAAATTAAGCCATTACAATATGTGTAGTTAATACATATATGCCAATAGTATTAATTCATTCAATCTTAATTACCAATTCATGGTGGCTAGGAGTCTAACACAAATATAAGAGTTATTAGTACCAAAGGCAGACACAGCCCAATATATAAGATGGTTAATGGATATCCACCTAAATCTCAATAGCCCGAATGCTCAGACTCAAGTTTCTTTTAACCCAATGATTAATTAGACTTGGGTTTCTATCCTTGATTTCAAAAGCAAAATCGAGTTTGAAAAACAAAGCACGTGTACTTGATTATAAATAACTAACTACCAAAATATGCATAAATAATTTAAAAATGACACTATGAATATAAATACATTTTAAAAAGTGATATAAAGAGATTAGATCTCTATTTGCAGTTAGAGTAGGGGTGCAACTTGAGTCGGTATCAATCAGTGTCAATTCAAGCATGACCTTCGGAGCCTGACTCCACTGGTTTAGAGCTTTGCATTCTAAGGACCCATCCAACCCTAAAAACACGACTTAAATTTGGAACTTATAATATTTAATATATATTTTCTATTTTATACTTAGGCTAAAAATATACTTTGGAGACTTATAATATTATATTTGATGTTAAAAATATATTTTAAGTAATTAAAATCTTAATATTTATAAATTATTAAATTATATATATTCATCCGAAGCTTTATGCTACTCATCTATAAACTCTCTTGTTACGTTCTACTTCTTAACACTACTACTCTACTTCGAGCCATCTTACTGTATTTTGAGGAATTAATTTTATAATTTTAAGTGGAAGAATTTGAAACCTATCATTTGTTTTTTGTTTTGAGTTTATTTGTGTAGACTTTTATATGGTGAGTTAATTAGAAGTAAAACTTAACAACTATAATAAAGGATTTTTTTTATTAAGATGATAAACCTATAGAAAATATGTGTCCAATAAACAACAAAAAAACTATAACTAATTTAAAACTACGTTGAGTAAGAGCTCAAAAATCTAAAAGCCTCTATGAGCCTTTATTTACCTTTTGAGGAGGACCTAACTTGACTTGAAATAATTTGGACCCATATGGTCTGGACTTGAACATGGGGCCCTATATTCACCATCATGACTAGTTAAGATTGCATGTAGATTCCAGTGAATCAGAAGATTGTTAGATGGTTTAAGTATGGCCAAAGTCTTAACTCTATTATGGTATTACCTTATCATAAATAAAAATTTGTTTAAAATTTAGTAATTTAATAAAATATAGATAATTGTGATATTTTGTGTGAAAATTAAAATAAATACTTAAAAAATGACTACTTCAAATGCACAGGGTCCTTATCTAGAAGTCTAATTTTAAATTGAGAAAACCTAATCTGAGATCTAATCTATATTTGTTATTATAAAAATAACATCATAAAATTTTAAAACATTGATCCAAATTCGAATTTCTACAACAAAAAAATCGAATTTTCTACAAGGATCCATTGTTCAGAAATTTATGAATAACCCACGAGATTCCGTTTAGAATCCAGACCGACCCACGGCAGGCCGCAGCCCTATGAATCCGAAGAAGCGCGCAAAAGGCTGAGGACGAGGACGAAAATCAAACAAAATGAAGGGACTGATGAAGCCTCTCCCACCAACTGCTTACAAACAACAACCCGTCAAGTTTCGAATGTTAGTTTTCTTTGATAACATATTTTTACCATTCCCGTCGTATTTCTCTGTTCGCTTTCATAAAAGAATTTCTGTTTTATTTTATTTTTGGTTGTAGAATAGGAATTTTGTGGAATTTAAAGAAACCCATCTTTGGTTGAACCAGAATTCAACACTAGGAACTTTGAAATCCAACAAGATTTCAATTTGAGGAAATTATAAATTCCCGGCTGAAATTGTTATTTTGGAACTCAAAACCCCGAATAACTCTAGACTATGGAATTATATGATTCCAAGCTTCCAACTAATATGCCAAACACAAAAATGCTATTCTAGGAATTCTACAAATTCCTTCCAGAGTTAGGAGAATTCGCTAATTCCAGAAGTTGAGCCGTTATAAATTTTGTTGACATTTTTGTACGTAGCAAGCCCTTTACGTGGAGTTCTCTTGTTGAATTTTTGGTTATGGAATGTATCTGGTTATTGCTGTTACCTCTACTTTTGAATTTAAGTGGCTTGCACTTTATTTTTTTCTTGTTTATAGAGAATTATTTTTCATGGTGTGAATCATTTGGTGATATTTGTACCTTGCCATCACAGTCCAACTGCTGAAAATTTAGTCCCAATTCGATTGGATATTGAAATTGAGGGCCAGCGGTTCAAGGATGCATTTACATGGAATCCTTCTGGTATGCTTCTTATTATCCACTAATGCTTCTTCTTCTTCTTTGTTGTTGTTGAATGACATATACTCAATGTTCATTTTTGTTTCTGAAATGCTGGATTTGTTGTTGGTTGGATTTTTATAAAGTTTGTGGCTTCTGAGGTAAATAACTAAGCATGAAAACCGATGTGAAATTTTCAATGTGTTGCATAATTTTTCCTTGTTGAGTTGAAATTAAGCTTGCATGCTAAAAAAACTCAAATTTCTAGGTTTGTTGGTATTTTTCCATTAATATTATTTACTTAGTTTGTGATGTTATGATATATCAGTGCCTTGGAGAACATGTGAGTTGCCCAAATGCATTAGATAATGTACGTTCTGAGCTGTAGAATATAGATGGGGTTTAAACTTCAAACACATGTATTATCTCCTTTTCAAATATTTTGTCAAAAATTATTTGTGCTAAGAAGGACAATGAAACCATATTTTAATTTTTTTTGGTTGACTTTGTAGTTAGTTACACTTGTACCCTACCTATTTGTTGGTGGATGAATTATACTCATGAAGTCCACTCTAGCTAGCTTATTTTTATCCTTGTCTCCTATCCAAGTTAAAGTTACTAGAATAATTGATAAGATTCCAATGGATCAAGTGAAAGAAATTGTTCTTTACTCGCTAAGCTTTGGTGGGCACTTAGGAGGCAAGGAAGGCTTTATATAGGGAAGTGAAAAAATTGAAAATGGATAAGAATAGGTGGTTTCAAGGTAGGATATGGAAACGTTCTAAGTTTGGAGAAATTGGGCATGCTGTGGGTGATAAAATTAGATGAGGAGCAAGTATGTGCTAGGCAACCTTTGTTTTTTGTAAGTGCCGCGGCTAGTCCGAGTCACCCTTATTGTCAATTACGTGACTCAGTTGTACTTGCTTTGGATGTATAAGAAGGTTTACTATGAAGTTGAAGCGTCTACACCGAATACGGTATTGGCACACAGGTAAGTGAACCGTAGGAGACCTTAGGCTAAGTCAAATACCTTAGAAGTCAATTGAAAAATAAAGTGAATAAGTGACTTTCGGCCTCGAGGCCTCATGGAATCTGCCGAGGCCTCGCAGCCAGTTATGTTGAGCTGAGTGCAGCTGACCTTGTGTCGGGCTGACTCAGTCTCTTACAGTTTTACAAAATTAAAATCTGTGACTGTTTAATTGAGAGGTAATTGTGGTAAATTTATTGGAAGCTTATTATGGTAAATAAATTTTTCCACAGTGAGATGTTGCCACCTCTCTTAAAATTTGAATTTGAATACCCTTGGGGAGCTGTCCATGACAAGTATGGAAAGGCTCCTCCATAAGTTGTAATCCATCTTGCAAATCTTCCATATAATCCTTGATTGATGGCTAAGATAAATAAATTGCAAATCATGCACGGTGGATATGAGTTGGCTGGTATATAGCTGGATTCTGTCTGATAGATTAAACTGCACATATGTGCTGTCTTTCCAGAAATTACCGCTGGCGAGGCCTCATCAGAAGCAGCGAGGCCTTGCGGGCGTGACTTAATGCAGAACTCAATCTGTCTTATAAAATAACAGTAAGCCTTGTGTTAGAGGTACCGAAAATATACAGAGAAAACAAGGAATAAGATTACAGAGTGTGTGATCATTCAGCCTTCCCTATAGACACCATTCTTCATCATCCTTCTTAGTGAATGTTTGGGTAATCAATACCCAATTCTGATGAAGAGTAAGGTGTTCATATAGGACTAAAACCAGTCATACCCAAGTCCTACTGCTGTGCCGATAAATACGTTGATGATGCTGATCGGATGGAAAAGAGCACACAGATTCAGTAAAGAAAAAAGAGCTTAAAGGAAAACGGTTAAGGCCCAAGGAAAGTTTTCTTCTTTGTTTTATTTTAAACATTGTAAAGTGGATTAAAACAGTGTGTTCGAACCACTCTAAAAAATAGGTGTAGAGGATCAGACCGATTGGGTTGAACCTCTATAAAAAACTAGGTTGTACTATTTGGGTGTGAGACCCTTACATAGTATATTTGGGATAGCCCTAGAGAGAGTGAGTCTAACAGTGGATGTAGGTTCAGGTGAACCGAACCACTATATATCGTTGTGCATGTGTGGTTTGCATTAATGGTTTGATTCATTTGTTTATCACTTGCACACACGTTTATTCCGCTGCACTATTGTTAAATTTGATAAATTATTTAAAAGGGAACTAAAATTGAAATTCGACCTATTCACCCCCCTCTAGGTCTTGCATACTTCTATTAACGGAATTTCATTTTCCTTTTCAATTCCATTTGAAAGTACTTTGATCCATCAAAAGCTGAAGGTTTTTGTTGGGAAGATTTCCACAATAAGATTCTCACTTGTGACAATCTTGGGATTTTGTGATACACAACATCTATTATCTTTGTTGGAAGAAAGAGGAGTTGGTCAAATATTTATTCATTCTTTGCCTTTTTGTGGTTCCCATTTAGGTCTTTTTTGTTTTCCCTTTTTCCTATTCAATGGGTCTTCCCTTTTCAGGCTCTCACATTCCAGGTTACAAATTTCAGCTGAAATTTTTCACTCTAGATTTTGGCTGAAAATATTTAATTTTTGGCCAAAATTTCTAAATATTGGCCCAAATTTTTAGCCCGTGTTGGGACTGAAATTTTTTTCCCAATCAAAATTTGTAACTCAGCTCATGTTAGAATGGGATGTAGGGCCTTTCTTAAAGAAGGTCAGGCTCTATGGAAATTATACCTTTGGCAGTGGCTTGTTTTGTATGGTTGGAATGGACCAAGAAGATTTTTATGACAAAGCATCACCCAAAGCCAGCATAATTGAAAGAATCAAGCTCAATATCATTAGATGGCTATGGTGACGGATTCTTTCATTGGCTGCTTGGAGAATAAAGCTAGAATATAGTGGTCAAGGATCTAATATGTGCTACATCATACCTGTGTCATCTTTGTTTATATGTTTGCTGGTTTAATGTGCTATGGGTGCTGTGAATGACCTCTAAAAAATTCTCCTTGGTCATCCCTACAGTTTTATATACTCTTATCCATATTATGAATAAAAAAATTGTTTTTGGGCACGTCAGGATGGTATTACTATATCATAAAAATAAATCTTAGGTACCTAAGTTATTTTCTAACGAGTTCATTCTTGAAGTTCTATGATGTTTCCTGTTCACAATTAACAAGTGGTACTTGTGCAATGCTTCTATTATCTGACACTTCTTTTGGTCTTTTCAAGACCCTGATTCAGAAGTGGTGGTGTTTGCAAAAAGGACAGTGAAGGATTTGAAACTTCCTCCAGCGTTCATAACTCAGATTGCCCAATCTATCCAAGTAAGTGATATATTGGGGTGTTTATGTTGGACTGTTACCATGTTTGCTGCTACTTATTCTCTTTGATGACTGAAAATCTATACTTGTTTTGATAAGATGCATTCAAATAATTGGTACATGTATATAGGAAGCTGATATTGAAATCCATTTTCACTAAGGGAAACAAAGTTGAATCACAGACTTTGTCATACCATATTAATATTATTGGTGCAAGTAACTCATGTACTGTGATGTAAGTTTGATATATGAAATCATGTGACTATAGCCCCCCCTTTGATGTTGGTTTTCTATATCATCTCTGCCTTTTTTTTTCGTCTTGTAGTTTCAGAAGTCTCTCCCTTTTTCTTTCCTTTTTTTTGGGTTGGGGTGGTGTTGCTTGGTTTCAAACATATTGTTGGTACTAAGTACTAGGTAAGAGTAATATTCTGTGCTTGAAATTGATCATAGTTGTTAGTAAGTATTTTCCCACTAAGTTTCAAGTTTTTTCCCATCCTTCCTGTAATGTTTTTCACCAATCTATCCAATTAAATATTATGTCTCATCATTGAATTCGAATGTTGAAATACATGAAATTGGCTCATCACCATTTTAGCTGACATGGTATGATGTTTCTATCTTCTTTCATTTGTCAGACACAGCTGATGGAATTTCGATCTCATGAAGGACATGAAATGCATTCTGGGGAGAAGCTTGTGCCAATCAAGGTTTGTTGTCATTGAGTTCTGATCTATATCTTCTGGTCTCTGTAATTTTAACTCTTAAGCATTTTATATCTCCTCAAAATTCACCTCATGTAAATTTATGTTCTTCCTCTTATTGCAGCTTGACCTTAGGGTAAATAGGACCGTCATAAGGGATCAGTTTTTGTGGGTAAGCTTTTGGAAAATGATCTTACATCATTAGATTGGATATACCTAATTGTACTCATTGCTGGTTGTTTCACTCGTATCTAGAATCTTAATAATGCTGTTGTCTTGCAGGACTTAAACAATTTTGAAAGTGATCCTGAAGAATTTGCAAGAACTTTCTGCAAGGATCTTGAAATTGGTGATCCTGAAGTTTGTGTAAGCACTGCAATCAACTATAATTCCATTTAATCATTAACCTCCTGGAGATGGCTTGTTGCTTAATTTGTTGTTAGCATATTTTGTTTTCCTTACTATTTGATCGAGGTAATTTATCTTGTAGTCTATGTCAGGTTTACCTTCCAAAGATACATCTAACATGTTTACAAATTTGTAGAATTGATCAACAAAGTGTAGTCATCTGTCATTTTATGTGGAAGCCTGATTGGCCTTTCTGTTTGTTTGGTTTGAATGAATAGCTCATTCAGCCTTTTTGTAGCATTTTTTTTTCAGATAAAGTATTTTACCAGGTTATTTATTTTTTCTCAAAGAGTAATCAGTGAAGTCCTCTGACAACAACGATGATGCAGGGTACATATAACTGCTGTCAGCATGGGTGAGGAAATAGGTGAAATGTCTTGATAATGTGAAGACATGGTTGAAACTTGAAAGGATGAATGGGTTTATATGAGAGATTTGATGTGGTCATTGGATGCTATATTATTTGCCCTTATAGATGTTGTGACTTCAAAAAATTGTAAGGATCACACTTTCTGAACACATGCTAGTCATAAGATTAGAAAGCATGCCTAAGATGCTTGGTCACTTGTACACTACAATACTTACAGGATACTTTGTAGAAGATGCTTAAGCTTATAATGTTGCCCAGGTTTTGCAACATTTGAACTTGTATTGATTTTAGCACAGTGCTAGAAAAAGATATCAGTGCAACATATTTAATAAAATAGACCATTTTTTTTCTTAGCTTTATAAAATTGACGTGAAATTTAGCAAATTTGGAAGACTTGTTCATTCAGTAAAATGAAATACTAGCATGTGAAAATGCTTCAAGTATCATTTGAATGAGACTTCTGTATCTGTATGTGTCCTGGATACTGGAAATGGGGTGTTCATGTCTCTATGTCTTGAATCCATGTCCTTGCTCATATATGTACATTATAGATTTGTGTGTTTGTAAGTTCTACTTTTATATCTAAAAAATGGTTTCTAGAAGTTTGTAGCGAGGTCTTGTTGAACCATTTGACAATTTGACAGTTTGTGCTACTTACTAGAAAAAAAGTACAATATTCAGGTATCAATTTTGTTTACAAACTTCTCAAAATTAAAAGTGTTTTGCTGACGGTGAGGCTGTTGCTCTGCCCTTTCCACCCCCTACCCCCCTCCCTCCCTCTCTCCAACACATCACACACACACACACACACACACGGAAACCGGGAAAAAAAGGAGAATATGCATTCATATTGAAGGCACTCCTGCCTCTTGAAGAAACTATACTGTAAAAGTTGTAGGTATTGCATACATTTTAAGCATCACAAGCTGCTTATTATATTTATGATCAGCCTAGATCTGCTCTTCAGACTGAAGTTATATTTCGTGTTTCAGGGTTTCTGGAACATGTGAGGCAGTACTGCAATCTGAGAATTTGAGCATGGCTAACTGAGCCTTTATTTATTTATAGAGAAGTAGTTACCCAGGAATGAACATTGATGTTGAATGAAGTTGTATGAAGTTAATTTAGAGATATATGGCAATATATGATGTTAGAAACTGCATAACATAAGACAAGGAATGATTACACTAACCTCTTATCGTCTTGGTGCATGCAAAAGCTTTCCTTATGAACTTCTCTTTACCTGCATGCTTTGTCTTCATTATCTTCTGTTGAGACTCTTGAAAATAGTACATGAAAGTGCTTTGCACTAATTGTTAGATTGGATTTGCAGCCTGCAATTGCCATTGCAATCAGGGAGCAACTTTATGAGGTTAGTTTGGAACGATGACTGCTGTAATAGATGAATATTATTTTATATCATGTTGTGCATAATTACTTCATTCCAACATTTGGAAAATGCGATTCCTAAAAGAGAATTTTCATTGTCCTGGTCAGATCCTTTAAGTAAGCTTCTATGGTGTCCCGTCCGAGTCTGACAACTTATAGAGATTTTCTTTACTTGAAAATTCATGACTTCAGTCTATAGGGCCTCAAGTGGACCTGTTTTCTTTTTTAGTTCAGCATGATAATTCTCTCTCTGTCCCCCCCCCCCCAACCCCTCCTCCTCCCTAGGGTCCATTTGGTAGAATTAATCGTGGTGTGAGTGACTAATAGTGTGGTTTATAATAGGGTCACCTGGAGAAGTAGAACTCGAAAAGCCGACCCCAAGATAGATGAGATTTTGGATATGATGATGATGATGATGGTCTATTTAGTAGAATTCTTCTCTAGAATTTTAAAATTCTTTGAATTCTGGAATTTATGGCAAATTTTGGAATTGAAGGAATGCCAATATCAAAATTTTGTTTGGTTCCTCCTGAATTAAAAATTAAAAACTGTAAAATTTTGATGATTTCAAAATTTAAAAAATACATGATTTACACATGGGCTACATTATTGACCTGAAATTGCAAGTGGGCTCCATGATAGATTGACCATCCTATTATAAATTTCAAGTGATTAGATTATATGTGTGTTATATCAAACGTACATAAATTCACAACTAAGGTGCCCACTTATTTGACACCATTGGATACCTACAGCCAATCTTATCACAGGAGTACTATGCAAACCTCACATGGTCACCTCCAACCAGGGAAGAAAATAACTAATTACAACTCTGTTTGAAAAAATTCAACTTATATTGGATTATTATGCATGCATTTTGGGCTTATTTCAATGGGTCAAGACTACCTTGGGTCTAGCTCGAACTTAGTTTAAAAAATTATTAAATAACTAAAAAATGGAATGTAAATATATGTTTCTATTTTTTTTTGGATGTCTAAAGTGTGTTTTATGTGTATTTTGGAACCATTTCAATAAAGTCTTTTTTCTTTTCCATTTTTATTTATTTCCATTTTAAATGTAGCATGCTTTTGCAGGGCACAATAATCATTTAATTAAATGGTAGTTCTTTGGATTAACCATATATCAGATTTTGGGGTATCAGGATATCTGATCTAATATTGAGAAATAGAAGGTTGATTGATAAAAAAAGGATTACCTTTAGATTGAGGAACATAATACTTGATTATAGAATCATGGGTCAAGGTTAGATTTGGCTCCTAAAATCATCACAAGATGTTGTAAGCATCTTAACCATTTCATGATTTGGTCCTTTCTTGGTGGGGCTCCACAAAAACACATTTACCATGTGGTTCCCCCCCTCCCTGAGTCTGAAGATATGCCAAGGATATGTGGATTTGGAGTTCTGGAGGTTTAGAAATAATGCCATTTTGGAAGAATTTGTAATTCTATCATCATTTTGCACTTTTTACAATTTGAAAATTTCCACTTACAAAATTCATAACATGCCAAATGTACAATCTGACAGAGACTTGTTCCCAAAATCATGATACCAAACAGGTCCTTAGGGAGAAAATTCATTGTTTGCCTTCTCCAGCATCTCTATGTGAGGGCATTAATGATGTTCCAGCCAGTCTCAAATTATCGATTTTTTTCTTTCCTCAAATGTTATTGTTCTTTCTTATAGCATTTAAGTGGGCCTTGGTGGTGCTTCATCGTTGTCTGCCATCTTTTAGATTATTTTTTCACAAGAAAATCCATTGTTCTCATGTGGTTTGTCTTTCAAGTTGCAATCTAGCTCAAATCTGAAAGTTGCTCTTTTTTTTTTCCTTTCTTTTGGCTTTCCACTTTAAAATTCAGTGTTTAACTTGTCATGGCCTATAAAGTAAGCACGAATGGTATTTTGGATTGGTTGACAATTCATTTGAGATTTTCCCCCCCTCAAATGTCACTGTATTCATTTTAAAGTCCTTAAAGAGTGCTTGAACGGTGTTCTAGTTAGTCTGATTTTTCTTTTTGAAATATTTTTCTTTTGTTAGGAAGGCCTTCAAGTTGTGCTTGAATGGTGTTTCTTGCTAACTTGACTGTTTTGAGGTTTTTTTTCCCTCTAACATGAGGGACTTGATGCCATCACTCATCATGATCTTTACTATGCCTGGATGTTTTTCCAACTTTGACAATTTATGTGATTCTTTTACTAAAAAATTTACTAATTTGGTTCATCAATGAGTTTTAAGTGGAGCCTGAATAACAAACTTTCAAGATTTTTCTTATCACTTACCAGGACCTTTAAGTGGCTTTGACAGTGTTCTCAGTCTCATAATTTTAGAGATTTTGTTCACATGGAAATTCACTTTTTTCACTGATAGCCTTTCGAGTGAGCCTGAATGGTGTTCGTTTAAGTTCAATGTTGTTCCTTGTGCATGTGTTCAACTGACCAGAATCTGTTTGGGTTTAGTTCCATAGATCTTTAACTGAATGGGTTCAGGCCCTAAAGTTTTTTGGGTGGGGACTCGCATCAAAGGTTGTAAGTGAACCTCCATCTACTTGTAGCTTGCACCAACCAATAGGTGAAGGGAGCATCACTCCACAATCCTTCTGACGACACTAACCAATTCCTCTCAAAGACTGTTAGTTGACTCCACGAATATCCATCCTTCTTGGATCCTATTCATTGAGTGAGAATGTAGTTCTCAGTATAAGATAAGTAATGTTTCATTTAAGGATTTTCTCTATCCAAGCAAAGCATTGTTCTCTCCTCTTACTGTCCCAGAATAAACGTGGCAACCAACAAGTGTTTCTTTGTGAACACAAGAAGTTTGCTTTCTGGTGTGTGAGATCCTGCATGAAGGGGTACCTTCTGATATATTTTCCTTGAGGCATAGTTCTGTGTAGGTGTGTGGCATATACTTTCATCCAGAAGTATACATGATACAAATTTCTGGAAGCAATATAAAGGTCCTATTTTTATGATGAGCAATGGAACTTTAACCAATTAAATGGAAGGAAATATAAGGGAAACAAAAAAAGGGCAATGAACTATCCACCTGGAGGAATCAATTAATGAATCTTGAGTAGTTTCTTATGTGGACACAATCTGAATATTCAATCCATGTTAATGTAAGTTTGCTGATATGAGTATAATCAGAGCCATTATCCCATCTATTTCAGCTTGGGACTCATTATTGGATCTGTATGTGAACATTCTTACTGATTGGTCCAATCACTTGGTGTTTTCTGATATATTTCATGTTCCAGATGGCAATCCAAAATGTAGCTTCTGCAAGGGAAACAAGAATAGGCAAAAAAGGTCGTCGAACAGCTGAATTTTTCTCAGCTAGGTTTGTTTTACAGAAAATTTGTCATGCCTATTTTGCCACTAATTATTACCCTTCTGACAGTCCAATCCATTGTTTGCAGTAAGGTAGGTGGCACTGCCTTGGACTTGCTGAAGTTATTTGGTAGCAAAGCAAGTGTTGTTCGGTGAGATACTTGTAATCTCTTTCTCTCTCTCTGATGAAGGTTAGGGTTGGTTTTAAGGCCTACCTAAACCCATAATGTGAATTAATGGCAAACTAAGACCCGGCTCATGTTACGACGCGCTTGAGAGAACCCGAATCACGTAGTCGCCCGGAAAGTCTAGAAGTTCCTCAGATCTTCTTTCTTTCCAAACACCAATTAGAATTTCACTCCAATGTTGGGCAAATGGGAATTCAATTGGAAAAACACACCTAACCTAAGTTTCTCTTCAGAAAAATAAGATAGGCTCGAATCTCATGGGAAAATTGGCACCTTGCGAAATTCAATGATGAAATTGATTTCCATTGAAAATTAAATTCAGTTTCTACTGAATTAATTTTGTTTAAGCAATCTGTTTTCATGTAATTCAGATCTGAAAAATAAACTAATTAGTTTCAGTCAAAAGAAAAAAAAATAGTTTTAAATTTCTACTTTTTTTTTGGCTTGCCAGGCTCAATTGGGTAACGCGAAGATTATCAAATTGGATCAAATCAATTTATGTAAGTCAGGTTGCCCAATCAGAAATCTAAATTGATTCAAATCAGTTACTGTTTAAATCAGAATTCTGAAGAAAAAAAAATCTGCAGTAAACAGTTTCTGAGAAGTGGAATTATTGAAAAGCCAAGATTGCGTAGGACAAATTCGGCGAGTTAGAGTCCTGCTTTTACTGAACTTTTTTTGGCTGATTTCAGAAAGAAATTTCACAGATCTGATTGGACAAATTAAGCAATAGATCTAAGGATGTTTCCTTAAAAAAACACAAACTTAATTCAGCTTGGAAAAACAAAATTAAATTTCACTGGAAGGAAAAGCTTACATGTTGATAAATTTCAAAAAAAAAACTGTCCAATCGTGTAATGACATTGTGGAATTTACATCAGAAAATAAATTGAAAAACTAAAATAAAATTTCCTGGATTATCTTGGACGTGTGGACCTGCTGTAGATACCAATTTGTTGAAGATTCAGCCCCAATTATAACTCCACAAAGTTCAGACAATTTCCTGCTGCAGTATGGGCGACAGTGGATTCTCAACTAGGTGGATTTGTTGCTAATTTCTTCCTTCCGTTGGCTTGAACGTGTAACACAAAATCAGCAGCTCTTTTTATTGTTTCTGACTTCTAATTGGGTTAAGTAGGTAGAAAGAGGAGGTGGGTTAAGTAGGTGGAGAGAAAGGAGGTGGATTTGAGTTGGTGGAGTTCATTCTCGCATATTTTCTCTCTCCTCAATATATGCGCCATGAAAATAGGTATTTGGGCATGCAAACACCTTAATTGGGTCCTAGGTTCCATATGCTAGGTCCATGGGCATCTAATGAACACAATTGGAGGCCCAATTAACTCCATTTCGCGGGTTCTTTCGTCTATCAAAATTATCGTGAAATTGAAGAGCAATTCAATTATTTCATGTAATTCACCTTAACTTTTGTCATCCTCTAGGATGTCCTAATTATTTCCTTTTGAATTTATTGGGCCACTGATGCCCCCATCACTCTCTCTCTCTCTCTCATGAATTATAATTTTAGGGACTACCTGTTAACACTAAAACACCGATTGACAGAAGGGAGTTCTTTTACCCTGGCAGTTCACTGGGTGATGCATAGTTTATCTATTGCATCCTTCATTCCTTTGCATGAGCATGCATCATAAATTGGTTGTAAATTGTAACTAGAAGCTACGATTGTTTCCCATTGTGTGAATACTATGTTGTCAGTGAAAAAGAGAATCAGAAAAACTTGTTTGTTTATGTGTATCTTGTCTTTATGATTTGAACTGCTAATTGAAATTAACAAGCCATTTGTTATATGGATCAGAAAAAGGAAAGAGTGGGACTTATATGAGCCTATTGTTGATATTCTGTCGGCTGAGGAAGCAGAAGCTCTAGATGCAAGAGAAGAGAGAAATGCACGGTTTGTGATGTGATCATTATGCATGAAACTTTTACTGTAGGTTTTCCTCCACTGGCAATTGAGGGTGATATTGTTGAAGTGCAATTGGATGAGTATGCAACCTTTTATACGGGAAGCAAAAAAAAACAACTCATCAGGGGGAAACTGGAAAACCATGCCTGAGAAAAGGTTTCAGGCCAGTGAGTCATGTATTCAATTCAAGTTTGTATAGTATTTTTTTCTTTTGTAATTTATTTATCCTTTATTAGGTTGAAGAGAAAGCTGGATGACAAAGAAGATGATTATTTACCAACTTTGCACCAGCTGAAGTGTCTTGGTAGGGTTTTTAATCACTTCGGATTTTTTGTATTGCATGGCAAGATAGAGCTTTGGAACCTTTGATGGTTGTAGAAGTCAACTTTCTTCACTCTTAAGCTTGTACCAGACTGACTGAAAGAAATTCATGCTCGATCTTGATTGTACACAATCATTTCATGCTGTAGTAATGGTGTTATGCTGCTTATTATTTAATCCAAAATAGCATTTGGGCTATACTATGCAGCAAATTAGACATTTATTTAAAGCACTCAATAAAAGAAATCTACTGGATTTTTAGTCCATGTAAATTTGCTGTTTGGTGGTGTACCAGTAGAGAAACAATTGGGTTATATTTAGACTGGGAGAGAGAGGGCTTCACTGACCTGCGTTGTCTCATCATTATTGTCACTACATATCCTCCAAAAGACCCTATAGTCTATCATTTCCTTCTCTGTCCCTTCATTCTAAGGTTTCTAGAGGAAAGGATGACCATCCCCACACATAACCATGGGCACAATCAAATGGGGGTGGTGATGGTTCCATTGAAGAGGTTTTGTTTGAGTATAAAGCTTGTCAAAATCACCTTGATCGAATCAATCAAGTCTAAATATTAAAAAATAATTTAGTTGATCAAATTTTAAGAGAGCTTAGAACATTGATTTAATCAAGTTAATTTTTGTGGAACACATGTTTAAGGAAAGGCTTTTTTTTTTTAATCCATTTCACCTCATTTGGTGGACCTCATACCTAAGTATCAGAATAATACTTAAACACATCATGCAGGGTGATTATTTCCAGTTCTAAAGGCATCTCTTGTAACATCTGAATTTTTCATGTGGGAGTGGCTGTCTTTCAAATTTATGCCCAAGCCACCATAAGGAAGTTTTCTCACTTTCTAGTTTATCGGGGCTATTAACTATTTTTAGGTTTTTTTCTCATGCAATTTGCACTTCAGCCTTTAATATCTACTCATCCATCTAAGGATTTTCATCTTTGTTACCATTGTTTTGTCTAATTGTCTTTCACCACTCAACATTCTACTCTATAGAACTTTTTATGGACTATAAAACGTTTTTTTTTTTTCCTCTTGACAAGAGCATATTGTAGGTTCAAGTCCTACAGGTATTAAATAGATAGTTCTCCTGTGTTTCAAATTCAATTATGAGGTCAATTTTAGATAGATGGGATAAATGAATCTTATGGTGATGATGGTGATAATAGTGGTAGATTTTTTTTTCTTTTTAGGTCAACTAGTAGAATCACCTATATTTCTTTTGCTCCACAATTTATTCTGGGAATCTGGATAGCAGCCATTTGCAATTCTTAAACAACTGGTTCACTAACTGGGTGGACAATGACGATCTTGTTTACAGAAACAATGGATTATTTGCTTCTTTTTGTAGTAATTAACCTATTATTTTTTGTTCCCACTGCCTGACCCAGGCTATGGGTCTCTCCTGTTTCATTTTGCTTGGCCCGGACTGTGGGCTCTCTTTTTGTTTTTCTGCCTGCATCAGGTCATTTCCCTGAATGTTGTATATTGCTTGTATTGTTTGGGATGTTTCCCTCCTTTTTGAATGATATACTTACTAAATCAAAAAAAAAAAAGGGGGGCTCTCTGGCAAATCGTGCTGGAAAGCATCTGTACTTGAGATGCGGTTGATCTCTGAGAAAGGAGCAGCTACAATCAATGGATTATCTCATAAAAGAATAAAAAAATCATCATTTAACTGATCACTCATAGTTGATGCATTCTGCTAATCGAGATTACACACATTCAATCTTCCATCCAAGTCAATTACATGACATAATAATTTTCCCTTGCATTTTTCCTGCTTTTTCTTTTTTAAAACTCACTTCAGAATACAATCTTGCAAGATATTGTTCCTCGTATTCTAAACATGCAAAATTTCCAGAGACCCATCAAACACAGGTCTCTTTTACAACGAATTTTGAAGTTGACAGTAAGCGAGATCCACTGTTGTTTTTTCTTTTTATTTTTCTACACCATCTGCTGATCATTGAATCATAAACACAAAAAGATACATTAGTAGAAATGACGAAGTTGCTCTAATCGATCACCAGTAATCTCCACAGGAGCATGAACCACTGGAAAACTGATGGAAACGATTGATATCTCTGACAATAATCTCTCGGGCAAAAACCTCTGAAGCCAACTTCATAACTGTATGACAATCACCACAGGTCCTAAGATTTTTCTTTATCCTAATTGGTGCACCCGCAGGAACACTTATTAACCCAAATGCAAGGGCTAGTTTCTCACTGTGGTACCATAAATTCTGTTCCTTGTATTCTCCGATATCGTTTACGGCAAATTGTGTTTCAGCCACATATCCCTTCAACTTCACTAGATCAGCCAACTTCTCCAGCATCTTATATCTCATCTGTCAAGGGATGCGATTTATCTTTCACTGTGAAAACGTAAGTTTGTGTTCTTGATGTCGATCCAGCTGCAACTAAGCTCTTTTGTTACTCCATTTGCTGCCATTAATCTCCTGACCTCTTTAGCTTCTTCCAACTTTCCATGATGTGTATACATATTTGCAAGCAGAACATAGTTCCCTGAATTCTCCGGTTCCATTGAAAGAGCCTTTCAGCAACTTCTAGACCCATCTCTAGGTTCCTGTAATTCCTACAAGCCCCAAGAAGAGCTCCCCAGACTGATGGGTCTGGCTTTACTGGCATTGATTCAATGAAACTCTTCGCTTCCTCCAACTGACCAGCTCGACCAAGCATGTCAACTATACATGCAAAATGTTCGGGCCCAGGTTTTATCCTGTAAACTTGTGACATGGAGTGTAATAGTGGTAACCTTTCTCAACAAGCCCATTATGGCTACAAGCTGAAAGAACAGAAACCAGTGTTACGTAATCTGGTTCGATCCCCACTTCAAGCATCTCCTCAAACAGCTTGATAACAAGATCTCCACAACCATGTTGTTGGCATGCTGTGATCATTGCCGTCCATGACTACATTAGGTTCCTTGATCTCTTCAAATGCTAGAATCACACTGTCCAGGCTCCCACTTTGCATACATAGTGATCAATGAGAGCTTTGCACACACAAATTTCTAGAAAATCCAGTTTTGATAACCTGGTCATGGATTAGAGTTCCCTGTTCCAATGCAGCTAGACTTGCAGAAGCATGAAGAACTGTTGAGAAGGATGCCTCATCAGGTGAAATTCCATCCCTTCTCATTACCCAGAAACAGTTACAAGCTTCCTCAAAGCAGTCATTGTGCCCAACCCATCATCATAACGTTCCAAGTGACCACGTCTCTATCCTTTATAGAACTAAAATTTGTAAGCATTCTCAAAGCATCCACATTTATTATACATATCCAGCAAAGAATTCTTCACATAAGCTAAAAGAAATCAAACCAAGCTTCATCACAAGAGCCTGCACTTGCCTGCCAAAATCAAGACTGCCCATATTTGCGCATGCTCTCATAACACTTGAAATGCTCACTTGGTCCGGTCTCATCGAATCCTCCATGAGTAGCCCACGGAACATTCCCGCTGCTTCGTCATAGAGCTTGTTCTGCACAAAACCCACAATCATCGCATTCCATGAAACTAAATTTCTCTCAGGCATTTCATCAAACACCCTTTTAGATGCAGCTACATCGGCACACTTTGCGTACATATCAGCCAGTGCACTTGCAACGAAAACATCGGATTCAAACCCCTGATTGAGGATGAGAGAATGGATCTGTTTCCCATGGACTGCGGTGCTGGTATGTCCACAAGCGGTAGAATTGCAGAGAAGGTGAAGTGGTTTGGTTGTAGGCCGGTGGCCCTCATTTGGGAGAAAAGGGAGAGAGCTTGAATGGGATGGTGGTGTTGAGAAATGGGTGATGAGAGAGGTCCAAGAGACAATGTTTTTTCTCTTCAGTCTTTGAGAATAGGAGGAGACTGTCATTGATTTGGCCACATTTGGCAAGTGTGTTGATGAGGTGATTGTGAGAAACGGGAGGCCAGTGTAGCCATGTAGGATGATTTGGGCATGGATTTGGGCGGCATGTTTGGCATTTCTTGTTTCAATGGCTGTGTTGAGGAGAGTATTGAGATGGTAGGCGAGGTGGGTTGGTGAGATCCATAAGAAGAAAATCGGATGGTTGAGTTTTGATTGCAGAAGGAAGCTACCACCATTGCAAGTGAGAGAGAGTAGAGGAAACACTACTCTCATGATACATAATCGCATACAAACCCGTCGGTGTGGTTGAAGGAATCCCTGTCAAAATTTGAAAACGGTCCTTAAAACCTTGTACGTTGCACCTTGGGCGGGTAGTCGGGTTATTAAAATCTAGTCATTACATTTTAGCTTGATTCATATTTTAGATGGATAGTGGTTTTTGTATTATAAGTTTTTTTTAAAGAAAATTTTAATTTGACCCTTATTTTACTCGTGAGAAAAACTCATGATGCAAAAATCACTATCCATTTTAGATTTCTTTTAGTTCTTTCTAATCCAATTTAGTTTAATTTAAATTAATAAGTTTCATATTAATCCATATATTTAAGTAAATGATCGGATATTTACATATTTCAAGCAAAAAGATATCCATAAAACCAAGTGATTAAAATATAATTGAGTAAGGTCTCAATAAACTATTAAATAAATACATAAAAATTATGTGTCATTGTTTGTGTAAAATTCAGACAATTACAAAGCATCACCAGACTTTAGACTAAATTAAAAATAGTTCAATTTTTTTCTCAAACTAAATGCATGTTTTAAATGGGTTGAGTTAGCTTATTAATATTTTGGACTGGGTCATTCAGATTTTGACCGAGCTTTTGCACTTCTAAAACCTTATGTTATTTTAGATTGGATTTATGTTAGGACCTAACTGTTGGGTCAAATTGGAGAGTTGAATTTAAAAAAAATAATAATAATTAAAAAATACCAAAGCAGGCCAAAACTTAACCATTACCAGAAATGAATCTGTTCTAATTCATTTTCTTCAGACTTCAGACAATCTGAAATATTTCGGCCGTTACAACCAAAACATTGCAAAATCGATTACGAAGGGTTAAACTAATTGCAAAGATTCGGAGGCGGAAAGATAAAAAGAGAAGCGTTTCCGTCCATAGATGATGACCAATCTGTAGTTTAGGTTAAATGGGGGTATTATGGTATTTTGACATTTTTTTCATGGAAAATGTGGAGTTTAACAACTTAACATTATTATCTTTTTTACTAGAGGTGAAACTTGGGTCAAGTTTTAACTCGACTAGTATGACATAATTTGAGAATTGTAAATTTTTAAAATTAGAGTCGAGTTGGGTTGAAAGAAAAAAAATCAAATTAAATTTAGGTTGGATTGGACCAAACTTTTAAAAATTGACCCGATTCGATCCACTCAAATACTTTAATATATATCTTCAAGCGAAACTCGATGCCTAAATGCCTAATCCTAGAGTGAGACGGAGATAGTGATGGCTTTTTCGGTGGGAACGACAAACCCTCTTTCCTTCACTCCCTTTCAGTCCTCTCTAGCTGTCATCAGAGCTCGGTCCCTTCCCCTTCTCTGGCAGCTTTTTCTAGGTATTTTAATTTTATTTTGTTTTAAGTTATTATTTTTTTTTAAATCGGTCTAAATTGGGTTAGGCTAATTCTCGTATTCTAGGTCGGATTGAGAAATTCGGGTCAGGTCAAATCAGGCTCAATATTTTTTATATGAGTTGAATTGAGTTTATCCAAAGCTGACTCCGCCGTCTAAGTTTCAACCCTACTTTTGATCCCTGATCAAGGGTGTGTTTTAAAATTTCCGTGGAAATGCAGCTGGGTTTCTTAATAGTTTAAAAACCAGAGCGGGTTTTCTCAAATTTTAAAAACAAATGGGAAGGGTTTTTAAAACCTTCTCGAATAATTATCTTGTTGACTTTTTTGACGTAAATCTTTAAGAAACAATTTTTCTATTATTCAGTGGTAGATATTTTAGGAGAGCACTTACACACACTCGGTTTTTCTGTCTCTACACATCCAAAATCGAATTTTCGGGTGAAATTACGATTTTACTCCCGCGTTTCTATTCATTCGAATGAATGCCCAGTTCATTTTGGCATTCATTCGAATGAATCATTCATTCGAATGAATTCCCATGTGTAATTTCAATTCATTCGAATGAATGGGCTGAACAGTAACACGGAGTCACGGAATACTGTTCAGCCCCATTCATTCGAATGAATATGTTCATCAAATGAATGTATGTCCATTCATTCGAATGAATGAAATCCATTCATTCGAATGATTTCATTCAACGCTTTCATCGCTTCATTCATTCGAATGTTCAGGCAGCAGAAACAGTAACATTATTTTAAATATTTATTTTTAAAACTTTAAACTTATTTTTTGAGTATTATGTATTTCCAAAATTTCTCAAATTAAATATCTAGACTAATTATAATAACCTGATAAAAATACCTTAAGATTTCAAGATCTTTTGACACTCCTAAATATATAAAACACAGTATTTTACAAATAAGGGTATCCCTAGACTGTGTCGAAAACAAATTTAAGAGTATCAAAAGACCTTAAAGTCTTAAAGTATTTTTATCAGATTATCGTAATTAGTCCGGATATTCAATTTGAGAAATTTTAGAAATATACAGTGCTAAAAAAATAAGGGTCTATGTTTTAAAATATAGACAGTTATTTTTAAGCACTGTGTATTTCCAAAAATTTTTAAATTGAATATCTAAACTAATTAAAATAAGTTAATAAAAATACTTTAAGACTTTAAGGTCTTTTGACACTCCTAAATATTTAAAACATAGTATTTTACAAATAAGGGTATTCCTAGGCTGTGTCAAAAACGCATTTAGGAGTGTCAAAAGACCTTGAAGTTTTAAAGTATTTTTATCAGATTATTTTAGTTAGTTTAGATATTCAATTTAAAATTTTTTGGAAATACACGGTGCATAAAAATAACTGTCTATATTTTAAAACATAGACCCTTATTTTTTTAGCACTGTGTATTTCTAAAATTTCAAATTGAATATCCGACTAATTACGATAATCTAATAAAAATACTTTAAGACTTTAAGGTCTTGATACTCCTAAATTTGTTTTCGACACAGCCTACCCTTATTTGTAAAATACTGTGTTTTATATATTTAGGAGTGTCAAAAGACCTTGAAGTCTTAAGGTATTTTTATCAGGTTATTATAATTAGTCTAGATATTTAATTTGAGAAATTTTGGAAATACACAGTACTCAAAAAATAAGTTTAAAGTTTTAAAAGAATTTAAATAAAACTGTATACTGTAAGTTTGTAAGTCCTGAATCATTCGAATGATTGAATCAGCACATTGATTCATATTCGTTCATTCTTCATGTTCATTCGAATGAAGGAATGAACGGATCGTTCATCCATTCATTCGAATGAGTGGTCGATTCATTTGAATGAATGGATGAAATGAAGGTCATTTTACTACTATTCATTTAGAATGAATCATCCATTCATTCGAATGAATGGGGCTGAACAGTATTCCGTGTTACTGTTCAGCCCATTCATTCGAATGAATTGAAATTACACATGGGAATTCATTCGAATGAATGCCAAAATGAACTGGGCATTCATTCGAATGAATAGAAACGTGGGGTAAAATCGTAATTTCACTCGAAAATTCGATTTTAGGTGTGTAGAGGCAGAAAAACTGGGTGTGTGTAAGTGCTTCCTATTTTAGTTAAAGTAGTATGTGATGACTGCTGAGGAAAGGGCACTAGGGCCTTCAGAAGTCCATCCTTTGTACACTTTGACCCTAGAGAAAGATGGGATGGGCCGGCCTAATTTTTGAGTGCAGGTAAGTTTGAACCTCGTAGACATATGTATTCAGAGTTTTATCAGACACCTTGTACTCGAGAAGAGATGGAGTCTTGAAGTTCTCCAACGTGATAAAAAAAAAAGTAAATCAATTCTCAATGACTAATTTCTTGCCGACCAAGTAGCAATAGCCACAACTTATTTCAAAATTCAAGCTCTTATTCAGTAGAGACAGCTGCAACAGCTTTTTAAAGATTAAAAATACAAAACAATGTGAATTTTGCAGGTTCCATACTTACGGGCATGGGTGCAAATATCTATCGATACATTTATGATACGGATTTTCAGTATCTTATTATATCGGTTGATACGTATTGTATCGGCTGTATAGGATATTTCTCGGCCGATATGGCCGATATATATAATATCGATCTTTTAAAAAAAAAAAAATCAAAACGGTGATGGGCTCGAGTTGATATCTTGGCTGATATTGGACTAATATCGACCTAGATATCGACTGATATCTGCTGATATTTTCTTTTTCAATTTTTTTTTTTAAAAAGCTTCATTTTGGATTATTTATTTATTTTTTAATTTAGAAAAAATAAAATAATACAAAAAATATCGATATTTAAAAAAAATATATAAAAGAGGAGAAAGAATTTTATTGGCCAAGATATCGACCGACATCTCGAGGTGACCGAATTTTGCACCCCTGCTCACTGGAAGTGAATACAGATACTTGTGGGAATTTTCAATAATAAATTACTAATTTCGTTTTGTCTCATTTCTACATGCAATTTCAGTCTCTATTTCAATTTCTTTCAATATTTTCGATTGAATAGATGAAATAGGTGCACTTCGACCAAAAAAATATATATTATTTCAACCAAATCAATATAATTTTAAATTTTTTCAAACTTATCATAACATATTTAAAAATGGATACTAAAATACTAAAATATTGAAATATTTTATTTTGAAGACAAAATGAAATGGCCTCCAAAACAAAATTAAAAACCATAATTCAAAAAAAAAAAATATTCACCAAAAATAGACTATTCCAACCAAGCTAAGGCCTTTTCGACCACACCAAATATATAATCTCTACTTTCATATGTATAATCCCTATTACATAATACATACATTCTAGATATCCAAGGGCGAGGATGAAAGCTTTTCCTAGTTTCTGCAACTTAAGTTGGTCCAACCTGAATCATACTGGGTCGACCCAACTTCATAATTACGTTTACCCTTTAATTTGGATATTAAAGGATAAGAGTAAAAAATCAACCTTTTATCCCTCTCTTCTCACCTTTTTTTTTTTTTTATGATTGAAGGTGTCAGGTGTCTCACCCAACTATTTCTTCGGAACGATGCACACTTCCCTGCACACACAAGTCGGGTTCTTCGACGGAGAATAAACCTCCTAGGAAGTGGCCATTCTTTTGGGCTCTCAAGGTTTAAACTCAAGAACCTCCCTTTAAAGATTTTACTCTCAAACCAGTTGGAATAATCCCTTGGGGTCTTCCCTTGAAACCCCTTCCAAACAAGGGCTATTTATAATACCCAGAATAACTCTGGGTCAAGAGTTATCCGGTGCAAAATTTACCCCTCATCTAAATGCAGCAGTGACCCAATCTATCTTGACCCAACCTGACAGAACTCTATACAACCTTTGAGTTGGTACATGTCAAAGTTGTCTCAGTTTTTCAAAACTCTGGTTTTGAGCTGGTCCCAAACAAATCTGAGCTGTTGGAGTTGCACATTTCATAGCGGACCTTATGATGCAAAAGACAGACTCATCATCGATATTGTGCTGCATTTTGCTAGTAATAATACCAGCCTCATGTTTTGTGGGCCGCCTATCATTCTACCAGAGCATCAAAAGTCCAGACGAGAGTCTTTTTAGACCTTTTTGGCTGCTACCAACCCAATCTTCCCCTTTTTAGGCAAGCCTGCATTTCTAATTCTTTGGGTCTCATGTCATTCTTTCTAATTGAAATTTGGATATGCAAAAGATTGACCATCTCAAGTAGTAGACATTTTTTTATGCCAAGTTGTTTAGAGGTCCACATGTATTTAAAAAGGGGACATTTTAATTCAACTAGTTTTTGGAGCACGTGCAAGCCTCTCAATCCTACACATACTACATAAGCAATTATAGAGAATGATCCAAACGAATATTGAGCGTAAATCGAACTCAAGACTTCCTTTCATTAATAGAGCTTCATGGTTAAGCATCTTGTACAGGTCCTTTTTTTTTCACCATTTACCTCAGTTTGTATAGCCGTCGCCCAATCAATTGTTGAACCACTTAAAGACTCCAACTTGCAACTTGAGTATGATCTAGTTCAAGTTGGGTTGAGTTTTACTTTCCTCAACCCATCTTAACCAGTTGACCCAACTGGAATTGGGCTAACCCACTTTCAACCCGACACACACCCAATTCAACTTCACAGTTTATGGTTCACCTCAACCTACCCGAAACCGTGATTAGATATAGAATGATTGAGCAACCAACAATTTTATCTTTCACTTAAATGGCATGACCTAATAACCAAAGGTTGCAGGGTTGGAGGAACTTTTTCAAATTCAGTACAAAGCAGTCAAAATCCATGGGCTTCCATTTCTATAAGCTTTCTTATTCAAAGTATAAATTTAATTTTGTCTTAAAAGAAAGGAATAGACAATTATAGATTCATATTTTCTGCAGCTACACCCCCTGCATGTCCTCTAGATTCTACCCCGTTTTCAAATCGGCTGAGTCGGCATTATGAGTTGAGTTGAGCCAACTCAAGTCTAGCCAATTTTGAACAGTGTTTATGAATGTCTTTTTTTTAAAAAAATTTGTACATGGGAAACTCAATGTAAAACCTCCACAGGTGATATTCACTGTTCTTATAGCACACCAAATGAGGCCATGAGAGATCAAACTTGACACCTCCTACTTTCTGAGACAAAAGATTATTAATTAAACAACACTCATTTAGACATGTACATGAATATTTAAATGTACGAGAAATGTAACTCTCTTATGCACGAGCGTACAAATTGCAATCAGGAATGATTCCAAAGGTACGCTCTTAAACTCCTGTCTAATATATATTCCACTTCTTCAGTCCATCACTTGACTAGACTTTTTGCCCCTTATTTCATTTCAAATAGAATCCAATGTATCAGATTCCAACTTTTTAACCATTACTTAGTCTAAAGATGTTAAGATCTTAAGGTGGCCATTGAGTTCGTACATACTTAGGACCCACCAATAAAAAGAAAGACAAGACACATGATTTTCACTTTCTTGTCTTTCTGAATCTAAAAGGACTGTAGCCATGGAACATTGAAATAGGAAGTAATTAGACAAACAATAAATAACAGTAAAACAAATGTAAACTTAAAAATGAAAATTGGAGACAAAACCATATTAGCATACCTTCAATCAAGGAAACAAATATACGTGCGATATCCGATATATTGTCTGATATTGATGATTTTAATTAAAAAAATAAGAGAGAGAAAATAATAATTTCATTTCAATTGTCTCTTTCATTTTCTTAGATTAAATAGATAAAATTAAAATAATGAAACCAAGAGGTGATCATCTCGACAACTCCCACTGTTTCTTGTGGGCAAATAAAACCCCAAAGCCACAAGAACCGCTAGAACATGTAATGGGGTCAAAAAGTCAAAGAAGGAATTAATACTAATAATAATATTAAACAAGTTAAGTAAGGTTTTGACTGGATTCCTTTCTACACGCCCCTCTAGATGGGTTCATGTCATGAAGGAATCTATCTAGGCTCTAGAGTAGATTATGACTTGGAACATCCAGTCAATAATTCATAGTTAAGCAAGCAGTAATCAAAATGATTATCTTTCATGCCATCTAATATAATCAATAGAACAAAGTACAGTGAAAAGAAAGGTTGTTCCAATCTTATTATCTACGAGATTTGGTGGAGTCCTAAGTATCTACAAACTTTGGAATCACGTTAATTAGGGTATTATCATTATCATCATCAATTGTTAAAATCTTATCGATTTGAATTGGTTTTTTGAGTTCTGCTTCTTCATTTGATCATATTGAAAATCATAAAGTTATTTGTTATGCTATCTATCATGCCTTTTTTTTTTCTCTTCTCTTTGTATTTTTATTAGTCTACCATCTTCTTTTTTATAATTTGAAGCCTCTCAACTCTATATAAAAGGGTCATCTTTCGTCTTGTAATTAATGAACCCACTTTAAACGTGTTTCCCTTATTTTGTCATCTATTTTTTTTCCTCTTTAATATAATAAAACTAAAAGATTTCTTCTGAAGAGGGTGAGGAATGCATGGAAAATTGCTAATGTAGTATGATATATCTCTTTCATTTGTTTTAACCTACTGCAGGAATTTTATAAGAAAAAAAGAAACTACCAAGCAAGATTTCTCAGAAAACCCCACAGGTTCCTTGCTTTTTCTACTGCTTTGTTCCAATCCAAATGGGCCTTTCTACTTCACTAGGAAATGCTAGTCTTTTATATGCTTAATGTGATAGATCTCCTTCAACAGTAACATCTAGGGAATTGTAATTACACACTTCTGTTTTCAGCATCTTCCCTTTCCTAATTCAACTTGCATTGTTTTTTACATTTGAATAAAGGTCGTGGTGAAAGTTCAATTGAGCTATGAACTCAACCCAAGTGGAAAAGTCCATCAATTAGCTTTCTAAGGGCTGAAAGTAACCTAATTTCCCAAAATTATGTGATCAAATTTTGAAATCAGAAAGTACTGAATTTGATTCTGAATTTGATATTTGAAACTCTAATGACCATACAGAAGTACAAGGAATGGCACAAATAAGTAGGTTCAGGCAGCACCATCAATTGGTTTAGCCTATGTATGGTACAAATTCTTCGAAACTTCCTGAAGGAATTCAAAAAAGATTCATGACAGAGAACCATCAGAAGTACAGAATGTGACCAACAAGATTTACTTTTAGAATTGTTGGGGGGTGTTGTTTTTCAGTTTGTTTAAGCCACCATTCAAACAAGAAGTGAACGATTCTGCAGAAAGAGGGTACAGCTGGAATCAATGAGAATGTATTAAAAAAGCAGCATATGGGGTGTTTTCATTCACAGAGATACCCCTTGTGAGGGTTAGAACTTAAATTTCTGTGTATTTTGTTAGGGGTAACCCATGGGGTTGGATGACCATAACTCCATAAGCATTGGGTTCCATTTCACTCACCACTAGCCTAAAATGGAAAACCCTGTGCTTTGTTCTTTATTTCATCTTTCACCTTCTCCTTTAAATAGGGCTGTGAACCTTAGTTGAGAAGGATCGAACCCATGTGGCTTCACCAGCACACATGACCCAGATGTGATGCCTATGCATGTGAGGCCTGTGTCTTTTTGTCTATCAATCAGTAAAAGCAACATTTTACTGGCCCAAGTAGAGCATAGACACAATTGCAAGAATATTTACTTTTTTTAGTTAAATGGGTATTCTCAGATGAAACTATTCTTATATGCAAGTTTTGTGTATCAAGTTAGTCTAAAAAGAGAAGCTACTCGAGCAAATTAAAAGATCTACTTTTTTTTTTCCAAGTGAGGTGTGATGCTTACATTTACAAACAAAGTTTGACTGTTTAATGTGATACCAAAAAACTTCACTAAACTCGTCAATAGGAGTTTGTTGGTGGCCCCATTATACAATCATTGTAATGATGCAAAAGTATGCTCTCTGATGATTAATTCACAGATAAATTCCAATGTAGGTCAACATCCTTGTCTATATTTTAGGATTATGCAATCTAAGTGAAAAGACTCCTATTGAAACAATGTCATAAAATGATTTTTAAGTCATGGCAATGTGCTCAAGGACAAGGGGAATGGGTTCACCCACATTGCATTCCCTTATTTGGCTTATTCTTCATTTATAATGGGTCCCTTTTTTTAAAACATGGCCACTTGACAGTTTTGAGCAATGTTATCAGAATCGGACCGTCTAACGAACCGTCTTTGAGGAGGTTAGGATTCGACCGCGGTCAAAGCAGGTAAAAGCCGGTCAAGTATTAAAATAATATAAATATTATATATAATATTAAATAAGACATATTTTCAATAACATTAATAAATATTAAAATAACATTCAAACTCTGAGTAAATATATCAAAACGGTGAAATATATGGGATAGAAATAGTAATAAACATTTATATTTTAAATATACACATTTTTTAAGTGAAAAATTAATTAATTTTTTTTTTTAATTTCAAAATTTTGAATCGAGGTTCACAGTCCCAGTTTTGTGTCAAAACCGCATAAAACAGCGGGTCTGACCGGTTTTATGCGGTTTTGACCCAAGGCCGATTTTTTATCTGGACCGAACTGCAAACCTCCCGATCGCGGCTGAACCACCGGTTCGACCGCGGTTCGGTCTGATTCTGATAATACTGGTTTTGAGATTGCATTTGAAATTTTATCTTCTTGTTGAGTTTGGCTCAAAAGATTTAATTTAGGTCCTATTGTGTTTATGTAAGGCCCCTTAGATAAATATAAGGGCTATTTTTCTCTTTAGGGTTCAGAAGTTGGGCTTTCTTGGATGGGAGATAGGAGAGAAAACAAAACAGAGAGAGAAGAAGGAGAAAAGACCTAGGATTAAGGGGTTGGGAAATCCATTATAACAAGTTGTACAAGAATTATTTCCATAAAATAATCGAGCATTATTCACTCCGTGAACGTAGCCTTTGTGGTGAATCATGTAAAGTCTCTCTGTCTTATAATTTTTTTAATCAATACTTGGTGTCAATGGAAGCTTCCTTCTTGCTCAGTCTATCATTCTATATATTCTTTTTAGTAAGCAATAAAAGTATAAATCATTATTTTTTTTTATTTCGTACCCTCGAGAATTGTCCCCATTAGGAAAACAAAGAGAAACGAAAAAAGTCGAGTGATAAGAAGATATAAATAAAAAAATAAGAGAGAGAGAGATTTTGTTCTTGAGATATTTTTCTTTTATATTGATTCATCGAGTTATTTTAACTTTCTTCTTTTAATTTTCAGAAGAGAAAAAAGTAAGTGAAAAGTGAAAGTACAAAACAGTACTGGAAAAGCTGCATTTAGCTAATGGACATATTTTGGGAACAAAGAAAATTGTCTTGTGTTTAATTTTATTCAATGGTTCCTGAAACCAACAGAAAATCATCTGTACAAACATAATGGGAATAAGCCAAAATGAGAAAAATCAATTTGATTTCTAAACAAACTTTCCTGTTCATGTCAAGAACAGAGCAGGGTAAATAAATTGCAAAAAAAAAAAACTGTCTTGACAAAAACAGAGAAAATATGTATTTTCACTTTTGGAAAAGGTTCTCTAACTAGCAAATATAATCTGCTCTTCTATCTTGAATTTGAAATCTTAACAATGAAACCAAAGGGAGTCACATATCAGTGACCAATAATATCTTATGGAGAAATAATTTGCACAGAGACAAAAGTGAATAATGAAATTTCAATATAAATCTTTCATAAGATTAACATTACAGAGAAAGCTAAGAACAAGTGAGGAAGAGACCAGTTGTCATCATAAACAAATCCTTATAATCAATGTTATGGCTCTAATACACAGAGCTTGTAAGGTACTAAGCACAAGAAGAATCCATAACTCGGTTGCATGGAATCTGTTGATGAAATCAGTAGTTTTCTTGTCTATCTCCAGTTCCGCCCGGTCGTCGTCGTTGTAGTAGGTCCTTCGTTTATCTCCATTTCCGTCATCTCCTCTTCGTATGATCTCTTGGGCATGAGAAACTTGAAGATTTTGAACAGTGAATGAAGAAGGACTTCTTCTTTCCATATCTTCTTCTCTTTCTCTCTCTCTTTCTGGATGAAGACGAAGTTGCTGCTTGCAGTAGAGGAATGCTCTGCTTGGTTTGTAGTGAGCGTAGGAGAGGGGTGCAATTTATAATTCTACGACCAAACCCAGAGGAGGTGGTTGTAGAGAGATTCTGAACCGTTGATGTGTATGAATGGCTGAGATTGAATGAATTGAATAGGTTGAAAGGGCACGAGACCATGGTAAAACCCATAGAAAAGTCATATGATTTGTAGCCTCTCCTTTTAAAAATAATGACCCTAGTGGGCTTGTTTTCCCTCAAACTACTTTTTCCGGTCTTTCCTGGCAACTTTCCTTCTGTGCACTAAAGAGGGAGAGAGAGAAAAGAGGAGGAATAATCCATTGGAAGAACCAGACAAATTTTACTTGGAAAATTTCCTTCTACCCTAAGGAAATGGAGACCCACCTTCAGTGCACTAGGAGCTTGCCCAACTGGACCCAATGGTCTCTATTATCTAGGCCTTTAACTTTTTTATCATCTTCTTCAGATAATCTAACCCCTTCAAAATGGACGGCTGATGATGAAATTAGCTACTACTTTCCTTTGGTTTAGATTAGGGGTGAAACTTGGCATGATCCGATTCGAGAAATCAAGTGGGTTGGGTTTTATATTTTTAAAATTAAAGTTGAATTGAGTTGAGGAAAAAAAAATCCAAATTGAATTTGGGTTAGGTTGGGTTGGATCAAACTTTTTTAAAATTAATTTGACCTGAATCGAATTGATCTGACTTGATCCACTCAAAAAAATTCATATAAAATCAGATGGCAGCACTCGTGTTGAGTTAGGTCAGCAATTCGAGTCGAGTCGAATCGGATCGAGTTCAATAATTTAAATTAGGGTTGAATTGATTTTTTAAAACTCGACTCGACTCGCTTGAGTTTTAGCCCTAGTTTAGATGAAGGTACATCCAATCTCAGAGTGATCATCATACTCATCGTATCTTATCATATGATCATCAATCATTTTTTATATTTTAATATTAATTTTAAATATATGTTTAACTAATAAAAGGCCTTAATATATCTTCTAATCATGCCCTTGTTTTTTTTATGTTGTCACTCCTATTTTCATCTTGGCCTTGTGTAAGTGTGTAACCTTCGCTTAAGTCTTTTTATAAGTCCGGTAAACCGGTAGCCTTTCACCTCAACAGGGCTATATTACATTATTATATGGACAAATCTTCATTCACTCCTCAAATTTTTACTTCTCGCTCCCTCAGCAGCTCTTCATGATTATTGATTAACCTATTGAAAATAATATTTTAAGTTTTAAAATTTTCATAATTTTTATATTTAATTTCTTTTAAAAATAGTAATTTGATTTATTCAAATCTTATATTAACATTAGATTTTTTTTAAATGAATCTCTTATCCTCAAGAAAGCTAGCCACACATAGTGGTTTGTGGGATAATTCCTGCTTTGGGTGTGATGAACAACCCTTTTATAGAGTAGGAGACTCTTAACAGATGGAGAGAAGAAAAAATCTTCAATTGAGAATAACGTTTTTAGTGAGTCTCCTTTATTTAGATAAAATATCTACATAAATAATAAAAAATTATAAAATGATGAAATTCAATTATATTCTGTAAGTGATATAATGTCTGAATTCTAAATATAGCAACTATTAATAATAGATATATTATTTTAGAACATTTCCCATTCAAGTTTACAAGTTATCAAATTCAAGGGAAAACCAACTAATATTAAATTTGAATTCAAAATCTTAGATCTAAAATGTAGATCAAACTGGTTTGTTCTATTTTGTACTTTTTAGAATTTTAGAATTTTAATTTACGACTATATTTTTATCCAATTAATGAAAACTTAAAAGGTTTGAGTGGATCCGGCAAGGGATTTCAATAAACTAATTCATGTAGCAATCATTAGTGGTTTTAAGTGATTGGGTCTTTTCTTTTAAAAGGTAATGTGGATGACAGTGAAGCTCTAAGATATTTAGGCTATTAGAATAGGAATAAAGTATTAAGAAACATTCTAAGTAAATAAAACACCATCGATGATGGCATTGAGTTCCATTGTATATTAACAGGTGCATCATGTGTGGTGCCTATAAAAAAATGGTAATAAACCGGTTTCTTTTATTTATTTTAATAAATTTAAATACACATTAATTTGATCTCACTGCAGTCCAGTGTACCCTTAAAAAGATATGCTCGTACATTACGGAAAAAGCACCATATGATTACAATAAAACACCCTTGTTCTTTGCAAAAGGACTGAATGCCACCGACAACTTATTTTTTCATATATTTAAAGGTTGATTATTCTGATACGGACGTACTCTTTTAATAGATATAGGTTTTTTATATTTCTCATTTTTCTTCCATCCGTAGAAATCGGCTCACTTTTTTAGCAGGTGATGAGTGAACCGATTCACTGAAAAGTGTACCGATTTATGTGTAAAATATTCCGGTCGATGCACTGATTTAGACTCTCAAGAAATCAGTGCACCGATTTCCAAGTGATTTGGTCGGTGCACTGGATAAGTGAACCGATTTACTGAAAAATGAACTGATTTTTGCAGATGGATGAGGGATAAAATGAGAAGTTCACTAAAATATTTGCCTCCTAAAAGATAACGCCCGTGTTAGGATGTGCACCCTATTTAAATTTGATGAATGATTCATGCCGATCCTAACTAGCCTCACTTACACTTCCAGTATATCTCGCAGCCATTTAATTAGTTTAAGTAGACATATTGTATATAGGGGTGAAACTTGAGTCGGGTTTTGATTCAACTTGTATAATTTGACTTGAGAAATTAATGGATTTAGGTTATGTATTTGTATATTTTGAGTTGGATTGAATTGAGAGAGAAAACTACGTATGAAATTTAGGTTAGACTTGTTTGAAAAATTTAAAAGCAACCTGATCTGATATGACATAATTCGACTTGACCCGAGTGCATCAAGTTATAAAACAGTAGTAATTAGCGCTGAAATTCTGATGAGTTCGGGTTGAGTTGAGTAATTTTGGTCAGATCGGATTGAGTTCAATAAGTTTTGACATGAGTTGGATTGGGTTTATTAAAACCCATCTCGACCTGTCTGAGTTCAGCCCTACTTGTATGTGTTAGAGTTTACTACATATTTCAGTTCTCTTGTATTCTTTTCGATTCTTTTTTCAACCTTTTTATACTTTTTCAATCAAAATAGACAGTGATGTGATTTTTCAAATGTAGATAAGAAAGTTCCTAAATTAGATTTTAAGCCTTCAATGCTACCACCATGGTATTGACCTAATGATTTTCAATAAACCTTACAGTGAGACATAGATCTATTTCTTTCTACAACTCAAAATGTGGTCCACATCCCATGGCCTCCCTCCCCGTGCACCTCATGCATGGGTGATCATTGTACTTTAAAAAAATATTATAAGATCAGTTGGGAAACAACTCTTATGATTAATACTTAATTAACATTTGTTTGGTGCATTAGGTGCACTTTAGGAAAAGAAAGAGTCAATCAAACACTTTCTTAAACGAAAGAAAAAAACAAAAAAGTTGCAAAGAAAGCCTGTGATTCTCCATGCCACTGTTGGATGTACTGTACTTAGACGTTAAGGTTAAGTGCTTTTAAAAAATTGGGTCTTTCCCTCCATCCAAGAATGCAAGCTGTCTCTCTTTTAGGCATCTTTGAGCTCTAATTCAAGCCATAGTTGGCCAAATCCCACTTAGTTGTTTAGATCTCACCAGAGATTTCTCTTTGCTCTTTTGTCTTTGTTTACTCATTACTTAAACATTTTCTATGCGTAGTGACCTGATTGTCAATGGGTATCTTTTCTTTCAAGTGAAGAGAATCGTATGCATATATACACTCTAAACCCTAAAGTCTAAATATCACTAAGTAACTAGTAAGCTACAACTGTAGAATTAGCCAAATGGTTTAAGCCCTTTCATGGGTTTTTACTTAGTGGGCTCATGCCCACAGAAGTGTACACTAAGCAGTATTGAAAGGCTTCATATAAAGATTTTGGATATTTCCTAAAGCTAAATGATCTACCCATGTGTATGTCTCGCTATCATAGGGAGAATCTGAATTGTGAAAGCTTTATGAGTGAAGACTTCTTAATCACTTCATCACCTCTACGCCATCATCTGATATTTATTCTCTGAATTCTTTGTTGTGGGGTTAAAATGTACAAGTAGAATTCATGGTTAAAGGCAACATACAATTAAGAGTCCGGTCGGCGACACTCACCAATAAGACTCCTTTTAAAATGGTTAAAGGCAAGAATAATTGGTTAATGACATGCAGGCCGACTCTGGTTATAGGTGGAGTAGGTTGCCGCTAAAGCTGCAACTCGAGTTGGGTTTTGGCCTGACCCGCATGACATGACCTGAGAAATCATGCGGGTCGGGTTGAGAAGATAAAAGCTCATGAAATTCGGGTCGAATCGGGTTGAGGATTTTACAAGTTAACCCGACCTGACCTGACAAAATTAGGCTAAAATGGGTTCAAAATGCGGGTCGGGTCAGAATTCGAGTTAGAATTCGGTTGGGTCGGGTTGTGAATTCGGGTCGGGTCGAGTTGTGAATATATATCAACTCGGGTCGGGTTGGGTTTTAGGAAACCTGACCCACCCGACCCAAGTTGCAGCCCTAGCTGCAGCATAAGATCCCAAAAAATAGGTTCAAAAAATTAGAAAATAAAAAAGGGTAACTAATTGTAGTAGAACCTCATCTTAAGAGTTTACCTAAGGCCCTGAGATTTCAACCATCAATTGATCATCTTATACATGTGATCTTTATCTTTAAATTTCAATGGATTTAAATCATTAATTTATAAAAGTTTAAGATCAATCATATGATGATCAAATGGACATGAAACTTCATGTAACCTGTATAACATTATCTTCTTTACATTACACTGACAATATAGAGCTCAGGACTCATTTAAAGGACAATATCAATATTTATTCCGAGTTTGAGTTAATCCATAATGATATTTAGCCCAAAAAGTTGGTGGTCTTGCTGTGAACCCCACCAACATAACTCAAACTCATTATTACTTTCAACTTAATTAATCAGGTATTAAACTGACCTATTTGTAATTTTCAAAAATGTAGCTTGATTGTATTTTTCAATTAAAGTTTTGATCAAATTAATTTTTAATAGTATTCATATTTAAATATAAACAATTTCACTTCATCATATTTATCATCATTGTTAAGCTCCACTTAACAGTGTCCAGTAATACTCCATACAAAATTGTGCCTGTCACATTTCCTTTCTTTTTGGCCATCTGAACTCATTCCTCTGAAAATGCTTATTAATAATTATTTTAGATGCATGAAAAAACCTAGTACTTTTAAAAAAAAAAAAAAACTAAGAGTTTTATAAATTAATTTTTATTTTATCTATTTAAGTTCATGTATCACGGTATCATCTATTTAAGTTTTTTATTTTAAAATACGTGAAAATTCGTTGACCCCATTTTGTGGTGATCATAGATAAAATTCCACAGAATACCCAACTAGTCAAATAAATAAAGTGATGGATGCAAATAAAATAATAAGTTAAACTACTCAAACAAATAAAATGATGGGTACAACTAAAGTAATGGATAAAAAATAAAGTAATCTGTTAAGTTTTCAGCCTCCGACTATCTACTCTACTCTTTTAGACTATCATGCAGAGAGCAGTTCAATGATAAGATTTTCTTTTAAAATAACTAACCATTGAACGACGAACCACCCTATTTTTAAACCAAGACTCACTGACGTGGGACAATTTTTTATCCGTCACATCGGGCTTTCTTTTATCGTTCCTCCCTTCCCACTTGGCCGGTCGGGATTGGTGTGCGTCGATCCCCCACTTCTCCCTAAAATCCTTTTTTGCTTCATGACTTCGTGGAAGCAGCAGTACTTGGAGACGTAGAATAGACGACTAGCCATTACAATTTACAAAGCTAAGATCCAAAATCCAAGTAGCCTACCCTAGTCAACCTAACCATTTATTGAATAGAGCCTACAACGACTGTCACTGTCGGATCAATTATATATTACCAACTCATTCAATGAATTAATGTAAACTTTCAATAAAAACAGGGTCATCATTCTAACATGAGAAAAATTCTTTTAAGAGACACAAGTTTTTCAGATTTTTCACTTTATCTTCATCTATCCGTAGAAATTGGTTTACTTTCCACTGAATCGATCCACCTGTTTGGTGCATCGATGAGTGAACTGATTCACCTAGGAATGGAAAAAGTTCAAATCGGTGCACCGATAAGTAAACCGATTCATTGAAAAGTGAATCGATTTTTGTATATATGGATAAGAGACAAGGTGGAAAGTTCATTAAAACATGTGTCTCCTAAAAGAGTATGTTCATATTAGAATGTGCACCATGAAAATGAATAAATTAAATTATTGTTTGAATTTAAAAGTAAGAATTTATATCTTTTTACTCATCTAAAGCTTACTATTGAAAGTTCATGCTAAATTTTATGACCCAGTTTTATAACGGACATTTTCTCAGAGATACCGCTTGTTTTAAGCCCAAGAACGCCATACCCCGCCCCCCCACACCCTCAACTCTACATTTATCTCTTATTTAGAACCACCCCACATTCTATACATTTAATATTTGGAAAATATAATCAAATAACTTTCCTAGATGGTATGGGACTATCCATTTTCCAAATCAGCTTATGTCACATATTTGTCTTGGGTAGGTTTTTAAATAAGACAATTCAAGAGTCTCATTACATTATCCTACCGTTACATTTTTAAGTTCTAAAGTTATACCAAAAGTTCACTACATCTATGATATTAATCAAATGTGACAGATGGATATTAGCTCCAGTGGGATTTAAATTAATTGGGCAAAGCAGAGTGAAAATGTAAGATTGATTCAAACATATGGTCTGTCCGCTTGGAATTTTCACATATATGAATCATATTTTTGCTAAGATTTTCTAAATGGAAACTACATGCCTACAATGAACTTAATCCAAACCCCAAAATTATGGATATTTCTTTGACATAATAATGTAAAGATTTATCAAAAGCTTACTAATGAAACATATCATTGTCATTTGCGTAAACCGATGCTGTCATCATTATCTGTCATTGAATTACTGTAACAAATTTTAGGTTTATCAGTTTATGATACAGAAGTGTAGAAATCTAGCATGAACATATGGTCCGGATAAGTCATCCTGTGTCAGGCACTAAAATTGACATTGTTGGGGCTGTGAACAAACCCACATTGAAAATGAAGAGGGAGATTTAGAGATTTATAATAGAGTTAGATTACTCCACCTAATATGCTAATATTTGGAGCTGGATATCCCATGCACCGAGCCATTCATCAGATGCATCCCAATTTGGATCACTTGATTGAAATTTTTTTTTTCCCTTCTCTTCCAAGTTCGCTGCTCAATAGATTTATGATCACCAACACATAGAGTTGCACAACATTAACATTGGGCTCACCAAATGAGATAGTGGTAGGCCCATTTGAAAAGTATTTCTTTAAGTATGTGGTCCACCAAAAGTCAATTTGATTGAATTAATTGAGGCATTCTATTTGAACTCAAAATTTAGTCATTTTAAATCCCTCAACTTTATGGTCATTAAAAACATTGTTTGATCAATCCAATCAAAGAAATTTTTTATGGGTCACACGTTTAAAGATTGGAAAGTGGAGGGTGGGGTTGAACAAGGTATGAAAAGTACTTCTAGTTTACTAAATCATGCCCAGTAGATATACGGGTTGTTTGGCATGGTTTTTTAACAAAAGGTTGAGAATAGCATTGAAGGAGTTGATACGTGAGATGCCAGATTGCTAGGTGCATTAATTGAGAACAGACAAATTTTGGACAGTATCATAATTGCTAATGAGGTTATCCATGCCTGCAAAAAGGATACAAATGAATACGTTTTGATAAAGATTGATATGGAAAAGGCATTTGATGATACAGATTGGAGTTTGGAGTACTTGTTTGGGAGGGAGGGGTTTCAAGGAAAAGTGGAGGAAGTGGTTGAAAGCATGTGTCATAGATACTTAATTCTAGTTAATCATTTACCTATTTTTCCATTCATTACTAAGGCGAGGGATTGTTAAGGAGGTGCGAGGTGTTCTGAATTACTATCAAGGCTTAAGATTAAGTTAATGGAGAGTTTGATCTCGTCGAAGTAAGAGTGGAGGGAAGTACCGTTTAGAAGTTAACCAGAGAAATTGGGCTACCAATAATATGCCTTGGGTTACCAATTGGTGAGACCCCACATGCTTTGAGGTTATGCAACCCGGTTATATATATATATATATATAAAAGTCCAAGGTATCCAGGACTCTTAGTGCACCTAACTAAGTCCTTTATATTTTTGTCACTGATTGTGATCCGAAAGGGCATTAGGGAATTGAAGAAGATTCAAAGGGATTTCCTTTGGGAGGCTCCAGTGATAAAGAGAGTTTACTTGGTGAGGTGGAAGAAGGTTATTAAATCCGAAGAGAAAGGAGGGTTGCTTAGGTGAGTTTTCAAGTTAGGAATCAGAGTCTATTTTAAAAGTGGATTTAGAGATTTGACCAAGAGGTAAATGCATCATCGGGAAGAGTCTTGATGTCCAAGTATGAATAGGAGTAAAAGGATGGGAGTTGGATCACAAGATGGAGGAGGCTTCAAGGGTACTGCAAGACATTTACTAAAGAAGTTACAAATGAGGTCAAATGTCAGTTGGGAAAGATAATAGATTGTCTTTCTAGAGCATATGTGGTGATGATTGAAATTTGAAGGAGGTTTATTCCAAGACTTAAGAATAACGGTGATAAGAAAGCTACAACGAATAAGTGTAATGAGGTTATTGGTGGATCAGTGTTCTAGTCAAACACTGAAGGATGCAAAATTAGTGATTTTGAGAATTTACTGCAAATATAGGCAACAAAAGATTTGGGACGAGGATGAGAAAAGGCTTTGGAAACTAGATTCTTTAAGGGATTAAAGGTCAGTTCTAACAAGATGTAATCTTAGAAGGATGGGGGTAATCCCTGTAAAAGGTGCAGTGCAATGAATTGTGTTTTTCTGTGAAGGGAAGAGGCACAGGCAGATTATATTTTCTGCTCCTTCCCTCTATCAAGTAGCCTTTGATAATAGGTTTCTATTTGTTGGTTTGCTCATGGGCTTTACAGGAGACTATGGAAGGTATTTGGGAAGTTGGATAATGGGTCAGTTTAGAGGAAGAAAGAAAGCTGCTTGGGATTTTATTCTGGCAGCTATTCGTTGGTCTATTTTTGAAGAAGAGGAATTATGGGAATTTTGAAAAAAGCAATGTTAAAAGGATAAGACATCCAAGGGAACAAAATGGAAATTAATCAACTATTAGTGATGCATTAAGGTCTTATTTATCAGACTTGGCTAAGCATTGGAGTGAAAGTTTTGCCGGTATCATAAGAAGGAGACAGTGGTAAAAGAGGAGGGAACCACCCCCAATAATGTAGTTCTAAGTTTGATGTAGACAAGGTAACTAGGGGAAACCTGGACCGGAGCTTTAGACAATGAGGAAGTGGAAATTAGTGTTTTCATTACCAGTTAAGAGTTAACGGACTAGAATGAGGGAGAGTTTTTTGGGAATTAGGTATGCCCTAGAGTTGTGGAAATTCTATTGAGAATGGAGTTATGCGACTCAACTAATGCAATGGCACAGGCAGAAGGCAAAAGGTAGCCACCATGGAAGCTTTCAACATATAGAGAGATAGAAGACTTTGCAAAGGCAAGGATGTCATGTTCACCCATGTAAGGAGATCAATGAATGGGGTGACAGATTTTTCTTCTGGAAACAGGGAGGGAGAGATGTGATCCTTCTAAGACTTTCTATCGTTTGTTTTGAAGCTTTTGTACAGTATAGTCCTATGATGATGTTCCATTTATGTATATTTTCCATCGTTTTGATAAAATTTATTTTGGCTACTGCTTCCAAAAAAAGGAAAGTTCAAGGCTGAAAAGGCACTAACAAAAAATTTAAAACTGCTGGTAAACATAAAAAACATTCATTCTTTGAGGATTTTATATTAAAAAGCACAGCTGTTATTACTATTACATATCTAAAAGTAACATCAGATTATGATTATAATGAAGATACATAATGACTATCCATTTACAGAGTACCAATAGAGCTTCACCATTACATTGAAGGATCATCAGTTTATAGTTGAATTATTCTCTGTCCATTAGACCTTGGTTTACTCATTCTTTCTCTTTTCCCCATATTGCTTTCCTGATATCCTCTGCCTTCAAAGGGGGAAAAAAAGAAAAAAGGAAAATCCTGAACATCATTGTATCTACTTTAAAGTAAATGATTGTCGTTCAGTTCAAAATTTAGTGTTACCTGAGACTGTTAAGCTGACTTGTCAAATCATTGATCTCCAAGCCAGAAGTTTTAGTGAAAACAATGTTCCAGGTACCTCTTCTGAAACAACTTTCGACAATTTATCCATAGAAACAGCTAGTCCTTCAAGTGCCTGGCATTTAATGGCATAAAGCAATATTCAATGGAAAATTGCACGTGGACAGAAATGAACATGAAGACGTGAATAAGGATCCAACTCACTTGCCTTCATTGTGGGCAGAGAAATAATGGCTAATGATACAAATGCTCCCAACGCCTGCAGACCAGATCCAGTCAGAAAGTTTGATGGTATTAGCAAAATTAACGGCAAGTATGTGTTTTATGGATCATACAAATGGTTCTATCAAAAGTAAGCTTTGTTTACTTTTCATTAAGAGTGTTTCGTAGGTGGGGTGGGGGATGAGGGGAACAGTAAAAAGTAAACCCATACATAAGTCTCTGCTGCACTGTGATCATGAGAACAATGCCTACGATATCCTATAATAGTGTACTCTGCAGCAGTTGATAAAAATTTATATTCTCTGCTGACCGAAATACATATATTTGCAGACTATCTTCATCTTTTTGTGTTGTAACCAGTACAAAACTCAAAACACAGACATGGATGAAGAGTTTTTTGACCATGCATGGTCTAGACTTCTATTGAAGTGAGTCAACTGAGAATGAACGAGTCAGACCGAGTCTTCAAACTATGGTGTAACTAACGTTTCTCTAGAAAGGACTCCCAACTAGATCATGTGTGGCTCTCTATCTTATCTAAATATGTGGAAAGTGTAGTCTTATGAATCATTGTCACAAATCTCGTTCTCAGGATATTAATGGCAATTGTTAATAGCGGTATATTTTTAAATTCTCAGGTTTTTATCAGGAATTTAACGGAAAAATCTCGCGGAAAATATATTATTTAAAAAATAATAAAAATAAATAATGTGGCCGGAGTTTGAAAACATAGATATTTCAAAAATTAAAAATGTCTATTTGGCCCAAGCATTTTTAACGGTAAAATCTCGGGAATTTAACGGTAAAATCTCACGGTTTTAACAGAAATTTACAGTTTCTTACAATAAAAACGTGTTTTTAACGGGAATTTACCGTTAAAAATGGCACACGTGATAAACTTGGTTTTTAACGCGCAAAAGTTATTTTGCTGATATTTTCGTGATAAAAATGAAAATATCAGAGATATTTGTTACATTGTTATGAATAAAGTGCAAACCAAACTTTGAAATGGGAAAAAATGGAAAACAATTTATATCTTATATCACATAGGCAACACCAAATTACTTGGTTCAGCAATGACACTGTCAATAGGTGAAAATAAAAAAAAGGGCTTCACTAAGTCAAAGAAAAGAAGAATGAGAAAATTTCATTCTCATACCACAAAACCCAAAAGCAAAAACCCACTCTCAATCTCACCAACAAGACTTCCTCTTAGATGAAGTTTAGGGAAAAGGGGAAAGGGAGAGAAGAAAAAGAATAAGAGAATTACATTATGCATACGGCAAAGTAGGGATGGGAATTTAACTAAAATCCCGAAGAGCCTGGCTTGAAAAAGAGAAAGGCTTCAGCATCAATTTTCATCCCAATGGCCAATCATGTTCAAGTGGTTGGTCATCAAAGTGAAGTCCCATTAGTAGTAGGTGTTGTAAATATTGTATTTTTCACATGTCTTATTATAGAGTTGACCTATAGATGTCATTAGGTGTAATTGATTCATCTTTCCTTATTTACCACCTCGATTAGCTCATTGTATTCTATTCTATATATACAAGTGTACGACTCTTTCTTCAAAACAAGAAATACAATACAGAGAATTAATCCCTCTCAGCTTTCGTTCCTTTTTTTCATTTAAGATGGTCAGGCTGAGACAACCTCTCTAGTATATATGTTGAGTCAAGTTGAGTGAACCATTCAATTAATAGGTTTCGTTAGATCAACCCATTTATAAATGAATCAAATCATGTCAAACCATTTAATTATCAGTTTGGGCTAAGACAAATCAGATCGAGCAACATTGATTGAGTTAGGTCAACCTATTTGATAGGTGGATCAGCTCAAGTTCGGTCAACCTTTTGATAAATAGGTCAATTGCATTGATTGGGTCAATCCATTTGATTAATGGATTGAGTAAGTTTAATCAGTTGTTTGATAAATGAGGCCAATCTAACTCTTTATAAATGGGTCGAGTCAGGTATGCATCAAGCCGTCACAGTTAAGATTGCTAAGGTTGGCTCAAGCTGTTCATAAGGACTTCTAAAAGCTTGGAAAATGAGCTGTCATCCAGATTGCCTAAACAAAACAAGCAAGTGGCATTTATCTAGAGCGCTTGTGAGCATTCATCTGGTGGGTCATGGATCCAAAATCACCTAGATTAGATTCGCAATGTCATGTGACCTTTGAGTGACGGGTTCGTGTTAGCCGAAAACTTGGCCCATGCGTGAATCTGGGCCTCATAGTCCAACCTAAGCCAGAGCCCTATATAATGATTCACCCAGGTTGGGACTTCAGTGATTTGGCCCCAAGCCCAAGATAAATGGAACTCAGGCTTACAGTTTCGAGTCTAAGCCCTAGTATGATCCCGGGCCCAATTTAGTATTTAGACATATTTTGAGATCGTTACACTTTCATGAAATCACCGGGTTCCACAACCACCGCCCGAAGGAAAAACCCATCACACTTTGCTTGACATTTTGGGCCGGACAGTATCGTGGACAACAAAATGACTGGCCCAAATCCTGCTCGGCCAGAGCTCGAACTAATGTCGCCCATGTTAGGCCTTCAGTGTTTCGGCCTCAAGCCCAAGATAAATGGAACTCAGGGTTACAATTTCGAGTCTAAGCCCTAGTTTGATCGCGGGCCCAATTTAGTATTTGGACATATTTTGAGGTCGTTACACTTTCATGAAATCACTGGTTCCACAACCACCCCCCGAAGGAAAAACCCATCACACATTGCTTGACATTTTGGGCCGGACAGTATCCTGGACAACAAAATGACTGGCCCAAATCCTGCTCATCTAGCCCGCCCATTTGAGCAAGATAGCCGAAGGCAGGAGTAGTATCTGTGCTTCCGCGGTTGAAATTCTCCTTCTCCACAAAATTTACGAGAATTTAAATTTAAAATAATGTAAAATAAAAAGAAATCATGGATCTAGGGTTAGGGTTAGGCTCAGAGGAATACCATGGAAATGACGAAGAGCAGTGAAAAGAGCCCTAGCTCTGGACTTGGGCGAAAAACCCATTTTCATTGCTGTACTAATTGCAATCAACGGAGGATGAAGTACATTGCTGCTGCTGCTGTGCCTTAAGGATTCGATCCGATTCGAGAACAACACGACCAGGATTGCTTCTTGGAGGCGCAGAGGTGACAGACATTTCCGCCCTCCTGCTAAAGGGAGTCGGGAACAAGCGAGGATTTGAAGGTTTCACGGAAAACTGTTTTCCAAGAAACTGAGGCCATGTCACAGACATAGAGAGAGGAGAGAAGGAAGCAAGTGTGCCTCAGGCGACTGATATTTCCTCTCAGGTGGACTGGATGCGCTGCATCCTCCCAGAAACGGCAACCTTGAGGTACTATAAAAAAAAAATAAAAAATAAGAATGCAAATACAAATTATTTTTTATAAAAATGAAAGATAAAAGAACTCTCTTTGATTTGGAGCCATTCGACTATGAAAAATTGATACAATAGATTTAGACTTTTTTAATTAAGTGGTGAAACATGAGCTAAATTCAATGTGTAAAAATAAATAAATTATTCAAATATTATTATTATTATTATTATTTTGAATTTACATGTGAAAAATTGTGGAATATCTAACATAAAATATTATTTTATTATTCAAGTTGACGCTCTATCTAACTTCACTGGTATTTATTTCAAGTTGGATAGGATCTGATCAAATTAATTTTTTACCTAATTTTCTATTAAAAATCATAAAAATACAAATAAAAAATTAAAAATAAGAAGAGTCCCTTTGATGTGGGGCTATTGGACTATGGAGAAATTGAACCAATAAACTAAGATTTTTTAACTTATTTTTAGTTCAAATCACATCGAGTTTGGATTAGATACACGTAAATCTGACTTGACATAACTCAAAATAAATTAAGTTTAAATCATGCATATGATAAAAAAAATTACTAAAGCTAAATCTGGATTAGGTTGGATAGAGGGTCCTAAACCCGATTCGATCCAAATTTAAAAAATAATATTTAAATAATTTATTTATTTATTTATCCGAACTGATTTTAACCTATATACTCCACTCAATTTAAAAAAGTTTAGCTTATTGTCTCAATTTTCTAAAATCGGCCCAACATCAAACTTTGATCAAAGAGAGTCCTTTTATTTTTATTTTTATTCACAATCTTTTTTTTTTTAATTTTTGAGAGAAACATTAGAGTGATATTAAAATTGGAAAAGTGGTTATCGACCCTCACACAAAGCTGGAAGTCAAATGTTGGGAAAGTTGCGATGACACAAACTCTAAATCAGGTGTTTAAATCTTAAATATCGGCCGGGATATTTATCTCCCTTAAATTTCAGCCAAGATATCAAAGTTCTGATATTTGTTTCCATGCTCTTGATCATCAAAATACTTTTACCTAAAATTATTTTCCCCATCTAAAATCTTAATTTTAGAGAATTTAAAAAAAAAAATCCCTAAATTATATAAATTCAATTCTTTCTCGAAAGTTCTTAGCCCTCAATAACTCCTCTCTCTGCTTCAACAGTAGTGTGAAAAGAAAATCAAATTAAAGCAACCTAACTTTAGATTGGTTCTTGATCCACTCTAATGTGATTTTCTTAAAATTAAATCTCCAACAACCACTCAATGGTAGGCATTATAAAAACTAAAAAGAATAGAATAGAGATTGATCTTTGAAAAGTAAAAGAAATGTAGGTGGCTTGCTTTGATTCGTAGAAGCAGCCCACTTCTCTTACGACTTATAATAGAAAAATACATCACAAAGTAGAATTTTCTTTGACCATAATAGAAAAAGAGACTAAATGTTATAGAACTCTTTTTATTTGAAAATTAATTTAGACATCAGTACTTTTATTAAGATGGGACATTGAAATTATTTTGCTTTTCATTTAATTATAATAAATTGATAATATTTTTATTTTATCTTTTATAGTCTTATTATTCTATCTTAATAATAGTATTGATACACAAATTAATTCTCTTTTCATTTTGATTATATTTCAATTTTTTTTTTCTAAGATACCATCCATTTTGAAATGCCTTTGGAAGCAAGCTTCATTCGAGAACAAAAAAAATAAAAATCAAAGAAGATTTCGTGTGAATCAAGTCAAACATAAGAAACAAACAAGGACCATCTCCAAACAATCTTATTCAAAAGCTCCAGGACTTTGATGACTTGTGCCACTGGGCTCAATTACCTAATTAGTTGAAGAATCTGACTTCAAATAATTAGATATAAATTTTAAAATATATTTAGTAATTAAACTTGAGTTTAAATTTGATTATTAATTAGGTCAGACTCAACAATTATTGATGGAAATCTTATGATTGAAATATAATATTTAAATAAGCAATACGTACGTAATATAAGATAATAAGCAATATTTCCTGCTTGAGTTTTTCTGTAGAAATATATTTTTAATTTTTTTTTTTTTATAATTTAAGTGTTCAGACCTTTTAGAATACCCGACTTTTTTTTTTTTAATTGACGAGTATAAAACTGTGGGATACCCGTTGGGTAACTCGACTTTTTCATATATATATATATATATATATATATATATATATATAGATAGATGTCTCTCTCTATTTGATGGAACTAATCTGATTGATTATTCTAACCTCTTTATCAACTTCAAATATTTAAATTGGAATTAGTTCATAGTCCACACAAGCCCAACATAGCCTCAAGATTTACGAGTCTCATCTTGTAGCTGTCTGTAAGGGATTTTGTGGGCTCCGGGAAAGAGAAAAAATGATTGAAGACCCTGAAGAATTGAAATGAATGGTGAGCGATGGAGAAGGATGTTAAAAGTGGAGTCTCAATTTAGAAGTATAAAAATCAAAGAAGAATAATAATTGACTTGTAATTGATCTACAGACAAAAATGAGTTTGAGAATCGAGTAGTGTTCTTTATATTTTAAATAATGAATATAACACAAAAAAGGAAAAAAATACAAGTGAATTATCAAAAGTATGAGGTATTAGATGCAAAAGGATAGAAAAATCAAATGTAATTTGAAACAAACTTGATTTCAATCATCATTCAAACCAATAATTAAAATTTAGAAAAATCTAGAAAATGAGAAATCTTTTTCAAAAGAAATAACTTTAATAGATGTCCTCTAAAATCCTCGCCAAAGCCCCTACAGAAAAATATCTCTTGCAAAAAAAATCCTCTAGTCCCCATTTTCTTTTCCATTTTTTTCTTTTTTCCCTTTTCTTCGTAGAAGGAGAGAGTATTTATAAATCTATTTCGTTAATCTTAGCTCTTAATCTTAAACAACCTTCATGGAAAGATGCATCCTCATGTTGCCAAGTTTTCAGTTGTCATTAAAAGTAGAGGCCAAAGCGTTAAATTTGGACTGGATTTAAATCACACTCAAAAAATTAATGAGTTCAGTTATGTATTTATAAATTTAGGGATGATCTGAGTTGAAAAAAAATCTAAGTTAAATTTAAGTCGGGTTAAACTCAACCTTTAAAAATCAACTCTACCCTAATTTTAAACTTGACATATAAACTTCAAATTTCAACCCAAACTCTAGTCTTCAAATTTTTTGTGTTCGTGTAACAAATCTCTTCCCTAGTCCCAAATCACTCTCTTCAACTCCTACTCCGAGTCTTCCCTCCTTCAGTTTTAACTTTATGTATCATTAATTTTTCATTACTTGTTTCAAAAGACTAAAAATTTTTAAAAGAGTAATATCAATTAGTTATAAGCTGAAATATGTCAACTACATAAAATAAAAAGTTCATTAAATAACTTAATTTAAAAAAAAAAAAAAACAAACTGACAATGATACAAAATAACACCTAAACAATTTTTTTTAAAAATATTATAAATAAACTAGAAAAAAATATTTTCTATATTATAATGCATTCCATGCTTTGCTGTATCTCCCCTTGACAATATAAATAAAAAATTACAAGTGGATGATCGAGGCATTATCTAAAGTCTAAAGTCTAAAGTCTAAACTAGTGGTCTACACTAGATAGGCAACCTACACACAAAGTTGTGTAACTTCAATTTTGGCACTTCTCACTTTCACAGTCAGCAAAGGAAAAGAAAAGAGAGATTAAAAAAAATAGCAAAAGTTTGCCAACGTGGCGCCTTTTTAAAGATTGTGAAATGCCAAAAATACATGTCCATGAAACCGTAACTTTCACATGTCACACACTCGTAATATGATTGCCCCACTTAATTTGGTAGGCGTACATGGGTGATGGTCAACAATTATGAATATTCTACAATTGACACATGCTATTGTTTGTCTATAATGAGTTTCCATTTCTCATTTTTTTTCTTTAGTCATTGCAATTTCAGAAATTTCATTCATAGCTTATCTACATGATTTAATATATCTCGGCTAATTTCACAGTTCAATATATTATTTAACTAATTAGCAACATGACTATTTGAATCTTTATCAACAAAAATGAATTCATTAATTTTTAAATTAGTTTTTTATAATTTTTACATAAACATTAAAGAGGATTTGTCTTTCAAACTCAACAAATTTAATTTTTTTTTATCACACTAGCACTAATGCACTGGATCCCATCAGAAGTTCCGAAGTTAAACAACGCAACAACATTCTTATTTATAATTATTTTTGTAGCTCATTTGGTTAAAGCACATATTTAGTAAATGAGATGTCTTGAGTTTGACTCTCAACAAAAGTATTAACTTATTAATCCAAATACACTTTGGTCATAAATAAATATTTAAATTTTCCTTTTTATATTTAGTCATTTTTATGAATTTTTATTATTTTAAGATAATAATATCAAATGTTTTTAACTCACTGATCTCTTTTTCCTATTTTTATTTTTAATATAGTTTTCTCTATTTTATAATACTATTATGAGAAGGATGGTCAAATCTTTCAAACCCACAAAATCAAATTTTAAAATTTTCTATTTTAGCTATTTTTAAACAAATTTTTCTTATTAGTGTACAAGCAAATTACCATTATTTTATAAATCAATAGTCAAAATTCATTTACAGTCGTCTTCAAGACTTAAACTCTCTCTTTTATCAACAGATAAAATAAAGTGATTAACAATTAATATTTCTGTATACTTATAAAGAAAAGTTGTAGAGACTAGAGCGGAGACATAAATATGATAAATAATTTTAATAATAATAATATCAATATTATAACAAATAATGATGAATTTGTCTTAAAATTAACCAATTCTGTCAATCATCTAATGTATAAAAGAACTTGATATTAAATTGAATTAAAATTATCTGATTAGATGGGCTTGAATAGCATTTATTTTATCAGTAGGTCACATCATTAACCCACTTTAAATCTAACACAATTAGTAGATTATTCCACCTCAATTCGACTTATTAGACATAAATCCAAAATTGAGATTGGTAGGCCGAGAAGTTGTCATCCTTCTCTGATCCATATCGGTGCATCTGACATGGAAAATCGGATAGGCTGCAATCGGGCATGAGATGTGACAAATCTAATGTTGACTTCACTTTGTGCCTCAAGGAAATGAGAACTGAGAAGATGTTGTATTAGGTGATCTCATTGTTATGAATTAGCCCAATTTTTTAGTTTAATTTTATTTAATTGGTGACTATATTATTAAATTATTTTTTTATAATGTAAATTCACTATTTCAGATTAAAAATCAGATTAATATCATAGATATATGAAATTTTGTAAAACTTTGCATATTTTTTTTTTAAATCAAGATATTCAAATGTTTTATTTAAATTTTTCAGATGTCGGAACTAATTAATCACACAGTATATATAAACTTCTCAATCCGTACACGTGATACAAAATTAAAGATAGTGACTATTTTTGTATTGAGAAAAGCTTAATCTCAAGACATCTGAGACAAAGGTAGAAATTAACCATCAAAATAACCTTTCAAATTATATTACTAAATCATCAATAAATATATTCTTAGTAACAATTAAACAATTTTAGAAAGGATTGTATTAATAATTAAATAAGTTTATTAAATAAACTGTGGTCGGTGAGACGGTGACACTTGTTGACTTAGAAAATGATGATCATTCTTGCCATGTTGCACGAGGTCAAGTTCTCAATCATACGTCACGTGCATGGTTAACACCAAAATAGAAAGTTGTGTAAGAAAATGATGGAGTGATAAAATATTAGCAAATAATAAAAATATTAAAATTTTATCTAATTAATGAAGATTTAGTTTAAGACTGAAAAAATTAACCATAAGATTTAGGCTTAATATATACCTTTTTCTTCTCAGGTCAACTAGAATTGTATTATTGAACTTATTTTTTTAAAATTTAAGTGTAAAAATACGAGAAATAGTAGGATATCCAATATAAAATCACTATTTTTATAGCACATTAAAATTAGATAGAGATTTGAATATGCAACTTCTCACTTCCTAAAGTGAGAGACAACAAGTTGAACTATACCTATATGAGTATTATTGACTTTTTATTTTCACGTATATATGAAAAAGTTGAAAATATTATCTTGAGAAACTTATAAATAATATCTTTTAAAATAAACTTTATAATTTAAACATATTTTATAAAAGAAATAATTTAATATTCCCTGTAGTAGAACTCTATTTTTAAAACAGTGATACGTGTTCACGTTATTTTTATCATATTAATATTATCACTTTTTTTAATATCTTATTCTTTTATATGATGTAAAATAAAGTTATATTTATATATGAATTTATCGAATTTTTTATTATCTTATAAATATAATTTATAAAATTAAAAAACCATTTGTTCATCACATATTCGTTTGTGCTCGTTGTTTAATTGAGTGGGCCATTGTGAAGTTAGCTGCTTGCCATATGTGGATGAAAAATGTCAAGAGGCCAACCATTCGAATCTCGGGAAAAAGTCTCGTCTTCTCTCTCTCTGTTTCCTGCCTGCCTTCGTTCGACTTTCGTAGTTGTTGGTTGAAAAGAAAAGAAAGAGAAGGCAAGAAACGCTTCTTCGATCCCTCTTCTACCTTTTCTTTTCCCTTCCTGGAGAGAGATTTTGTTCTGTGGTCCTGTCCGAAGCGTTTTGTTCTCTGTTCGAAAGAATCCATCTCGTAAATTCCCTACTTTTCTTCTATCCTTATCTCGATTCCTCCTTAGATTCCGGACAGATTCACTGCTCAGTTCAAGGCATGGAAGAAGCTAAAGGTATGGTTCTCGAGATTCTCCTCGCTTTTCCGCGATCTGGGTCTCGATGTTTCGTTTGAATTTTCTTTTAAAAGCTATATGTTTGGATGTGCGAAAGGAAAACATGTTCGTGAACAAAATTGATTTTTTTATTTAACAGTTAAATCTATTTATGTTTTAAGTTAAAAAAGAATTTAAGAAGGAAATTGACGATTTACTTTTATTTCAATCATTGTACATGGAAAGGAAATACTTTTCTTTTCGAGAACTATTTTTTATTTTAAAAGATAAATGGATTTAACCGTTTAACGATTCTTACGTTTGTACTTTGTAGTAGTCATTTGGAGTTTGGCGATTTGCTTTAATTAATTTAAGGAGCTTTTGGCTGGACAATAGGACGTGGAAATTCTCGTGTGTGGTCGCTTTTCATTCTAAAGGAATATGGATTTTTTTTTTTGAAGTGGAATATGAGTGCTTTTTTTTTTTTTTTTTCTCCCTTTAATTTCGTTTTATCGAAAATGATTGAATGGGATGCTATATTTTCTAACATGGGACTAGGAATTTAGTTAGACGGATCATAGTTCGTTTCTGTTTTGATGGGAATGCTGAGTCTTGTAATTTAGCTACTTTTCTATTTTCCTTTTTTTTTCCCCAAAAATTTGTATATCTTTTCCTTACATGGTGTTACTAATTGCATTTTGTGGATTTCTTTTGTATCTTTTGTGGGCTTGATTTATCAGATTCGAGTTGGATTCTTCAGCCATTTTTCCATTTATATGGGTTGGCTTTGTGAGATTTATGATTGAAATATGTACTTGTTCTAGTTTAGGCTATAGTTAATTGATGTATGACAAAAGTACTCTACAAATCAGTTCAACTATATGGTATAGTTTATTAAAGGTATGATAAAAGATTTAGCCTTCAAATATTTGAGCACCAAAATTTGAAGACTGAAACGTTCAGGTCTAATCTGGTTCTGCTATAAAGTTCAGGGCCAAAAACTCGGTCTGCACTTCACATATACATAGAGAGAAAGAACCTGAAAAGCCATATCCCATGCCAGGCCCTCCTTGTTCAATCCAAACCCTTGACGGTCACCGAACTTAGTGTGAAGGTTGCAAGGAAGCCTGAAGGCTGCCTTCAGTGGGTGAGCCAACCATCTCTCCTATTTTTGTTCACATGACAGTCACCAAACCCAGTAAATACATGTACAACCCAAATTGGCAACTCTCATCTACTAAAACATTTGTATTTTCAAGATATAAACCATTTTAGTCAATATTTATGAAATCGTCAGGTGTCGAGGCCTTGAAAATTTTCTGCTTATAATAGGTCTACAATACATATGATGCATATGATACATGTATCATGTTATGAATGATTAAAGGAGAATGACCATACACAGGTGAGAGTTACATTATGTGTGGAACTGATATCCATATATCCCTTTGGTTAAATAGAATCATGACCAAAAGATAAAAGAGATAACTGATATGTTGGCACTAGAACCGGTTGATTTCGACTTTGGATAAGGTACTGCACTTGCTACACTGACTTTGTTTCTGCAAATGCAAACTTTTAATAAATTGCTGCATGACATATTTTGGAATACTTAATTACTGAAATTTAATATAACCTCTAGATCTACTTAACTTCTGAAATTCATTCCTAAAGAACATTTTGTACGATTTAGGGCCGCAAAAAATGGATAGATGAATATGAAGGTAGATTTTTTTAAACTAAAATAAGGAATTTCAAGGATAGCATCCATTTTCATGAATTCAGATCGACTTCAAAGTAATTTTTTTGGGAATAAACTTTTGTATGTAAGTAGATTAAAATAATACATTTTACTTGTTATGATGATTAGTGGGTTTCAATGTACGTCATGTCGCACTTGATGGGAAAAAATTGCATTCATAACATTGAGTTTGATGCTGCAAATACAGGACTGAATTCACACTAGTTGTTTTCTCTCTCCACAAAGGGAACTAAATACAAGCACTTCCTTTCTAAAACAGCCCACTTCTTTCTGTTAACGCTAAAAAAAAAGAAGCAGCAGCCTACCCAAGCTGGATCCAGTTCCTGATTTCAGTTATGAGGCAAAGAGCTAGAAACTAGAAAGAGCTTGTTTGTATGGAGTGAAGGAAGGAGTTGCATACGCACTGCTATAGCTACTGTAGGGGCTGCTATACCATTGTAAAGAGAGGGCTTTGGAAGAAAGGAGTGATATTTTTAGCTGTTGGATACCCTTTAGTTACAGGGGACATTGGATATGGATGTTAGTTCCATGCCTAATGGAACTACCGACGGTGTATGATCTTTCCTCATGATCAAAATATATGAATCACTGTCATCATCTTCAGCCTACAATACCATACTTAAAAGTAGGCAATGTTCTCAGTCAACCTGAGTTGGATACCTCATTTTTGTGTGCAAAATTTGTGCCTGTATTGTATCCATGCTGTTTTTGGGCATCATAGGCAGCATGAACACATTCATTTTCCCATCTATCTAGAGTAGGATTTTTTTTAGTTCTACTCTTCCATTCTACCATATCATAAATCATAGTCCCTTTCACTCCATAGTCTATCATGTCCTTATTTACCCCATTGACCTAGTTTGTAAAGGCCTCTCCCCCTTCTAGTACCTTTCACTTGTAACCTTTTTAGTTTTTGTACTAGCTTAGGGGGGCTGTTCTTAGTCATTCACGTATCTAAACCATCTTAAATTACATTCCCTTATCTTATTATCTATTTGGGCTACCTTTAAGATTCCTTTAATGTAAGCTTTTCCACTTCTATTTTTTAATGTTTTTCATCTTCTTATTAGATGATCTTGATTACCTTTACTTTATCTACATGTCTTTTCCCATTGTCAACATTTTATTAAATGTTGTTTTATAAATAAAGAATTGATCCATTAGAAATATGAATAAATCCGCATCTTGTAAAAATGTGTTCAATAAATGTTTGTTTTAATAATATGGTAGTTTGCAACTTCGCATATGGTAAATGTATGATCCAAGAATTTAACTAACTAGGAGTGGCAAACTTTTTGGCAAAGAATGGTGTTAACGGTCCGATCACAGGTGTATTTCATTTATCAGGAGATTAGAGCTTTTGGCCTTTTTTGCCTTTTTGCTGTTGTTCTTCTCTTTATAGTTTTCTGTTGCTTCTTTTTGCTTTTTCTTTCTGGCCTAATCTTCTTAGGCCCTTTGTATTGGTTTTGTACTTTTTCCTTTCTATTAATATAGTCTTCTGCTACCGCTCAAAAAAAAAAAAGTAACTAGGGTTTTGAATCATAAATATCAAAAAGGAGTGGAACTTGAATTTGATTTCAAGTATTATGATCTTTTTTGCTGAGCATACTGAGTTGTAAATTCAAGTAGAGTGATCCAAGCCATCCATTAGGTGGCCCCATTATGCTTGCATCATGGCTTAAAAGTTGGACCAGTAGACCACACATGTAGGTCAAATATTGATGGTTGGGCAAATAAGCTTCCATATTTTCATACAAGGCAGTCATGAACGTGGGGACTGCCAGATAGTGGCTTGGATCTAACAGACATGTTCCACAGGCACATCTGACTGCATATTCAGCCATGTGCTCACCCACATGGGTGCTGGTTCGACATGTGTCCATCATAGTTTGGATAGAAATTTATTTGCATGTTGTATTCTTTCAATCTTCACTATTGCTATTTATTTTTTATTTTATAATGAGGATGCTTAGGATTATATGTTGGTTATTTTGTCTTTACAGTCCTGGAATCCAAGGATGGAGCCATTGCTGTGGCTTCTGCATTTCCTGGTCATCAAGAAGGTAATAAGGGATGCATCCTCTGCTGTGTATAGCTTACTTCTGTATTATGTTTTTTTAATATATTTTATCTAGATATAAATGCTTCAACAACATTGGGGAGGGATTGAGAAGTTTAGTTTATCGGTCTTTTTTTTTGGGTTTAATATTTTCATGGGTCACTGTACAAGTAGCACTTTTCTCATGAAATAGAATTTGTCTTGAGAAGTAGTACTTTTCTCATGAAATGGAATTTGTCTTAAAAAGAAGAATAAACACTAGTGAGGCAGTGTTAGGTCAAGCAGTTGCTTTTCTAGCACATGTGGGAATCTCATTAATTGTTCGTGTCATTTTGCCTTGATGATCTACATCAATGCTGTGCAGCATTTTTTATTTATATCTTCATGGGGTGGACAGTCATTTGGTTGGGGAGATACTGAGCCATGGTACATTCTAGATAGGGTCCAAAAGCAATGACTTATCTGAGCCACACCTTTGACATTGTCGGACTTGTGAAAAATAGTGGTTTCTTTTTGTTGAGCATCTATAGTGCCTCTTGACATTTCTCACTTGTATTTTTGCATCTGAATTTCTTGGTTGCTTCTATTCTTGTTTATTCAGCTGTTCAAGATAGAGATCACAAATTCCTGTCAAGTGCTGTTGAAGAAGCATATAATGGGGTTGATTGTGGACATGGAGGCCCTTTTGGTGCTGTTGTTGTTCATAATGATGAAATAATTGTGAGGTGCCATAATATGGTTTTGAAGAACACAGATCCCACTGCCCATGCTGAGGTGACGGCAATAAGAGAGGTAAGATAGGGGGAAAAGTTAATTTATTTGGGTGCGTGAGTTATACATATGGATTTTTAAAATCTAAATCAGTTTCTTTGTTTCCCCTTTGTCATATAGGAAGTGGGCAGCTTCCAAATGATCTACTTTTACTTATTTTCAGAATGTTGTGCTCATAGCTCCAACTTACATGGTTGTTTTTGCGGAAAAATACAAAATCTAGGATTTTAGTCAGGAAATATATGAATCCCCATATAGCTTCATATTTGTGTTTGGTGTTATCTTAATTGGCACAAGGAATGAGCTTGTTCATTCTTCAATTTTTTTCGCTACCTTAAGGTTTGAGAAATGACTTAATTGTTTGAACTCCATGTTTTTTCATTGTCAATTGACTTACTCACATTTAATGTAATTAGAGTGGCATTTCTTGTTACTATGCCCCTTTTTTTCAATTGAAGTATAGGAAATGTACGTTTGAATAAGAAATTTACTAAAAATCACCTCAATTGGATTAATCAAGTCATGATTATGAAGGGCCTGAAGTTAAAGTGGATTGTAAGTAATTGAAGTAACCAAAAGTTTTTTCACTTCTAAAGTATGGTTGATTGATCCAATCAAGGCAAGCCTATGTTTTACCAACAAATTCATTCTCATGGTCCTAGTTGGGTCCCATGTAGGGGGTGCTTCGCATAATACATTGCATAATAGTGTGTAGACTTGGCAAAATTTAACTTGACTTGAGCCTGGACATCTTAGAAGGGTATGGATCTAAATTTTTTGGTTTGGTTAGGTTGATCCCAACCCACTTATAAATAGTTGGGGTTGGGTTGCAATTGGGTCGTTATTCATTTATTAATTAATTATTGGTTTGGATACACTTGACTTGTGACACATACACTTCTATATATCCATTTATATACTGTTTATGTAAAAGGGGAAAGGTCCCTAGCCATATCAAAATTGGAAATTAGATCTCTCCTTTGTGCCCCATCCTCTCCCCCCCCCTCTCTCTCTCTCTCTCTCTCTCTCTCTCCCCCCCCCCCCCCCCCCCCCCCCCCCCCCCCCCCCCTCCTTACATGACCATGCTCCTCCCTAGATCCCTTTCTTTGCACATCCATGGCTCTACCCCTTGTGATCATTATATGTTATTCATCACCTGTTGACTTGTCACTTGATTAAATTGCGATTATAATGTTATTGAATATTTTTTTTGATGACCAATGTTATTGTATATTTACATGTTGAAGTTATAGGTCACATGAGACATTGAATATTTTTAAGATTTTTTATGATGTTATTGAAATATTGTTTTTTTGTTTGAAGTTCTTGCTTATGAGTTATTCAATACTTTTCTAGAATATCCTAAATTTATGTTTTTATGCATGAAAGTTTACCAGTGACACATTTTTATACTTTTTTTAAAAAGGTATGCAGGCATCTTTTTAATTCATACTTTCTAAATGCCTAAATGGGTTTGAGTCATCTAAATGGTTCAATACTTCAATCTGTTTTGTTAAATGTGTAAAAGAGTTTCTCTTTGCCCATGGATTTACTTAAATAAAGTTGAATGGACTCGCCATTCTATTGCATTTTTTGAATTTAAGGTTTGTTGGGTCCTCAAGTCTGCAAATTCAGCTGCTGATGAAGTGGCGCGTCAGGGTTTGGTTTTGTCTTCGGAAATTGTAAATAAATTCTTGTAATTGACTGGGGGGTGTCTTTCTTGTAAGGTTTCTTTGGGTGGCGGGCTTCTTTTGCCCGGTTGTTTTGGTCTCTTGGTTGTATTTTTTCTTCTTTTGTGATTAATACAGTTATCTTTCAAAAAAAGGTTCTTGGCATATAAATTTTTTTTTTTTTTGAATGATCGGTTAGTATTTCATTCAAAAGGATAGGGGAATCCCGCAAAAAATACAAGAAGGAAAGAAATAAAAAGGGAAAGAAGAAAAAGGAAGAAAAGGAGCAGAGGCGCCCTCAATCGGGCCCCGAAACAAGGTGCCCATGATTTTGGGCAGGAAAAAAGAAGAAAAAGAAAAACCCACATCCCAGGCTAGGCAAAAATGAGGCACCTGAAGCAGCCCACAACCTGGACCAGGTGGATAAAAGGCACCAGAAAGCCCACAACACTTGGTCCAAACCAAACAAAATAACCCACATCCCGGGCCAGGAGCTCCAACAACTGAGGCCAACACATAAAAGGCCCACAAGGAAAGCCCAGAAAACAAGATGGGCAGGAGAAGCGAGAACAAAATAAAAAAGAAACAACCCATGAGCAGACAACCGATCGCAGCCTCCAACTACACCAGCAACAAAGAGAAACAAGGAAGAATCACAGCCAGGAGGAGCCAAGACGAGCCAAGAACAGGTAGATTGCCAAGAATCACTGACAGGTGGATGCCCAAAACCAGCCCAAGAATCATCCACCAGAAGGCTGAAAATGCCGAAACACCCAAGAAACGGCAAAGCCAGGCAAAACAAAGGGATTGATGGTAGAAATCCATGAAGAAAGCATCCGTCTTGCATCCTTATTGATCTGGACGATATTAATATTACCAAGGATTTACTTTCAATGTATTTGTGCTGCTATTACGAACTCTGCCAGGGGCTTTAACCTGTACTGCTTAATGTGTAGAGACCAACCTTTTTACTGTGATGCATGTATGATTTTTTTTTTAATAAAGATATGTGATGCATCATATATGATGTTAAAAGAAGAGCTCTTGTTGCTTCTGTTTACCACCCTCAACCAAAAACCACCACTGCAGAATAATAGTTTTTTTGGTTAGTGCTCATTAGAACTGCTGCAGCTATAGTGTGATCATCAGTTGCATGACTTGCATCCTATAAGTGAGTGGAAGTGGAGTGTGTGTAGGGGTGCCTATTTAGGTTCTACCTCTCTTGATCTTCCTTCATTGTCCTGGGAAAGAAAAATGTATGTGTGGCTATGGAAGCAGAATTATCCTGGTGGATCCTTGATTTTGGTTTTGCCTCTTGATTTTTTGCTCATTTTCCAGAGAGAGCCAAATGCATGTGTGCCTATGGAAGCAGAATTATCGTAATGGAACCTTTCTTTTGGTTTTCTTTGTGGAGATTGAATCAAATTAATCAAAGGATCTGGGAGAAGGGGAGGCCAAGCAAGATTTAAGGAGTGATATAGACAAAAAGGACATGTTCTAATTGGAGTGGAGAACATGGCCCTAAATGGAGAACGGCCACAAGTAAATGTTGTTAATGGTGATAGTGTTGATAATGTTTTTAACATACAATTTTCTGCCTTGAAATGGTTTACTGACAAACTTCTAATCATGTGGAATTCTTTTTCTTGATTGAGAACTGATCTCCTCTAAAACCTGTAACTGTAGCTGGAATTTGTAGCATGGGAGGCGCTTGTCATTTTAAAACTTAGAAGTGGAAATGTCCACTACCTCATGTGAGGCAGATGGCTCCCAAACTTTTTACAAGGTGCCGATGCACCCTAGCTTGTTTGAGCATACTTATTTTGGGGATGGAGCAGCTAGTTCCATTTTCCAGTAGTTAGGACATCCATATACACATGCTGCTGTTCATTGTAGTCAAGATAGTTTGTTAAAAGTTGTAAGCTTCATGTTTGGTTTTCCTATGAATTTCACATACTGATCCTTTTCCCCATTTAGGCATGTAAAAAGCTAAATCAAATCGAGCTCTCTGACTGCGAAATGTATGCGTCTTGCGAGCCTTGCCCAATGTGCTTTGGGGCAATTCATCTTTCACGAATTAAGGTGGAATTTTCAACTCTTAGGAACTACTACTGTCAGAAACTTTCTTGTTCTTTGTGGAATTGTGACACTCTTGTTCTGATTTTATGATGCAGAGATTGGTGTATGGAGCGAAGGCTGAGGCAGCAATAGCTATTGGGTTTGATGATTTTATTGCTGATGCTTTAAGGGGTACAGGGTTCTATCAAAAGGCACATTTGGAGATCAAAAAGGTAGATGGCAGCGGTGCGGTCAGTGCTGAACAAGTCTTTGAGAAGACCAAAGAGAAGTTTCGAATGTATTGACATGATAAAGGTCTGAAACATGAAACTCATCTTGCTGAACCCACCATTTCTTCGTTTGATACTTCCAATTTAGACAATTCCCAATAAATGATTTTATTCTCGTAACTACATGGTTCCTCATGCACTTTTATTATTTTCTTTGCTACAGTTATTTTTCGCATGATACTAAAAATGTTGGTTTGAGCTCTAACCCATTTATTAAATGGATTCAGATTTGGTCAATCCATTTATTAAAATGATCAATGCAATCTGTTCTAGACCTTGCTTTTCCACGTTGGCTTTGCAGGTTATTCATAAATTATTATGTCAGACTGGGTGTGCATCGCATTTACCAACTTGTTCAAGTCTAGGGAGGCTGAGATGATCATTTTCTTTAAAGAGCTTGACCGTTGTTTAACACCTTATATTGTTTGATGGAATATGTAGAAGATTATATTGTTCAACTATTCAATTATTCTGGGTTTATGAGGTGGGACATGAAAAATCAATTGGCTAATCATATTCAAATTATAAGTTTGAAATTTACAAGACTGAGATGATCGGATGGGATGAAATTTTATCCGTTTATAACCAATGTCATTTTCTATATATCCTGTCCAAACATGTCTCATCTACTTGAGAAATAATAGGCACTCTGTAATTGGGGTCTTATTTTTTTTCTTTATTTTAATTTTAAACCCTAACTCACCAATTTACTCAATTTTTTTGGTTTGAGTCAATTTATTTATTGGATGGGTTGGTGTAATTCTGTTATCTAACTTAAACCCTCTTTTTCTTATGGGATCCAGGTCGATCTAGAAATGCCACTCATGTTGCTACATCAACTAGACATTTGTTTTCTCGAGCCTGAGCATGCATAAGTCTAAGCACATGGCCCAATAAAAAAGTTAGCTTGAATTTGATCATGACCCCAAGTCTGATTGGCATTTGAAAAGTTGACCTTAATTGTAATTTTATGAAATTGGCATCTTTAATTATATGATCGACCATACTCTCCATCGAGAATCCTAGTTGATATTATTGGACATTTACTTGAATGGTTTACCAAGTAATAAATTTCTTAAAAAAAATTCTTAAGGATTTATTAAAAGTACTCATTATTGAGCAGCTCTAGGGAGATGAGATTGAGATTGAGATTAGTGTGACTTGTGAAGTGTAATTGGTAGGAAATAATCGAGTTAAAGCTATAGCTATGAGTACTACAAATGGTCTAATGAGAGGAATGGAAAGTGTCTCGGTAGGAGAACTAAGGGGAATGTGAGTCTCTCGTGCTAAGGGTGGAGACACCAACCTTCTTTTGAAAGAAGAGAAAGGAAGAGAATTGTTTCTTCCCCTCTCAGATAAACAAGGGAACTCAGAAGAAATCTCATCACTTCTACCCATCCAAACACGGCCACGGGAGCTCCTCTAAGCGTTTCCGGTTTCCACCAATGGAGCTATGCTTGGATGAATTGTCAACGATCTTTGCCAAATACATTGTTATTGTATACCCTTTCATATGTATTTTACAACCCTATCATTGTTTTGCAAGTTTATAATCGATCTCTCTATTTTTCTTTTCTTTTTAAAAAAAATCTAACTATATAAATAATAATAAATTCACTCTTGAGATTAATATGTTGTATATGTAGATCCTTGATATGAAAATAGGCTCATATAAATGACACCCCATTTTCAATGGGGGAGACTATATATTTCTCATGGACGAGGTCCCACACGATTGTGTAAGATGGTTGTTAAAAGGTTTACTGGATGATATGATTCAAAGGCAACACTTCAGTACAATTATCATAATTTTGTGAGATGAATCATGAAAATCATTAACTTATAGTAATCAAAATTTTTAAATTTAAACTTATGAAACTAAGATGATTTGATAAGACTCAAATTTTACACGACCAATATATTTGTTAGTGTTTATTTATTCCATCATAAAATATATGGTCCCCTTTAATAATTGAAGAGTAATAGATAAGAAGAATTGAGAAGTCTTGTAGAAGTAATTAAGATATTTTTTTCTAACAAAATAATGTATTTTCTTCGTCTTTTAGCATACATAAATCTAAAGTGTGCATTCACATTTTTACTCTCATGATCAATTATCCCACAAATTAGATTGTTACTTAATTTTTACCTATTTCATATTACATTAACTGTTAAATTGAATTTAAGTTTTATAAATTGTTAGCATCTCTAGAGTCTAGCCTATAAAATCAAACACAAAGCAATTCTTTGAAACTAATTTTAATAAATTGTTGAATTAGACATAAATCTTTTCAGTAACCCATCTTCGCGATAAAATAAAAATTCAGTTTAATAAAAAAAAAATTAGTAAAATTTTATTTTAAAAATATCAAAAGATCATTTATCTAGGATTGATTGATGATATTGTATACATGCGCATGGGTAAACCATTATTAGTCTTCATGTTTACTTCACTTTTTCTGCCATTTTGTTTTCGTGTAGCCACTACTGCATGAAGTAAACCTTCACCCTTTTTTACTTGTCAATGGGCCCATGCGGGCCCAGAAAGTGGTGCTGATTTCCTGGCTTGGTTGACCACGCCATCGGTCAACACTTCAAAGTGAGCAGGCAGAAGTCCACCAAATTGGACTTCTTGCCTTGTAATTGGTTGTGAATTGTGACTATTGCACACCATTAGTGTGGCTTACATGGGGCCCAGCATGGATTAGTTTATGATTGGAATTACGTGGTTCATCTATTGTTCTCTCACTTTTTCATTACGAGCAAAGTTTCATTTTTATTATTTAAAATTAATATTTTTTAATACTGTTTCCCTTTTTTTTTTTTCATTTGATGTATTTTTTCTATTATTTCGAGTTAGTTTTTTTATCTACAATAAAAGTACAAATAGAGAAGCAGAATAAGAATGTAAAAGTGAAACGAGCATGCATACTTAAACTTAACAAAAATATAAAATTTAATAGCAATAAAAACAAAAAAATATAATCATCTTCACCATTACTCATTTTTTATTTAGTTAACATAGTGTTTAAAATTTTCTTTTCTTCTCATTTGACACTAAATCCTTTGATATCTTACATTCTATGTATACCATCCACATACTTGAATATGGTAAGATTGATTTTCCATTTTTCTTGATTAACTATCAATACTATGAATATGTAAACCTTTAGTTTAACTTGAAGGTTCAAGAATAAAAACTTAAAAAAATTCATATATTATCCTTAGTCATGAAGAAATATTAATTTGAGTCTTATGAGGATTGACAAATAGCCTTGCCATTAGTCACGGCAAGAACGACCTTTATCTAGAAAGTGGGTTAGGTTGGAATTTATATCATTATATTAAGGTAATCATAATGTGATTAGTATGAGTCAGCTAAACTTATACTTTTGAATCAAGGAATTAAAAGTTTTTATTGAATTTTTGCAAAAAAAGAGACAAAATTCTCTAAATTATTGAAATCAATAGGATTTCTAAGTCAAGTCCAAGATTTAAGTTTTTAATATAATAGTTAAGCATTTTAATCTCAATAAAGTTTTAAACGGGTAGTTGGCCATGTTTGATAAAATTGAATATGAAATATCGGTTTTTTGGGTCCATTTCTAGCTTAAAAGCTCAATTTCTTGGCCTATTTTAGCAGAATTTTTTTACCTATCCCTCTAATATATAAAAATATCGGTTGATGAGATTGGTCACTCATAGTACCTCTATGTTCATTATTTGAATGATTGAATCGTAAATATTTAAGGTTTGAGTTATATGACATTAGATGAACATTCTCTTCAAAACAAAAATTTCATGATCATCACTATCACAGCTAAATCTCATTTATGTAGATTAGCTTTTTTGAGTCTTAGTTCTTTATTTGACTTATCGTATATTACATATTCAGTTACTCTACTATCTGTCATGTCTTTTCTTATCTCTTTCCTCTATGTTTTCAACGGTCCACTCCTTCTCCTAGTACCGATAAGTAGTAACCTCTCAACTTATGCACAAGGGCTGTCTTTGATCTTCTAGTTATGTATCCAAATTACTTTAGATGATTTTTTCTGAATATATTTTAATTGAAGTTATTTTTAACTTTACCCTTAAAAGTTAATTCACTTATTCAATATAACACGTGCATCTTTGTCACTATAATTTTGTCTAATCTATCTTTTTTTTATAGTCCAACACTCTACTTCATAGAATATTGTGAATCAAATTTAATTATGAATTTCAACTAAGATAGATAGAATAAATGGTGTCCAGAATTATGATGACACCACCAACACAAAATCTAACTAGAGGTCTGAATAATTTAAATGTCACTGGTGCATCAAGTCCAAGTAATCTCTCCTTAATATAAATCTTTGTATGAAGATGGGCCTGTCCTTGGTACATAGAATAGAATATAAAGACTAGAATAGAATAGAATGGTGTCCATGTACTTGTCAATGGCTATGAAAATGATTGGCATGTCTCTCTATCCTCTCTCCATCCAAGTGCTAAGAAAAAGTCTTAAGAGAGTTCATGCAAGACCAACCTGTTCATGACCTTCTTCTCTCTCACCTTCTAAACAAACCTTACATGTTTCCAAACATCAATCTTGTGTAAGCATTCAACTCTATTAAACATCTAATCAGTCTATTAGATGACAACAAGTGCCAAGAAGAACATCAAGTTCCATATTTGATATGAACACTCCACCCATAAGAAGAAGATGGCATGCCGTATGACATAATCCTTGCTTCATAAGAGAAAATTAGAAGAAGAAACCTTCTCTCTATATTTTTCTTCTGCAGATTTTGGTTTTGAAGATTTTAAGGTTTCAGATTGATTTCTCCATCCCTTTCAAGGCTTCTGACCTATGTGACATGGATGAGTTCAAAAGAAAAGTAAAGGATGGGAAGTGGTAAAAGAAAGCGGCGCCAGAACCTGCACTCCAAATCCAACTGTGCCTATCATGTTTGCTTTCTTTCTTTCTATTTTTCTATTTTTATTTTTTTTCTTTTTCTCTTTTAAATTTGTATGTAAAAAACTACGAAAAATTCATTGTAAACCCTCCATAAATGATATTCACTATCTTTAGGGTATCAAGTTAAATTAGGAGAGTTCGAACTTGACACGTTCCTAGTATTTCTTTCGCATCCCATCTCCATCACCGTCACACTATGAAAGCCCCACTTGTTGAAGTTATCTTATCACTTATCTCTTCCTACTCCTCTACTTTCCTCTCTTGTCTCTTCTTTCTCACGTTTCTTTGACCACTTCCCAACGCTTCACCATTTTCAACATCACTATTATTATTATTATTATTAAATTAAATAAATCCCAAATATACATGACATGCCTTAAAGACCCATCTCAACTCCATCATCCCCTCTTCAATGAATTTTATCATTCTCCATCTTTGTTATTATCTATTATTTATTTATAGCAAAGACAAATCCCTCCAGTCATCTGATACTTTTCCCATTGCTTCTCCTGTACAATATAGTTTATAATATTTGAAGTTTTTGAGAATTTATAATATAGAGAAATAATTGGATATATTTTTTTAAAATTTAATATAATAATTTTGAAAATATACAGAAATTCTCCACCCATCTGAGCATCCAATATGGCATAGACAACCAGAGACTGGATGTGAGAATTTAATGATTTCCTTCATGTTTTTTGAGGCCTATATGAAGGATGATTTCATGAGTTTTTAATGATTATCTTTATCTAGTTTTGAACAAGTTAGTCATAGTTTGAAATTTTATTTTTGTTATTTTCCTTCACTTTTTTTTTCCTTTAAAGTCTGGCAGATTCTTACGTGAAGATTCTTCTCACTACCTTTACAATCAATCCACAATTCTAATACCTTAAAGTTGCAAATACCAGCAAAGCTGAATTTAGATCGTGTGCAGGTGATAAGTTCAGACTTTAATTATTAATCAATCCAAAGTCTTTATTTGTTTTTTTATTTTCAACTTAGTTTTGAGATGACACCTTTCAATATAGAACAACTCTGAAGAAGATGAGTAAGAAGGATCATGGAGAGCCTATTTTATAAATTAATCAGATTCTTTAAATGGTTGGTTGAATTGATTATGGTAAATAAAGATATTTATTTAATGATTTTATTTTGATCTTAAAAAATAAAAAATAAAAAATGGTCTAAAAAATTTTATTTTTCATTATAAAGTAGGTCCCATTTTCTAACATTGGGTACAAGAGATTTTGGGTTTTTAAGCTTGGGCGATGTCTAAAGTACTATATAGATTAGTTTTGTGAGATGATATAGGAAATTCAGATTATTAGACAATTTCTAATATATAATTTAAAAAAAATTAAGATACTTTACCGACTTCTTTATTCATTCCATTTTCTATAATTAAAAAGTGATTGTTGCTCAAAAATTGATGAAGTAACCCTCTAAATAAAGGAAGCCTTAAAGGGTCTACCAACATTTTTCATTTTAAGATATTTACTAAAAGTTATCAAAAATATTAGATGCGAAAGAGTTGACCACAAATTCTACATACCTACCATTCATCAGTAAAATTTATGTTATAAAATATTAATTCTTTAAAAAATAATAAATATACATGATCCACTTCATTGTAGAGAAGCATGCACTTGGAGAAGTAAACTCTGTTGATTTGCATGATCGTGCGTTCATGCAAATTGTGTGACGTGTGGCCCACCGCCCACCGCCCACATTTGTCACGGTATGTCAGAAAAAATTTGGGCGGTACATGTTGGCTCATAATTTCTTTTTCTTATATTAAATAAGATAATTAAATTTGTGGACAGAAAGGTTGATGTTAATGGTGAAAAGAGAATATGGAAGGTTCGTTCGGAGACGAATTTTAATTAGGATAGTATAGAGAGAGATCGATAACAGTGCCGTCCCTTCTTTCTTCTTCACTTTTGAGTATAATGGATCAGTTTAAACTGGATAGATGTACTGAAAGGAAACCATATAAAATTTTAATGTTATGATTTATTTTATTTAATTTCATTTTTTTTTCATTTTCAACGGTACTGTTTCTGTAAAATAGGAAAGATGTTTCAGAAAGTAGAATATGCTTGGCAATCGATTCCATTTCATAGTTCGCAACTCATACATGTTTGAGTGATGGGATCATTGTGAGATTCCCTTTGAATGGGATCTCTCCATCTTCTTTCATGCATGTTCACTTTGTCAACTGTCATTATGCTCTCTTGAAAGAAATTCAACTGAAAAAGTTTCTGTGACTGAACATGTATGAATCCATAGTCGCTGATGAAAATGAAGACACAGTAGAAGGGAAAAAAACATGACGAAGGTCCATTACTTTGTTATTAATGAAAAGTAAATTTTTTTTTAATTTATGTATTGGAAATTGTGAGAAGTCCAACGTAAAACCACCGCACATGATATCTACTGTCTTTAGGGTACATCAGAAAAAATTATAGGAGTGATACCTGCCGTCTTTAGGGCACATCAAATAAAGTCATGAAGGTTCGAATATGACACCCCCGCTTATTGAGGCGAAAGATTAATGGTTAAACTATATGCATGCATGTGGGCAAAAGTAATCAATTTTTACCAACTTCCGTTGATCAAGACTTGGTGGAGAAAACCCAATACAGCATCTGAGTCAATGAATTGAAAAGAAGGGTGTAGATCATTCCTCTTCATTTACAGTATTTTAAATTTAAGCAGAGTTCAGGAGGCTTCAGACTTCAACACGTAAGGACTTTTGGGTCCTTCTCTCTGGAAGGAGTTGGGTTTGCGTGGTTAATCCTCTTACTTACGTGATGGAAAGCTGACAAAGGGGAGCTTTCCTTCCTTTTTCCACTTTCTTCCTTTCTTTGATATCATCCAATCCAATCCCAATCAAATAATCAATCCTCACTTTCCTTCTCTCGTGAAATGATGCCGCTGCTGTTTCTTCTTCTTCTTCCCTTTTTTTTTTTAATTTCTACAATAGGAAAATCACGTTCCTGTGGTCCCTAGGTTGGCTTCTTTTTCTTGCAGGTTTGAAACGGTGGCGACCTCAGAGGAGAGAGGAGCCGTCTGGGGTCCTCATTCTCATTGTCAAGCGTATGACTTGATGTTCTTTAATGAGACTCCTCTCTTGACTAGGCCAATAGGTGAGACGTCCTCCTCAGTCCTCAGTTCTCACCTTATGTTTACCTTCTCACCTACACTTAGGCTGCATTTGAATGGAGCTCATTATTCTTATTTAGTAACTAAGGATAACAGTAACTAAAGGACTGCTTCTCTTACTTTTGAAAACCTTTTTTAATTTCTTTCCAACCAAAGGTTTCTTAGTACCTAGGCTTCCAACTAAAAAAATTAGCATATTAGATAGAGTGACCAAAATTCTTTATAAACCTCTATACTTTCGATGTAGAACATGTTCGCAGTAGCCCCAACTAGGGGTTTAAAATTTGATATTGATCAAAATAATGACCGATACGATATATCGATCGATATCTCATTATCGATCGATATTTTTCTCTCTTAATTTTTTATTTTAAAAAAACGTATTAATATCGGCCGATATCGGCGATATATATCGGATATCGGTAAATATCGGCCAATACATATTGTATCGGCCGATATTTCGACCTCTGGCCCCAACAAGGTATTCATAATATCCAAATAACCTCTGATCAAGAGTAACTCTGAGTAACCCCATTAAAATTTACCCTCTATCCAAATGCAACTTTAGATTTGACTTTGTTTCTCATTTTGCATTTCATTGGTTGTACAAAACACTATGGTATCTGCCTTTCACTCTGCAATAATTATTGACAACTGACCCATAGCAATGTCACACTAAATTGATCACTCAGACATTGGTATATATCATATTATTTTGCTGACATGATACCTATTAAATAGAAAATTAAGTTAATGGAATTAATCAAATCATATTTTCTACTCTTTAAATGTTAATCATTTTAAATTATCTTTTTAGTTCTAACATTTTGCAGTCTTACAAAATATAAATTGATTGATTAAATCAAGGGAAGGTTTTGATTGTTCACATATTCAAATAATATTTGATAATTCTATAGTGCACATAAAAATGTATCAGTGATCATCTTTTCAAAGTCATTTAGGTGTCTTAACAGTAAACCCCGTGCATCACCATTCACTAATAGGAAGGCCAGTCATGTTTTAAAAAGTCTTAACAAGACTTTCTTTGCCGACAATACTGAAACTACCCTCTGGAAGAATGACGAACCCACTGATTTTGAGTCGACAAATTAGGTATGTGAAGTTTTATTTTATTTGATCATTCTATTTCTTTTTTTTTCTTTTTTTATTATAAATTGATGATTTATAATCATCAAAACTTAGAAAGCTAAGATCAAATGACATATGTAATTAATTGAAGATTAAATTTTATATAACTCATGTTCATATCATCTTCTATACATGATACTCAACTACATGAAGATTAAAATAGAAAACAAAAAAATCTTGATAACATGAATATTCGTCTGTAGTCAAGTCCCAACGCATCGGACTTTGACAAATTTGAGAAATTGTCGTTCTAATAATCTGTGTGCCAGAGGAGAAATTTGCAATACCTTACTAGTTGTCTCTAGGTCCAATGCCTTTGGCCTTTAATTAAGTCATTATTTTCAAGTTATGATACTTTGGCCCATAGCAAAATGTTAGGGTATTTCAAATTATGATCTATTGAATAAGTAGGACTAGACCCATAGTTTTGATATCGCTTAATTATTGAAAACAAAGAAATTAAAACAGTCAACAAGGTCTTAAAAGTGGGCAATCAGGGTTTGGTAATGAAAATGAAATAGTATACTTTCTTCTGAAATAGTCTTTATATAGAGTACAACTTACCTAATCCCCTTCTACACTTTCAAATCCAGTAAACAAGTTGATGGATGGCTTCCTGCCTGCCTCTATCAGTTGTTGCTTTACTGCTTCAAAGGACCACCTCTAAGTTAAGAGCTCTGGTCCCTTTGCTTGACCTAACCTTGTAGGGGATTTGAGTGGTTGTTCTCTCTCTTTCTCTCTCAATAAATACACTATCAAGATGCCAATCAAGGAAATGTAGCAATGGGAAATTAATTGATTTTGTTTTCATAAATTAAATTAATTGATTTTTTGCTATTTTAAATAAGGTTTGCCTTTCAAGATAAAAGAGTACACGTATCATTTGTCTTTGATATTAATGTAAGTACTTTCGCTTTTATTTTGTAAATATAAATAATATAAGAGCTTGTAGTATAATTGGTAGTTTTTTTTTTTAAACGAAATGTAAGAATTTATTTCCTAAAAGCAGAAAAATACAAAAAGGCTCAAAAGATACACCAAAAAACACAAACCCCGACCCAGGCAATGAAACAAAGTCCACAAAGCTTTATAGACCCACAACCCAGGTGAGAAGAACGGCCCACAAACAAACAGGTCAAGAAAAATTGGTAGTTGTTTATTCTTACAGCTAAAATGCGTAGATAACCTGGTGTGCTCTAAGGACAATGGGTATCACTTGTGAAAGTTTTACCCTTGATTTTACACAGTTTTTCACAAGTAAATTCAAAAAAAAAAAACTTAAATAAGCTGATGATCCAAGAAAAAGATAGTCAAATTCAATTATGGGTGTTAAAAATTAAATAAATAGAATAAACAACTTTTATGATGGTGATGATTACGATGATCACAATGAAGAAAATAAATTGATCACCATCTCAACTATTTTATTAGTTTCCAAGGGAAAAAGTCCAACGACCAGAGTCGATTACGAAGATGAGTTAATAAGAAAGAAGTGAATTTAGATATATACCGTAGCAGGTTCAATTTCATTATATCAATCTAAGTTTGACTTTAAATGCTAAGAATATCTAATAAAATGATAAATCAATTTCAAACCTAATTCACATCAATAGAGTTCTAAAATCTAAATGGATATTCACCCCCATTCAAATAGTTCATATCCTCATGCACACATGCTAGCTGTAAAGTGGATGCATGCATGTGGATGAATGAAGATGGACAAAATTTTCTTATTTTCTTATTGTGTTGCATTCAATTTTCCATCTACTTTTTAGAAAATCTGTCTTATTACTGCATATCCGACTAAATCCATGCCAAATTTGGACATCTAAAGTGAAGATTAACCATTACAAAATCTAGATTTTACAACACAAAGAAAGAAGGTTTAAATGAAAGAAAGGAAGGATGCCATCATGCCAATAAATGTGGTGGAGCCATTGAGACATTGTTGACCAAACCATTGCCATATATTTCATCTCTCCTAAGATAGAGATAGATAAATAGATGGATGTAAATATATATATAGAGAGAGAGAGAGATTTTCAAAGTCTGAAACATGATGATGCAAGTGACAACCATTTCATGGAAAATCACACGACTCAATCGTCATATCAATGAAGTTTCCAAGTCAATGCTACTTGGTTCAAACAATGATAACAACTTGGCAGAGACAATTCAGATAATTGACAAAATAGAAGAAGAAAAAAAAAACCCAATATTTATTATTATTATTTTTACTATTAGCATGCCTCTAAGCGTGGATTATGTCATTATCATTTCACCCTGTTGCTTGTAAAACTGGGAAGGGACCAGTAACCTAAATGTGCACCTGAGTAGACTTAACCCTACCTAAAGTCCATGCATGAATGCATGCTTTCGTCCAAGATTCATACCATTTTTCATATTTTAAACAAGTGAAAGATAGTGTATTTTTTATCTTTCTAACTTTTAGGAGCATTATCGGGGTTCGCTCGGTAGTCTTCGCACAAGAACTCATGATGCAATCCCAGCAGTATCAATGAAGAGTTACTTTCCATGAAATTATTTTTTATCGAAGAACCCGATGTTTATAGAGAGGTGTGCACATATCCAGAAAAATTAGTCAGGTGTAAAACACTTGAAAAACTTCGAACATAAGAAAGAAATAAATTTAGTAGCATTATTCCCCAACTCAATCTTGTATGACCCTAGTCTTTTACTCTTAAAAATTGTTTAGAACTTTTCCAACCAGGGGTAGGGGATCGAGTGCAATTTCTACTTCAAAGTCTTAACCCACACAATTAAAGTTCTATTAGGCTCTTCTTCAGCAGCCCTTAAAAGATCATATGACTGATATCAGACCTTTTTTGGCCTGGTTGGGTGACATGTATTCATTTTTCTTACGGTCCCCCTTATTTTCATTTATCAGATAGATACTTTTTTTCACGTAATTATCTACTCGTAGATTATATTTTTGGAAATTTCTTGTGTACATACCAAAGTTCATATTAGCCTGTACTTCTGCTTAATTGAATCTTAAAATGAGTTATCTCATAGACTATCTATCCTCACAAAGACTTAGAAAAGCTGAAAATATCGTAGTAAACAGTAAGCCTTCATATTTTTCAATGATTGGCTGTGTTTGGATGGCAGGAGTTACTTCGGGTAATATGAAAATGCCTCTCGTTACCTCCATCTAAACGCAGCAGTGTCAACTATTAGAAACTTTTGATAAAAGGTATTTTTTTTAAAATGAAAAAGAAAATATAGTCTTATGCAGCTGTCAAATTTTTGTAATACATTTAGATTTCATATTCAATAGATATAGTATGAATAGTAGAGGGCGTATGAGAGTATGCCAAAGCTAAAATGATATGTGGAGCAAGATTGCTCTCCCTTGTATATTTATTATCCACAACTATCCTTAGTGGCCCAATGGTCCACGTGACATGCTAATGTCTTAGGTTGTATGTTTGCATCAAAACTAGGGTGGCATTTAAACTATGTAAGTTATTTTAAAGTTTATTGAAATTTCATATAAGTTATTTTTAAAGTTTATTGAATTTCATTGTAAGTTTATAACATAAAATGCATATGTAATTATGTAATGTCGGTCTAATACTAGCACGATTCAATTACTCAAACCATTGATGGCCCTCATAGTAACAAATGCCGTTCTCGGGGATATTAATGGTGATTTGATAATATCGGGATATTTTCAAATTCTTAGATTTTTACTAGAAAATTAAAGAGAAAATCTTGCAGAAAATATAAAATTTAAAAAAAAAAAAAAAATCAATATGAGATTTATTGGTATTTTCCAGGAATTTATCAGAATAAATTGAGATACTATTGCGATATTACTATTTATCACGAATTTAGTGCCGATAAATATCAGAATATGCCATAAAAACATAGTAAATTTGAAAATATTGGAAATATTTTTCGCATTGCCTCAGTCACAACTTTACATACCAACTAAATTATTTATTTTTAACGATTATTTCTTGTTTAAAATATATAAATATATTTTCTTTTAAATATTCATATTATTTCTTTGAAAAATTAATATCCAATCATCTCAAATACAGATATAATATTAGACTTGTGTTGGTTCTAATAGTTTATTTTATAAAAGTTAATTTGGATTAAATTTTTAAGAGTAGTAATTAGTTAAACACTTTTATTTTGAGAAAAAAAAATGCATCTATACACCATCATTGTCCAATCTAAAAATCATAACTAAAGTGTCCATGACAATGCAAAGTATGGACCAAAAGTAGATGGAGTAGAACATTCATACCAGGGCCCACATCAATCACCAAGTGGGCCAACCCTAGCCATTGAGCCAAGCCGAATCAGGCCTCAGAGGCTAAAGCCAAGCTTCTCTCATCCCTCACTGCTTGACATGGGATTAACCGCTGAGGTGGCAGGGATCAAGAGTCAGTGGGATTAGGTATTCCACCTCCGCGGGGCCCACGTCCCTAACTACCGTCAGAGAGCCGTGCCGTCAACTGCGTTGACCGAAGACAACGCAAATGTGGAACGAGAAGACCAGATCCGGATCCCAATCCTTAACGGCGTTATCTCTAACGGCGTTTCTACCATCTTCTGATCGCCCTTCTGTCCCACTGTTTAGCGCTCTGCCGCGTCTCCCTCTTCCCTGCCGTGAAGCCAGCTGTACTAACGTCACACTTTGGACCACCGAGATTTCCCGTTTCAGGCACCTCTTTAAAAAAAGTCAATTAATGCCACGTGGATTGTTATTAGAAGATAAAAACTTATTAAATAACTGATAGACAAAATCAATTCCATCAATTGTAGCTTTCTGATATAAAATCACGATTAATATATTTTAAACTCAACAGAACATATCAATACGAAGGAACAGTCAATGACTTGTGAAAATCTTTGATTGCTTCATTGAATCGACTAATAATTTTCAAAAATTCTTCTACCATCATATCGGCGTTGTTCTATTGAATCTGTTTTTTATTTTAATTTTGATAAAAAAACTACGACCTGGTTATTTTTAGATGAAAATTATGGAAAACCCACATATTTAATAATTAAACATACATAATATATATTTACTTTAACCGTTGATTATTTAAAAATGGTAAGACTTTTTAAAAAATAGGACAAGTCTAAATAAGACTCATCTGACATATGGAGTTGATGATTACTCAAAAATTGATAAATGGAAGGGAATCATTAACCCTAATTTTAAATCCATCCATGATTAATAAAATCTTTGGGCGATGACACTCTCTCTCTCTCTCTCTGTCTTTACTGTGATCGTACAGTTGCTCATATCCTCATAGATTGACACGTGTAACAATATCCTCAAACGGCTGGTCTAGAGGTTCCGAGGTCGCAACGTCAACGGTGGCAGGGAGAAAACGGCCAGTCTTTAGATCCCAAGAACTCGGCTCTTTATAGGCCATACCCTCTTACTCTCGTAGACTTCCATTCCCCAATACAATTACAAATATTACTATAAGAAACCACTTTTCTTCCCTTTCTTCCTCATTCTTCCACACATGAACAAGAACACCAACAGACCACGGGAGACGACTCTCTTACACTCCCCCGATATTTTCAGGCAGAATTCCGGCAATCTTAACCGCCCATGGACAATTCACTCGCTCAACGCAACACCGTCGTCGAAGAGATGGACTTCTTCTAGAATCATCGCGTTGTGAACTTCTTCGATCTATCTCTCGACTCAGAATAGATAGCAAGGATGGATTGATGCAGACCGATGCCGGTGTAAACGTGAGTTATTGAATTATGTGTGAATTTAATCATTTTTTAGCTTTTCATGTCTTAATTTGATCTGGGTCATGTCCATCTATTTTGAGGTTTTCCTATCCTGATTTCATTTGGGTCACGTTCCTCTATTCTGTTTTTCTGGAGTTCATCTTCACTGATTTCGATTTTAATTGACTGGGTCAAATTCCTCTAATATGGTTTTACAGAGAATTTTCAATCTTAATTTGTTCCGACTCTTGTTCGTGTAGTTATTTTTCTCTTTTTTTTTTTCTTTTTGGAGTTTAATAATTTGATATTTTTCATTTCATCGCAGACCGGCATCTTCTCACTGTGAATTCCGGAAGCGAGCAACCGGTGGCGGAAGCGAAACCCAAGAACAAGGCAAGTTTTCATTTTGCATGGTTTCTTAAGACAGTTGATTATTGAAATTTTTTATTTGATTCTTGTTAAGATCTTAACATGCTGAAATGTTTACAGATGACCAGTCTACAAGTCGAGCTAGATCGGATGAAGGATGAAAACAGAAACTTGAGAAGTATGCTAGATCAGATAACCAAGAATTACAGTGCTTTGCAGAGTCAGCTAATTTCAGCGATGCAACAACAAGCACGAGAGAACCTACAAGAACAGGTTTTCTTTATGCCTTTCCCCTCTCTCTTCCGTCTTTGGATTAATCTAATTTTAGTTATTAATTGCATAAGTTGAACCGGAACATGGTAGGAAAGTTCCTTTCTGAAAAAAAGTAAAATAAAAGAGTTGAACTGTGGCACTTAATAATAGGCTCTTCTCAATCAATAAATGATGATTCATTACTTCCCTTGTATTGGAATTTGGAAACTTTGCTTCTGAAATCTTTTCAAACTTTAATAATCTCTACCATTTCAACTCTAGATCAGAATTGTCACAATCAAAGATTCTGAGAAGATGGAAATAATCTTCCCTGTGTAAACCATGTATAGAGTTACAAACTTCCACAATCTTTCCCTTCCACAGCTGCCCATATTAATTGAATACAACCAAATGAAGACCAAAGATCCAAATTGAACAATCCATAGTAAATGACATAAACCTGCCTGCAACCACCGTGTCGACGACAATGTATCCACTTTTCTTTATTTTTCTTTCTGATATTACCATATAGTAAAAGAGAGGTATATATATCAGCACTTTATTAAGATTAGGTATTTATTCTAAAAGAATAGTCTATTAGGTAGAGTGATTTAAACCTTTTATAAATTCTTAGATCTTCCTCTACAGTTTCAATATATAACTCCTTCGTAACCATCTCCAACATTATATGCATAAATGCTAATTGTATATATTTCTATGTCATGTCTAAGTGCTTCTCAAACTTCTATATGCTATTCTTATTTATCCTTTTGGAATAAAGAAATGTCTTTGAAATGTATTTAGCTATTTATTTTGTTCATTAATTAGATTCATTCTTATGTGTGTAATTATTACAAGTACTTTTAATTTCATCTTTGTTCTTATCATAAATATGAAAAATCTATTTATCTGAAGTTGGTTTTTCAAATTCTAATTCTTCATTTGAACTTGTCATGGATTTATCATTATTTACCCCACTACCTATTATACATTGTTTATCCTTCTCTCCACATTTTAATTGGTCTACCGTTTATTTCATCGCGCTTTTGATTTGTAACATTTCTATTCTTCTAATGAAAATTTTGGTGTTATAATTTTTTTTTTAATATAGCATTTAGTTACCATCTTACCAACTATGTGTTTTGAGGGTATAAAAGGAAAATTGAGAAAAAATAAAGTCTTCTTTATAGAAAAGTTTTCTTGTGCAAAATGAATGAATAAACTTACATTTTCATGCAGAAGGACGGGAAGAATGAAAAATCAAGTCGGATATTTGCAGCCCAACAATTCATTGACCCTGGTCCATCTGCCACACTTGACGTCAACGAACCTTCTCAATCTGAGGATGAGACACGAGACTTATCAGCATCCCCATCTAACAATGCCGGAGAAGCGCCGGAGGAGCACCACCATGACATGATTTCAATGACCAGGAAAAGGCAATTTGTCGAAGACGGGTCTGATCAAACCTCAGAAAGTTGGGGAGCTAACAAGAACCCAAAGGTTGCAGCACCCAAGAACACCGATCAAGCCGCCGAGTTTCCTTGCCGGAAGGCACGAGTCTCCGTGCGTGCCCGATCTGATGCACCAATGGTGAGCTTAATAGATGACATTATTGGTAATTTTATTGTGTTAAATTGATTGAAACCTAGAAGCTGACGAAAGTGGATTGGGGTATTTCAGATAAACGATGGTTGCCAATGGCGAAAATATGGTCAAAAGATGGCAAAGGGTAACCCATGTCCACGTGCTTACTATCGTTGCACTATGGCCGTTGGATGTCCAGTTCGTAAGCAGGTAAGCTTTCTCTTTTTTTAAGGTATTTTGGTCTTTCAAGCAAGCAACACTATTTTTGTCCTAAAGACAATGGCATGTCTAAAACTCAAAAGTCTTAAAGAGTTTGAATTGAGTGGTTAGACATGCCATGGTCTTACTTTTACTTAGAGATCTTATTTTTCTTTCTCATTTGTTTTTTTTTTGAAATAAGAAAGTATATTAGAGATTGAATATTTTATGTATTTTGGGTTATTGTTAGAGAATGAAATTTATGGAGGATAAGTGAAAAATTTGAATTTTTGAGAATCTGAATAGTGGATGGAGTAATTAAGAGATAAATATGATGTTTAAATATTAGATCTCATGCATTTTTTTTTATTTTTTTTTAGCTTAATTCGATTTTTGCTCTAAAGTTAAAAAAAAAAATGGGGATTATTAAAAATAAATTATTGCATTAGAGCTTTTGTGGAACTATTTTGGTACATGATTGATCTAAAAGTTTTTCATGTATGAAATTTTCTTTACATTTCACCTAATTATTTATTTTGGATCAATGTGAATGATATTAGAGAAGATTAACACTCTAATCTCCCACAAGGATGGATTGGCCAATCATGTATGCCCTAGTGGAGTGTCGGAATAGCCTATGTTGTGATTTTTGTTTCTTGATAAAGGTTTATCCAAAAATTGTTGGTGTTGGCTGTGAACGAGTTCCACGTTAAAAGTGTAAATGGAGATTTAGAGATTTATAAAGGACTTGGATCACTCAACTTAACAGACTCGTTTTTTGGGTTGGATACCCAGGTCTTAACAAGTGATATGAGAACCAGCTCTCAGGCTACCTCATGTGGACTCACGAGATCTCCTAAGCAAACATGATGATTGGCCTCGTTTGATGGGGAAATTGTTGGGCAGGCTGCGAACGAGTTTCACTTTGAAAATGTAGAGAGAGATTTAGAAATTTATAAAGGACTTATATCACTCTGGCTAATGGGCTACCTTCTTGGGATGGAAATCCAGTCCTATAAGAATGAAATGTAAGTCCCAATTGCATAATGGAATGCACTCTAGTTGCACTCTACATTCTCCAACTTCATACATGGTATGAAAATTGCCAAATTTCCAACTTCCAACTGCATCTTCTTTACGGATAAGATCCTTCTTGAAAATTTTTATTTTTTTTTCTCTACTGCAAGTTTTACTTATTGCATGAATGGCTACATGCTGCAACAGGTTCAAAGATGTGCTGAAGATAAGACCATCCTCAACACAACTTATGAAGGGAATCACAACCACCCTCTCCCTCCCGCGGCCATTGCCATGGCCAACACAACATCGGCAGCCGCCACCATGCTTCTCTCCGGATCGACTACCAGCAAGGACAGCCTCCTCAACCCCAACTTCCTCCCACCCTTTCCCTACCCATCTACCATGGCCACCTTATCTGCATCTGCACCATTTCCAACCATCACCCTCGACTTGACCCAAACTCCAAACCCCCTCCAATTCCAACGGCACCCGCCAACTCCGCCGCCCTTCCCCCTTCCGCTATCTGGCTGCCCTCAGCTCCTTGGGCACCCAATGTACCTTGCTCATAAACTACCCTCCTTATCGCCGCCAGTCCAGTTCGGGCAAAGACATACATCTCTCACTGAAGCTGTCACTGCGGCCACTGATCCTAATCTCACTGCTGCCTTAGCAGCCGCCATCACCTCTATCATAGGCTCACCGCGAAATAATAACAATGGCAACGATGGGTCACCACAGCTTCCTCAGTCTTGCACCGCATTCTCTACTAAGTAGTGTAATTTTGTTAATAAAATAGTGAGCATATGAGGGCTTGTCCTTCGTTTGGGGTACCAAAGATATGTTGTACATAAATATATACGAGTACAAGAGAGTAATGAGATTCTCCATTTTCTTGGATTTCTACTGTTATTATTTATGTATAGCATAATAACATAATATTTCATGTTTCTTTCCATCGAATTGTTAAGCAGATAATGCTCTTTATTTAACATTTTACTGATACTAGGTCGCATGCACTACAGTGACTCAGATGCATGGTCAGGTTAACAGGTGAGATCTTGAAATTCTTATCATACATTTTTCCATGGAGTTTTTTCAGAAAATTTCATTTAAAAAAACCCTGATATTTCATGTTTCTGTTTGGAAAACATTCTGAGGAATCTAAACTTTTAAGATTTTTTTTTAAGAAAATAAAAAAACTTCTTTAAATGCAGTTAAGCCTCCAATTATAGCCGTTGAGTCTTTTTTTAATGGATCTTAACCATTCACTCATTAATTAATAGTCATTTGTTTCATGTTAGCCAGAAAAAAATAAAAGAATTGCAAAAAAGCTAAGATAAAAAAAATTAGGATTTTATACGAATTTGAAAGATTTGGACTATCTTATTATATTAGTATTAAAATTAGAGAAATCATGTAAAAAAGACTAAAAATAGGAAAACAAATTTTTAAGATTAAATATGGTGAGTTAGAATGATTTAGCCAAACCTTATCATATTAACCTTTAGGGGTTGGCTTAGTGGTCTTACACTCTTACCTGCCGATGTTTGTTGTTTTGTACAGGTGAGACGTGGAATACCTTGGTCTTTAAAAAATAAAATATTTTATAAAAAGGGTATGAATTGGAAAAATAATTACCTACCATCGATCTTGTGATCAATATCTCTCTCTCTCTAGTTTTATGACTTTTATCTGCCGAAGATCTCTCTCCCACATCTCTCTCGAATTCTCTCACTAGAATTAACATATTTAACTTGATCTTAACATATTTATTTATACAGCAAATATTGGTATATATAAACGAAATCTAATCCTTTACAATTCTTATATCAGTAGAGATAAGTCAAACTAACTTAATACTTAAGAAAAAATCTTAGCCCAACCTACTATAAATGTAATCCTATTTTAAAGAATTAACTTTTAAAATAAATTTCCTTTTTAACCTCCTAATTTGATCACAAAAAATGAACAAAAATACAATTAATAATTCATAAAATTCTAATGAACTTTTTTATTGATCTACGTAATTTAAATAATCGACCATGACCGGTTCTACGCCAATATTTCAACCACCTATTGTATTCCTTGACGAATGCTATGATAGACCAAATTGTAGAAATTGGGCTTCTGGGGCTATTTAAGGTGACAAACATCATATTTTGTGGAAGTCAACTATTACACCACATAGGTCTACCTGAGCCCGGCCCAAATTGCCATTAAAGGGCAAAGACTGAGCACAGGCCCAAGTCATCTTTGAATTAGTTAAACTCGAGCCCACTCGAGTTGTATTTGCAGGCCTTAAGCCCAATGTTAAGCCCAACCCACCTAAATTCTTAATGCAGACCTAATATTTTAGGCTAAAAAATGAGCCTAACCTGAGCCTAGGTCCATCCCAACACAATTTAGACCCGATCCAAGTCGCACCCCTATGTTGCAGCATCAACAAAAGCATTAAGGATTGCATGTAGGGAAAAAAATAGAAAGAATTAGGCCCAAGTACATCCAATTTACCAAAAAATGTTCTTAATTGATGGAAAATTAAGAAACAAAGCAACTAGGTTCGATTCATAATTCTAAGTCTTTGCTAGCAAGACTCAACTTTCTTGGACAAAATGAATATCTCTTTTGATTAAAAAAGAAGTTAGCTTTTAAAGCTATAGAAAAAAAAGACTCTAGAGATATAATGTCATTTTTTGAGATTATTTAATTTCACTTATCTATCATCTTTTGAATAGAAAAGATGTGCAAATATATTATCTATCCTATTAAAACTTCCATGAATGAATCCATTACCCCTAAGACACACCAAGATTAGACTATGAGCTTGAATCCGCAACCTCTCATTTTTTGAAATGAGAGAGTTGAAAACTTATAACAAACTTCGACAGCAGAAGTATAGTCTTTGAATAAAATTGCCATGCCGGCAAGTACAACTTCAAAAGTTTCTAGATAGAAATTTAGTTGTCAAAAGTGGATCTACATTTACCTTTTTTCAATGCTAAAATTCGTTTTTCAGCCTAACTTGATCAAGGATCAAGATCACCAAGCATTCTTGATTTTTTTTTTTTAAAGTATGCTAGTGATTTTGATCATTACAAATAAGTAGCTAAAAATAAAATTTTGATATGAAATTTGATTTGCTTCTACTTCATCAAGTTTATTTTCAATTTATACAATTAATTTTTTATGAATATAATGATTTTTTTCTAAATTAGACCACATTCGATCATGTATTTTGAATGCGGGCCTTAATTTTAAATCAAATGGAGAGTTCAAGTTTATTGTGGCTATGTTTCAAATTCCAAGAGTAGTGAGGGAGATAATTGGGGCTTAGTAATGTACTGTAGAAAGAAATATTTGTATATTATAGTTGCTTTGGACATTTTCATTATATCTCAATTATCTTTTATTTTTTTAATATAAGAATTATTTGACTACCTTTAGAAAAAAATAACAGAATGGGGATTTGGAAGGTGGAATTTAAAACCTGTCACAAATGAAATTGCAACCTTACTCAAATCCATGGCTTTAAATCTCGGTTTTTTGAAGTCGAAATATCTTGGTTCATATGGTATATCGGCCAAAGAAAAAAAATCGGTCAATTTCTTCTTCTTTTTAAAAAAAAAAATATCACTTATAGGCCCGGCTGATATTTGCCGATATCGGCTTAGATATCGGCATAGGGTACAGTACCTGAATTAGGGGCCCAAATATCGGCGAGATCGAGATCTTGGCGGAGTTTTTTTTTTTCTATACTGTGTGCGTATGGCGAGATTTATACCCCTTGAATGTAACGAGGTGTGGATGGAACGACAGCATTCTGGGCCCGGAGTAATTGGGTTGGGCCTATAATATAGCACCCATGACCATACCATATTTCTGGGAGAAGCGCCTTAAATCCTTAAATCTTTTTCTTGGTACTTTCAAGTTTCAACTCGTTGTCTCGTAGCGAGGACACCGGTGGGGAGGGAGAGAGATTGGGAGCGTTGATCGATCTCAATTCTCATCTGCTGGTATGATTTCCATCTCTTTTTTCATTGCTCTCTCTCTCTCTCTTTCATTTTTTTAATTCTCCATGTATTCCTTCATCCCTCTAACACTGAAATGTTCTTTGATTCAAATGCCCTAAGTCGGATCTTCTCATTAACCCTCGATTTTACCTTCTTCATTCTTTTCCCCTTCTTCTTAGGTGAACCGACTCCTTTCAAATTCGGATCTATTTGGATGCATGGTAAGGAGAGTATTTGGGTGTTTTGGGTTTTGGGCTGAGTTCTTTTGGCTTCTTGGTTTGATGTACTTTGCACCTCTGGTGCCTTGTCTTTCTATTATTAATATATTCACCCTTACCATTTACTACTGGGAACTAATGCCGGATTTTGCGCCTTTTGGAGTTCCTATGTTTCTCAATTGAAAGTTTTTTCAAAGAGATGATATATCTACTAAAGTTGTTTGCAGGAAAATATTTTCTATTCATCCAAACAGATCCTTTGTATGTCATATCTTGGTTCAAAGATCTTAAATTGGGTAGGTTTTTGTAGATGTGGCTGCTCTTGATTGGTGTACGTGTTCACATGTCGATGCTTTCTCATGGACGAAGATTGCGCACATGTTTCAAGTTCGTTTTCCTTGCATTAGTTGGAAATGATGTTGGATTTTGGGCCTTTTGGATGTTAGTTTCCCAGTAGAAGCTCTTTCTAAAGATGTTATATCTATTTTGTTGGAAATAGGACCTGTTTTGGAGGTTTGTAATTCCATAGAGTAACTGGAATTCTACAAAGTTCTGTTGACTTTTATAACTGTATTTGACCAAAATTCCAAATAATTCACATTCCATTTTAGGAATTCTGAGCTACCAAACATGGAGTTAGATCTGGTGTTAGGACTCATTAAGGTTTGGAGCCACTATGTGTTTGGATTGGGAGAAACTTCCCCCGAATGAGGAGACCATATATTCTCTGCCTAGGCACGAAGGATGCAATGTCTAACATTTGCCTCTCCTTATTCCTAACTCTTAGGGCTTTGTAGTTCTTTAGAATTATGTTTAATTTTTAAAGAAGTTTTTTTTATGTGAGACCCTCTAAGAAGGGGTCCTAATCATGGGATAATTGTTAAAATTTTACGATATACGATTCGTATCTTACGATTCATACGATATGATAAGAGGAACGATTCGTATCTATTAACAAATTACGATTCGTATTAACATATATATAATATTATGGGGTTATTAGGAGTGTGAAAGCATGAAACATGTCGTTTTAATGGTTTTTAAGGCTTGAGTTAATGAGCATTTAAGACCTTTCGATTTTTGAGGTTTTTAGTTCATTATGGACTTTTCACAGTATAGTTGGATTATATACTGGTCTTATACTTTTGGAAGTTGGAGCATTAAAATTTGAGCTCTAATGAACTAATTATATAAAATTCACTTAATATTGAAAGAAAGTTGGAGAATTGCTCATGTTATTACATTTTAGATATATTTTACGTTATTTCATATTTTAAATATTTTTGAGGGAAAACTTATGAATCTTATTAACGATTTACGATACGATTTGATTTTCACAACATTTGACTGAAAACACATAGAAATACTATGATGATTTAAAAGGCTGGATCTACATTTTTTGAATGGTTACTATATAATAGAGATAAAGGCTAGATCTACATTGACCTGATTAATATATTCCTCAGTATCATGGTCTCTAATTTTTGTGCCAAATTTAAAAGTGTTTCTTTTGTCAAGCAGCTGTCGATTTCATATTGTTAGATTGGGTTGTTGAATACTTCAATTTGATATAAAGTTTCTATATATATATTTTTTTATATATTTATATGTATGTGTGCTTGCTGAATTTTTGGTCCTGTACTTCCCTAAGAGAACCATATTTTACCCGAAAGCATCATTCTCCAAATCTTTTACGTAATTGTGTTTACTGAATTTTTTACCAAATCATTGAACAGCTTGACCAAACTATACTTGAACATTCTCCTTTTCTCTTTTTAATAAAATATCATCATTCAAAATAAAATTACTTTAACGTTTGTCATACTGTAGTTTTGTCATATGTAGAATAATTAAGGTCAGAAGAGCGAACCTACAAGAACACATACCATATTTGCTTATCAGAAAATCTTGCAATGATTGTTTAGTAGTCTATGCTTTGCCATTGACCACATCTTTTTCTCTGTTGTTCCTGTGAAACTCTTTTCTTGGTTACTGGCATGAACAACTTTCAGTCTGGCAGAACAGTTTGAACAACTTTCAGTCTGGCAGACCAGGTCGAACGACTTTCTTCCTGGCAGACCAGCTAATTCACCATCTAAAGCCCATTATCCACACTTCGTTAGTGATTTGCTGGTTTATTGGACACATCTAATGCCTGATGATCTTTTAATTGCCACTCAATGAACTGTACTTTTTTCTTTTTTTGCTCTTTTAACATATCTGACACCTTTGACAAGTTTATAGATGGAGTGGCCTCGTGATTTAAGAATAAAACAATCTGCTATATGATTCTTCATTCCTCATCATCTCAAAAAAAGAGAGGAAATCTCTCTCTCTCTCTCTCTCTCTCTCTCTCACTGAAATTACATTTTGAGACTATTGATATTATTGTTGTTTTCTCTCCAGTACTTGATTTAGGGCTTAAAAATGGACAAAAGATGGTACGGTAGCAGAAGGAAACAAATAGCCATGATAAACGACTGCAAGAGAGGGAGGTAGACATTAACTTAGCTCTCTTTTTCTTTTGCCATTATTTAGAAGTCACTAGGAACTGTCTGTCTTTGTATTTGTCTATACAAATCTATGCAAATATGGTTATTATCAAAATGTTCATTTTAATGTTGGGTGGTGGTATGTCTTGTGAGTTCAGCTGTGTAGTGTTTGTATGCGGTTTGAGCATAAGTTGCTTTATGAAGAAAAATTTGTTATTTTATAAGGTGATGAACCTTTGATGTCACAGGCATATGAAGATTCTGTTGTTGAGGATCTTGGGGAGGATTTTCGTTTGCCGATTGATCACAAGATGACGGAAAACCTTGATATGGACAACTTGGAGCAAGCTTCTTTGGACACACAACTAACATCAACCAATATAGGGTTTAGGCTCTTACAGAAAATGGGTTGGAAAGGGAAGGGCCTTGGTAAAGATGAGCAAGGTCTCTCTCTCTCTCTCTCATGTGTGTGTTGCTCATAGTGCATGGCATGCCTTTGCCCTTCATATAGAATTCTAGTTTGTATCAATAAATGACTTTATATGTTGGTACTGGACCCTGTATTGGATTTTTGAAAATCCCCACACTGATACAGGTGGATATCAATTCTTGCTTAAAAAATCTAAAAGAAAAAAAAAATGGAAATAAAAAATTAGACGATCATTAATTTGTGGTTTTTTTTTTTTTATGTTGTATCAGACCATGTTGCTAGCATATATTCACTATGCTGTATTCACATTCTTTGTTAGTGTATTTATTTTTAACCTTTTCTTAAAGAAATATTTTTACCATGGGAACCACTTACATGCAATGGTTCCATTTTGGAATTTTGGTATGTATGAGTGTCAATGCGTTATGAACCTGTATTTTCTTAGTGACTAACTGAATCTTATTTTTTAAGAGTTTTTATTAATCACAAAAACATTTGGTTTTATTTTTGTGTTCCATACTATCCATAGCATGTGGATTTTTTTAATAACTTGTAAATGCTTCATATCTAACAATGTATAGCTCTGACTTTTATCTTTTAAGTGTTAGCCAGTGTATAGCTCTTATGTTATATTTTCTCTTTTTTATATATCAATGTAATACTTGTTACCTTTCAAAGAAGAAAAAAAAAATTGTTATCAATACAAGCATAATTACTTAATGATTATTCACTACACTACACATGCATTGCTTTGGTCCTGACGTTGTATATTAGTGGATGCGAGCTGGATGTCTGTGGCGATTGTTGGTTACCTTCTTGACCTTAGTTAATATATGTACACACACACACACACACACACACATATATATATATATATGATCACGGAGAACCCGTAGACCTCCACCTCTCTTTGAGTACGAGGACGTTGGATAAAGCTTTAGATGCACGCAGGCCCCCACAAGCCATGGACATCGCTTTACTATGGGAATTGAACATGAGACCTCTGGTTCTTGAGCTAGAGTGTCTACTAGTTGAGCTCACCTTTTCACCTTATTGATTGGTTATGACTTCCCATCTTTCATAGGTGCCTTGCATTCAGACATTGGCATGGTGCTTCAGTTTTACTTATTGTGGTTTATCTTCTTGGTGTGGCAGGCATAGTTGAACCTATAAAAGCAGGAATAAGAGATCCAAAATTAGGTGTGGGGAAGCAAGAGCAAGATGATTTTTTTACTTCTGAAGAGAATGTCCAAAGAAAGAAGCTTGATGTTGAATTGGAGGACACTGAGGAACATGCTAGGAAGCGGGAGGTATGTTTCAAAGTCCTGCTTTTTGTGTACAAATTTCTCTTGTGAGATGGTCTGTGGTTGATACATGACTTCTGAAACCTACATCTAATAGCAGAAGGCTGCATTTAGCATGCATTTGTGCCTTTTGATGGGGTTGATGTGCCATAAGGGAACATCAACTTAGGAGGGTCTTGAGAATTTCGTGAAGTTTTTATTACCTGGTGGCTTCTACTGCCTGCTTGGTGCACATGCTGAAATTCCAGGTTTTAGCAGAGCGTGAGCAGAAAATTCAAACCGAGGTGAAGGAAATACGTAAGGTGTTCTTCTGTGATCTCTGCAACAAGCAGTACAAATTGGCGATAGAATTTGAAGCTCATCTAAGCTCATATGATCATAATCACAGAAAGGTAAAAGACTTTCACTATATGCATTTATCTTTTAGTTTCAATAATTCATGTCAAATAGACATTATTTACGATACATGTACATATATGTAGAACATACATATCCATGTACCGCAGCAGCATTAACAATTTCTTGTCAAACACATTGCTCACTATTCATATACATACTGCTCACAATACACATTTAGATAATACGTATTTATTTTTTAAAGACCAGTGATTTACATATATTCAGCTATGGGGACTATAGAGCAACTGATGGTATGATTTATGATAGGGTCAATTGGAGAATAAGAACTTATAAAGCCAACCCCTGATATATTCAGTCATGGGAAAACATATAGGCCGCCACACTAATTCCAAATCCACTTGCCACACCCACATCCTCCATGAGTTAGATCCATACTTATTTTTATATCATTCCAAAATAAACCCATCATTGGTTAAAATGTGCTTTTTCCCTTAATGAAGCATTGTATTTTTTACTTTGTAAGCAGACATCAGGCTAGCTTGATTTGGTTTAAATGTTTGTTGCGCCAGTTTCAAGCTCAACCAAGCTGAGATAAGATAGGTCCATCTTGAGCTTGGCTTGATTATTTGCTGAGCTGGCTCAAGCTGAATCATCAAGCGTGAGGTAAAGCTCAAGCTTGGCATGTAAATATTTTAATTGAGCATTCAAGCTCAAGTTTGCTTAGAAATAAAGCCAACTATAGTCTATTTTTAGTTCTCTTAGTGATGCATATCAAGCATGAGCATGACTCAAACTCAATTCAAGGAGCATATATGTAAAATATTTATTCTACAATAATACATTTACATGCATATATGCATACTTAAATGCATGTAGATGTACAGATATAGTAGTCAAAAGAGCATATCTGCTCCAATGTCCCTTAAGGCCTTGGTGTACCTAGGCACCATGATCCCCTTCAGCAATCAAAAGCATGCCTAGGCGCTAGGGGCCTCATTCCACCTTGAGTGCATCGCACCGAACTACTATGAATCTATATTACTAATCAAAGGAGCAGACCTCAAGCTTAACTTAGAGGCTTCATATAAGCTGTGAGCAAGCCAAATTGAATGGAGCATCTCCTAGCTTGAGCTTGGCTTATTTATTCATGAGTGGAGCTTGAGCTTGAGCTTGAGTTGAATTGAGCTGAGTTAGCTTGTGTTTCTAGAGCCCTGCTTACTCTATTGGTACACTTGTAGAAAATGATTACTGATACACTATTTGCAGCGGTTTAAACAAATGAAAGAAATGCATGGTGCTAGCAGTCGTGACGACAGGGAAAAACGGGAACAATTACGTCAAGAAAGAGAAATGGCAAAGTTTGCCCAGATGTATGCACACACACATACTCTTTCACTTGAAATTCTTTCTTTCTTTCTTTCTTTCTTTCTTTTTTTGAAATGCTCTGCTTTTATTCATTTATCTTGGATAAATATAACATTGTCATTTTCTTTAATATGTATCTAGTGCGGGTGCCCGTAAGCAACAGCAACAAGAACAATCTGAAGTTTCTCCAGCTTCTAGCACAACAACTGCTACAGCACTTGCAGAACAGGAACAGCGTCAGACCTTGAAATTTGGCTTCTCCTCTAAAGTTGGTACATCCAAGGTTTGTACCTATCAGAATGTCTTTGCATTTAATTTAGAAAAAGCAATTTGTCTCCATTCTTTACATGTATTACCAGCATTTAGCTGCATGCATACATAGAATCAAGTTACTGCTAGAGGGCTTTGCTGCAGTTATACTCTTGTCCAAAGATGTTTCTGATAAATTTCACTGAGAGGGTGCTCCTGGGAAACAAAGTTTAATCTGCTTTAGTTTTCCTTCCAAATTGTCTGAAATTTGTTATAGGAAACAAAATGTACAAAGCTTCATTCTCTATAGGTTGTCCATAATGATTAATGAGCATGGAGGTTTAGTTTTGCAGTGATGCAAGCTCTCAATCAACATGAAAATATCATTTGGTTTGCAAGCACTTCTTGTGTCCTCCAAGAAATTTAATTACCATTTTAAAAAAGAGAAAAAAAAACTGTGTACATCACAAAAAGGGATACCACCTATTAAACCACCTAGTTATACCATTAGAGATCTAAAGGAAAAATATCTATTGAGTTATCTTTAGTGAGTATTTTTTATGGCCACCATATTTACCACTCTTTTCCCATGCACCCACTATTCCCCTAGGAGAATTTTACCCCTGCCTAATTTGACCTCATTCCAATTTACAAACGCATGTAGCCTTCAAAAGTGTTATGCACATTCTCTCTCTCTCTCTCCCTGGTGTAACTTGGTTCAGGTCCAACCTGGGCCAGGCTGGTCCAAATCCAAAAATAAATTATGGGTCAATGATGTAGGACACAAGAACAGAAATAGGATGGGAATCACTCCCTGGCTTCAAACCATTACTCCCTTCACAGCAGATTTCAAGTCCCAAATTCTCAGAAATTCATTTCATTCATCATCTCCCCTAAACTCCAATTACAGTCATACTTATAAAATAAAATAAAACACAGTAACTTGCTGCAGTTTTACAGTAACAGCTGTAAACACATTAACTACCCTCTCTAGTAACTGCTGTAGCAGTCAAGCAACAGCTGTAGAAGTCAAGTAACTGCTGCATCATCAACCCACAGTGAAATGTGGCCCGCCTTCTTCTTTCTTTGCCTTTGATAGACTTTGTACTTTGGGATGTCCGCATCAGTCAAGTTGGACCCATACCTAAATTTGGGCTAACAGACAGGACCTGATTTTAATTCAAGCTGGACCCAGGCCTTGCATTTTGATGCCAGATCCAACTCAAAAGCCCGAGCTTAAACTGTGGTCCCATCATAAGTTGAGCCTGCCTGGTTTAGGCTCGAATCCTATAATTGCAATGCGGGTCCCTTCCAGAATTGACTAAGGGCTGTACATGTAACCATTCAAGTTACTATTGGTAGGTCTCTGATACTAAGACCTTGCCATTTAACCATCTCATAGTCTAAAGTGAGCTCCAAACACACACACACACACAAAAGGAAGGTTCAGTTGGATAAATGATGCATAACATAATAGAAAAGGTTCTCATTTGAACCAGCCTATGCTCTGCAGGGAGACTTTTGTGGTTGGAACATTGACAAATTTGGTCGTGAACTCTAACTGTCTGAAAAAATCACATATATGCACAGCTCAATTAACAGTTCAAGTCCAACACTCCCATAATCCATCTTTGGAGGGGCCACTTCAACTGTATGTATTAAATGAAACTAAAAAAATTACTTGGTAGTTAACTAAAGATCTCCAATCTCTATGCAAATCTGCTGCCACATACCCTCTTGTTTCTTTTTCACCAACCTCCACTGGGTTGCTGAGGTGTTGTTGAACTTGAAACAATCAAAGTTGTCTTATCCTTGAAGTTTCTTTTATTTCTTCACTTCCAAAATCTGGAATGAATTATGGCCAGGGCGCCATTTTCCTTCAGGTTGTTTGTCTCATTGAAAAGGTCACTTCCCCAATCTTCCATGTGAGACCTAAAACATTTTCTACTAAAGGATTAAATACAGACCAAATGGGTATGAGTATATAAAAATATCTTTTCAGAAAGAGACATTATGTAGTCAAGCATGATGACCATTGTCGTCACTGGTGCTACACCATTCTTTGAACTCAAGACCTCTAACTTGATTGATGACCATTGTCATCATTGCCATTATCATTGCATAGAAGTCTTATTATCAGTTTTATTTCTCAACTCATCTTTGTCAAGTTAAAATCTGTTTTCTGACACCTTAAGATGTCACTTCTGACTACTACATACCATGCCTTTGGTAGTTTTTTTTTTTTCCTTAGTACCTAGACTCAGCAACCCTCATTTTTTCAAATATCCTTCTCAGATTTTTTCCCCCCAGAAAAGGTAGCCTTCTTGGAAGTTATTCATTCCTTCTCTCCTTCATTGGAGACACCATAGATATTGCAGGCCATTGCCTTCCATTGATATTGTGATATGAAAAAATTTAACCTGAGATGAATATTGTAATTTCGGAAGAAATCAGTTGATGGATCCTACAACATTTGAATGCTCACAATCCATATCGCAAGGTTTCTTTGAAATGACAACTTATATGTGTTGGACATGCGTTCATGTGAGATTCTTCATGCTTTTTTTGTGGATTCTTCCAGAATTATTCAAATATGAGTGTAACATTGTTTTTCATGGTGACAATATTTTTTTGAAAGATTCTTGCATGGTGACAACATATCATCACAGCTTTTGTTTTGTAATCTCATTAAAATATTGAAAGTCCAAGTGATGTTTATAGGTTATGGTTGTGTTATTTTTTATGAAAGGTTAATTTACATGTATTTTGAGTTGGAAACAAATACTTATTTACAATTATTCAAATACTATGTTGAATTCATGAATCCTATGTTTTTTAGATTTTCCAAATTTGACACCTCATACCTGTGTGTGAGACTTCAATACCTGTACCCATACCATTTAGTTTACAATGAGACCACTAAAAATATTTGTTATTGACATATTGCAAATGTTTGGTTTACAAGTTCACTCAATTTATTTAATGGATGGTGATTGTACATGTTGGGAACTGATTAGTAGTGAAGTGGTTGGTGTTGCCAGTGTGGTATCCTTCTGTTGTCTGATTTTTTGTTTTGTTGTTGTTTACTTTTGGCTGGGTACCCCTTATATATGGGGTAAAGTTGGGATGGGGTAAAAATTAGAAGGATAGATGTCTGACTAGGATGGAAAGGGAAAATACCCCAAAAAGGTCTGAAAAGCTATGAGGCGAAACCAGGGATTTTCAAGTAGAAGTGAGTGAGATCCTCTGATCCCACATTTTCATTTCTCTGTTTCATTTTCATTTTCATTTCTAGCTTTCATATGAATGGTTTGTGTATTCCATTGTAACATTGAAAATTTTCCATTAAGCTTTTTGAGCTCTTCTTTTTCATGAATATAGATTTTGAAAATAGATTTTGAATAGACGTTTTATTCAATTCTGCATTCTACATTTGCAGACCTCATTTGGTGCCATTGCTAAGAAGCCTAAAGTAGCTGTCAAAGTATCCTCTGTTTTTGGTGAAGAGAGTGAGGAAGAATAACAAATTTTCTACAACCAGGAGTAATTTCGTCTTTTAGGATGTAAACTAATACAACCTTAGATTGCTAATCACCTTTGCAGTGTAAAATAACATCATACTTTGTTTATATGAATCCTTGTTTCTGTTCTCATATTGCATGGAAAATATGGATGCCAAATACTTATTTCTTTTATTTATCTAATTCGAATCTTTCTTTATTCGATATATGTGGAAGTCTTATTTTCTGTTGATCCTATCAACATTCATTCAAACTTTGCTGTATTTTTCCTCAAGCCGCCCCACCCCCCCCCCCCCCCCCCCCCCCACCCCCCCCCCCCCCCCCCCAACCCCCCCCCCCCCCCCCCCCCCCCCCCCCCCCCCCGGCCCCCAAATCAACCATGAGGGGTTTTTAAACGAAAAAAAAAAAAGTTTGTTTATTGAGTTGCGCCTACCACAGAAAAAAGATGCCATGTAATGAGTGTTGAACGAATGAGTTCACCCACCAAGTAGTGTGTATAATAAGACAAGCAAATTTGCAATTCCCTTATCCTTTTTTTAAGTTTTCTTCTTTACAAGTCACCATGTTTGGAACAGGGGGAATTTAATTATTTAGGAAAATTAATTATAAGATTATATGGGTAGTATTTTAATTTTTGAATCCCAATGAAAAATCAAGTGATGAGATTGAAGAGCTATTATGCGATACTTAATGGTTGAAATCACAAATGAATGGGAGGGAGGTTGTCACCATACGAAATTCCAAACTGCTATAGAAAGCAATAACAACAAGGAAATATAAGTGAAGGGGAAATGAGGAAAGGGATAAATTTTAGCCCATTTCCTAATGTGTGGGTGAATACTACGTGTGCAGCATGAGCCAACCGCCCTGTGATCTGTATCGTTGATCAGAACAGCTATGTATATCAGCAATGGGGCATGGGATCCATTTATTTTGAATTCTTAGATGCTTTTGGTGCAATATCTATTGTTGAATTAAACATGATAGGTCAAAATATTTATTCAATGAGTCATTTTTAATATTAAAAAAAATCAATTGCTAACATAATCAATGGGTTCTATCAATGTCGAACATCAGATAGGGCTTATTGAATGACATAGCCCATTACAATAGAACCCCTGGACTTTTCAGTCCACGCGCCTATCAGATCAGTCCATCAGCAATATTACAACAAATTTTTTTTTTTTTTATAATATGGGTATTTCTATTATCACGTATACACAAAACCATCTGCGAGCTTCGTTTATCAAGTAAGTTCAGGAGGAGTTGAACATAAGATCTCTAATCTAGTTCTAGAAGCTTAGACCAACTTTGAAGTTGGATGTACATGAGAAATTCTCATTTTATTTTATTTTATGGCATTTAAAAATGTCTATTTCAAACTTATTTATTTGGAGAAAATTATAGATAGAAAACTCAGCATAAAGCACCACTATAGAAATTTTCTAAAGAATGTAAAGAAAATGTAACATATTTACCACATGGTGATATGTTTGTCATCTAAAAGGGAAAGACAATACTTGGATAAAATGAGAAAACTACTTTTAGGATGAGTTATTTTTGCATTTTGATTGATTGAATACCTTGAATTTTTTTTCTAGAGAAATATAATCTGAACTCTAAAGTAAGGACTTCCAATACAACGCTGCAGTAGTTTTATTTCCACTCCATCCATGCAGTGTAAGGTGGAAAGAGTGGCTTAATTAAGTGTTGGACAATACCCAGAGTTCCCCCAAACACTTCAGCAGATAGACGAGACTGCTGCTGCAGAAGTGGTTAGGGGAACTCCAGAGATCCCCCAACTTGTCTTGTCCTTTGGTTTCCATGGACTGTTTCTCAAGGGCTACCCACCCCATTCTCTGTCTATTTACACAACACTACCCTTTACTTCAGTGCCATGGCTGCATGTATTCATTCTCTAAGCTAAGACTTGAGGCTTCTAATGTCTAATTTTATTCATTGAACCTAGACACTTGTTCAAGAAAGGTGGGAAATGAATCGAAGCTTGTGGTCAACCCTATTATCTCTTGGCTACTGGACTTGGAAGAGAACAACTATGAAGATTCCCAACTTGGCTTCACCTTTACTACTATTTTTGTGAGATTTTGGTGAAGAGCTACCCATCTCATTCTCTATTTGGGCTTCAACGATACTTTTGATTGGTGACAGAACTAGCATTTGATGAATAAGTTCACATTAGAGGCCAAATTCAGCACCCCCAACGGTATCTAGTGAACCTGGACCGCTTTGCGATTCAGGTGTGAAAGAATCACAGCTAGTTATTGCTTTTGCAAAATCATTTTCCTTCTCTATCTATCCATTTTGTCTTACCCTCTCCATCTGATCAACGGTCTTTGGACATGTTTTCAATGTGCCCAAGGGTCAGATCAAACAAAGGCATCTATCACATTTGTGAGTTGGTGTCTCCTGGGTAGAATTCCATATTCAGTAATGGTAAAGAGATAGCAAGTGTGGGTGACTTGTGACCACAACTCTGGATTCTCTTTCAACTTGTATGGAACGAGTCTAGGTTCAATGAATATGGCTTAACACACTAGATATACTGAGTACTAGAATCAAATTTAGAGATGGATATAAATAGGAGAACAGTGAAGGTAGCCAGCCATCCAGCAATAGTATTACTTAACAAGGCCAAAGGCAAGTTGGGGTTCCCCTGGAGTTCCTCTAACCTCTTCAGTCATAGTCTTGAGTCTTGACTCTCAGTAGACTAAACTGGAGTGTTTGAAGGAACTCTGGATGTTCTATAATACATTGTGTTGTGTCGCGATTTTGGTGTTAGATTGGAATTCTTTAATCCCGTCATCGGCATTTTGAAACTACAATACTAAGATGAATTGGGTGTCCTTTGGAGTTCCTCCGACCACTTCACCATTGGCCATGCTCCTGGTTGACCCTGCCGAAGTGTTTGGGGGAACTTTAATTGTCACTCAATACACTTCATTTTGCAACTTCTCAGGGCTTTCTGCAGCTCCCATGTTTATCAGCTTATGAACACTTGAAAATAACTCATCATCCAATCACCAATGGGCACGTGTATGGATTCAGATTTGCTTCCATGTCCATCTTGTGTACTTAAAAAACTATTTAAAGAACTTGGCAGCTATGTCGTTTGATCTGTTCTGCTTTGACGGATGAATAAACAGAATCGATCTGATAAGATACGGCCTGTTCTGCAAGTTTGTGACCATAATGGCTAGTGTTCTGTTGGGTTGCTTTGGAATCGGTTGAATCTCTGGTGACTCATTCCTGACTCTGCAGCTTGGGCGAAAAAGCAATTGCCATTTTGCCAGTTCGTCTATAGATGAGGGGTTTAATTTCGGTACCCGCGATATGCATTCTTTTTTTTTTTTTTTAGAAAAAAATATAAGAAATGTAAGAGAAAAATAGGAAAAAAAATGGAAAACCTAGGGTGACCATATATTTTTTTTAAAAAAAAATAACAGTAGTCTTTTTGGAATTTTAGACGCTTGGTAGTCAAATTTCAATATATCCTAGAAATTTGAAAAATGTTCTAAAATTAAAAAAAAAAATTATAAATAAGGAAACCAACATGAGAAAACACCTAATATGAACTTCATGTTCTCAAATATTTCCCAGTGATATTACAATGTATAAATTTTTTATTGTAAAAATTTCTGAATTTTATGAAAGTGTTGAATATTAAAAAAAATTACACATACCCTAAAAACTCTAGATTGCATTAGGAGTTCTTCATCTATTTGTAGAAAAATTTGTATATTATTTCATTCATTTTTATAAGGGAAAAAAAAAAAAACAGGAAGTAACTAATAAATCTTGACTTTTATCAAATTTTTAGTTTAAACTTTTTATTTTCTACAACCCAATCCAATCCTAATTTTAAAAATTCATAACTCAGCCCACTAATTTGTTAGGTCAGTTCATACAGGTCAGATCAAAACCCAACCCAATTTTTATCACTACGGAGCTTGTGGTGTTCTTTGGTATTAGAATAGAATTGCGAGATGAAAGTGAAGACTGCTTGGGTTTTCACGCGTGGCTACACAGCATAATTTGCTGTTACCTCTTTCTCAACTCTGTTCTAGTGACATGGTAAAGGACCAAGAAGGTTCTTGCATAGTCAGTTACTCGCTACCCATCTTGTCTTGATTTTCCATTAGATAATTTTCAATGCTCCATGAAGTTAAGTTTCAGAAGATCTACATTCCTTTTCAAGAGCACCCTTAGTTTTCTAGTGCAGAAAATTAATTAAAATACTCTTCTATCTAAAAAAGAACACAGGAGAGAATGCTATCAAATTGTTTATTAATATAAGATGTTGGCAATCTTGCGCACAATAGTACTAATAATTGAGTCGATTGACATATTTTACAACATAAAATGAGCTATATACAAATCTCCTTAATCAACATAATCAAATAAAAATTTTATAGCTAGAAAACAATTTAATGCAATCAAAATTTATAGAGGGAGTTAAAAAAAATGACTTCATTGATTTAATCAAAGCGATCTCTCGTGACTTTATATTCAAATATACTTTCCTATATCAAAAAAATTATTATTAACTTCACTTTAATTTTCTGTCATTTTATTTTGGTTTTTAAAAATTTTGCATTTTTCATGTCATGTTTTTTTCAGAATGGTATGTGGTGGCGTTACAACTTACAATATATGGGCAACCAAGGATCTGAATTCTTTTTATGAAAAAGGATTAATCTCAATGCAATCTGATTCACTCTTACGTCACATATTATGTCCCTGAACTTTATAACTACTAAATCTGAAAGGACCAACATCAAATGTCCTTCCATGCCCAACCAATAAGCCATCGTTACAAATACAAGAATGACTAGGGGAAAAAAGTCACTGAGGTCCAATTCAAAAACACATCACTGAGGTCAAAAATTCAGCTGGAGTGCCAAAGCACTATTACAGTGTAAAAATAAGCATTTTCCAATAAATATATGGATCTCACGACCGTTTAGAATTTTGCTATTTTTCTAGACTGACTGTCGTCTGCAGAAATTCTGGATATTAAACGGAATTCACATGGATCAAAACCCCCAAAAACCAAATGGGTACTCGGAAATCAAATCCTTTGGCCATTAGCCATACCAGGAAGATCCTCACATGGACGTAGTATCCCAATAATCTACAGAAGTGAATGTTGCTATTTGAGATGTCCTCAATTTGGAAGCTAAGCAGTTCTCTCTTCACTGGCGACCATCAACAAGTACAATTGTGAGTTGTGACCCAGCTTTCAAAATTCCTCCTAAATAGTAATTTTTTCTGGGATAACATTGGAGGTAAAATTTATCCCACAGATACACGAAATTGCCTACAAGACTTATATCAGATAAGCTCAGGAAGAATCAAACTCCAACACCTCTATTCTACTTCTAGAAGCTCAAGCCTATTCAGGCTACATCGGTGCAGGCTTCCTAAATACGAATTTGTTTCACAAATATCTCCTCCAAACAGAATGAAAATTTTCAACCAGAAAAATAGATGCAGTTCTCTTCCCAAATAAACATCAAAGGGACCTCTATTTACCACAAAGTAGGCTGGAAGGGGCGGATGTGGGAAGCAGAGTAGAATTGGGTGCGTTAATAATACTATTTACATAAAGCATGAAACAAGTTCGTGAATCAGCAAGTAAGAAAAATGGGCATTGAGACAAGAAACAAGTTCCCAGTATCTAAGCCTTGTTAGCATACAACTGTGATCCATCCTTCAGATTTTCCAGTGAAATAAGAATTTTAGATGACAATGAAAAGTTAAAAACAAGGACCCTGGCAATCTCTAAATCAAGCAGGTCCTGTTTCTCCTGTATTGAGCAACCTTCTCAGGTGCTGGACTGAGGCGTTGGTTTAGAAAAGAAAACAATATGATGCCCTTACTTGTATAGGCACATAAAATGGTTAATTTAGTCACTCATCTTCAGAATAAAGAAAAAAAGGGTTAGCATAGAGCAATCACAAGTATGTCTACAGAACAATAATAATTTCCAAATCATCCTCTGATAAAAAAAGAAATGCCTTAAGGTTTGATGTAAATTCAACTTTTGGAATTGGGGGTTCAAAGAATGGTGCAACCCAATCAATATCATCAAATCAAAAGAACACTAAACCCATACATTGACTGAATTGATAAATATTTGATTGAGCAATCAATATAAATTCAGTTTATCAAATAAAAAATGGAACTGCATCAGTATGTTGAGAAGATATATGGGTGAGAACCTCTGAAATGATCTCTAGCTATTCAATGGACCAATAACTGGAATGTGAAAAACTAAGAAATAATCCAACACAATTTCTCTTCCAATTGCACAATTTGATGTCAAAACCACAGCAGACCCCATCTAAAACATGGAGAACAAGTTAAAAGCACCCTTGTGTATGGATATATATAACATTTCCATCAACTTTTTAATGTAAAAGAAATTTTCAAAAATGGTAAAAGGTACAGTATTATGGTTGAAATCCTAGATTCATCCTTCACAACTTGAGATTAATAGATAATCTCATCATCCAGATGTGACACACTGCACCTTGCATACTGTAGAGCAATGATGTCATTTAACTAGGCCCTCTAATATCCAGGCTCAAAGTTGAACACCAGAACTGCAGTTCAAGGTAGAAAGTGGGAACAGCAGTGCTCCTAAATCAGAGCAAAGCAGGGTCTCAAGTTTCTTCTGCGGAGGGTAACTTATGGGTGTGTGAGCACACACATTTTGGTGTTTTTTCCCCTTTTGTGTGAGAGGAAGAAAAGAAGCAGAAATTGGCCAGATTTACTTCCTAAATACTGCATAGACAAAACGCAATTTTGCCCGACGATGAAGGGATCCTTTGGGAAGTCCTTTGAGAAGGTACAGAAGCTGGTGGGAAACCTAAGAAAGATGGAGAGAAAGGGACAAGAATTTGGACTAAAAATTGAATTCAAAACAACTGATCCTGAAATAATGCTTCTAGATTCTGTTTAGAAGATGTTACTCCTTGTTCTCTGGATTATATCAAACCATTATGAAATGACCGAACCACCATGTTTAGAAGATGATTTGTGATAACTAATAGCTTTATTGATAATTGTTTAAAATCCTATAACACACAGTGAGGCTCCCCTGAGAACTTTGATCTCACAAAAGGTCCTGGCTTTAAAGGTCTTGGCTCGTATTTGGTATCTATGAATTTGCATCTTAATTAGATAAGTTAAAGCCATATTGATTACAGCCAAATTCAACTTTATCTAATAATGGAAATGTATAGAGTTAGATCAACATGCTATCAAATTGGATGACGGTGCAATTCAAGTGAAGTGAAGTAGGGGGGAATCAATCCATTCAGTCCATTGTGGGCGCCTCACAAGCTCAAGTGCTCATGGAATCTCATGACGCCTTGGTCCGATGGCAGATCTCCTAAGAATCGTTCTCATTGGCTTCCATACACACAATCTTGTGGGCTCCACTTGGGCCAACAAACATAAGTGAATTTGAAAGGTCTTGACTTGTATTTGGTCCCTTAAGTGAAGCCATATTTTTGAGGCCCTCAAAATTACATACATGTTATATAAGTCAAAGGCGGTACATGTGCAATTTATGAGGGGTAAGTGGGCGTTTGAAAAAAGGGGAGCGGGAGTGAGGTAGGGTTGGTTGGAATGGATCCACTTTGTCCACTATGAGCCCCACAAACTAAAATTTGCATGAAAGTCTCACAAGAACTGATCTTAGGGACACCATTGTTTTCTATTGTTGGAACACCATATTTCTAAAATGCCTAAAGTACCCTTTTTTGTGGTATTGACATTTATGTTAATATTACATTCACATGGTAATAATCAATGCAATTTTGTCTTCCCTATAAATTCCATTGGAATTAAAAGAAGTGGTATTGTTTTAGAAATATGGTGTCCTAAGTCCCAACAATAAAAAACAATGGTCTCCTAATTGATGGCCTATGTATTTGTGTACCACATTCACTCCGTGATCAATGTACTTTTGTCTTTCCTTGTATTACAAGGGATTAACAATGGTGTGCATGGAAATTGAATAATTATTACATACAATTTTCCGATTGCCTTGTCACAACAATTTTCTTTACAAAATATAAATTTTACTCATTTTTAAGTTCTACCACCCAACTACGCAAGTTTTCCTCATCAATCAACTTGTTCTTTTTATTTTGAAGATCAAGGTGTCCAGGCCTCTTAGAGCACCTGACTAATCCTTGGAGCATATGCAAAACTTCCAATCTACACACACCGAGTAAAACTATCAGGGAGTGACCCTTTGGAAGAGTGGGAATTGAACTCAAGACCTCGCACTTGTAGATGTGGGTTCTAGGCCATCACTCCAACCCCAAAGGTGACAACAAGGTAACGTAGATATCACATCTTTGATCTAAAGTGTCCTTTTGGAATGTTCTCGACCGTCAAGATAAAATGACCAACAATTTTAATGCACTCTAAAACCATACAGAATCCTCTTAGATCCATTGGTTCACAAAAGTTGTCCTGTCACAAGGAAATATTAAACTAGAGCTACATAAATGGCAAATGCTTATGCAATGCCCACATTTCAGGGGAGAGTGAAATTGTCATCAATTCATCTCCAACAAATACATTCCTAGATCAGACGCTTTCAGTCATGAATTTTACCAACAAGATGCCATATTATGGAGGATGTCAAAGCAACTATCTGGATCTTTCTCTGTGGCTGAAAGAGCAATCCAAGGTCACCTTCATCCACTGATTCCTCAAAATCCTATACCAAAAACCTCAAAACCATTCCAAACCTATTGCCTTTCAAATGCCATTTATAGAAGTTCTCGTCAAAATTCTCAATGATAGAGACTTGGAGTTTTGTAACTTCAGTTATTATCCATAGCTAATTTTACCTTATTTTCCATAAGAGAACCAACCCACCTTCATTAAATGGCAAGCTATAACTAGCAATATCTTGCATCCCATGCATTGGTTAGGAATGGTGATTGGAATAATAGAAAAAAAATGTGTATCAAGATTGACTTATCATGCTGAGACAGGGAGGCCACTTTCTCGATACCTATTTACTATGGCCACGGCCGCTTTTTCCCATCTTAATGTGTACTTTAGCTGACATCTTGGAAATAATGACGTAATTGGCAAAAATGTTGTCCAGATAATGTGATCTTTGCAAGCAATCTCCTTGTCTTCTTTGATGAGCTGTGGGGCTGTGCTAAGGTAACAGAAACAGCAATTTTGACACATGGCATGAAGCGGGTCATCAGGTCCCACCATATTATATTTAAAATTATAAAGTATCTCGGATAAAAAAATTAGGATTAAAAATGACTTTTAGCCATTTGATCTAAATGGTCTCATATAAACTATCATTTCACTGTTGATTTCATTGATCTAAATCTAACGGCTAAAAATAATATTTTACTATAATTTTTTTTATTTGGAGATGTTCTTAGACTATAGATTAATATGATAAGGTTCATTAATCCATAATATAGTACATATCAACATAAAACTTCGTTACAATACTTGAGTAACAAAATCTGTTACTTCAGCATTTTCCCTGCATGACCTATCTTTGCAAGCTATCTCCTTGTCTTATTTGATTCTTCAGTTCATGACCTAAATCAAGAAGTACTTTGTCCATCCTAGGTCCAAACTGCATGTCAATAACCTCAAAAGTGATATCTTCTTATCAGGCCAAAACCAGGACAAAAAATCAAGTGGAACTACTCTATATATTGGAAGCAATGGCCCATTGAGCTATTTGAGTAGCAATTTTTCTAAAGCTTTAAGGGTTAGGTTTGTTTCCCTCTCATGAACAACATTTTTGCTGATATGAATCTATTATTGGACGGATATCTCAACTGGTATCTATGGCCTGAAGGCTCCAGCTCATCTTGTTTGTCTTCAATAGCTCCCACTTAGAGTAGAGCACTTCCTTGCTCTTGTTTACCTTCAATAGAAGTGAGGTGTCTTGTATGACAATGGGGCTTTTTCTATAAGATGGTAGTTGAATCTAGAATTGTAGTGACTTGTGTTGTACTGTCAAGGATTTTACTGAGATATTGGGGGATAATGCAGTTGGAATCTTTTAGGAGAAATCTCTTAGGTCATGAAATCCCACCATCACAAACTCTCGTTTCGCAAGCTAATGAGTTTAGTGGATGAATGGATTTAGTCTAAGGAATCTAGTGAAATCTTTTCAAGTAGACTGATCCATGCTTTGATCTCACCTTCATTCTCTTTCATTCCTTTCAATACCACTCAAAAATCTGCCACACCTTAAAAGTTAAAGGTTATTGTTGGATAGCTTTTTTAAAACAAAAGCCCCACCATATAACCTTAAGGCTAGAGATTTCTCCATACTATCTTTGCTGGAATAGTGGGACTAGGTGGATCGCTTGATCCTCCATTTTCCTCCTATCATCCTACTTGTTCTTTATACTCTCTCTTCTCCCTTCCATTGGGCTCTTTCTTCATCCATTCAGGCCCTCATTCTTAGGTCGGCTTCTGTCCCCTTTCCAAATAAGGCCTAGTCTTTTGCAAATTAGTAACTTCCTCTATTTGATGGTTGTTTGGCTCTAGCACAACAAACAAGTATTTGATGATGAAGCATCCATCAAATCATCAGAGATACAAGGAATCAAGACGAACATAATACAATCAGCATTGGCAATTGAGTGCTTTCAGGTTTTTTTGGAAGCGCAATTTAATAGAAACCAGGCATCTGATCCTACATTGTATTACTTTCTTATTTTTCCCATGTTTCCTTTGCATGCAATGTTCTGTTGTTCTAAGATATACCCAATTCCCTAGCCATGTGGTAAGTTGTGTAAATTCTTTTTCATTAATAAATCCTAATGTTCTCTTTCTCAAAAAATGACCTAAAATTTTATATGGGCACTATATCATTTACAAAAAAGCATATTCTATAGCATTTCATTTTGAGTTTTTGATGTTAAATGATCCATTACTAAAACAAATAAACTCAGTCTTAGAGTTGCATATCAGGGTAATGAAACTCCTACTAGGAACTTATCCATCTCTTTGTTCTTACACTACTTGTAGCCTATTCATATATATCTTAATTACCTTCAACATACTCACGAGGAATGCATTTCTTTTTCAACGTCTACCAAATCAATTGTCTCAATGCCTTATCATAGGCTTTTTCTGTCTATAAATGTCAAAAGCAATTTTTCCTGTTTCTCCTTCAACTTTTCCATAAGTTGCCTCAACATAGAAATTGCTTATCTGAGGCAAACAAAATGGCAAGAAGATAAAACACACATCATGGAGATGCATGCACTAACAAGAATATGTGAAGTATTAATAAAAAAGATCAAGGAATATTTGTTTTAAGGTAGTTTTGACAAATCAACACAAGATCAAAAAACAACTACAATATGAAGAATCAAGGGAGCAGAAGAAACCAGAGCAGGGGGAACTCTAAAGACATGAAATAAACTTCTAAAAATGAAAATGTATAGTTCAACAACATAACACTTTGGTTTGGCTAGGTTGTTGAATTGTTCAATTACTCATGCCACCCAATTTGTTAGACAATTTTTTTTTTTTGAAAATTAATTTGTTAGAGAAATTAATAGAGTTTCAACTCAAATGAGAAAAATTGGGTTGTGTTTGGATCATAGTGAGTTAAAGTAGAGGGTTCCCTAGGGAACTTGAAAAACAAGGGATTCCCCTACAAGTGGAGAACCCCTACTATTACTTTCACTACTATTTAACATACTTTGTTCAGTAAATTTAAGGTGGAGAAC